>JAJTUV010000944.1:0-1407433 GCA_021653895.1 Mastomys natalensis
TTTCCTCAGATACCCTTTCCCCCTTGTGTTCAAGGCCCCAAATTGCTCACATTCACTTCAATAACTGACCTTTGGTGATCACACCCAGGGTTTAAAAGAATGGCGTGAGGATTCTTTTTACACTAATTAGGCGGGGCAAAAAATTCCTTCAGCTCGGGGGGTGTAATGGGCTTTTTTTTAAAAATAACCCTTTGGCCTAATGAACCTTTTATATTTGGGGGGTTTCTTTTAAAATATCACCAAAAAAGCAGACTTTAGTAACCCTTCTTTTCATGCCTTCTTTTTTTTTTTTTCCTGTTTGAAAAACTTCAAACTTTTTTTTCCCTTGGGTACGAATTTTTGGGGAGAGGGGCCTCCCTTTTTTCCCGCCCTTTTCTTCTCATTTCTGCTTAATCAGTTGGAAAGTACTTTTCCTCACTTCCCCCCTGCCCCGCAGATAGGGAGTCACTGCCCTTGTGGAGTCTTCTCACATCCTTCGCTTGGTGTTTCTCTTTTTATGCATATTTAAAGTCTTTTTCATTTGTATTTTCTCCTCATGGCACTGTTTAGATAGGCTTAGCCTTCAGGCCAATCTTTTTTGCCTTTTTTTGAAAGTTGAGGGCCTCCCAAACCCTTCTTTTTCTATTTTTCTCATGGAGTCTAAACGAATAATATCATTTGCCCGTAAAAATTTAATATTCATTTTTTGGGGAAAAGAAGCCACGGGCAGTGTCAGAGACACCTTTGGGGACCAAAACCTTAATTTTGATTTTCACGGCCCTGCACCCGGGGCACTCAAGCTGGGAAGGGAAAGGCGCTAAACCCCTATTTAAAATCTTAAAAAACCCAACGGATATTTAGTCTCTGCACCCCAAAATGATTCAGGTTCAACACTGTATCAATTTTAAAGTGAACATCATGTGAATAAGACAAAGATAGAATTTCTTAAATTTCCAAACACGCAGAAAGTTGCATACCGTCCTACACTATTTAAATTTAAAAAACAAAAAAACAAAAACTTGACAAAACCAAAAAAATTGTCTTGACTAATAATGTATTCCCTGTACAACAGGATAAAAAATCAAAGAATTTTCCTTTAAAAAAAATGAAGCTATAGTCCTTTGGGGGTGCATGCCTTAATCAAACCTTGGGAGCAGGGTGGCCCCTTTAAACCCCCCCCCTTTTTACTAACTACCCCACAATGATCTAAGCAGGAAGAGTTGCATATGAAACCCCAACTCAAAAACAAAGCAAAACCAGACAGAATTGATCCCCCTCCCCTTTTTTTTAAAAAAGTCCTTAAAAATTTTGCAATTCCAAATTAATTATATTTAAATTTTTATAATAAATTAATATTCCAAATTAAATTTTAATTATGAAAATTTTAAATAAGAATATGGAGTGAGGATAAAAGTGCCACTGGTATTATCACCCCGTAATCTCAGGATTAGCGAAAGAGAGAGAGGCAGGTCCTGTGAATTTAAGGTACCTGGTAAACACGAGGTTCACGTTTCCCACACGTATAGGAGACCCCGATTTCAAAACAAAAAAAAAAAAAAAAAAACGAAAAAAAAGGAAAAAAAAAAAATGCAAATTTAAACAGAAAGACTTGTAGTTAATCATATGTGTGGAGAGCACCAGATCAGCCTATAAATAAGGAACCTGTGAATTACACAAAACAAAGGTGAAAAGAGAGGATGCAAGAGTCTAGAATATTTAGAAGCAGCATATAGATCCCATCACCAACTGTTTTGATAATAACATTATTTTATTTAATATTTGATATCCTATAATTAAATTAAAAAAATCTTTTATGAAAATCGCAAATAAAAAATTTAATTTCAGAGTCCAAGTTTTTCATTTATAAATAAAACTAAACTATCCCCAAATTGTCCCCCTGAGCCCCAAAACAGACCCCCCAAATTTTTTTTTAAAAAGGTGAAAAATTTGAGTTTTTTTTAAAAAACACCCCCGATTTTAATTTTATTTTGGAAATGGGTTGCTTTTTTTATTTAAACCTTTTAAAAGAAAAAGGGAGTTTTTTTAAAGACCTTGGAAAAGGGACGGGATAATAATTTTAAAATATTGGTTGGTTTTAAAGAAAAGGGATTTAAATTTTTTCCTGTAGAGAAAAAACCCTAAAGTACCAAATTTTTTGGGGGTTATAGAATTTGGGTTTCCTTAAAGGGGGAAAAAACCACCCGGCCCAAAAAACCAAAATGGCTTTGGAAAACCTTTAAATAACTTAAAAACTTTTAAAACCCCCCAAACCATTATGAAAAGGCCACCGGGGAAATTTCCCCCCAAAACAGAAAAACTAAAAGGTAACCTTAAGAAATTGTAAAAGCATGAAAAAAAAAAAAACCCCAAATTATTAAACCCCGGGGGTTGGATGGGGCCCGGGTTTCCACAAAAAAATCTTCTGGGAAGGGGCCCGGGGGGAAATGTTCTATTAATAAAACCTTTAAAAAGGAGTTGGACAATAAAGGGGTTAAGGGGAATTTTCCCTTCCGGGGTTTTTGAAAACTGGGGGATTTAACAGTTTTCTTCCATTTTTGGAACCAAAAGGGAAACTGGTGGGGGATTAAAAAATTTAAAAATTAAAAAACCCGGGTTTTAACATGCCCCAAAATTTGATGTTTGGGCCCCATAAAGGGGAAAAAATAAAAAGGCAAAGGAAAGTATTGCAAAAAAAGTTACCCCAAAAATACCTCCCTCCGGGGAAAATTGACTTTCCGTAAACGAGGGGGGAAAAAAGTGGAATTTTAGAGTTCAAAATAGATGCAAAAAAAACAGGGGCTGGAGTTTTGGCCCAAAGGCCTTTTGTTTAACCCAGTCATGTCCCAGCCCCCGGGGGGGGGGGGGGGGGGGGGGGGGGGGCCAGGGGGGGGGTGGGGGGGGGGGGGGGGGAAAGGGGGGGGGGGGGGGGGGTGGGGGGGGGGTGGGGGAGGGGGGGGGGGGGGGGGGTTTTGGGGGGGGGGGGGTTTGGGGGGGGGGGGGGGGGGGGGGGGGGGGGGGGGGGGGTGGGGGGGGGGCGGGGGGGGGGAGGGGGGGGGGGGGGGTGGGGCCCAAAGCAAAAACCTTTAAAAACCTTAAAACCAAATTGAAAGGGAGCTCATTTTAAGGGGGCAAACTTTTGAGTTAAACTGACCAGTGAAACCTGAATGCAACACCTAAACATGACCAAACTAGCTAGGGTGACTGACATTTCCTTTAAAATCCCCCATGTTCAGTTTTTTTCAAATCCCCGGTTTTCTGTAACATAAAACATTTTCCCAGAAATTTCTCTCTTTGACATACTTTTGGACCCTTTGGCAAAAAAATTTTTTCAGCCCCGGGATGTTTAACCCCCCACCTCCAATTTACTTTTTTCATTAACCCCCCAAAAAAGCTGTTTTGTTTGCAAAAAAAAAATTTTAAATTTAAAAAATACCCACCTAACCGTATTTTTTACACAACGGGGAATCAAAAACCCCTACACAATAAAATTTTTCTAAAATCTTTTTTCCCAAATTAGAAAAACAATTTAACCCTCAAAAAAAAAACCTTTTTTTTTAAAATTTTTTAAACCCCTATAAAACCAATTTCAAAAATTGCCAAGTTTTTTTCGGGGGGGCTTCTGAAAATAATCTCAAAAAACCTGGTCTAAAGGGAAAAAAGGGGCACTTTGGGGATATTACAGTGAGAACGGGAAAGGGTAGCCCCAGATGCCGGGTTTTTGGTGTCCTACTGGCCCGGGCAGGCAGCCCACCCCCGGGTACAATAGCTACACCTAAAAGCCATTAACAGTCGTTGGCTCCATCACTGAGTTAATACGAAAGAATATTAAAGGAGATTTATTTTTAAAAAAAGATAGCTTTTCAAACTCCCCCACCCATGACCTGGGCGGGGGCCAAAGCTGACAGCCTCCATGGTTGTGCAAAACATTTTTCTGGGGGGATAATCCTTTGGGTTTTGGGCAGCTCAAAATAGAACTGCTAAGGTGACAGCCCGGGCCGGGAAAGATAGCTTCATGTTCCAGAAAGGTAAGTGGTTCACAGCGGGTTTTCCAGCACCTCTTCCTCCAAATATCAAGCACCATTTTCTTCGGGTTTCCTTCTCTCTCTAAATCTCCCTTTTGTTGGTGCGAGGGACCACGGGCTCTCCTCAAACAGTGTTTTTAAGGGGGGAAACCCTAGTCAAAAGCCTTTGGGGGGTGGCCATACCCCTTTTGGGGGAAAATTTTAAAATTTTTCCCAAACCCCCCTGATTAAGTCTGCCTTTTATTTGCCTGCCCCCTTTTCCTCGTAACGGGGAAACCCTTTTGTAGCGAGGGCCCCAGAAATTTGGGGGTAAAGATGTACCTGGGGTAAATGGGGGGGGGCAGATAGGGGGCTCACCTTTCCCTTCATTCAGGCATTAAGAAAGGTGTCAATGCCCCTTTGCCCCCCAAAAATGGGCATCTAAATTTTTTTCTGCTGAGGATGTGGATCATGGGGATGACCTGGCTCAGGGTAACATGGGGGCCCCCAACCTTCACCCTCTCGGCTTTGCAGATCAAAGGGGCCCTCAGCAAAAGGCAAAACCAGACGCATAAACCCCGCACTAGTCACGGGCTGAAAATTCCTGAAGTTACACTCAAGGGATACCCTCTTAACTCCCCCTTTCTGCTCAATTAGATATTCAAGCATGGGGAAAATGGTGGCTTCACTTGAATGGGACATCCTGGATCACGGGTCTTTTGGCAGCTCATACCCTTCCCATTTTCCGGGCTAACTTCTTTTTTGGCGGGGTGACCGATGGACCCCCCCACGCTTCCCGGGCAATCTCGGGGTTTTTTTGCACCATCCCGGCTCTTGATACCTCTTCACAACCCAAATTTTAAACGGGGTGACAAAGCACGGCACACTTGAGTGTTCACCCTCACCAGCATCTTCCCCTATGCTTGGTTTCGTCAGTGAAAAATTTTGATGCCAACCCTGAAGACCAATGGAAGTTCACCCAGGCTTCCCACCAACATGCCGCTGCTTCTGTTTGCTTTTTTTCCCAAAGTCCACATTCACCCCTGTACACATCGAAAGTGCTGAGCAATGGGGTCCCCACAATGGGGTTGGGAAACCTTTTGATACAAAGGTGCCCCCAGTGAGCTGAAAGGGGGCAGATTTTCCCAGCCCGGGTTCCATCCTTTTCGGGCGGGTGATTTGGAAACCACGTCACCCCAGCTTCCTTCAATGTGACATAATCATCTGTTTCCCCTTTGGGGGGGGTTTAACATACCCGGGGGTATCTTTTCTAGAAAAGGGTATTTAAGGGGAAGGTAAAAGTACTGTTTTTTCAAGTTTTTGAGCGGGCCTTTTTTAAAGCCAAAAATTGACAAAAGGGAGTATGGCTGAAGGTCAAGGGGCAATCTTTTTCAGCTATAAAGACTTTTTTTTTTTTTTTGGCAACTAGATAGAGTCATAAAATTTTCCTCTGTAGAGTCACAGAAAGAGAAAGCTCCTGAAGATCTATGCCCGAGGCCCCCGGGATCCTGAGAAGGGTTTAAAGAGTGGCCTCTGAAAACATCATTCTTGATTTACATAGCATAAATTCTTGAGTACATGGCCATGGAACCAAACTCCAAAAGCTCAAAGACAGTTTTGGGCCCGGGTTGCTGGGCTTTTTGTCCCCGGATGGTCGGGCCCACAGTACGGGAAACCACCTTTTTTCCCAGCCCCGCTAAACCAAATAAAAAGTGATTCCCAACAGTTTTTGCACCCTTCTTGCTTTAAGTAGGAAACATCCTTAAAGTTTTTTTCTAAACCACGCTGGCAATTTCCAGCTAATTTGGAGGAGTTTTTCCGAAGAACCCAAAAAGGGGGCATATGGAAGTTTGCCAAGTTTAACCCAAAAAAGCCCCTTTTTTGGTTCCTGCACCTAAAGGGTGGGGGCGTACTTTTTCCCCATTTCAAAAAAACGGGTTTGCCAACATCTCCCTTTTTCTTCCCCCGACCTGATAAAAAAAGCTACGGGTACCGTCCAAACTGCTTTGAGACTGTCCGGGGGGTTTGGTAAAAAAGTGATCCCCAGACTTCTGATTTAAACCCTTCTCTTTTAAACTCTTTTTTTTTCCCTGGAAACCATGCCTGATTTTAAACCTTGGACTTAAACTGGCCCTCCCTGGCGTTTTCCCCGGGAGAGGTTTACTACAGGGGCCCTTTCCCCCAAGCCCCAAAAGGGAATGACAACTGGACGTATCTTCCCCGGAACTTCCCCAGGATTAGTGTGTAAATGACAGGCCCGGGAAGCCTGCGGGGGTATGAGGGGGAAAAAAAGGGGACTCCCACTTGTTTCCCGGGAAAACAACATGCGAGTTTGAAAACCCCCTTTCTGAAGACAGCGGGGCAGGCAGCTTTGGTTGGGGTTTGCAAAAGGGAAAAAGGGGGAAATTCCTTTGCTGCCCCCATTCTCCTGTAGAAAACAAGGATCAATTGCTCTCCACATGTGCCTTTGGAAGGCAGTTTTGGGGCCCACCCCTTCCCATTCTTTCCCTCAACAAAATTCATTCATACAGGGGGTCCCGAAAGCCTTGGAGCTATCGAGGGTGACAAGTAGAAGTGTTTCCCCAGACGCTGACCTCCATCGGGCCAGATGTGTTTTGGGAAGGGAAAAATTTTTTTCCTGTCTGCCATGGTTTTCTGAATTTTTGGGGGTTTTCCCCCTTCGAATGGAGCAGGGAAAGGGGTTGGAGGAGGACCCCTGCCAAAATCTCTTCTCTGCTAAACTTTTCATGTTTAACAAAACAGAGGACCCCTCTTCAGAAGAGACTACAATCACAACTCTTCCATTTTTTTGGGTGGGGGAATGGGATCTTAGGACCTTTTTTTTAAACCATCTGACAGGTAAAGGGCACCTGCTAAGGTCTCCCACATCTCCCAGGCTGTGGGGGAACAAAAGAAAAGGGAGGGGGAAAGGAGGCCCCCTGCTGAAGATTTCCCAAAATTCTTAAAATGAGCTTAGGGGGGTGTCCACCTAACATGTTTCATAGGCACTTTACCAGGCCCCTTTTAAAATTTTTGCCCCCGCGAACTCTTTAAACAGTATGTGAAATTTTTGCTGAAGTGCTATCTAAAAGGGGAAATGAAAATGCTTCCAAGCTGGAGACTTTTTCCTGGTTTATGGTCGCTAGACAGCAGACTCGGGAACCAGCCCCCCTTTGGCTACAATTGTACAGTGTGGTATGTACTGATAAGATAAACCCATAGTTTCCTCTTTCTCGGCGGTAAAAAAATTTCCCCAAAGGGGTTTGACAGACAGCTTGCTTTTCCTTTTTTTCTCCCTGTTTCATTGCCACGCCCTGTCTGTCTCAAATCCTTTGCTCATTTTTAAAGTCCCTTTTTTCCAAACTGTGACAAGGATTTTTTTTTGTTTTTTTGTTTTTTGAGACAGGGTTTCACTGTTAGCCCTGGTTGCCCCTGGAACTCACCCCTGTAGACCAGGCGGGCCCCTAAAAAACCTCAAAAATTTGCCTGTCTCGGGCCCCCCAAAAAGTGCTGGGATTAAAGGCGGGGCGCCACCACCACCCGGCTTTTTTTTTTTTTTTTTTTTTTTTTTTTATAAAAAAAATTTTGTTTAAATCAATTTCCCTTTCCTTTTGTTTTAAAAATTTTTTTGTCGAAAAACAAAATCACTGTCCCCCTTGGGACAAATTTCCTGCATACCCCAAAGATAAACCCAAATTTATCCGGTTGCTTCTCTTTCCCTGACATCTTGGGTTAAAAAAAAAAAAAACGTTTATAATGTCCACTTGTGACCCCAAAATTTAATTTTTTACTTTTTTTCATAATACCTTTTCTATGCTTTTTAATTTTTATGGCTGCCTAAAATGCACTAAAAGTCAAGAAAGCCCCTTTCACACAAGCAAACTGCCCAAAAGTAAAGGAGTCTGTTTACAGGAGTACCCCCAATGCATGCCGCACAATTTCTTCCTCTTCCCCAAACAGGAGCCCCATCATCTTGAAGGCACACAAAAACCTTCTGAAATTTTTCCTATGCCCTCTCTCAGCGGGTCAACCAAAAAGTGAAACAAAAAGTATTTGAAGCCGGGGTTTTTTAAAAATGCAAAAAATGGATTAAAAAACAGGGGCCCAAAGGCCCTTTCCTCTCCCTTTTTTCTGGGGCTCCATTTCCCAAATTTCCCCTTTCCTAACTCTAGGCGCATCGGAGACCTGAGGCACTGCCGCTCTTGCGCGGGCGGTAGCCCCGGGGTTTTTGTAAACAGTGTGATCATTACCGCTTTGACTGCCCCCCCCGCGGGCCCCAGTCCCCCCACCCCCCGGGGGTCGGGGGGGGGCTAAAAAATTTTTTTATTCAGTACCCCATTATTTTCATCTTTGAAACCATTTACAGGGAAAAAACCCCCATTTTCCAGCCAGAAACATATCAAGTCAGCACTTTTTTAACTAAACTTTTTTTCCCTCTTTACTTTTTTTTCCCATCGTTTTCACCCAAAAATTTCTATTGATGTCCCATTTCATCTATAAGTTTTGGGGTATAGTGTTTTTGTTAGGGTTCTATTCCTGTGACAGGGGAACCCATAAACCCCAAAAAGCAAGTTGGAGAGGAAAATTTTATTTGACTTTAAACTTTCCCGATCAGTGTACATCACTTGGGGGGGAAATCAGGGCCCGGATCACAAGCAGGAGACAAACCAAGGAAGGAGCTTTAAGCAGGGAAAATTAAAGGGGTGGGTCTTTCTGACTTTCCCTTTACCTTTTACCTACTCAGCCCGTTTCTTTATTTTCCAGGAAAAAACCCGCACAGAGATTGGGCTACTACCAATGGGCCCCAGCTTGGGTTCCTTTTTATCACTAAAATTTAAAAAAAGTCTTAAAAGCTGGAACTCAAAACCCATGTTCTCAACTGAGGCCCCCTTCCCCCTCTGTAACTCGAAGTTTTTACCCAAATTGACTACAAAAAGATCCAGTAGAAGTAGAAATGTCAGTTTCCAAAGTCCCTTCTCTCCTACTTGCTACTCGTTCGCTGTAAAAAAAACCAACCAAAAAAAAAATGAGGAAAATTTTTGAATTTTGGGTCCTGGTTTTTCGGGCCCAAAAAAAAACAAGTAAGGATTTTTGGAGACTGAAACTAAGGTATAAAACCCCAAAGGGCCCCCTGCTTTCTGACTTCTTTGGGGTTTTTTTTCTCATTCATCGCCTTTTGGGTGGCACTCCTCACAGTGGGGCCCGGGGGTTTCTTACACAAAAATTTAAAATTTTTAAAAGTTTTCCCCGGGCCCACTATTTTTGGGGGAGAAATTTTTTTATTTAAATTTGCTTGCCCTTTTTTTTGTACTTCGGTAAAGTTGAAGATGAACAAAGAAAAAAGTTTTCAAGAGCATACGCAAACCAAAATACTCTTCAAGATTTTTTTTTGGATTTGGGAAAAAAAATCAAAATTTTTTTAAAAATATTCCCAAATTTTTATATAAATTTGCATTATAGAATAAACAAAGTGAAATGTGGGTTAACCCAGTTGGTGTTAAATTAAAAAAAAGCTAAACCGGGAAAATCCCAACATTCCCATTATCTTTTAGTTATGAAAAGGAGAGGTAAAACTCTGTTAAAGGGATGGCTAACTTTCCTCAGTTTCTGGCCTCCGCAGGCCCGTGCCAATTTTTGGGTCATGGGGCTCAGGAAATTTTTTTTTTGACATGTGGAGCCAGGGGGGGGTTTTGAATTAAGCTGCCAACTAAAAATGAAATTTTTTTTAAATTTTTTATTTATTTACATTCCAAAACAAAGGGCCCCTTTTCCTTTTTCCCCCTTTCCCCCCCCCTTGGGAAATTCTTTAAAAACCATCCCCAGCCTCTCCCCCTTTAGAGGGTGCCCCCCCTCAGAGGAAAGCATCCCTCCTCCCTGGAGCCCTCAAGTTTCCCCCAGGGCCCTCCTCTCCCAAAAGAAAGGGCCATACAAGGCAGGCCCCCTGCTATAAAATTTGCCTGATAACCTTTTTGGTTTTTTGGGTCAGTCCCCTTTGGGGGCTCTTAAAGGGGCCCCGGGTTTTTTTGACAAAATGTTGTTCTTCCTATGGTTTTTTCAGTCCCCCCCTTAAACTCCTTCAGTCATTCCCCCAACTCTTCCATATGATCCCCACATCAATTCAGTGGGTTTTGGGTAAAAATATCGCATTGCTGGGGAAAACCTCAAGAAAGGCCCTTCCAAACCCTGAAAGGCTCCTGAATGCAACCCCAAAAGGCATCAGTAATAGTTCCAGGGTTGGGTGTGCCCCCACCCTGGGAAGGATCCCCAAGTTTTGGGGTGGGCACTAAACTCAAATGGGTAAGAACACTTTAAAAAAAAAATTGAAAAGCCTTAGTCATGTGGAAAAAGAAAATCAAAATGACCCTGAAAATTTCCCCCTTACACCAATTTATAATGGGTTTGATTCAAAAACCCAAAAAACACTACAAAGGGGGGGTGTGATGTGGAGAAAGAAAAATTTTCCCTTGCTGGTGGAATGCAAAATGGTACAAAACACCTGTAATCAATCTGGTTTTTTTTCCCCCGATAATTGGGAAAAAGTTCTACCTGAATCCAGCTAATTACTCCTGGGGAAAATTCCCCAAAAAATGTTCCACCATATCACAAGGACATAGGCTACACTAAACTTTTATAGCAGCCTTATGCTGGAAATAACCCGATATCCCTCAAAAGAAGAATGGATACAGAAAAAGGGGTACTTTTTCACAATGGAATACATATAGATTTAAAAAAAGAGGACTTCAAGAATTTTTGCAGGCAGAAAGGTTGGAACTAAAAATAAACAACCTGATGAGGGAATCCAAAACCCAAAAGGACATCAATTTGAAAGTAACCAATTTATAAGGGGATTTAGCCAAAAATTTTAGAAAACCCATAATAAAACCCCACAGACTCTAGAAAGCTTAAAAAAGAAGGGAAAGGGTTTATAAAAAAAATAATTCAAAAAAAAAAAAAGAAGGCTTTAAAAATTTTTTTTTACCTCACTTCAAATTTGTAGGGGGAAAAAAATTAACCCGAAGGGCAAAGGGAGGGAAAATTGGGTAGGAGGGGGAAGGGGGCAAGAAATTTTTTATTGGAGAACAAAAGAAGGGGCCCCAGAGGGCCCGCAAAATGAAAAGGGAAAAATGCAGATAAAGGGTGGGGGGGGGGGAACTTCTTTAAAAATCCCAAGACCTGGATGTAAGAGACCACCCGTACAGATTAGATAACAAAAATTTCCAAAATGGGCCCAACTGTGGGGGCATGAAACCAAAGAAGAAAGGGCCTTTTCCCCGTTAAAAAAACATGGCCCCCAGCTGAGGCAGGAGGCAACTCCAAACCCCTCTTTAAAAAAATTTTTAAAACCCGAATTGTTTTGTTAAAGAAAAAAACAGGGATGAAAAAAGGTGCAAGACAAAAAAAAAAATTTCTAAAAAAAAAGGTGAGAGAGTTTTTTTTGCTGATAAACCTCCACCCCTTCAACAATTCCCTTTTCCTACAAGGGGGAAAGGGGAGATGGGGACTAAAAAAACAGCAAAACAATCAAAATAAACCCCTTTCCTAAGTAGGGCTTATAGGAAATAACCCTTAACAATCTCCCTTTAAAGAAAAACCCCCATGCATTAACATACATCCCTTTACGGATTAAAAATTTCCCTGGCCCGGGTTCATTTTCCAAAATAAAGAGTATTGGTAACCAAACTACAATATAAGAGAATTTTTACACAATTTTAAAAATTTTTTTTTTTTCTTTCATTTTTTACAGTACAGTTCCAAATTTAAAAAAAAAAAAAAACAGAAATGCCCAAAAGGGGGACATAACAAAAAAAACGAGGAAATTTCAAAAAAAATCTTTAAAATTTTAAACCCCAAAAGCCTATACTTAACCCCAAAAAAGGAAAAACTAGATGAAATGGAAGATTTTCTAGACAATACCATTAAAAAAAGTTACATCAAAACAGGGGAAACTAAAAACCCCTTTTAAACTGTCCTATATCCCTTTTTGGAAAAATTTAAGAAAACCCTTAAAAAAAACCAGGAGCCCCTGGAAAACTCCAACCCCTCTCCCCCCCCCCCCCCCAAAAACCCCTTTTTTTGCCCCCTGCCTCCCCTTTTCTGTTTTTGCTGCTTCCCTCCCAAGCGAGGCCCCCCAACTTCTCGAGTCCTTTTTTCCCAAAAAAATCTCTTTTGGAAAGGTTTTTTAGTAGAGTGTTACTTTTGGGTAATTCCCTTTTTCCCCCCAACGCCAGGGTAGCTTTCCCTTCAAACTGTTACAAATTTTTAAACCAGGGATAGGGCTCTAAGAAACTGGGAGACAACACTGTTTTTTATATGCAAAAAGGGCCCCCCAGCCTTTTTCCTCAGTTTTTTGGGGCCTAACACCCAAGTTACACATTAACAAACATCCCCCAAGACCCCACAGCTCACCTACCTCCTGCTTTCCATATTGTTTCACATTGTTTTCAACCCCAAAGGGCATTTGGGCACAAAAAATTTTTCAATTTCAAAACAGCCATTTTTTCCCCCCTGTTTTCGTCTGAACCCCTTTTTCCCGTCCAATCTCAGTGCCTCATTTTTGATACTTAGCAATCGCTTTGGGGTTCAACACCAAAGTCTGATACAACTCTCTACAGAGCTCCCGCCCTGGGGGACAGAAACAGGGGATGCCTTCTTGGGGAAAATTTGTTTTAGCAAATGCCCACGGTGGGCCCAAAAAAGGTAAAGGGCCGGGGGATTGCGCTTTACTGGGAATCTCGACTTTTTGGCGAGGAAAAACCTACAGTAGTCAAACTGCACTATAAAAACACCTTGACACACCACGGCTTTTCCCGGGAACACAGAGTAAAAGCATAAATATCTTATCCCGTCCTCTTACTATTATCCACTGGGAAAATTCCGGGCGTTTGGGGGGGAAATTTAAAAAGAACCTAGGGGAAATTCGGGAAATGTAGTTCGGTTTAAAAAAAAAAAAAAAAAAAGAAAAGAAGGGAAAAAAATTTCCCCTAGTTCAGACCCCGGTGGGCAAGAAACCTTTTGGGAGTGTTAGCTCCTTGAAGGATTTCGCAGGCGCAGGGTTTCCTGGGGTCGCCACCCTTGCCTTTGTCTGGGGGAGTTTGATTTGGGGGGCCCGTAGGAGCAGGATTTTCCCAACCAAGGAAAGGGCAAAGGACCCGTAGGGGGGGGTTTTCCCACCTGCCAAGCGAGGATCCTGAAGGGCAAAATTTTCCTCTTTCCAATGGAGCGAAACTTGGGGGGAATTGGGGGGTGGGGCTCAGAAAAAATTTGGGGTGGGGGTTTTCGGGTGGGGGGGAGCATAAATTTAAGGGTTTTTTTGGTTTGTTTTTTAGTGAGCGAAAAAAAAGGGGGGGTTTTTTTAAAAACTTTTCGCATTTTCTTTAAAAAAAAAACGCCCTTTTTTTTTTTTTTTTTTTCTGGGGAAAAAAGGAAAGGGAAAAAGGGGAAAAAGGGGAAATAGTTTTTTTAAAAAAAGGGGTTTTTTTTTTTTTTTTTTTTTTTAAAAAAAAAACAATCTACTTTTTCAGTAAAAATGAAACGAAAAGTTTTCCCTTTTAAAAATATTTTTTATAACAAAAATTTCCCAAAAACTCTTTTTGGGAAACCTACACATCAAATTAAAAACTTGGGAAAAAATTCCCGAAGACAATTTTTTAGTAGCCCCAAATTTACGGAAAAGGGCCCTTTAAAAGGAAAAATTTTCCCTTTCGCAGATGGGATTGAATCAGGAGGGAAATTTAATTTTTCCCACCCCTTAAAAAACAGAGGGGTCAAGGAAAAACTAATTTAAAATTTTGCACTCAGCCCTTTTCAAAGGGCAGGGCTCTGTGGGTTTGTGTTTTTTCTTAATGTTTTGGTACAGGGAAACCCGGGAGAGGCCCAAAAAAGGAAGTTAATCCCTGGGAAATGGAATTATAGATCTTGTGGGCTGGCATGTGGCTGGGAGGGACTTGAACTTGAAACCTTTGGGGAAAAACCCGTGTTTTTTAATCACGAGCCATCCCTTTAGCTCCCAAATTAAAATTCCCCAATTTGTTTCCCAAATTTTTCCCCAAACCCAAAAGCTTTTTTTTAACATACCAAAAATTTCTTCTTTGTACTTTTTTTTTCATTCTTTAAAACTTGCCCAAAAACAAAAAATGGTCGCGTTTAAGTCCTGCTTTTCCTGGGAAAATCACGATTAAAAACTGGCGGCCCTGCTTTCCCCCGAGCTTGGGGGCTAAAAGGGATGCACTATTATGGGTGGCACATCACCGTCTTTAATTTTATTTTGAGTCAGGGTGTCCCCAGTGAAACCCCCGACTGTTTTTTTGGGAAATTTGCTGGTGGGTAAGGGTGCCCCCAAAAAAAGGATGTTCCACCCCCCCTCCGCCTCCCCCGAGTGCTGGGATTAAAAATTGTACTTTCCAAAGATGCCCCACTTGGCCCCAACCCTCTTTTTAAAACATGTTTTTTTTTTTTTTCTTTATTTTTTTTGCCAATTTAAAAATTTTATTTTAAAGCATTAATTTTTTTATGTGTATGTGAGGGGCTCGTAGGTTTTTTGGGCATGTTTTTTGAATAACCCCGGACGTCAAACAGAAAGGGTAATTAAAACTCCTTGAGACAAACCAGTGTGGGTTTCTGGGAACCAACCCCACCCTTTTGGAAGAAAACAAGCAGTAAAATACTCATAACGCTGAGGGCCCCCATTTTTTCCCACCCCTTAACACCGTTTTTTCAATAGAGTAAGAAAAAAAGGGGGAAGGTCAACCAAAATTTGAAAAAAAAAAAGAAAAAAATCAAAATTTAAAAAGGGGGGGGCACAACTTGTTTTAGTGGTGTCTTTTTACATGTTCATGGGGTAAATGCATGAGCGCCATGTGTGCATGTGAAAAGTAAAATGGGGAAACAACAGGGGAGAGGTAATTTTCAGCCGTCTTCCTCCATACTTGTACCCCTTTCTGGGTTTGGGAAAAGGGTCCTCACTAAATGTGGAACCCACTGACTTGCCCCGCCCGGTTGGTTTCCCTGATTGACAGAGAAAACCCCTCTGTCTCCTTTCCCTGAAGCTTAAAAAAACCCGGTTTGGGGCTTTTTACATGGTGCTGGACCTATCCATTACAGAGGCAAACCCCCCCAGCCCCAGCTTGCTTTCAGTCACTCCTCTGATATCATAAAGCCCAGGACGGGGGAATTTACATATTTTAAACCAGACAGAGATTGGCTACTACTACAAGGGCCCCCAGCTTGGTTCCTTTGATCACAAATTGAAAAAAAGCACAGCGGGTCTATAACCCTTTTTCAACTGGGCCCTTCCTCCTGAAACTCAATTGTCCCCAAATTGACATAAAAAAGATCCAGTAAATTTTAATGTCGTTTCAGATGCCTTTCTCCTATTTTCTACTCTTCGCTGAATTAAACCAACCAAAAGAAAAAGGGAAGAAGTTCTGTTTGGATCAGGGGTTTTTGTAAAAAAAAAACAAGTAAGGATTGGGAGACTGAAACTAAGGTAAGACCCCAAAGGCCACGCTTTCTGACTTTTTTTGGTTTATTTTATTCATTCTGCCCATATGGACCCTCACAGGAGCTGGGTGTACAACAAAAAAAATTTTTAAAGGTTTCCCCGGGAAAAATTTTGGGGGGAAATTTTTTATTTAAATTTGCTTCCCCTTTTTTTTTACCCCGGGAAATTGAAATGAACAAGAAAAAAATTGAAGAGCATAAAGAAACCAAAAAAACTCTTCAAGTTTCTGGATTTGGGAAAAAAAAATCAAATTTTATCACAATTTCCCATATTTTCTAAATTGCTTATGAATAACAAAGTAAATGGATTAATCATTGGGGGTTTAAAAATAAGCTCCCCGGGTATCCAAAAAATTCTTTATTTGAGTTTAAAAGGAGAGGGAAAATCTGTTTTTTGGATGGCAATTTCCCAGTTACTGGCCCCGCGGAGTGCCAATTGTGGATGGGGCCAGGAAATTTGAAAAGTGGAGCCGTGGGTTTGATTTTAACTGCCTCTAAAAAGAATTTTTATTAAATTTTTTATTTATTTACTTCCAAAACAGGCCCCTTTCCTGTTTTTCCCCCTTGCAAATTCTTCACACCATTCCCCAGCCTCTGCCTCTGAGAGGGTGCTCCCCTCAGAGGAAAAGCATCCCTCATCCCTGGAGCATCAAGTTTCCACAGGGCATCCTCTCCCACGAGGCCATACAAGGCAGTCCCTCTGCTATACATTTGCCTGTATATGCTTCTTGGTTTTTGGATCAGTCTCTGGGAGCTCTTAAGGGTCCCAGGTTAGTTGACACTGTTGTTCTTCCTATGGTTTTACAGTCCCCCTTAGCTCCTTCAGTCATTCCCCTAACTCTTCCATATGAGTCCCCGACATCAATTAGTGGTTGGCTAAATATCTGCATTGCTGGGAAAGCCTCAAGAGGACAGTCATCATGAAAGGCTCCTGAATGCAACCACAATATGGCATCAGTAATAGTGTCAGGGTTGGATGTGCTCACATGGGATGGATCCCAAGTTGGGCTGGTCACTAATCTCAAATGGCTAAGAAGCACTTAAAGAAATATTGAACAGCCTTAGTCATGTGGGAAATGAAAATCAAAATGACCCTGAAATTCCACCTTACACCAATCATAATGGCTTAGATCAAAAACTCAAGCAACTCTACATGTGGGCTGTGATGTGGAGAAAGAGGAAAATTCCATTGCTGGGGGGATTGCAAACTGGTACAAACACTCTGTAAGTCAATCTGGTGGTTCCTCGATAATTGGAAATAGTTCTACCTGAATCCAGCTATATTACTCTGGGAATATTCCCAAAAGATGTTCCACCATATCACAAGGACATAGGGCTACACTATCTTCATAGCAGCCTTATGCTGGAAATAACCCAGATATCCCTCAACAGAAGAATGGATACAGAAATGTGGTACGTTTACACAATGGAATACTATATAGATATTAAAAACGAGGACTTCATGAATTTTGCAGGCAGATGGTTGGAACTAAAAATATCATCCTGAGTGAGGTAATCCAGACCCAAAAGGACATGCATAGTATGTAACCATTGATAAGTGGATAGTACCAAAAAGTTCAGAATACCCATAAAAAACTCACAGACTCTAGAAAGCTTAACAAGAAGGAAGGCTCATAAATAAAATATTCAATAAAAAAAAAAGAAGGCTAAAGTTTGGATACCTCAGCTTCATTTAGTAGGGGAAACAAAATAATCATGAGAGGCAAAGGGAGGGAGAAATATGGGTAGGAGGGGAAGGGGAGCAAGATTAGGTATGTGGAGGACAAGAGAGAAGCACAGAGGGCCAGCAAAATGAATGGAAATATGCAGCAGTAAAGGGTGGGGTGGGGGGAACTTCTAAAGTCCCAGAGACCTGTGATGTAAGAGACCACCAGTACTAGATGAGGATAACATTAGCCAAAATGCCTAACTGTGGGGACATGAAACATGAAGAGGTTTCTCCAGTAAATAGACATGGCCCCCAGCTGAGGCAGGAGGCAACTCACCCATCTTCAAAAATTTTTAAACCAGAATTGTTTTCGTCTAAAGAAAATACAGGGATGAAAATGGTGCAGAGACTAAAAACAAAATTTCTAATAAAAAAGGTGAGAGAGTTGTTGCTGTGATAAATCCTCCACATTCATCATTCTCTTTTCCTACAATGGAAGGCTGATGGGGTCTAAAAAAACAGCTACACAATCAAAAATTCACTTTCCTAAGTAGGTCTTTATAGAATATGACCATTAACAATCTCACTTTAAGTAATACCTCATGCATTAACATACATCGTTTACTGATTTAAAATTCATGGCAATGCATTTTCTCAAATAAAGAGTATTGGTAACCAAACTACAATTTAAGAGAATTCTACACATTTTAATTTTTTTATTACTTTCATTTTTTACAGTACAGTTCCAAATTTAAAAAAAAAAAATCAGAAATGCAAATGGAGACATAACAACAGAACTGAGGAAATTTCAAAAAAATCATCAGATTCTACCACAAAAGCCTATACTTAACAAAACAGGAAAATCTAGATGAAATGGAAGATTTTCTAGACAGATACCATGTACCAAAGTTACATCAAGAACAGGTAAACTATCTAAACTGTCCTATATCCCTTTAGGAAATTGAAGAAGTCATTAAAAATTCCAGGAGCTCCCTGGAAGCTCCAACCCCTCTCCCCCAAACCCTTTATAGCGCCTGCCTCCTTCTCTGTTCTTTGCTGCTTCTCTCCCAAGCAGAGGCGCCCAACTTCTCGAGTCTTTTCCTAATAAATCTCTTCTGAGGTTTGTAGTAGAGTGTGACTTTGTGGTATTCGTTGGCTCCCAACGCCAGGGTAGCTTTCCCTTCAGAGCTGTTACACTTTCACCAGGTACTAGGGCTCTAAGAGACTGGTAGACATCAGCTGTTTTGATATGCTAATAGCACCTCAGCCTTTTGCCTCAGTTTTGGGACCTAACACCCAAGTTACACATTAACAAGCATCCCACAAGACCCCACAGCTCACCTACCTCCTGCTTTCCATATTGTTACACATTGTTACAACCCTAGGACATAGGGCTACAAAAGTTACAATTTCACAACAGCTCATTTTCCTGCCTGTTTCGTCTGAACCCGATTGTCAGTCTCAATTCTCAGCTGCCATCAGTTAGTGATACTGTAGCAATCGCTTTGGAGTTCAACACCAAAGTCTGATACAACTCTCTACAGAGCTGCCAGCTCCTGGTGACAGAAACAGAGATGCCTTCTGGGAAATGTAGTTCAGCAGTGCGCCACGGTGGCCAATATGGCGTAAAGCCGGAGGATTGCGCTTTACTGGGAATCTCGACTTGGAGGCGAGGAAAAGCCTATTCAGTGAGTCTGAGCTGCACTCAGTATACACCTTGACACACCACTGTCTTTTCCGGTAACACAGAGTAAAAGCAGTAGTATCTTAGTCCCGTCCTCTTACTATTTATCCACTGGGAAAAGTTCCGGGCGTGGGGGGAATTAACTAGAACCTATGAGACTTCTGGGAAATGTAGTTCAGGTTTAAAAAAAAAAAAAAAAAAAGAATAGAATGGGAAAAGATCCTCTAGTTCAGAGCCCTGGTGGGCAGAGACCTCTGGGAGTGTTAGCTCATTGAAGGAGTGCGCAGGCGCAGGCTCCGTGGCTCGCCATCGTCGCCTTTGTCTGGGTGAGTTTGATTTGGGGGTCTGTAGGAGCAGGATTTTCCCAGACCAAGGAAAGGCAAAGGAGCTGTAGGGAGGGTTTACCCACCTGCCAGAGCGAGGATGCCTGAAGGGGCGAAAATCTCCTGCTGTGACAGTGGAGCTGAGAACTTGGGTGGATGGGGGCTGGGGAGCTCAGAAATCGGGGTGGGTTTGCGGGTGGGGTAGCATACGTGTAAGGGTTGTTTTGGTTTGTTTCGAGTGAGCGAAAATACAGGGGTGGTTTTCTAATACTTGTCGCATTTACTTTAAAAATAAAAACGCGTTTTTTTTTTTTTTTTTTTTTCTGGAAAACAGGAAAGGGAAAAGGAGAAATTGAGAGAATAGTTTTAAAAGTGGTTTTTTTTTTTTTTTTTTTTTAAATTAAAACAAGTCTACTTTACAGTAGAAAATGAAACGAACGTTCCTTTGAAAAATATTTTTTATAACAAAGATTTCCAATAACTCGTTATGGGATGCCTACACATCAACTTAATACTTGGAAAAACTTCAGATGAGCTATTTTGAGTAGCCCCAAATTTACGGAATAGCCCTTAGAAGGTACTTTCCATTGCTGCAGATGGGATTGAATCAGGAGGGAAATTAATTGTCCCACCTTAAGACACAGAGAGGTCAAGAAAGCTATTTAATTTAGCACTCAGCTTTGTCAAAGGGCAGGGCTCTGTGTGTGTGTGTTTTGCTTAATGTATGTGTACATGGAACCTGCAGAGGCCAAAAGAGGACGTTAGATCCCTGGAACTGGAATTATAGATCGTTGTGGGCTGGCATGTGGCTGCAGGGACTTGAACTTGAATCCTTTGGAAAAACAGTGTTCTTAATCACTGAGCCATCCCTTCAGCTCCAAATTAAGATTCCTAATTTGTCCAGATTTATCCCATACCAAATAGCTTTTGTTAACATACAAGATTTCTTCTTAGTACTTTTTTGTCATTCTTTAAAACATTGCAATAACAAAAAGATGGTCTGCGTTCATAGTCCTGCTTGTCCTGGAACTCACGATATAGACTGTGCTGGCCTCTGCTTCCCCAGAGCTGGGACTAAAGGCATGCACTATTATGGCTGGCACATCACCGTCTTTATATATTTATTTTGAGTCAGGGTGTCTCTGTGTAGCCCTGACTGTTTTTGGAATTAGCTGTGTGGATAAGGCTGCCCCCAAACTAGGATGTTCCACCCGCCTCTGCCTCCTGAGTGCTGGGATTAAAGTTGTACTCCACGATGCCTAGCTTGGCACACGTCTTTTAAAACATGTTTTTCTTTTCTTCTTATTTTTTTTGCCATTAAAGATTTTATTTTTAAAGCATTATTTGTTTATGTGTATGTGAGTGCTCGTAGGTTGTGGGCATGTTTATGAATACCCATGGACGTCAGCAGAGGGTATTACATCTCCTTGAGAGCAGCTCAGTGTGGCTGCTGGGAACCAACCTCCAGTCTTCTGGAAGAGCAAGCAGTACATACTCTTAACTGCTGAGCCGTTTCTCCAGCCCCTTAACACAGTTTTTTCAATAGAGTAAGATAGTAAAGGGTCAACAATTGTGATGAACTAAGAAAAAAATTCAAATTAACAAGGGAGACACAACTTGTTTTAGTGTGTGTCTATGTACATGTTCATGTGGGTATATGCATGAGCGCTCATGTGTGCATGTGTATGTACATGGGAATCATACAGGGCAGAGGTAGATGTCAGCCGTCTTCCTCCATAGCTTGATACCTTACTGTTTGCAATAGGGTCTCTCACTAAATGTGGAACCCACTGACTTGCCCCGACTGGTTGGTCCATGATTGACAGAGATCCACTGCTGTCTCCTCCATGAAGCTGTATGCAACATGTGTGACTTGTTACATAGGTGCTGGGACCTAGTGCCATTACAGACAGGCATCCCTCCAGCCCCAGCTTGCTTTCAGTCACTCCTCTGATATCGATATGCCTAGGACTGTGGAATTTACATATTTTCTCTTCTAAGTACTTCTACCGCTATGTGTCTCTAGGTTGCCCTGGCTGTCGTGAAACTCAATACATAGACCAGGCTGGCCTCAAACTTAGGGCGTGTGCCACCATGCTCGGCTAAGAGCATCAGATCTGTTATATCCATAGGTGTCATACTGATTACTGATAGACCCGTCTTGAAGGTGGCCTCCACCTGTTTCCCCTGTGTATTACCTGCTCGGTAATTCACAGCACAGCACAGCACAGCACAGCACAGCTATGGCTTGTACATCTCCAAGTAAGAGAGTAATTATATAATAATTATATATAAGCCATGGATTAACCCAGCAGCTGTAGTTCTTTGCCTTATGCTAGAGAGAAACCAAGATTTATTTAAAACTGTACCCCAATAGCTCAGCAGTTAAATAGCTGAGCAATTAAATTATGTATCTTTATGTGCTAATCCGGCTACCTCCCAGCCTCGTCCCATGATACTTGCATATTGTTATTGCTCTGACTCTTCAGACCCCTGCCTCATAGCCCCAGTTCCTCTGCCCTCCCGGCTCACCTCCCTCGCTCTCTCCTCTCACTAGTTGATATCCCTCCCTAACAGTATTTAGATCAGATTTGTTAGCATTGGCATCGAGAGATCAGCATTTATTGACAAGGCAGAGAGCAAATGGTAAAAACTGTCTACACAAACTTGTGACAGGAGATTTTTGGTATAAGCATTACAATGCCATGTCTGGATTGAAACGAGAGAGAAATCAGCATTTGAATAACCCAAGGTTAAACTTTATACAGCAAACAAAATATTATGCCTACGGTACCCCACTATGAGTAGATCTTGCCATATGCAGAATAGATGTATGTTTGCTAAACTCAGGATGTGCATATAATTACAGGACCCTAAGTTACATTTACTTTCTCCAACAGTAACCAAATCTATGTAAAATATTAAGTGTCTAAAGGTTTTAAGAGCTGAGTTATTAGTATTAGCCAAATAATTTCCTATATATTTTGGCCTCGTTGGGATTGAATCCCTAGCCTTTTCAAGTCAATGTGTTTTCTTAAAAAAATAAATAAATAAAAATTTAAAAATACATATACATACATATATATATATTTCTATGTGTCTGGGTATTTGGCTTGCTTGTATATATGAGTACCACATGCATGTTTGGTGTCTTGTGGAGGTCAGAAAAAGATGTCCAATCCCCTGTATTTGGAAACCATACCTGGGTCCCTTGCAAGAACAGTAAGTGGTCTTAACTACTGAGCCATCTGTGCACAAGCAGGTCCTCTGCAACACCCTTGCTTTTCCTTTGAGATTTTATTATTTTCATGTTACATGTATGGGTGTTCTGCTTGCATGTATGTCTATGTATCACATGCACACAGTGCCCACAGAGGCCAGAAGAGGATTTGCATCCTCTGGAACTGGAGTTACAGATCATTGCTAGCTGCCATGTGGGTGCTGGGAACTGAATCTGGGTTCTCTGGAAGAGCAGCCCGTGCTCTTAACTGGTGATCCGTCTTCCCAACCCTTTGTTTTTTTTTCAAGAGAGGGTCTCATTATATAGCCCTGGTGTCCTGGAACTCAATGTGTAGACCAGGCTGGCTTCAAACTCATAGAGATCCTCCTGCCTCTGCCTCCCAAGTACTGGAATTAGAAGTGTGTGCTACTGCTCCTGGCTCCTCACTAATTTCTTTTGTAGCACAGGCTGTACCCCACCATGTAGCTGAGATGACCTTCTGATCCTCCACCCTCCTGAGTGCCTGCCCATACCAGTTTATTTCTCTTTCCATTTGTGTGTGTGTGTGTGTGTTTGGCATGTGTGCATGTCTGCTTTTCAGTGTGTACCCTTGTTTTTCATGTGTGGGCACGTATGGATGGGTGGGATGCCTTTGCACATGAGTGTGCTTGCACATGGTGACCATGAATATGGAGATGTCAGGAGTCACCACTGTCCCTGGTTTCCCACCTTATTTATTTAGACAGGGTCTCAGTCCCACAGCTCTTAGATAGTCTAGTGTTTCTTGCTCCCAAGATTCCTTCTCTGCCTTTCGAGGTTGGAATTCCAGGCAAGCCCTCACACTCACCTGACAGAGACGGATTCTGGGGGTTCAACACCCATCTTTATGTTTGCTGGTACAAGTACTTTAAGCACTGAGCCCTTTCCCCAGCCCTCTATTTGCTTTTTTTTTTTTTTTTTTTTTTTGAGACAGGTAGCCAAGCGTGGTCTCAAACTCTACATCTTCCTGCCTCAGTTTCCCAAGTTGCTAGGATTAGAAACATGTGCTACAACACCTGACTTAAAATATTGATGAAGCTGGGCGGTGGTGGCACACGTCTTCAATCACAAGATTAGGGATGTAGAGGCAGGTAGATCTCTGAGTTCGAGGCCAGCCAGCCACACAGAGAGACTGCCTCAGAAAACAGAACCAAAACAAAACAAAAAACTGTGTTTTGGCAGTGAAATAAAGCCGGGCGGTGGTGGCGCACGCCTTTAATCCCAGCACTTGGGAGGCAGAGGCAGGCGGATTTCTGAGTTCGAGGCCAGCCTGGTCTACAGAGTGAGTTCCAGGACAGCCAGGGCTATACAGAGAAACCCTGTCTCGAAAAACAAAAAAACAAAAATAACCCAAAAAAGACAGTGAAATAAATGATAGGTAGCAGTTGGACTTCAGTCGGGAGCAGGGCCACCTGGATACTTGCTCAGAATTCATGTTCAGATGGCCAGTTCAGGCAAACTCTGAAAACGTCGGTGTCATAGTTTCTCTGTATACCTTCAGTTCTGAAAATATAATACCTTCTGTTACCCACATCTGAAGAACAGTTTGATTGTCAGTACAGCTACGGGTTTAGCCTGAATGCCAAGTACAAACGCTGGGGGCCATCTGTTTTGTGCGCATGCGCAGACTGAAGCTCTTTTTGTGCTGTCTTTACAGACCAGCTTCCTGTGTACCCCGGGGACCGGAAGTTTCTCTATCCCCCAGAAAACCTCTCTGAGTGCTGAGGCTTTAGTATGAATTGCAGCCTCCGCTTTGACTTGCAGAGATAGCATCTGATTCCTGAATCGCTTTACTCATGGCAAGTTAAAAGTCTACAGTTCAAACAAAAACCCCGGGTGTCTGAGAAGAAACATCAATCTGCAGGTGAGTGACACCGTTATGTAACGCCTTAATGTCCTTATAGCTCCGGTGAGAGTTTACAACCTCGAATGGGTTTTGAGATGGAAATGGTGATGGAGATGGTGATTATTGTTATTATTTTGGATCAGCTTGTCCCAATTTGGAGGACAGTTGTTGAAATTCCAGGCAGTCCTCCTGACTCTTGCTTTCTTTTCCTCACCTGATGCAGGATTGGTTGCTTTTCTGACTTCTGTGTTGGGTGTCAACCCCTCTGCTTCATTTGTGGACTTAATGGTTGATACTGTATCTAGTTCCAAGGGGATCTAGACCTCTAGTCCCCTTAGGCACCTGCATTTGTGTGCAAGTGCACAAATGTGTAAGATAAACAAAAAAATCCTTACGTCTCCACTGAACATGTAGATTTTTTTTCCCCTTGGTATTACTCCCTGACCAATACTGTATGGCAGCTATTTGCCCAGGATTGCCTCTGGGTTTTTTTTTGTTGTTGTTGTTTTGTTTTGTTTTTTGGTTTTTCGAGACAGGGTTTCTCTGTGTAGCCCTGGCTGTCCTGGAACTCACTCTGTAGACCAGGCTGGCCTTGAACTCAGAAATCCACCTGCCTCTGCCTCCCAAGTGCTGGGATTAAAGGCATGCGCCACCACTGCCCGGCTGCCCCTGGGTATTATATGTAACCTAAAAATGATTCAACCGTTTACCTATATGAGAGGATATGCCTAGATTCTTGTAAATATGCCGTTTATATAAGCAGCTAAGGGCTGTGGGTACTCAAAGCTGACTCTAGACTCTGTAGCTAACTATTCTTACTCTTTCCTTTTCTTTCTTTTTCTGTGTGTGTGTGTGTGTTTTGTTTTGTATTGTTTTTTTCAAAACAGGGTTTCTCTGGCTGTCCTGGAACTCACTCTTTAGACCAGACTGGCCTCAAACTCTGAAATCTGCCTGTCTCTGCTGGGATTCTACCACCCCTAGCTTATGAGTCTTTTCTTACTCTGAGTTACTCTACATTGGCAACCATATGTTACTTTTTTATTGTTGTTGAGGCAGGGATTCACTTTGTAGACTTGACTGTCCTGGAACTCTCTATGTAGACCAGGCTGGCTTCTAAGTCACAAAGATCCACCTGCCTCTGCCTTTTGAGTACTGGGATCAAAGATACACCCCACCACACTTGGCTGCTTAAAACATACTTATCTGCCAGTGTTTATTAAAACTATTTTGCCTTTTTTTTTTTTTTTTCTAAGACAGGGTTTCTCTGTGTAGCCATGGCTGCCTTGGAACTCTCTTTGTAGACCAGGCTGGCCTTGAACTCACAGAGATCTGCCTACCTCTGCCTCCTGAGCACTGGGATCAAAGGTATGCGTCACCACCGCCTTATTTTGCCTGTTTTTTGATTGCTCTATTTTAGATATTATCAGCTTACGAATATGAAAGATGGAGAAATGGCCTCCTAGCAACCATACTACCCGTGCTTCTGGAACAGCTTATAGCACTACGTTTAAAAAAAAAAAAAAAAAAAACAGATTTAAAAAAAAAACAGATTTGCTTATTTTATTTGTATGTGCGTGTCTGACGTATGCACCTTTCAGGCCTGTGAGATGGCTCAGTGGGTAAAGGTACTTGCCACAGAGCTCAGTGGCCTAGGTTTGATCTCTGAAACCTAGGTGGCAGGAGAGAACTGACTCCTACAAGTTGTCCTCTGACCTCCACACACAAACTGTGCCTGTGTGCAAGCTCGGGCACATATCACAACATGAGCATTTGCCTTCTTGTTCTCTTTCCTTTTCCTTTTTGCTAAGATGTTACAGAAGTGTACTTTATTCAGCACGGCTCTTTGTGAGTGGAGTTACTTTGTATTGATGAGCCCGTCCTTTTGCTGAGTAATGCAGAATTCTGGAAAGTGTCTTTATTCTCTTCAGTTGTTTCTCTATTTTTATATACTGTTTCCTACAATCCATTCAATACTTTTTAGACTCTTTAGATCCTACTATCGCTCTACTAATTGTCCAGTCTTACTTTGTATCCTTTGTTTCTTCCATTCTTTCCACTTGTTTCTTGTCTTTTTTTGCCAAATCTATTACATCTTTTTTTAAAAATATTAATTTTAATTAGTATTTTTAGTATGTGTGTGTACAGGCATGCTTCCATGGTCTGTATGAAGATCGGAACAGGAGCTGTGGAGCCTCATTCCACATGGGTTCTGGGGTCAAACGAGGTCAAGCGTGAGCATCAAGCAATTTTCCAGTAGACCCATCTCCTTTGACCTGAACTTACTATCACTTGGAACACATATAGCACTGTTCATGTCAAGATACTATAAGACACTTAATATTTTATTTTAAAAATAGTATATTTACTTTAGCTCTTTAGAATATTAGCTGTAGGGCTGGAGTGATGGCTCAGAGGTTAAGAGCACCAGCTGCTCTTCCAGAGGTCCTGAGTTCAATTCCCAGCAACCACATGGTGGCTCATAGCCATCTGTAGTGGGATCTAATGCCCTCTTCTGGCTTGCAGGCAGAACACCATATACATAATAAATAAATGTGGGTTTTTTTTGTTTTTTGGGTTTTGGGTTTTTTTATAAAAAGAATATTAGTTGTATTATTTGTTATTCAGGGGAAGGGGTTTGTCTTAGTTTTTGATCTATTGCTGTGATGTCGCCTCATGACCAAGGCAACTCTTATAAAGGAAAGAACTTAACTGTGGGCCTGCTTATAGTTTCAGAGAGTCAGTTCATTATTCTCATGGCAGGGGCATGATGCTGGAGCCGTGGCTGAGAGCCACATCCTGGTCTGCAGGCAAAACATTAGCCTGGTGTGGGCTTTTCAAACCTCAAAGCCCACATCCAGTGGGCAAGGCCACACCTCCTAATCCTTCTCAAGCAGTGCCGCTCCCTCCTGAGCAAGCATTCAAATCTGTGGGTTTATGAGGGACATTCTCACTCAAACCACGACAGGAGTAACACCAGGATGCCTTAAATGTGTAATTTCTTCCCTCAGTCTCCCTACCTCACTCTCCAAAGTGCTGAGACTGCTTTATCTTGATAATTACTTTCCAGTTCTCTCCAATGGCAAGAGCTGCGTCATGGGCATAGGGACTTAGCTCCCTTTGTGGACCGTTTGCCTACCATGCAGTCCCAGTTCTGCCTTTGACCCCCAGCACTGTGTGTACCATGCATATTGACACATGCTGTGGAGGTGAAAGTAGCATCCTTGTCAGTCATCCTCAGTTACATGCTAATTCAAGGCCATCTTGGTTTACCTGAGACCCTCACAAAACACATCTCAGCTGGTGAGAGCTTGTATTGCTCTTTCATGGGGTCTGAGTTCAGTTCTCTGCATGCTTTTGGGGAGGGTCACACAGCATGTAACCTCCAGGGGATCTGATGTCTCTGATCTCACACACACACACACACACACACACACACACACACACACACATGAGCGCACAGGCATGCACGCACTCACGCATGCACTCACACACACACACTCACACACACACTCGTAGAGACACATAAATCACTATTAAGTCTTTTTAAAGAATTGAATAAACAAGAAAGAGTGTTGGGGTTATCTGCTGTTCATTTACATTCAATTTATAAACATCTCCTCTTCCCAAATTATAGAACTCTATGTATGATTTTTTGACAGGAGGTCTCAGTCTGTAGCCCAGGCTACCTGGAAGTTATCTCAAGCTAACATTGGACTCAGGCTGGCTTTTGAACTTGTGGCAATCCTTCTGCCTTTGTCTTGCAAGTGTTAACATTACATACATGAGTTACTATATTTGAGTGCATAATCTTTTTGTTAAAAATCTATCACAAATTAATTTTGTCTCCACTTGACACCCTTACTGTTAGTCTTTATCAAGCTGTCTGTGCCTTTAGTTTCTTAAATTAATTTTACCCACGAATGTTTAGTTTTCATAAGTGTTTTTCCCTCATTTCTTTTATTACCATTTTATGGAATGTCAAGAAAACAGATTGCCAGGCGGTGGTGGCGCATGCCTTTGATCCCAGCACTTGGGAGGCAGAGGCAGGCGGATTTCTGAGTTCGTGGCCAGCCTGGTCTACAGAGTGAGTTCCAGGACAGCCAGGGCTACACAGAGAAACCCTGTCTCGAAAAACCAA
Organism: Mastomys natalensis; assembly: GCA_021653895.1. Classification (NCBI taxonomy): domain Eukaryota; kingdom Metazoa; phylum Chordata; class Mammalia; order Rodentia; family Muridae; genus Mastomys; species Mastomys natalensis. Next base: position 28,399 of record JAJTUV010000944.1, read on the forward strand.
AAGGAAAAAAAAAAAAAAAAAAATCCAAAAAGCTGCACACAGCTGTATTTGAGCTTTTTTTTTTTTTTTTGAACCAAAGACTAGGTTTCAGTCATTTGGTTGTTTTTGTTTTTTGTTTTATTTTGTCTTGTTTTGAAGGCAGAGTCTCATCTGTAGCCAGGCTAGCCTGTAATTCACTGTCTAGCCCATTCATGTAAGTCCCCTGCCTCAGTGTCTCAAGTTCTGGAATTATAAGTGTGACCTACCATCTGTGACTTAAACAGTCTTTCCTTAATAGCACATTTCTGCATTTTATTAGTGTTTTCAGGGAGAATCCACAGGTGGCTAAGGATGTTGATGATAGTGCAAGCTAGTTTATTGGATGCTTTCTACAGTCTAGACACCATTTTCCCCCTTGTGAATTTGCTTGAATGACTTGTTGTTCTCTTCTAGAAGCAGCCTCTGGAGTTTATACACAGGATCAGGACACAGGATGAAAGACGTGTGAATTAACTCTCATCTTTCTGTATAGAGATAGACTAACAACAAATTCAGAAAACCTAGAAAACAAAGTATTTCCCCTGGGCACAGACCGTGGTTCTGCAAGAATTCCTCCTGTCTATGGGATTCAGTTGAAGAGAATTTGAACTGTGGTTTACCCACATTCATCATTTATGACCGTGAGAGAAACGGTAAGAGAGAACCACTAATGCAAAGAGTGTTCTGGTATTTCAACCCCTCGTAACCACACCTCCGGTTACTCACGTAAAAAGTCTCTCAGATACCTGGCTTCGCTAACGTTGAAAGGAAATTGTCTTGAGTGACTGTGGCAAAGCGTCCAGCCTCAGTAGATGGTAGGAGAGAATCCTCGTGTGAAACAGAATGTTGGAAAGCCGCCAGCCTGAGCCAGACCTTCCGCATGGTGAACCTGATCCTGGAGAGAAAGTTTATGAATGTCATGAATGTAAGAAAACCTTCAGCCTGGAACAAACCTTTGTGGAACATAAGAAAACGCATAGTGGAGAGAAGTCACGAGAGCACACCGGATGTGGTGAGGAGTTCTCTCAGGCCTCGTCTCTAACTCTACATCTGAGAAGTCGTGCACGGCGGGAATCATACAAGTGCAGTGAATGTGGGAGAACCTTCAGCCAGAGAGGAAACTTCCTTTCTCATCAGAAACAACATACTGAAGAGAGACCCAGTGACTCTAAGAAAACTCCCATGCCCGTGACAACCGTCATTAGGAATCAGAGAAACACAGGGACTAAACCGTACGCGTGTAAGGAGTGTGGGAAAGCCTTCAATGGCAAATCGTATCTCAAGGAACATGAAAAAATTCACACCGGAGAGAAACCATTCGAGTGTAGTCAGTGTGGAAGAGCCTTCAGCCAGAAGCAGTACCTCATTAAACACCAGAATATCCACAGTGGGAAGAAACCCTTTAAATGTAATGAGTGTGGGAAAGCTTTTAGCCAGAAAGAAAACCTCATTATACACCAGAGAATCCATACTGGAGAGAAGCCCTATGAATGTAAAGGGTGTGGGAAAGCCTTCATTCAGAAATCAAGCCTCATCAGACACCAGAGAAGTCATACTGGAGAGAAACCGTACACATGTAAGGAATGTGGGAAAGCCTTCAGCGGCAAATCAAATCTGACTGAGCATGAGAAAATTCATATCGGAGAGAAGCCCTATAAGTGTAACGAATGTGGGACGATTTTCAGGCAGAAGCAGTACCTCATTAAACACCACAACATCCACACGGGCGAAAAGCCCTACGAGTGCAACAAGTGCGGGAAAGCCTTCTCTCGAATCACATCGCTCATTGTACACGTGAGAATCCACACAGGTGATAAGCCCTACGAATGTAAAATCTGTGGGAAAGCCTTCTGTCAGAGTTCGTCTCTTACGGTGCACATGAGGAGCCATACGGGAGAGAAACCCTATGGCTGCAATGAATGTGGGAAGGCCTTCTCTCAGTTCTCAACTCTTGCTCTACACATGAGAATCCACACAGGCGAAAAGCCTTATCAGTGTACTGAGTGTGGGAAAGCTTTCAGCCAGAAGTCCCATCACATTAGACACCAGAGAATCCATATTCATTAAAACTCTGAATGCCTTAGATGTACGAACACTTGAGCAGAGTGTATGGTTAGTACTGTATCAAAGGATTCGTCTTACACTAACGTTACACAAATGTAGGAAACGCTTCTGTAGTGACTCAAACCTTAAAATGCAAAGGTATGTAATAGGATAGATCATAGTATTATATACTTCCCAGACTCTTACAAGAAACATTATTAGTATTCTAATTTTAGGAGTCCAGTGATTCCAATCAGGATGGCCGCCTAAAGCTTATGAACTGTAAGATAATATAATGAGCAATATAAAGGTTTGAAATTAAGAGGCAAACATATTTTTGATATATGCATTGGTATATAGATAATTTGTACAAATTGTTTTTCAGAGAAGGCATTTTGGGACAGAACTCCCTATGTACATATTCCAGGGTGACCTTAAACTCCCTATGTAGCCAGGTTGGCCTCACAGCCTCCCAGTGCTGCAGTTCCAGACATCACCATGCCAACTCAAGGTCTTTGTTGATAAAATTGTCTAATCTTGAGGCCAGAAACATGAATGAATTCACGGAGGATTGATGATTGTGGCAGTATCCCAGGTCAATGGGAAAATCATGGATGACTGGAAAAATAATCTCAGAATAATCATGTGGGAAAATAATAGGTGGCTGACGTCATCATCGCTTTAGGAATTGCAGTGTCTGCAGAAAGCAAAGCTTTGTGTCAGAATTTTCTAGGGTAGTGTCTGAGACCTTGAGGTAGGAAACAAATTGTAGATTCTCGTTTCCTCAGCTATTTATTCTCGAGCATTTATACTTATTCTCAAGGAGCCGATAATGCTTACTTAGGGAGTCGTGAAACGGTTAATCTGTTCATCACAGCATAAATCACAGCAGCAAAAAAGTGGGTGCAGATGTTTGTTGCTTACAAAGTAGATGAATAAAAATGTAACGGTCTGACAGTAGAATATGCTAGCAGCTAAAACACAACAGATGAATCTATCTAACAGCAGAAGAGAAAAAGTGAATCAGTGTGAAGAAAACTGAAGTGGTAGATACGCTGTGATTCCTGCATTAAATCTGAATACAACCAACTTGGCACTCTGGTACTGAGCATATGAGAAGCTCTTCTCTAAGATGAGAATTGAGAAGGTATGTGTTCAGTTCCCAAAACATGGCTGTCAGCTGTGAGAGTCACAGTGGAGTTCTGTGGAAACAAAGTTGTCACACAGCAGGGTAACTCAACAGCTGCTTCAGGTTTATAGTCTTTATAGTCAAATATCTACTTTCCAAATAGATGTAACAGACCGATCGCTGGTTCTACATTGTAGCAACATGTATTCTTTGTTATCTTGCTTATCTTGCTTAGATAGATATGGATGAGATGGACACGAGCTTCATATTATCACAACTGCCTGTGTCCATCCCAAGGCCCCTCGTGGATATCTGAAGCTTTGTATAGTATTAACTCTCTGTATCAGGTTTTCCTATGCACAAACATACCTAGGGTGATTTATAAACATCACAAGAGTCTTCAAGTAAAAGAAATACAGCTTCACTTTCACATCAGTATTCTTGGGCTTCGGAACTGTTGTTAAGTAAATGTTGTTGGGTAGTTTCTGCCCATTGATTGGATTCAGACTAATAAAATTTGGAGAAGTCCTGTCCTGATCCTGTTTTTTTTTTGTTTTTGTTTTTTTCTTGTGCTGTCTGGCTCCCTTATCTCTCTTTCCTCAGAATCTTACTTTGTAACCTTGCCATCCTGGAACTAAACAGACAAGGCTAGCTTTGAATTCACAGCAATCCTCCTGCCTCAGTCTTTGGATCACAAGTGTCAGCCTTTATGCTAGACTTAACACTTGGTCATACGTCTCAGGTGTATAGTGACTCATGGAAAGGGCTAAAACCTTCAACTTTGTCAGAACCTTAGCATTCCATATGGTACGGCATGATCTAAAACCAAACTTCATGCTTTCATAAATTCTGTGGATAGTAACTTCCATGAGTATTTTTCCTTAGGATTGAAAAAAAAAAAAATCCAAAGAAACTACGACTTAATCTAGAAGAATGACTGAGAAATCCCTTTTCCCGGTTTCTAAACAGTAAGATTGAGTGTCTGCCTTTTGAGGACTCAGAAGAAAGATTAATGGGCACTCTAGGAGAGACTGGAGGCTGGAGCTACTTTGAGAAGTGAGTGATGAGTGGGCTCTTCCTGCACAATTTTATGTTTTTAATTATGGATGGACCATGATGGTTGTTCTGAGACAAGGTCTCACCATGTAGTCTTGACTGGCTTGGAACTCTTCACGTAGACCAGGGTGGCCTTAAATTCACACAGATCTGTCTGCCTCTGTCTCCCAAATGCTGGAATTAAAGACATTTGGCTCACATTTCAGAAAAAGTATGGGGGACAGGGTCTTTTTGTAGCCCAAGCTACTCTTGAACTTGCTATGTAGACAAGAATGACTTTGATCTTCCTGCCTTCACCTCCCAAGTTCTGGGATTCCATGAAGGCATGCACCAGTGTGCCCAGTTGATGTGCTGGGAATTGAACCCAGAGCTTTGTGCATGCTAGGTATGTACTCTCCCAACTGAACTATGTCCTAGCTGTCAAACTCACATTCTCATTTAGTCCCTTAGCTGGACTCAAATGAAGACATCCTTTGTACAACTTGGCTTTGTGTTAACGTGACACAGACTTGAGTCACCAGAGAGGAAAGAGCCTCAGTTCAGGAAATGTCTTCATGAAATCCAGCGCTAAGGCAGTTTCCCAGTTAGTCACCAGTGAGAGAGGACCCATCCCATTGTGGGTGGTGCCATCGCCCATGGGTAGGTGGTCCCTCTTAAGAAAGCAGGCAGAGCAAGCCATGTGAAACGAAACCAGTAAACAGTATCCCTCCATGGCCCCTTCATTGGCTCCTGCCACCAGGTTCCTGTTCTGTTCTTACCCTGGCATCCTTCCGTGATGAACAGTGATGTGAAAGTGTGAGCCAAATAAACCCTTTCCCTCCCAACTTGCTTTTCAATCATGGTGTTTTTGTTGCTTCAATAAAACCATAAAATATCAGTGGAGATAGAAATTACTCAGTTGGCCTGGAGGGGCCACATCTTGTGAGAATGTATCGCTTTGCAGTGTAGCCGAAGACAAACGTGGTGCTCACACACAAGGAACTGGAGCTTTCAACCTCAAGCGACTTTTCAGACAGTATTAATCCATTCAGGAGGGCAGACAGGTTCACTATGTATCTCTAGCTGACCTGGAACTTCCTATGTAGACCAGGCTGGCCTTGAACTCACAGAGATCTTCCTCCCTCTGCCTCCTGAGTGCTGAGATAAAAGGCATGTACCACCATTCCTGGCTATAGTCCAGTTTTTAACACTGACTTTTGGAGATTAAAATTCCAACATATTTGTAGGGTGATATATTCAAACCATGGCCTATACAACCGATCTTACATAGGATCCAGGGTTGGTTCCCAGCTCACAATTGATTATAACACCTCTTCCTGTGGGGGTAGCAGGGAGGCAGAGCAAGAGAGACCAGTAGGTTGCATCAGGTCTGTTGGGTTAAGGTGGGGCTCTCTGCCCCGCCATGGGGCTAGGACTGCTGCTGGAGGAGGCAGGACTCGAGAAAATAACTGCACTCACCCCAGGCGCTGGGCAGGTGTCAGGCTGTGAGAAGCCATTGTGCCACTGCGGGGCACCGCTGGGGGAGCACAGTCTGAGGTCCCAGGGGGAGCCGGAACTAGCTCGGGGTGGTCCCCAGGCCTACAGGGCGTCTGGTTCTCAGGCTCTTGGGCACCCAGGTGCCACTGGAAGCCACAGAAGAGCTGAGAACAGAGTGGGGGCCCATGGGCTGGATTAGCCTGTGGCCAGAGGGGATAGGGAGAGAGCGCTCCAGCTGAAACCACCCTGGGGATGAGAGTTCTTGGCTTGTCTCTGAGGGTTGGCTTGGCTTGGTTGTGGGCAGCTGGCTTGGTTGCTGGTTGCTGTGACTGGTAATGCAGAGAGGTCTTCTGTGGGAGATTAGACAGTGGCTCTGTAGGTGAAGGCCTGTTCTATTGTTCCCTATGGTGGATCTCGATGAAAAGAAGCCATCCATGGTTTTAAGATGTTTATTGTCATGGCAGAAAGTAAATGAGAAACTGTACCCCCTTTTCTCAGGGTGGGCCTGAAGTTAAATACCTTTTGCAGGGAAGAGGGTCTGGAAGGAATGCTTAATTGGCTAAGCCCTTCTGGCCTTTAGGTACCTCATTAATCTGTCTTGAGGCTACATGGCCTGTAGTCACACCCTCTACCTGGAGTCTGTGGGCATGGCGAAATGCCTACTGTCCCTTAGGGTCACCTTTGGTCTCTCAGGGTCAGCTGGGGTCACTGGGGTTTCTAGCCTGTGTTTGACCGGAAAACAGGCTGCCTTTCAAGGTCCTCCCAGGTCAAGTCTAGATGGTTAGCTAAGGAGACTGCCCCAGCAAGAAGGCTAACAGATGTCTATACAGATGTCTCAGTGTCTTTATTATTAAACCCCAAGTGGGTACCCCCAAAACCCTTGCAACATGTTCCAGACGATCAAATACCTCTTCTGAGGCACATAATTGGTTGGTGTTCATACATATACACTCAGGTGTGGACACACACACACACACACACACAATTAAATAAATATGTTTTCAAGTAGAACCAATCCAACTCTTGTAACTATAACCATTTTGTATTCAGTCTCCATTTTGTTCTAAAGGTGAAATTAAGTTCAGGTTCTCAGACTTTGGTTCCACAACACAATCATTCATAGCTGATACTGAAAAATTCTCCTAAAAGGTCTTAAGGCTGTGGGAAACCCCTAACGAGTACCCCTCTTAGCTCACCCACAGCCAATCAGTTTAAAGTTTAGCAGATAATACTTTGTCTAGTTAGCCAAAATGTAATATGCCCCGACCCCCTTCTGCACTTGGTTTTCCTGTTTAAAAATAACCTGCCCTGAGAGCGAATCAACATTCCAACTCCCGAGACTGAGCTGCATCCCTGACGAATCAGTCTTAGGGGTGGGGGGTGTTCAATAAACTATCCCTATCTGAGATCAATGTTCGTGAGATATGTGAGAGAATTCCTGAACCCCAGCACTGTCGCGTCCGCCTTGACCAGCAAGTAAGACACGACAGGGTCGGATCCTTCTCAGTCAGCTTTATTGCAGGAATGACTCTTGACTTATGGACGGGATGGGAACGGGGGCTGGGAACCTATGGCCGGGGCCTCAGCAGCAGAAATGAGCTGCTTATATAACTGCCCAAGGCAGGCTGGGTGACATGTTCTCTCAGGATAGGTTAAGCTGCTAATACCTCATTAGCATAAGCCCGCTCGGGAGGGGCACGAGGCCTACGCATGCACAAAGGACTTGTTTACCAGTTTAGCTGAGCTGGCCACGCTGGAAGCCAGCTGCTTACATTGTCAGGTGCTAGTCATACGACTTTGCAACTGTCCCAGGTGCTATCTTAAACACGGCTGCCTACATAGCACCAAGTACAGTGATGTGCACCTGTAATCCCAACATTAGGGAGGATACAGTGACAAAATTTAATGCTTACCAGCTGACCAATACTCCCAGCAACCCCAAACATCCAAAATCTTGACTGAGAGGTAAGAGACTGGGGGCCTACTGGGAAAATTGATTTTACAGAGATCAAACAGGTAAGATGCGGCTACAAGTATCTGCTGGTATTTGTGGACATTTTCTTCAGGTAGACAGAGGCGTTTCCAACCAAGGCTGAGACAGCAAAGGTAGTGGCCAAGGAATTGCTGGAGAATATCTTCCCCAGGTATGGATTTCCTCATATGATAGGGTCGAACAATGGACTGGCATTTGTGTCCAAGGTAAGTCAGGAGGTAGCAAAATTCTTTGGGGCAGACTGGAGATTGCATTGTGCATACTGGCCCCCAAAGTTTAGGGCAGGTAGAAGGAAGACATTAAAAGAGACTTTAACTAAATTAGCCTTAGAGACTGGTGGGGACTGGATGGTGCCCCTTGTCTTTGCCCTGTATCAGGTAAAAAAAAAAAATTCTAATTGCCAGATGAGACTAACCTCCTTTAAAATTATATATAGTAACCCAGCCCCCATTGTACTCAGCCTACAGTCAGCAGCTATTACAGAACTGAAAGATGATGATTTAATATTTAGGGTCAGAGCTATCCAATGGGCTCATAAATATGTTTGGCCTAAATTATTGTGTGCCCTCTATGAAGCAAGCCCGGCTCCAGAACCACAGAAGTCAAGAAGACTGGGTCTATGTGAAGAGATTTCTACCAAGGTGTGCTTAAGCTCACGCAGGTGAAAAGGACATTACATCCTCCTATTGACCATGACATCACCGCCTGGGGGCGCTACACTCACACTCATGCCAGACCTGCTTCTCCACTAAAGAAAACTACCTGGCTCCAGCTGTACCAAAATGGAGGGTTCAAAAGGACACCAACCCCCTCAAGTTAAAGTCGACTCGGTCTTAGTCCAGAGTCTGTTGTCCCTGATAACTATAGGTACTGTGTGTCTTACATCTCCTCCTTTTATGAAGATGTTGAGTTCATAGTTGAATATAATATTTCTACATAAAATGGTCACCACAGGAAGGTCTAGCTTTAACCCTCCAGATCATATCAGAACAGGGTATCTGTCTGGAGAAAGGCCCCTTGTCACATCAACACCTTTGCAATCAAACCATTCCCATAGTTTATTCCAAATAGATTGTCCCCCCAGAACAGACATGGCGGGCCTATTCAACAAGACTGACACCTTTCGTGAATGGAGTGGCTCTTAATTCTTCTACCCTCGCTGGGTTCTGTATTTTGGTTCAGTTAGTGCCCCGCATAACCTATTATTCAGAGAGAATGGTATTAAGAGCCTTAGTAAGACAAATTGAGGGAGACTTTATGAGACAAAGGAGAGAATCTATCTCTTTGACTTTAACTTTAAGGCTAGCCCTGGTCAGCACTGGGATAACTGTGCTAACATTACAGAAAAAGAGAACTATACCAGTTTAAAGACAGACATAGATAAAGATATCCAGTGCTTAGAAAGGTTCATTTCCCACCTGGAGCATAATGTACATTCTCTGGCTGAAGTGGTGTTACAAAACAGGCAGGGATTAGACTTAGTCTTCCTACAAGTAGGACTACATGCCACCTTACGTGAGAAATGCTCTTCTGTGTCAACCATTCTGGAGTTATTAGGGAATCATTAGCTAAAGTTAGAAAAAGTATGTAAACCACTTAGCTTAAAGACCAACATTCCTTTACCCTCTCATGTAACACCAAGGCTTGGAAACCCAGGCTGGCAGGTTTTTCCTTTATAAACACCCTTCCCCTAGACCTGGGGTCGCTCTCCTTCCTGTTCCATCAGGAAGGTTGGTGGCCCAAGCTGAAGCTTGAATAAAGACTCTCATGTGCTTACATCGGAGTTGTGGTTCCTGGTGGTCTCCTTGGTGTTTTTACAATCTGGACACAACAACAACAGGCTTTGTCCGTCTGGTCCTGTGTAAAGCAAATCATAGGGTCGTGGAACCCCTTGTGTATTTAAAGGGAGATACTGGGATGAAAAGTAACACCTTAGCATCCCTTAGGTGGTCAGTCTGCTTGGCCCACGATGTCACTGTGGGTCTCACCAGCTCCATTGGCCCAAGTTTCCTGAACATGGAAGCACCAGCAGTGTGTTAGAGCTGACAGTCTCACCTAGCTGGGTGAGAACCAAGACAACCATAAGCCAACGGTCTACCTGGCAGCAGAGGAAGGGTGTGACCAAGAAAATGAAAGAGCTAAATAGAGTGAATGTAGTCAAGTTGGACTGTTCAGACCTGTGTTTGGGGAAGCAGAAGCAGAGAGTGGTGAGCCCCAGCTCCTGGACAGACTTGGGCTGGAGCCTTTTTGAGCTAGATAGATGATACCAGCACTAATGTCCTAGGAGTTTGGCAGTTGAGTGGGTAGTGAGGGCTCAACACAGAAGAGTCCACCATACTTGGAATTCTCCTGTGTTTGTCATTAAAAAGAAATCTGGCAAATGGAGGGTGTTGACAGATCTGAAAGAGATTAATAAAATCAGTCAATGGGTCTTTACACCATGGTATCCTGTCTTCCTTCTTACCTAAGGCATGCTTTTCAATAATCCCTTTACAAACACAAGCTAGAGAAACATTTAGTTTCACAGTGCTCACATTTAACCACTTGATGCTAACCAAGAGTTACCATTGGAGAGTCTTGCCACAACAAATGTTGAATATTCCTACCTATGCCAATATTTTATACAATAGCCATTAGAAATAATCCATAAATAATTTCCTCAATCAATAATTTACCATTATATGGATGATGTTTTGCTGGCTGACTCAAATGGAGATACCTTAGGAAAAAATGGTTGATGAAGTAAAGAGAACTCTGCCTTGCTAGAGATTACAAATCGCTCCTGAAAATACACATGGGAGATTCTATTAATTAGTTAGGATATAAGATAAATCTGTGGGAAAATTGACCACAGAAGGTAAAAATTGGAGAGATCAATTAATCCCAATCAATTACTTGTTGGGAGATATTATTTTGCTAAGAACCAAAACCGGATTAGCTACTCAAGTGCTAACTAATTATATCAATCCTTACAAGGTGTTAAAAGACTCCAAGAAAATGATCAGCTGAGACTGATCGAGAATTAGCTATGGTAGGAATCACAAGACATGGGGCAGTGGGCCATGCCACCAGACAGAAGACCTGGTAAGGTTGTAGCAAAAGTTCAGAGCCCTGACAAAACTCATAATTGAGTTCGGCAGGAGTTCAAACTAGCTCCAAGCCAAGTTTCTGTCCTGGAGCAAGTGACCATGACACCCTACTAGGAAGACCATGATAATCAGTCATGTAGTGACAGCTGAAGTCCTTCTCCATGCAAATACAGAATCCTTAACTTCTCAGACAGAACCAATGGGAAGATCTATCCCTAGATCCCACTCCACCCAAAAAATGTTTATAAGGTCTCTGTCCACAAGGAACAAAGTACATGAGTCGTTTCACCAAAGATCATCTGTGGGTGCCTGCTTATGTAATGATCCAGGGAAGAGTTTTCTCTCCTGAAGCATTCATCGTTGGACCTGAGCCCCGCCCAACAAGCCAGTCACAGAAGCTTGACTGCAGCCACTTCCTGCTTGGTGGCTCTGTTTCAAATAGTATGAAAAGCAAACAGCGTTTTACTCTACAGAAGTCCAGCGTGTTGGGGTTTACCGTTTACCAAGATGGAGACGCCCAGGTGATCTCGAAGACCCAATTTAAAGCCCATTAGGGAAATTCCATGGTGGTGGTGGGTGGGTAGGTGGGTGACCTTTATCTTAATTGGTTGGCTCAATCTCAAGGGACATTTCAGAACCATTGCTAGGGGTTGGGGGGCTGGAAACTGTTGCTGGGGAAGCCTGGAAACCCTAACTCATTGCTCTTACCTCAGGCCAAGTTGTGGGGTAGTTTCTGATTGGCTGCCTGAGGCTTAGGATATTTCTAGTAACTGACTTGCTTGGACTTGCCCAGTTCTGGAAAACAAAGATCTAGGCCTAGTCTCCTGAACTGCCAGTTGGAAGCCTGTCATGGAAACAGCCTGTCTCAGTTCTCTCCAAGTGAGGCCGAGAGTGAGAGAGGTAGTGTTCCCCAAGCAGGGGCACTCTAACTAGTTATCCAATGCCAAGTACTTAGTCCTGAAAATGAAGGACTCTAAGGGCTTTTTGTCAGTCTTACACTCCCCCCTCTACAGCTTCCCCATCCCGCCTGGGGTCAAGGCTAGGCTGAGTTCCATTCTCCACCCACAGAAACATTACTGAGTAAAAAAAGACTCAGAAAAACTGCACAATGTACTGACTGATAGTCACGTGACTCTCTGAAAAGTCCCAGATAGAGTTCAAATGTGTGACATGATCTGCCCGTGCTTGCTAGCCAATAGATTTAAGGGTCAATATGCTTAGCCAATAAGTTTGAACTGTAACCTTGCTGATGTAACCTGTGCCCCTAAAAAGTATAAGAACAGCTTGTAATAGCCATTCGAGGTCGCCCTCTAGTCACTCGCCTTGAGGGACTAATTGAAGGTTGATCCTGTCGTGCTGGAAAATAAAGTTCTTGCTTTTGCATCAGCCTGCATCTCGGTGTCTCACCCGGGGGGGGGGGGCGGGGGGGGCGTCAGGGCATCTCGGAAGTACCACTGACCGAGGGCTGGGGTCTTACAGAATCATGTACATGCAAGCAGCACGGATGAACGCATCAGGATACTAGAACACAGTGGACATGAAAGCGGTGTGGGGATGTGTAGCTCAGTGGTAGATCGCTTGCCAAACATGTGTGAGACTCTAGGTTCAATTCCCAGGCCACCCCCCCCAAAAGTGGAAAGATTTACTTCTTATGGTACATTGTGAGAGTGTGTTATGCCTCGGGAACCCCAGGAGACCGCCAGAAATTGTGACACCAATGTAAAAACAAAGAGAATCTCTATTGTTTGAGTCTGGACTCAGATCGTAACCTTTCCTGCTCTGCAGGTTAGGAATGCTACGCTCACGTCTAGGGGTTTGGGATATATATATATGTTGCGGTAAATCTCCAACCCAAATAAGACCAGTCAAGGAAAACACAACTCAATAATTATGGATATAAATTGCATGCCTAGATTGGGCAGATTTACCATTACACTACTCTATTCCCCAGCTATGAGATCCCTTATAACTTGCAGTTTATCCAGGCCATGTGTTTGTCCTTCCACCTCCTGCTCCTCCGTCATCAGCTTCCTACTTCTTCACCTTCCTCCGTCAACTTCCTCTTATGTCGACTTCCTCTTATGTCGACTTCCTCTTCCTCTCTCCTCCCCTAAGCCTTTTTCTCCGCCTCCCCTTCTATTGCTCAATCACTGGCTCTAGCCTTTATTTTACAAATTTAATTGGACAGAAGGTTCACAAGAAGTCACCTGTGTACAGACTCACTCCTCCTCTGCAGCCCCTCCCAGGAAAGTGGAACTAGCATCAAATACAAGGCTGGGGCTATCCACAACATATACATATATATATATATATATATATGAAAATGCATAAGTTGGGGCTCTCGAGCCTTGGCGTTACATGATTGGGTAGGGGGTAAAGGAGCGCCATCCTTTAAACCTGATAACATTTGTTCAGACGCTGAGGCTGGAAAAGGATCTTTTTGACCTGGGAAGAATAACTCATTCCATTATAGGAGGCCAGTGTGCTTTTGCAAACCAGTCACAGCTGTCTGGGAACACTTAACTGCCTCTTTCCCATAGGTCAAGAGTGGGAGCTTTTATTATGTCAAGAACACTAACTCCTGCCGCCTTCAAAGGTAACAGCCGTCTGCATCAGGGAGGTGCTAGCCATGGAGGCTAGGATTGGCTGCCCTTTGTCTGTCCTTTCCAAAGGCAGGAGGCATCTGCACTGGTGCTGGCTGTTCCAAATCAGATTAAACAAATAAAAGAACTGACTATTATACAGTCAAACATTTGAGATGTTTTGTCAACAATTTAACATTACTCATATTACTGGGATTCCTTTTAATCAAGGACAAGGTATTAAGAAACAGGTATTGTGGAACTTTAAAACAATATCTTCATAAAATAAAAAAGGAGGAGTTATATCCCCATACACCATTAATTTATTTAAATCATGTTCTTTTATTTAAAACAATTTTTAAAATTTGGATGCCAAGGAACTCTCTGAGTGTCTATGGCAACCTACAACTAGGCATATTTTTGCCTATGTGAAATGGAAGGATCCACTTACAGGCATATGCCACGATCCAGATCAGGTATTTAATATGGGGAAGAGGGAATATTTGTGTTTTTTCCTGCAGGGTGCTGAAGGAGCATGCTAGCTGCCAGAATGATTGGTGAGACATGCTGATGCTGGGACCAAGAATGATGCTGACCTGTGAGCTTGCTGAGTGCCCTGACAATGGTGACAGGGAAGCTGTATTGGACACATGTTCCTGACCCGCCTTTGCTTGCCTATATCCCAGATGGGACAAGCTGCCTTGCTTCAAGCTTTTAGACCTTGTGGGACAGAGAATCAAAAAGAGAAGTTATAATAACTCTTCTACTTTCTTTAATGTGACCAGTTATTCTGACTCATTCATGGACTGGTCTAGAAATCATCCAATATTGGAAATGACAGTCTTTATTTGGAAGGCTGGTTCTGGACATTTTCAGAGACATATTTGGAAGTTAGCTGCAGCTCTCTATGAAGTCACACTGGCTATAGATAACATTGGGACAGGATCTGACTAACAACAAGTGTTAGTGCATGTGTTAAAGCTCCTAATCTTTTATTAATTGGTCATGTTAAAATTATTTTTATCTCTTCTACAGTATTCAATGTAAGTCGTGTTGATTGTATACTTTCTAATTGTGTTAGTGTATTGAAAACTGCCATGTCTGTTATGGTGGTCTATCAACCAGCTTTTGTTTTATTGCCTGTGAGTATTACAGAACCTTGGCATTCTGAAAAAAGCTTGCAAGTACTGGAAGAAGTGAGTCAGGCTTTAAGCAGAAGCAAGAGAATAGTGGGCTTGATTATTGGTATAGCAGCTTTGATTGCATTAATAGCTAGCACCATTGCTTCCACAATTGCTTTGACACAAGAAGTTAAGACAGCTACATTTGTTAATCATCTAACAAAAAATGTTACTAATATTCTGAGTATTCAAGAGGATTTAGATAGACATTTGGAACAACGAATTAATGCTCTTTATGATACTATTCAAATTATTGGAGAGGAGGTTCAAGGTTTTAATGTAAGAAGCCATCTTGAGTGCCATGCCAAATACCAATGGATTTGTGTTACTTGTAAAATTTACAATGACGGCCACTATAATTAGGAAAAGGTTCAGAGACAATTGCAGGGTATTTGGCATAATCCTAACACCTCTTTGGATGTTCTAGCTTTGCACACTGAGATTATGAATTTAAAGAATGCTGCTCCACTGAGCTTTGATCCAGCAGATAGTGCTGATAAAATTATTCATGGCCTGATGTCAGTATTTCCATCTTGGTCAAGCTTTAAGAATGGCATATATAGCTTGATCATGCTAGCCCTTTTTGTCCTGGGAATACTTTTATTCTTGCTCGCCAAAGTACATGGCTTGAAACTAAGAATGGAGCCCCAAATTTAACAGGCTGGCAAGCCAATGACGAGCAACCTTCTGCAGCACCTTACCAACCTAAGGCATAAATGCATTGCTTTTGATAATGCATATTCAATGACAGGTAAGGAGGGTGTTCTTGTCAGAATGACCTAAGACAGGCTCGGTCTTGTTAAATAAAATAAAGGGGGGAAATGAAACGTGGAGAGCTTTTGGGGCTGCTTGGCAGGAATCCGACATTGGCCAAGGACAAGGAAATGGGCTTTAGACAGGAATCTGACATTGGGCCATGACAAGGAAGTAAGTTCAGGCAGGAATCTAATTTTAGGCTAAAACAGAGAAGTAATTTCAGTCAGGAATCCAAGTCTTAGGCTAGAACAAAGAAGTAGGCCTCAGGCATGAATATGACTGTGAGCTAGGACAGGGAAGTAGACTAAGATATTTTTGTCATCCTGATGAGCCCTTAGAAACAGCAAGAGTGATCATGGGGTGGTCATGGGACTTTGTATATTGCCTTGTTTGTTCCTTGACTGTTTGTATCTATTGTATTGTTGGTTCCTCAACCTAGAACTGACCTAAATACTTGCATGTAATTAAAAGGGTTTAAAAGAAATGTGGAAATAAAGAAACCTGCCTCAGCCTTCAGCCTGAGAACTGGCTGAGGTCATGCTGCAATTTTGTCTAATCATCTCTTTTCTTTTAATCCTCACTCCTGCACTGGAGAACCTGTTGACTGACTGAGCAGGCTTGGTCACACAAGGTTACATTGTATTCAGTGGTGTAGCCACTGACAAGTTGCCCTTACTCTTGCAGACCACACTTCTCAAATTCAGCATTTCACACACTCAAAGATGAATAGAGAGCAAGAGGCAGACGTGAAGAAGAATCTCAATGAGAGAAGGAGGGGATGATAGAGAAAATAAGAGTTGAAATGATCAGAATCATCGACATGGAACCATCAATGCTTTAAAAACAGAGGGGGAAAATCCTTTAAAACAAAGAAACATTCCGGATAAGGCAGTGCACGCTTTAATCCCAGCATTAGGGAGGAAAGGTAGGTGGATCTTTGTGAGTTACAGACAGCTAGGGGGAGAGGGAGAAGGAGAGGGAGGGAGAGAGAGAGAGAGAAGGAGGGAGGGAGGGAGGGAGGGAGGGAGGGAGGGAGGGAGGGACAGAGACAGAAACAGAGACAAGGAAAAGAGAGAGAACTCCGTTCCAAAAAAAACCCTAAATGAAACAAAGCACACACATGCATACAACACAACATTTTTAAAGATTAAACATGTTTGTGAGTAAAATCTTGTTCCCCAATTTTCTATTTATTTTATAACATTTCTTGTACAACCTTTTCTGATACACTTGAGAATCTTCTGACATTTTAAAAATTCATGAAATTACTATCAAGATGAATTTTTAAAATATTTTTATTTTTTAATGATTTATTTTTATTTTATTTGAATTGGTGTTTTTACTGCATGTACGTCTGGGGGTGGGTGGGTGTTGAATCCACTGGAGCTGGAGTTATAGGCAGTTGTGAAAGCTGGGAATTGCACTGTGGTCCTCCTGAAGAACAGCCAGTGCTCTTAACCTCTGAGCCAGCTCTCCAGCCCCTTTGCTGTTGTTGTACTTAATAAACTCACTAACTTTGTTTCACCCTGGCTCATCCTGAAATTCTTTGCTGTGGTTGTAGTCAAAGATCAACTTTCACAACACTGGACTATCTTCCTACTGCTGCTGCCACCTAGTGCTTCAATACCTAGCCCAACAGATGCTGTCTCTTTTCATGGATGATGAGACTACTTAATGTTCCGTGGTTCATCTCTACTGAAGGCAATTTTCTCATGTCTTTACCATTTGCAGAGAGGATAGCTTTGAATTCTAGGCCTGTTCTTTCTTGCAAAGTTTGTATATCACATGGCACAGCTTGAAAATACTAGTCGTCATTAAAACATAGAACGTCAGAAAGAAAAACTGATCTCAGACAATCTGATCTAACTAGGTAACGAACTGAAACTATAAACAGAGCTAGACATGGTGTCATACACCTATAATCCGAACACTGGGGAGATAAGATGCTATAGGACTAGGAGTTATCCTCAGCTACAAAGTGAGTTTGAGGCTAACCTGGGCTACGTGAGAACTTCTCTCAAAATTAACAAATAAAAATAAGAGAAAATATTAACAAAAGTTTAATCTTATTCCCTGTCCAACCCATATTTATGCGTATTTGTAACAACTAACATCTTATTAGCAAAAATTAAAAATCTGTCTTGACAGTATGATTGTTTTTTTCTCTTTTTCTTTTATTCTTCTTTCCTTTCTTGAGATAGAGCCTCACTTATTTAGCTCTGGTTGTCATGGAACTCACAAGTCGACCAGGCTGACCTTGAACTCACAGAGATCTGCATGTCTCTGCTTCTGCCTCCAAAGTGTTGAGCTTAAAGGCATGTACAAGTGTGGAATACTAGAGTACGTGGGGGCAAAACATCAATGCACATAAAATAAAAAATAAATTATTAAAAAATAGTTACTTTATGTGTATGTATGCTTTGCCTGCATATAGATCTGTGAACCACATTTGTACAGAGGAGTTGGAGGACAGAAAAGGGCTCCAGATAAGCTGCCATGTGGGTGATGGGAATTTAACCCACGTTTTCTGGAAGAACAGTCAGTACCCTTAAACACTACGCCATCTCTCCCAGTGCTGCTCACAAATGATACCTCCTAAAGGAATTTGGTTCCAGGAGATTAGTATTATTTTGAGGAAGCCACTCAATCTGTGAAACAGAATTTGAAAGTCTATATCTGAGTACTGTCTCACATGGCTTTCTTCCTGTGCTCCTAGTGATTTTGAATAAATTGATATATAATTCCCAAAGTTGTAAATATCAAAAAGACTCATTTGAATATCATTAGCACAAACTTCCTTTTTCTCAGCCCACACACTGAAGTATAATAAAGCTAGTTACTTGGCTGAATTCCGGTTACAACAATGAGAGATGTATCATTCAAATAATTCACAGAAACTCCAGGCAAAAGCCCCCAGAAAATGGCAGATGTGTACCAAATTAATAATGAATATTCCTGTCAGGCATAGTTGCACTTTCCCTCAATCCCAGAACTCCAGAGGCAGAGGTAGGCAGATCTCCAGCCGGCCAGGACTACCCAGTAAGACTCTGTCTACAAAAACTATTTTTTTTTTTTTCTTAAAAATGTACCAGATGTGGTGGCATATACCTTTAATCCTACTGCTTGGGAAGCAGAAGCAGGCGTGTCTCTGTGAGTTTGAGGTCAGCCTGGTCTACAAGTGACTTCCAAGCTAGTCAGAGCTACACAGTGAGCCTGATTCATCTCTAAACAAAAGTGTGTGTGTGTGTGTGTGCGCGCGCGCGCGCGCGCGCGCCCGCGCATGCTGGAAGACAACCTTGGGTGCCACATTTTTGGAGCTGTCCATCTTGGATTTTGGAGACAGGGTCTTCCCCTCTCTCTCTCTCTCTCTCTCTCTCTCTCTCTCTCTCTCTCTCTCACTGAGTCTTGCGGCTTGCAGACTGGGTTTATAGGCATGTACCATCCCATATACAATTTTCTCTGTGGGTCCTAGGATTGAACTCGGGTCCTCATGTTTGGGCAGCCAGCAGTTTGGTGCCGAATAATATCTATAGGGCTAAAGGTTTAAATATTTAGGTCAATTTGTGTTATTAAATATTTTTAAATTTTATTTATTTATTATATGTAAGTACACTGTAGCTGTCTTCAGCCATCCAATAAGAGGGCATTGGATGCCATTACAGATGGTTGGGAGCCACAGTGTGGTTTCTGGGTTTGAACTCAGGACCTCAGGAAGAGCAGTCAGTGCTCCTAACCCCTGAGCCATCTCACCAACCTCTTTATTAAATATTTTTCTCAGTGAAACTATTAAATTCGGAAAAAACATAGTAAAACCAGTATCTATTTAAAGTATTTCCCCCCAAAGAGTTGTGAAAGAATTGTATCTTGAACAACTTGGGGAAATGGGTTGAAAAATGACAGAGTCCAATGATAAGAACAAATGAAATCAGCTACAGAGTCTAGTACATTTAAAAAATTGTATTTCATCAATATAATAACCTTTCTCATAGTAGAATTTTCCTTCAGAAGAAAAATCATACAATTGAGATTACGTAGCACTTTCAGATGGAACCGTGTTTGGTCCAAAATAGAATCGTGGCTTTTTCCATGGAATGACTGATCAAGGCATCATATTGGATATAAATCCTTGGAAAATGATTAATGACACATAACTTTTAAAACGATCTTCGCTTGCACTTCAACCCGGGGGTGAACTCCCATTATAAGATCTCCGTACAAGGCTGTGTGGTATTTAAGTCGGAACCTTCGTTCTAGATTTCAAATACCCACTTCCCCCTTGATAGCTCCATGCTGTGCAGTGCGGCTACCTGCTGAAACGACAGAGGCAGTGACTGAAGTCCCAGCACACATTCCAAGAAATCATGGAACTTTTCACTGTCATCATCCCTGTACCCTCTCCTCCCTCCGGGAGGAAAAGACACCTTATGCATTCTCTGAATTACCCACGGGAAAGAGCTTGAGTACAGACCGAGCAAGAACGCAACAGAGGCCACCCACAAGAGGGTCGCCTAGGGCTGACAAAATGAAATTCTACCAAACTAACTAAAAATACCGAGTGGGGAGGGAACTAGGTCGGTCCCAACAGTGCACAGTGCTGTCACACGATCAGTGCGTCACGGCATGGGATCGCAAACAGCCTGGTCCCAGTTCAATCACCCAAACCTAATCAGAGTCAGTCCCAGAGCTCCCTTCTGGACACACCCCACCCTGACGCAGCCACGCACTCCCGCGCCCGGCCACAGACCCTCGCGAGCGGCTCAACCCCACCGGCCCTAGCCAAGGGGACGCTGGTGCAAGCGCGGGGGACGAGGGAGAGGCGCGCGGCAGCTAACGGGCCGCCCCGGAGGCTCCTGGGAGAGCGAGCCCCCGGCGTGTGCGCGCAGGCGCGGACGGCTGAGCAGCGGTAGGGTGAGGGACGTTGGGAGAGGCTGAGGACCGCGGTGGATGCTCCCGGTCTTGGGGGCGACGACAGGAACGAATCCAGATGGGAAGACCAGGGAGGAAACCGAGAGGCCGAGCCGGGCCTGGTAATTTTGGGGAGGAAGAAGGTTAGAGAAGCGAGACCCGGACACCCAACGGTCGCACAGGCCTCGGGCGTGGCCCGTGGGCGTGACCCAGACGGTGACTGCCGGTGGCCCGAAGGGGTAGTTTGCGAGCTAAGCGCGAGGTGCTCGGTGCGTGGGAGCAGGTCCCTGGGCATCGCGAACGTTGCGTTTGTGGGATGTGGAGGTGCCTCTTAGGGTTTGGCTCCCTCAGCTCATCTGATTTTTGGGTCGGGAGGGGGGCAGATTAAAGGATTGCGATCTCCTTGGATGTGAAAGATGGAGGGTTGGGATCTTGCTTAGGGTTACTGCGGCATCGTCGTAAGTTTTAGATTAGGTGTGGCGCCTATTGGAGACAGGAGAATTGAACGTGGTTGTGAGTGACTCTGCCTGGATTCTATCATGTTCTGTCGTCGTGAAGCAGTAGGTTGGCTTTTCTGAAGGATGTTTGGAAGGTTGTCACTGAGCACAAGTGTGTTCTTCTGTTGATTTCTCATGATTTTGTGTGTAGTTTTTTGGACCCCCCATACCCACCCTCCCAACGCCCGACAGGGTTTCTCTGTTTAGCCTTGTGTCATGAACTCCTTTAAGACCAGGCTGCCTTGACTTAGAGATCACCCCGGCCCCCTGCTGTGATGTAAACCCGTTAACCACCACCTGGCTTGTAGCATCGTAATATTTAATGATTGAGGTATGCTGATTGATCACCATATGTGAATTTTTTCTTTAGACAGTTCATTATCCCAAGTTGCTCTGAACTTATAGCCCAGGATGGCCTAAAACTTGGCAGTAATCCCCTGCATTAACCTCCCAAGCTGTGGATTCCATGTGGTGTGTGCAGCCGCCAAGCCTGGAAATTATGTACTATTTGATTGCTAGATTGTACGAGCAAGCCTGCTTGAAAATTTTTCAAATAGTAACTTTAGACATTAAAGATACTAATGTTGGATGGAATAGATAAGATTTTCATAATTCCCGTGGTAAGGCAATAACCTGTGAAGGAGGATGTTAAGTAAAACGTTTGAAATGACAGTGTTGCATAGAGCCTGCAGGAAGAGTAGCACTTTCCCATAATACCACGTTCTCCACATTGATGGAAGTGACTTTTCTCTTCCTAAAATTATTTTAAAAAGATGCTATTACTTTTAAGACCATCTCATTCTAATAAAATACCTGGCAACCAGATATTCCTTGATAGCACTTCAGACTGTACTTAACAAATGGTAGCCTTCAATTGCTTTACTTTTTGTTCATATTTATTTATAGAATGTTAGCAACTTCCTGAAATAAACTATAATATTATATTAATATTTATATATAACTATGTAATATATATATAATAATACTTATATTCTGATTATGAGCACTGGTACACAAGTATTCCAGATACTTAATTTCTGAGTTCGAGGCCAGCCTGTCTACAAAGAGTTCCAAAAAAACAAAGCAAAGGCAAGGAAACCCTGGTCAACAAACAAACAATAAAAAAAGCAAGTGTTGGACCCCTGAGTCACATGCCCAGACCTGTCTGTAAACCTGAGCTCCATGGGAAATTGAAGCATGCAAAACAAAGTGTTGCATTTGCAAGCTACAGCAGGTTCCACAGATTCCGTCCTAGCTCAGCAAGCGACTGGGCCTCTGGCTTGGGAGAGGAGGTAGCACTTGTCTTGTCTCCACATGAACCCTTGTCCTGAGTATTGGAAACTCTTTCAGAGTAGGCATGTGCAGAAAGAGTGGACGTGTATGCAGATCTGATTGAGTTATTCCGAGAGATGTGATTTGAGCATGTTTTCTTCCTGGCTCCTTAAGTCCCCCCATCTCTGCCTTTATAGGACTCTTCTCATTTCCAAAAGAGGAGCTCAGACGACAAGGCTCGTCTCTTCGCAAATCTCAAAGCCATGTCTAAGGTGAGATGCTGTTCACTTACTTTTCTTTCAGGAAATACAAACATTTGCTTAACAATGTTGCTTCAGCTTCCTGGATAGTGGGATTGGCTTCCATGAAACATTTTTCAGTTTAGGGCCAGGGTCTCAGGCCAGATTGGACAAGTGACACTGGGCTATAATATTTAAGGTGGCGCTGCCCCAATGTTTCTCCTTTACATGACTCAGCTGCCCCACTGGTTGCTGTCCTGGTACCTAACGGATAGATTTGAGCCTTCCTTGGTGTTCCCTTCTATGTATGGCCATTGTTCACAAAGGGGTCCCTTATAGTGTTCATTGTCTTTTTCTCCATCTTCTTATGGGATTACTGCTACACCAGAAATGCATTGTCTTGATTTAGAGAGAAATAAATTATTGCACCTGAGTGAATCCAGTTTGTCTCGACACTGATTTGAGATCTAAGTTGTGAGTACTCTAGAAGCAGACATGGTAGGAGGGTGAATTGTTAGATCATGTGATTAGTCTGTGGGAAGTGCCGTCTAGTTGGTGAGGTTCTCAGGGAAGACATTTGAATATGAACTGGTATGGAGAACTGAGGTTACTGAGCTGGCCAGGGATGCACACCTGTAATCCCAGGACATGGAAGGCAGGGGTAAGATGGGAGGTGAAGGTTAGAAGTGAGACCTTGTCTCAGAAACAACAGAAAGCAGACATTGTGTGTGTCTCCTCTCTGATTCTTAAAGGATGTTTTTGCTTTGTTAGATTTATTTATGTGTATGAGTCTTTTGACTGAATACAATGTGTACCATGTGTGTGCCTGGTGCCCTTGGAGGTCAGAAGAAAGTATCCATCCTTTGGAACTGGAGTTACACACAGGGATTAGCCACACGTGGGTCCTGGGAACTGAACTCGGTCCTTGGTAAGACCACTGGTGCTCTTAACTACTGAACTGTCTCTCTACACTCTTGAATTTTCTGTTGATTCTTGTCTGCCAGAAATTCCTACCGACTGTGACCTGCCAGTGGAAACTGGTTCAGTATTCAACACTATTATAAGTTTACTATTTCCTTTTTTCTGTCTTCTACAGTTTTAGACTTGCAGAAGAAAATGCATGTGCTAGTCCAGTCTTGAAGTAATCTGTCCTTGAATCAAAGGCAGTGCCTTGTCCTGTTTTCATGTTTTTCTTTCATAAAATTCCTCATCTACCAACTTGTAAAATATTGATTTCCCCTAACTATTAATTGGCTCTCTTCTCCCTGTGTCCCCATTTTCTGTATACACAGAATTGCTCTGCAAGACTGCATTTAATTTGATTCCAGTGACTATCAAAGACCTCTGTAGGGACTGGAGAGATGGCTCAGTGGTTAAGAGCACTTGTTGCTCTTCCAAAAGTCCTGAGTTCAGTTTCCAGCACCCACTTGGCAGTTCATAACTGTCTGATGCTGTCTTCTGCTCTGCAGATGTACTTGCAGACAAAGTAAACATATACATAAAATACATAAATAAATTTCCTAAAATTCTTAAAAAAAAAAAAAAATGCTGGGCTGGAGAGATGGCTCAGTGGTTAAGAGCACTGACTGCTCTTCCAGAGGTCCTGAGTTCAATTCCCAGCAACCACATGGTGGCTCACGACCATCTGTAATGGGATCCGATGCCCTCTTCTGGTGTGTCTGAAGACAGCTACAGTGTACTCAATACTAAAAATAAATAAATCCTTTAAAAAAAAAAGGCCTCTGTCCATTCTAGACTGCTGTGTAGACAGAGCATCAGAACTATGTATTCAACATGAAGCAGGGAGGGGCTGGGGAGGGGCTGGGGAGGGGCTGGGGGAGGGGCTGGGGGAGGGTGGGGAGTGGGGGAGGCGGCTTGCTTAGCATGCATGGGGCTCCTGGGTCAGTCCACAGCACCACATTTACTGGCTGTGCTGGTACAGGTCCAGAATCTCAGCATTCTGGAGGCAGGGAGAGGAGGATTAGGGGTTCAAAGGTCATCCTCAATTACATAACAGGTTTGCAGCTAGCCTGGGATTCGTGAGACCTGTCTCAAAAACAGAACCTCAAACAAAAGAACCTACCCAGTAGCCCGTGCACACTTGAGTTTCTTATGGCCTTCTTTGGTTCCGCTTGAACTTGCAGCAGTCCTTCAGCATCTGCTTCCTGAGTAGTGGGATTACAGGCATGCTCCCCCACATTCCTGGACCACTGTCCCACTCCCGCTTACACATACTGGCCTATGCAGAGAGCCCAAGGGTCTTAAACCCTGGCAGGTAGGAACCAGTGGTCCTTCATTAGCCCATAAATCTCTGCAGTATAATCTAGCAGAGGCTACCTAATTTCCCATCTTTCCCACTAACATTCTCGGCCTTCTCCTGTCTTGAAGAGTTCTACCCCCAGTAGTCTGGCATGGAGGCCATGCCTGCAGTCCAGCTTGGGGGAAGCTGAGGTGGGAAATCATGTGTGTGTTATGTTTCTTGTTTAGTGTGTGTGTGTGCGTGTGTATGTGTGATGTTTGATATTGTGTGTGTGTGTGTGTGTGTGTGTTGTGTATCTGTTGAAGCTAGAAGAGACCAGCAAATTCAAATTCCCTGGAGCTGATGCTAGTGGGTAGTTGTGAACTTCCAGATATGGGTGATGGAACCCAAACTCTAGTCTTCTGCAGAAAGGCGAGTGCTCTGAGCTGCTGAGCCCCGTCTCTTCAGATCCTTCATCACTGGGCCCGCGCATTGCAGTAGAATACATGAGATCATATGTTGGAAAGGAAAAAATACTAACAGCATACATTCAAGAGTGGTAGTAATTGTGTAAATTGCCACTAATACCTGTTGATGATTAACAAATCTCAGTGAATATATTGGAATTGTGATCAGTTCAATTTTATTATTAAAATTTTGTTAGGGTTTTTTTGTTTTTGTTTTTGAGACAGGATCATTCTGTGGATCCATGGCCCGGCTGGAATTCAGTATGTAGACCAGGCTGGAACTCAGTATGTAGACCAGGCTGGAACTCAGTATGTAGACCAGGCTGGAACTCAGTATGTAGACCAGGCTGGAACTCAGTATATAGACCAGGCTGGAACTCAGTATGTAGACCAGCTGGAACTCAGTATTAGACCAGGCTGGAACTCAGTATTAGACCAGGCTGGAACTCAGTATTAGACCAGGCTGGAACTCAGTATATAGACCAAGCTGGAACTCAGTATGTAGACCAGGCTGGAACTCAGTATGTAGACCAGGCTGGAACTCAGTATGTAGACCAGGCTGGAACTCAGTATGTAGACCAGGCTGGAACTCAGTATGTAGACCAGGCTGGAACTCAGTATGTAGACCAGGCTGGAACTCAGTATGTAGACCAGCCCGGAACTCAGTATATAGACCAGGCTGGAACTCAGTATATAGACCAGGCTGGAACTCAGTATATAGACCAGGCTGGAACTCAGTATATAGACCAAGCTGGAACCCAAAACATAGACCAGGCTGGCTTTGAACACACACAGATCCACTCATGTCTGCCTTCCAGTGCTGGGATTAAAAGTGTGTGCCACAATACCCCACCTGGTCTATTTTTTAAAATGTGTTATTTTGATTATTTGTATGTATGTTCATGTGCATGTTTGAGTCACACACGTGTGCACCGTATGTATACAGGTACCTTTGGAGGGCAAAGAAAGTTATTGCTGCAGTGTCAGGAACTGTAGTTAGTCAGCGATGCATGGGCACTGGGAACCAAGCCCTGCTCTTTTGAAAAAGCAGTGAGCACTCTTCATCTGGAAGCCATCTCTCCAGGCCCTGGTCGTTCATTTGTAAGACCAGAGCTTTGAAGGAAAACAGTTCAGAATTACTCCATGACGTGCTCACTGTCTGTCGCTCCGCTTTTGCTTCTCTGATCTCAAAGCTCAAAGACTATTAACTTTTTTTTGGCGGGGGGGGTTGGTTTTTTGAGACAGGGTTTCACTGTGTAGCCCGGGCTGTCCTGGAACTCACTCTGTAGACCAGGCTGGCCTCGAACTCAGAAATCCGCCTGCCTCTGCCTCCCAAGTGCTGGGATTAAAGGCGTGCGCCATCACTGCCCAGCTAAATTTTATTTTTTTATTTTATTGAGACAGCCTTGATGATGTAGCCTTGGCTAGGTCAAGCGCTCACTCTGTAGACTGGGCTGACTTTGAACTCACAGAGATCCACCTGCCTCTGCCTCCTGAGTGCTAAGATTAAAGATGTCCCATGAGGGACCAGAGATATAAGAGCACTGACTACTCTTCCAGAGGTCCTGAGTTCAATTCCCAGCAACCACATGGTGGCTCACGACCATCTGTAATGGGATCTGAGGCCCTCTTCTGGTGTGTGTCCAGAAACAGAGACAGTGTACTCATATAAATAAAATAAATACATCTTTGGGGGAAAGCTCTTTCATGAGTTTTAAGCCAGTGTCCTTTCTACCTACAGCGCAGACTTACTCTAGTTACAAAGCTTTGTGTCTTCAGTGATGCCTCACGGTGCAAAATGAAAGTGGGCTTTATCTTGTGCTGCATTTCCTAAATGTCTGTCCCTCATGTCCATGATTATACAGTGAATATTTCTCATATGCCTCTCCATAACTCTCATGAGCACAGTCAAGGTCTTATCGTTTTAGCCCAGCGATCAACCAGCTGCATTCAGGACAGAACTGTGTGGTCTAAGATTATTTAACATGAGATTAAAAAGTAAATGCTACTGGATGTATTTTCAGTGTGTGTGTGTGTGTGTGTGTGTGTGTGTGTGTGTGTGTGTAGCAGAAATGACACAACTAAGGGGCTGGAGATGTGGCTCAGTGATGGACAATAGTGGTTGCTAATGTCAGGTGGTGACACAGGCTCAGAGTGACAATGCTCAGAGGCAGAGGCAGGGCCAGCCTGGTCTACATGGTGAGTTCAAAGACAGCCAGAGCTACATAGCAAGACCCAGCCTCAACCCTCCTCCCCAGCAGAAAGACCACTGGCCAGTCTTGCAGAGGACATTAGTATAGTTGCCAGCACCCACATGGGGGATCCAACTGCCTACAACTGCAGTTCCAGGGGACCTGATGTCCTCTTCTGGCCTCCTCAGACGCTGCACCCATGTGGTGCGCATACTCTGTCTGGGCAAATACTTACACACATAAAATGAACATTAAAACATCTTTTGAAAGACAAAATTATAAAACGTAGTCACTGATCATAGCCAGATTAGTCCTCAGCGTTTAGTTGTAACTGGTTTCCAATAACTCCAGGATGAACTGCCACAGTGTGCCCTTATAGGGATCCGTGTCTTCAAGGACGTGACTGTGGACTTCACCCAGGAGGAGTGGCAGCGCCTGGACCCTGCCCAGAAGGCTCTCTACAGGGACGTGATGCTAGAAAACTACTGTCATTTCATCTCTGTGGGTAAGTGCCACCGTATCCTCCCGAGAGTCCCAGAGCCAGCCCATGCTTGACCACTATTACACTACCAACAGAGGCATTTCCTCAGCCCATGAGACTCTCTTCTTGTTAGCAGAGTATACATTGATTTTAAAATGACAGGTCTTTCTCTGTTACCCTGGCTATTCTAGGCTTGCTATATAGACCAGATCTTCCTGCCTCTGTCTCATGAGTGCTAGGATTAAACGTGTGAACCACTGACTCTGGCCCAGTATATGAGCTTTTAAAGATTTTTTTAAAGATTTATTTATTTATTTTATGCATATGAGTACACCACCATTGCTCTCTTCGGACCACCAGAAGAGGGCATCAGATCCCATTACAGATGGTTGTGAGCCACCATGTGGTTGCTGGGAATTGAACTTAGGACCTCTGAAATGACAGAGTCGGTGCTCTTAACCTCTGAGCCATCTCTCCAGCCCTAAAGGTTTATTTTTATTTAATATATATGGTTGTTTTGCCTGTTGTATGCATGTATATGAACCACACTGTGTGTTTGATTTCTGCAGAGGTCAGAAGTGGGTATTGGATCCCTGGAACTGGAGTTAAGATGGTTGTGTGTAGCCATTGGGTTCTAGAAATTGAACCTGGATCCTCTGGAAAAGCAACCAGTGTTTTTAACTGCTGTGCTATCTCTCCAGCCCCCAAATATTCGATTATTGGCATTAATTTGTCCATCTACCACGGTGAGGTTGTATCTATCTCAGTAGTTTGGAGTCCCAGCAGCCAAAAACAAATCAATCCTTCCTCCTTCCTTCCTTCCTTCCTTCCTTCTCCTTCCTTCCTTCCTTCCTTCCTTCCTTCCTTCCTTCTTTCCTTCCCAGGATTTCACATAACAAAACCTGATATGATTCGCAAGTTGGAACAAGGAGAGGAGCTGTGGACAGAGAGACTTTTTCCAAGTCAGAGCTATCTTGGTAAGTCACAGATATAAAAATGCTGTGTTTGGGCTGGGGGCTGGAAAGATGGCTCAGGGCTAAAGCACATAACACGGTCAAGGACCTGGGCTTGATCTCTAATGCTTCAGAAGAAAACAAAGTCCAATGGGGTTTGGAGGAGGGTAACTCACAACTGTTAAAGCCGGAAACAAAAAATCCTCTGGGTGTTGGATCTCAGGTATCTGACAGTGTTGAATTTTAGGGCATCTCATTTAGACTGTCGTAAGTTAATTACGGCTTTAGCATTTGAAGTGTATAGTTGAGAGGCGTGAGCTACGGTCACACTTTTGTGCAGCCATCAGCACTGTCCAGGCTCCAAAACCCTTCATCTTTCAAAACTGAAACCCTGCCTGGTGAGGTGGCTCAGTCTTTGATCCCAGCACTCAGAGGCAGAAGCAGGCAGACCTCTATGAGTTCGAGGCCAGCCTGGTTTACACAGAGAGTTCTAGGACATTCAAGGCTACACAGAGGAAATCCATCTCAAAAGGAAAACGAACAAAAACCAAACACCTCTGCATCCTTTTAACAACCTATGCTCCCCGGTATCCATCGCTGTAGCTTCTCTCTCTATGATCTTATTAGGGACTTGTGTGGAAAGGGATCACATGGTGTGTGTCCCTTTTCTATCTTTATATTTCACCTAATGTTCTCTGTACTCATGTATGTTGCAGCGTCTGAGTTCCTTGTTCTTTAAGGCTGGTTGATATGATACTGTCATTTTGGCTCCTCCTTGGGCTCCTCCTTTGGTTGTTGATTTATGGGTGGTTGGCATTTTTGGTTTCTGTGAGTGATGCTGCTGTATGGGCTGTACAAACACCAGCTTTCTCCTCCGTAGGGTATATATCTAAATTAGACTTGCCGGCTCGTGGAGCGACTCCACAGTTGGTTCTGAGAGATGGCCAGCTGTTTTCACATAGCGGCACCTCTAGTTTCAGTTTGACTCACTCTAACAGTGACCAGTTGCTTCCAGTGTTTTCTCGCACGATTTTTACTCAGGAAGTTGTTCAGTTTTCACGTTTACGATTTATTTTTTCGCTTCTAGTGTATATAAATTTTTGTTTATCTGCTTGTTAAGACAGGGTCTCAGTATGTATCCCTGGCTGTCCTAGAATTTACTGTTTTGCCCAGACTGGCCTCAAACTCACAGATATCCACCTGCCTTTACCTCCAGAATGCTGGGTTAAAGGTGTGAGCCAGCATACCTGGCTCATATATGAATGTTTAAAGGTCTGAGATTTCTGAAGCATCTATATGTGGTTGGTTTCATGAATTTAAAAATCTAAATCTTTGTTTTGAGTATCACTTTCCAAGTCAGTGTTTCCTTGTTTGCCCAGTGTTTATAGAAATACTGCTTTCTGTTCTCGACCCAGAACCTTCACAGCTCTGTGGTGGTGTACACGAGGTCTGACACATCGCTCTTCAAATTCTGACAACTGTGTAAACCCATGACTTCCCAGTCAAGACAAAGAGCCTTCCCATAACTCAGTTCCCACTACGTCTCCTCTAAGACATCTCCTCCCACTGAGTTTTTTTTTTTTTTTTTTTTGTTTTTCGAGACAGGGTTTTGTGTAGCCTGGCTGTCCGGAACTCACTCTGTAAGCTGCCTCGAACTTCAAATCGCCTGCTCTGCTCCAATGCTGGGATTAAGGTGGCCACCACCCGTCCCCTGAGTTTTTGATGTTACCAATTAGTTTGGTTTATTTAGACTTTTTCTGTTGTTTTTCTTCACAAATGACACAGAGGCATTCAGAAGGACCAGTATCGCCTTTGCCTCAATCACTCGGGGCAAGGGTGTGTCGCTAACCTACAAGCAAAACACCCAAATGTACAGTTGAGAAAGCAACTATATCATTGAGTCCATTTCACTTTCGTTCATTAGGTTGTGTGTCTGTTTACATCTTCATGATGGAATGACACAAACACAGCAAGCAAACATACAGACAGTAAACATGTCTATCACAACTTTTTCTATGATGTTGCAGACTCGTAAAACGGTATACTACCATTTTTTCTTTATTAGTATTCTTTATTTGCTTTGTTATGTGAAAATAATCAGGATGCTATGGAGAACACCAGAAGACATTTCTTTTGCATCAGTGGTTCAGGTAGCTGAAGACAAGACATGAAGTAAAGAAAGTGGAGATGATGGGAAGATGGTCTGCTAGGCGAGCGTGGCAGCCATGTCCTCCTGTCTAGAGGGCATCCTAGCATCGCTCCAACAGTAAAGGAAGCACACAGTGGGCGCACGCTAGCAAGAAATCATTTCATAGCCAAAGTCCTGTGGGAGAAACAGGGCCTGTAATCCCAGCATTGAGGGTGGGGCCAGGAGCATCAGTAAGTAAAACTCTGGCTGCCAAGCCTGAAGGCCTGCGTTCATCTCCCAGGACTCCATGGTGGAAGGAGAGAACCAGTTCCCACAAGTTGTCCCTGACCTCTACATGCACATGTGTGTGCAAATGTGCACACATGTGCGTGTACACACATATAATTTTAAAAAATTAAATTCCAGCTCATCGTTGGCTACATAGCAGGTTTACAGCTGTCCTGGATAGTATTATGTCAGCATGACACAAGCTAGAATTAAGGGGAGTGGGGTGTGTGCTTCAAATAAGAAAATTTCCCCCATAAGATCATGCTGTAGACAGGCCTGTAAAGCCATTTTGTTAACGAGTGATT
Source organism: Mastomys natalensis (assembly GCA_021653895.1). Lineage (NCBI taxonomy): Eukaryota > Metazoa > Chordata > Mammalia > Rodentia > Muridae > Mastomys > Mastomys natalensis. Next base: position 59,688 of record JAJTUV010000944.1, read on the forward strand.
GATGGGGGAGGGCCTGGCCCATTGTGGGGAGGGCCAGCCCTGGGCTGAGGGTCCTTTATGGTTGGCATGAGAGACTGGGAACTTGTCTGACATTCATATAATGTATCATTATAGAACATAAACATTTAATCTATCCTTTTTGTAAACCACAATAATGAGATATCCGCTGCAGTTATATATACACATATATATTTGAACTATTGCTAACTAATTTAATAACTTTTCTAGAAGAGGAAGAGGTTTGGTGCAAGTTCAGCGACCACGAGGACAAGGCTCCTAAATCAATCGTAAATCACATCAACCACAAGAAGCTATTAAGGAGAGAAGCAACATTTATGGGAAAACACTAGGCAAGAGCCGTATTGTTTCCAAAACACTTTTGAGTATAGTCTGATGGGAAAGTTTTGAAAAATCTCTCAGAATTCATCGGTAGAGATCTAAACCCTGTGATGGGGAAGCTGGGCGGCAGTACTGCCTGGGAGGGACCGATGGCGACTTCAGAGCAGGAGAAGACGCAGCCTGCCCTCATTCTCCATACCCAGTCGGAAGGGATCTGAGCTCTGAGCAGGAGCTCGCCCTGCTCCAGAAGGCTCAGATCCCAGAGCAGCAGTTTGAATGTAATGAATGTGACGGCCCCTTCCTCATGACAGGAGTGGCATTTCCACACGACAGAGCTCACAGAGGAGGCGGGAACTTCAACTACAGTAGAGATGAAATCACTTTTTTTGGAAGGTCAGACCTTGGTATTCATCCGCATCATCTTATGGAAAAGAAATGTTCTGCACACAGCAAACACGGGAGACTCCTTTGCAGAAAGTCAGTGTTTGTGATGCACCCCAGACCTCAGGTGGACGAGAGGCCCTTCCAGTGTCCCTACTGTGGGAACAGCTTCCGAAGGAAGTCCTACCTTATCGAGCATCAGCGGATCCACACGGGGGAGAAGCCATATATCTGCAGTCAGTGCGGGAAAGCCTTCCGTCAGAAGACGGCTCTGACCCTCCATGAAAAAACACATACAGAGGGGAAACCCTATCTCTGCGTGGACTGTGGGAAGTCCTTCCGCCAGAAGGCCACCCTCACCAGGCACCACAAAACACACACGGGGGAGAAAGCCTACGAATGCACTCAGTGTGGAAGTGCCTTTGGAAAAAAGTCCTACCTCATCGACCACCAGAGAACTCACACAGGGGAGAAGCCCTATCAGTGCACAGAGTGTGGGAAGGCCTTCATCCAGAAGACGACGCTCACGGTGCACCAGAGGACTCACACGGGGGAGAAGCCCTACATCTGCAGCGACTGCGGGAAGTCCTTCTGCCAGAAGACAACTCTGACGCTTCATCAGCGGATCCACACTGGCGAGAAGCCCTATATCTGCAGTGACTGCGGGAAGTCCTTCCGCCAGAAGGCATCCTCACTGTGCACTACAGAATACATACAGGAGAAAAATCCAACGGCTGTCTCCAGTGTGGGAAAGCCTTCAGTAGGAAATCAAACCTCATTCGCCACCAGAAAACTCACACAGGAGAAAAACCCTATGAATGTCGAGAGTGTGGAAAATTCTTTAGCTGTAAATCAAACCTCGTCGCCCACCAGAAAACTCATAAGGCAGAAACCGTGAGATTTCAGTGAGTGGTGTGCTTTTATTTATGTATCTATTTATTTATTTAGATTTTTGAGACAGGGTCTCATTATGTAGACTTGGCTGGCCCAGAACTTGGTGCGTAGACCAGGCTGGTCTCAAACTCACAGAGAGCTGCCTGCCTCTGCCTCCCAAGTGCTGGGATTAAAGGTATATGCCACCACAACTGGCAGATTTGGGGTTGTTTTCTGGTTTTGGGGTTTTGGTTTTGGTTTTTTTGATACTGAGTGCTTTCAGGTTTCATTCCTTCTGTGTACTACTTGGTACCCTCACACACAGAGATACTACTGCATAAACTCAGTGACAAAAACGTATTTGAACATGAAGGCTTCATGTTTTGATCACTAGATTCAGTAGACTACACTGACCTCTGATAAAATGCTATAAATGTTCAAATTTGCTTTTCAATCTCGGTACATACGTTCCTTTTGAATCAGTAATAGACCACTGACCAAATGCAGCTTGTCCGTGTGGAATAAAAGTTAGTTGTTGCCCCTCAAATTTATCACAGCTCTAACTTCTAAGTTATAAGCCAGGTTTCACACGTTCTAAACCTCTATATAAAGTTGGATTGTCACTATAAGTTCTTTCCTAACACGGCTTGTTCCACTCATTGTCTCTGAGCAGTCATGAATGCATGGGCAGAAGTTCATTTATTTTTAGTCTATATAGAATTCCATTATATACATATGTCTCATTTACTCGCTCTGGTATTGGTAGGCTTTTACATTGTTTACTGCTTATGGCCATAATAAAAAGGTGCATGTATGCACTTTTCTGTGTATATTCAAGGTGTGGAATCACTGAGTCATAGGGCATATGTACATAGGGCTTTGGTACATAGTACCATGTAATTCAAAACTTCCATGTCAGGAGATAACTTTATACAGAAGAGAAACAGCTACAAGTGTTCCCAACATGACATAATTCTGGAATGGATCAAGAGATGGCTGGGCAGTTAAAGGGAACTTGATGCTCTTGCAAAGGACTTGGGTTTAGTTCCCAGCACCCACTTGGTGGCTCACAACTGGCTGTAATGCCAGTTCCAGGGGATCCAGTGCTGTCATCTGGCCTCTGCAAGACCCAGGCATTCATGAGGTTGCACATACAAGCAGGCAAAACAGTCACTGACAGATCCCCACAGAAATTGTGTTAGAAGGAAACTCTGGCAATACTGGGGAAATGGAACTGAGAGTAGAATGCATAAGCCGAGGCGTTTAGTCACACCCAGATCTTAGTATCGTAATGTGACAACCTTGGGGTTACCTTCAGCCACAGTTAACACCTTATTCAAAAAGTATGAGAGAGACAGAAGCATTCAGCATTCCCTTTGCTCAACAGTGGAAACCCTATGAGGTGGGTGGAAAAACCACAGCTTTACCCAAGGCCTGTAGATCCTACTACTCACATTCAAATGATGGAGTGTTGTGTGTGTGTGTGTGTGTGTGTGTGCATGAGTGTGTGTGGTATGTGTGTGTGGTGTGTGTGTGGATGTGTATGTGAGTGAGTAGTTGAGAAAGTATGAATGGGTGTGGTGTGTATCCAGAGAACCACCTCAGTTCTCAAAAGCTGTCCATCTTTTTTTTTATATATATAAAGAAGGGTTTCTACTGATTGAAGTTCAGTAAGTGCCTCGGCTGCCCGGCCGGTGCCCTCATATATCTCCTGTCGCCACCTCCCTACCGCTAGGGACACCAGCCTGCGACACCACACCTGGGTTCTCATATGGCTTCTGGGAGGGAACTAGGGTCCTTACACCTACCTGCATGGCAAGCACTTTACCAACTGAACGATCTCCCCAGCCCCCATGTATCCCATCTCTGTACAAAGTGAAACTAGATACTAAAGACATGCCGTGGTTAATGCAGAGGGAACAAGTCTGTCGTGGAGTTCCATGAAGAGAAGACAGATGGAATTACAGGATCGGGGACAGGTAGCACAGACACGTCCTTCTAGGATGCACTTTTGAATGTATTAAGGAAAGTCTAAGTGGACTTTTATGTCTTCGTAACTGTTGATGTGTAAGCAGCTGCTTGGGAGAGTGGATGCAGTTTTTTGAATTTCAGTGTGAGACGATGCTGTCGTTTTGAATTTGAAATGTACTGCCAAAGGCTCACATAGTAAAGGCTTGGCTGCCAGCTAATGAACTTTTGTGAAGTGATTGGCTCCTGACGTACTCTGGCCTCATCAGTGAGTTATGAGCCTTGATGAAATTAACAGTAGGGTCATATTTGGAGGCAACAGTTCACCAGAGGTGAGTACCTTCAGTAGGCCAGTGCCATGGCGTGCCACTAAGGAATTACGCCAAGCAATATAGCTAGTGTATGAGGCTTATTGGGAGAGAGCAAAAGCCCCTGGAGAGAGGGGATATGAGAGAGTCAGACGACGACAGAATGATCAAGACAGAGATCGAGGGAGACAGAGCATTCGAGTGGCACCTATCGGTGGCGGGTGATGACATAAGCTGTTGCTAGGTTGCCGAGGACAGGCCCTGGTAAAGCACCTTGTCTCTGGTGTCTCTGGTGTCTCTCCCTGCTGTCTTTCCATTTCCTTTCCACTGTGTGATGAGCAGCTATCAGAGGTCTGCCTGGAAGCAGCGCAGCCGTGTGGCCATCACCTGAAACTGTCAGCCAAAGTCAGTTCCTCCTCCAAAGTGTCCTCTGTGCATTTTCTTTGTTTTTAAAATTGGATTTGTCTAAGTAATTAAAAATACCTCAGAGTGCACCAGACTGTGTGCCATAGTCTGGGCTGTGCTCTGCTTGGGGCTTTCCTATGAAGTTTCGAGAGGCTATTTATTTTTGCATTGATTTTTAGAGATTCTTCACCTTAGATAAGTAAGTGGAAGGAGGTTTTAAACTTGGATCTGCTGCTCCGCTGTGGTGTTTGGGCAGCTGTGATGAATGAAGATGATTCTAGAACCCATGCCTACTTAGCCTACGAGTCTTTGCAGATTCATGTTTTAGAAACCTAACTGAGAGTGTTTGTATGTTGTAGGACAATGACCAGGGAATGAGACGGCCAAGTTTTATAACCAGGAAACAGTTGTTCTTCAGCAGGTTAGCACCTGAAGGCTAGAAGGATGCTGGTATCAGACTTGTCTGCATGTCCGGCCTCCGTGCTGTATGTGTGCTTGCATACACTGTGATTAAGTATTTAGAACTACTGATCAGTGCTGGCTCCAAGGGGAGGGAGGGGAAGGCAGGGCTGCAGGGAGACAGCAGCCAGTCTTCACACGTGAGGATACGTAGCTTATGCAGATACCTAGGCTGGGCATGGGCCAGCCTACTGCAAGGCCATGGCTGATTTTTCTTTCAGTCCTTTAGCTCCTCCCCCGGACATGCTTGTTTCAAATAGGGTGTCATATAGCCCAGGCTGGCTTCCATCTCACTATGTCATATAACCCAGGCTGGCTTCCAACTCACTATGTCGTATAGCCCAGGGTGTTCTTGAACTCCTAACCCTCCTGCTGTCTCTCCCAAATCTTGTGATTACAGATGTGTCACTATACTCCACTTCTAAGGTAATTGAGCCTCTGTAAGGCTATGCTTCATGGTGGCTTGAGTAGGAATGGCCCCCATAGACTCCTGTGTTTGAATGCTTGGCCATAGGGAGTGGCACTACAAAGGTGTGGCCTTGTTGGAGGAAGTGTGTCACTGTGGAGGCACCTTGGAGGTCCCTTATGCTCAAGCTACGCCTGTTGTGGCACACAGTCTCCTGCTGCCTGCAGATCAGGATGTAGCACTCCAGTCTCCAGCACCATGTCTGTGTGGATGCTGCCGTGCTTCCCACCTTGATGATAATTGACTAAAGCTCTGAACCTGTAAGCCAGCCCCGATTCAATGTTTTTCTTTGTAAGAGTCATGGTGTCTCTACACCAATAAAACCCTAATAAGACAGGTTACTATCATTTCAAAAGACTCATAAGATCCCACAGAGCATACCCTTATCATATCTTGTTTAAAAGCAAAGACCATAAGATGGGGGAGGGGAGCTGCATATCATCCAGATGCAGGCTGCCTGCTGTTCCTAGCACTGAGTGCCATTCCACAGCCTGCTGTCTCCAGTCTGAATGCTGTGGGAATTGCTTTCTGCATTGAGCTCAATGCAGAAGCTCTCTGCAAGGGTCCTCAGCGCACTAATTCCACAGTCAAGCCAGGCTAGCTGTGGTGATCAGCTGAAATTCACCAATAAGCAAACTGGTTTGGAGTGGAGGTGGGGCTTCCAGCCTGAAGACATGAGAGCTTGCAACACAACTATACATTCACTCTATCTTTGATTATGGGTTTCCTGGTGACCTGTGTGAACAAACATGCCTCTTTACTCTCTGTGTCCCCATCTGTTAATGAACAGTGCATCTTAAGCATGAGCTGTCTTATGAGATGTTTTCCCAGTACAATCTGAAGTAGTGAGGCTTCCAGTGCCACACTTCACACGAAATAAGAAACAGCAGATATGACTGGCCTCAGCTTTTGTCTCCAACATCTACCTCTGGGATGTCCAACCATCTGAAATAGTTAACAGTTTGTAATCTTGAACTTTTCAAAACCCCTGTGTGTGAACAATAGAAGATGCTGTCTGGCTACTGCTCAGCTTCCTCCGTTCTGCTAAAAGAACTGCAAAGTGTCTAAGCCACCCTGGAAAACAAGTTGTTAATCTCTTAGAAAGTTAAAACAAAACAGACTGTCTTGGGCATTGTAAAGCCATGGCAGGTTCTAGGCAAGGGAGGAACAAAACTCCTTTGACCTCCTTACGGCCTAGGAAAGCTGATGCATTCAGAGTGAAAACAGATGGGGCTGGAGAGATGGGTCAGTGGTTAAGAGCACGGACTGCTCTACCAGAGGTTCTGAGAGTTCAATTCCAGCAACCACATGGTAGCTCACAGCCATCTGTAACGGGATCCAGTGCCCTCTTCTGATGTTTCTTAAGACAGTGACGGTGTACTCACATACATTAATTAAATCTTATTTTTAAAAGTGAAAACAGAAGCCAGGGGGGCAGAGGCAGGTGGGGATCTCTGAGTTTGAGGTCAGCCTGGTCTACAGAGTGACCAAGGCTATACAGAGAAACCCTGTCTCAGAAAAACAAAAAAAAAAAAAAACTTAAAAGTAAAAAATAAAAAAAAAAATGTTTAATGGAAAAAACAATCAAAAGTTAAAACATATCCTCCCCATGTGACCCTGAAATTTCACTTGTATTTTCTATACCTTGGATAAATAAAAACATCTTTACAAAAGAAAATGCTAATGGACAATGTCACAGATACTCAGAATTTGAAAGGAGCCAAGTGATCTTCAGTGGGTCAATGTGTATATTGTATAACATGAGCAAAGCAGGCTAATACAAGACTGTTGAAGTACGCAATGTTCAACTCTGTTGATAAACTTCAAATGAATGAGGCTAGAAGCTAAACCTGTTTAAAAGGTTACAAGTTGTGTGATTCCACTTACATGACGTTCTGAAGATGGCAGAACCTTAGCTGAGGATTGGTGAGTGCTCACTGAGTGTTTGGTGTGGGGGAATCTTGGGACGGTAGCAATGCATGAGACTTGTCCTTTGAGGTGTTGGAGTGGTTTCATGTTCTCAACTGTGGTCAGATACAAAAATGTACACATGTATAAAATTACAAATAGACGCACAAAAATAAATTGCATTGTTTGTAAGTTTTCTAAAACGAACTCTCGATCTTTCCTGTAGCTCTACCAAAAGTAGGGCCTTGTGTCCACCCACTCACACACTCTGCCAAAAGGAACGACTTCTGAATAACCACTGTTGTTATTAACAACGTCATTAATTTCTCTAACGTTGTTTTCTCTAAGATGAATTCTCTGTGAAGCCTTGGTTGACCTGGAACTTGCCATGTAGCCCAAGCTAGACTTGGACTTGTGGTGATCCTCCTGCCTTGGGAGTGTTGGGATTATGGGTATGGGCAGGATGTCTGCCTAGCCTTGGATTCATGGATTATACATGCTGTGCATGCATGGACACACATACTGGCCTTTCCCATGTGATCTGACAGTAACTTTTTGTCTTAGTCACTATTCTATTGCTGTGAAGACACACCAGACCAGAGAAATTAAAAAGGATTTAATTGGGGCTAGATTACAGTTTCTGAGGTTGAATCCATTATTATCATAGTGGGGAGCATGGCAGCAGGCCATGATGCTGAAGAACTAGCAAAGAGTTACATCTGGGATCTGTAAGCAAGAGAGAAGAGACAGAGACAGAGAGACAGAGACAGAGAACACTTGGACCTGGCTTCAAAAGCCCACCACCAGTGACACACATCCTCCAACAAGGCCATATCTCCTAATCCTTCTCAAATATTGCCACTCCTTGGCGACTAAGCAGTCAAATACAAGAGAAATGTATGAGCTATTCAGGCCATTGTTATTCAAACCACCACACTTCCTTGAATCAACTCAATCACACTACGAGGAGGACATCACATTTGGCCCTAGTTGTAAGACTGTTCATCTAATAAGCCTTAGATGGCAGGCTTCCTGTCCAGGGGTGGGAGATTTAGAGAGCACAGCTATGTGGGGCATTCTTTAAAGGAGAGCACAGTGGCTGACCAAAAGCCAGTGCATGCTCACTAGTGTACATGCATTCATTGGGAATGACCCCGAGTGGCAACCAGGCTGGTTTTGCCCTTGTTTTGAGCAGTATTACTTGTGACATGTTACATGAATACGTTTGGGGGACAGTGAGATGGCTTTACTGTCAAGCCTGAAGACCTGAGTTGGATGCCTGGGACCTGCACAATGGATGGAGAGAACTGACCCATGCATGGTGTCCTCTTCCAGGAGCACGCCCTCCCGCACACATACATACACGAAAGTATAGTTAAATTCTTTGTTTTAAAAAGTCTGGTTAGTCAGGCATGATGGCACACACCTTTAGTCCCAGCACTCAGGAAGCAGAGGCAGATGGATCTTAGTGAGTTCAAGGCCAGCCTGGTCTACAAAGTGAGTTCCAGGACAGAGAAACCCTATCTTTGAACAAGAAAAACATGTAGGCATATTGTCTCCTGCAGCACATATCTTCTGAGATTCTTTTAATGCACTTTTCTTTTTCTTTTAATGCACTTTGAGGCAAGGGCTCACTCAGCAGCCTAGGCTGCCCTCAAAATAGTTATTATTTTGCCTCAGGATCTCAAGTTACAGTTTGAATATAAATGTGTCAGGGTTTCTCTGTGTGGCCCTGGCCATCCTGGAACTCACTCTGTAGACCGGGCTAGCCTAGAACTCAAGAGATTGCCTGGCTCTGCCTTCCCAGTGCCGACCTGAATTAAAGGTGTGCACCACCATGCCAGACTTATTGGCAACCTTTAAAAAAAAAAAAAAAAAAAGCACAGACAGACAAAAATAAAAGGCCAGGTGTAGTGATTTGTTCCTTTAATCCCAGCACTTCAGAGGCAGAGAGGTGTGGATCTTTCTGAGTTTGAGACCTGTTTGGTCTACATAGGGAGTTCCAGGACAACCAGAACTACATAATCGAGAGACCAGCCTCAAAGAACAAAAATCAAAAGTTGGCGTCCAGCCAGGCACATTCTACCGATACCTGGCTGTATTCACTCAGGCACCGGAGGCCAGGAGTCCCCTGAGGAAGACAATCCATGCTTTGCTGGAAGTTGACTGTTTAATGTAAGCACCATTTTTAGTCTTCAGAGCAAAAGCAGTCTCCCCAACAGACTCTAAACAAATTGAAAGTGCAGAAAATAAAGCTCTGCCCCATGAACCCAGTCAGTATGATTGATGCTAAGTCAAGGCAGCAGCATCCTATGATAGAGGACTTCAAATCCATCGCAGCCCACACTCACACACACACACACACACACACACACACACACACACACACACATGGCGCAGCATCTAGATAGAGACTTCAAATCCATCGCACCCACATCACACACACACACACACACACACACACACACACACACACACACACACACACACACACACTCCACATTGCCGTTCTGGCGCATGCAAGCCACACTCGGACCCCAAAATCAGCGGTTTGAACGTGGCCCGGTGGTCGGTGGGAAATGTAGTGCAAGGTCCGCAAAACCCGGATGTCGGGAAGGCGCGTGTGGCCAGCAGCCCCACGGGACGCGCCGCAGAGACCCCTGGGATAGACCGAACGCGCCACACCGTGCAGGCGCGCAGGCGCGCACTGGTAACAAGCGGTCGGAGGTGAGACCCGTGGGTCTCGTGCGTGTGAAGTGGGCGGGTGATGAGCGAGCCCGGCTGGGCATGCTGAAGGGGAAGGCTGGGTTAGGGCAGACGAGGAAGGAAAGCTCCGGCCAGCGAAAGCCCAGGCCGGAGAAGCAGCAAGCGGAGAGAGAGTATAGCGAGGGCAGGAGCCGGGAGCGCGCCCCCGGGAGGGAGAAGGAGGGAGGCAGGCGAGCCCAGCGCGCGCCGGAGTTGCGGATTTTCTGGATTCTTCCCAGGAGACTCCACTTGTGTCTTTTGAGCCTGTCCTTATAGGCAGGGCTCAGTGTTTTAGAAAACGAGTGTTAGCCAGAATGGTAAGGGGGAAATGCGTGTGTCTGCGTTTTGAAGTGAGTCGATTTGTTTGACAGTGTAGGTCTGGAGAGAGAACGGGATTGCACTTGCCTTGGGGACCTCTAGGATGTAGATTGAGTCGCATTTGGAAGTGTTTGTGTTCGGAGTCCATGAGGACTCGTGAAGTTGTCCCTTGTGGGACGCTAGTGGAGTACCGGGGAAACCTCGTCTTGGCTAGCTGGCATTGTTTAGTTGCCCGTTTTATTTTCATGGGCAACTTAAAAAGTGTAATTGGCTGATTTGTTTTCTTTTGTTTCTAGACAGAATTTCTCTTTGTAACTCTGGCTGCCTTGGAACTCACTCGGCAGACCAGGCTGGCCAACTCAGAGATCTATCTGCTGCTGGGATTAAAGGTGTGTGCTGAGAGTTTGTTGTTATTGTTGTTTTAATTATATTTTAAATATATTTTATTTCTATGACTACACGGTAGCTGTCTTCAGACACACACCAGAAGAGGGCATCAGATCTCATTACAGATGGCTGTGATTACAGCCACCATGTAGTTGCTGGGAATTGAACTCAAGACCTCTGGAAGAGCAGTCAGTGCTCTTAACCACTAAGCCAATCCTCCAGTCCCTTAATCATTTTTAATGAAGAGAAAATAAAATTTTTAGGGCGTATCACTGTATATTGAGCAACTCCAGACGGAATGATGACTAATATGTTGGGATAAGCAGAACACCATTGAGAATTTACAGTTTAAAAAAAAAAAAAAAAAAAACCAGCCGGTGTGTGGCTCAGTGGTTAAAGCCCTTAGCTAACTTACACAGGTCCACTCTCACCCTCCCAGTCAACTCAGGGGCCTCAGCAAAACAAGGAGGAAACAACCCTTCCCTGAACTTCCTCTTACAACAGCCGTTTTAAAATTCCTATTCGGGAGAAATTTTCTCTGCTGCTATATGAATCATGGAATATTCAAAAATTTCTGCAAGGCATTCTTAAGATACTAAAAAGGGGAGGGCATTTAAATACAAATCAGTTTCATAGTAGTTATTTAGCTCATCAGACTTGATGAAACTTTGGCGTGTTTGTACCCTCAAGACAACAGGAGATGTCCTGGATGGATCTGCAGTTACAGGCTGTTGTGAACTCCCCACTGTGGGTGCTGGGAACTGAATTCAGGTCCTCTGCAACAGCATCAGCCACTGAGCCGACTGTCTAGCCACTGAAACTCCTTGTCTTACTATTTTCTTAAAGTCAAAAATCTTCCTGTTTTTGAAAACCTATGATGTGAAAGGTACATACATGGCGCCCTCCCCCATTCTCCAGCCTCCATTTTTTTTCTCCTCTACAGGGAGTAGTGTCCAGATGAAATGGACTGGGAGCTGCAAAAGAGGAATCCGAGGTCCGAGGACAACAGGAAGCCAGCGTAACTGGTAACTGTGATTTAGCATGTCTTCTCTTATTTCCTACGACAAGATGCTTTCCGAGGCCCTCCAGATACACATCCTTTCTCATGTGTTCAGCCTCCTCTCCAGCTGCCCCCTCCTGTTCATCTGGATATGCAGGACCCACCTATTTGGGCGAGATCTTCTTTGTCCCTTGAGTCTTCTTGGATAGGATCCCGCATAACCCAAGCAGCCCTTGGAGTCTTCATCCAGTGCTGAGGTGAGAATTCCTTCCCTCTTGTCACCTGTGTTTTGGTCAAGAATTCTTCACAGCTTTAGTTCCCAGCGGCACGAGGGCGCAAAAAGCCTCTTGCTTATGGAAAAGCAGCGTATACCCCTCACCCCACCCCACTGCCCAAAAATTACATTTAAGAAAGTAGTTTACCCAGTTAAAGATGTATTATTCTCAGCTTTCCAGCCTATTGAGGTTGAATTAATGGACACAGAACTTTACAGAAGGGAAAATAGGATTTCTGGGTTAGAATGAAGGACGTTTGGCATCTGTCTCACTTGCTGTCTGTGGGGTTTCACCGTGACGGAATCAGAAGTTACCATCCTGTTAAAAGGGCAGGTATGATGGGATGGAGACAAGCTGAGGTGAGAATTACTCACCAGAGATGGCTCAGCAGTTAAGAGCACTGACTGCTCTTCCAGAGGTCCTGAGTTCAATTCCCACAACCGCATGGTAGCTCACAACCATCCACAATGGGATCTGATGCCCTCTTCTGGTGTGTCTGAAGACAGCTACAGTGTACTCATACACATAAAATAAATAAATAAATCTTTAATGGCGAGGGGCAGCTGGCATCTGCAGAGTTGGCTGCACTGTTAAGAGTACATGTTGCTCTTGCAGAGGACCTGGGTTCTGTCCCTGGCATCCACATGGCAGCTCACAACTGTCTTTAATCTTCTTCTGTCCTCCAAAGGTAATAATGGAAGGGTGTGTATACATACATGCTCACAAACTCATGTACATACTCATGCACATACCATAGATAAATTTAAAGATCGGGGCTACGTAACATAATCGTCTTCATCTACATAACAATTCTGAGGCTATCTTGGGCTGTATAAGACAATGTCTCAAAAAGCAAGGAACTAATATCCATCTAGAAAATAAAATTAACCCCTACAGTCGGCAAATATAATAAATTTAAGAGCTTATTTACAGATAAGAAACTAGTTGTTTTTTAAACTTAAGCTTATCTTCTCAGATAAGTAGAGAACTAGAGATTAGAATCAGAATCGATGCCTCTTAAATAGATGATCAAAATACATGGTGCATTCACAGTGCTGCTCAGGTGTGCTCTGTCAGGTGTTCCCAGATGTTGGTATTTACCTAATTAAGGAACAGTCTGGAAGCTATTTTTTCAAAACCTACTTTAGTAAGGGTTATTAAACACTTCAATTTCCCTTACAGACCATTGGCCAAAGGTAAAAGAGGAAAATGGCTAAAAGGACAAGGGGAATGTGGACCTGTTTAGAAGTAGCTCCTTGGGGCCATTCCAGTTTTCTCTGTCTGCAGTCCAGTCCATTACCAAACACCAAACATGATACAGCAGTGTGAGGCTCAGCCCATCGGCATGAGCCTACCAAAGCAGCAAGATCCAGCCAGAACACCACCAGAAGTTCTTTGGTGTGTTTCTCTCTATGAAGTCATGAAAGGGGAAGATCAGTGAAGAGAGCAAGGTGAACCAATGGAATAACGTCATCAATTAAGACAGCGTCAGTGAAGCTCAACGAAGACCAGCAAGGAGCGGCAAGGTGAACCAATGCCAGACCATTGACCACTGTCTGTTGGGTTAGACTTACACTCTTTCCAAACATCATGTGTTCTTCTCACGTGTCTGCTCCAGAAAAAGATCACATGACACAACTGAGCCTCCAGATAAACCAGAAATTCTCACCTTAGCTGTTGGTAACTATAGGCTGTTTGGGGAGGAGTGCAGCTTGCCCTAGATCCATCATGTTCTAAAAGCCTGTATCCTTGGATGCAGGAATGAAATAGTTCATTAGTACCCATTATTACACTTCTTTAGTGTGTACAAAGGAGATAACTGTCACACAGAGATGCTCTTAGTTTAGTTGTGAACCATGGAAGTTAGCTGTGAAGTAACTTCTCATCCACCCTCCTTAACCCCTTGTTGGCTTTGCCGTTGTAGGTACTACCCTACTCCTTCTCTGAAGAAAGACTGATTGTCTCTTACAGATCTCAAAACCATGGCTCAGGTGAGGTAATGGTTCCCTCTCCTTGGGAAGGTATTTGTCTGTTCTACCCTGTCAGCTCACACACACACCCATTATTTTTGAAGGGCTAGAGATTATAACCCTGGTCCTTGTGCTAAGGAAGTGTAGTCTTGCTGAGTACGAGTCCCGGTTTGGTTTTTTGAGGATATTTGGATGTTTTCCTTTTTGGTCTTAAACCTTCCCATCACTTTTCCCACCTCAGGAAGTTTGTCTCCCTTTAGTCTCCCCCAGAAGCTGTGCAGAAACAAACGCATTTGTTTCTATCAATGAAGCATATTAACCCATGAACTTGCCACGTATAAATTGTAAAATGATACAGCGCTAGAGTATAGCTCAGGTGGTGGTCCCTGCCTAGCATCCAAGCGGTAAGTTTGCTTCCTACACCGTTGATGGTGGCACATGCTCACTTCCAGGAGATAAAGACAGGAGGATTAGAAGTTCGAGGCCATCCTTGGCTACATAGCACCTTGGAGGCCAGCCTGGGCTGTGTAAGATCGTAATTGAGTTCATCATGTTAAGGCACTCTCTGCCAAGCTTTGTGACCAAGAGTTTGAGCCCCAGGACACGTAGGGAAAACTGACACATGAAAGTTGGCCCCCACAGATGCACCCACACACATGGAGACCCAACTCTACATGCAGAGGAATAGGTTTTTTAAATATCCAAACCTTTAGAACGTTACTAGAAAGAATTGAGATCATTCTGTCTCAAATGTAAGTAGAGAGGCCTGTTTCTTCTGTGTGCGCCATGTGTGCGCCATCAGTTCTGCTCACAAAAGCTCCTAAAAGCGTGGTGTCTTCCAGTAACATCTTTCCTAGAATACTAAGGATATTACATTTTTTTTCTCTTTTAAAAATTTGTTCTATCCAGCGCTTGGGAGGCAGAGACAGGCGGATTTCTGAGTTCAAGGCCAGCCTGGTCTACAGAGTGAGTTCCAGGACAGCCAGGGCTACCCAGAGAAACCCTGTCTCCGGAAAAAAAAAAAAAATTGTTCCAACTAAGCATGATGGCCCATGTCTTTAATTCCCCAGCACTTGGGAGGCAGAGGCAAGTGGATCTCTGACTTTAGGCCAACCAAGGCTACATAGTGAGACCCTGTCTTAAAACAAAAATTGTGTTTTAAATTTGTTTTTAAAATAATTTATTTAATTTTTATTTAATGTGCATTGCTGTGAGGGTTTCAAACAGATGTTACAGACAGATGTGAACTTCCACTTGGGTGCTGGGAATTGAACCTGAGTCCTCTGGAAGAACAGCCTGTGTTCTTAACCACTGAGCCATCTCTTCAGTTCCACAAAAACTGTTCTAATTTTGTATTTGGACACAGAAATAAATGTATCTACACGCCGCTGTACTGAACTGAGGTGTATAGCTCACAATACTCTCTTCTCAGAGATTGGTCCTATCTGTTTTACTCAGAAAATTAATCTTTATACATTTTAGAGTTCTTGTTGCTGTTGGAGACAGGGTATGGCTGTGTAGCCCTGGCAGGCTGGCACTGTGCCAGCCCTGAAGGAAGGAAGCTGTTTTCTGACCTGAGAACTTTAGGGTTTAAGAAACCTTCAGGCTGCCGGGCGGTGGTGGCGCACGCCTTTAATCCCAGCACTTGGGAGGCAGAGGCAGGTGGATTTCTGAGTTCGAGGCCAGCCTGGTCTAGGAGTGAGTTCCAGGACAGCCAGGACTACACAGAGAAACCCTGTCTCGAAAAACCAAAAAAAAAAAAAAAAAAAAAAAAAAAGAAACCTTCAGGCAAAAAGTTAGGAAATGGACAATTCTTACTGTTGTTGCCCTTCACGCAGTATGTTTTCTGCCTGATTAGTTGCTTGCCAATATCTTTCTTTCGTTGGTTAGCATGTGCTCTGTCCATATCTTTCAGTTATTAGCTGAGTGCATGTTCTTAGGTGATTTATTCTTTTACTGTTAATAAAACCCCATCATTCTTCTTTTTATTCTGAGCATCGTCTCATTACTCAAGCTGGCAGTGAATTCACTCGTTCAGGCCGGCCTCCAGCTTGTGACTGTCCTGATTAACCCTGGCTAGGAGACTCATGCCACCAGGGCCTGGTGGAACCGTTCATTTCGAAGTAGAGACAATTTATATAATTTACATTCTTGGTGAGGCCAGAGAATTCACCTCTGACTTGTAAGACGTCATGCTTTATGTGAGTGCTACAGCGGGCTGTGGGTTTGTGTTCCTATGTCCTCTCTGTGTGCATGCCCAGGGAGCACGTGTTCTTGTTCCCTAATGACCTAGGTGCACGCTATGGGCATAGAGCAACTTCCCAGTAAGTCACAGATTAATCCCATTTTCTTCTTGTTTCTTATGTTAACCTGTGTATGTATGTGTGCGAACATGCTTCATGTGTGTGGATGTCAGGACAGCTTACAGGAGTTGGTTCTTGGCTTTTACCGTGTGGGTTCCAGAGACTGAACTCCAGTCATCAGGTTTACCCCGTGAGCCGCTGTGGGAACCTAGTGACTTACAGTTTAAATCAAAACAAGGGCAGAAACGTAGTCCTTCTTAGACAATTTTATGACTCACAAGCAGGGATAAGAGCGTTCCTAGAGCTGGACAGATGCTCAAGCCCTTGTTTCCCTTCCGAGGTCCCCAGGTTCAGTTCCTAGAACCCCATGGTGTCTTACAACAATCTGTAACTCCAGTTCTAGAGACTCTGACACCCTCGAGGACACCAAGCATACATGCAGGCAAAACCCTCATATACCTAATAAATAAATCTAAAGAAAATGTTTGGAAAAGAGTAGATCCCAGCGGGATGCAGCGGCACAAGGCCCTTAATCCCATCACTCAGGAGGCAAGGCAGGCAGATCTCTTGAGTTTGATGCTAATCCGATCTACACAGCAAGTTCCAGAACAGCCAGAGATATACAGAGAAACCCTGTCTTGGAAAAAACAAATAAGGGCTGGAGAGGTGGCTCAGCTGTTAAGAGCACTGGCTGCTCTTCCAGAGGTCCTGAGTTCAATTCCCAGCAACCACATAGTGGCTCACGACCATCTGTAATGGAATCTGATGCTCTCTTCTGGTGTGTCTGAAGACAGCCACAGTGTACTCATATGAAACAAACAAACAAACAAACCAGTAGTTTCTAATTACTTAAGCTGTGTCAGTAACCCCTCCAAATTCTGCACTGCAGGGATCCGTGTCATTCAAGGACGTGACTGTGGACTTCAGTCAGGAGGAGTGGCAGCGCCTGGACTCTGAGCAGAAGACTCTGTATATGGATGTGATGTTGGAAAACTATGGCCACCTCCTCTCCGTGGGTATGGAGCGCTGTGACACTGTATTTCCTCTCAGGACACCTAAGTCAGCAAACTCTCAAATCCAGGAATTCTGGTTTGTAGAAGGGCTATTTGATCTTCACCTCCTAGGGGAGGTGAAGTTTACTGTTACACAAAGGAGAAGCAGATACACACACCTTTGTCATTTCTAGTCTTCTCAGTCTGTGTACATGTAGGTTGTCCCTTCCAGGTTCCCATCCCAACCCTCTACTTTTGGCTAGACATGTGCATTACCACTTAGGTTCCATCCCAGCTTCCCTATTGTTACGTTTTCTTTCCCATCAGGCTGTGACATGTCTAAACCTGATGTCATCCTCAGACTGGAGAGAGGGGAGGAGCCATGGACATCCTTTGCAAGTCATGTCTCCTTAGGTCAGTTTCTGATTTCAAACATAAACTGAAATAATCAGGTAGCATGGCATATCACTGAAATGTTGTAAATGTTCTTAAAAGTGCTTAACTTTTGCAGTGACCATCTCACTTACAAAACTTAAACACAGTTCTGAGCTGAGCACGTTGCACACAACTGGAGTGCTAGAATTTCAGGGTGTAAATCACCCTACTCAACCAGAACATGTAAAAAACATTTTTTAGGTTTATTTTTATTTTATGTGTATATATATTTTGCCTGTATGTATTTCTGTGCACCACTGGTGTCTGAGGCCAGAAAAGGGTGTTTGTCTTAGGAACTAGAGTTCTGAACAGTTGTGAGCCACCATATGGATGCTGGGAACTTGACCTGGGTCCTCTGCAAGAGCTCTTCCCGCCCCTGCACATTGCTTCCCAGAAGGACTGCTCTGCATTCTGTCCTTTATGAAGTATTTATGAGAGAATGAAGGACTGTTAAAGATTACTGCTAAGCTTGTTGGTGTATGCCTATGATCCCAGTACCTGAGAAGCTGAACTGGAGGACTGCCATGAGTTTGAGGCCAGCCTGGCCTACCTAATGAGTACCAGTCAGAGCTACACAGTAACACTCTCACTCAAAAAAAAAAAAGAAAAAAAAATCAAACAAGGGTGCTGTAGAGGTGACCCAGAGGTTGAGAGCACTGGCTGTTCCTTAGAAGAACTGGGCTTAGAAAGCCTGGAATTCCCAGCACCCACTTGGTGGTTCACAACCATTAGTTAGTTATTACACTTCTAGGGGATCCAGTACCATCTCTTCACATTCTTGGGTACCAAGCACACATGATGTAGTGCACATATAAACATGCAAGTAAAACACATGAAATAAAATCATTTAATCTAATTTTAAAATTTCTAAGCAGTTTGGGGTTATTTTTGATACATAACAAGTTTGAAGCAAGCCTGGGCTACATGAAATCCTGTTGTGTTTAAAAAATGTTTGTCGTTATTGAAATGACTTTTCTAGTTGTTAATTATATCCAGGTTTTAAATAGAGCATGAAGGGAAGAAGTATGTATAGGTTTGTTGTTGTCGTCTGCCATAGGTTTTCTTTTTTGTTTGTTTTACTTTGTAACTTGGAAGTGAATTGCTCTAGTTCTTCTGCATGTTAGACTGTTTTATAATTTTTTTCCCTTGCAAATTCATGGAAATTCACTAGTTGTTATTCTTTCCTAGAAGAAAACTGGAAATCAAGAGAGTTTTTAACAAAATTCAAGGAACATGAAGATAAGTATTCTAGGTCATTTGTATATATTAACTATAGACAAAAGTTATTTACTGTAGTGAACAATCGTGTTAATTCCAAAGACCTACCTCCTAAATATGACACTCATGGCAATATTTTAGAAAATGTTTCAGAATTAATCAACCCTTCAAGAAAGAGATTCAGCGAGTATGATTATGATTGCTATGTGAAATCACACCCAAATTTCATGCAAGATGCAGGACATCCTGACGTCAAATCCCACACTCAGAGGTTTGAGTCCTGCAGTCGCAGGGATGCACTTGTACAGCCCGAGCAGGCCGTGACTACAGCACAGTCATCTGAGTCTAAGGTCTACGAGAGAGCATTTCTTAGAAAGGGAGGCTCAGTTACACTCAGTAGAGTGCATGGAGAGGAGATTCCATCTATGTGTAATAAAAAGAAAAGGGCAGCAAATAGCGAAAAACAACATACATGCCCTGAATGTGGGAAATCCTTCTGCAGGAAGTCAGTGTTGATTCTGCATGTGGCGATTCACACGGAGGAAAAGCCTTACCAGTGTCATCAGTGTGGAAGCGCATTCAGAAGGAAGTCGTATCTCATTGGCCATCAGAGAACTCACACAGGAGAAAAGCCCTTTGTGTGTAATGAGTGTGGTAAGTCCTTCCGCCTAAAGACAGCCCTCACGGATCACCAGAGAACACACACAGGGGAGAAGTCATACGAATGTCCACAATGTAAGAATGCCTTCCGACTGAAGTCACACCTTATTCGTCATCAGAGAACTCACACGGGAGAAAAACCGTATGGTTGTAATGATTGTGGCAAATCTTTCCGCCAAAAGACAACTCTCTCCCTTCATCAGAGAATTCATACAGGGGAGAAACCCTATATTTGTAGAGACTGTGGGAAATCTTTTCACCAAAAAGCGAACCTCACTGTCCATCAGAGGACTCATACAGGGGAGAAGCCCTATCTTTGTAATGAGTGTGGGAGAGCATTCTCCCAGAAAACAACACTTGCTCTTCACCAGAGAACTCATAATAAAGAGAAGCCCTATGTGTGTAGTGAATGTGGCAAGTCCTTCCGCCAGAAAACTACCCTCGTGGCGCATCAGAGGACACACACAGGGGAGAAATCTTACACATGTCCTCACTGTGGGAAGGCCTTTAGGATGAAATCCTACCTCACTGATCACCACAGAACCCACACAGGAGAGAAACCATATGAATGTAATGAGTGTGGGAATCATTCAGCCAGAAAACCAACCTCAATCTACACCAGAGGATCCACACTGGGGAGAAACCCTACGTGTGTCCGAGTGTGGGAAGTCTTTTCGCCAAAAGGCAACCCTCATTGTCCATCAGAAAATCCATACAGGGCAGAAGTCCTACGAGTGTCCTCAGTGTGGGAGAGCTTTCGGCAGGAAGTCCTACCTCATCCATCATCAGAGAACTCATACTGGAGAGAAACCCTATAAATGCAATGAATGTGCAAAGTGCTTTCGCCAGAAGACAGATCTCATTGTTCACCAGAGAACTCACACAGGAGAGAAGCCCTATGCATGTAATGACTGTGGCAAGTCCTTTAGTTATAAGAGGAACCTCATTGTCCATCAAAGGATTCATGGAGAAAATAGGGAAATTCAATAAAAGGGAGGTGACGTCTTTGTGAAGTCTCTACAATTATTGTAAACCTTTAATGTCTAAAGAAAAACATGTTCCCACATGTCATATGTTACTAAAGCTCCATGCCACTGCTTCCTAGTATATGAAATGGTTACACTCGTTGTTGTGTTAGACTGTTCTGCCGACGTTGAACACTTTATTTAGAAATGCTTCCAGCTGGGCCGGGTAGAGGACACATAACAGTGCCAGCACTTCGGTGGCAAAGTCAGGAGAGTGACAGTTACAGAGCAACTGACCTACATACCAGGTTTCAGGACAGTTAGGGCTTCATACATGAGAGACCTACTCAAAACAACAAAAACTGGTGTAATACCTGTAGAAACAGGTTACAAACTGGCACCAGCATTACTTTTTTTTTTTTTTTTTTTGGTTTTTCGAGACAGGGTTTCTCTGTGTAGCCCAGGATGTCCTGGAACTCACTCTGTAGACCAGGCTGGCCTCGAACTCAGAAATCCGCCTGCCTCTGCCTCCCAAGTGCTGGGATTAAAGGCGTGCGCCACCACCGCCCGGCTATTACTTTTCATAAGAGAATGAAAGTGAACCTTAAGGCTCATTGTGGCCTACATTACTAAGATACCTGTTGCTTTCCCTGTAAGTGCATTTGCATACTTTTATATTTTAGGCATGTTTTATACGTTTTCCTTTTTAACATCATGTTTTCATGTTTTAAAGATGTGATAGTACATTCCTTTTAACATTCCATTTTAAGAATATATTTCAGCCGGGCCGAGGTGCCGCACGCCTTTAATCCCAGCACTTGGAGAAAGAGGCAGGTAGATCGCTGAGTTGAAAAACAATCTGGCCGGGCGCTGGTGCGCACACCTTTAATCCAGCACTTGGAGGCAGAGGCAGGCGGATTCTGAGTTCGAGGCCAGCCTGGTCTACAGAGTGAGTTCCAGGACAGCCAGGGCTACACAGAGAAACCCTGTCTCGGAAAAAAATATATAATGGTGGAAATATTTTTAATGATATTTTCATAAAAATACTGCTATGTTCTTGTATATGTCTTCTGATGTTTATATAAATTTATGTATATATATGTGTGTGTGTGTGTGTGTGTGTTATATATATATAATATATACATATACACACATTTGATATATATATATCTCATATATATGTATTTCTGATTATTTAATACCAAACACTGGAATTTTTCTTGCCAACATGTAGGTCTTTTTAGTTATGGTACATTCTTCAGTGTATATCAGACTTTCCCCAGAATAATTCCATTCCTAAGAGAGCTAAATATAAATCAATGTCAAAAAGTAAATCCAAATGCTACTTTTTCTTTTGAGACACAAAAAAATCTTACTCTATGGTGCTGGCTGCCCTGGAATTCTCTCTAGACCAGGCTGGCATAAAAGTCAGATCTTCCTACCTCCTGACTGCTGGAGAGATGGCTCAGTGGTTAAGAGCACTGGCTGCTGTTCCAGAGGTCCTGAGTTCAGTTCCCAGCAACCACATGGTGGCTCACAACCATCTGTAATGGGATCTGCTGCCCTCTTCTGGTGTGTCTGAAGATAACTACAGTGTACTCATATACATTAAATGAATAATATTTTTTTTAAAAAACTTCTTTATACCCATGGAGTGGTCCATTTTAGTGGCTTCACTGTACCTTCACTTAAGAGATAATACTTGCTAAAAATAGACTTTCCAGGTGAGTCATGGTGTCACAAGCCCGAGGTACCAAAAGTTGAGACGCTGATGCAGGACTGCCATGAGCTCATCCAGTCTGGACTACATAGTATCATGGTTTTCAGGCCCAGCTCAAGAGGCTTTTTTGTCTATATAAATGCAATAAACAGAATGTGGAAGTCTTTAGCCATGTTTCAACACTTAACACAAAACCAAAAAAGATTTCATAGTAGGGAAAAATGTTCCAGGGTTGCTTTTACAGCTCACTTGTAACTAGTAAGCATCAGAGTTCATGCTAGAGTAGGTTTGTTCAATAAAGGCACCCAGAGTTAAACCAGAGCAGGCCTACACTGGAGCTGAGATGGTCTTCATGTCCAAGCGCTTTGAACACTTGAGGCAAGAGGTTCACAAGTTCACAGCCAGACTGAACAACAGACCAGAGCCTGTCTTCACATAAAAAGTGAAGTAAGACTATGGATGTAGCTCAGTGCTTGAACACTTGCCAGGACGTGCAAGGCCCTGAAAATCCCAGACCACTGGAGATTTCTTAATTGTGTCTGAGTGTTCAGCTTGCATGTATCTGTGCACTGTGTGCAGTACTCAATGCCAGAAGGGGATGCCACCCCCTGGACTGGAGTTCCAAAAGGTCACGGTGTGCTGTCATGTGAGTGCTAGAGCTCAAACCGAGGTCTCTGGAAGGTCGACTAGTGAGCTTCTGTGCTTCACTGCAGCCCATTTGCCATTTTAAAAAATCAACTGGGGCTGGGCATGTGCCATGCTTGTGGGCAGGAGCCCGTGCAGGTCAGTTCTGGCCTCCCACTATACACCAGTTGGAAACCTCAGCTTGTCACGCTTGCTTGCCAGCGAACCTTCATCCACTGAGCCTTCTCTAGCTGTGTGTACACATGCATACACATGTTCACTATACATATAAAAGCATACATACACACACTATACACATGAAAAAGAAGGGGAAAAGACTGATTTTATCTATTGGTGCGGACTGTGAAGGCATTATTTACTTTTAGAAGATAGCAGCCAGGCAATGGTGGCACACACATTTAATCCCAGCACTTGAGAGGCAGAGGCAGGTGGATCTCTAAGTTGGGTTCAAGACCAGCCTGGTCTAGAGAACAGGTTCCAGAACAGCCAGGGCTACATAGGAAAACCCTGTCTCAAAAACAAAGCAAGAAAAAGTCAAAATAAGAAAAGGTGAAAAGATTTGCAGTATTGTCTAGTTGCTCATAATCTCAACATCTGTGTCAGAATTTAACAAAGAAAACTGCCTTGCAGATTAATTTATACTTTCTAGTGAATTTAACTGTTTTTATATAAATGAATTAAACACAGCCCTTCAACATGAAAGCCAGTTTATGAATTCAGAGTTACAACTCATAACAGCTTTCCACATGAAACTGCAAGTCTGGCAAGCTACACTAAGGCAAAACCCTCTATGCATTTCAACACACTGGCAGAACAGTCCTGGAAAACAGTGGAAATTCATAACCTTAATTTTTTAAATTTGGTACAAGAACGTGAAAACGTAAGATTTCTGGGAAAACCATACTTTGGTATATTTGGAACATTTGGACATTTATGTTATCTGCTAGTTTTCAAATATAATAGCTGTAACCTGAAAATTCTCCTTAAATGTCTTTTGTGTCTCTTCTTTTTTTACCTGCATGGAAGGAAATGTGTGTGTGCACATTCTTTCCTGAGTGTATATAGAGGCCTGCTATGCTTGGGTACTATACACTTAATTTTATTATTCTGGCCAGTGAGCACAGAAATCCTGCCATCTAGACCTCCTCAGATCTGGGATCAGAAGCATGTTCTACCATGACCAGCTTTTTATAAGGGTTTGAAGGGCCCTGGGTGCTTTTCGCAGGCCTTACACCCACCCGCCTCCAGTCAAGGCTAGGTCAAGTTCCATTCTCCACCCACAGGGTCAGTCTTGAGTTAAAAATTCTCTGAATGTACTGACTGACAGTCACCCGACCCTCTGGAAAGTCTCAGGGTGTCATGCTTGCTAGCCAGTAGATTTAAAGGTTAATATATTTAGCCAGTAAGTTTGAACTGCACAGCTAACCTTTACTCCCCAGGCCAACCAGACACTGATACATTATGCTCCCAAATGATATCAAAAAGCCCACTAAATTTATGTTCTTTTTACAAATATTTTATCCAATTATGTAACTATCTGTGGCAGAGGTTTCCCTAATTAATTGATTGGATAACAAAGATGACAAGAAGCCAATCACTGGGCAAGGAGGAGGCAGGCTTTCCGGTTCTGAGAGAGTAAGAGAACGGAGGAGGAAGGAATGCCCCTCTTTTGGGCGATGAGGTAGGAGCAAAAGGCACCATGGAGACCAGGAACTGTTGGAAGATTTCTAACATAGAACAGTTGATGAGTTTAGGATGATAGACTCCACCCAGAAGTTGTGTTATCTGTTGATTCTAAACTAAGATTGTTTGGTTTTACATTTGCGGCAACTCAGGTGGGCTCCAGGGGACAGAGCCAGTCTCGGCAGGCTAGCCACAGGGGATGGATCACTAGGAATGTCAACGGTTCAGCCTCAAGTGAACTGTGGGAAACTGGACAGACCACGGCTTGGGGATACCAATGGGGGTGGGGAGACCACCATTGCTGGCGAGAAGCCGGTGATAGCGTGGATTGCTTTTTATTAATTACATGCTACAGGTATCTATAAGTATATACACATGCCAGTGTCTGCAAAGGTCCAAAGGTGCCTGTGACTTCCCTGGAACTATAAATAGAAGAGGTTGTGAGCTGCCCAATGTGGGTGCTGGGAACCAGCCTCCATCCAGCCTTCTGGAAGAGCAAAGCACTCGTAACCACTGAGCAATCCTGCCACTCTATTTTGTCTACCAGCAGCTGCACACTAGGATCTTAGTCGACAATTTAAAAAGATTCTGTTACAATAAACCAGTGAAAGGCCACTGTTGGGGAGGTCACAGGCCCTGATGGGAAAGCTACTGTTGTTTGATGGACATATATTTGTCAAATGCCCATATTGCTATCGGCTTTGGTCGGACAACCTTCTTTTTATAGTTAGTGGTGATTTCAGAGACTCAAAATCTTTTTTGTTTTTTTGATTTTTCTTTTTTTTTTGAGACAGGGTTTCTCTGTGTAGCCCTGGCTGTCCTGGAACTCACTCTGTAGACCAGGTTGGCCTCGAACTCAGAAAAACGCCTGCCTCTGCCTCCCAAGTGCTGGGATTAAAGGAGACTCAAAAATCTTAAACCAAATGTTGAATGTCTATAGCCACAAGTGGACATGCAGGACTCAGGGCACATTGTGGAACTTGAACCAGAAAGAATGTATGAGTTAAATCTCTACCCAATTCTACACTCAGCCCACCTCGTCCACAGAAACAATAGTTAGCCAGAGAACCAGCAAGATGGCTTAGCAAACACAAGTTCTGGGCGCTAAGCCAGAAGCTCTAAATTAATCCAAGGACCCAACTCCGCAAAGCTGTCCTCGAGTGCTGTGACATGCCATGTCCATACATATGCACATGAGTGGTAAATGTGCTTTTAAATGGTTTTTGTTTTTAACTTGAGGGGAAGGCTGAAGAGACAACTAATCAAAGTGCCAATGCTCTTGCAGACCGTTCCCAGCTGCCCAATACTCCACATCTTCTCAAGTCTCTGGGCATTTGCATATACACGCACATTTCTACAGACATATACATACATGTGTAATTAAGAAAATAAATTTCATAAAGTATTAAATTGTATCAACCAGAAGAAACAGCCATGCAAATCCAGTGGCAAATGTGGGATCACATGACCCTTCATAACCCCATCCCAACCCATTGTTCCCACACTGCCTTCCTGATCCATAACCAGTAGATCACTTAGCCAAACACTTAAGTCCAAACTTCACGCTGGGTCACCTCTAGGCTTCTGGGAAAGTACTTCTCTCATCTTTAATATTTTTATTTCTGAAAATTATGTGTGTCTGTGTGCGGACATATGCAGCTTGAGTGTGGACAGCAGAGGAGGGCACTGGAGCTTGCATTAGCATCTGGCCGCATGGGGATCAGCATGCAGTGTTTCACACTTTCCTGTTTTAATGCTGTTTCTTTTCCCAAGGCGTAGTGGGGTGAGCAGTTCAGACATTTTTGGGCCTTCTCGAAGATTTTTAAAATTCTTCTTTCATTAGTGTTATAAGTAGCCTGATTTGGGTCCTCTTCAAGAGCTCTTAGCTAGGCCAGAACCTTCCCATCTTGAGTTCACACAACATTTACTGAACATCTACTGTGTAATATACAGTCAAGCACTGCTTAAGATTTACATAAAAATTTCACTAAGCCTTTGGATCGAGGCTCCGGATATGAACTTCAGCACAAACGGCATATTGTCAGATATAGAGGACACTGAATGAGTGTCCTCCATATATCTCTTTTGAGTAGCACGATTATCCTGGAACTTGCTATGTAGACCAGGTTAGCATTGAACACACCTCTTTCAGCTCTTCAATATTGTAATACCGGTATGATTACACATTTTGTCCTCTTAGTTTCTAAGCATCTTGGCAAACAATAAATCCCCGGCCACATTAACACTGGAGACCCTGCTTCTTCCTCACCTGTTCACCGAAAGCTGGCTACCGCCACACACACCTTTTCTGTAAACACACCGGTCCAAGATTTCTTCCCAGCCTCTAGTTTTAGCTTAACCTCAGAAGAGAACCTCAAATTCTTACCAGGGAAAATGACTTCTTTTGGATTCTTAGTTTTGTTGATAAAATTATTTGGAAACTGGACAGGTGAGGTAGTAGCTCAGCAGGTAAAGGCATGTGCCCCCAGGCCTGATGGCTTAAGTTGGATGTCTAGGATGTCACATGGTGAAATAAACTAATCTATGCAAGTCGTCCTCCGACCATAAGGGCAGATCCACCCAAGACCTCATTTGTGCTGGGCAAGGGTACTGCCACAGTACTGTACTCTCGTGGAGGTAGAGGTGGAGAACTGAACTCCACAAGACCCCCCACACCCGACACCCACCATACCCACACACACCACAAAATGTACAAAGCTCCAAGAGCTGAGAACTAACTGTCAATAAAGCACTTGCCTTGCAAGCAGAGGGGGAAATCTGAGTGTGCTGCTATGCAAGTGCAGCCCCAGCCTTGCTGAGGAGTCAGACAGGCGGGTCCCTGGGCTGTCATCAAGCCCAGTTCCAGACTGGTGACATGTGGACAGAGCTCACGCACCACCACATGAGGCTGTGCTCTGGCTTCCTCCGTGTGCCCACCCATACATACAATTTACTATGCTGTACCACATTACACTGAAATCAAATAGTAATTTGAAACATCTTCAGGAAGGCCCGCCTTGGAGAAAGCAACAGCATCTGTAGAGAACGAACTACTGCAGGTCAGCTGATCCCCATGCAACTAAATTTTAAGTTCTTTAAAGTTCCTACACTTAAACGATCTTGCAAAATATTAGAAATGTAAGAATGTGACTATATGCAACACAGTGGAATAAAGTTGAAAGACTTAAGAATATGCTGTCATTTTAAATTTTAATAAAATAGATAATTTCATTACATAGAGTGCCAAGTCCATCCACTCATTGTTATGTTAAAGTTTTAGAAACATCTCTATAAAAGCTTAGTATTTCATTGGGAATTAATCAACTATAACATCCATCTCTACAGGTGCAGAGTTCCCACCATTACCTCCACTCTTATTTTGAAAAATACAGAAAAGTACAAAAATAAGACATGATATCCATATACACAACTGAAAATTAGCCAGTATCTTCATATATTTGCTTGTAGTCTTTACGAGAACGAACGCTTAGATCAAAGCTGAAGCCCTCCCTCCCCCTCCCACCGCTCCCCCTCCTCACTCTCAGGAGTTGGTCTACATCCTGATGCGTCTCCAACATTTACATACTGTGTATTTATACCGTAATACGCTGAGTTTCGAGAAGGACATTGTAACTTGAAAGTCACTGTACTGTACGAGTCCTGTAAACTAAGTCCCCCACATAACTTCCAGAGCCCCTGCAGGTGTGCACACATCTAGTCTGTGGCATCTGCCACCGAAAGTGTTCTCATTCCATCCCCAACAGGCAGCTCAGGTCTAATATTTGGCTACTCTAAATTACGTCATGGTGAATTTCCTGGTGCCTCACCTCCTGAGCATAAATACTCATGAGAGTTTCTAAGTATTTTCAAATGTTACAAGGAATGTTTTCTCGCTCCCAGAGTCAAGCTTGTATAATGTATAGCATTTCTATATTTCTGCTTTTGGTATCCATATATTTTACTATCGTTTATACTTTGTGGTGTGCAGGTTTCCTCCTCAGAGAACAATTTACCTCCAAACATAATCTTGGTGTTCAGCTGAAGCAATTATTTCCATATTCTCAATCTGGTAAACGTACAGTTATCATTCTATAATTTCTGTCCTCACTACCTAGACTAGTGACGAACTGCAGATCTACGCTGACAGCTGTCAGTAACAGGCCTGTTTGCGATTCTCAATTGTAGATGACTGTGTTCACAGTTCAGCACTGCTTTTCTGTTCTGTTGCATTCGTTGAGTGCCGGCTTTTAATCGTACATACTTCTTTCCCTTCAGTATGAATTCTCCGGTGTTCACGATATCGTAGCTTAGCCTCAGAATGACCAAATGGCGCACTATGAGGTGTAAATTCCTTATCAACACTTCCCCATATTGAAGATGTTCAGGGCGTTAATGAGTATGGATTTTCTGGTGTCTAATGTGATGGGACTTCTGGCTGAAAGCCTTTCCGCACTCACTACACTGATAAGGCTTTTTACCTGTGTGGATTCTCAGATGCAGGGCCAGGGTGGAGAACTGAGAGAAGGCCTTCCCACATTCATTGCAGCCATAGGGTTTCTCTCCCGTATGGCTCCTCACGTGCACGGTTAGAGACGAACTCTGAGAGAAGGCTTTCCCACATACGTTGCACTCGTAAGGCTTATCACCTGAATGAATTCTCACATGCACAATAAGTGACGTTCGCTGAGAGAAGGCTTTCCCGCACTCGTTGCACTCATACGGCTTCTCCCCGGTGTGAATGTTCTGATGCTTTATCAGGTACTTTTTCTGGCCAAAAGCTGTTCCACATTCATTACACTTAAAGGGTTTCTCACCAATATGAATTTTCTCGTGCTCAGTAAGATTTGATTTGCCGCTAAAGGTTTTCCCACACTCCTTACATATGAAGGGCTTCTCTTCCTGTGTGAGTTCTCTGATGTCTGATGAGGTTAGACTTCTGAATGAAAGCTTTCCCACAATCTTTGCACTCAAAAGGTTTCTCTCCAGTGTGAATTTTCTGATGAGTAAGCAAGTTTTCCTTCTGGCTAAAGGCTTTTCCACAATCATTACACTCGAATAGCTTCTCCCCAGTGTGAGTGTTCTGATGCTTAATGACATACTGCTTCTGGCTGAAGGCTTTCCCACACTCGTTACACTCGAAAGGCTTCTCTCGATTATGAAAATGCTCGTGCTCTGTAAGATTCGACTTGTGGCTAAAGAGTTTCCCACATACTTTACAGGCAAAGGGGCTTCCCCCACTTAAAATCCTCTGCTGACTGAGGTGTGACATCTGAATAGAAGCTCTATCACATTCACAGCGTTTATCTCCAATACGACGAACGGGGGTTTGCTCTTGACTGAGGATGTTTCCACATTTCTCACAGTTCTAAGCCTTATTTCTGTGTCTGCCTGCTCATTCAAACGAAGAGCAAGGGAGAAAGTTTAAGAGAACTTTATCAGAACAAACCTTTCTTCCCAGGGTAAGTTTTACTAAGAGTCAATGTTGTTTTGCAAAGTTCACTTGTTTTCCTCCAGCAATGCTGAGAGAACTGTCATCTGGCTAAAGGCTTTTCAATATTGCTTAGAGACCCAGGGCCTCCTGTCAGCATGCCGTCTCTGTTCAGGGAGACAGGACACTTAAGTAAATGCTTCCCGCCTTCAGGAAACACAGAGGCTTCTCCTCTGGTCTGCGCTCTCCACTAACAAGCTGCAGACATGTCCACACTGCACTCTACATACAAGACACTCTCACCAGGAGTAGACTACGGTAGAGGACTTCCAAACTGTGTAAAGCAGAGGATTTGCTCCCATAGAACTTTCTGTTGAAATCTAAATTATGTTTCAAGCACAAAGCTTTAAGATTTGAAAAATGTTTTGCCTTTAAAAAATCCAAGTCTGTTATGAAAGAAAAGCAATGAACTCTGTGAGCACAGAGAGGAGTGTTCCAGTTCTCGAGTTCACTACCCTCCTTGGCGGCTCACTGACCTCCCGATGTCGGTGTCGCTCTGTGTGCTTGTCACTCCTCAGCTGCTTCTACAAGAGATCACAAAGAGCATGGCTGACATATGATAAGCACTCAACAAATTCTACCAGTTAATATTACTTAAATGTTCCCTGTCACCTGAGGACTAGCTTTTGTAGTACTAGAACATGTTGTGCAAGGTTCCAAAACAGGGAAGCAACCAGCGTGACACCCACGAACCATAACAACAGCCAACATGGCAAGCTCTCCCTGAGGGTGCAATAGAGGCACCCATATCTTGGTGGTAACCAATAGTTTTCTAACTGTACTTAAAGCATGCTCAGCAGGAGGGAAATAGTATCAGGCACTGGAAACCTGGCCAACTACCTCGGGCTAGTAAGGCTGTGCATCTAAGTGGGTCCCTACCACTCACACCTTACTAAACCAGCCCAATTTCTAACTACACTCTAAATATGTACCCTTATCCATGGTTAATTGTGGCTCTCACCCCTCACCAAAAAACCTTCTCTTTACAATAGATGGAGATCATCACAGAAACCACAACTGGTCAAAATGCAGAGCACAGCAGACTGGGGTGCCAGCCCCACAGACACAACGCTTGCACCTAAGGTTTCAGGAACGTTATGGAAGAGGGTGGAAAGACAGTGAGAGCCAGAGGAGATTGTGTCTTCTAGAACCGACAGGGAAGCTTGGCCTTTGATGCTCAACAACAGGGCTGCCTAAACAGGACCTGAGCAGGTCCAACACCAATAGAAAGGACAACATTGAAGGGAGACACCTCATCAGGGCCCACACCTAAACAAAGGACTGCCGGCAACTAAGGAACGCTGAGAAGAGAAAGAACAGGCTTCCCCAGGGATAAACCCTCTCACTGGTTATCCAGTTCCAATCAGTCATCTCTGAAATCATGTACATACCAGTAACACTGAATGAACTGCGCACATACATACATACATCATATAAAAGACGCCATGAGTCTGAAGGGACGCAGGGGAGAGGAAATGGAAGGGCTTCAGGAAGAGCAGAATTATGAAATTATACTTTAATTTCAAATACATGTATACATACATCATACCATATATACACATATATACATATGTATACATATGTATCCATATTTCATTATAAGGAATATATATGGGGAATGAATATATACATACATAAACCTATATATGTATATATGTGTGTATGTATATACACCTAACAACTCATGTTCTTCAGCTTGGTGGCAAGTGCCTTTACAAATATATTACGTACGTACACACACACACACAAGACACACACACACACACAGACACACACACACACACACACCCACCGTTATGAGCAACAGAATTTCAGTTTGTTTGAGTATACGGCTCATCGGCATGTTTGCCTAGCATTAATGAGGTTCTAAGTTAAATCCTCAGGTGTGCATACACGTGTGCGCACACACACCACACACACACACAAACACACGCACACAAATACACGCACACAAACACACACACGGGTGCACACACACGGTTTGTTTCCCACACCACACAAACACCGCACCAAATACACACACACAAACACACACACGGGTGCACACCACGTTTGTTCTCCGTGTAGTGGCTGTTCTGGAACTTGTATAACAGCTGGCCTTGAATCAACCTAACTTAACTTGTCCCCCAGTGCCAGGGTAAAGGTGTACACCACCGCCCAGCTCTAGTCCTCACACTCTCAGCTGCCTTTTTTTGGAAACAGTATCGTGTGGCCCTGCTGACCTGGAAGTCTAAATCCTTCTCACACACACCCTTACTATGTGCCTCCATAGTTTTGAATGTTCTACTATATCTTTTCTTCTATTGTCCTTTATTCCATTTTTAGATATTTGAGTCCCTTCAGGCTTCTTTGGTATTCTGTGGTACAAACCAGTCTGATTGACATTTGCATCTTCTTGGTAGCTACATGTATGACTTCATCAAATCAGCCCAGTCTTGCCTCCCTCTCTTTCCTACATCTTGTGAATAAGAAGAGATCTGAGCTAGCCCTCCAGCACCAGGCCTACCTGTGGGCACACTCCCACCACGATGGTCATGGACTCACCCTCTGAAACTACAAGCAAGCCTAGGACTAAATGCTTTCTCTTTAGTGAGTTGCCTTCGTCATGGTGTCTCTTCAAAGCAATAGAAAAGGAACTACAACACAAATTGTAATCCACACTGGACAGGAAAAGCCTGTGTCTTGACTAATATAAAAGCACAGGTGGCTGCTGATGGGGCTCAACAACATTTGGCCCAGCAACTGTGTAGTCAATCCCCACCACCACCACCAGTCACATCACACACACGCAGCAGCAGCATTTAAATTCCAAATAAACTACAAAGGTGTCCCCATCTCAATATTATTTAATATAAACAATGCAGTAGTCTATGCTAAGAAAAAAGCTAATGAAATACTAAAAAGCTTCATATATTCTAATAACTATCACTACACTCACTGTAGCAGTCAGAAGGAGTAACAATAGTAACAGAATAAAATCTCTGTGAAAACATTTGGCCTTAGATGGCAAAGCTGACAACCTAAGGTCAGAATCTAGAACCCACATACAACTCAAGGAGAGACCCGACCTTACAGAGTTGTCTTCTGACCTTTGTACATGGCCCCTGGGCCCTGGGCACCCACCTATACACCTTGCACTCACAATGTTTAGGGTTTCTTTTAATGTAAGCACTTAAGACTCCAAATGCCACCTGAACAAAGCATAGGCTCACGGACAGGAGTGTCTAACATTATAAAAATGCTGCTTTCCTCTAAATTATTTTATAAATGTAATAAACTCTCAATAGAAAATTTAAAGGGGTATTATTCCTCCCCCAGAACTAGACAAGCCAATCCTAAAATTTATATGGGAGAAAAGAAAAGAAAGGAAAAAAAAGCTAAGCTTATAATCCTAGTTACTCATGGTCTGAGGCGGGAATAGCCTGAGTTGCCAGCATGCCTGGATTATTACTGAATGCTGGAGATCTGAATTAAGGCCCTCATGCTGGCACTCTGGCACGGTAGGCACTTGACTGAAATGAACAAACTATCCAGTCCCCGGTAGTTTCCATACTAATAACAATGAGCCAATTAAGGCTTGAATATATATAACCTTGGGTAGGGAATCATTCATCTCCCATTTTCTGGGAATCTTAAATCGGACTGCTAACTTGTTTAGGGAGTTTTATTTACCGACTGTAATCCCATCAGGTGCAATTCAGTAAACACCCTGTGAAGTTCCTTAGCAACCCCTTTGAAGGCAGTAGCTCCAAATCCACTGACATGCTCCATGTGACTCCTGCAGAGACAATAAAGTGCCACTCTTCTTTGATAAGCCCACATGTGCTCTGGATGAGCCTTCATTCCCGGGCACCCTCCTTCCTCTTAACCCTTACCTGCTTAAGTCTGTGTTCAAGTATTTTGCGGATGAGGATATGTCCTCAGCTAGAAGACTGCTCGCCTAGAATACAGAAGTCGTGGGTTCAATCCCTAGCACCAGAGAAATCGGTTGTGGTGGCAACAGCTGTAATCCTACAGCTTTGGAGGTAGAGGCAATCAGCCCTAGCTACTACATAGCCAGTTCAAACACAGCCTGTGCTAAATAATACCCTGCCCCTAAAAATTTAAATAAACTCCAACTTTGGGGTAGACAAGATCATCAAGTAGAGATGAATACTGAAATACTGAGTTTAATCTTTTCTACCCATACAGTGGAGAGAGAACCAGCTCCTTCAAGTTGTCCTGAGTGCCATATGCATGATATGTCACTCAAGAGAGCACACATGTTCAGATAAATCAAGGAAAGGAAAGGGAAGGGAGAAATGTAATTAAAATACAATCTCAAAAATAGCAGAATATTGTCTAAGTTGAAGCCATCTGAGTCTTGGTTCCTAAACCACTCAGGAACTGCTCAGGCTGCTCAGGTGACTGTGGTGTTCTGCTGCTACACCTACGTCAGCTGACAAAGTGAACCTGTTTACTTCCTTTTAGGAAAACAGCACAGGAAACAGGGCGAGGACCATACACTGCTGAGCATGTGTGCGCAAACCTGTAATCTAAGCACCCAGGAGGCAGAGGTGGAAGGACTGCAACACGTTCAAGGCCAATCTGTCTGCAAAGCTAAGCTACAGAGGGTAACCAGGAAGACAGTCAGCTGATCTCAAAAAAGGGTAACTTAGTGACCGTGAAAATACGGTAGGTAAAGTTGACTGAATCCACATTGAGTAGCTAAGTGTAATGGAACAATCCAAAACACAGCCAGGACGCTGACTAAAGTATCCGGCAGCTGGTGGAAAGAGAATAGCTCCATGGCCTCAAGTATCTGAATAACTGGTCCCCTGCTGGCAGAACTTTGTGGGAAGAATCAGGAGGTGTGGTCTTGTTTGAGGAGGTGTGCCACTAGGGGAGGGTTTTGAGGTTTCAAGACATGCTAGTGCCCAAACTTACACAGGCACAAACATAAGTGCTTAAGAAACTGACTTTAGAACATATACTACTCTCCTATGTATAAGTTATGAAGTGAATGGAGTTACGTTCTAGTATCTCCAGTCTGTATATATCTCCTGAAGCTTTTCCCCCAACAGAAATAGAAAGATAGTTACCTTATTCCTGACAAGAGACTATGTTCTGAACCTTGTTCTAATAAGTCTAAATCCTTTCAGTGTCTATATAAAGCTCTCTCCTCATGCTTTTGCACAACTGTGTATTTTACTGGGTAAGCTTATTATCATAGGTCAACTGAACCATCCTCTAAACGGATGAGCATGAAATGTTTCTAATACTTTTCTAGGCTAAACTCTGCTATCATAAGTAAACTTGTGCCTATATTGTTTCACTCAAACTTAGATACATTTGTAGCATTCATTTCCAGAACTGTGGGCTAAGGATACAGCTCAGCAGAGAGTCAATACACAGCACCACCGGAAAAAACTAACAGCAAACCCTCACATTCTACCTGCTTTTCTTCGGAGAATTTCTTGCTATTTTGTTTTTGCTTTTCAAGCAGGGTTTCTCTGTGTAGTTATGGGGGTCGTGCAACTCCGAGATCCAACTGTCTCTGCCTCAGCTATTCATAAATTTGAAGGCTACTGACTTGCAAATCTTAATTAGGTACTCAATTGCTTAACTTTTACCATTAAAAGAAAAGCCAAAGCTGGCAATGTCTTTAATGATTGCAACAGCAGGGAGAAGTCGTTTTTTACATATGTCACACAATTCACAATTGCTGTACTCATGAAGGAGTTATGACATCTATGATCTAACACAGCAATCACTAAGTTTTCTTCAGAAATAGAGGAACACGGGCAAGAGCGATGGCTCGGGGTGCAAACGCCCTTGCTTCCAAGGCTTACAACCAGAATTCAGCCCCCAAACCCACACAGTGGAAGACAGAACCGATTCCAAAGACCTCCTTATGTGCATTGTGGCAAGCATGCCCACACAAATAAATGCAAATAAAATTATTTTAAACGAGGAACTGTGCCTAACCTAAATCTAAATTAGACTCCTTAATCCTGGGTTTTCAGTGAAATGATCTTCAAAATGAAACCCGAATTTGCATAACAGTCTATTAAAGTACTCAAAAATCAGAAATGGAATCTAAGGCTGGCACCCCCGAGACAAACAATTCCAAACCAAATGTTTTTTAGTTAAGCATATCAGAGTAATCTGTATTCTACCTCCATTCATAAACAACCGCGGTTTAGTACAGAGATCGTCTTTTAAAATCTAAACATGTTTATTAAGGCTTACTGCAGATATCACAAAATCCAACTGCCTGGCATATAAAACTCAACATCAATAAATACAGTTTTAGAATTATTTACCCCTTAGTTTCGCCCACCTTTCAAATAAAACGGATGCTTTTCGGGAAGATGGCCCCGTTATAATGATCAGCACTTTCGACTCGGGAACTACCGCGCAGACGTGATACTTCAACATGGGTCTCCACATTGCTTCATAAAGCACAGTCACCCACAATCCTACACCCAGCTCTACATCCACTCAGTAATTCCAAATAGTGGGTCAACTTTGCAATCAAATTCGGTCTCAAACGCTCAAGCGTTCCTTAGAGGCCCCACGTCCGCCTCTCACCAAGGCCCAATGCTCTTCAGCCCACTCCCTGACCCCCGCGCCACACCACCAAAGATCGGAAACACAGCCCTCCAACCTCCCCTGCCCCACCGACCCAGGACGCCCAAATCCCACCTCCTACTTCGGCGCCACGTGGACCAGACGCCCGTGCTGACCCGCGGACAAAGACCAAAATGTCCACTCGCTGCCCCTGCGTCTGCGCACTCCGGGAGTGAACGAGCACTCCCAGAAGTCTCCGCGACACCTCGGGGCTTGTTCACTGAAGCCCAGCCAGGCTGTTGTCTATTATCAGCAATACTGCTTTTCCGATTTTGGACTACACTTCCCACAAGGCATAGCGGATCGCTTATCCGTCTCCCACGCGCAAACCTGACTGCCTCTTCTTGTGATTTGGGGTTTCTTAGAGTGGATAGTTGTCACTGGGACCCGAATAAGCTCATGCCTAGTGGAATGTTTGGAATACGGACTTCCTCTTTGATATTTCACGGGCGAAGACTCAAAAATACACTGAGCCCAGACCCCAAGGTGAGAGGACACCATCTTTGTCCGTGGCTAATGTGGCTCTGGACTACGTTTCCCAGAGTCCATAGCGACCTGACATTGCTCCCAGCTTGGTGATCTCATTAGCTTTGGCCGACTCGGACACGCGCGCCTTCTAGGGAGACGGAAGGTGAGTGGTCTGGGGAGTCCTGGGCGGGGACCAGGCGTGTCCCAAACCTTGGGGCTGTGTCCACGGGAGCAAGATCGGGCTGCTGGATTCTAATTGTGGTTTTGATTGTAGTGGTGACCGGTTGTGAGTGCTTATAAGTGTGCTGTTGTAATCACCTGTCTCCAAGGTGTATATCCGATTGTTGCTGTGCAAACATGTGATGTTAGGTGTTTGGGATCTTGGATCCCAGATTGTGGAAGTGGTATCCGTGGTCCTGTATTGTGTTATGTGCTCAGTAGCCTTTATTCCTGGGGGGTATGGATATAGTTTTAACTGTGACTATGTTTGTATCTCTGGATTAAGTGACCTTGTGTAGTACTGTGTGCGGTGTTCCCTGTCCATGGCTCTGCATCGGTACTGCGTGGGTATCTTTGTGTTCATGGAGAGAAGAGGGAGGGGAAAGGACTTTGTGACAGTGTGTAATGCTGTATGTATGCCGGTGTGGACTTCCTTTGTTAATGAGTGACCCAAGTGAATATTCAGTTATGGCTGTGGATGGTGCAAAGTATTTACTGTGCCTTCTGCGTGCCACCATGTGTGATTGTGACTATGTAGAGAGGACCTTTAGGGATGTTAGGGAAGTGACTGTATCACAGTGGCAAGCAAACTGACTGGGGTGTACGGAGGTATGTAACTGTGACTGTGTCTTTGTGTGTCTCAATAGTGGGTGAATGAAGCTAATCACTGTGGTATATACGACTGTAATCCCAGCATTTGGGCTTCTGAGGCAAGAGGATCTCAAAATCAAAGTCAGCGTGAGATCCATTACAAAACCCTGTCTCAGAAAAAAAAAAAAAAAAAGTAGAGGGTGTTCTCGGAGAGATGCCTAAGTGGGTAGTTCTTGTGGTACAAGTCAGTTGTCATATTGTGTTTGTAATTCTCCTGTAATCCAAGCTCCTACAGGATTCAGAGACAAGAGCCTCCAGAAGCTCTCAGATAAACTAGCCCAGAGTGTGTAGCAGTGATCAGAACACAAGGCAGAAGGCTTGAACCAACACGCAAGACTCTACTCTGCCCTCCACATAAATGGCATTGCACACACATACCTGAATATGTGCATGCACACAAAGATAAATATTTCTAGGGCTGGAGAGATGGCTCAATGCTTAAGAGAACCGACTGCTCTTCCAGAGGTCCTGAGTTCAATTCCCAGCAACCACTTGGTGGCTCACAACCATCTGTAAAGGGACCCGATGCCCTCTTCTGGCATGCAGGTGTACATAGAGCACTCATATACATAAATAAACAAATCTTAAAAAATAAGTAAATATTAAAAAATTATATCTAAACCGTGAAGAGTAGATGAGTGGATGTATTTGTGTGTCAGGGTGATGTGTCTATGGCTACTGTTCTGGACCCAGTTGATGCTGTGAATGGCAGATTCTGGCCCTGGACAGCAGCAACCTCAGCTTTACAAGGTAGCACTGACCTTGGACTGAATGCCCAGCCTTCTCTGACCTCCATGCCCTATATAGTAGGATAAAAAGGCAGCTATCCAAAAGTGCCCTGGTCACTCGTGATTCCTTTCTTCTAACCTCTTTCTAGGAAGGTGATGCTGAGCTGAAACTGTAGCTCAGTGGTTAGCTATTGACCATCCAAAGCCAAATTCACAATGCCTTGGGTTTTATTCTCCTTTCCCAGAAACCTTTTTTTTTTTTGGGGGGGGGGGGCGGGGTGGAGAATAGAGAGGGTCTTTCATGACAGGATCTCTTAGGATTTTAATGCGTGAACAAACACCATGACCAAGGCAGCTCTTATAAGGACAACATTTAATTGGGCTGGCTTACAGGTTCAGAGGTTCCGTCCATTATCATTAAGGCAGGAACGTGGCAGCATCCAGGCAGGCATGGTGCAGGAGGAGCTCAGAGTTCTACATCTTCATCTGAAGGCTTTGAGGAGAAGACTGACTTCCAGGCAGCTAAGATGGGGGTCTTAAAGCTCACGCCCACAGCGATGCACCTACACCAACAAGGCCACACCCACTCCAACAAGGCCACACTACCAAAGAACAAGTGCTACTCCCTGGGCCAAACATATTCAAACCACCATACAGGGTTTCTTTGTGTAGTGTTGGCTATCCTGGAGCTAACTCTGTAGTTCAGGCTGGCTTCAAACTGAAAGAAATATCTCTCTCACTCTCGCTCTCTCGCTGTGTGTGTGTGTGTGTGTGTTGTGTGTGTGTGTGTGTAGCTATCTGTGAGCCTCTGTAATACAGCCCTAGCAAGCATTCCCTCTTTTACTGAAGATCATTTCTTTTTTCTTTTCTTTTCTTTTCTTTTTTTTTTTTTTTTTGGTTTTTCAAGACAGGGTTTCTCTGTGTAGCGGGGCTGTCCTGGAACTCACTTTGTAAACCAAGCTGGCCTTGAAGATCATTTCTTATTCCAGTGATTTAAATACACTCTGGAGCCATTTTCACCTGTATCTCTTGTTCTTTTATTTACTTTCCATTGGGGGGTACAGAGCTCAGGATTCTTGCCATGTTTTCCCAGGCCTCAGCCCTCAAAGTTCTGGGACTGAACGTGTCTCTCGGTGTATTGGGGGCTTTACTCTTCTGCATTCTCCATTTTCAGGACTCTTCATTTATCCAGAAAGAGAAATCAGAGTAGGTCAGTTGTCCTGAACGCCATGGCCCTTCAGGTAGGTCAAAAGTTCATTTTATTTATGTGCTTGTTTGTTTGTTTTGGCTTTTTGAGTCTGGGTTTCTCTGGGTAGAGACTGCTATCCTGAAACTCCCTCTGTAGACCAGACTGTCCTGGAACTCAGATCCACCTGCCTCTGCCTCCCAAGTGCTGGGACTAAAGGGTAGGTTGGTTGGTTAGTGGTGCGGCATGCAAGCTGCCGTATAGTGTGGAGGTCGGGAGCGGGAGTCATGTGGATCCCAGGGTCAAACTCAGGTCATCAGATTTTGCAGCAGGTGCCCTTACCTGCTGAGCCACCTCCCCAGCCCTGTAATTCCTTCAAACCCTTCAGAACATGTGATCACCTGTGTTCTTTATGCCCAAATGCCTGCTCTCAGGGAGCAAGTGATGGGGCCCCACCTCCCTTGGTAGCTCCTTCCTCTCAGCATCATACACCCTACTCTCACAGAGGAGCAGAGGAGAGCAGTACCTTCTCTTGAAAAAGATGGTAGCTTACTTTCTCGAAACCATTAAAGGGACTGAAGAGGAGATTGTCTTTTCCAGTGACTTTCCTATACTGATTTATGTTACTCCCTCTTAAAAAAAAAAAAAAAAGAAAGAAAGAAAACAAAAGAAGAGAAGAGGAAACAAAGAAACCTATTTCATGGGGCTGGAGAGATGGCTCCATGCCTGAGAACACTGGTTGCACTTCCAGGGGATCTGGCTTCATTTCCCACACCCACACGTTGGCTCACAACCACCTAACTGCAGTTCCAGGGAATCAGAAGGCTTGTTCTGACTTCCACAGCGATCGAGCATGCACATGGTGCATAGATATGCATGCAAAACAGCCGTACTAAACTAAACTAAAAACCATATTTCATGCCGTCAGAAACTGTATACAAAACATGTCTGTCACACGTATAAAATCACGTCTCCCATGAGCTGGTTGTCATGGCGCACACCTTTGATCCCAGCACTTGGAAGGCAGAGGCAGGTGGATCTCTGAGTTCAATCGAAGCTATATCTATAGTCTATAGAGTTCCAGGACAGCCAGGGATACACAGGGAAACCCTGTCTCAAAAAAAAAAAAAAAAAGAAGATGGGTGGCTTAGGCTGCTTGCAAAGCTAGCTGTGTATGTAGCCAGACATGACATTGAACTCTTGACCTTCTGCTTATACCCCACTCTGCCAACAACGAGGATAATAGGCCTACATCACCACACCCAGTCACGGTTGCAATAAGTTATGAGACCCTGCTCAGCTAGAACTGTGTTTATTTCCAGTCTGAATGAGAAACAGGAGAGTCCTGCTCCTCAGAAGAGGATATTGATTGATCTTTGATCATGTACTCTGTGGTGCAGACTGAAAGCTATAGCTTCCCACATCCCATAGTGCCTTTCTTCATCTCCACGTTTTAAAGACATTTTCCTGACTGGATGGAAGAGCGAGCTGACATAGTAGAGGTCACCTAGCATTTGTGAGGTACTGGCTTCGGTTTCCAGCACCCAAAAAAGAAAGAGACTGGGAAGGAGCAGATACGATCGAGATTAATCTCATGATTATACAAGCAGAGTGCCAGATCAATGGCATTATTATGCTACTTGTTTTCTTTTCTTTTGTTTTTCACAATATGGTTTCTCTGTGTAGCCCTGGCTGTCCTGGAACTCACTCTGTAGACGAGGCTGGCCTCGAACTCAGAAATCCACCTGCCTCTGCCTCCCAAGTGCTGGGATTAAAGGCTTGTACTGCCACTGCCCAACCACTATGTACTTTCAAGCATTTTACAAGATTGTGTGTGTGTGTGTGTGTATGTGTGTGTGTGTGTGGGGTGTGTATAGATAGATAGATAGACAGACAGACAGACAGAGGCTTTTGGAGGTCAGAAGAGGGCATCTGATCCCCTAGAGCTGGAGTTGGATGTGGTTGTGGGCTGCCAAGAGGGGTGCTGGGAACCAAACTTGGGTTCTCTGGAAGATCAGCAAGTACTCTTAAGCACTGAGCTATCTCTCCAGCCTGCTACTTTTACATATTTAGAAAATTCACAAGAAAGAAAGAGAGAGAATCAGACATGGCGTGAGACCGTGTCTCAAAAATTAAAGAAAAAAAAAATGAATTCACTAATAATGTGTAAGTGTATTGTTTCAGGGAACAGTGACCTTCGAGGATGTGACTGTAGAGCTCTCTGAGGAAGAGTGGAAGTGCATGGATCCTGCCCAGAGGGACTTGTACAGAAATGTGACATTGGAGAACTTCAGTCACCTGGTCTCACTAGGTAAGGCCTAGAACACCCTGGGACCAAAGCAGTGGAAGTTTGCTGAGCCATCTCTCCATCTTAAGATGAAGGGCCATCACATGCCTTGCCCACAGGCAGTTAACATCAACTACAATGAGTATTGTTTTGATTCCTTGGTGATGGACGTGATGGTATAAGCATACTACTGAATGTGTCTTGAGGTCAGAGGACATCTTTCAGGATTTGGTTCTCTCTGTGCACTGTGTGGATCCTGAGAACCAAGCAGGTCATCAGGCTCAGCCTTCTTACCAGCCCCAGAGTTTGAATTTTATTTTATCTTATTTTTTGGATTTGTTTGTCTGTTTTGAGGTAGGGTCTCTCTCTATAGCCCTGGCTGGCCTTGAATTCACAATGTAGAGCAGGCTGGCTTCAAACTCACTATGTAGAGCAGGCTGGCCTGGAGCTCACAGAGATCCACCTGCCTCTGACTACTGAGTGCTGTGATTAAAGACATGTGCCACCATGACTGGCCAGGGTTTGAAATTTAATGTTTGTTGTTGTTTCTCGTGTGTGTGCGTGTGTCTTCTTTACGAGGTGTTGGATCTCCTGGAGCTGGAGTTACAATAGTGAGCTGCCATGTGGGTGCTGGGAATTGAACCCAGATACTCTGGAATAGCAGTCAGTGCTTTTAACCACTGAGCCATCTCTCCAGTCCTCAGAGTTTGAAATTTAAACAGTATGATCATGCCTCGTTTCTTTTCCCATAAACAGGACTTGTCATTTCTAAGCCCGATGTCATCTTCTTACTGGAGCAAGGGAAAGAGCCATGGATGGTTACAAATTTTATGACACGTCCTTGGCACCCAGGTAAGTAAGACCTGGAATTGTTGGAGAAGTCATGGGGCTAACAGGACAGTGCACTCTGTAACCTGAGTAATTGTCAGGAAGCCCTCAAACCCTGCTGTAAAGGCCTGAGTTACTGAGAAGAGCAAGGACTCTGTCAGCATTGGCCAAGCACATAAAATAAAAATAATTAAAAGTATTCTGTATTAGATGGCATTTTCTTCCAATGCCTTCTGTCTTCTATTGTTGATAAATCAATAATTTAGCAGCTATAATTTTGGAAAATAGTTCATGCGTATTTATTGCTTTATTTTACTTTATGTGGATGGGTGTTTTGCCTACAAGTGTGTCTGCACCATGTTCGTGCCTGGTCCTCCAAGGAGGCCATAAAAAGGTATCTGATCCCTTGGAACAGGAGTTGCAGATGGTTGTGAGCCACCATGTGGATACGGGGAACTGAACCTGGGTCCTTTGGAAGAGCAGCCAGTCCTCTTCCACCTCTCCAGCCCCTCCTCTCTCGCACCTCCACCCCGGGATGTATGTATTTATTCACAAAAGTTGCTTGTACATGGATGTAAGTAAACAATCCATAAGAACAAGACACACCCTTTTTTAAACACCTTTATTACATGAGCTATAGATTTGCCTGTACAGATTTGATGAGTTGTCTGCCTTCCTCACTTTGGTCTTCCTCAGCCAGAACTCCAGCTCCTTGCCCTCCAGCACCCCACCTGCTAGCTCGCTCGAGGCGGTGCAAGCAAGGAAGCTTCTGCTGCAACTGCGCCTCCAGAGAAGGCTGCTTCCTGCTTCCGGTGTTCTTGCTTCCGGTGTTCTTTTCCCTTTTGTTTAAAACCCTTTCCTCGGCAAGAGTCAGCTTCCAGGTGCAGTGCAGTGTGGGTGCTGTCCGCTCATTGTTCGATGTTCCGTAGACAGCATCATTGATCCTTGCTCTGCTGGTACGACCC
Organism: Mastomys natalensis; assembly: GCA_021653895.1. NCBI lineage: Eukaryota > Metazoa > Chordata > Mammalia > Rodentia > Muridae > Mastomys > Mastomys natalensis. Next base: position 103,543 of record JAJTUV010000944.1, read on the forward strand.
AAGAAAGTTCTCCACCTCCAATCAGGGCACAGGACTTTTATTGCTTCCTCCGGCTCTGACAGGATATATGCCCAGGGCCAATAGTAGTGCCGACTGCAGGCGGTCCCCGCTCATAGTAGAGATTTCTCTTGCCCCAGGTGTCTTGTGCCAGTTGTCCCAAAAGATGCCCACTACGTGTCGCTGGCTATAAAGAGCTTTATTTGGTTGGTTGGATTGGTTTTTTTCCTTTTTTTCTTTTCTCTTTCTTTCTTTCTTTTTTTTTTTTTTTTTAAGACAGGGTTTCCTGATGAAATTTTTAAATTTTATTTCCATATTTTCTTTGGTGGTTTTCTTTTTCTTTCTGTCTGTCTTTCTTTCTTTTCCTTCTTTTTTTTACTCGTGGGAAAAAAAACAACTCGTATTTGTTTTTCTCTGATTTTTCAGACTTGGAGACAGAGTGCGAGAGCGTTCCCCGGAAAGGGCTTTTTGAAATTGAGTCATTCCAATGGGAGGTAACGAGAAGCTTGCAGCACGGTGACTCTGAGGACCCCCATCCCACAGACCGCTGTGAGAGACAGCGTGCAAGCCAGGAGTGTCATTTCGAGCAAGTGGAAACCCGCTGTGAAAGTGTTCCCGCTCTCGGGTGTCACACACCTGTCACACTACCGCATCGGAACGGCAGGACCGCACCTGAGAAAGTGCCCGGATGTAGTGAGCGCGGGGAAGCGTTTAGATGCCTTACCCAGCAGCACCTGCAAACGCATGGTGGTGAGAAGCCCTGTGCGTGCAGGGCGTGTGGGAAGGCCTCTGCTCCCCATCGGAGACTTCATACTGGTGTCAAATGTTATGCATGCAAAGAGTGTGCAAGGACTTTTAGGCAACGGTCGGAGCTAATCCTGCACCAAGGAACTCACACCGGCGAGAAGCCCTAGAATGTAAGGACTGTGGCAAGACTTTTATCCACAGCTCGGAAGTCACTCGGCATCAGAAGATCCACTCTGGGGAGAAACGCTATGAGTGTCAAGCATGTGGGAAGACCTTCAGATACCATGCGCAGCTCAGGCTCCATCAGACGGTCCACACTGCTGACAAACCCTTTGCGTGCCAGAACTGCGGAAAGGCCTTTAGTCGTAGTTCGTACCTTACTCAGCATCAAAGAATTCACACGGCCGACCGGCCTTACGAGTGTCAGGAGTGTGGGAAAGCCTTTAGTCGAGTCTTCCAGCTGACTCGTCATCAGGGAATTCATACACACGAGAAGCCCTACGTATGCAGGGAGTGTGGAATGGCTTTCATTCGAAGTTCACAGCTTACTGAACATCAGAGAATTCATCCTGGTATCAAACCTTACGAATGTAGAGAGTGCGGGCAGGACTTTACCCACGGCTCACAGCTCATCGACCACTACCGAATCCACACTGGCTAGAGTCCCGAGCGGAGGTGGCCTAGACCAGCCTTTATTCAAAGTTCACATCTGGTCAGGGTTACATCACCCCCCGTGTAATTAGTGTTGGGAAAACTTCGTTCATCTCGTCTGTTACAGGTTATCAGAAAATGCGATACCAGGAGAAAGACTCATTAGTGTGGAAATTCCTTTTTCCTCATTCACTGGTTACTAAGCAGCAGCAAACCTGTGCTAAAAATAACTTGATATGAATGTAGAAAAGCTTTTTGTTTGTTTGTTTGTTTGTTGTTTTTTCGAGACAGGGTTTCTCTGTATAGCCCTGGCTGTCCTGGAGCTCACTCTGTAGACCAGGCTGGCCTCGAACTCAGAAATCCACCTGCCTCTGCCTCCCAAGTGCTGGGATTTAAAGGCGTGCGCGACCACCGCCCGGCCGAAAAAACTTTTATTACCTATTAAAATATGTTCAGTCTCTGAGAATCCCACATAGATTACCATCCTGATTAAAGATTATTGGTTTGGTGTGTTTCAAGTAATGAAGGTGCCTTCGGGTGGGCGTGGCTTAGACCTGACGTCGTTCTCACCCACACTGGTTACTGACGTCACCGGACACACTGCAATTTTGCCCTTCTTTGCCCCTTACTTCTTTTTACTCTTTTTTTGGTATTTATTTTGTTTTTAAGGGAGAATCCCATGTGGCCTCAGCTGGTCTCAGAATTATTATGTACTTGAGGGTGACTTTGAACTCCGATCCTCCCGCCCGCACCTCGAAAATGCTGGGACTACAGGCGCTCGTGACCGTGGCCAGCTCACCTCTCAGGTTTTTCGTTTTGTTTCGTTTGGTTATGGGGCGGTTTTGTTTTGTTTTGATTTTAGAAGAAACTGTCCTAACTTTGTCGAAAACCTCCATGTTAATAGTTTACTGTGCATCTCTCGCCGTGGCGTTTCCTGTAGTTGGCAGTTAAGATTTAGAGTCTTGGTTGGATGTGGTGGCACAGGTCCCCTAGTCCCAGCACTCTGGAAGCAGAAGCAAGTGCTCCAGACCAGCCAAGGCTGCAAACTGAAACTCCGCCTCCAAAAGGCAGGTGCCCTGGACGGACAGACAGATGGCCCCTGTAAGGGCCCTTGTTGCCTCTTATAGACCCTAGTTCGGTTCCCAGCGTTGTGACTCACGACCATCCATAACTCCAGTTGCAGTGGATCCAGGACCCACTTCTGGCCTCTGCGGGCACCAGCGTGGACCCAGTGCATATAAATTATATAGGGCTTTAAAAAAAAAAAACAAAACGTAAAATCCAAAATGAACATGGAAAGTACTTCGGGAGTTTGGAAATGGGACACGACCGGTTCTCGTGAAGCCCAGGCTGACCTCAAAGTTCCTCTACAGCCAAGGAAAAAAGTTGAACTAGTCCTCCTGACTCCACCTCCCGAGTGCTGAGATCACAGATGTTTGCCACAGTTTTAAATATTTATTTATAAAGCCTAAAACTCAGGGACTCAGAGACGGAGGAGATGCATAGGAAGAGTGGGGGTACACAGACTGGAGCCTCTGACCTCTCTGTCTGCCAATTCCCCTTCTCTCTCTCTCTCTCTCTCTCTCTTTCTTTCTTTCCTGAGACAGGGTTTCTCTGTGTACTCACTCTGTAGACCAGGCTGGCCTCGAACTCAGAAATCCGCCTGCCTCTGCCTCCCAAGTGCTGGGATTAAAGGCGTGCGCCACCACTGCACAGCCCCCTTTTGTTTTTCAAGACAGGGTTTCTCTAGCCCTGTCTGTCCTGGCACTCGCTCTGTAGTCCAGGCTAGCCTTGAACTCAGAGATCTGCCTGCCTCTGCCTTCTGAGTGCTGGGATTGAAGTGTGTTACCACTGGCTGGACATCAGCTATCTTCCTAATCCTTTAATTAAAGTCCTGGAGCCTGCCAAAAGGCTATGTAATTACATATTAAGGTGTTTAATTATCGACAATAAGTGATTCCATCATCTCCAAATAACACCTCCCCCTTCCCTAAAAGCCCAAGGATATTGAGCGCGGGGTGTCAATCCTTTCTTTGTGCCTTGGTCTTTCTGGTGACCAGCCTCATCGTCAACCTATTTGGGGGCACCAGATATTAGCACATGAGTAACACTGTCAGTCACTCTAATGTTTCAGAGGCTTTCGGCAGCTGTGTACTAGAACCGGAGGCAAGACCAAAGATGTGTTTTCTGTTACATAACTGGCACCTTCATTCAAACAGAAATACTAATGGGTTTTGTTTTGTGGCAGAGTCTCTCTGTATAGCCTCGGCTATCCTGGAACTCAAAATCATCCAGCCTCGGCCTCCCACAAGGTTCATAGGTGTGAACTTATGGCATACCTTAAAGCACTTTGGTAGCATTTGGTTTCCAACATTGGTTTTAAAATGACAATTTTAAGCCTGGTTTGGTGATACTTGCTTCAGAGGGCAATAGTCAGCCGGCTGAAACGTGAAGATCCCAAGTTCCAGACAGGCCTGAATTATGTGGCAAGTCCCTGTCTGGGGGACAAAGGGGAGGGGTGGCAGAGTGGGGTTAAAAAAGTAAATCCAGGGCTGGAGAGATGGCTCAGTGGTTAAGAGCACTGACTGTCCTAATGAAGGTCCTGAGTTGAATTCCCAGCAACCACATGGTGGCTACAACCATCTGTAATGGGATCCAATGCCCTCTTCTGGTGTGTCTGAAGACAGCTACAGAGTACTCACATATAGAAATAAATAAATCCTAAAAAATAAAATAAAATAAATCAAGAATTATACTTGGAAGGAGTCAGGTTGGAGGGGCAGTTAAACATGGTCACCACAAGATGGCAGTACAATGCTACCAAACAGGTTTTACAATCTGGGACAATGCATTGAGCCAGTTTCTTTTTTTTTTTTTTGGTTTTTCGAGACAGGGTTTCTCTGTGTAGCCCGGGCTGTCCTGGAACTCACTCTGTAGACCAGGCTGGCCTCGAACTCAGAAATCCGCCTGCCTCTGCCTCCCAAGTGCTGGGATTAAAGGCGTGCGCCACCACCGCCCGGCATTGAGCCAGTTTCTATACCTGCCTTCCACCACAAGCAACTTTCTGTTCCTTTGCTTGCTTGCTGGTTTGTTTTATTTGAGACAGGGTATCAATATGTAGCCCTGGCTGTACTGGAACTCACTCTGTAGACCAGGTTGTCCTTAAACTCATAGAGATTTGTCTGCCTCTGCCTTCTGAGTCCTGAGATCAAAGACATGCACCACCATGCTAGGGGCTTGCTTGCTTTTTTAATAAAAGGACTCACATAATGGCCTTGAAATTCACAGGTAACCAAGGTTAGCCTTCTATTCCTAATTCTTCTTGTCTCTACCTCCTAACCTGGGGTTATAGGTACGGGCTGCTGTGCCTGACGTGGGGCAGGGGTTGCGTGTTAACATGCACATGGTTCCATATATGTAGAGGCCAAAAGCTGACATCAGCGTCTTTCTTGGTTCCTGTTTATTGAGTGAGGCTCTCTAAATCCAGGGCTCTTCAATTCCAGCGAGTTTAGCTAACCAGCAGCTAAAATTGCAATGCCACATTATTTGGTATAAACCAATCACCAGGAAGCCTAGTTAGCAACATATAATGAATTAATTAAAGGAAAAGATGCTGACCTGTAATCTACTTTGGAATGCATCTAGAAATAATAGGGATTGGTGGGTGGGCAGAGCACAGATGGTGGATATATGATAAACCGTGAGTAGTGAAGCCAGTATTTGCTGAGATCTCTTACCTTTTATGTATCATTAACATTTTCACGATAAAATATTAAGGAAAAAGCCAACCACTGGTCAATTTTACAGTTGTTTCAAAAATATTTTTAAAATGTCATTTCAAGGTCCACATAGAAAATTGAGTATGGTGGCTTTAATCCCAGCAGTCAGGAGGCAGAGGCAGCTGGCTGCCTGGCTATGAGTGTGAGACCAGCCTGGTCTACAGAGCAAATTTCAGACCAGGCAGGACTACGTTATAAGGCTCTATCTCTAATTAATTATCTCTTTAATTAACTTAAAGCCAATTATGGTGGTGGAAACAGGGATGAGGGGAACTTAAGGGGAGGGCTTGGGCAGCTACGGCAGGGCTTGGGCAGCTACGGCAGTTGGATAAGGAACTCAAGGCCATCCTTAGTTACATAACAAGCTGGAGGCCAGCCTGGACCAGTTGAAAGACTGTCTCAGGCTGAGCATGGTAGCATGTCTCCCCGAGTTCAAGACCAGCCTGATCTACAGATCAAGTTCCAGGACAGCCAGAGTTCTACAGAGAAACCCTGTCTCAAAAAAAAAAAAAAAAAAAAAAAAGATTAGGCTAAGGAGATGGCTCCATGGTTAAGAGCACTAGCTGCTCTTGCCAAGAACCTGGGTTCAGTTCCCAGCACCTACACTGGGTATTCATTACACTGGGTATTCATAATCACATTAATTCCAGATCCAGGGATTCTGTCACCCCTGTCCACAGGCACCCAATTACATGTACACATACACACACCGTGACACATAAATAATAATGTAAATCTTTGAAAAACCTATACATACCTGGAGAGGTGGCTCAGTGGTTAAGAGCACTGGCTGCCTTTTCAGAGGTTCTGAGTTTAATTCCCAGCAACCACGTGGTGGCTCACAGCCATCTCTAACTGTAGTCCCATGGGATTCAATGCCCTCTTCTGGTGTGCAATTCATTTACAGACAAAACACCCATATACATAAAGTACATGAAATGGAAAAGGAGGAAGAAGAAGAGGAAGAGGAGGAAGAAGAGGAGGAGGAAGAGGAGGAAGAGAGTGGAGGTGCACACCTTTAACCAGCACTCAGGAGGCAAAGGCAGGCAGATCTCTGTGAGGTCTACAGAATGAGTTCCAGGACAGCCAGGGCTACACAGAGAAACCCTATATCAAACCCTGTACACTTGGGACTGAAGATATGACCCAGAGGTTAAGAGCACTGGCTGCTCTTGCAGAGGAGATCTGACACCCTCTTCTGACCTCTTATGGCACAAGGCAGGCATGGTGCACCTATGTGCAGGCAAAACACCCATACACATTAAAGCAACAAAACACAACTGTATACATCACCATCAAGATTGGCTAGTCCATGGTCTTCAACCTTTTGTCAGTTTTTAGATTTATGTATATGGATGCTTTTGCTGTGTGCCCGTTGTGATGAGCTGAGGGCGGTCATGGGAGACAGGAGAAGCTTCACATTTAGTACATCTTGCAGGGTCAGAGGAAAGAGACACAGTCCTATGTAGCCCACGGGTGTCTCAAATGTGAAATCCTCCTGTCTCAGCTTGAGTTCCAGAAGCATAAGCCATAGGTTGCTTTTCTGCTTTTTTTTTCCCCTTCAGCACTAGAGATTGCATCCAGGGCTTTGCAAGCTAGGCAAGAGACTGATCCCTGAGCCCAACCCTGACTGCAGTACCTACCATCTGCTGCTGAGCCACATCCTTGCTCTTCTGTGCTTGTTTTATGTATACATGAATGTGTGTGTGCGTGTGTGTAGGTGCATTTTTGTGTTGTGGGTATATATGATATGCATATGGTGTAGTTAGTGTGATTGCACATAGTTTTAAAAACTTATTTTTAATGATGGTTCTTAAATGCTTTTTTTTTTTTTTGGTTTTTTTCGAGATAGGGTTTCTCTGTGTAGCCCTGGCTGTCCTGGAACTCACTCTGTAGACCAGGCTAGCCTCAAACTCAGAAATCTGCCTGCCTCTGCCTCCCAAGTGCTGGGGTTAAAGGCGTGCACCACCTTCTTAAATGCTTTAACTTCCCTTTTAGCCATCCATCCACCAGAGGTCATGGGAAAGAAAGGATATAGGGTTGGGGGGAGTGGACCTGTTTAGAAATGGCTCTTTGGAGCAACTCCCATCTAAATTGTCTGGAAATCGGCAGTTCAGTTCACACGTCAGCAGCGGCAGCTCACTCGCAAACACTTCTTGGATACACCAGCAGTCCAAGAGAGTAGAGTTGGGATAGTAAACAGGAATCAGCAGAGAAGCAAAGATCAGGGTAGACAGGAAACCAACAAGTGTTTAGCTATGCAAGCAAGCCAAGTCCAGCTCAGTCCAGCTCAGTCCAGCTCAGTCCAGCTCAGTCCAGCTCAGTCCAGCTCAGCTCTGTCATGTGTCCTTTTAGGTGCTTGCTTTAGCAGAACATCCTCTCTCCTGTGTCTGCTTCAGTGAAGTGTTCCTTCACGAGTCTGCCTTAGTCTTTCACCTGAGTCCACTTCAGGAAAACACTCCTTCACGTGTTTGCCCCAGCAAAACGCCATCCAACACAACTGACTCTTCAAAGAACCCTTCAGTTTTCCACTTCAGACAGGTGAAAGTAAGCTTAATGCAAAAATATGTGACTCTCAAGCCATAGCTTTCATGGTGGACTAGGGTGTGGCTTCGGGTAGCGAGCTCGCCCAGCCTTAGTTGGTGCTGGGTTTGATCCTGCACACACTCACGTGTACACACACAAAATAGATATGCAAATGTTCCCACTACAAACAATGGCTTTTGTTTGATTTTCTGGAAATCACACAGCTTTTTTCTTCTTCTTTCTTCTCCTCCCCCTAGCTTCTTGTGCTTCCCTTTACAGACAAGGTCTCAGGTAGCTCCAGCTAGCCTGGAACTTTCTGTAGCCAAGGCTAACCTTGAACTCCTGCTCCTCCAACCTCCAGCCACCAAGTGTCTTTCCTTTTGCTGTATTTTTTTAATTTTACTATTTGTGTATGGTGGGAGGGCCCACCTGTGCCACAGGAGGACAACCTTTAAGATCGAACAGCAAGCATGCTTAACCACAGAGCTGGCTCACTAGCGGCCTGTCTTTTTTCTAAACTGTGCTGATTTATGCCGTGCACTCACTTTATTGCCTCAATAAAGCTCTAATTATGCAGACAAAAAGGCTAAAAATTAAAAGCAAAATGATCCACTCACTAGCAGTCAGACCTGGTGACTTCGGTGGATCCATCTCTAATTAAGCCTAACTCCGAACTCCTGAAGCCCCACCCAAAGGCCGGTCTCAGAGAGGGGAAAAACAGTGGGTGCCGTCTTCACCTATGAAGGTTGGATCTCAAAGAAAAGGTCTAGGAAGCTTAACTTCAGTTAAAAACAAAGAAAAAAAACAAAACCCCACATTTTTTCTCTGAAGGAATACCTCTTTCTTCCTCTGCTCTTTGCATCTTCCCCTGTCTCCCCATTCCCATCTGTCCACTGTCTGTTCTTTTTCTGTTATGTGCATTGGTGTTTTGCCGGCATGCATGTCTCTGTGAGGGTGTTGGATCCCCTGGAACTGCAGTTACAGACATCGGGGAGCAGCCATATAGGTGCTGGGAATTGAACCAGGGTCCTCTGGACTAGCAGTCAGTGCTCTAAACTGGCAAGCCATCTCTCCAGCCCTTAAACTTTTTTTTTTTTTTTTTTTTTTTAAACGTAGTAGCAATCGTGGAAGGGCTGGACCTCACGGTGTAGACCAGTGTGCTTCAGAAGCCCTGGAATTAAAAGTCTGAGTCACCATGGCCCGCTTCTATTTTTTTTTTTTTTTTTTTTAATTTCTTAAATCAGTTCTGGCCTGGTAAATATCCTTATCTGTACCGGAGTGCCTCCTTCTTTCCTCAAGAACACTGGGGAAGATCCTGACTTGGCCCTCAGGAAACAAATATGGAAGCTAAGGCTTCAAAATGCAACCTTCACTACTTGTTCTGTAGACAGAACGCGTTTATTTCTGCTCTCACTGGCTCCCGGATACCAGCAGGGTAACCCTAGATAACAGTCAGGGAATGGCAGGTCCCCTGAGCCACCGTCTCCGCAAACGCGTCTTCCGATGGGGTCAACCCAAATGCGGAAACCGGTGACTGACAAGTTGGAACACTTTCTCTCTGACCCTACTGGACAAATATCATTTAGCCACGCCTCCATCAGGCAGGGAGTCAGTGGGCGTGGCTTGGGATTCCCTCAACGGTAAAGTGCTGCCCGTCCTTGGGCAAAGAGGGGAGGTGACTCCGAGCTGCTGAGGACGCAAAATGAGGGCCTTACGTAAGGTGAGGGCCCCCCCACGGGCTGTGTCGGGGTGGAGGGGACCCCACAACCCACATGCCTACCCCAAAGATGCCAGGATCCGGCGTCTTGAACAGGTGCACCCTTCAGATTCTGGGACTTCTTCCCCGACAGCCTGAGCCTCCAGACAGCAGTATCCTGGGTCCAGGACCCGGGGTTTAAACCTCCGTTTACCCGAGTCTCCCCCCCCCCCCCCTCTTTTTTTTTTTTTTTTTTGGTTTTTCGAGACGGGGTTTCTCTGTATATCCCTGGCTGTCCTGGAACTCACTCTGTAGACCAGGCTGGCCTCGAACTCAGAAATCCACCTGCCTCTGCCTCCCAAGTGCTGGGATTAAAGGCCTGCGCCACCACTGCCCGGCTACCCGAGTCCCCCTTAACATCCCAGCCCTAATACCAACTCTCATGGAACTTCCAAGCCAGTCTTGCCATCCCTGGAACCCGATTTTCTCGTATTAATCCAGCCCCCTCCTTCAGTCCCGAAACACCTATTTCACATTCTCAACACCGGAGTCTCCGGGATCCCCTCGCAGCCTGCAAGAGCTCCAAGCTGTAGCATCTAGGCACTGATTCCCATCCCCATTTTGTTGTTGTTGTTGTTTTGACACAGGAGTCCCATGTCGCTCAGGCTGGCCTGTAACTTGCTATGCAAATGAATGTCCTTGACCTCCCGATTCTCCTGCCACCACCTCCCAACTGTAATATATGTGTGACACCTCCCCTCATTTTTTTTTTTTTTTTTTTTTTAATTTTGGTTTTTCGAGACAGGGTTTCTCTGTATAGCCCGGGCCGTCCTGGAGCTCACTCTGTAGATCAGGCTGGCCTTGAACTCAGAAATCTGCCTGCCTTTGCCTCCCAAGTGCTGGGATTAAAGGCGTGCGCCACCACTGCCCAGCTCCCCTCATTTTCTTTTTTTTTTTTTTAAAGATTTATTTATTTTATGTGAGTACACTGTAGTTGTCTTCAGACACACCAGAACAGGGTGCCAGATCACATTCAGATGGTTGTGAGCCACCATGTGGTTGCTGGGAATTGAACTCATGACCTTTGGAAGAACAGTTTGTGCTCTTAACCACTGAGCCATCTCTCCAACCTCCCCTCATTTTTCTAAATGCTTACCAAGTAGCCCAGGCTGGCTTCGAACTCCTGCTTTCCTCTTGAATGCTGGGCTGGGATAATAGGCCTCCATTAATCTCTTCTTAAATTCTTCCCCCGACCCCGCTCCCTTAACTCCCCACCCCCACTCCCCACAATACACACACTCTCACTGGTGACTATCTTGCCTAACTGTTCACCAGAAACATAGTCCCCACATCCTGATCGCAAAGCGCTCCCTTCCTGCCGGATCCGCTTGAGGGCAGATCTCCAGGTGCTACCATCTCCTATCTCCAGGTCTCCCAGGCTCTGGTCAGGTCTTTCAGCTCATCTACCAGGAGCCACTTAGAAAACCGTGTGGCAGAGAAGCAGAAGCTCTTCCAGGTAGGCGGGACAGTCTCTGGACCCGATGAGGGGTGGGGGTGGCGGGCGCGTGGAGGTCTGGGCAGGAGCGGCAACCCTGTTCTCACCCCTCAAACTCAGGCCGACAATGACCTTCCAGTACACTTGAAGGGCGGGGGAATGGACAACATCCTGTACAGACTGACCATGACACTGACGCTGGGGGGTGAGTGTAGGGCCTACTGGCTTGCTCTGGTTGTAGGAATAGCCAGGATCGGGTTGGTTGGTGCTTCGGAAGGGGTGGGTCCTAAGCGGACAAGCTCTGAGGACCCGCTAGAGCTTAGGAAGGGAGCAATGAGTTACCTACAGCCCTGAGGAAGCGGGGCTAGAAATCGGTAATGCCCACCCCAGCCCAGAACAAGCTCCTGACCTGGTCCAAGTCCGAGCGGGTGGAGGTAGGGGATTCCCCCTGAGGAATCCAGTTTGGGAGGAAGATGACAGCTAAGAGCTGAAGTCCCTGAGCCGCTGGGGGAACCTAAGGAGAGGCTTATAGAGGCCTTGCAGGAGGTTGAGAGGGAATTAGGGTCTCATTTGATATCCAACTCCTCCTTCCTAGGCACTGCCTACTCTTTATACTGCCTGGGCTGGGCCTCCTTCCCCCACAAGAAGTGACACCAAGAAGCTCGGAGGACTTTGACAAACATCAATAAATATGCTAATCTCTTGAGAACCCAAGATTCTGTGTCTGTGTCCTAACCCACCTTCCCACAATATGGGCTGTCTTCTCAGTGGAAAGCAAGTCACCCTCAATCTTGGTCCCTGATGTTGGACCAGCACTGTCCCTAGGACAATCTGCCTTATAGGTGCCTGTGGGGGTGGGGGTCAGGGCGGAGGACCTCAGGCGGTGATGGGAACGGAGCAAGGGTGTTATAATCTGGAATGGAACCCCCCTCCCCTTGCAGAGGCCCAAAGTGGAGGAAAGGCGAGGGGCTAGTTCCAGGGTAGCCAGGGCTGTATTACAGACAGACTCTGTGGCAGAAAGGAGAGATGCTGACCGTGACCTATGAACCGAGGGAGGACAAAGATTGGTGCCAAGACTGAAGCTCGCTGGTGACAGAGCTGAGTGGAAGAGCACAGAATCCACCAGAGAATGAGTGTGTGTGTGTGTGTGAGAGGTGTGTGAGCATGTGTGTGTGTGTGTGAGGGGGTGAGTGTATGAGCATGTGTGTGCGAGGGGGTGTGTGAGCATGTGTGTGCGAGGGGGTGAGTGTGTGAGCATGTGTGTGCGAGGGGGTGAGTGTGTGAGCATGTGTGTGCGAGGGGGTGAGTGTGTGAGCATGTGTGTGCGAGGGGGTGTGTGAGCATGTGTGTGTGAGGGGATAAGTGTATGAGTGTGTGTGTGAGAGAGAATGTATGGTGTGTGGGTGTGTGTGAGAACATGCACATGTGTGAAAGCCCGGGTTCCATTCTCAGCACCAATCAGTGAACCAGTTGGAGGACCGAAGCTCGGGGCGCTGCAAGCACGACCCCAAGGGACAGAGGTCACCGAGCTCTCTTGACAGCTGCAAGTGGATCACTGGGGATCCTGAGTCCCGTTCTCAGCCTGCATGGGATCCAGGTGAAGCCTCTGCAGAACCCGGCTAAGCCTCAGCATAGAACCGAGTCTGAGAAAAAAAAGATACAGAGCAGAAAATACACAGATCCAGCCCCAGTGACTGGCGCCCCAGACCGCCTGTGGGACTGGAGCAATGCGCCTTTGTTGCCATCGCAGAGGACCGGGAATCGGTTCCCAGCACCCCGGTGGTGGCTCGTGACCCCCAGGACCTCCAGTCCCGAGGGGTGGCACATACATAGTGTATGTATATACATGCACATTCTACACATACACATTAAATAAATAACCAAGTTACTCTATAGAACTCATGTTCTCTCCTGCCCTCAGAGTCCAGAGGAAGCGGCAGGTGGAGACAGTTTATTTCCTCCCAGGCCTGACGGCTGTGCGGCTGTGCAGGGGAAGCACAGGGCAGGCATAGGCACTAGGGTGTGTGGACCTGCCCTGACCTGGAGTTCATTTGGCTGCCTGGGAGGTAACTGTGTGAGTGTGTAACAGGGTGTGTAGGGACAGGCGCAATCCTCCCAGAACTAAGACAGGGCCCTTGGGACATGGAAGTGACAGGAGTGCTAGGCTTGGCACACAGACAGGATGGAGGTAACGGAGGGTGTGGATTGGGTGTGCTGGGGTGGGGTGACCCTTCGGCAGAGCAAGCTAGCTCATCTCAGAGCCAGGGGTAACTCAGGGTACGGCAAGCTGGGGCATGTTGAGCTCTGGCTGCTGACTTCCCGGGGAGCTGGGTAGCAGAACAGGGAGAAGAAAGGCCTCTGGGTGGCAGGACATGACCGTGAGAATGTGGCTGCAGTCAGGATCAGGGTTCAAGGTGGCTCCAGAGTGAGCCGAGGGGGCAGGTCTGCGACTCCCGCTCACGAGTACATAGTCAGCTGCAGCCACTGGAAGAGGAAAGCACAGGTGAGCAAAGGACCTGGAAGAGCCAGACACCTCGCCCAGGGCCTGCTGGGCATGGTAAGGGCTGGACCTCACAGCGGAGCATCACCCCCAAGAGAAGCCCCCTCACCTCCTGGATGTTCACTTGGATCTGTCCGGTGCCATTTTTGTCAAGAGATTTGAAAGCACCTGGAGGAGAAAGCAAGGGAGGGCTTAGATGCTTCTCCAACGATAATATAATTATTCCCCTTCTGTTGTTGTTGTTTTACTCTGCTTTGTTTTCAGACAGGGTCTCACTAAGTACCCTTTGGTTGGCCTCAAACTTATGGAGAGCTCCCTGCTTCTGCCTCCAGAGTGCTGGGGTCAAAGGCACGGGTCACCCTGACTGGCTATAGGACAATGATGTTGTTGACGACGGTTAGCGCTCCACAGAACTTCGAAGGCATGTGGTGGCGATACATACTCGTAATCCCAGCACGAGGTGGGTTATGGTAGGAAGACCCTGAGTTCAAGATTTCTCTTAGCTACATTTGGGAGTTCAAGGCTAGTCAGGCTACACAAGACTCTTAGTAATAAGAGGAGAAGAAGGAAGAGGAGGAAGAGGAGGAGGAGGAGAAGAAAGTTAAATCAATAAAATGTCTAATTCTGTGAGCACGTGGCATTTTTTAAATGAGGCACAGAATTCAGGTATTATAACACAATGATAGAGTATTCACCCATTATGCTTGAGGCACAGGGGTGGATCCCTGACACCTCAATAAGTAAACAGACAAAGGGATATGGTATGTTGCAGGTCACACGACAAGACAGGACAGAAAACTGAGTGGAACCCAGGCCCATTCTTCCATTACATCTCTCCAGTTGTAACCCAGAACAGGCCCCTAAAAGGAGATAACTTGCTAGTCTCCTCGGCCTTAGAGCCTAGTGTGGTTCCCACTCCTGTGCTGGAACTTGAATCCATGTCTTCCATCCCTCATCCAAACCAAGCCAGAGATGCCCACACTACATTTGTTTCCTCTCACACCAAGGCTGAGTCACCTTCAGGTGGCCACATATAGTGTCCTTGGTACCACTGATGCTCCGGCTACCACAGGTGAGAGGACATTTCTCCTTAAGTTTCTTATCCTCCAGCCTCTATCTCCTGCATGCTGGATTACAGGTCCGTTGTATTCAGGTTAATGAGTGCCCGGCCGCAAACCCAAGGCTTTATGGATGGGAGGCAAGCATTCTCCCAACTAAGCTAGATGCTAGCCCTTTTAATTAAGTAACTAACGAACTAATCTTGGTTTGAGATGTAGTCAAGGGTGACCTTGAACTCCCGATCATCCTGTGGCCTCAGCTTCCTAAGTGCTGGGATCACAGGCATGCACCACTGCCTTCAACTTCTGTTTTCACTCCTAACTCGGTCTTCCCTCAGCTGCCAAACCAAAGGAGCTTCGTAAGCCACGGCTGACTCTGCCCTCCCTCGCCTAGACCCTGCCGTCGTGGCTCTACAATGGCCATCATTGTCTGAGCACCACTGAACTTGGTATCCACGGCACTGCATGGCACAGCACGCCCCCACCATCACCCTTTCTTCTCATTGCTCAATTAAGTTCTCAGGCAAACACAGGGTCAAATTCTGACTTTCCAATCTCCTGGCTGAGTAGCCACTGAGTAGCAAATGCTTTAACAATAGTTCCCATTTTGGAGGTAGTCTTAGGACTCTTACATCAATCCTAATAAACCTCTCACCTAAGAGTCACAAGTTCAAGGTCACCCTCAGCTAAAAATCAAGTCTCAAGTCAACCTGAACTCCATGAAAACCTGTTTCAAAAAACCAGGCAAGGCGGAGCTGGAGAGACGGCTCGGAGGTTAAGAGCACCTACTGCTCTTGCAGAGGATCCTGGGTTCAATTCCCAGTGTCCACAGGGCAGCTCACAACCCTTTGTAACTCCGGTTCCAGGAGTTCTGATACCCTTTGGCATCAGACAGGCATTTGGTGCACAGACACCCATGCCATGCAGGCAAACACTCGTATACATAAAAATATGTTAGAAATAAATAGAGCAAGCTAGCCTAGGCATAGTGGCACATACCTTTAACCTTAGCATGAGAGAGAGAGGGAGAGAGAGAGAGAGAGATAGAGAGAGAGAGAGAGAGAGAAGAGAGAGAATAATTCCTCCCGCAAGTTGTCCTCTAAGCTCCACATGTAAATACAACTTTCATTAATAAATAAACCTTAAAACAGCCAAAAGAAGCGCCACCTCTTTCCTTTCTTCCACGTTCTCTCTCCGTTCATTCCTCATCCTCCATGTCCCAGTTCACATGTCCTTCCTCCTCATGCCCCAGGCTATGTCAGATCCCTCCTTGGTCTAACTCTCCTCCTGGGCTTCCCTTCAAAGCCCAGAGAGCTCTCACTACCTTGCAGAGGATCCTGGGTTCAGTTCTAGTCTCCACGTGGCCATACATGTATCTCACCATACGAGTCCCAGCTGTCCCTGCCTGATGAGCCCAGCATTGCTCAGGTTAAAAAGCTCAGATTTAGAGGAGCTCTTGGCCAATGAAGGGTAGCAAATCCCTACCCTTGCAGAGCTCTAGAGCATCACTCACGGAACATGGCATCCATCCTGACCAAGCAGCTGATGAAGTTATCGAAATCCATGTTCCCACTCTCATCTGCATAGCGCCGGATGATCATTTGGTAAAGATGCTCATTCAGGTGGAATCCTGGGGGGGGGGGGGGGGGGGGAGGGAAGGTCTGTCTCAGGACGCCGGTGCACAGGCCTTCTCTTTTTTTTTTTTTTAATTTATTATTTTTTTATTTTTTTTGGTTTTTCGAGACAGGGTTTCTCTATGTAGCCCTGGCTGTCCTGGAACTCACTCTGTAGACCAGGCTGGCCTCGAACTCAGAAATCCGCCTGCCTCTGCCTCCCAAGTGCTGGGATTAAAGGCGTGCGCCACCACCGCCCAGCTATGCACAGGCCTTCTCAATCCCCAATATAGTGGGGTGACTTTGTTCACCCCACCCTCTGCCCATCATAGCCCTGTCAACCCACCTGCTGCCTCAAAGGCCCCTGGGAGTTCATGGCTACCAATGGTCCCTGATCGGTCAGCATCAAAGCGTTTGTAAATAGCCTAAGGAGAGAAGACATCAGTTGGACCAAGCATCATGGAACACGGGGACTCCATGGCTTGGGGATCCAGATCCTGGGAGTTTCAGAGGCTGTCACTTACCTGCCACTTTTTAATGTTGTTCCAGAGGTACTTGAACTCCTCAAAGCCCAGCTTGCCTGTGGTGTCACTCTAGCAAGAGGTTGTTAAGACCAAAGTGACAAAACGCAGTGTGTATCTGTATGTGTGTGTGTGTGAATACCAAAATGCTAACTTTCCTTCCTTCCTTCCTTCCTTCCTTCCTTCCTTCCTTCCTTCCTTCCTTCCTTCTTCCTTCCTTCCTTTCTTTCTCTATGCAGCTCTGGGATGTCCCGGAACTCACTCTGTAGACCAGGCTGGCCTCCAACTCAAGAGATCCACTTGCCTCTGCCTCCTGAGTGCTGGGATTAACCATAATGCTAACTTTAAAAAAATAAGTTTGGAAGGCTGGATAGTCACGAGCACTTACTGTTTCTGCAAAGGACTTGGGTTTGTTTCCTACAAGTCATGCAGCCTACAGCCACCTGGCATTCCATCTTCAGGGGACCCAATGTCCTCAGGCTTCTGAGAACACATGCAGGCACATGCAGATGAACATACATGCACGTGAATAAAAGTAAAATAAGCATGGTAGCACATGCCCATAACTCTTGCACTTGAGAGGAAGATGGAGAATTTGGCTACACAGACTTCAAGGCCAGCCTAGGCCTCCTGAGACCCATCTCAAGAAGCCAAAAATACAGTATAATGAAATAAAATAAATTGGGTGATTTTATTATACACACACAACGCATATGCATGTGTACATGCAAGCACACACACACACACACACACACACACAGTGATAACTAAACCCAGATGTTGTACTGTATGCACTGGGTACATGACGATAAACCTGGGATTCTGGGCTAACAGATAGCTCCCATTCAACACTATAGGCATGTCACCTGAGGTGTGCTTTTATTTGTTTGTTTGTTTAACAAAAGGTTTGGGCTGGGTATGTTGGCACACATCTTTAATCTCAATCTTAAAATTAATCAGGAGGCAAAAGCAAGTGGACCCCTGTGAGTTCGAGACCAGCTTGGTCCACCCAGCGAAAGGAGGCCAGCCAAGTCTACAGAGTGAATTCCAGGGAAACCTGGTCTCAAAAAAAATCAATCAACCAATATTGTTTAAAATACAGAAATAAAAGAAGCTTAGATTCTCAAACTGAAACTCCCCAGTCCAAATTCCTATCCTGCCGTGTATTCTCCAAATGACTGTTCCTGCTATCCAAGTCTCAACTAGCCCCAAGATTAGCTTCCAAGATCAGATACTCAAGTCAGGTGAATTCTGGGTGGTTTGGCCAGAGACAAAACCTATTTCTCTCTAGCATGTTTCCTTTCCTATTACATTGTCTTATCTAGCAAGTTATCTGTAAAGGTTGGCTCCACTCATCGAGGTAAAGTTCCAGCTGTGGTGCTGATATTAGTTACTGTCATGCAGGTTGGCCTGTGTCCTCAGATATGAAGGCTTCACCTTGGCTGTTCTCAACATACTCCCAGAAAACACCCTCTTCACCCAAGACATCCTCCAGACTGGCCCCAAAAAGATACATCCATAACTGCCACCATGCTCCGACAAGTGTCAATGCCAAAACCATCAGTTTTCAGATCCGGGTCTGAGGGGGGGAACAGGTTGAATGTCAGAGGTCAGAGATCAGCCCAGCCCGTAGGCCTCTAAACCTTCACCACGCCCTGACCCTGGTCACTCACGTCGGGTCACGACCTTGTTGAGGATATTCATGAGTTCTGTGGCACTGACTTCCATGTCCTGATGGCAGAAGTTAAGTACAGTTCAAGGGAGATGGAAAGGGGATGAGAACTTCCGGGTTGTCACAGTCAAGTGACACGGTCAAGCGGCCACACAGGATACTTACGTCTCCAGCCAGCTGGACAAAAAGTTTCCTGAACTGACGAACCTCCTCACTCTCGTTGGCCTCAATATTAGAGTAATGGCTACGTGGGGGCTGCAGGGAAAGGCGATCTCAGAACAGATATGGGGAAACATGTCTCTCTCCTCATACCCAAGTGTCCCAGGTTAAAGTCAGAAAGGGCTGGGCAGTTTGAAGGGCAGGGAACCTGAAGTGAGCGTAGCAAGTAGTGTGGCTGAGACCCAGGGCTTAGCCTAGAGGCCCCTCAACAAGGACATTCTTAATGGCAGAGGGATTTTCCAGGGAAGGAAGGGGAGCCTTAAACATAGGAATGGGAAGGTGATGAGGGCAACGGGCCTGAGGAGGAAGGGTCTCTGGGGGCCACTTACCGGGGGTTCCGGGTTGTACTGCGCAGCAGCCTCGCTGAGGGGAGACAAGAGTGAGTTAGCGCATGGGGTCAGAGCTCCCAACGGGCGGCAGAACGGTCAGTCAACCCCTCAAACTCCAGCTCTCCTCTTCCTTAAGGGGTCCCTCCTCCCCTTGTCTATCTCGTCGTCCTCACCTGGTCCAATCATCAACAGCATGGTGCGGCCCCTCCTCTCCCTCCATCAGGCCAACCCTCCCACCTCCCCAGGGCCCACCCCACGGAAGAACCCACCAATCACAATGTCAGAAGCATCTTCGCCCCAATCAAAATCCCGAAATCCCACCGAACTTAACCGGGCCCGCCCCTTGAAGAACTCACTTCATAAGGGGGGGGGGGTCTGTCTGCACCAGCTGCCCTAGATCTCATTTTCCTCTGGTCGAGTCCTAGTCCAGAGTCTTAAACGTCGCTCCTTTGGCGCTACCTCTCCCGCCCCCCTATCAACCCCTACTCCTCCCAGAGGTCACTGCTTGGATCATCAAAGCTAATTAGGTGCCAGCCACCTGCTCTAACTCCAGCAAGCATTTTTTACCCACTAAACCAATCAGCCCGCGACCCCACACAACCCTCTCTGCATCATTTCTTCTTTGAGGGCTCTGCTCTCTCCTAAAACAGCAAGCTCCACCTCTATTAAATCTTAAGCTATAGAGCACCCTCAGATCCACTGGCTCCGCCCCCAGTGAAGGCTGGAAACAGTCCTATAGAATCGTCTCTTTCCCCAAGCACAGAAGAGGTGCCCCCAAACCCCATGAAACTGCACCCTACTTGTTGACCACAGAAGCAGGTTAACTAAACCTGTTACTAAAAAGAGACACCAGCCTCGTTAGGGATCCCCTTAGGGCCAGTTTTCCAGTCTAGATCAACCCGGCCTAATTAGGATTCCCAGGTCAGAGTCTTAAGTGAGTTTATTACTTGCCCCGCCCCGCCCCTTCAGGCCCGCCTTACCTGATGGCGCTAATGACTCCGCCCAGGATGCGCATGGCAGTTCCACCGCCTCCGCCGCCTCCTCCCAGTCCCATGCCGCCACCGCCGCCGCCACCACCGCCGCCGCCAGTAGCTCCGCTGATCAGGCCTCCGAGCACATTCCCCAGGCCCCGCCCAGACCCCGCCTCCCCCACCGCCACCGCCACCCTTCAAGAACGAATTCACCAAGAACATATTGCAGCTGAGTCCTGGAAAGAAAAAGGGGTGGGTCAGGTAGTCGCCTTGCCAGGAGCCCAGCCCTTCCCGCAAAGAAAAAAAAAAAAAAAAAGGCAAGCATTTCCGGCAACTATATTGGGGACGAAACTGAGGCCCCGGGATCGGGGCAGAGCCTCAGGCTAGGGGTCTGGACAGGCGATAGGAAGGTGCGAAACTTCCTAGGGTCTAGAAGGTACCCTGGCCCAGGCTTGACTGCATATATAAGCATCCTGAGGACAGGGGTGGTGCTCAACTGTGGTCCCAGACATTGGGAGGCTGAGGCTGGAGTTCAAGGCCAGCCTCGGCTACAGCACCTGCCTGGATTACCCCTGTCTTGAGGCAGCGGGAAAACTAGGGAGGGGTTCTCCAAGCTCTGTAAGGTGTACTGGACATGTCTCAGATCCAGGCCTTCCAGAACTGAGCTCAGGGTAGGGGTGACGGGCAGGTAGGGCGCCCCGAGGCTGAATCCAGGAAGTTCCCAATGTGGATTAGGACATTCAGGTACTCTCGACAGAGGGACTACACTGTCACTACGGGATCTGTGGGCTCAGGCCTAAAATTATGGCTGTGTGCCCCGAAGATCCTAGATAACGGAGTTCTTCCCACCGCAAATGGGAACCAGGTCCTCGGATCGTGGGTCTAGACGCCCCAAATTTACGGGTGCCTCTCTGATCTTTGGGGCGTATATTTTTGATCGTGAGATCCCGGATGGCAAAGAGTGCTCTGGAGGGGATGACCAGCGTGTGACAGGCCCGGATGTTCGGATCTGAGAACACGGGTCCTAGGACACCCCCCAAGGGCTACGACTTTGGGGTCTCGCCAGACCTGAGGACTGCGGATCCCGGGTCTGCGGGGTGCAGGGGTGCTGGGCTGGAGTGTCCCGTCTCACTTACGGATCCGGCGGTCCGCGGTCTTGTTCGCCTGCTGCCGGGCCTCCGGCTGTGTCCGGTTCGGGAGGGCGGGGTCGGTGACTCAGGCAGCTACTCCGGGTTAGACCCTGCCCGCCACCCAGCCGCTGTCCGCGCGGTCCTAGAGCCTCCATTCCAGACTGCGCCTGCGCGAGAAGCCCGCCCCATGTAGCGGGTTGTGTTTGCGTATTTCTGCCTCGCTCATTCTTCCCCATACACTGCTGGATATTCAACCCTGTCCAGATTTAATAGCTATGTGTACGAATATACCATTCTAATGCCCAGGTACTGGAGCCTCCAGGAACTAGATCCAGGCTACCCGGTCACCATTGCCGTATACAGTTGCAAAAAGGACTTCGGTTGTTATTGTCATCCATTCATTCATTGTGCATCCTAAGTTGACCTAAAGCCCCGGCAAACCTCGAATTCGAAGCAATCCTCCTGCTTCTGCTTCCCAAATGCTAGGAATCTACATCTTTAGTTTACCACCAGTTTGTGCCTCCCACCCAGTCTCTTTTTGATTTCTAGTCTGGCTGTCTGGCCGCTCCCTGGGGACTATATAAACCTCGGTTTGAGTCTTTATTGCTCATCCCTAAAACGGTGACCTGGTGTCTCTGAGTAACGATTTCCTCATCTGTAAGGAGGGAACATAGCCAGGCGTGATGATACACCCATAGCACCAGCACGTGGAGGTGAGGGCAGGAAGCCATTCTCAGTGCATACCAAGTTTGTCCCAACTTGGGCTACATAGGACCCTAGAGGACATTAGACACGACACGTGTTCCCCCAGGTAAGCCCCTATCAGAATTAAGTGATAAATATATGATAAATGGCAGCTCTTCTGTCAGTCCTATGTCACCATATTGTTACTCAGCTTGGAGCTCACCTGGATCCCTTAGCTTGTCTACTCTTGCTCATCCTTAAGCCATATGGACAAATAACTGCCAGTTCCTAAGTACTCTGCACTTACCGGGTTGTGTGTCCCCATGGCAGACCTGTGTGTAGATACTATTATTGTCCCCATAGTGTATATAAGTAAACTGAGGTTAAACAACCAGTCTGTTCAAAGACTGCCTTACCTGTTCAAAGAATCTCCAATGATTTAATATGATAACTAGTCAAATAAGATCTCAGCAGACAAGACTGTAATTGCACTAACGCCACCCAAGGGCTTGCTGGGACCAAGCCAGGTCGCTGCTGCTCAAGCCTGTGTGTGTGTGGAAGCTCTGAAAGGCGGGATCACAGAGGGTGGCGACCCAGGTCTAAGCCTTAGCGAATAAATCATTTGGTGATGACTAATGTGGATTCCTTCCCTGCCACGCTGAGCAGTCTGACCTCATGCTCACCTCTCTGGCATTAGCCCTGTCCTCTACCTACAAATACTCCAGTGTTTGGATTTGACCGTCTGTGTCCTCTGCTTTGGATGAGGGCTCAGGCTCTCTCATTTGGGAAGACCTCTTTGTCCTCACATCCATCCAAGGCTCGGTGAGGCTGCCGGCTTCACGCCCTCAAACCAACAGGAAACGTGATGACACATGCCCAGGGCTCAGAAGACTAAGGCAGGTGAGCTACCCCACAGGGCCCTATCTCAAAAGCCACAATTTAAAAATGCTTCAGGAAGCCCATCATGGTGGCATGTGCCTTTGATCCCAGCACTCTGGGGGCAGAGGCAGGCAGATCTCTCAATCTGAAGCCAGCTTAGTCGACACAGTGAGTTTCAGAGGACAGACAGGGCTACACATCGTGAGACCCTGTCTCAAACAAACAAACAAACAAAAAAAAAGGTTCATGGGTGCTTGCTTGGGGATGGCTCAGGGGTTAAGAGTCCTGACTGCTCCTCCAGAGGACCCAGGTTCAATTCCCAGCACCCACATCAGGCAGCTCACAGCTGTCTGAAGTCCAGTTCTAGGGATCTAGCACTCTTTTCTGGCCCTAAAGGTGCTGCCACAAATGTGGTACAAAGACATGCGTGCAAGCAAAGCACACACACAAACAAACAAAAATAAAATAAAACCTGTTTTTTCACCGTCCTCACTACCCAGTGTGGTCATATTGCCTCGAATTCTGTCTCCCTGACTCCCAATTCCCAGCATCTGTGAGCTCTTAGGTATCGTCCCTCTGTCTATCCGACTTGTGCCATCAGGACCTCCCTGAAGTACTTTTTAGTGAATTTTGTCCCCCATCTATATTTTGTGAGGTGGTATCTGCTAGCTAGCTCGAGGGATCATATAGCAGCTAGCCTCAATCTCACTGTTTAACAGAGATGGCTTTGAACTGATCTTTCTGCCTCCACCTGACAAGTCCTTGGGGTTACAAGAGTGTACCTGGTCCCAAACTCATACATCTCAGGTCCCAGCTCCCAAATCCTTATCTGCAACCTGGGCAAGGCCCGGGACTCAGAACTTCTCTGTCTTGCTTTTGCTTCCTGTTTACATTCTCTTTAGGGATGGAGGGCACGGGCTCCTGAGCCATTGCCAATACTCCCTTCCTGAACTTTTGCCCCCACCTGCTCCCTTTTCATTTGCTTGTTTTTGTTTTTAGTCTAGTTTTTTAGATTTTTTTTTTTTAAATTCTATTCCGATGGGGTGGTGGTGGCGCACGCCTTTAATCCCAGCACTTGGGAGGCAGAGGCAGGCGGATTTCTGAGTTCGAGGCCAGCCTGGTCTACAGAGTGAGTTCCAGGACAGCCAGAACTACACAGAGAAATTACGTCTAGAAAAACCAAAAAAAAAAAAAAAAAAAAAAAAAAAAGAGAGAGAGAGAGAGAGAAAATTCTATTCCATGTTTACGCGTGTATGTCGATACCTACCATGTGCGTGCTGGGATTCAAACCTGGATCTTCTGCAAGAACAGCAAGTGCTCTAACCACTGAGCCCTCTCACCAGCTACTTGCTGTTTGCTTGCTTGCTTGCTTGTTTTTGTTTGCCTTTGGGACAAGCAAGGTCTTTCTGTGTGCCTGAGGCTGGCGTTGAACTTGTGACAATCCTGTTTAGCCTCTCTGATGCTCTCCTTACTTTACAGTCACTTCACTGGGCCCAACTGTCTGCCTCCATTATGTCCCACTGCTGCATCCTGTCAGCAGGTCTAACTGGCTCCTTCTGCAGACTCTCAGGGCTACCTCCCTCCCTGCTCACCCCCATCTCCCACCCCCTGCCTCCCACCCCCATCCCACCCTACCCTGACAGCCTTAATCCACCCCCCCCCACCTCCAGCTGTCACCAAAGCTTCCTGCCTGACTCAGAGTTCTGTTCCTGCTACACCTCATTCCAGAAGAGTCAAAACTTACTCCCCAGGGAGGGCGGCTCAGTGGTAGAGCAAGTGCGTGCGAAGTAGCAGCACTTAAAAAAAAAAAGTTTTTCGTTCAATCCACACAGTCCTTACTGATCTGTCCCTCTATGGCAGCACGAGGAGGCCAGGCATCCTGGCGCCCTCCTTTAGTCCCAGGAGCTGAGGCAGGTGCATCTCTGTGAGCTCGAGGCTGGAGAAACTCCATAGGAGGCTCTGCCAGCAAGCTGTGTCAGGACAAGGAACGCCATTCCAAAGCCTCTTCTGGCCACCTCTTAGTGCTGCCTGGCAGTGAGGGAGGAGGGTCTTCTCAGATCTCTAGTTAACCTCCATCACACACCACTTTTTTTCTTTTCTTTTATGAAACAAAGTCTCACTGTGTAGCCACGGCTGGCCCAGAACTTGATATATAGAACTCACAGAGCTTCTCTGGCCTCTGCCTCTGGACTGCTGGGATTAAAGGAGTGTTCTACACCAGATCTCTCCACCCGGTTCCTTAATCCCAACACTTGGGAGGCAGACAGATGTCTGTATGAGTTGGAAGCCAGCCTAGTCGCTCCCACCTCCTTTCGAATCTGGGGATTAAATTCAATTTGTCAGCCTGGCACCACTGAGCCATCTGGCTGGTCTCTTCCAAATGCAAATTTGTATTCCGCCCGGTTTTTGTTTTTTTTTTTTTTTTTTGCATATAATATTAACCTGGAAAGAGCTGCTGTATTCACCACTCCTCGCTCACCTGTGGTTCCTCACCACTTTTCTCCTGGAAGGTTTCCAACGACTCTCTCGGTCCTTCACGCATAATAAACTAGACTGCAAGGCTGACTTCATCTCCCTTAGGTTACCAGTGTCTCTGCCCTCTTACTCCCCCTACTGGCTAGACTTGGATGTTGCGGAGCCATCTCGGCTCTCACAGGCCAGGCTGCTTGCTGCCTTAGGAGTAGCAGGATGTAGGTAGAAGCTGAGTACTTGGTGGCTTAGCATCATCCCGAGTGCTTAAGCTTTGGCTGCTATGGAAGGAGGTAGAATCCTATTGTATTGACTCGGCTATCATTCTGAGCTCTGTTTTTAGGGTTTTTATTATTATTTTTTTTTAATTTTATGTGCATTGGTGTTTTGCTTGCATGGATGTCCAGGGTGTCAGATCCCCTGGAACTGGAGTTACAGACAGTTGTGATCTGTCATGTGGATACTGGGAATTGAACCTGGGTCCTTTGAAAGAGCAGCCATTGCTCTTAACTGCGGAGCCATTTCTCCAGCCCCTAGGGTTTATTTTAAATCTTATCTACCCTATAATGCTCATTGTATACACCGTGAACAACTTCCCACAGTCCTAAAAACATCATTTTCATGGTGTGTATAATATTCCATCATCTAAAAGCTAGCAGAGGTTTTTTTTTTTTTTTTTTCTTCCTTCATGCCTTGCACCCGTATTTATTGAGTCCCGAGTAACCCAGGGATAGACAATGGAGACGCAGGGATGAGCAATGCCCATTGTTCTAGCTTGCTTTCTCAACCAAAAGCAATGTGGGAAAGAAAGTGCACATTGGTTTGACCACAGGTTATAGTTCATCTCGGTAATCCAAGGCAGAAACCTGGAGGAACACTTCTTCCTAGCCTGCTCTCCATGGCTCGCTCAACCAGACTCCCTTTGGGTTTCCAGAGTTAGACTACATTTCCCATCCTCCTTTGCAGCTGCCTATAACCTCAGAACCATGGCCAGTGTCATAGGAGCAGATACTTTGTGTCCAACTTCCGGATTCTGATCTACGGCCATTGATAGACAGATGCTGAGATCAGCATGTGGTATAAATGAGATTTCTGGAATAAATAAGAGGAGAACGAACACAACCGAAGCAAAGAAAAGACATATTTGTGCCTTTTTTTTTTTTTTTTTAAGATTTATTTATTTTATTTATATGAGTACACTGTAGCTGTCTTCAGACACACCAGAAGAGGGCATCGTATCTCATTACAGATGGTTGTGAGCCACCATGTGGTTGCTGGGAATTGAACTCAGGACCTTTGGAAGAAGTCAGTGCTCTTAACCGCTGAGCCATCTCTCCAGCCCCTGACATATTTGTGCCTTAAAGAAAACACTTGAGGTCTAGAGAGATGGCTCAGCTGTTAAGAGCGTCTGTGGCGATTCTGAGTTCATTCACAGCGACTACGTCATATGGCTGTACCTCCTCTGAGTCTGACCCTCTCTTCTGACCTCCGTGGGCTCCTGCACTTACACAGTATGCAAAATGAATTTATTTTTTTTTTTTTTTTTTTGGTTTTTCGAGACAGGGTTTCTCTGTGTAGCCCGGGCTGTCCTGGAACTCACTCTGTAGACCAGGCTGGCCTCGAACTCAGAAATCTGCCTGCCTCTGCCTCCCAAGTGCTGGGATTAAAGGCGTGCGCCACCACCGCCCGGCTGCAAAAGAAAATTTAAGTCTGCCACGGACCACCCGTCAGGTACGGGAGTCCCTGGTTTGAGGGTCCTCGAAAGCTAGGTGGGTAAGGATTCGGCGGCGACAAACAAACACGGAGGCAGTTTGAATCTGAGTGTATTTTGCAGCTCTCAAGCAAGGGTTTTTATACATAGAAAAATCAAATATTATAGCTCCTAGGAGATGGATGCAGGAAAGCAATCATCAAAGCACAAGAATCATCCAAGCATACCAACTCTAAAAAGATATATTCAGTAAATCACAAATAGAACAGGTAACATCATTATTATTATTTGACACAATAAAAATCATTCAAGTGTTACAACTCTGAAAGGATGCATTCAGTGGGGCAATCAGCCAAGGCTAGTGGCAGATCTCCAAGAGCAGGTTAATTAATCTTTATAATCAACTATTATTTAACATCTAATACCTGATTTTTTTATGTCTTCAACGCACAAAGTTGAACTATTTTAATTCTTTTATTTAAGGCTTTCTTTACCATATACCAAAGCTTTCCTCCGATGACACATGTGTAGCCATATGAAATTTCATTGTTGGGAAAGTTTTATTTATCATAATACTTTATGTAGCTTTGTGAATGATTATAAGGTAAAGTGTCAGTTTCCCTGGAGGCAAGGTCATGTTAGTGACCTCATCTCAAGGGATGGTTTCTTACCCATTTTCTTTGCTTAAGATCTTGGCCAGGCTATCAGGAGCGTGTTGTAAATAAGAAAAGGAATCAGAGAAACTAAAAGAGACAAGTTGACATGAGAACTACGGCTCAATGTTTTGTTCTGGCAAGAGTTCCACAACCGATCCCAGGAGGCCTCCTTCTTGTGAAGTTTATCGCCTCAGTCTGTGGAACTAGTCACACAGATTCTACTGGGGTTGGTGTGGCATAAGTCTTTTAAAATGCTGAGTGTACACCTTTAATCCTGGTGCTAGGAAGGCAGAGAAGACAGGTAGATCTCTGTGAGTTCCAGGCCAGCCTGGTCTACATAGAAAGTTCTGTGACAGCTGGAGCTACACAGACCCTGTCCCCAAAACAAACAACAATAACAGGAAATGATGATTTAATTTTTGTGGTTTTCTCAGCGGAGGGCTTCTTCGAAGAATAACTAGTCTGAACCAACTCAGTCAGCCTAATTGAAAAAATGGAGGGGGGTTACTTGTCTTAAATTTAAAAGAAGGAAAGAAGAAAGAAAGAACAAAGAAAGAAACAAAGAAAGAAACAAAGAAAGGAACAAAGAAAGAAACAAAGAAAGAAACAAAGAAGAAAAGAAAATCCTCAACAAGCAACATTTCTTAAAAATTTAAAGAAAAATAGAGGGGAAAAAGAAAAACAGTGGTTTCATTTTGTTGTTTTGTGTAGGGTTGTGCTGTGGTTTTGTTCTCTGTGTGTGTGGGGTGTGTGTGTGTGTGTGTGTGTGTGTGTGTGTGTGTGTGTGTGTGTTTGAGACAGGGTCTCACTTGTCTAAACCATTCTCTGTAGCCCAGGCTGCCTAGGAACATGAACCACCCTATTTTTGTTGTAAATGGTATTTATTAACTCTATTAGTCCTTTTTTTTTATTTTTGGTTTTTCGAGACAGGGTTTCTCTGTATAGCCCTGGCTGTCCTGGAACTCACTCTGTAGACCAGGCTATCCTTGAACTCAGAAATCTGCCTGCCTCTGCCTTCCAAGTGCTGGGATTAAAGGCGTGTGCCACCACTGCCCGGCTAACTCTATTAGTTCTTAATATGACCCGGCCAGTCCCCTAATAATCAAGTCAGAGTTTTATTGATTTATTTAATCAGCTTTAGAAATATTCCAGGGTGATTATCCCTAAACTATTTTTCTACAGTAGACTGCTCATTCCCAGTTCCCCCATTTCCTGCTTCTTGAGTCTCGCCTGGGCTGCTTCCCTCCCATCAGCCCGTCCTGGGGTCCACTTCTGGCCATGTGCTTATGAGACATCCGGCCTCATGGCAGCCTCCTCCTCTCTGTCTCCTTTCTCCTCCTACTTATGACAACGGTAACTTAAACCCCATCTAACCTCTAGTCTCACTTTTATTCAACCAGTCAGAGAAGATTGACAAGCAAAGTTTATACAACATCATTTGCTGTACACATTTTGTACAAGATGTGCTCACTGTTGGCAGCCAGATCTTGGGGACCAGGACTTAGCATTTGAATACACAGCAGCACCAGGCCAATCCCCAACACTCGACTGCCTCTGCCTCCTGAGTGTCAGGAGCTATGCTAGGTTACAGAAAGAATGTTCTCTGTGTCGAAGAGGGGCTGTTTTAATAACTTGACCGAAGCCGGAATGATAGTACAGGAAATGCCAGTAGTTGGGAGACGGAAGCAGGAAGATCACAAATTCTGGTATGGATTGTTTCAAGAAATAAGAGACAACCAGGCATAGTGGCATATGCTTTTAGTCCCAGTACTCTAGAGGCAGAGGGGTGGATCTTTGTGAGTTCAAGGCCAGCCAGAGCTACATAGTAAAACCCTGTCTCAAAATAAAATAATAATAATAATAATAAATAAATAGGAAAGAAAAAAGTTGGGGGTCTCTGTGGTTCTCTCTTGAATCTGAGTTTTCTCATGAGCTCTTTAATCAATGGCATATAGGTGACAGTGTGTGGAGGTGACAATGTGTGGAGGTGACAGTGTATGAAGGTGACAGTGTGTGGAGGTGACAGTGTGTGGAGTGACAGTGTATGGAGGTGACAGTGTGTGGAGGTGACAGTGTGTGGAGTGACAGTGTGTGGAGGTGACAATGTGTGAGGTGACAGTGTTGGAGGTAACAGTGTGTGGAGGTGACAGGTGTGGAGGTGACAGTGTGGAGTGACAGTGTGTGGAGGTGACAGTGTGTGGAGGTGACAGTGTGTGGAATGACAATGTGTGGAGGTGACAGTGTGTAGAGGTGACAGTGTGTGGAAGTAACAATGAGGAGGTGACAGTATGTGGAGGTGACAATGAGGAGGTGACAGTGTATGGAGGTGACAATGAGGAGATGACAGTGTGTGGAGGTGACAATGAGGAGGTGACGTATGTGGAGGTGACAATGAGAAGGTGACAGTGTGTGGAGGTGACAATGAGGAGATGACAGTATATGGAGGTGACAGTGTGTGGAGGTGACAGTGAGGAGGTGACAGTGTGTGGGGGTGACAGTGTTCAGAGTGACAGTGTTTGGCTTCTGAAGCTAGGTCAAAAAAAAAAAGTCACGTTTCTGGCTCAGAGCACAGCTGTGGAGAAGGGGATTTCAAATCAAAAAGGCCATCTGCACAGAGGCTGCCTCTCTGGAAAGGCCATGTGAGGTCTCCTTGTCATGGTCCCCACGGCCAAGCCAAGAACCTCAGCCAAGTTGGTGAGTCACTTGGATATCTAACCCTGTCACGCTGACAATCAGAGAGAGGACTCTGAAGAAAGAACCAAAGGATTGCTGGAGTAGTTAGATATTTCCATTTTTGGGAGCTGGGGCCTTGGACATGCTAAATGAATGTTTTCTACTGCCCCAGCCCTGGACATTTCATCTTTAATTATATTTATGTTGTGTGCGTGTGTGGGTGTGTGTATGTGTGTGTATATTTTGGGATAGAGGTTCACTATACATGTGTGGACGTTAGAGACCACAGGACAGCTTGCAAGAGTCATTATCTCTAAGATGTGGTACTTAGAACAAGCACCTTTGCTCAACTACTCACCTGCCTTTTGTTTATTTTGATATAGGGTCTCCTGTGTCCCAAACTGGCCCTGAACTTCTCAGGAGCTGAGGGTGACTGTAACCGCCAGATTCTCCTGTGACCACTTCCAAATACCGTTCCCTGGGTGCTGGGGACGGAACACAGGCTTGTGCCTGCTAGTCAAGCACTCCGCTGGCTGTACCGTCCAGCCTTCCTTGAATGTAATTTAAAAATACACACACACACACACACACACACACACAAAGCCTTATAAACAGGTCCTAATTCTAACTCTGAAATAATCAGATATGGAATATGTATCAGGACTGGGGCTTTGTGTGGCACCCAGGAAGCTGAGGCAGAAGGAGTGCCAGGAGTCCAGCCTACAGGGCATACCTAGATCTTGTCTCAAACAAAACACCAGACAGAGACAAGTGGATCTCTGTGGGTTTGAGGTCAGGCAAAGGTTACATAGTGAGACTCTGTCTCAAAAAGAAGGACAAAAACCAAACAAGCGGCTGGGTGTGGTGGCACAGCCTGAGCTGTGGGAGTTTTTTTTTTTACCATGGGAAAACAAACAAATGACTGTTCACCCCAAATAGGGAGTTGCCAGCAGATTAAAGTAGCAATTCCACTCAAGTCTAGCTCCACGGAGCAAGTAGTTGATGTAAAGACTGTGGGCAGCTTCTGAGTGCCTGGCCCATGTTTCTTCTTTTTAAAAACTATTTATTTGGGCTGGAGAGACGGCTCAGTGGTTAAGAGCACTGAATTCAATTCCCAGCAACCTCGTGGTAGCTCACAACCATCTGTAATGGGATCTGATGGCCTCTTCTGGTGTGTCTGAAGACAGCGACAGTGTACTCACATACATTTTAAATAAATAAATAATTGTTTAAACCCTATTTATTATTATTGGGGGCATGTACAAATGAAAGTCAGAAGGCTTTGTGGAATCAGTTTTCTTCTACCTTTACGTGGGTCACAAGGATCGAACTCAGGTCCTTATTGCTAGCAGCAAGCACTGTTAACTACTGATCATTCTTACAAGCCAGGTTTGTATTTTCTCTCATCTGTCTGTCCCCCTGTCTCCTTTTCTGCTGAAGATCAAACCCAGGGACCTGATGCCTAACTCACCCTCCTTTTAAAGACAAGTCTCCATATGTACTCCAGATGGACTGCAACCTTCCAGTTATCCTGCCTCAGTATCTCGAGTGCTGAGATTGCAGGCACAGGCCACCAAGGTCCCATCTTTTTAATAAACTGTTTTAAATTTTATTTTAGCTGGGCAGTGGTGGCACACACCTTTAATCCCAGCACTTGGGAGGCAGAGGCAGGTGGATTTCTTTTATTTATTTATTTATTTATTTATTTATTTATTTATTTATTTATTTGGTTTTTCGAGACAGGGTTTCTCTGTGTAGCTCGGGCTGTCCTGGAACTCACTCTGTAGACCAGGCTGGCCTCGAACTCAGAAATCCGCCTGCCTCTGCCTCCCAAGTGCTAGAACTAAAGGCGTGTGCCACCACTGCCCGGCGGCAGGTGGATTTCTGAGTTTGAGGCAGCCTGGTCTACAGAGTGAATTCTAGAACAGACACGGCTACACAGAGAAACCCTGTCTCCAAAACCAAAAAAAATTTATTTTATATGTATAGTTGTTTTGCCTGTGTGTTTGTCTTTGTATCATGTTTGTCTATGGCGACATGGAGGCCAGAGGAGAACTTTAGCTGCCATACATATGGGTGCTGGACCCTGAATGCTGAGTCCTCTGGAAGCCAGTGCTCTTTATCATTCTGCTATTTCTCCAGGCCCAGTCAGTATCGGATGGTGACATCACAGAGAAAACCAAAGCCAGGGCTGGTACCTCTGTACCTCAAAGAAACAAAGTTACAAAGCCTGGAGTTACAAAAGTCTGTAACTTCAGCACTTGCTGCAAGGCCAAGGGCAGCCTAAACTAGAGGAAAACCTGTCTCCCAAGAAGGGACGAGGAGGCAAGGTGTGGAATTTGCTTCTGGAATAATTCAACACTATTCATAAAATAGCATTTACTCCACAATACCATTACTCTAGAATACTATTGTTCACCCCCAAATTGAATTTTGCTACAGCCTTTCAATCTATTTACAGAAGACTAATTAGAAATTGAAGAACATCTGGGGCTGGTGTGATAGCTCAGTGGCCAAGGTCATTTGCTGCTACCTGAGTTCCATCCCCAGTAACCATAATTCCTGGCATCCAGAGTGGAAGGAGAGAACTGAGTCCTGCCAGTTGCCCTTTGACCTCTATAGAATCACCCGGGAGCATACACAAAAGAAATGAATGCTAAAGAAACTTTTTTTAAAAAGGACTTATTGAAAGGCATCAAGAGATGCAACTGGTTAAATAGGACTGTGGGAAATCCCAGAATGAACCAGAGGCAGAACGCTATCTGGATGCAGCGTTCGAAGGAGGGGCCTTAGATTTTGATTTGTAGAAATCAACGGGGGATGGGGGTAGGGGAAACAACCAGAAAATTCTGAATACTGACCAAATATATAATAATACCTTAAACTTAATGTAACTTCTTTAAAGATTTAATAGAAACGCCTATCTTTTAAAGAACCACACAAAAACATTTCTGGATGAGAAGTTACATTGCCCAAGAGAGACAGGCGTGGTTGCGCGGCGTGCCGATAGATAATCCCAGCATTTGAGAAACTGAAGGATAGATCAGCGGGGCTGTATAGTCAGTGGCAGATCAGCCACAGCTACATAGCAAGATCTTGTCTCCAAGTAAACGACTCCATTAAGCAAAACAGATGTGTAATAAACAAAGCAAAATGGCCATGTGATGACAACTAATGAAACCAAATCAGGAACGCTTGAGGGTACAGGCCTGTAGTCAGAATACTTTACACTGGCTGGAGTTCAGGCTAGCCTGGGATACACAGTGATAGGGTTTTCAAAACCAGTGCCTGCCCAGTACCGCCATCCTCACAGTGGCCCGCCAAAATATCCCACTGCACAATTCCCGGTATGGACGGGACTGGGTGGGAATGTAGGGCGGGAAGGACCTGGGACGATGACTACCTCCACTTGGGGATTAGAAGGAAGAAGCTGAGATGTCACAATGCTTTCTGGGAAATGAAGTCCTTTTCATTTGTGGGCAGCGTTGTCCTGCAGCCGGACTTGGGCTCAGCGACTGCGCGGCACGCTGCTGCCCCCTGGTGGAAGCCGTGCGGTTATGGTCCAGGCTAGGGTCATTGAGATGAGGGAAGAGGGAGTTGTAGGAATCTTTTCTGGAAAGAGTAGATAAACTCGACAGACAAGAGTCTTAGGGGATGAAAGGGTGATGAGAGAAAAGTAGGCACAAGGCTGCTCCGAGGGTTGCATGAGCTAGAGCGGTCTATTCGGGCTGTATATAACACATCATAGCATTTCTAGCTAATAATGAGCAAGCATTTCTATGGGTCAGTTGCCTCACTAGCAACCATTCGTGTGTGCGTGCGTGGTGTGAGCGTGTGGTGCAGCCGTGTGCGTGTGTTATTAACCCTGCTTCCTATGAATGAGGCTGCAGCCCGCTCATCAGAATAACCAGTGCTGGATTTGAAACTGGGCTGTCACTCTCTCTCACTAGTACTCATTGAGTATAACTTTTAACTAGTTATTCCCAACTAGTAGATAACTAGTAGATAACTTTTAACTAGTTATCCCAAGCATGTAATTGGCACAAACAAACAAACAAACAAACAAAAAACAACCTCATTTTATAAGCATGTGAGTCTGTAAGCCAAAAATTTAGCTCAGCTTTGAAACAAAGGCTGCATTCAGACAGTGTTTGTGTTTTGCTGATACCAGTTAGGTTTCAGGAATTATCAGAGGGGCCTTGAGGCTCAGAAAGATTCATCCCTTTGTAAAGGCCACTCCTATTAGAATGTGACCCCATTCCTTCGCTGATGACACCCCTGACAGATTTTGCTCGTCTTCACAGGCTGCCAGCTCTGCTTACCCAGAGAACTTCAGATCCGGCTATGTTGTTGACAATGGAACATTATGGGAGACGTGGCTCAGGGATTAAGAGCTGTTCTGTGAAAGACTTTTCCTGGGATGATACGAACAAACTCACCCAGATAGGGAGCCCACATGGATCAACGTACAAATACCACCGAAGTCCAGCTTGGTGAAGCAATGAGTTTTATCGGTTACTTACAAGAGTATGGAGGAGGAGTTACTAACAGGAGCAGAAACGATTCAAAGCCAGATGCATCACCAAAGCCCGCTTTAGCATATGTGACTGCTCACAAAAGCTGAGAACCAGCACATAGCACAGCCTGCAGGAGCTCAACAGGTTGGGGAACTTTTCTTTCCAGATGGCTCAGTAGGACTGAGCCTCTTCCAGGCAGCCAGGACGGTTTCTGCTTTTTGCAGGAGGCTTGTCTTGTCTAAGAGTGACAAGCAGCAGACTTTACACCTTATATACCTGGGAGGAGCCTAATGAATCAGGTCAGTTTCAGGGACTTCCGGAAGGTATTCTGAATTGTTTACTTTTTGTCTCAATGAGCTCCCCCGGAGGGTGGAATGTTTCAATCTAGCAGGAAGCTGCTACAGAAGAACACTTTGCAAAGGACCAGGTTATGTTCCCAACACCGACATGAAGGCTCACAACCACTGTAACTCAGTTCCAGGGAATCCAGTGTCCTCTTCCAATCTCTGTGGGTACCAGGCACACACATGGAGCACATACATACACACAAGCAAAACATCCGTCCATACACATAAAATAAAATATATTTTTAAATAGAATATTACCATTTAAGAGTCAGGCTCAGCAGAAGTGGTGGTTCATGCTTTTATATATCCCAATATTGGAGAGGCAGGGCAGGGCAGGGGCAGGGGCAGGTGAATCTCTGTGAGCTCTATGGCAGCCTGGGCTAGAGAGTAAGGGAAGACTCATAGACCTACAAAACTCATAGCTAGGAATAGATGATAGATAGATAGATAGATAGATAGATAGATAGATATAGAATAGATAGATAGATATCTTACCCACCCCCATGCCCCAAGAAAGAGCTGGATTCAGTGGCATAGACCAGTAGTTGTAAAATTTGGTCAGAGGGTAAGGCAAGAAATAAGGAGTTTAAGATCTGCCTTGGCATCTGTAAGGCGGCCGAAGAGACCTTTGTCTTGGAAACAAAACAACAAACAAAAGTAGGGGCTGGAGAGACGTCTCAGCAGGCAAGTGCACTTATGGCTCTTATAGAGGATCTGGGTTTGGTTGCCACTGTGCACACTGGGCTGCTAACCACTGCCCATAGCCGAGTACCAGGGGATTGGATATTTGTAGCCTTCAAGGGGGCTCCTGGATGAGCTATCTTTTTTTTTTTTTTTTTTTTGGTTTTTTTTTTTGGTTTTTTTCGAGACAGGGTTTCTCTGTGTAGCCCTGGCTGTCCTGAACTCACTCTGTAGACCAGGCTGTCCTCGAACTCAGAAATCCGCCTGCCTCTGCCTCCCAAGTGCTGGGATTAAAGGCGTGCGCCACCACCGCCCGGCCGGATGAGCTATCTTGCTGAACTGAGGTCGGCATGTGTTACAGTCCGGATCCTAAGTGTCCCCAAAGGCTCAGTCACAGTCTGTGCTGTTATGACAGACAGTGGAACCTCTAAATGGACAAGAGGGCATGGTGGTGCACACTTGCAGGGGATGGTGGGATCCTGGCCCCTTTCTATGTCTGTTTCCCGGGCTACTGTGCGTGAGAGGTGGTGCAGCATTGCCACAGGCTCCTTTTGGTGTGGTATTGTATCGCCACGGACTGAGATAATAAGACTAATGAAGCTCACGTAAGCACACGTGGAAATCCTTGCAACTGCGAGCCTTTCCCCGTTTGCCCTATTCGTGATGTGTCAGGTCTAGGACCTCATGAACACTCAGCAGCTTTGCGTCTCTGAGCCGCGCCCATCCTCCTTTCCTCTGTGTTGTCTCAGGTAAGGCCAAGGGCTAAAGTGCTTGCTTTGCATGCCCACTGAACTTCAGGAAACGGGAGAGGGGTCTCCAGGGCAAGCTGGCTAGCAACACTAGGCAGATCAGTGAGCTCTGGGTTTGATTGAGAGGCCTGCTTGGATGCCGGAGCAGGGACGCATAACAGAGAAATTTCCAACATTAACCTCAGTTCTCCACATGCATGCCCATATACACAGATGCACACACACCACGTGTGTCCACACATGCAAGTATGCCTACATAATGAACAACACGCACACAAATGGAAAAAAGTTATCTCAGGTATTTGTTACAACAGGACGCTGACAAATTAGCTGGTGGGAAAGATAGGCTTGAGGACAGAGGGGGTGGGGTGGGGCGAGGGTGGCACCATGTTCTATGGAGGATGGATTTCTTGTAATTTTTTTTTAAGATGTATTTATTTATTTTATTTTATGAGTACACTGTAGCTGTCTTCAGACACATCAGAACAGGGCATCCAATCTAATTACGGATGGTTGTAAGCACCATGTGGTTGCTGGGATTTGAACTCAGGACCTCTGAAAGAGCAGTCGGTGCTGTTAACCACTGAGCCATCTCTCCAGCCCCTCTTGTAATGTTTGATGGCACTCATATGTGTAAATCCGCGGGCAGTTTCTGCATGCAGTGTCTCCTGTCTGTTTGGGGTTGCCCTGACTTGCACGGTTGAGTGTCCTACCAAAGTGAGCCTGTGAGCTGTGCGGTGGAATGGGTAACCCGGCGGTGTGCCCAAGGAGCCCACAGCTCTCAGGCACTTTCGTTTCCTGCTTACGGTAGCTGCTCTCGATGTTACTGCTTCCTCCTCCTTCAGAAGTTGTAATTAAGCAATTACAGCAATTACACCACTTTCCAAAAAGTCACTCTACCAGAGTCCCTAATGAGGGTTATTATTTTACAGGCAGGTCCATGCCTCGTGACTCATACTCCAGAACACACGGGCTGCACAGACGTCCCACACCCTGAGGACACAATGTTCTCTGCCAGGTGATATAAGGTATTTATCTGCTTCCAGTGAATACTTTATTTACTTATTTTTCTCTACTTGCGATGGAACCTTATGTTAGGCAAATACTCTACCACTGAGCAATATTCCAAGTGCTCTTCTTTAGGAAGAGAAGGTAGGACAGCAGGCTGGGGCCGCAAGATCTTGTTGGGGATTGAGTGGGTAGGTTTTGGTCATTCTACTGGGTGAAGGATGCTTGTTATTATAAAGGAGTTGGTTACAAGTTATTAAATGGTCTTGATCTGGGGGGGAAAAGGCACAGAAATTTATACTTAAGGGTTTCTCTCTTTCCTTTTCTCTATCCTTTTACTTATGAAGGGGAGAGGAGTTGAAAAGAAAAAGGAATATTATATGAATAATAGAAAAAGGGGGTTGATTATCTATTCTTTTTTGTTTGTTTTTTTTTTTTTTTTTTTTTTTTTTGAGACAGGGTTTCTCTGTGTAGCCCTGGCTGTCCTGGAACTCACTCTGTAGACCTGGCTGGCCTCGAACTCAGAAATCCGCCTGCCTCTGCCTCCCAAGTGCTGGGATTAAAGGCGTGCGCCACCACTGCCCGGTTGATTATCTATTCTTAATTCAAAATTTTATAGCCAATAATCTTACATTGGTATAGATCTTTGTATACTGATACATACTAAGGTTATGATTGTTATACTCTGTATCTGTCCTTTCAACTCTTATTTGAGATATTGTACCTAATGATTAATAATGTAATGTGAAGTTCTGGTTCTTTTTAAAGCTGCTATTACAAACTGTTTAGAGTAATTAAGAAATATAATTAACAGTCAAACTCATGTTAGATACTAGTCTAGCTTATTACAAAATAGCTTTCTCTGTTGAATAGATAATAAATAGCTAAAAATGAAGTCTGCTTATTCAGATGTACTATAAATAGATGGTCTCCAAAAACCTCAGAAACTTACAGAATATAACATTTAAAGATGCTTTTTAAAAAAATAATTAATTTAAGCCTTTTTTGGACAATAAGACAGGTCTGCTCCTCACAGCACCCCTATTTTTACCTCAAAGAAAATGATGAGCATTGAAGAATCTCCTTATGGAGTCTGCTTCAAAGGTGGCAAGCTGCCACTGGGCAAAAACTGCCCTGCTTCAACTGCAGATAGAATGTCCAAAATGGACAAACACGGACGCAAGGAAGTTGGCTGCTTCGCAAGGACAGGGTAGGCTAGCCCTTCATAATTCCTGCTCCACAAAAATGCCCTTCAGACTCTGGGCCAGAGGGCAGAAGATGGATGCTCCAACATCTTAGAGACCATTCTGGGGATTTCTATAGTTCTGGAAGCTGCATGCCTGCACTTCCTGCACACTCAAGCATGTTTATTCCTTCTCGGTCTCTGATGGGGTTGAGCACTAGAGAATTATAGTCCCACAGTTAAGCCTAAGTTGTTTAGGATTTAAGAAGATGTCTTTAGGTCTAAGAAAATGTTTTTAAATTGGTGATGCAAGTTATGATAGAAAATGTTTTAGGTACAAAACTCGGAACTCACCAAGATAGGATAGACAATAGAGTTGTCAGATACAGAGGGACGGATTTGCGACTGCAAATCTTAGCTAATAGTTTTCATAATTGTTCTTACTGATGTTGCTTATTATTGTAAGAGAGAGAGCATTTTTATTTAGATGAAAAGGGGGAGGTGTTAGGGGTTTGCCTGGTACAATGTATTCAAATGCTAAATACTGGCCCCCAAGATTTGGTTGCCCCCAGTGAACAGATTTTCACGTACACTAAATGCTGCTATGTAAACTTTGCTTGCCTAGCTTCTCTGACTGGTTAAATAAGAGGCTGACAGCTGATTACTGCGGAGAATAGAGGTAGGTGGGGTTTAGGGTACCTGCCTGGCAGTCAGGGTAGAGAAGGACAGGACCGGAGGGCTGCTCTTCCAGAGGCCCTGGGTTAAATCCTAGCACTCACATGGAGGCTCACAATCCTAACTACAGTTCTAGGGGGGTCTCTATAACCCTCTCCTGGCCTCTGTGGGTACTGCATGCAAACAAAACACCTAAGCACAAGTGTTGGGGGTTGGCCTGGTACTGCTATGTTTTCAAATGCTAAATTCTGTACCCCAAGATCTGGCTGCCCCAGATGAGAAAACCCTCACGTATATCAAGTGATGTTATGTAAACCTGCTCAATTTAAAATTAATTGGTTAATAAAAGGCTAGAGCCTGTGATTAGGCAATAGAGAGAGAGAATGGGCCTTGTGGATCCAGTGAGGGGTCTCAGGAGAGAGCAGGAGGAAGAAAGGAGACCAAGAAAGGAGGAGGCCGCCATGAGAGGAGATGGACTGTGAGCACATGGCCAGGAGAAACAGCAAGTAACAAGGGACCTACTGGGATGTAAGTTAAGATAGCTCAAAACCTGCTCAATCTAGTCTTAGAGCCCATAGATAAAATACTAGGACTGTGTGTAAATCTGTAGGGCTAACTACAATGTGTAATTCATTTTACAAACAAGTCTTAAATAGCAGTGATCCCTCTCGCACCAGCATCCCCCTTCCTTCTCTAGGGCAGCTCCTTTGAAGCTAAGTAAACAGTTGCCTAGAGCTGAGGGCTGGTTCTCCCTACTCCTACAGAGTGAGTAAATTCCAGGACCCCCCAAAACCAACAAACAAACAAAAACAAACCAAAACAGAAGGAAAGGGCTGGAGAGATGGCTCAGCGGTTAAGAGCACTGACTGTTCTTCAAGAGGTTCTGAGTTCAATTCCCAGCAACTTCGTGGTGGCTCACAACCATCTGTAATGGGATC
The DNA here is from genome assembly GCA_021653895.1 of Mastomys natalensis. Lineage (NCBI taxonomy): Eukaryota > Metazoa > Chordata > Mammalia > Rodentia > Muridae > Mastomys > Mastomys natalensis. Next base: position 143,617 of record JAJTUV010000944.1, read on the forward strand.
TGATGCCCTCTTCTGGGTGTCTGAAGACAGCTACACTGAACTCATATGCACTAAATAAATAAATCTAAAAAAAAAAAAAAACAAAACACCAGAAGGAATTGAGCTTTCATTTTAACTTAAGTTGCTATTATTTTGGGATGTTACAGCAGCAGAATGTTTATTATTATTATTTTGTATTTATTTATAAATTTATTTTTTAGATCAAAGGTGTGCCACACCACCGGCTTTTAGATATTTATTCTGTAGAAAGTTTTCGAGTACAGGTTTCTTGGTAGCCCTGGTGTCTGGACTGGGCTCTGTAGCGCTGGCTTGAACCAGAAGGCAACAAACGGCGCTACACCCGGCGTAGAATTTAAAGGGTATGCATGGCATAGTGCAAGAAGTTGTAGTTACACCCTTTGTGAGGTGCCGAGGTGGTTTTGGGATGGCACTTCTGGTCCTCTGCTGGACAGTCAAACACTTTAACCACAGGTCTTCTCTCCCAGTGCTCAGCAGGTGGCTTAAGACGACAAAGCCACCTGGCGTCTGTCTGTTTCTCTCTCTCTCTTTTGTCTCTTCTTTCTCCCCCCTCTTCCCTCCCTCTGAGACAGGTCATTTTATATACATCTTACATCTTGTCTCTTGGAATCAACTTTATAGACCAGGCTGGCTTTGAATTCACAGGGATCCACAGGCCCTGTCTCCCAGTGCGGATGTGTGGTGAATGCCTCCCACCCCAGGAGTATAACCATCGTCTGGAATCAGAGATTCACAACTCTGGATTCTGATTATTATGCACAATTCAGGAAAGGGCACGAATTCAGGGGGCTTTAGGTGGGGCTGAGGCGAGCCACTGTACATCTCGTCCAACCCGTAGTCTTCCTCTGGGAAATCGCCCACGGTGACAGCTGATGGCTTGACAAAGGCACCATACTTGGCCTGGCATTCAAAGTAGCGTTTCCCTTTCACGCTGTGGGCAAGACGGGAGGCAGTGGTGAGGGGAGGCCTCCTGTCCTCGAGCCAGTGTGCGCAGGCTCAGCCAGCGGCACAGGTGGACTTCCACATACACACACGAGTACACGCCTTGGCAGCAATACGTTACCTGCCATCGTTTTTTCCCAATGGCTCATCATATCGGACACCAACCCAGTAGCCTGGCTTGAAATCTGTGAGTCCTGTCCGAGAGAGAAATCTCAGTGAAACCCCCTCCATTTCTAGGGCAGTGGAGAAGCTGTCATGAAGACAAACCCTCCTACCTCCATTGCTTAACTTCTCCTTCCAGACAAAGACAGTGTGGAGGCCTGGGTAACTGTTACCTGTCCAGCCCACCACTCTGTGCTGTTACTATATTATAAGGAAACGTTTGCATGTGCCTGACTGCTGTACCCGGATGTCGTATGCTTTGGTGATCCTTGGAGACCAATCACATCAGAAGTTAGTTAGAACTGCTTTGTATAGTTAGCCACACTAAGCTGGACCCAAACCAACCCCTAAGCAGCAGCACTTCCTGCACCTGCGTGTGAGCTTTTGTGCTATTTGCTTTTATAAGCTGCCCCTGGGACGAACCCCAACATAAAAGAGACAGGTGTAGAGAGACCTGCACCAATATAAGAAGCTGTTTGGAATAAGACTTCCATTTTGAGTAGGGGATGAATAACTTCTCAAGACCTCCCCGGGAACTGACATCCTAACTGGCAAGTTAAGACATGAATGTTAGGCAAGGCACATTCCCCACTACAGCTGAAGACCCCAACCAATGGGAGCAGGATAAGTACACAACAAAGTCATGTTCCTGAGAAGTCCGTATCCCTAAGTCTTGATTGACTTACACAGTTGTTTGTGGATTTTAGGCTTAAAAGCCCTGTATGATTTTAACTCGATCATGGTTCAACTCCTGAGTCTGTTCCGTGGCCCTGACTCATTAGCCTTGGGTTGTAGTATTCAATAAACTGACTAAGATTGGAGCTGAGTTTGTGCAGCGAGTCCCAGACCCCAAGAGATGGTAGCCACTTCCTGCTTCTGCCCCACTGACTCAGGACCCCACCCGGAGCAGAGCAGCACTGCCATATTACCACAGAGAAAACTTTTGTGGCAATGTGGCCATGGATAAACCAGATCTGTCATCAGTTTGACACTGAGATGGTTAGCCTCTGGATCGGTCACAGCCACGTTTAAGCTTCCTGTAGGGGATGTTCCCAGGGCAACCTAGCAAACTAACTCACATCCAACAACGAAATCAGCCCTGCCGAGACATGGGTAGTTTAGGCCTATAAGGCTAAGGGGTGGGCTGGCCCTGGTGGGGCATGCCTTTGATCCCAGAAATTGGGAGGCAGATGCAGGAAGATCACAGCAAGTGAGGCCTGCCAGGGCTATATAGACTGTCTTAAAAACATAAGGTCTGGAAATAATAGGAAGTGGGTCTGAGCTGGAAGACTTGGGTATAGGTCTGTGAGAGCATCCTGGCTCTGCCCTCTCCTCTGCTGAACATCACCTCCTCGCGATGCCCTGCCCACGTGCATGAGGCCAAATGGCTATGCTCTGACATCTGGAATCATGAGCCAAAAGTCATCTTTCCTTAACTTCTATCAAGTTTCCAGTCACAGTGACAAAAAGACACGTACCTACATACATGACAGTGCCCCTGCGAAGGGACTGGCCAGGTGCCCGCACCTCACAACGGCTCCCCACAGAGATGGCACTGGCTTGGTCCTTCTCCTCGCTGAGACGCTGGGCAGCCTCTGCCTCTTGCTGGGCCCGGAGCTCTTCGTTGTACGGGCCTAACTTGCTGCGTTTCATGAAGGATCGAACTGTGTCTGTGGGAGGGGGGACGGGGTCAAGCCTGACCTTCAGACCACGTTCCTCCCATGAAGGGCTGACAGTCACGAAGGGATTCTATTCTGAGTGTGTGAGCTATCACCAGCTATCCTCAAGCCTCTCACCATGGCTTTGGCCTCTTTTCTTTGTATCTCATAACAATTCAGAACTAAAGGGATGCCGCCTGCCACCAGCCCCTCACTTCTCCACACAGTCTATGGCCAACCCATTCTGACCTGTCCTCAGATGCCCAGCTCCAAGTGCCACACTGGCTACTCAAATCCCCTTCCTTCAGAGCCCCTATCTGCCTGCCTGACCCCCTTGCCCCTCCTCTCCCAGTGAGTATCTGTGCCCGTCCTCGATCCTGCCTCACCCTCTTCCGCCCTCCAAGCACTGTCCCCACCACCTAGCCTGTGATGGCCCACTCTGTCTGCCCCGCCAGCCCCTCCCAGCCCCGCCCATGGATGTACTCTGCCTCCGTTCGTAAGCTTCTGGTGAGATCTCGTATTTCTCCACTTTGGACACGTCCTCATATTCTCCAAGCCGGACGCCACTGTGGTCAATGACCTGCGGTCAGAGGAGCGAGGTCAGTGGGGACAGGGTCAGGATGGGGAGACACGGGAACAGACAGGGGTCACTTCCCTTTCTCACCCCATCTTTGCCTTTGGAGACTGCATCGGCCCCCAGATGTCCCCCACACGCTGGCATCATCACCACTGATGTGCCCATGCCCGTGAAACCAGCTGCAGGGGTCAAGCCTGGACCCTGTGATGCTCCTGGGCTGACGGTGACCTCCAGAACCAGGATCACCTGGGCCATGGCAGCCTTTCCGGTCCCCCTGTTCCTCTGCCCTCTGACTTCACGCCCACATCCTGAGGGTGCCAGCGATATCTGAGGCACAGCAGACCCCTCCTGGCTCAGCGCCCTCCCAGGCTCCAGTCCTTCCCCAACAGCTCCTGGCAGTTGCTGTGCTGCCTCCCACTTGAACGGTTTCACAGGCCACGCCCTCCCCACCTCTGCTACTAACCCTCTTCTTGAGGTGCTCACAGAGCAAGCACGCTGGGAAATGCTCGCCGATCTCACTGAAGGCTGGCCTCCCAGGCACACGGGATGCCAAGGTCTCCTGCGCCACCCTCATCCCCACAGATTTCTCCTATCTGGTTCTATGCTCGTTTAGTTACACTACCACACACACGAGGTAGGGCTAACCCAGGCCTTCTTCAGCATGGCGCCCAACTATACCTAACACAGGCATGTGAAGAACCAGAAACAGAACAAATGAAAGACAGAGAAAGAACCAGTTCTCTGGGTCAGACTTCTGGAGTCAAGGCAAACCCAGGCCAAAAATCTGCCAAGAGTTCATCTTAAGAAAGTAAGTTCCATGCCAGGCGGTGGTGGCGCACGCCTTTAATCCCAGCACTTGGGAGGCAGAGGCAGGCGGATTTCTGAGTTCGAGGCCAGCCTGGTCTACAGAGTGAGTTCCAGGACAGCCAGGCTACACAGAGAAACCCTGTCTCAAAAAACAAAACAAAATAAAACAAAAAAACAGTAACAACAAAAAATTAAATTCCAGCGTTAGGAGGGTTGCCCAGGCCTGTAATCTTAGCACTCTGGAGGTGGAGGCAAAATGATTAAGAGTTCAAGGACAGTCTGAAACACACACACACACACACACACCACATTGAACTGCATAAAAAAAAGAACAACAAATAGAAGAAAACAACAGCAAAAAAACCAAATTCCATCCTGAAGATGAGTTTTCTTCTTCCTCAAATGGAGACAACCCAGCTATGGTCCTAATATTTTAGGACCCACCTCCCCCATGTTATCTAGGGGTCCAATGACGCGGCAGTCGGGCAGTGACTCATGGAGGACCCTGTCTGTGCTGGGCCCCACTCCAGTAGCTGGTGACAGAGCAGTGAACTAAATGAGAGAGATGTTTGCATTCCTGGAATTCTAATCAGGGAGATGGACAATAAAACCCGACCAATGAGTAATGACCCACACTATCCCACACTGTGCTGGAACATGATGACAGCTAAGAGCAAAGAAAAACACAAAATACGTTTAGAAGAAAGGAGTGAAAGGCCAGGCAGTGGTGTGAGCACTTTAATCCCAGTCATCAGGAGGCAGAGGCAGGTGGATCTCTTGGTGTGAGGTCAGCCTGGTTTACAGACAGAATTTCAGGACAGCCAAAGAAACCCTGACTCCGAAGAAAAAGAACAAGAAAGACAGGTCAAAATCTTATACTGAGCTATAATCCCACTTAGGAAGTAGAGACAAGCTCAGGAATAGAGTTAGTCACGCTACACAGTGTAGTGAGACTAATCAGACCAATCAGCGCTACATGAAATTACCTCAAAAAACAAAAGAGGTGCTGGAGAGATGGCTCAGCAGTTAAAAGTACCATCTGCTCTTGCAGAGGACCCAGGTTTGGTTCTTAGCACCCACAGGGCAGTTCACAACACCTGGAATTCCAGTTCCAGGGGATCGTGTCCATCCCAGACTCCATGTGTATACATGCACACAGGCAAAAAAATTCATACACATACAGCCAAACAAATAAATCTCAAAACAACAAAAAAGAGGAAGGACAGAAAGACAGCTGTAGTGAGATGCTTCAGGGAGACAGAGATGGTGGCTCCTGTACCAAACCGGGCCCTCCGAGTTCAATTCACAGGACCCACACAGTGAGAGGACAAAAGGAACTGTTGACCTCTAAGCATGTGGTACCATACCCATGTGTTCGCACCATGGTGCACAATAAATATAAACAAAAAAAAAAAGAAAAGAAAAGAAGTGATTGATTCTTTTTTTTTTTCTTTTCTTTTTTTTGGTTTTTCGAGACAGGGTTTCTCTGTGTAGCCCTGCCTGTCCTGGAACTCACTCTGTAGACCAGGGTGGCCTTGAACTCAGAAATCCACCTGCCTCTACCTCCCAAGCGCTGGGATTAAAGGTGTGCGCCACCACTGCCCAGCATGATTGACTCTTTTAAAGATATTTTTTCTTTTTTTTTTTTTTTTTCTTTTTCTTTTCTTTTTTTTTTTTTTTTTGGTTTTTCGAGACAGGGTTTCTCTGTGTAGCCCGGGCTGTCCTGGAACTCACTCTGTAGACCAGGCTGGCCTCGAACTCAGAAATCCTGCCTCTGCCTCCCAAGTGCTGGGATTAAAGGCGTGCGCCACCACTGCCCGGCAAAGATATTTTTTTCTTCTGTGCTGAGAATCAAACAGAAAAAGGCCTTGTATTTGCTAAACATTCACTTTCATTGTTTTGAGTGTGTGTGTGTGTGTGTGTAGGCCCAAGGACACCCGTGGAACTGTTCTCTCTATCCTTTATGTGGGTCCAGGGATTGAACTCGGGTTGACAGGTTCCTATGACCAGCTCCTATCTTTTCCTTTTATAACAGAGTCCCATTGCTTCTCTTAGGCTTGCCTCCTGAATGCTGAGATTACAGGTGTGCCGCACCATAAGCCATGGTAGAAGGTGACACCTTCAGTTAAGATAAAGAAAAAGGAATGGAGGCAGAGCTCACGCAGGCTGTCGTTGAAACAACAGCATGGTAGGGACTGAGGGGGAACGAGGGGAGAGGCTGAGGGCAGGACGATAGGAGCTGACACACAGAGGTCTTCTGTATGCTTGCTGCTCTCAATCCAGCCAGCACATGATGGTTGAGCTCAATCTTTAGAGCTTTTTTCTTTCTTCCTCTCCACATAATATCCTCTAGATATCAGCTCAAACATTCATTCTCAAGGAAGCCTCTTCAGATATCCCCACGTAAAGCCTAGTACCTCTTCTGAATTTCACCACTCCCCTGGGCTCCCCCTAACTCAGTCCAGACAACTGTTACTGTCTACTGAACATCTGCTTCTTACCAGGCTGAACTGGGGGGGTTCACGAGACTAGGCCCTATACTGGTTATCACACTAGGCAAAACACAGCATCCACTGAATAAATATGTGAATGAATGTGGTTCAGGGTCCCAGGTAGGGTGGGCTCACATGGATACGACAGCCATCATCCACAGGATAGGAGCCCAGCAGTGCGTCCTCCTGATCCAACTTGCTGTAGAACTTATCATCAGCTCCATACAGCTCCAGTTCCATGCAGGAAGCAGGGCTGCCCACCACCAGTTCCAGTTTACACTGCGATGAGGAGAAAGGCTGTCAGAGGCCTCATCTTCAGACTTGGGTCAACAACCATGTTCCAAAAGATCCACCTTGGACCAGTTCCTTCTGGACCCGCCCCCTCGGCTTTCGGGAGCGTCTGATTTTCCCGGACCCCGCCCCTACTCTGTGGACTCCGTGCTCTGGGGCTCCCAGGCCTGGGAGGCTGGTTGCCAGTCTCTGCAACCTTACCTCCAGCCCCGCCCACTAGTTTTCAGCCCCTACTCCTTTTTCTTTGCCCCGCCCCCGCGGACCCCGCCCCCATGGCCACACCTTGAACTCTGCGATGGTGAGGCTACGACTGTATCGCTTCTCCGAACGGAAACTGTTGAGGGAGCTGCTGATGAAAACCGTCACGGTGGGCGCCGATATCCCCGTCACCTCCATCTCGCCGCGCCCCGTAGTGGCCCGCGGTCGGGTTCGGCCGTCTCACACCGGCTCCGCAGTGGCCGCCGCTGCTTCTGGGATCGAAGTCCCGCCCCTTGTCCCGGAGCTGACCAATGGAAGCGCTCCACCTAACATGGCCGGCCAATCGCTGTCGTCCTCTCTCCACGGACAGGCGGATTCTCGGGTACGTCCAACCAATCCCGAGAGACCTTCCGGTTCTTCCAATAGCAGCACGTGAAGCAGACGAGGAGGGCGGGAGGAGGCCGATGCCGGGGAAGAATGGCTGGAGTTATCCCGGTCCGCCGAGTGTAAACTCGGCGCATGTGCACTGGCCTTGGGCCAAGAAGAGAGCCGCGGCTTCTCTCGTTTGCGCTCAGTGCCTTGCGGGTGACGTTGCGCACCATAGTCCCAGCCCTTATCCTGGATCCATACCACTCGGAGTTGGGAAGCAAGGATCCGAAATCGGGAGTACCAGAGGGTATCGAAGGATTGACGCAAACTGTCAGCCAGACACCGTAGGCTAAGGACGCCGCGCGTGCGCGCAGCCCCGCCCTATTTGGGTGCAGCCACGCGATCCGACCCTTCCCGCGATCCGTAGCGCGGCCACGCAAGCGCAGAAAGCTCAGCCGCCCAGTCGCTATGGAACCTGACGGGACGTACGAGCCTGGCTTCGTGGGTATTCGGTTCTGCCAGGAATGGTGAGGCCCGGGCAGCAGGTGTGGGAAGGCAGTGAGGATTGGCTCCAGGGCTGACCTCTGACCTCCCCTCCCCACAGTAATAACATGCTGTACCCCAAGGAGGACAAGGAAAATCGCATTCTGCTGTACGCGGTGAGTGCCGGCAGCCCTCTCGCCAGCGGGTTCGCGCCTTCCCCGCGCGCTCCCTGCTGGCTCCCCCACGCTTTCGCCCCTTGACTACCCCTCAACACTCCCTCTCTTCCATCTTGTCCATCCCCCTCCTTGAATCATCCTGCCCTCCCGTCCAGTCTTGTTGGGGATCTGATCTGTTGGTGACACTTCTCTCCCCACGCTCTCCCGTCTGCAGTGCCGGAATTGCGATTACCAGCAGGAAGCCGACAACAGCTGCATCTATGTGAACAAAATCACGCACGAAGTGGAGTGAGTGGCGGGACCCTGACTTGGGGTATGGATAACCTCTTAGGACACCCAGTCTGACCGTAATTACTTCCCCATCCCTTCAGCGAGCTGACCCAGATCATCGCAGACGTGTCCCAGGACCCTACGTTGCCCCGGACCGAGGACCACCCATGCCAGAAGTGAGTACTAGCATAGGGAAAGAGGAGTGTCCACAGAGGGGTCTTTCACATTTCAGTAACTGAACCGTTCTCTCAGGTGTGGCCACAAGGAGGCAGTGTTCTTCCAGTCACACAGTGCCAGAGCCGAGGTGCGTGGCTAACCTCTTCCTTGGTGGCTGGGTGCTTCCCCAGGGGGTGGGGACACCAGTTTTGGGTTGATCCCGTTTCCTCGATCGTTCTTTTGGTCCTCACACTATTCCCTGGGTCCAGACCCTGACTGAACGTTCTTATTGCCAGGATGCCATGCGCCTATACTATGTATGCACTGCCCCACACTGCGGCCACCGCTGGACTGAGTGACCATTCCTTCCTCCGCCTATAATAAAAGCCACTTTCTACACTAGTGTTTCCCGTGTTTATTTGTCTCGTGGATAGGAAGCAGCCCGTAGATCAGGTTGTGCGGTGTAGGGTGCGGTGTTGTGCGTAAGCCTCAGGCCGAGAGCTGGTGAAACCGCAGTCTTCACATACGTGCAGCTTCTCCCTGCGCTCGCGGTAAGCGTAGCTGGCTGGCTGCCCGTGCACTTTAGCAAGATGAGCTTCAAGGGAGCAGCGCTGTGTGAAAGCTTTCCCACAAGCTCCACACCGGAACGGCCGTATTCCTGTTAAGATGAGCGGAAAGGGCGATGGCCTTGGAGTACAGGCTTCCCACTTTGCATTCTCTACCTTTATTCCTAGCTAAGCAGACACTTAATGTTTGTGGCCCACTAGCCATCTGCTACCCCTGCTTAAGGCAATAGGAGCCAGACCGTGTGTCTCCTCCATTCCTCAACAGGAAGTGTCATTCTGAGAGAGGGAGGGGCCCTTTTAGTCCCTTGCTGGTCTGAATCTGGAACCTGGAAATAAACCATATGGATTTATTTTGAGACAAGGTCTCACAGTGTAGCCCTAGCTGGCCTGGAACTCAGAGATCTGCCTTCCTCTGCTTCCCAAGTGCTGGGATTAAAGGCGAGGACCACAAGCCTAGCTTATTTGTAGCGTGTATGTGTGTGTTTGCTCATGTGTGTGTGCATGCACAGATGTCATGGTGCAAGTGTGAGGGGTCAGAAAATGATTTCAGGAGTCTGTTCTTTCTTTACACCACCTGGATCCTGAGGATGTAACTCAGTTATCAGACTTGCCAGCAATGGCCTGACCCACTTGCCTGGCCCCCAAACCTGAGTTCTGTAGCCAACACCCACCTTGACCCTGGCCAGGCCTCTTCCTTGGTGCCATCTTATACTCACCTCCTGTGAGGAACACGGTGTCTCTTGTTACCTGTGACCCTGTTGTATATCCCCGATCCCTAGAAACCCCACAACCCGCGCGTCTGCCTCTGTCATTCCGTCACCAGTGCTGTCTAGCGTCCGGAAGACCCTCTTTGTCCCTGCTGCTCACCAGTGTGAGTCCTCATGTGGCGCTTGAGATCGAAGGCGTCGTGAAAGCCTTTGCCGCAATAGTGGCACACGTGGCGCCTCGCTGGGCTGTGGCATTTGAGGTGCCGTGTCAGCATGCGTTGCAGCGGGAAGGCCTTGGGGCAGAGTGGGCAGCCAAGTGTCCCAGGGCCCTTGGGAGCAGAAGTCAGTGTCCCCTGTGAGGACTGCCAGAGGGTGTATGGATTAGCATGGCCAGCTGGATCTTGTTCAGTCTTTGCTACTCTGCGGACAGTTTGTGGTGTGCCCAGGGTGAAGGGCGGCTAGAAGAGGGTCTGTGAGTAGTGGGGACAGCTGCAACCCTCTCCCCAGGACCTTCCCTAACCAAGGCCATCACTCTGACCGTCATGGTCCTCCATGCCGAAGAACACACTTGGCTAATGTGAGCTTTCCTAGTTTTATTGTCTGCCTCCAGCTCCCACGGGAAAGAAGCTCTGTGAAGAAGTAGACTTTTGTCCCTCCTGCCAAACTCAACACCTAGTCAGTGCTTGCCTCTCAGATACAGAAGTGACCTCATACACTGAATTCTGACTAGTATTGTCCTTCCTTCCAAAGCCAGCAGTTAACCTACTCCTGGGAGGTTAAGGTACCAGAGCCCCCACCCCTGTCTGTCTATCTTTCTACTTAGTTTTTGGAATCTTGTTTGCACCCACTGGACACAGATCCCTGACAGCAGGGCCTTACAGCTGCCCACCTACCCTAGGAATAGCAGTCTATAACTGAGACTGGAATGAGCTAAGAACAACCCTGGGCTGGAGGGCATGCACAGAGGACCTGGAGTAAGGGCAGCCACCTTCCTGTGCACAGTGGAAAGCCATCCCTGTCTTAGCCGCCAGCTGCAGACTCACCACTGCCCAGGTGTCTCTCAGACCAGAAGATCTGTGTGCTGGTGGCACTGCCAGGCTGCTGCAGTCTGGGAAGAGAAGCCAGGTGGTGATGCCCTCTGCCTCCCGAGCCCTTCACCTCCAGGCCCAGATAGGTACATACCTGGGACATAGGCATCTCCCCGGAGCTGGTCGGGAAGGTGGCTCCAGTTAGGTGGCTGTGGACGCCGACTCCTCACAAGGAAGACCCTGGGCATTGCTCTCAGGATGGTGAAATGGCTCTTGACAGAGCTGCCTCCTCTGTCTGCTCCCTGTCAGACCTCAGCCCCAGAGCTAGGTGAAATCAGGAGCCCCATGGAAGCCTCATTCTCTTCATGCAAATTTTGAGACCAGCCTGGGGAGCAGCCTTAGCTGGCTCTGGTTACCTCTGCTGGGGCCTGCCATCATGGCTCCTTCTCTAGGTTAGGCTCCCAGGCAACTCTGCCATCTTCAGAGCATCGAGACACTGGAGAACTCACCCCCCACCCTCCCACCCCCAGGGAGGCTTCAGTGAGAGAAGAGCCTAGGCTACTCCTGGGGATGGAGATCAAAAAGACACATGGCCCCTGGCCTGGAAGGGCAAAGGACTCTGGGGACTGCTGTTTACCAGGCAAATCAGGCCCCGGACATCCATCCGCCTGCCTAGTTATTCAAATCACAGCAGCTGTCTGGGGACGGCTGTGATTGTTCTGTGCCACTGGTGTAGGATGACAGCAAACTAAGTAGTTAAAGGCAAAAATAAGCCGGGCGGTGGTGGCGCACGCCTTTAATCCCAGCACTCGGGAGGCAGAGGCAGGCGGATTTCTGAGTTGGGCGCGGTAAGAGGTCCAGGCAGCCTAGGGCTACAGAGTGAATGTCCAGGACAAACACAAAAGTGGCTATTCCTCAAGCCGGAAGCATAGTGCACACTCCTCTCTCTCTGATCTTTATTTCCAAAGATGACAAGGCTCACTCAAGCTTAGGGTGTTAAAATGCTGGTTTGCTCAACAGTCCAGTTCCTAGTGAGTGCAGGAATTCTTCCCATCCACTCTGGGTAGGCTATTGTAGATTGGTCCTTCTCTGATGTCTGAACTAGGAGTTGAGAATTGTGAATACTCTCTTCACAGTTACCTTCTCTGGCTTATCTGACAGTCTTCTAAATGTAGTTCTATACTTCTAAGTATAGGCGGACCTTACTTAGTTCAGCACTGAAAATGAACACATTCTGCAGGGGGGGACAGCAGTGACCCAGAATTCACCCCAGAAGAGTCAATCATGAAGAACTGAGTGATCCAAGCTGGGATAGGCAAAACCGGGAGGGTGGAATTCTCGGAACAAAAGATTCGAATCCAGCCTATAGTTTGGGTGGGGTCCCTATCTGGCTTACATGCCAAGTGCCTTTACCCCTGATCCCTCTCAATATTCCCTGTCCCCTCAATAGAGGGTCTCATGTAGCCCAAGCTGATCTTACAGAGCTGGGGAGGAAAATGAATCCCCAATTCCAGCCAGAGGGAATAGTCATTACAAAGGTTTGCTGGGATGAAAATGTACATTTCGTTGTTGAAAGTTTGGTGGTGTGAAGGCATACACAATAGCCCATGAGGACAAACCACAGGGATTGGTTCACTTTCCACCTTTCTGTGGTGTGCTGGCTACTTTTCTATCAACTTGGCACAAACCGGAGTCATTTGGGAAGAGGGACGTTCAATTGAGAAAATGCCCTCACCCAATCGGTCAGTGGGTAAGCCTCTGGTAAACTTTCTTGATTGATGTGAGCGGGCCCAGATCACTGGATGGTGCCGCCCGTGGGCTAGTGGGTCCAGCTTCTATAAGGAAGAAGGCTGAGTAAGCCATGAGGAGCAAGCCAGTGAGCAGCCCTCCTCTAGGGCCCCTGCATCAGTTCCTGCCTCCCCCGAACGATGGACTATGATGTGGAAGTGAATAAACCCTTTCCTCCCCAAGTGACTTATGGTCTTTCTGATTGTTTTGTGTTCTTTTCAATCACACTAATAGAAACCCTAAGACATGAGGATTCAGGGGATTGAACTAGGGACACCAGGCCCATGTTGCAAATGCCTTTGTTAAGCCATCTTGTCCCCTCCCCTTTTTAAATAAAACAGAATGGAAGAGGGTCTTAGGTATCTCAAACTGGCTTCTAACTTACTATGTAGCCAAGAATGGTACTGAATTCATGATCCTTCTGGCTCCACCGAAGTGGAAACTTCTGGCTTGTTTGGAAAGTCAGTTATGTCAAATGATGTTTTGCTGGGCACACAGGTGAAAGGATGTTTTGCTATAGCAGACACGTGAAAGGGTGCGTAATGGAGTATAAATATGACCCACAGACACTGCGAGATATCACTGATATTATCAATACTCTTTGGTAGAACACGCACGTATTGGTTCCACTGACAGTTGGCAAGCATTGCCGTTTCTTCAGGATTGAATGACAGTTGCGGTTCATGCCTGGTGTCTGCCTGCCGGGAGGACTGGTCTGCAGCTGTTGATTTGTCTTTGGTGTTTGCTATGGGACTGAACTGCTGACAAAGAAGATCGAGCTCGCCTCCATAGAACTATTGCTGAACAGGTCCACTTCCCCCACATCCTAATAACTTTTCTCTTCCACTACCTCTGCAGGTGGTGAGCAAGAGGAGAGGTTGAACGTTTATTAAAATACGATGTGTCAGGGGCAGCCCTGCTTATACACTGAAGGCCTAAAATCAGCCATAGGCCTAAATCAGCCTGCTAACACAAAGCCTTGGTCTCTGTGGAAAAACACTGAACAGATGGCTATAAGATCTTGTAAACAAGTAGCCTTGGTGGAAATTTACCAGCTTGGATAGTCAGACCTTGTGGATAGGTAGCCTTGGTGGACAGTACCAACTTAGATAAGGACAAGTGACTCATAGACAGAGTCATAGTGGCCTGCTCCCTGAAACTTCACCCAGCTGACACTCTGTTCTGGAAGACATCTGTACTCCCCCTGAACACCTACGATCCTGCGTCATCCCCTTCCCCACATCCTGCCTTTGTTTATAACCCATGTGAAAAAGTAAAAATTACAATTTGATCAGACTATAGACAAGCCGCTCGTTCTTTGCATTCCCGTTTCCCCCATTCTTTCTTTCAGGTGATCTCCCTGGACCCTGTTCACTGCCCTGCTGGACGGGGCAAGGATGCAAAAAACTCAAGTGCTGGGATTGCAGGCATGTACCACCATACTCAGTCTCTGTGGTGCTAGGGCTAGACTCTGGGGGCTTGGTGTATGCCAGGCCTGTACTCTTTATGTCCCTTGCCCAGGTAGGGTTTCTTTGCATTTCCTGTGTTCTGAGTCTGAAGTGTCCCTGGAAAGGCTCCTGTGCTAAAGACTGGTGAATCCAGTTGAGAGGTGATTAACGTATGAGGGTTCCAAGTTCATCTGTATGCTGTACTTTGCTATCTCATCTCTGCAAGACCTGGGCAAAAGTCACTTCTCAATGAATCTTGGAAAAATATTTTTGTGTGTGCACGTGTCTGTGCGAAGGTGTGTGAGTGTGGGGCAGAGGCCAGAGGCATTGCAGCCCAGAGTTGGAGCTACAAGAATCCAATGTGGTTGGGAACCATCCAAAGTGGGTGTTGAGAATAAACTCGGGGCCTCTGGAAGAGCAGTTTGTGCTCTTAACCAGGAGCCAACTCAGCCTGGTTGTTTTGTTTTGTTGTGCTGAGTCTGATGGAACCAAGGCTGGTCTCACATTTAACTGTGTAGCTGAGGCTGGCTGGCCTTGAACTCCTGATCCTATCTCCACGCCGGCAAGTGCGGGGATTAACAGAATTACAGGTGTGTGCCATATACCCTCAGCTTGTTCATTTGGCAAATGGGTCTTAAGATGTCTTTCTGTTGTGGTGTATGTTGATCTCCACAGGTCACATGTGCAGTGTGAGGTCAGCCAAGGGTGGACATATAAATGGGTAGGTTTATGAAGTCCGGAGATGGTTAGGCAGGCTCTGAGCATCAGCTGAGCTGAGAAACAGAGCTGAAGTGACTCTATCTCATAGACTCAAATTCATATGACTGATGTCTCTGGTGCAGGTTGGTGTCTCACTACCTAGGAACTATCCTGGTATCAGGGGAGCCAAGGGTGGGTTTGGGGCACACTAATGGAGGAGAACTATTTTCCTCAGGTGCCCTATGTCTGCCACCATGCTAGGAGAAACCTAGGGTCAAGCTATTGTGCAGCACAGCACTCAGGTCTAACAGCGGCTTTTTGTTTTTCAAGTAGCTCTGGTGTCCTGTAGACCAGGCTGGCCTTGAACACACAAAGTTCTGCCCACCTCTGCTTCCTGAGCGCTGGGCTTAAAGGTGTGCACCACCAATGCCTGGTGGCTGTTAC
The DNA here is from genome assembly GCA_021653895.1 of Mastomys natalensis. Taxonomy (NCBI): domain Eukaryota; kingdom Metazoa; phylum Chordata; class Mammalia; order Rodentia; family Muridae; genus Mastomys; species Mastomys natalensis. Next base: position 158,896 of record JAJTUV010000944.1, read on the forward strand.
CTTAATTAGAGCTACCATGACTGCCCACAGATCAGGCCTGTGGATGGGATGAAGCTGGGTGTACTGGCTCTGTGCTTTACACCTCTCTGCTAGATTCCCTTTTACAGAGACACGGGACAGTCATATGGTCATGAGACTGGCCTTCTTAGGAATACACTGCCTGAGAGAGCTGGAGGCTCAGGGAATGAGGACAGACAGTCCTTTCCCTAGTGAAGGCAGCACAGGGCTCAGCACCTGAGTGGCTTAGGTCTGCCGTCCAGCAGTGTTTGTTCAGTGGGGATTGTTTTCTAGTCCCTGTGGCGGAAAGGACAACAGCAGTGGGACCCTGCAGGATCCACTGTGGATTTAGCCTAGGGCTGGCTATTGGTCAGTAGTATACGTACTGAGGCCAAGTTTAGGCCAGTCATGACCACAGTGACTCCATTGAATTTGTAAGCACCCACAGGTTAAAGTTAGTTCTTCCCTAGGGCACCCTGGACTTCCATAAGAGGACTTCCTTGGACTCCAATGGGCAAAGAGTATGACCCCTGCTCAGTTTGCTAGGGACAGGCTACATGGGAAGCCAGGTTATGCATTCATCATTATGGCTGGTCCCATGTTCCTTGTCAGCAGGTCCACAGACAGGGCCTAGAGCTAAGTGAGTTTTCAGGCTGGTTCATCCATGCAGGGGTCTCTCTCTGTCCCCCCGACCTCCATCCACTGAGGAGGGCTTTACAGACTGGACAGGTTCCAGGAAACAATTGTCAGTTTATTTGCTTACAAATCTATTTCTCCAGGGCAGCAGGGCTTTGGTAGAGGGGCTGCAGGCTCTCAGTCACCCCTTGCCTTCCTCTTCACTGCCTGCACCAGCAGCTCTGAGTAGTGTTCCAGCAGGGCCTGCAGGTTTGGGCTGGCCAGGGGACAAAGTGTAGGTGGGGACGGAGGACCTGAGCTAGGCAGTGTCTGGGGTGGGGCCAAGTTAGCTGCAGCCATGCAGCTGCTGGCTGCCAGCTGGTTGTGGATCCAGTCAAAGGTGGAGGCCAGCTCAGTCTGTGCCTGCCGCTGCTCCGCACCCAGCTGGTTGCTGGAGACCAACTGTAAGGGATGGCAGGCTTGTTAGAGGACATCCAGGTGGTGGCAAGGAGCCCTCTCCATTGTCCCATCCTGCCCTGGGCTCCTTGGCTTACCGTGTGGTAAAGGTCTAGGGCTTCTTGGAAGGCAGTCTGCAGCCTGTGCAAGACTGATCCCACACTGCCTAGGTCAACAAGTGCTGGGGGAGGGACTTCAGCTCGTGGCCCAGGCTCGCCACAGTGTCCAGGGCTGTCTGGGATCACACCTGATGCATCTAGGGGTACAGAGTAAATGGCTAGGATATTTTGCCTTTCTAGATGGCCCAAGAGAGGCCAGGTAGCTGGGCTGAAGACTGCAGGACATGGACCACCGTCTTTAGGCCCCTAGGATCCTCTTCCCCATAGGGCTCTCTGAATGTAGTAACCTTTCCCCTAAAGCCTTTTGCTGCCACCCTGAAACTCAAGCTACACCGATGACCCCCTTTTCTCTTATTTGTCTCACTAGCTTCATCAGCTTGTGATATGTTTGACCCTGAGATTTTTGTCTGGGCTTCTCCCCTAGTGTAGGAATCAACCTTCTTGTTTGTTACTATGTCTCATGTATGCATCCAAGACCTAGAACAAAGGCCAGCATATGCTCACTGACTATGTAAGTGAGGGACTGGACGGAGGAAGGAGTGAACCTGGCACCGCCCCTGTGGCCAGCCTGAGGGTCCCACCTGGGGAGGTGAGTCAAGCAGCGCAGGGGACGGGCTAGTGTTCTAGCCACATCCCAAGGGCAGTACTCACCGGGGGTGGGCTCCAGGAGAGCAGCAGTGCTGCCAGGCATCCTAGACCTGGTGTCTAGAAGTTGGAGGCTGTTAAGGTGAGCAGGAGGGGTGAGGGGCCCAGAGGCTGAGGTCTTTGGGAGAAACACAGAACTGTGGAGTCCCAGGGTGCTCATGTCTACAGGGCTGGGTGCACAGAAGCTGGCTACTGTGACTGCCATACTAGGTGGGACATCCACGGGTTCCTGAGACCACACGTGTGTGCTGGGTGTCTCCAGTGGGGGTGGGGAGAGAAGCTGCTCACAGACGCTGGATAAAGTCAGTTTCAGGCTGGCTCGGGCCTCATGGTTGCCCCAGGAAGGCAGTGCAGGCTCGTGGCCTTTGACGCTAGAAGTGAGTGCCACTGTGGTGGGGATGGCCTGGAGCTCCTGGCCGGGGGATAAGGGCTTATGAAGTGACCTGGGTAGCTCAGCTGTCACAGGGCCCTCACTGTCCCCAAGAGAGATGCTACGTGTCATCTTGGCGTGTGAGCTCATTGTGGACTCCAGGTAAGAACATGTCGATGGGGCGGAGATACTCTGCTCCAGGCCTGTGGTCAGTGCAGATGTGGGTGTTAAAGGCTTCCTGTCTGTGGGTGGCACCAAGGACGGAAGGACACAGGATGCCAGGCCTGCGAGGGGAGGGGCTGGAAAAGAAGTAGATGATTCACTTGCACCCCTGCCTCAGAGCCCAGCCCTAAAAAAGCTTCAAATCTGAACAGACACCTCCATGGCTCCACTAGGCACCCAGGGCTGTTCCTCTAGGATTAGGGAGACTTACTAGGTAGACTCAAGGCCTCTAGAGTCTCTTCAGCCTTCTGCCCAGAGAGGACCTGCAAGCACAACTCTTGTAAGGACAAGGGCTCCTGGCTTGCAGCCCCATGTCCTGACAGAGTGATCCCAATACTCACGTTGGTCCCATCTGAGGACATGTAGCCAGTACCTGCTCTCAGGGGCCCTGCTTTGGGCTGGTTGCCCCCTTGGCCCATAGGCTGAACATCTGGAGACTTTATGAGGTGCAGGGGCAGCCTGGGAGGGAACCTGGGGAGGAAGCCAGGTGGGAAAGACGCGTTCACATAGCCTTACCCTGGGGTAACTGAGGGTAGGGCATGTCTCCACCTGGGGCTGGGGGTAGAAAGAGGGGAGCACAGGGGTTTTCGCTTCTACCTGGAGGTCTTCTGGAGGCGGGAAAGGAACTGGGTGGAGATGCTCAGTCTGGGATTGAAGAAATAGTCCTCAGTTTCTGAGATCTTTATGTCTCCCAGCGATCCATGAAAGAGCTCTAGGAAGACACCCAAGGGTCCTCAGGCCTGCCGACATCTCAGGTGCCTCAGGTGTGGACTGAGGGGCCGAACTGTCTGCACTCCCACCCATCCTTCACCACCTTACCATGAAAGACTGCCCCAAAACACCCATATACTGTGCTTGGCACTAAGCGTGCGCGCGCAGTGCGCCGCGCGCACACACACACACACACACACACAGGCACAAGCAGGGTACAAGGTCAGTTCCTACCTTCAGTAGGGGCATCAGTAAGTGTCTCAAAATGGTGGCGGAGGAACTTCTCCTGCTCAGGCGTCTGGGGTAAGGAGCCATTGCCCAGGCCTGGCACCTCGGGCTGGGAAAGCTCTTCTGTACTTGAGTGCTCTGGATGGGAGGCAGGGTGGAGAGGAGTTGCAGCACTGTGAGTCACGGCAGATGACGCTTGACAATGGAGAAACCTAGACCTGCCTGCCACACACATGGTTGCTACTAGGCTGAGAAGGAAATGGCAGTCTTTTATTGAGGAAACTGAGGCTCAGGGCTGACAGGAACTTTTACCTGGCTTACCTGTCATGATGAGGTGAGGGCCAGGGTCTGTGCGAGGAGTTGAGACATGGGCAGCAGCAAAGCTGCACTCCAGTTCAGCCTCTGACTCCCCCGAGTCTGAAGGAATAGAGGGGAGTCAGGAGCCTGCCTGAGGTGAGACGGGGCACACTGACTAGATGTTTTACCATTGTACAATGCCCCTATCTGGAGGATGGGGCAATATGTATCCCCTCACATTTTTATGGCCCAGCAAGGTCCCCCAGTCAAGCAGTGGCAGAGCTGGGTGTTCAGCTAGGAGCCCAGCATCCTCAGGTAATGGCAGAAACCCCTTGTCTTCTATGACATTATCAACATTGGAGAGCTGGGTCAAGGCCACTACCAGTGCCCACAAGAGGCTATCACAGACCATGAGGGTGCCTGCTTGCTCCCCACTCACCCTCAGGGGGGCTCTGATCCTTTGAACTGACAGAGGAGACCCTGAGATAGGAGTCGCCTTGCTGGTCTTCAGGTCCTGCCTCTGCCTCCTCCTCATAATACTCCCTGCAACACCATGAGGGCGGGGTTATACTGGCAATTAACAGCTGGCTCTTTCCCAGAACCCTGAGGCCCACACCCTGCTCCCAGAGCACACCCCAGCTTCTCCTGCCTCCAAACAAAATCCTCATCCAACCCAGGACCAAGGAAAGTGAGGCTGAGTCTGTCTGAGACAGCCCTCAACTCACCCATGTCCATTCCCACAAGCCAGTGGGAGAACAAAGCATTTTTCCAGGTTGGCCTCTCACCAGGGCTCTCCAGCTATGGGTCCGTGTGGTGCATAGGACACTCACCTGTGCGTCCCTGTAACTGTCACTTCCGCCTCTGGGGAGCACAGGATGACTTCTCTTGTCTCAGTGGCTCCCCTCTGTAGAGGCAGGTAGGAGGGGCGTCCTCGGCTGTCCTCTTTGGGATTCCCTGACTAGGAGTGAAGAGCAGAGCCATTCTGAGGTAGCCAGATTCACCCCAGGCCCTTGAATGCTGCCAGCAGTTATGCACAAGTGGAGAGGAGTGGCCCCACGGCCCCCACTGCCAGACACATCAGAGACAGTGTGAAGTCAGCACTCGGCCGGACCTCCTCACCCACCCTGGCATCAGCAGTCTCTTTACAGATAAGGTGTAGGTACGGCCTAAGACCAGAGGAGGCCTAACCCTCTGGTTACAGGACAACCAAGAATAAGCAAAGCACTGGCTGGGTAGGCTCAGCGGCACACACCTTAAATCCCAGCACCCAGAGGCAGAGGCAGAGGCAGAGGCAGAGGCAGAGGGTCTGTGAGCTCGAAGCCAGCCTCGTCTATGTAATGAGTTCCAGCCCAGCCAGAGTTACATGATCAGACTGTCTCAAAACACAACAAAAAGAGGCAAACCAGTTCATGAGGAGAGGTGGAACACGGGTTCCCGCAGGTGGTGGGTGGGTACTGACTTGGGGTTAGAACATGCTCTGAGGGTGATGTAGGTGGCAAGTACCTCTGAGTGGCACAGGTAGCTCACCAAGCCTTCTCCCTGAGCCGCGTGTCCGTTACCGAGTGAACACTGTATCACAGAAAAGAGGAAATGTATTCATGAGAATAGGGAAGGATTGCCTTCTAGGAAAAAAGTGAGGGTCCAGCCCTGCATCTCTGAGTTCTCTGAGGCAATAGAACCATTTTTGGAAAACTAAGACAAGAGAGGCAAGCCTCCTACCTCGGGTCACAGGCAGGGAGGGGCTAATCCAGGGCTCTACCCACTTGAGCACTCCCATTTAGAAGAGAAGTCTATCCTGGGACCCAAGCTTTAAGAGCTTGGTCAAGGGCTGGAGAGACGGCTCAGCGGTTAAGAGCACCAACTGCTCTTCCAGAGGTCCTGAGTTCAATTCCCAGCAACCACATGGTGGCTCGCAACCATCTGTAATGGGATCCAATGCTCTCTTCTGGTGTGTCTGAAGACAACCGCAGTGTACTCATATAAGTAAATCTTTAGCTGGACAGTAGTGGCGCACGCTCTTAATCCCAGCACTTGGGAGGCAGAGGCAGGCAGATTTCTGAGTTCGAGGCCAGAACTGGTCTACAGAGTGAGTTCCAGGACAGCCCGGGCTACACAGAGAAACCCTGTCTCTAAAAACAAAAAAACAAACAAAAAAAATCTTAAAAAAAAAAAAAAAAAAAAAAGAGCTTGGTCAAGTCTCTGAGTGACCCACTCCCAAAGATGGCCTGTTTGCCCTCCACCATCCCCTGTAACCCTCTCTCCTCATCCCTGAGTGAGCACCACAGTGCAGGGAGGCTGGGGGGCTGGCTGTACCTCACTCAGCAGACCTGTCAGGTTTTGTGGCTCTACTGAGTCCAGAATAGAGTCGTCTAGATTTTCGGGCTTCATGGGTGTCAGGTAGGAATCCAGGGTCCAGGCATCCAGGATGGTCTTGATGGGCTCCTGCTCAGCCCGCTCGGCCCAACGGCCATGTGGCTGGTAGCTGCGCTTGGCATGGAAAGCTGAGCTGTCTGTCACATCATCATCCCCTAGCTTGAGGGACAGGGACAATAGTTAGACAGCTAGTCATAGCCATGCATCTGCTACTTTCGACAAGGACTACACAGATCTCATGTGGTCTCCTGGCTTTACATCCTTTAAGGAAACAGCTTCCAGACATGATAAGCCTCTGTCCTGAACCTATCTACCTTCCCCTCACCTTTCTCTTTCTCTCTCCCTCCTCCTTTCTTCCAGATAAGGTCTTACCCTGTAGCCCATGGTGGCTGGAACCTCCCATAGAGCCAGTCTTTCTGACCTAGCTCTCAAGAACTGGGACTATAGCTGTAAGTCACCAGACCAGCTGAGAGCCTCTTGCCAACAAGGCTTTGCCACCCCTCCACACGGGTGTCTATGTTACTATGCTGAGGGCTCTATTCTGATTCTCCCTTATCTGCTCCCTCCCCCCAAGCCTCACCAGCCCCAATGATTCTTTTTATTTATTTATTTATTTATTTATTTATTTATTTTTTTTTTTTTTGGATTTTTGAGACAGGGTTTCTCTGTATAGCCTTGGCTGTCCTGGAACTCACTCTGTAGACCAGGCTGGCCTCGAACTCAGAAATCCGCCTGCCTCTGCCATCCAAGTGCTGGGATTAAAGGCTTCTTTGCAGTTTCTTAAGCCCCAAACAGTGGCAGTCATTCTCCTCCCAACGTGTGGTCTGTCCCTCCCATGTCACTTGTATTTTACCAACAAATTCTGTCAGCTGTCACTCAAACACACCCAAACACAGCCCTGCTCCTATTCTACCAAAGCTGTTGCTGGAGAGGACACGTTTGTGATTTGTGTTAATTTTACATTTTCTCATGTCCAACTGTGAGACAGCTGGATATGCACTTAACTTCTCGGGGCCTCAGATCTCCTGTCTGTGAAACGGAGATAGGAAAGACCCCACTGAAGGTTTTGCTTTGTATTTTTGTTTTGTCTTTCCAAGGCAGGGTTTCTCTGTGTATCCCAGGCTGGCCTGGAACTCACTCTGTATCCCAGGCTGGCCTGGAACTCAGAGATCTGCCTGCCTCTGCCTCTGCCTCTGCCCACTGAGTGCTGGAATTAAAGGCGTGCGCCACCACTGCTCAGCTAATTTTTTTTTACTCTAACTTTTAAGAATGTAAAATAAAATTGTTTTCCAGGAAATTAAAATAATAGACTAATGGTTTCCATACAAGTGAAGACCGAGTAAAGACAATGAAGGGCTGAGAATGAGTAAGCGGCCTGTCCGTGTTTAGCATCTCTGTATCCTAATGTGTGGGCAGCGAGAAGCTGCGGCCCGAGAAGGTAGGCCTGACCTAGGCATGGCCTTGGGGATGAAATAAGTCATAAACCTTCTTTGCTGTTTGCAGTTCTGAGGTTAAACCTAAGGCGTCACTGTGCTATAGCCTGTTTCCCAGCTTTCTTTCTACTTGTTACCGCTTCCTATTTTGTTTGTTTCAGAGACGGGGTCTCATGTTCCCATGTGCCCCTGGCGGGCCTGGAACTTGCTACATAGCAGAGGATGACCTAATCCCTCTGGGGCTGGGCTAGAGAGGTGCATCGCCACAGCCGAGGGCGTCATGATGCTAACACTCACCTCCAGCCTATCGTTGTTAGAGACGGTTACCCTAGGCTGGTCTTGAACTCTGGAGAGCCCCTCCCCTTCCTCCCAAATGCAGGCTGTGTGCCTGCCTTACTGCTTCCCTCCCAGTTAGGGGTCTTACTAAACTGCCCAGGGTGGTCTTTTCCTCATTCCTCAGTGCATGCAAGCCTTGGCCTTGTAATCCTCCTGCGTCAGTCTCCTGAATATCTGGGATTACAGGCCTGTACCACAGCTCTGGCTAAACATTAGGTTCTGCTACCAGTCTCTCCTCACAGGCTCCTAGCCTGTCCCTCACCCTTGGCAACAAGTAACCATTCCTTCCACCACCCTCACCCCCCACTATCTTTGTAGTATTTCTTTCCCTTCTATCCAACTGAAATCCCTCTAGAGTCCACCGCTTCCTTCTAATCCAGCCCCCCAGGCTCTCTTCTAGGCCTCTTACCTGCCTCTGCCTGTCCCTTGGCCTGTTTCCTGTCACTACCTTAAGCTCTGAAGACTTCAGCAGATGCCACTTGGCACTAAACTGATATCCTGAACAGTCTTCATTTTTCCTTCCTATTGTTGTTTCTTCTCTTGCATATATCCGTTCCCACATCCTACTCAGCTCACTTCCTGTGGGGCACAGGCCCTCTCCCGCTTCCCTTCACAGGAGAGCAGGCCTGGAAGACAAGACTATCCCTTGCTCCCTGTTCCACCTCCAATGGCAGAACAGCGGCAGGCATGGCGCAGATGCTTGCCTGAACCAAGGGCTGCCTCAGCTGAGACCGAAAGGATGATGGGCTCTCCACAGAAAGGAGACATGGAGAGAAAAAAGGACTTCCTGAAGGGAAGGGGAGGGGAGGGCTCCCTGCCAGCTACTGAGTCTCCCATCCTCCCAGTACACTCACCAGCCGCTTCGCCCAGAGTGGCAGCTTGCCGTTGGTCAGCAGGCACTGAGGGTCTGCAGACACAGATACATGAAGACATGTCAAGCAACCTCAGAGATGAATGGACCACACTTACAACTGAGTTTTCTCCAAAAGGGGTGGCACAAGAACCCATGGGTGGGTCAAAAGATGTCCAACCTCACTAACTGTCAGAGAGACGAAAATTTAAATAAGGTATACTATTACTTATAAAACTCTGCTACATGCCCATAATCTCAGCATTCAGGAGGCTGAGGCAGGAGAAGCAAGACCTCCAGGATGGTCCAGGCTACAAAGTGACAGCCTGTTTTCAAAAGACCAAAACCAAAACCACAGATGCGGCTTGGCTGTGGAGTGTTAGCTTGGCATGTGCAGGGCCCTGAGCTCAATCCGTATTGCAGTGTGGGGGAAGTGAGCATAGCCTCCCACGCCATTTTGGATAGCACATCCAAGTGAATTTGGAGCACCCTTAGGGTTCCCTTTTAAAATAAAAAATATTCTGATGTCAGGATCCAGTGTGCCTGTTCAGGAAAAATACTCAATGCCCAAGTAGGTGACCCAACAAAGGTGGGTACAGCTTCCACAACACGGTATGAAATTAGAAAAAAACTGAACGGGGTGGTACTTAATCAGAGCCGACTGAGCCTTAGCCTGCAGGTCTGGCCGACCACAGCAACTGATTCTGACATGGGCCACAGTTTACCTCAGGAACACAAATCACAACTGCAGAACTTTGCTTGCGAATTAGGAATGAGTGCTCATTTCTCTGCAGAGCTTTGTAAGTCTACAGCTGATAGAGGCCTCTTCCTCTCAAAAAGGGTCAGTCTGCCTGTGCACAAAGGTGATGTGACAAAAAGCAGAGACAGAGAATGGAGAAGATCTTCCTCTTCTTTGTGGGTTTTGAGATAAAGTCTTACTATGTAGCTCAGGCTGACCTGGGACTTGCCATCCTCCTCCTTCACTCTAAGTGCTGCACTGCATGTGTTAGCAACCACACTTGGCAAAATGTCTTTTTGAGACAGGGTTTCTCTATAGTACAGGCTTGCTATGTATAGACTTCCTATGTAGATCAGGCTGGTCTTGAATTCACAGAGATCTTTTGGGATTAAAGGCATGCACAGGCTAGCCTCAACTTGCTATGTAGCTAAATGCTGGGATAACAGACAGGTGCACAACACTCAGTGGGAAAGAATCTTCCTTTTAATATCACATGACTACCTGGACCCAGCAAACCTTGACTAGTATTCATTTTTTCAGTTGTATCAACCAAAATCACTAGCTCAATATTACACTAATAGTTTTGACCCCAGGCTACTGGTCCCCCTCTCCTAACCTGGGTCCAAGCTCTCTTTGGATGGTGTTTTCAGCAACTCTTCTGGTTCACATTCCTCCTCCATCTCATCCTCCGTCTGCTCTCCAGGGCTCAGGGAACGAATCTCACTTGGTATGGATGCATATGTCTCCTGGCTTCGGGAAGGAAAACAGAAAGGAGAGAAACAGAGGTAAATGGGGTGAGACAGGGATTTGTTGAGAGCTGAGTCTGTCCAAAGCTTCAGCTATGACTCTGCTGGTAGCCACAAGGCAGGGTAGTAGCCTCAAAACTATAGCACCAACAAGGACCCATTCCCTTGGTGCCTTGCCCAGTCATTCCTCACAGGTACCTGGGAGCCTGCATGGAGGCCCTGGCAAAGCTTCCAGGATGAGAGGCAGACAGGAATAGGCCCAGATCAGAAAAGAAATCTCTAAACATTCTTGCTAAAATGAGCATTCACCAACACCTCCAATCTCAGATCAGAATCTGAGCCAGGCCTTGTGGCGCATGCCTATAATCTTATCACTCGGGGTTAGGCAGGAGGACAGCCTTGAGTTTAAGGCTGGCATGGGCGAGTTAGCAAGACTGTATTGGGATTCACTCCAACAGTCTGAGAGAGGCAGAGAGACTGAAACAATGTGCTTAGGGGACTCATACAAGTGAATGCCCAGCTCTGTGCTGAGGGTGAGAGAGTGACACTGGCGTCCCTGCTGGATCCCCCCTGAGCATCTTTCTCCACTGATGGGAAGGAAGGGCCTTTTGGTACTAAGAATGAGGTGTCTCCATCTTAAATCCTTTCCTAAGTGTGCTTTTGGAACTTTGTTTCCAAAGCCTGACATTCCCACCCGGCTAAGGCTAGAGAGGGCTCGGCCAGGGCTTTCTTGGCTACTTCACTGGTCTTGGAGCTGGCAGGACCTGGGAGGGCCACTCCACTTCTGGTCCTTGGGCTGCTGCTGCTCCTGGTGGTTGATCTCCAGCAAGTGCTGCTTCATGCAGGTGGTGATCTCCGGGCCCAGGTGCCAGATGAACACACAGCTGCGAAGACCAGGGCACAAACACAACGAAGTCCATGTGGGGGCCACAGCTGAGCCTGGAGACCCCTTTCCCCATATTACCATGGCTAAGATTCTACTTCACAGATGCCCTGTCAGATTAGTTTAAGGGCTTTGGACCCTGGCTCAAGGGTCAGGCATTCCAGCAAGCTAGGGCCTGCTTTAGAGCCTCAAGACTCAGGGAAAGAAGCTTTAGGCAGAACCTTGGTAAATCAAAGGGAGATACAAGAGAGAGCTCCTTCCTCAGGACCAACCAATCCCGTAGGACAGGGTACAGCATCATGCTTTCAGACAGACGGGGCCACCTCTCTTACAGAGCAAACAGAGGCTCAGAGAGGAGAAGGGACCTGTTCAACGTCACAAGGAAATGACACATCTGGAGTGGAACGTAGGGCTGGAAATGACTCAAGGTGTATACTGACCGAAGTGAGAGCAAGTCAGGAGCTTTGAAGCACTCTCCACACAGGCTAAAAGCACAGCATGCTGGGACTGAGCCCCCCGCCCCATGACAAATGCCTGCCTACTCCTAGAGTGAGGCCTACCCAGGGGCAGCCTCCACACTTGTCCTACCTGTCTCCAGACACTGTGATCAAGTGGCGGCAGTCATAGGTGAACTTCATGCCAGTGACAATTTCTGCGAGCAAAGGACAGGCCATTCTTACTCTCGGTCAGGCTGTGGGAGCAGGGAAGGGGGCACGGGCAGTCATCTTTCTGAATGGTCAAACACATACCTGAATGGCCAAACATCTTGGCAACACACTCGCCTGAGTAAAAGTCAATCAAGGAGATGCTTTTGTCAGAGCAGCTTGTGGCCAGGAAGGTGCCCGAGGGGTCCACGTGGACCTGAGGGAAGAATCACAGGTCGTCTTGAGCTGCTTGCTTTATCCCTACTGGGAGGCCTGGGCCAAACATCTCAGTGCCGCCCTGAATGGCCGTCCCTCTGTACATCCCTCTGGACCCTTGGTACAGGGAGTCAACTCAGGGCCGTCTCATGACACACCCTGCCAGGGAAGGGGTTTCTACTCTCATTTTGCCGGTGAAGAATGAGCAGCTACCCTGGGCTAAGGACTGAGTGCCTGCAAACTTAACCCTCTGCAGAACGACCCTAGGATGGAAGCTGTTTTCATTTGCATTTGACAGATGATCAAACAGGATTAAAGACCTGCCCAAGGTCACACAGTCAGCCTGAGGCACAGCTGGGACCTGTTCAGGGAACCTGAACTCAGAACAATTCCCTAGGGCCAGAGTCTCTGAGAAGTGCCCACTTGTCCTGTGTCCTGTGGGAGAACAAGCCAGGAGAAGAGTGAAAGTCTCTCTGCTTCTTCCAGCTACACCCCACTGTCACCCAAACTAGAGCCCACGCAGCAACAGAGGACCCCTCCCTCCGCTCCTACTTTAGCACCCTTGGCTAGCCAGGCCTGAGTGGGCGCTGTTCAGGGGAAGCATTCTGATCAGCACCAAGGACAGCGGGCTGCAGCGGCAGGGTGGGGCTGAGTACGCGTGAGAGTCACACTCACCTTCAGCAGGGACCCTTCGTCGCCCTGGGAACCCTTGTAGCACTTCTTCTGTTTCCCACTCACTGTGTTGTAGACCCTGGGGAAGTGGGGTGGCCATGTGGGAGCAGAAGACACTTCCCTGTCCTCCTGGCCCGGCTGCCCTCTGCTTCCTCCTGTCTCCGTGATGTCTGGGAGGGAGGGAGCCCCCACCTCAAGCAGAGGTTGTGTCCTGGAGTATGTTGATCTGGCATCTGCTCCCGTTCACACAGCCGGTCAGGGCTTAGCCCCGGGAGCCCGTGAAGGAGCAGACAACACATTCCCCAGGCCAGCCCTCATAGCCCCTGACCACGGTGCACTTTCATGACCTGTGAGCTTCATGAAGAAGGGCTGGGCTGCCTTGGTCCCCACTGTGATAGCAGCATTCTCCTGCCAGACAGGAGCTCAAGCGAGACAGTTAAATAAGCTAGGAATTCGTGACTTCTCCGTCCCCACAGTCCCAGCACAGCCACAAGTCTTCTGCAGGGCTGCTGGCTAAGTCTGCTGGAGCAGCTTCTCATCCTCTGGGTCTCTGAGACCAGCTCTCAAGTAGGCCATGGTGACTTACCTAAGGCTGGCCCTGAACTTCTAATGTTTCTCCCCCGTGCTAGGATTACAGGCATGCACTGCTATGATGTAGGCCATGGTGACCTATGTAAGGCTGGTCTTGAACTCCTGATGTCTTTCCCCAGTGCTAGGATTACAGGCATGCACTGCTATGATGTAGGCCATGGTGACCTATGTAAGGCTGGCCTTGAACTCCTGATGTCTTTCCCCAGTGCTAGGATTACAGGCATGCACTGCTATGATGTAGGCCATGGTGACCTATGTAAGGCTGGCCTTGAACTCCTGATGTCTTTCCCCAGTGCTAGGATTACAGGCATGCACTGCTATGATGAGGATCGAGATCCTCTGACACTCTCTTCCCCTTGAGAAGACGCTCCATCCTCTTGCAGTCTCTTTCTCAGCTACAGAGCAGAGCTGCTGTGACCCTGCAACTCTTTCAGAGCCAAGTTCTCTCTCCCTCTCTCAGACAGCTGGGAGACAACCCTGAATTGTAACTACTTTTATCAGTGCCTTGTAACTTGTAGGGCACATGAATCCTCCTACCCTGAGCCCCCTCAGAAACCTACTTTGTCTTACAGAACTGAAGGGCCTGTCTCTCCCTTTGGGGCCCTCAATGCTGCCTACGATGTTAGACCTGATACTCTGGGAACGGAGGGGCCTACCACTGACTCTATTGTGCTCTCCACAGTGTACTGCCTTAACTCTTCCTCCCTCTAAGGATCTCATCACTACTATAGGGTGGACCTCTCCTAATACTCTGAAGGGCTGCCACTGCCTTTGGGACCCATTATATTCTATACATGGCTGCTACTGCTATAGCCAAGAGCCTCTGGCTCTCCTAATAAAGCTCATTTGAAGGGTGGTCTCATCTCAGCTTCCCAAGACCCTGCTATTACAGTAGGTATGAAACAGGACTGCTTGAAGCACACTTCTAAGAAACAAAGGCTGGGTCCACCAGCCTCACCAGCTTTTCAGGGAACAGATGAACAGTGAGAAAAAGCAGGTGGGCTCTTCTCAGGAAGAAGACAGTTAGCAAGCAAGTAAGATCTTACTAGGCCAGGCTGGAAGCAAGTTGGGGCCAGACCAACAAAGGGCACAGAGAACTCCTCACCTTACGTTGCGGTCCTGGCAGGCCACTGCCACATACTTCTGTGTGATGTCAATATCCATGTCATACAAGGTGGTCTTCTCTGCTACATGGTGGGTACGGACAAAGTGCAGCCCATCCGAGGTCTGGTAGGGCAGGCAAACCTTCAGAGGGCACCCCTGACAAGCTTCTGACCGTAGTCCCCCAGGAGGCCACCCCACTTTACCTGCTGGGCACTGCGAAAGTAGATGCTCTTGTCAGCTCCACAACTGATCATCTGGACGTCTCTGGTGCCTGGAAGAGGAAGAAAGGATTGGACAGGTCTGCCCTATGCTCCACAGGAAGGAGGAAAACGGGAAGCCAGGAAATCATACTTCAGGGCAAGCAACCCACTCTACTAGGATCAGTAAGGTTCCTACTGGTGGGGAGGTCTTCTAGGACACATTGTGGGTGTGGGCAGGTCTGGGCAGAGCATGGGCACACAGAGTACAGAGGGGACAGCATTTTGAGATGGCGGTGGCAGTGCATGTTGGTAACCCCAGCACGCGATAATCCAGCACTTGGGCAGCCAAGGCAGGAGGAACCCAAGTTCTAGTTGGCTTGGCTACAGGAAATCCTGTCACAAGAACCGAGAGCAGCTAAGGGCCAGGGATGTGGCTCAGTGGTACAGGCCTTGTTTAGGTGTGCTCAAGGCCCCAGCACTGAACGACAAATCAGAACAAGTGAGAACTGTTGGGCTGGGATCCGGGCCTGACCCAGCACCTAAGAAACCGAGGTGGGAAGACGGACTCCAGGCCATCCTTAGCTCACAGTCAGCTGGAGGCCAGTGTGGCTGCACTCAAGAGCCCTACACAGAGCCGAGGACACTCTTGTGACCCGCCGAGCTCCACTTCCAAGCACTGCTATTACAGGCCCACGCTCCCACAGGTTAAAAGACTGTAGCAGGCATCTTCCTGTCACCCTACCTTGTTTTGTTTTTACACTTATTAATTTATTGTATACACAGTGTATAGTGTGTGCATGTGGAGGTCAGAGGTCAACTTGTAGGAACTGGTTCTCTCTTCCGTTATGCGGGTTCCAGGGTCATCAGGCTTGGCGGCAGTACCTTTTAAGGGCTGAGCCACTGTGCTTGCCTCTTCACCTTAGTGTTTCACATAGTTCTTCGTCTTTCACTGAAGCTGGAGCTCACCAATAGGCTAGACATTTCCCAGAATCCTCATGTCTATGCTTTCAACACTGGGTTTACAGGTAGCTTTTTATGTGGGTGCCAGGGATTAGAACTCAGATCACCATGCTTACAGGAAAGGATTCTACCCACTGAGCCATGCCTTCAGCCTGTGATGGCTGCCAACTCAATTTGCAATCACCTCTGTAACATACCACATGTTTGTGAGGAAACCTGCAGAGGTTTAACGGAGGCGGAATGACCCACCCAGAATGGGAGCAGCGCTGTATGGAGTCGTCTCAGCAGGTACTGCTCTGTTCCTGACTGTGGCTACTGTCTCCTACTCCTGCAGTCATGCCTTCCTACCAAAAACTGTATCTTCTCCTAAACTGTGAACCAAAACAAGTCCTTTTTGAGTCAGGGTTTCTCTGTGTAGCCCTGGCTGTCCTGGAACTCACTCTGTAGACCAGGCTGGCCTCGAACTCACAGAGATCCACCTGCCTCTGCCTCTCGAGTACTGGGTTTAAAGGTGCGAGCCACAATTGTGAGGCCTTCCATTCACTTTAAAAATAGTATTATTGACATTAATTTTCGTAAATCAGTAAACCAAAAAGCCCAGTCTTTAGATTCCCCTGGCCCCACACGCTGCTACTCCTTTCAGGCCACAAGGCATGCCTGTGCTTACTTGCAGACAAAGAGACCTGCCTGCTGGGTGCCAGCAGGTCGGAGGAAACGAGCTTACCAGCAAACTTAATGGCAGTGATGGAGGAGGAGTGGTCGTCCAGGGTCTGCTCCAGGTTGTAGTTCTTCTCCACATTTAACACGTGAATGAGACGATCCCGACTGGCTGAAGCCAGCAAAGTCACTCCTGTGAGTGGAGAGGACAAGCCTGGGCTAACAATGGCTAGATGCTTCTACTTCCCAGATAAGCAGGTGACTGAGATGTCCAATGCTTGGGTCTTCAGCTCCAGAGCTTCAGCTAAGCTGCCCCAAACCAAGAAAGGCCAAGCCCTGGGCTCTGGGCAGTCTTTTCTCAGAGCCCCTATGCCCTTATCACCAGTTTGGAAAAGGCAAATCTTGTGTGTGTGCACTACACTTACCTGAGGTAAGCATTCAGCACACCACAGCACTCCTGGTGAGTCCTACTGTGGAGTGCCATGGGAAGCCCAGGCGTTCTCTTAGCCTCACTTCAAACCATGTCCCAGCTCTGAGTCTTGGCTATTCAGACCCCAGGCAGGCAGGCCTTACTGACCACTTTCAGCCAATGCTTTCATTGGGCCTCCTCCCCCTTATTGGCCCTCAGTCTATGCCTGCTGTGATCACCTAGTAGAGTTATAATGACACAGCCTAAAGCTGGGCTAGCTCAGGAAAGAGACACTGAGAATCTGATGGGCAGAGTGTGGGAGGATGAAAGAAAGAAGGTTGGTACAGAAAATCACCATGCTGGGCTGGAGAGATGGCTCAGTGGTTAAGAGCACTGACTGCTCTTCCAGAGGTCCTGAGTACAATTCTCAGCAACCACATGGTGGCTCACAACCATCTGTAATAGGGTCTGATGCCCTCTTCTGGTGTGTCTGAAGACAGTGACAGTGTACTCATATAAATAAAACTAAAAAATTAAAAAAAAAAAAAAGAAAGAAAAAGAAAATCACCATGTCTCAGCAGGCTGTAACTCCACCTAGGCTGGAGACTGTGGTGGTCTGAATGAGAAATGGCCCACAGGCATCGTAGTTGAACATCTAGTCCTCCTATATGGAACCTCCAGGGGCTCAAGCCTTGTTGCTTGAGTGTATCAGTCACTGGGGACCAACTGTGAGGATTTACAGGCCCACCCTACTTCCTGCTCTCTGCTTCCTATGTGCAGATAAAATCATCAGCTCATGTCCTGTTCTTGTCACATGCCATCCTTCCCTGACACTAATGGGCTCTATCCCTTTGGAAGCATGAGGTAAAAGAAATTCTCTCTTCTATACACTGTCTTTGGTCATGCTATTTCATTATAGCACAAAAGCAACTCAATACAGGATATTCCTAAAGGGTATTATCTGAACCAAAAGATGAAGAAAACAGACAAACTCCAAACTGAGGGAATTCTACATGACTGGCCTGTATACTGCAGAAAGCCAAAGTCCAAATACCGAGTTAAGAGTGGGGAAGAACTCCAGAGTAAAGACGACAATAAAGCCAAGATCGCTAAGACACGTGAGCCCAGATTAGAAACAAGGGTTCCTTGAGAGACAGTACTGAGGAACTGACAACATCTGAGTAAGAACCACTGTATAAATACCATCACGGCATCAAAGTGGAATACACATATTTGGAGGTGTTTCATATGTGTGCATATAAATAGATATACACACATGTACATATATGTGTGGCTACATATGACCAAGATGAGACCCAGGACATTTACAATGACAGACAGGTAATGCTCTAGCATTGAGCTACGTCTAGCACACAGTTCTGTAAATGGAGATGGTCTTCTCTGAGGGTAGTGAAGGTCAGGGGACATTACGCCTGAACTTTCATGTCACCCAACAAAAAACCAGAATGTGTGTGCTCTTATTCTGATCTGCATGTAGCACGCCCACACACAGAACCAAGAGAGAAGAGCAGAGGACGTCATGCAGTTACAGGGTTAGACTACATTTAAAAGAAAAACCTGGATCTAGATGAAGGGCTGTATGTATTTGCTGTAATATTCTTGCAACTTTTCTGTAGCCATTAGCTTTTTAAAAGGACTGCCTTGCAGTCTGTCCATCCAGCAGATGACGGGCTTACACCCTCACTCACACACCACCATCTGGGACTCTGATGAGGTTCTGGGACCAGCGCTTGCCTTCAGCTGTCTTACTTTGTGGGATCTGTCGGCTCCAAGCCAATGTGGTCTAGAGTCTAGCGACAGGGATCTTACTGAACTGAGGACTCCCACCAGCTGCTGCTTTCCGTGGCTCTGCCCGCCTGACCTCAGTGTGCTGTGGGCTCACCTGTCTCGGGCTTGGAGTACTCCAGGCACAGCACCTCAGCATCGTGGGCCTCCACCTTGATCAGCTCATCCATGAAGTGCAGCTCGTGGATCCTAGGAGACACACACTGCCGACTGTATCCTGCCCACACTCCCTGGCCTGACTCTAGGCCAGTGATGAAGTCTTATTGTGTCAAGTAGTCTGAGATGCCCAACCACGCCTTCCCATCCAGAACACGGCTGTGGTAAAGGGATTGGTGCAGCACCAAGGAGACCACAGGCATGACCTCTTGTAGTTCACAGGCCAAAATATAACCACAGGGATTGAGGACACTCCTCTGTAGCAAAAGCCATTTTTACAGAGCTAAATATCATATGCAGTCTCTAATGAAAAGGGCAAAGGATCCAAAAAAAAAAAGAATTCTTTAAAAAATTAAAAAAAAAAAAAGCCAGGCAGTGGTGGTGCACTCCTTTAATCCCAGCACTTGGGAGGCAGAGGCAGGCGAATTTCTGAGTTCAAGGCCAGCCTGGTCTACAGAGTGAGTTCCAGGACAGCCAGAGCTACACAGAGAAACCCTGTCTCGAAAACCCCCCAAAAAAAAAAAAAAAGAAAGAAAAGGGCAAAGAATCAGAGACCATATTGGTAGATTTATCTTTCTTTTCTTTTTTTGTTGTTTTGAGACAGGATTTCTTGTATAGTTCTGGCTGTTCTGGAACTCACAGAAATCGCCTGCCTCTGCCTCCCAAGTGCTGGGATTAAAGGTGTGTGCTACCATGGCCTAGCTGTTTTCTTTCTTTCTATCCTGATAGTAGCTTCCCCTCCCCCTCCTCTCTCTCCAGTCTCTCCCTCTCACCTCCCTTCTTCCCTTCTCCTCAGAAGAGGGGAGGCCTCCCAAGGAAATAAAAACAGATTTATTTATCCTTTTAGAGGGAAAGAGGGTCCTCACTATTCAGCCCTAGCTGGTCTTTTATGTAGACCAGGCTGGCCTCAGGCTCACAGAGATCCACCCGTCTCTGTCTCTAAGTTAAGGCTAAATACATATGCCTATTTTTAAAATATGTGTGTGCATCTTTGTGTGTGTGTGTGTGCGCGCGTGCGCGCGCGAGCTGCAGTTAAAGTCTGGCAGTCATGAGCTGTCTGCCATGGTCCTCTGTGAGAGCAGTAAGCACCCGTGACTGAGCCTCCTCCAGCTTTAGAGGCAGAATGTACCATTATGCTTTGTTCATTTTCTTTTCTTTCTTTCTTTTTTTTTTTCTTTTTCGAGACAGGGTTTCTCTGTGTAGCCCTGGCTGTCCTGGAACTCACTCTGTAGACCAGGCTGGCCTAACTCAGAAATCCGCCTGCCTCTGCCTCCCAAGTGCTGGGCTTTGTTCATTTTCCGTTCTTTTTTATCCTTTTCTTTTTAAAGACAGGGTCTCTCTAAGTAGCCCTGGATGTCCTGGAACTTGCTCTGTATACCAGGTTAGCCTCTGTCTCCTGAGTGGGAGGATTAAAGGTGTCACCACCACATTTGGTTCATCCCTCATTCTTAAACTTCCTCAAATGTAGACTTTGTTCATTTCTGCCGCCCCAGCTCCTCTACTGTCTGCCGTGTGAGTTGTTTAAAAGGCAAACCAGGGCTTCCACAGCCAGCTTGGAGGACTAAGTCAGTGGGTCACAGTGCCCGGCCATCACAAGGCAGGGGCAACATGTCCACCCACGTTAGCACCTTTTACTGTTTGCTATTCAAGGGAGAGCTGTCACCAAGAGCAGCTTAATGACACACTCACCTCACTCAACGCAGTGACTGATATCACATTGCCAATATTTAAAAATCACAGAATTTCACAGGAAAAATGAAACAAACAAAGACCAAACCCATACTAGTGCTAAGGAGATGGTGGGTAAGGGTGACTGCTGTCAAGACTAATGATCCGAATCTCCAGGAACCACTCTGGGAAGAGCTGACCTCACAGGCTGTCTTCTGATTTTCACACTCACAGTATAATATGCACATGTGCGTGCATGCACACATGTAATAAATAAATAAATTAGAAGCAAGTCACCAGTCACCCCATGGTAGCTAGCTGCTCCTCTGTGAAGACACATGCTTTGTAGTCTCCTCCACACTTGCTTGTTTCTTTCAAGACTCAGATGGCCATAGCCGCCACATACACCTTAAACCAGATGGCTGCTCATGCCTGTCTCACAATGCTAACACCCTAAAGGCTGAGGCAGGAGGACAGACACAAGTTGAAGACCGAACTGGGCTGCATGATAAGTTCTAGGCCATTCTGGGATGCCTACAGTATGAAACCCAGTCTCAATAACTGAGACAGAGTGCGGAGATCGCTCAGTACGCAAAGTGCTTGCTGTGTAAGTGTGAGGAGCTAAGTTTGGATTCCGACACCCACGTGAAAAGCTAAGTACAGCAGAATGTGCCTGTAACTCCAGCGCGTGGGAGCAGACCAAAGGGGATCCCTGGGGCTTGCTGGCCAGCCAGGCTAGCCAAACTGGTGAGCTTCAGGATCATGGAGGAATCTTTCTCAGAAGATAATAAGTGTAACAGCGACAGAAGCGGAGATCCAACCTTGACCTCTAGCCTCCATACAGGCACATACAAGCACGCACACCCACATAGCCATGGATACATAAATAATAAAAATGACAACAAATGTGGACATGGTAGTGCACACTTGTTTTTTGTTTTTTGTTTGTTTGTTTGTTTGTTTGTTTTTTCAAGACACGGTTTCTCTGTGTAGCCCAGGCTGTCCTAGAACTCACTCTGTAGACCAGGCTGGCCTCGAACTCAGAAATCCGCCTGCCTCTGCCTCCCAAGTGCTGGGATTAAAGGCGTGCACCACCACTGCTCGGCCTGTAGTGCACACTTATAATCCCAGAACTCAGGAGGTAGAAACAGGGGAATGAGGAGCTTAGGGCCAGCCTGGCTATAGAAAACTGTGTAAGAAACCACACCAGGGGCTGGAGAGACGACTCAGGAGTTAGGAGCACTGGTTGCTCTTCCACAGAACTGAGTTTGTTAGGTGACTCACAAGCACAAGTAACCTAAGTTCCAGGTGATCTGGCATCCTTTTAACTTCTTCACACACACACACACACACACAAAGACACACGAAACAAAAACAAAACAACAAACAGTAATAAAAACCAACCAAATAAAAGTAACGAAGCACCTTGTGGGTGGGGAGAGCCCCTGGGCTTTCTGTGCTCTCCTACACTGCACCCGCTCAGTGCCCGGCCCCTTAGGCTGGCTCCTCCCACGGACCTTTCAGTCTCTGCCCCCAATGCACGTCAGAGGGTTTCATAACTGCCCGGCCAGTGAGGAAGCTGTTCCATGAAGCTGCTGAGGTCCTGGCAGCTACTATGACTTCAGACCTTCAGGAAGCCCCTCCCAGTTGAAGTTCTGAGTGCTGCTGGTAACTGGATGGTCCCCATGGTCCCTGATTCCCAACCAGCAGCTGAGGTGCCCAGATCAGAACTCCTCCCCAGTGCCAAGACCCCCAGCTGGGGCCAGGAGGTGAATACCAGCCGCCATCAGGGCCACTTGCCTCAGATTTCCACTGCGGTCGCCTGAAGCCAAGTGCTGGCCATCAGGACTGACCTGCATGACTCGAACCCCAGCTTTCATGTCCATGGGAGTCCCGTTCTCACTGCCTCGGTCTGGGAAGTGAGACATGTCCTGAAGATGCTGGGTGTCACTCTCCACATAGACCACCTTCAGCAGAGACTGTGGGAAGAGAGGCCACGGTCAGTTCTGCAAGGAGCTCAAAGCAGCTATGTGCTCGGTGCTCGACAGCACACACCTTCCTGAGTGGCACTGAGAACGCGTGGGGGCCTTTTCCCACCTGGCTGCATGAGGATGACAGCTGTCTTCTCACATGACAGAATGAGGACATGGAGGACCCCTGAATCTCTAAGAGTTTCCTGGAGCTGGATAAGCTGCCTCCAGACCTTTCGAAAAACTGTGTGAGGGCTCTGCCTGCATGCATGTTTGTGGACCATGCATGTGCTCTGCCGAGGAGCCGGAATCAGTCTGTGGATACTCTGGGACTGGGTTAACTGGCTGTAAGCTGCCACAGGCTGCTGGGAACTGAACCCAGGTCCTCCACAAGAGGAACAAGTGTTCTTAACTGCTGTGCCGTCTCTCTAGTCCCCACACCCCTTTTATGCATGAGAAAACCACACTATAACAAGAATTTTAACATGTTCTTTTTCTGTTGTTACTTTTTTTAAAGACAGGGTCTCATGTAGCCCAGGCTGGCCTCAAACTTCTGATCCTCCTGCCTCTACTTCGCAAACACTGGGTTTGTAAGTGTCTGACAGCACGCCTGGCAAATCTTGCACTGTCTATCATGCCGAGCAGCGCTGTTGGCTGGGGAGGGAGATGACACAGGAGCAGTTGCCATGCATCCGCTGCATTACTGCTACCACACTAACCCTCAAGGTGTTCCCATCCAACAAGTAATGTCACCTCAGCGCCTTTGCATAGGTTCTCCCCCAGGTACGGAGTCTGTCCCCTCCTTTCTTCACCCTATCCCTCCATACTGTGACCAAAGTGTTTTCTTCCAGAAGAAGCTACTTCTGCTGGCTGGACTCCGGGGACAGCGTGCCGGGGGTTATAAACAGTGAGGTATATATACACACTGTATTATACACACTGTGCGAGCATCCTGTCCTTGTCTTTTATGGTGCTCCCGGCAGTTGTGTTTGCATCTGACTTGAAATTATTGAACCACTGTCTGTTTTCCACTATGGACTTGGAAGTGTCACGATGGCAGAAGGGTCTTTTAGCAAATCGTAAAATAAATAAATGATTCAGTTCTCAGCTCCCCAGAGAAGGTCCCTTGCTGACCTAGCAGTACTGACCAGAACTTCTTCAGCAAACTGTTTCTCTCTGGCCTCTACCAGGCCTCTTCCCACAACCCATCTAGCACACCAGCTGAGGTTCTGTGTCAGCCACTCAGATGAGTGGTTCTGCCCACTGTGCTCTCCTTGAGTTGCTACTCAAGAGTTGGAAGGAAGATTGTCTCTAGTTGGGCTGCCAGGAGAGGATCTGGACACAGATACACACACGCACAGGCACACGCACACTTGAACAGCAGAAGCCAGGTGGAAAGAAAGAAGAGAGATCATGCACAGAGCACAATAAGGGGAGAGGAACAGAGAGAGATACGAAGGGACAAGAGTGCCCAATTCCTGGTCCTGCCCCTAAGGAGGCCTAATGTCCCTGTTCCACAGGGAAGTCAGCACAGTCCCAGGAACCAGAGTGCAGAGAAGCCACTCACATCGCTGAAGATGTTTTTCCTCCATTGAATGTTAGAGCCGCTATCCATATTCCAGAAGCGGATGGTATTGTCTGAGGAACAAGTCAGAAAAGTCCCGGATGGCAGGCAGGCTCTGTGGTCTTCAAATTCAGGATACACCTACAGACCCAGAGAAGAAGGCAACACTGCGATGACAGCTGATGGACTGTTACACCTGGGTGGGAGCCCACGCTAATGCTTGAAATGGAGGTGAACTATGCTTAGCTGGACGCTGAGGAGGAGGATCAGAAGTTCACTCAGACTTAGCTACATACTACGTTCAAAACTAGCTTGGGCTACAGAAATCCTTGTCTCAGTCAGAAAAAAAGAAAAAAAACATTTTGAGGTCTACATACATAACAAGATCCTGTTCTCAAGAACACAAGGCAGGAGCAGTGACGCACACCTGTAATCCCAGCACTTGGGAGGAAGAGGTAGATGCATCTCTGTGAGTTCAAGGCCAGCTAAGGCTATACAGTGAGACCTGTCTAAAAGTGTCTGTCTGTGTGTATGTGTGTGTGTGTGTGTGTGTGTGTGTGTGTGTGTGTGTGTATGCATGTTTCCCAGAATCAAAAAAAATGTTTAAAAAAGTGACATTTTCAGAATTGAATAATTAATTGCCACTCTTCAATTCAATTATTCATCTGGAAAAAGAACCCAGATGAATAATAGGCTATTTTTATTTTCTAATTTCCTGTGTCTTTGATTAACTAGGAGTCACCTTAGTGTCACCTTAGTGCTCTGAATTACTGGCAGGATGGAAATGCAGTTCAGTGGCAGGGTTCTTATACAGTATGGCTAAAGCTGTGGCTTCAACCTCAGCAGCAAACAATGAAAGCAAAAATTAAACCACTCATGCCAAGTCCCACTAAAAAAACAGAGTTATTCCATAAAAATGACTGGGTTGTGCCGGGTGGTGGTGGCACAAGCCTTTAATCCCAGCACTTGGGAGGCAGAGGCAGGTGGATTTCTGAGTTCGAGGCCAGCCTGGTCTACAGAGTGAGTTCCAGGACAGTCAGGGCTACACAGAGAAACCCTGTCTCGAAAAACCAAAAAAAAAAGACTGGGTCCAGGCCTGGGACAAGAAATGTACAAGGGAAAGCTGGAGTATCTTGGCACCATACCAGCAAGGCGATACCAAAGACTATTGGGGTCGCTTCCAACCCCAGAAGCCAATGGAGAGAGGTGACGACAAAAGCAGGTCCACCATGATAAAGTGTACGAGTTATATACCGCTGTGAACTACAACTCGGGACCATCGGCAGGCAACGACTCAATTGGCTAGATTGCAAACGGGGGAGTAGAGGGAAAGAATCAAGCATCAGCTGGCCATCACTGCATCCAATGCACCAAGTGACCAAATGCTACAGAAGAACTCCCCGTCCACATGAGCGGGCTGACTTTTGAACTGACGGCATGAGGATAGCCCGCAGTGAACCCTTCACTGAATCTAATATCTGCTAACAGACGATTAGCTGTACACAGCTCTTTCTGTTTGACTTTTGCCTGCGTGCATGTACACCATGTGCATGTAACGCCAACTAAGGCCCGGAGAAGGAGATGTTCTCCTGAAACTGTCTGAGGCCATCATGAGCCACAATCACACCCAGTACTTTCGAGAGCAGCGTATACTCTTACCAATGAGCCATCTCCCTAGTCTCTAAACAGAGCTTCTGGCCTACCTTCTTTCCTTTCATTTATTCTCTTTATCACAGGGTCTCGTTTTCTGTACAGCCCTGGAATTTGCTATGGCCTTAAACTTAGAGAGATCTGGCAGCCTCTGCATTCAGAATACTGGGATTAAAAAAGCATGTGTGGCCGGGCGGTGGTGGCGCACGCCTTTAATCCCAGCACTTGGGAGGCAGAGGCAGGTGGATTTCTGAGTTCGAGGCCAGCCTGGTCTACAGAGTGAGTTCCAGGACAGCCCGGACTACACAGAGAAACCCTGTCTCGAAAAACCAAAAAAAAAAAAAAAAAAAAAAAGCATGTGTGGCTCACCAACCCTGTTCAAGTTTTTCTTTTCTTTGAGACAGGTTCTCATGTATCCCAGGTTGGCCTTGAATATTCTGTTCAGCCAAGGATGTTCTTGAACTCCCGATCCACCTGCCTCTACATCTCAAGTGTGGGGATTACAGTGGTGCCACCAAACCTAGCCCAGTTTGTGTCTTTTAACACAATGGCTAAGTGAGGTCTCTAAGCTCTATGGAGAATACTCAAGCTGAGCCCAAAGGGGACAGAGCTGGACAGAGAAAAGGGAACAAGGTCTCACCTCTACATTCCAGACAAAGGAGCTGTGGAAGAGCTCTGACCATATCTTAGTGACTTCATTAATGTCCTTGACATCCCAGATGTAGATGCTGTGGTCTTTGTAAACACAGGATAGCCACTGGTGGATGGGGTCAAAGGTCAGGGCCACGGTATCTGGGTAGACTGCTTCTGGTTTTCTGTGGAAGAGGAAGCTACCAAAGCCATACGGGTCAGTCACCATCAGCAGCAGTCAGCCATCCCTGTCTTTGTGGCTGGCCATCTTCCTACTCCAATCCCCCTTCTTTGCCCTCTCTTTTCTTTTGCTTCTAATATAAGTTGCAAACCCAAAGTGCCTATCTGGCTCAGGGAGCACATTCATCTTCCTGAAAAATGACTATATTTATTATTTATTGCTACATTAGAAATGAAAGAACAGCCGGGCGGTGGTGGCGCACACCTTTAATCCCAGCACTCGGGAGGCAGAGACAGGTGGATTTCTGAGTTCGAGGCCAGCCTGGTCTACAGAGTGAGTTCCAGGACAGCCAGGGCTACACAGAGAAACCCTGTCTTGAAAAAACAAAAAAAAAAAAGAAAAAAAGAAAAAGAAATGAAAGAACAACTGGGAAATTACATAAGCTTGCAACTCCATGAAGATCATGAAAATGATGGCCCCCACTGTAGTTTGCAGTTGTGCAAGGACCACACCCTTGATGGTCATCAAGGTGACACAATCAACAGCATCTGCCATCTGCAATTTACACACCAATGACAACACTGACAGCACGAAGCCAGGTGTGGTGGAGCACACCTTTGATCCTAGCACTGGGAGGCAGAGGCAGGCAGATCTATGATTTTCAGGCTAACCTAGTCTATAGAGCTCAAGGATAGCTAGGGCCACATAGAGAAAGCCTCTGAGAAGAAGAGGAGGAGGAAGAAGAGGAAGAGGAGGAGGAATAAAGTAGGAAGAAGGGGAAAGGAGGAGGAAGAGGAAGAGGAGGAGGGAGGAAGAGGAGGAGGAGAAGAAAATGTCTGTTATCACATGTACGCTCGGTACCCACAGAGGTCATAAGAGGGGCTAGATCGTCCGGAAGTTGGACTTTTGTGAGCTCCCACGTGGGTGCGGGGAACAGAACTCAGGTCCTTTGGCAGAGCAGCAGGTCATCTTAATCACTGAGCCACCTCTTCAGTCCCTTTTGTTGAGCTAGGACTCATTCCATAGCTAGCCTGGTACTTCCTCTGATGCCATGTGGGTGTGAGTTGAACAAGGATGGCCTTGAACTCACGAAGATCTGTTACAGGTACATGCCACAATGGCCGGCTGTATTACTGATTATCATCATTTCTATCCCCATTCCATCCGACCCAAGATCCTGTCCATTTCTGCCCAGAGGGAAAAGCAGCATATCCTCAGGCTCCTCTCTTCTCTCTGGCCTCATTAACAACTGATCCAAAGCACAAAGCAGCCGTGGAAAGGGCTCAGGCACCGTCTTGAGGCCTTGGCTTTCCAACGAAGGCTAGAGTACTTGCTGTGTACCACTTAATTCCCCCAAGGAAAAGCAGTTTTGGTTTACAGATGAGGATGGGCACTCAGAGGGGCACACTGATGAGGCCCCACAGCGCGGTATGGCAGGAGGAGCTAGGCGGTCTGGCTACTGCAACATGCCAGGATCTGTAGCTTGCTCACTTTCCTTCTCTCCCCTTTCCACACCCAGCCACCCCCTCTCCAGCTTTCTCTTGGAGCAGTTGCTGTCCTTGGAGCTAACGATCTCCAGAGAGACAGCCCATCATGACTAGATATCCATGCTACTTCCCACAAAAAGACTTGCAACAAAAGGAACAGGCAGCAGGCTGGCTCTCCCCTCCACTCTGGACATGGCACTCATATGACTCTGCATTCAAGGGCTTACCATGCAAGCCCTACAGCTAGCCCCATGAACCTCAGAAGAGACCTAGGCTCACCCAGCTGTTCGCCATCAGCATTCCAGCCACCCAGTGCCCAGCCCTTTGCTAATTCTGCAGCACGCTGCCCCATCTGTACCTGCTATCAGTCACACCACTGGCTTCCTTTCCCAGCTACTCAGTGGCCACAGCCCTGCCTGACACACGTCTAAGTCCCTGCTTTCTTCTGGCACTGTCTCACGTGTGTACTTTCCATGGAGCTCCCTCCCTCTACTGAGGCTTCCTGGAGCAGAGATTTTGCTGCCAGTTTTTTGGTTTGTTTGTTTGTTTGTTTGTTTTTGTTTTTTTTGAGGCAGGGTTTCTCTGTGTAGCCTTGGCTGGATCTCACTCTGTAGACCAGGCTGGCCTTTAATTCAGAGATCCGCCTGCCTCTGCCTCCTGAGTGCTGGGATTAAAGGCGATAAACACGATGCCTAGATGGGTGCCGGCAGAGATTCCTGGTCCAGATTCCTGCTTTCAGCCTTGAGCTGTCACTGAGTAGCTGCCTAATAAATGTTACAACCCAGGACACGTTTGCTTGTCACCATTCCTGCTCTGAGCATTTCTTCCCTGATGCAGGAGTGTCCCCTCACCCTGAAGCTTGCCTCTGGAGTAGGACGTTTATGTACACACACACACACACACACACACACACACACACACACACACGACACCGATGCTCAGAGCTAAGAACGGGTGTGAGCTCCCAGGGGACAGACGTGAAAGCATGGATGGATGCCATCCAACAGACTCTGTATATACCCTTCTTCCCCCAGTGTGGGACAGTACCTGGAGTCCAGTCCCTGGGCCACGTCTACTCCCAGGTAGTGAGGCTTGGGCAGGTTGGTGAGGTAGAGTAGGCTGTGGGCCTGGAAGATGCGGACTATCCCGTCTGTGCATCCGCAGAAGATCAACTCGTCACTGACACACAGGCAGGACGACAAGGAGACCTGAGGGTATTTTATATGATTTTGAAATACAGCAACAGTCACCACTGAAGATGTGCCAGTATGCAGACAGAGGCATGGTTTGGGGCACAGTTAGCATAGTTATTCACAGAACAACTTAACTGTGTAAAAAATTTGTTGGGGATGCAGAGATGGCTCAGCAGATAAGAGCACTTGTTCTTGCAGAGGCTCCGAGTTCAAGTCATAGCACATGGTGGCTCACAACCATCTGTCACTCCAGTTCCAGGGGCTCTAATTCTCTCATCTGACCTCCGCAGGCACCAGCCACATAAGTGGTGCATGCACACATGTGGGCAGAACAAGCATACACAGAAATAAAAAGAAAGAAATCTGAAAAAAGTATGTCTTCAGCAGACAGTGGCAGGTCACTTGTAGTATCTGGGTTGAAGTTTAGACCAGACACACAGACAAAAGGGTTGTAAGTGACAGACTCTACACAAACTCCAGTTTCCTATAGGGATTTAATTTATAAATCATTCGGTGCTCTGTTAAAGTGTGTGTGTGCGTGAGTGTGTGTGTGTGATTCTCTCTCTCTCTCTCTCTCTCTCTCTCTCTCTCTGCCTCTCTCTCTCTCTCTTCTTGCTATTCTTGGTTTTGTTTGTTTTTTGAGACAGAGTCTCACCATGGAGCCTGAGACAGAGTGGTATTTTTGACTATCTTCTGGCCTCAACCTCCCAAGTGCTAGGTTAGGGTGTGCAATACCATACCTTACCAACAAAGGGGATTTCCTTACACCAACAGTGGTGGTGAACAACTGGACTAGAAAAACTGAAGTCAAGGGATCACAAGTTTGGGACCAACCAGAGCCAACCTTGTTTTAACAGAAGCAAACAAACAAAATAGCTTTTAAGTTGCTTTAAAGTTCTAGAAAAAGATTAAAAGAAAAATAAGAAAAAGATGTTGTGGCTGAAGAGAGTTACAAGTGCTGCCTGCTCTGGAAGAAGACAGGCGATGGTCCCCAGTGCCCACAGCAGGCAGCTCCAGCCCACCTGCAGCTCCAGCACCACCTGCTGGCCTCCATGGGCACCTGCACTTATGCGGTGACAGGACCAGAGTTTGGTTCCTAGTACACACAGTGGTCAGTTCAGAACTGTAACCCCAGCTCCGGGAGCTCTGACTCCTTCTCCTGGCTTCTGTAGGAACCTACACTCATTTGCACAAACTCACATATATACAAGTAAAAATAAAGTCATTTTAAAAATGATGTCTAAGTTCCTAGAAGACAGATAAAATTTGGAACACTGCCATATGCTGTAAGCTCTTAAGACAAGTTCTGGGGACCGTGACCGAGGCCAGCCCAGAAAAAGAGTAAAAAGCACACTGCTTCCATGGGATGTGTACTGCCAGCGGGAACCTGAGCTTGCAGTCCGGAGCGGGTTCACAGCTTGGACTCAATTTTCAGGTACTGGGAGAAAAAAACAACTCTGCAATTTATTAAAACACTGACCTTTAAGTCTAAAGTTTTACATATTTTCACAGGCTTTCTTTGACAGAAAAAAAATTAGTAGGCTCATCCCTTAAATTACAAAGAAAAGAAAAAATAAAAGACTCGTGCATATTATCTCATGTGACTTCCTTGACCACTTTGAGGAAGGTGGCATTTTCATTTGAATCTTCCTGATTTATTGATTTGTATAGGAGGAGGGGATGTTCTCTCCACAACACTGGCACGTGTGGCAGCGAGAGGCCAGTCTGTGGGAGCCAGTTCTCTCCTTCCAATGAGGGTCTCCAGTGCCAGGCGTGGAGGCGGGCACACTCACTTGCTCAGCCATCTTACTGGCTCAGTATTTGCTTTGACAGATGAGGAGATGAGAAAACTGAGGCTCGGAAAGGGAAACCTGTGCTGTCAGCCACTGACACGAAGCCAAGCATGGCGGTGCACACCTGCAATCCCTCAGGAGGCTGAGGCAAGAGGATTGTGAGCCTGAGGACAGACTGAACTTCACAATGAAGGGGATCCTGTCTCAGAGAAAACACAAAACACCTCAGCCCCTCCCCAGATCACCGCCAGGTGCACAGTGGCGCACCCCTCCATACACAGAGGGCAGATCGGTCCCAGCGGGCTGCCAGCAGAGGGAGGTGGGTACCTTCAGGTTGATCCACTTGTCCAGTACCCTCTTCTCATTGAACTGGCAGAGGAGGCCAGAGTAGGACACACAGAAGGTATTGCCTGCCATCCGGCCCCGGCCGCAGGCCACGCCACAAAAGATATTGTTGTGCAGTTCACCCAGGATGCCTGAGCGCCCTACCAGGGGCATTGTGCTGGTCACCTGGAAGCATAGCAGGATACGTTAGAGACTATGTCCTTGCCTTGTGCTCAGCAGGGCCATCATAGGTCCTTTACTGACACAGCTGAAAAGGAGGGCTTTCGAGTCTTCCGTGTGGAGGAGAAGGAGAACCCATCCTGGGGCAGAGGGGCTGGAAGGCAATGGTCCAGCAGTGAGCACTGGCCTGGGGCAGAGTCCAGCAGGGTTGTTAGTCAGCACCAGATGCCCAAGAAGTTAGGTGCGAGACCCTGCCTCCAAGTCTCAGGTAGACGCAGGAACCACGCTGCTAGTGACTCTGAGACCTGACCAAAATGGGGGCAAAAACTCACCTTGGCCTCAGTAGAGGCTTCCAAGAACCAAAACCTCACATGCCGATTCCCAACGGTGACAAAATAGCTGCTGTCCTCAGAGAAGGAGAGGGCGATGACTCTACACGATACCTTGTTGGAAGCCACCACAATGTCTTTCTGGAAGAACAGGCACAGAGCAACTCACACACCACCCACCCTGTGCTCTCCCTGCACTCTCTCCCACTGTTCTTGGACCTGGCAGTGGTCTAAACTCTAGGGAAAACTGTGCACCTCTGGTCATTCCTAGTCCCCAGAAGAGCAGACAAAAAAAGGTCCCAGGGAAGAGGAAGTTTCAGAACTCCCACCAAGGGCCAAGCTCTACAGCCACACATTGAAAATGCTAACAGCTGGAAGTAAGGACAATACAATCTATGGCCATCACACAAAGGGCTGTGGTGGGCTAGAGGCAGAGTCAGGACTTCAAGTCCTGCTGCAGCTGTGACAAAGCCCGGCCTTAGAGTGCATGCCAGGGAGCTGCAGCTCACACAGAGGCAGACGCTAGGAAAACCATTTGTAGGTGAAGAAACAGTCAAGGCACTTGTCCATGGTCACAGCTAGTCAATATAAAAATAATACTTCTGTCCGAACCTTGCAGTGTGGTGCTTGGATCCCCATCTGTTCCCCACACCAACACAGACATGATGGCCTAAACTCTACCTTGCCACCAGGTGACCTCAGGGACAGAAGCCTCACTGTAAGCATGGTGCAACAGCGGGCACTAGGCTGGCAGTGCTCCCTAATGGCCAAGATTGAGGGTGCTAGTGACTCCCTGCCTGCCCACATGCCCACATGCCCACTCAGGTCTCACCTTCCAGTCCCAAACATTGAGGACCATGTCATGTTGGTAGCCCATGGACACGATGTGCTTCATGTTGGGTGAGAAGGCCACACAGGCCACACCATACTTGTGGCCCAGCATCTCCGCCACCTGAGTCTTCTCCTCCACATCCCAGATGCGCACAGCTGGCCGGTGCCCGTTCTGGGGGTGGGGGTAGGGGTGGGGGACAGATGAACCATTACTATTGCTGAAAAATGTGTAAGGCAGTGTGTGATGGTTTGTACATGCTTGGCACAGGGAGTGGCACCATTAGGAGGTGAGGGTAGGGGTGTCACTGTGGGTATGAACTTTAAGACACTCATTCTAGCTGCCAGGAAGTCAGTCTTCTCCTAGCAGCCTTCAGATGAAGATGTAGAACTCTCAGCTCCTCCTGCACCATGCCTGCCTAGATGTAGCCATGCCCCCACCTTGATAATAATGGACTGAATCTCTGAACCTGTAAGCCAGCCCCAATTAAATGTTGTCCTTATGAGAGTTGCCTTGGTCATGGTGTCTGCTCACAGCAGTAACACCCTAACTGAGACACAGATGGGGTAGAAGGGCTGCTTACACTGGAAGTTGGCACTGCTGTAACTTGTTCCCAAAAGCCACCTCCCCTGTTAGCCACAGGGCTTTTCTAAAATCAGCAGCCAATTCAGGGATTCCCAAGCCTGCTGGAAACAGAAGGAATGGCTCCCAGACCTTTCCCACCTGCTCAGTCAAGACTCACCTCTCCTGTCACTATGTACTTCCCATCTGGGGAGAAGGCCAGAGCACTCAGGGACTTCCTGGGGACAAGCAAAGGGGTTGTCACTGGTCCCACCAAGCACTGTGCTCTTGCTATTCCACCCACTCTGGTCCCCAAGGTCGGGGAAAGGCTTGGAGAAGCAAGTGCCAGCAGCTTCTACACAGCCACTGTGGCCTGTGTGGCCAGCATGGCACTCAGGGAATGGAACAGAAGCAAAGGTCTCCTCTCCCACAACACCAAACCCAAACACTGCAGACCCGGAATGGAAGTTCTGCTTCCTTATCCCAGTGTGGAGTGAGCTTTCCAGGACCTTCCACCTGTAACATAGCCCTGAAACTCAGGTGCAGGAAATGCTACACGTCTGCTCTAACTAGAGGAGGGGTGCTCATGGGTGGACCTTGATAGACAGGGCACAGGTACAGTTCGTTGAATGTTCTAGAAAACACCAACAACTGAAATGTTTCTTTTCTTTTTTTTTGGTTTTTCTTTTTTTTTCTTTTTTTTTTTTTTTGGTTTTTCGAGACAGGGTTTCTCTTTATAGCCCTGGCTGTCCTGGAACTCACTCTGTAGACCAGGCTGGCCTCGAACTCAGAAATCCGCCTGCCTCTGCCTCCCAAGTGCTGGGATTAAAGGCGTGCGCCACCACCGCCCGGCCATATCTGACTATTTATGTGGGTCCTGGGAACTGGATTTAGGTCCTCATGCTTGCATAGCAGAACTTTACACACAGAGCTATGTCTCTGGCCAGTCTCTGATACTCTCAACTAGCATGAACATGAGTTGACTAGCAGGCATGAGTTTTGGAAGCAAGCCCACAACTAGATTGTATAGCGTTAGCTCCTCCCTCGTTTCAATCCTGATTTTACACATTTTGTTTTTGTTTTCTTAGACAAGATCTCATTGTATAGCTCAGCCCTTACTTCACAATCCTCCTGCCTCAGTATCCTAAGTGCTGGAATTACAGGCTCATGTGGCACTCACTTGGCTTCTATGTGAGCCTGACAACCCCACAGATGATCTACCATCCTCCCTGCCTGTGTATGCCAGCTAGCAACTTCTCTTTCCAGTCGTATGGCATCCCGCTCCCTCCCTGAGATGCAAGGGGGGATGCAGCTTCTGTCAGAGCGTCCCTTTCCCTTTCTTGCTCCCCTGCACCCAGCATTTGGGCCCATGACTTCTCTACTGTCACTCGACCCTTCACCTCTGCTGCGCCTCTGCCTTGTTCCTGTACGTGAGTATCGTGACTTCTGTGTGGTCTCAGACTCAGGGAGGCCTGCGGACACAGCTTTCCTGTTCTCCTTCCTCACACCCCTGCAGGCATTTTCCTCTCAGTAATCTGCTGGTGGGTTTGTGGTCTGTCTGCCAAGCTGTCTAAAACTCTAGAGACAGATCCTTGTCTCTGCTCACTGCCAGGTCATCAACACCTGAACAGGACTTGGCACAAAGCAGGTCCTGTGAACATGGCTGAGGGAGTGAGTCACCACCCATGAACACCTCCAGGCTCTGAGGGGAAGGGGATTTGGGCCAGCATCCTGTTCCCCCAACCCTGTCCCATGCCCAGTCCCAGCCTACCTGGTAGTATTAAATATATGTTGCTGCTTGTTCTCCTTGGGGTTCAAGACCACCACCACACAGCTGGGGGAAAGAAGAAAACAAGTCTAAACTGGGGGGCTGTGGGTAAGCACCGGGCTCAGAGACGATTCTCTCCCCAAAGAAAAACC
Organism: Mastomys natalensis; assembly: GCA_021653895.1. NCBI lineage: Eukaryota > Metazoa > Chordata > Mammalia > Rodentia > Muridae > Mastomys > Mastomys natalensis. Next base: position 193,610 of record JAJTUV010000944.1, read on the forward strand.
CACGTGTCAGTAAGGCTCCCCTGGTTTTGTTGCTGGCTTTTGTCTCATCATGTTGCCTAGGCTGGCCCTGAGTTCTTGCCTCTGGCTCCTGCGCCAGAAGCTTTTGTTTCTTCATGGTACTGAGGCTGAAACCCAAGGTCTTAAATACACTAGGCAAACACTCTACAACTGAGCTGCACCTCCAGCTTTTATAAGGCTTATTCTGGGCAGAAGATTCTCTTTCTGCACTCCCCGTCCTCCAGATATTAATGCTGAGAAATCTTGGGCACTTGTCAATATTAATATAGTCTTAAACTAAAACAAGCACTTCCTTCATGGGGACTGTTCTGGCAGGCCCGAGGCCTGCACAGACTTTACGGCTATAATGGTCTTAAATCCTCACAGCTGTCAGGAGAGGCCTGGGCGATTTATATCTCGCTTATTTATATCTGATTTACAGAGCTGAAGGCCAGAGATGGATAGTTCTCTGCCCAGGCCACCCCGCATGTCAGAGATGGAGTGGAGATATGAATGTGTGCCCGCTGGATTTAAGAGCTCAGCCTGGCCTCAGTCTTAGGCCGTTCCCAAGGTCTCACTAATAGATACCGTTTGTTACTATGAGTCTACCGGGGCCTCCTATCTTGCTGGGGAAGGCGAAGCAGCTCTTTCACTGCCTAAGCAGTGCGGGGGTAGACAAGTATCCCTGGACTAATCCGATCTCCTTCAGTTCTCTCTGCCCAAATGGGAGTGTATTCCTAGGGAGAAGCAGAGGCCCTAAGAAGAGCATATGCAGACGGGCTTGACATAAATTTGGGTTTAGCCACTTGAGTTTCCCTTAACTGCTAGCACCTCACATTTGATGAAAGCTCTCTACGCACTGCCTTGCCTGGTGCTACTCTTGACAAGATGGGTCTGTGGACTCCCCTCCACAGCCCTCATGAGGAGCAGCCTTCTACAGATGGGAAAGCCAAGGCTCAGAGAGATTTACCAGTGACTTCAACTCCAAATCCCTAACCGTGACCAGCCACTGAAGCCCACACATGTGCTTACCCTGCTAAGTAGGCCACATGGCCTGTGCTAGGGTCACAGGTTAGCCCACTGCTGTTCTGAGCTGTGATACCAAGCACCTTCTCAAGTGTCACCTGGAAAAAAAAAAAAAGGGCTGTCAGAAAAATACCTGCTCTAGCAGCCCCCACACCACACAGCTGCCCCAGCCACGAGTCTTAGTTGTTGCTGCATTCCACACGCAGTCTGAACTTCTGAAGTCATCCTGGTTACCAGCAACTTTGTCTAGCACTTGACCTTTGACAGCATTCCCCTGCCTGCTGCAAGAGAACAAGTGCTAGCCAGGAAGAAGCTGGGCCTGCAGGGGAGGGAGAATGCCTGGTGACAAGGTGACCTCTGACTACTTGTCAAGGAATGCTGTGGAGGAAAGACCTAAATCCTGACAATCTGTGGAGAAGAAAGCATCATCATCACATTTATTTACAGATAAACCAGAAGGTCCTGCCGCTGGAGAGCAGCACGGGCGGAGTGCAAACCAAGACACTACATACAGTTCCAAGGCCAGCACTTCACGCCGCACAGGGCAGACACAACACTGAGCAAAGGCAGATTGTTCCCTCATCAAATTCAGTCTCAAGTTTCCAACAAGTAGAGAAACAAGTCACAATAAAAAAAGTTTTAACAGGTGGAAGATGCAGCCCAATAACAGAATGCTTGCCACGTGTGTATAAGGCCTTGGGGTCTGAGTGCCAGCACTGGAAAAAGAAAAGGAAAAAAAATTTTATTTTGAAACAAGGCCTATTTGTGTAGTCCTGGCTGTTCTGGAACTCACTATGTAGACCAGGCCGGACATAAATGCACAGAGTTCAACCTGCCTCTGTCTCCTGAGTGCTCAAATTAAAGAAAGGCCCGTACTGCCATGCCCAGCTAAAAGATTTTTTTTTAATCTCATGATAAAATGTATGTGCCAGAACTCCATCATGGTTGCTATAATATTAAATAAATAAGAAACTACAGACTAACAGAATTATGGTACTTTCATGTGTACTGTTAGAATATACTGGTTTCTAACTACTGTAGAGAAAACCGTTCTTCGTAGTAGCCAGCCTTTGCTACTCTGTGGGTTCTTTCTTCCACCCTTTCATCTCCCAGACACTAGGTAGGAGAGAAAAGGAGGTTAGAGGGGAAAGGGAGGTGTTATCAGACCACTTCCTGCTGATTTAGAGGCATCAAGTTCCTTGGGGCCAGTTTTATCTTCACTGGCAGGACATCTGATTTCTTCCTTTTGTCTCTTTGGACAGGAATGCTTGACAAACTGCAACCAACCACAACCAGCAGCAACCAACTTCATCCAACCAACAATTGGCCAACCAGCCCCTTCTGTCAGGACTCTAGCATTTACATATGCTCTGAAAGGTTACCATAATTCCGAATGTCACACACTCGCAGAAACGACCTACAGCTCTCAAAACCATGGCCTGCTGCTTTGGACAATCTGGGGTGTCTGCATATCCCACACTTGGGAGTAAAACAAAACGATTCCTCTAACATTTCTGTGTTTTTAAAGAAACCAAAATTCTTACCACACTTCTCAAGTCCTGTCACTGGCCTCAGAACTGACAAGCAAACACAGGAATGTAAATGCCAATGTTACTAAGTTCTTATCAGACACTGTGCTCAACCTCTGAGCAGGGGCTCTGTAACAACTCACGGCAGCCCTAAAATACAACCACCACTGTCACCCTCCAGACAAGCGAACAAAGCCCCAGAGCAGCTACCCATCTAGAAAGAGGAACAGTCAGGATTCTGGCACAGACGATCAGGCAACGGCACTCATGGTTTAGTTTTACTGGGCTTTAGTGTAACAGGACATTTTTAGAGTACAGCTTTTGCAAGCCAGATCATCTCTGGGATGCGCTTGTCAAACGAGAAACAAATGACATAAAGCACAGTAGCAGCAGTGCTGATAAACAGAGCGCCTGCCACGGGCCTGCCAGGTCTTGTTCTGAGGCTTAAGAGATGGGAAAGCACAGAATCTCACAGATATCATGTATCACCTATGAGGAGGCCAGGGAAGGTGTCACGCATCTGTGATGCCAGCACTTGGAAATGGGGAGTGAAGTTTAAGGGCAGTTTGGGTTATAATAAGATGTATGCTGTGGGGGATTCTACATCATTATTGTTTTACAGCTAGGGTAACTGAGGCACAGGAAAGTTCAAACAGTGGAGTCGGAGGCTATACTTCGGACCACCTTACTGTACCCTCTCTCAATGTGCTCCTGGCATTTCCCACATACAGTGTAAGGGCTCCCAGCCATTCCGGAGCATGTAAGGCCTGGGAGAGTTAAAGTGGGTGTCTCTAGGCTGAGATCCACTTCTCTGGACAGCAATATTCAGGCTAAGACTTGAGGGATGAGAAAGAGCCAGAGAGAGAGTATAGCAAAACACCCAAACAAAGGACTCAACAGATGCAAATCAGGAGGCAGAAAAGAACTTGCCACTTTAGGCAAAGAGAAAGCAGGCCAGCATGCTGAACTCAAGGAGAGGGAGGACAGAGAAGGCAGCCCAAAAAAAAGATCAGCTAGGGCTGGGCTGGGCGAAGTAGCCAGGCCCTCAATCCCAGCTCTTGAAAGACAGAGACAAGTGGATCTTTGTGTATTCAAGGCCAGCCTGGTCTACATACAGAGTTCCAGGACAGGCAGAGCTACATAATAGAGAGAGATGGTGGGCAAGGGTGACTTGCCCAGAACCCAGAAGTGTGGGGAGACATTATCTGAGGCACCAAACCCACCAGAGGGGAAAAAGAGCCACCAGCAGCTGCCATGGATCCATCCTTTGTCTGGACACTGTGTGTGCCAAGAGCTCAGTCACAACTTCATCTCCCTTCAATTCCACAGGATGGCCATCCTGTCATCTCCATTTTATAGAAAGATTTGTGTGTCCAGGTGATGACTAGAGAACTACTCTTAGACTGTTGCTAAGGAGTGGGGGTTGAAAAGATGGCTCAGCAGTTAACAGTGCACTTGTTGTCCATCCAAAGGATCTAACAACCACCTGTAACTCCAGTTCCAGAGGATCCAAGAAGAGGTCCTCTTCTAGACTCCTGAAGCACCAGGCACCCTTGTGGCACACAGACATACATGTCGGCAAAACACACATAAAGAATAAAGAAACCATAAAATAAAACAGGAAAAAAAAAAAAAAAAAAAAAAAAAAAAACCTTTCTTCCTCAAGACCCTTGTAGGTTCTGGCTGTCAGGAGTGCTCTTCAGGACTGAAGGGCAAGAGAGGACACCGGAAAAGAAGAATGTTCCCTCAGACATGAGGGCACTATCAACTGACCAGGCTGTGGTCGACAGCAGGTTTCTTCTGACCAGATGTAATGGAACTTTAGTGTGACAGAAGGTAAGGGGCACCTATAAGCCTACTGCCAGATTCCACTGACAGGTCTCAAAGGGGCCACATGAGGCCCCACCAATTTTGACGAAGGCACATGAGGTTAAACAAGAATCAGATGAGTTGCCCACAGTCTTTCTAGAATGAACAGCTCACAGAGACATTCTGTCAGTACACACTGTGGCCTTTATAGACCAGGCTAGTAGATATCAGGAAAAAGCTTCAGAGGCTAGAGGGACTTCAGGATAAGTCATTAGAGGATTTAGTGTAGGTTGTTGAGGAAGTCTACCATAATAGGTAGACAGAAAAAAAAAAGAGAGATAAAAGAGATTTTTTAAAAAAAGGTAACAGAAAAAGAATTTACAGAGAATCTTGACTACAGTAGTTAGGGAAAGCAGAAAAGGGAGACTCCAATAGAAGAGAGATTAAAAAAAAAAAACTCCTTGAAAAGGACCAGTGCGCACATTACAAGTAAAAGAGCCACTGACACCAAAATGTATTCATGGACTACCTGAAGAATGGTGGACCTAGAGATGGGCTGGGTATCCCATTCATTTATGGTCATCCCAGACTGTCCCTGCCCTCTGTTGGGGTGAGACTTACTCTCCAGGATGGGGGCTCAGATACACTTCCTGCCCGATGGGCCACAACTAACTGGCCCAAAAGGAGAACCCATGGTTGGAGAAAAGACTTCTCCTATCAACCCCTGCCGGGAGCCAAGGCAACCTGCTTTACAGACGGGAGAAGTTTTCTCCATGCTGGTCAGAAACAAGCCGGTGCTGCTGTGGTGGACAGCACAAATGTCATCTGGGCTGAACTTCTACTCCCCTCCCCCGGACACGTTGGTGCAGAAAGCAGCCTTAGAACTTGGGGCTGACAAGAAAATTAACATCTACACGGACAGCAGGTATGCCTTTGCCACAGCCCAAGTCCACAGGGCTATATATCAAGAGAGAGGACTGCTTGCATCAGAATCTTAGATCTCTTAGATGCCCTGATGAGGCCAACAACTGTGAGTACTATTCGTTGCCCAGGACACCAGAAGAGAAGAGACTCAGTGGCCCGAGACAATAACCAGACAGATCAAGTGGCTCGAGAAGTGGCTATGCAGGAGCCTATCCCAGTTATGGGCCTACAGAGACACCGTTGAGAATGGGACTAGATTAAGAGATGGCCTCACTTAAAACACAAGAAGAAAAAAAAAGGACTCAGATTGCTAGCCACCCTACCAACTGTTACCTAGAGAAAAAAGGACAAAGGTGCATACAAAACGGAAAAACTATGCTCCCCGAAAAATAAGCAAAGACTTACTAACTAGGCCAAATGCACAGATGGACTCATTGAGAGATAAGTGCATCCAAACGTCAAGGGATCTAAGATATATATATAACAGACCTCATGTTTGGGCCAGAAAAATAAAACAGTGTAAGGTATGCCAGCATGTAAATGCTTAAGTGGCGAAGAGTAAACAGGACAAAATACCTAAAGAACAGCCTAGAGTATATTAGAAAGCCGATTTTGCAGAAGTTAAGCCAAAAAAATATAGATACCCTCTAATATTGTAAATACTACCTCTAGATGGCTTGGGGCTTTCCCCACCAAACAAAAAACAGCTACTGTGGTAACCAAGAAGATATTAGAAGAAATCTTCCCAGGTTTCGAGTGCGCAAGGTAATTAGATCAGATAATGGTCTTGCTTTTGTTTCTAAGGTAAGTCAGGGATTGTCAGAGATATTGGGGCTAATTAAAAGCTCCATTGTTTATACTGTCCTGGAGCCCCGGGCAGTAGAAAAATGAATTATTTAAAGGGCTGGTGGTGGGGGGGGGGTTGGCCTTTGGTAATTGTGGGGACCTTCCTTTCCCCCAACCCAAAATTTTTAGGTGTGGGGTTTTGGGCCCTTTTTTTCCGGCCCCCAGAATTTGGGGTACCTGTGGGGCCCTATCCCCTCCAGGTTCCCAGATGAAAAGGGAAAGGCCTATGGCTTTAACCTTCCGATCATGGAATTTGGCCTACACTTTCCCCCGTTTGCAGGTCCCCGAATCCACACCAGAAACAAGAAAACCCTTCCGGGTGTTACACTCGACCTCTTAAAGGTAAGAAATCTAAAATTTAATAATCCCCACTGACTTCGACTAAACCACCAAACCTACTGGAAAAAACTCGCCAAATCGTGGCCTTTCAAATCAGAAACCTTTGGCCAATGTTTTCCCCCCTTAAATTAGCATCAAACCCTTAAATACGAATACTCTGCCCCCTAAAACGTGGTTTCCAATACGGGGAAAACGCTTTAAACCCAAAATTGTCCCGAAAGTTTGAGGGGGGCTTCCCGGGGTAATTCAAGAAAAGGGGTTTTTGAAACCAAATGTCCCGAATAAAAGCAAAACAAACTTTTCGGCCTTAGAGGGTGGGATTCGGGTGCCCCGTCGAGCCCTTAAAACCCCCAAAATTTTGGGGGCCCGAGCGGGAAAGCGCAAAGGGCCCCCTTTTCGTGGCCAAAGCAGGGTAAAAAGAGATTAGTGGGGAAAAAAAGGGTCAACAGGAAATTTGGGGCGTGAAAAAAATTGACAAGAGATCTAAAAGGGGAAAGGGGAAAAAAGGGGGAGAAGAGGGAGAGGGGGGGAGAGAGGAGAGAAAAAAGGGAAAAGAAATGGTTTAAAGTGTTTAATCCTTTCCGGGTTACCCCGATTTCTTTAAAGGGTTCCGAATTTTATTTTCTACAGGGCCTTTAAAAAAAAAAAAGAAAGAAGCAGAAAGAGAGGGACAAACCACTCCCTTAGGAGAACATTAAGATGAAATAGCCAAGAAAAGGGGGAAGGGTACCCAAATCACCCCAAAACAAGGGAACAGAACATGAGACAAACCCCCGGGGGTTTCGGAAGGGGGAAGTTTAAAAAATTAGGGATCCGCAAAGGGGTGCCGTTTCCTCCCCCTGGATTTCACTAAAATATTGCCTGGTAAGTCCAAAAGTTGGGGGTAAAATGCATATTGGTTAAAAGTTTTGGTTGAAATTTGGGCTTGAGAAAGGGTTCAGAAATGGTCCTGCCTCTGGAGTATCCAGGCGGAAAAGACTTGCGAAATTTGGACTCGGCCGGCAATGCGTGTCCCGAGTTAGATTTGGTAAGGGGGGTGTAAAAATAGGGAAACAAATTAAAACCGGGGGTGAGAACCCGGCAAACCACACCCTCAAGGGAGCAAAGGGTTTTTTTGGGCCCAACCCCCTTATTTTCCTAAAACAGGAGAAGTTAAAAATATTCAGGGAAACGCAGAACCAAAACCTGTGCCCACCCCCCTAGCCCCAGATATTTTTAAAAAACTCAAAATTTTAAAGGTAAAAATAATTAGAACAATTTGCTCTTGGTGCAGGAAAAATGAAAGGCTCAAAATTGGGGCTTTCCCGGGGTTGGACCGACGGGGGGTAACCCGGGGAGCATAACCCCGGGCCCTGGGCGGGCCATCAAGAGAAAGGGTTTGGTAACAGGGGACGTTAACCCTACTGGAAGGCCCCACCCTGGGGGCCCGAGGAGCCGGAGAGCCATCGCCCTAACCCGGGAGGACTGTTTTCTTGGGCCAACCCCCCATAAACAAGAACACTTTTATGATGTGCTTGGCCGGAACCTGCCGCAAGGAGATTTGTTGAAACTCCGGCCCTTAAAACTAAACGCCGGGCCAACTCGGATAGCCGGAAAAATGGGCGGAAAACGGCCAACCCCCCCAGGGAAAAAGCCAGGGCGGGCTTTCCCGGGGGGGGGGCCTTGACCCCGGAGTAAGACGGGGCAAGGGAGGGGAGGCCCGAGGGGCCATCACAGACCCCAGTGTGGGGACTTCAAACGGGTCTGAATGCCTACAGGCGGCCCACCTGCGGGGCCGGGGAGGGGGGGAATTCTTTCCGCCCGGAATGAGGGAAAAGGGGGAACCTTTACCGTGGTCGTGCGCGAACCCCGGCCCCTAGCCGCCATAATGGTGGGAAAGGGGCCCAAGTTATCAGCCGCCCGCCCCCGGGTTGGGCGAGGGGCGGGAAACCGGGGGCCGCCCCATTGGGCCCCACCCCTCCAATCCAGGTTTCGTGGCTCTTCCATGGGGGGACGGGGGCCAAGGGGGGTGGACGGCCTTTTTCACCCCTTTTTCCCCAGCCGGTCCTAGAACGGAATAGACAGCGGGGCTTTTGGGCAAGACCCCAACCGGGTGCCCACACCCGGGGGAAACAAGCTGCGCCCCCCGGGGGGGAGGGTGGCCGGGGTGGATTGGTGCTTTGGGGGAAATCTACTGCCCTTTTATGGTGGGTTAATTTTTATGGCGAAGGTTTGAAATGGGGTGTTGGCGTACCCTGGTATCCGGGGTTTTTTTTAACCATCCCTCTGTGCTCCGGTTTAACACCCGCCCCCTTCATTGCATTGCCCCCCGTAGCCACAAAATTTTTTTGGGTTTGGCGTTTTTGCCCAGACTTAAGTACAAGTTTCCTAGGAAGCCCAAAGTCGCGGGGCGTGGGAAACCCCACCAACTCTTCAACCTCGTTAGCCAAGCACGGGGGGTGGTGGGGGGGCGGGCCGGGAGCGTTTCGGGTCCCGGAGCTTGCTTAAATGTGGGTTTGGGATTTAAAGGATTATAAAAAAAGGGAAAGGATTAAACAGTGTTCCTTTTGGGGTCGGGTTATTTCTTTCCCATTTTTTTTTGGGATCAAAAGTTATATGCAACCTTTTTTGATGGGAAAAGAAACCAGTGGGAATTCAAAAAATTTTCCTTTAATTTAGGGGATTGCTAGCTATGGCAAAAATTTTTTGTCATCAGAGTTTTTTTTGGAAGGGTTTGAATTTTTGAAAAAGTGTTCGGGGTGGAAATGCCCTCTAGAACCATGTTCCCGCTTTTTGAAGGGACACAGGGGGAAGGGTCGGGGATCGTTACTAAATTAATGAAGGGTAGATTTTTGAATCGGTGTTGGGCCGGTTCTACAGGTGGGATGGCATTCAAAAAGCTGGGGTGGAAAAAAGGCCTTGGGAAACAGAGCCGGGTGGGCGCAGGGTTTTCCCCATTACGAGCAGGAATTTTATAAGGGAAATGGGTTTCAAGTGAACCAAACAGCCCGGAACCGGACCCGTTCAAATACCAAAAATAAAAAAGAAATGAGTGGGATTTTGGGGAAAAAACCTTAAGGAAATTTAGGATCGGTTGTTTTGGGGGCCGACCAAGTTTTTTCTTGGACGCAGATTTGCCTAGCAAATAATGAACATGTGGTTTTGGCGGCGAGGTGCCAGTGGTTAAAGCCCTTGTCTTCAGGGTTGATTCAACCAATCCATGGTTCTTACGCTTGTAAGAGGACTTTGGGGGTGAAGAGCATGGTTAAGTAAAAAAAATAAAATTTTTAATTTAAAAAGGTGTCTTGCTGTCGTGATTTTGGCGTTAGCTGAATTTTTTGAGACCAGTGGAGGTAAGCCAAAACTTTCAGGTGAATGGAATTCTTGGTTCCTTGGAAAATGACTAGGGGTTTTGGCAGGCTTGTTTGGAAAAAATAAGGTCCCTTTGGGAATCCATTCGCAATTCCCATGCCATTTTCACTAAAAGGCCAAGCTGCTGCACAGACCGGTTCCAAACACCGGGGCTTTTCCCCACGTTGAAAAAACCCCGGGGGAGTGTTAAAACACCACAGAGATCTCCAAAATTAGGGCCTTTTTTCCCGAGTTTCAATAAAGGGATTAGCTGGGACGAATATAAAAAAAATCGGAGATAGAGGTTTGATATATTAGACTGGGCTCTCCAGGAGGGTTCAATTGGGACCAAGGGCGCTCAGTTGAACGGGTCCAGGGACCGGAAATACACAACACAAAAATAAATATTATAACAATTTAAGCAAAGGGGGGGGCGAAGCCAATCCCGTTGGGGGTACTGGAAGGAACGTTTGGATTGGGGCAGGAGTTGGTCAGGTGGGGTTGAAGCAGGCTTCGAGAACCCCAAAAACCAAAAAAATTTAAACCCAAAAAAAATTTAAACATGGGGGGTGGGTCGGTTTACCACCTTGGGGGGAGATTTTAGTTCGGAGGCCGCGGTTGGGAAAATTGGAATACGGGTCAAGAAAAATGGAAAACTAAAAAAAATAAACATAAAAAAAAATTTCTATTGGGGCCTTCTTTAATTGTTTTACTTGATCCCCGTTGGGTCTTGCAATTTACCCTTTAAAGGTAAAGGTCTAAAAAAGTTTGGGTTTTCTTAACTTTTTAGCCCTTTTGAGTTAATGGGAAAAATTCTTTCACAGTCGGGTTCGTTTGCTTGGTATTTTTTAAGAGTTTTAGGTTTATGGATATTTAAATTTTAGAGAAGCCTTGGGCGTCAATTTTCCCGCCCATGTCAATTTCCCTCATTTATATTGTTCGGAAGCTGGTAATTGAGGCCTCAACTTGAAAGAGCTTGTAAGAATAGAGATCAATTTGATTTACGATCTTGGACGCCATTGGTTGAAAAAGAGTTTTTCATGTGTAGTTTTCAAAATAATGCCATGGTGGGGGTTTTAGGCTTTTTTCTTATTTCTGTTCGGTTCCAATCAGGGTTTTAATTGTTGGGGCAATAAAAAACCCCGAAATTAAATTACCCAGAGTGAGACCCAAACACAAGGTTGACACAATTTGTGAGGTGTGGAGAAAGAACACTTTTGGGGGATTAAGCGTAACCCAGGGAGTCTGGCGATCCCGAAATTCTGGTGTTACCAGCCAGGTTTCTGGGATAACCAAATTTCAACACTCAAGGAGCCACTAGATAGGTTATTAAAACAAGTGTAAAGACCCCAAAGTCCTAAGTGGGATAAGAGGTTTAATACCATTGGGTATAGCATTAAAAATATGGTAGAATTTTGAAAGGAGGGTAGATTTACGAGTGAGTCCAATACAAAGTATTTGATAACTGTCGGAAAAAAACAAAAAATACCTTTATAAAGGGAAAAAAAAGAGGGGAAGGGGGGTGTTTTGGTTAGGGTATAAAAAATTAACCAGAGGGGAACCCCGGGAACAGACGGAAATGTTGAGGGGCTTCAGAGTGATGAATAAGGAAAGGTGAGCTGAGGACCTTGAATGAAAAAGGAAAGAAGGAATGAGATAGATATGAAGGGATAAGGGGAAAATTTCCTACTTTCTTGTGAAAAGGAGGATAGGTAAGATTTTAGGGGTTAGGTTTTGCAAAGGTAAATTGTTGGGTTTCTGAGGTCTCAATTTAGTGGGGTCCAAAAAAAGGGTTATATGGGAATTTCAAAAAAATAGTTGGTATTTTTAAATAATTTTTTGATTTCGATTATTTGCTACCCAAGAAAAATTTTGTGTTTAGGGTAGGACTATTATTTAATATTTTTTGGACATTGATTTATATTTATTTTGTTGAAGAAAATAAAAAAAGGGTGGAATGGTTGCCAAAAGTAAACCGGTGGAAGAGAGGAGAGATTTTGGAAGTTGTTTGGTTATGGTTGAGGAATTAGGGACGAAACCCGTTTGAATAATAAAATTTATATCCAGGGTTTAATGTAAGTAATGGGGAAAAGGTGGGTTGAGAGGGTGTTTGGGAAAATGATTATGTTGGGGGACTAATTTTCCGTTTGGGAATTAGCAACTAGGGCGAGTCAGTTTGGTAGGTGGAAAAGGGCTTTTGGGGTTTTGTTAAGGAAGGTGGGATACCTTAATAAGGAGATGGGAAAGTTTGTAACCGAATACCCCAGGGTTAATAATACAAAACATTTAAAATAGGAAGGGGGGGACAAGTGGTTAAGAACCCGCCTTTAAAGGTGGCATTCCGAAACCCCAGGGCTCCAAACTTTTTGGACTATCCCCCTTCGGGAAAAACAAAAATTTTGCTTATAAATTATGAAGGTTTTAAAAAAAAAAAAAAAACCACAGGTTTTTACACAACTTAACAGTAGGAAGGGGGAGGGCTCTGAAGTGAGCCACAGGAAAATTCAAGTGCCTACCAGGCCCTAATTCTACGGCCTGCTTGAGCAGTAGACCCCGGTGGTCCTTAAATTGGCTTTACAGGAGGGCTAAAGGAAGGGGTGGCCGGGACGGACCAGGAGGGGCAAACCCCGCCTCCAAAGGGGTTATTAAAGCCTGCGGCTGGTGGTGGTCTAGGAGGTTAGGCAAACCTTTTTACTAACCCTGGGGGAAGGCAGGATGTCAATTTACTTCTAAGATTTATTTTTAATTCTTCATGTGTGTGGTATATGCATGTGACGGCAAGTATCTAGGAAGACCAGAGACACTAGTCCTCCTGGAGTTACAGGTAGCTGTGAGCCTCCAGGGTGGGTATTGGGAACCAAACTTGAACTCAAGTCCTCTGTAAAAACAGTGTGCCTTCTTGTCCTGTTGAGCCATGTCTCCAGTGCCCTTATTTTCTGTTGTATGCAGCTCCAGCATCATCCATGATGAAGGGTCCTCTCCTGCTCCATCATCCTTAGGCTGTGACTCCAAGATGGCTCCCAGTGTCCCAGCTCCCATGTCCTTGGCATTCCTGAAATGGGAGGAAACACAAAAATGGTCTCAATTCTAAACTGAGCCAGCCTCTTTACAAGGCCTTCCCATGAGCTCCATTCACAGGAGGCTTTGTCTTATAGGTCCCCAACAACTGCAAAAGAGGCTGGGGTGTGGTCTTCCAGCTATACATTTAACCACCCAGAAGAAATCGCTAGTTATGGTAGTGAGAAAAGACCTTTAGAACACGCTGTTCTGTCTTCTCAGTGTGACCAGGCAGGCTAACATACATGATGGAAAGGTGAACACTTGCCCAGTTAATATAGTGTCCAGAGGGAGGGCCCAGTATCATGGATACTGCTACCTAGAAGAATTCAAGAGAAAAAGACCAGATCTAGTTGTAGAGGGGTTTTGTTATGCTAATAATTTTCCTTCTTTGTCCTTTGAACAGGTCTGTTTTTGCTGAAGTATCCCTTCTCAGTTCTGCATCCTGCACTACAGGAAGGAGTACGTTAGTCAGAATGTGGCTGCATGACTGACTCACCTGGGATAGATCTAATGACCTCAAAGTTGGACTTTTGTTAGGAAGGAAAACGAAGAGGGTAGATATTGGAGTAGTGTGCTAGCAGGCTCTGTGTTGCGTCAGTAGGTCTCATGTCTGTGTCCAGGAAGCATGGGGCTGTTGAGGACATTTGGCTCCCAGATGGAGGCTGAAGGGATTTTGACATTCAGAGTCCCTGGCTGTGTGCCTGGGGTTCTGTTGTGTGTACCACAGTGTCTCTGAGTCAGCCCTTTTGTCCATTTACCCTTGCCCCTGCTCTGTGTGGCTTTTGTAAGGGAAGTCTTGTCCATCATCTCTTCGTCCCTCCGACTTCCTCACTACTAGTCATTTTAGGTTTTCACGTTTCCCTCCCATAGTTCCTCTGGTTGGTTGGTGTAGTTTTTTCAGACAGGGACTCTCTATATAACCCATACTGGTCTGTAACTTGCTGTATAACCAGGCTACTGCCTCAAGCCTGCAATCCTCCTGCTTTTGCCTCCAGAGTTCTGGAATTACAGCTGTATGTCACCGTGCTCCACTGCCTATGGTTTCTTTGTATAAATATAAGCAAACTTGAATATACATTCTTATCTCCCTTTAATTATAGTATTACTTTTTAAAATGTATGTATGTGTCTGTATGTATATGCCATGTGTGTGCATGTGCTCACAGAGAGAAAAAGAGGTCATAGAATCCCCTGGAACTGGAGTTACAGGCAGGCGTAAGCCACCTGTGTGGATGTTGGGAACTGAACTCCAGCCCTCTGCAAAAGCAGCAAGTGTTCCAACCATCTCTCCATATACCCACTGCATGCATGCACGCGTGCACATACACACACCAGGCAGTTATGTTTGTTGTATCTTGCATTTAGACAGGATCTTATTGTGTAGCCCTGTCTGGTCGGAACCTTGTTATACAAAACAAGCCGATCTTGAACTCACAGAAATCTGCTTCCAGCCTGCTGAGGTTAACGGCGTGCACCTGCCACACTAGTTCTCCATTTCTGGTGTTGTAGGAATTTCAGGTCTCAGTTTGAACTTAAAATTGAAAGAATCTCAGGTTTCGGTTTAAACTCAAGAATTAACTGCCCCAGGACACATCCTGGGAGGAGCACATTCCAAAGACTTACACACACATTCCAGAGGAAGGGCCCAAGATAAGAGACAATCAGGAAGCTGGGCCCTTAGTGTAATAAACCTGGGAAAGCCACTTAGTTAACACTCTTGTCATAAAGATAATGTGCAAATCTGAGTCACCTAAAGACGGGACCTGGGAACGGCTGTTGAGACCTTTGTGGTTGCCCTCGTGCACTCTGTATAAAACTGCTCTCAGCTTTGGCTTGGGGGAGGGGGTTCCTCTTGCCTGTGTGCGAGGGAACCCCAGTGCACTGGTTATCATTAAACCTCATGTTTTCGAATCGAATCCCCTGTCCATGAGTGTTTTCTGTGGGAGCGCTTCCCCAGTTTTGGATCTTTGGGTCCAACAAAACCAATATAGTAACTGTTCTTAGAAATATTGATCTCGCAGGGCGGTGGTGGCGCTACAGAGAAACCTTGTCTCGAAAAACCAAAAAAAAAAAAAGAGAGAGAGAGAGAAAAGAAATATTGATCTCTCTCTCTCTCTCTCTCTCTCTCTCTCTCTCTCTGAATGTGTGTATACATACGCAGGTGCCAGAGGTCAACATTAGGAGTCCTTTTCTATTACTCACTCCCCCTCCAATTTTTTGAGACAGGGTCTCTCTGAACCTAGAGCTCACCATTTTGGTGACACTGGTGGGCCAGCAAGCTCTACCTGTCTCCATCTCCCTGCACTGGGGTCCAGCTATGCTCTGCTGTTCCCTTTTATGTAGGTGCTGGGGATCCAAACACAGATCCTCAGGCTCGCTCAGCAAGCGCTTAACCCATCCAGCCATCTCTCCAGCCCCACTGAATTAAATTTGTACTGCTCTCCGACTTAGTTCATTACTTCTTTCTCCAGTTGTCTTACATTGGGTTTTTCCTGGATGGCTTATTGCACATGGGGGTCTGTATCTTGCATTTGGATTAATGTTCGATTTAATTTTTATTTACATTTATTTGTCTATTTATGTGGGTGTGTTATACATCGGGAGATCAGAAGATAACTTGCGGGAGTGAGTTCTCTCTATTCACTGTGAGGGTTCTGGGGATTGAACACAGATCACCAGACTTGAAGAGAAGCCACTCTGCCCACTGGTATATCTCACTGGCTTTTATTTGTTTGTTTATTGGCAGAGACTCCAGCTTGCTATGTAGCCAATTTTGACCTTCAAATTGAACTTCAGATTCTCCCGCCTCCACCCCCTGAGTGCTGGGATGACAAGCATGCACCACACACCCAGTTTATATGGTGATGGAGACGAACCGTTGGATTCATTCAGGTAGGCAAGTACTCTATCACATGAGCTACATTTCTAGGCTTTTGGGGTCAGGGTATAAGAGCAGTCTTAACTATATAGCGCAGGCTAGTTTCAACTGCTTGGTAATCCTCCTGCCTCAGTGTGATGGTTTGTATGTGCTTGGCCCAGGGAATGGCACTATTAGGAGGTGTGACCTTGTTGGATGAAGTGTGTCACTGTGGCATGGGCCTTGCTTCGACGCCGAAGGTTTCCTGTAGCCCAGTGTCTGGAACTCACTCTCCAGCTGCCTCGAACTCAAAACCGCCTGCTCTGCCCCCCAATCTGATAAAGGCGTCGAACCGCCGTGCCTCATGGGCTTAAGACCCTCATCCTAGCTCCTGGAAGTCAGTCTTCCACTAGCAGCCTGCAGATGAGATATAGAACTCTCTCTCAGCTCCTGCTGCACCATGCCTGCCTGGATGCTGCCATGTTCCCACCCTGATGATAATGGACTGAACCCTGAACCGTAAGCCAGCCCCAATTAAATGTTGTCCTTTATAAGAGTTGCCTTGGTCATGGTGTCTGCTTCACAGCAGTAAACCCTACTACAGTTTCCTAATGTTGGACTTTAAGTACGTTCACATATCCAGCTGTAGGTGGATGTTTCTTAGATTGCATGGTATGCACACACACACACACACACACACCACACCACACACACACAGAGTTATATTATTGAAGAATCCCTGTTGTATAGAAAAGAAGAATGTTTCCTTGGATTCAGACTCCTCATAGTCTAATATCCTCCTCGAAGTCATGCATAAGAACAGAGTTGGAGGGCGGCAATGGCAGAACAGCTGGAAGAGAAGGAATCTAGTGGGACGAGAGGAGCAGTGAAGATGGCTGATACTGGAGCCCCAAAATAGGATGTGAGCATTAGAGAGCCAGCCTGGGTGGGAGGCATGAACTTGGAGCCATGGCCAGGGTCCTCAGGTGTGGATATCCTCAGGTCAGGGTGCATGGCAGGTGTTGATATCCTCAGGTCAGGGTACATGGCAGGTGTGGGTATCCTCAGGTCAGGGTGCATGGCAGGTGTGGGTATCCTCAGGTCAGGGTGTGTGGCAGGTGTGGGTATCCTCAGGTCAGGGTGCATGGCAGGTGTGGGTATCCTTAGGTCAGGATACATGGCAGGTGTGGGTATCCTCAGGTCAGGGTGGTGGCAGGTGTGGGTATCCTCAGGTCAGGGTGCATGGCAGGTGTGGGTATCCTCAGGTCAGGGTGCATGGCAGGTGTGGGTATCCTCAGGTCAGGGTGCATGGCAGGTGTGGGTATCCTCAGGTCAGGGTGCGTGGCAGGTGTGGGATATCCTCAGGTCAGGTAGTGGCAGGTGTGGGTATCCTCAGGTCAGGTGACGTGGCAGGTGTGGGTATCCTCAGGTCAGGGTGCATGGCAGGTGTGGTATCCTCAGGTCAGGGTGCATGGCAGGTGTGGGTATCCTCAGGTCAGGGTGCGTGGCAGGTGTGGGTATCCTCAGGTCAGGGTGCGTGGCAGGTGTGGTATCCTCAGGTCAGGGTGCGTGGCAGGTGTGGGTATCCTCAGGTCAGGGTGCGTGGCAGGTGTGGTATCCTCAGGTCAGGGTGAGTGGCAGGTGTGGGTATCCTCAGGTCAGGGTGCGTGGCAGGTGTGGGTATCCTCAGGTCAGGGTGAGTGGCAGGTGTGGGTATCCTCAGGTCAGGGTGCGTGGCAGGTGTGGGTATCCTCAGGTCAGGGTGCGTGGCAGGTGGTATCCTAGGTCAGGGTGTTGGAGTGTGGTATCCTCAAGTCAGGTGCGTCAGTGTGGTTCCCCACTGCAGGTTGGTTCCCAGGCAGGTGCGTGGCAGTGTGGGATCCTGGAGGTGGGGGCAGTGGGGTACCTCATCAGTACTGGCAGGTGGGGTATCCCACGTCCGGTCGTGGCGTGGGGATCCATCAGCTGTGGCATGATGGTACCTCATGTCAGGGCTGCAGGGGTACCCCAGTCAGGGTGCTCAGTGTGGGTATCCTCAGGTCACCAGGTGGATATCCCAGTAGGTCTGGCCAGGTTGGTCCTCAGGTCGCTTTGGATTGTACCTCAGTCAGGGTGCGTGGCAGGTGTGGGTATCCTCAGGTCAGGGTGCGTGGCAGGTGTGGGTATCCTCAGGTCAGGGTGCGTGGCAGGTGTGGGTATCCTCAGGTTAGGATACGTGGCAGGTGACTATCCTTAGGTCGGGGTGTATAGGGAACTGTGGCACTTACCAACAACTCCACCATGTTGCAAGTTCCCCCTGAAGGATGGTCCCAGGCTAGAGGCCTGGCTGCAGCACATGGAGTGTGAGCACTGGTGGTCCACCTGCCACCAGTACTTGAGCAAGTGAGCATTCCACACCCTCCTGCTTCCAGTGCCGATGGGGAGTCCACTACCTGTGGCATGATGCAGTACCCTCCACCTTCTCCAGGGACACAGTAAGGAGGTCTCCTGTAGAGGCTAATCCCAGTCTTCCCCACCAGGGGAATAACCATAGACTCTGGACTCCAGCCCTCTGCCCCAAGTCCCTTTTTGATTCTGTCCCTCAGTCTTCCCCTCCTAAGGGGCTGTAGAGGCTGACCCCAGCTCTGTAATCAGCTAAGGATATCCCTAGGTCGGGTGTATAGGAACTTGACTTACCTAACAACTCCACCATGTCATTCCCCTGAAGTGTCCGGCTAAGCCTGCGCAGCAACCCTGATGAGCACGGGCCACCGCACCATATGAAGCAGTGACATTCACACCCCTCTTCCGTGCCATGGAGGAGTCATACCGTGGCATGATGCAGTACCCCTCTCCAGGCATCAAGGACACAGTAGGAGGTCTCTGTAAGCTAATCCCGCTTCCCCCAGGGAAAACATAGACTCTGGATCCGCCCTCTGCCAAGTCCCTTTTGATTCTGTACTCGTCAGAAGGGTCAGAAAGGAGCTCCCGTGTACCTCTAGTAGAGGAGTCTCCTGCGGGGTGGGTGGGGTAGGGGGTATTGGACACACCCCACAGGCAAGACTGTGGTCACAACAGTGCTTTCAAATGGTTTGTTTGTGGTGACTTGGGAGGAGACAAAGAGCACTGGGTTCATTTTCCCAGACGATAGTGGTCAGATGGAGCAGCGGAGTGGCTATCCCTGGTGCTTGGAGACCATGGCCTGGGCCCCAGTAGTACAGTGGGGCTGAGACAGAGCTCAGACTGAAGCCAGGGGCCCTCTGTGGAGCTCACTGGGGTCCCTGACTGACACTGTTTCTCTCTACTTCCCTGTCCCATTCAGTATCTGCCTCCTCCTAATCCATCTCATCTCCGCATCTCCTCCACAGTTGACTTTCTGCTCCCACCTTGCTGTGCCCCATCCATCTTCCCAGCCCCCCATGTCACTCCTCACCTGTATCTTTCCATGGCTTTGTCTGCACATGTTGGTTCTCCCTGCATTTATCTCTCCCCCCATGACCGTCTCTGACCTCACCTCTGCTCCCTTGTCTCCGCACATCTCTCCATCCCTGACCTTGCTGTTCCTCACAGTATGCCTTCTGTCACCTGTGGAAGGCCTGCCACCTGCCACCTTGGAAGCTAAGCCCAAGTCCCTGGACACTCAGATACCCAGTATGTAAGTGACAGAGTGACAATATTGACAGAGCTAGAAGATGGAAGAGTTATCACACTTGGCATTGGCCTGGCCTGACCTTGCGGCCCATACCTGGGGAGGAGCCATGTCTCCAGCATCTGTCACACTTGGACCTTGTATGTGGCCTTGGACTAATTTGCCCTTCATCCCTCATTCCTTGGGATGCCCATCCTCTGGGGTGGCCATCCCTGTCACGCCCAAGCCAAACCCTTCGTATTCTGTAAAGAAAGCTCTGAACAGAACAAGAGTCATCCGCTTGAGGGGTGCTGTGCCTGGTTCTGAAGAGCCCTGGTGTGCCATGCCATGCCTGCTGTGGGGTGACACAGCCCCAAGCCATCCCTGCCTTTGGGTTCATGTCTGCTTGAGTAGAAGGTGAACTAGTAAACTAATAAACCAGATCACTCCAAACCAACAAAGACTGAAGACGTGTGGTTGACGGCAGGGTGTCTGCGGCACCTGGGTAGAGAGGGAGCCAGTGTGGAGGGCACTTGGGCCAGTGTAAGAACAGCTCTACAGAGCCCCTGCATCTGCATCATCGCAGTAAGGAAGTCTGGATTGCCCTAGAGAAAACCTAAGGGGTGGGTACGGTGTTTATAGAGAGCAAAGATGTCACTGAAAAGGTACTTGTGGGTAAAATATTAAGAGGGAAGGGAGGGAACCACCCAGGTGTCTGTGGGAAGAGTTCCTAGGCAGAAGGGACGGGGAGGGTGTGGTACAGCGCAGTGACTTGAACCAAGTGGATCCTAGGAGAAGGTGAAGACGCAGAGGGGACAGGCAAGTTCATGTAGGGCCGTTATGGGCTATGTTGGACCACGGGGTGGGGGGGACTGCATCTGTGTCTGGGTGTTGGTAGGGGTGATGGAGGTGGAGGAGAAAGAGGAGGAGGGGAGGAAGAGATTGTGTTTTGGTTCTTCCTTTGTTGCCCAGGTTGGCTCTAAATCGAAGGCCTTCTTCTTCAGCCTCCTAACTGCCGGTTGTAGGCCTGTACCATACGTACCAACACAGGCTATTGCCAGGGTTGGTGTCAGGCAAGAAATGTGTCCTGAGTCAGGAGGGAAACCCGTTCAGCCAGGCTGAGGACAGAGAGACTAGAGGAGGCTGCTGCTGTAGTCCAGGCTGGGGAGAAACAAGTAAGAACCTGGATGACGGCTATAAGACGGAGGACAGAATTCTGGAACTGTCTTGCAGAGGGAGTTCCCAGTCTGCCCTTAGAAGGAAGAGATGGGAGGCCCAAGCCAGGGTGATATGGGGTGTAGCAGGCAAGGCCAGCCAGGTGTGAGGCTGAGGTGGCCCTGAGCTAGAAATGATATACGTTTTTAGAGATGGTACCCAGAGACTGATGGGTACCCTCGACACGACTGCAACCACAAGGCTTGGTTCAAGCACCACCACCCTTGAGCAGGTGGCTAACTAACCTTTCTGTCCTGGGTGATGAGGGTAAGAGTGAAGAGGAAAGGGCCTTCCCCTTACGTGGGACGAGCACAGAAGGAGTTAGGACTGAGACTTACAAAGAGCTGACACTGTACCAGACCCAAAACCGCCTGGTTTGCTGAGTGGAGGAAAACACCCGTTTCCACCCGTGTCTTTTTAGTCCTCTCCCCCTCCTGTCCCAACTCTGTGCTTGTCACATCCTTCCAGGAGACTGTCTCCCCTTCCTTCGGAGACCCTGAGTGTCTAGCCCCTTCCCGCTGCCTCCGGTCTGCTTCGACACTCTGTCTCCCAGCATCTCCCCCCCCCACCCCCCCCCTCGCGTCTTGCCACTGCGCATGCTCCGCCAGTGCCCCTCCTTCTCCATCCCCATCCCCCGCCAGCGTCTGGGCCTCGTCCCCTTCTCTCTGTCTCCCTCTCGTCCCCCATCTCGTCCCCCGACACTGACACCCCATACTCCTGCACTCTCTCTTCAGTCCCAGCCTTGCTCTCCAATCCGCGCCACCCGAGGTAAGATGGGAGGCTGGGGAGAAGGGGAGGGGCGAAGCATCCTGCATCCCTAGATAAACAAACCCCGGGAGGGGGCGGCCGAGACCCAGGGGCCTGGCACCCGAAGAGAAGAATGGGAGGCTGGGCCTGAGGGAAGTGGCAGGCGTTGGAGCCCATATCCCTGGCCTTCTAATGAATAACGGGGATCCCTTTGGTTGTCCAAATCCAGAGCTGGGGACTAGGAGGCCTCCCGTGGCTCTTGGAGCTTCTGTGGGCTTGGACCCTGCGCTGTGGGGAGCCCTCTCTAGCTGACCTCTATCTTAAGGATTTGCCTCCAGGCTACCCCCAACTTTGCACCGGCCCCCAAGGGCTACCGAGGACCATGACTAAGACGGATCCTGCCCCAATGGCCCCTCCGCCCCGAGGGGAGGAAGAAGAGGAGGAGGAAGAAGATGAACCCGTCCCAGAAGCCCCCAGCCCCACCCCGGAGCGCCGGCAGAAGCCAGTTGTGCACCCCTCGGCACCTGCTCCACTCCCCAAAGACTACGGTAACCACTGTCCCCACCCTGGAATCTGGTCTGGAGCTTTAGGTGGTGGTGGGTGGCTTGGCGGAGCTGTGTTGATGGTGATGATGGAGGCATGCTAAAGGTGGTCCACGGGAATCTTAGTTGATGAGCCCTTTAGACCACTCCCCTTCGTTAATTACATTCATCTGTTAGAAATGGGGGTTGGAAAAATTCTAGTCCTCCATTCATGACATATCAATTCAGTCGTTTAGTCATTCAACAAACATTGTCTGGAAGCTACTGCGAGTGAGCCTAACTTTATGCTAGGAACTGGAGCTACAGCACAGAGCAGGGCTTTCCTAAGGCTTTGCCAAGATAACTCCCCAATCGCAACCCATAAATGAGGCTAACTATGAGATTACAGGAGACAATGAGATTGATTTTATCAAGCACAGAATGTTGCGAGAGGTTTTAAAGACACGTTCCCCTTAAGAGGTAGCATGCGGGGAAAACCCAGGTTGGATGGGGAGGAGGAGGCTGCAGGAGAATTAAACATAGGAGTCAAGGGTCTGAAGGGTGTGAGGAAGGAGCTGAGAGGAACTGGGGAGACAACGTGCCTATTCATTCTTGGAGGACGGAGGATCCAGACAGGCATGAGCCTTGCTCTCAGACCCAACATGTAAAGGGACACACTACTTCTGGTGCACAGTGGAGGTGTGCTAGCTATCAAAGTATCAAAAGGCAGAGACTTCCAGCATGACACAGGGGTAGTTGCTGGCTCTTTCTGATAAGGTGCATTGCAGACTGAAGCCAGAAGCACCAGGAGGGAGCAGCTATAAGCAACTTGGAGCAATTGCTCCAGTTAGACAAGAGTATGTGCAAAGGCCCAGAGGCAGAAATGCAGAAGAGTGTGTGCAAAGGCCCAGAGGCAGAAATGCAGAGAGTATGTGCAAAGGCCCAGAGGCAGAAATGCACTTGGAATGGCAAGACTACAAAGCTGCATTTAGGGAGTAATCAGAATGGGGACAGGTCTGGGAGGGACATTCAAGCCACACCAAGGGCTTTCCCTTTATTCTGAATGTGAAAAGGGGAGAACGTGTGTGTGTGTGTGTGTGTGTGTGTGTGTAATCTAAAAATAGAGTAGGGCAGCCTTGCTAATTACATTTTAATTGAGTTTCTGTCTGCTCGCATGTGCAGGCCACAGCATCTGTGTTCCAGTCAGGACACATTTCCGTAGATCTTTCTCTCCTTCCATCCTGTGAGTCCCAAGGATCAAACTTGGGTCATCAGACTTGGTGACAAGCCTTTACCAGCAGAGCCATCCCACTGGCTCTTGACTGACAGTCTTCTGACTTCTGATTAGAGAGACATGGAACTAAGCCCGGGCTGGATATGAGAGAGAGGTTTGAGGACCTTTCTAGAGAAGGTGTTGGCTGGCTGTTCCCAGGGACTGTGAGATTCAGAAACTAGTGTTAGGTTCAGAGAGTTGGGGGATGGGGCAGGACATGCCACCTACAAAGGATTGATCAGAGGGACAAATAATTTTAGTCTAGTTAGAAAAATAAAAGAATATTAGTTGGAGAGATGGCTCAGTTGATAAAGGCCCTGCCATTTAGATGTTTTTAGATCCCCAGTACACACATAAAAGGCTAGGCATTGGCTGATGGCATCTCTAGTCCCAGTGCTAGAGAGTCAGAGGCAGGAGGATGCCTGGAGCTGACCCTGTCTCAAAACTGAGGTGTCCGACAGAAGGAGACACCCAACGACATCAACCTCTGTTCCATGGTGCACACTCTCCATATGTGTATACACAGAGCCACACACAACAGTATCATCTGGGAGTTTGGGGTGCAGTGGGAGGGTCTACCTCAACAAACGAAACCTTTAGAAATTGAACTGGATCTGGCTGGAAGTCACAGAACCTAGGCTGAGCCCTCGGAGTAATTCTGCTTGTGGAACCAAGGTTCTGGAAATGTGGCTTATTCAGGGAGAAAGATAAAGGTGGTGTTTGTTTGCTCTGTTCATGTATTTACTTCTGAAGAGATCACTAGGCCTTTCCTGCATGGTGGTATAGCATGATGTCGACACACCCCACTGTGAGGATAGAGGCATAAGGTGAGACAGAAACGAGGTGTGTGCATGAAGTCTTTACGGTGAAGGTGACAATTGAGAATGGGAGAGAGACAAGAGGAGAGAAACTTGGGGTGTGGTTCAGCTTGCTTAGCTCAAAACCTTGGATTCTGTCCTCAGCACAGAGTGGATTAGGAAGAGAAAGGGAAGGAGAGGGTAAGGGAGAGAAAAGGGTAGAGGAAGGGACATATGAACCATTTTTGGGGTTTACGCTACGCCAAGACATAACAAGCAGCTTGGACAGGAGGCTAGGGCTAGCGGTTTAGACTGGGTACTGTGAGGAGGCCTCTCTGTGGATCTGGGTTTGCAAAGCGTTATGAAGGCCTGAGGGAGGACACTGGACAGCAGCAGTGCAGAGAGGCCAGAATTAGCTTGGCACATTGGAGGGACAGAAGGTCAGTTGGCTGAAGGGGCCTAAGGCAGAGGGCAGGTGCAAAAGATAAAGGGGACCAGATTGTCCAGAGGCTTGTGCACCACGGGGAGGCCTGTGGACAGTGCTGTGTACAGGATGGAAGCCAGAGAAAGGTTCTGAGCCAGGAAAGGCTGTGACGTTCGTGGATGGGGAGAGACTCCTGACTTGCTGTGCACAGTCACTTCTCTGGATGTGTGCGATCCAGTCTTCACTTCACCAGTCCATTCAGCACATGCTGAGCCCCTGCGGACACTCACCGACATCCCATCCTAGAAACAGACGTGCCTTTGAGCACTGTCCTGGCTGGCCTCAGATTGGACGGAGCCTGTTCATGGCTCCGTTTTGTAGATGCAAGTACACAGAACTTAAATTTTTAAAGATTTATTATTAGCCGGGCGGTGGTGGCACATGCCTTTAATCCCAGCACTTGGGAGGCAGAGGCAGGCGGATTTCTGAGTTTGAGGCCAGCCTGATCTACAGAGTGAGTTCCAGGACAGCCAGGGCTACACAGAGAAACCCTGTCTCAAAAATCCAAAAAAAAAAAAAAAGGATTTATTATTTTATTATCTTTTAATTATGTATATTTATGTGCGTCTGTGTGTGGGTATACACACATGAATACGGGTGCTTGAGAAGCCCAGAGATGTCAGGTCACCCTAGAACAAGAGTTACAGGCAGTTGTGAGCTACTCGAGGAGGATGCTGGGAACTGGGCTTCAGTCCTCGGAAGGAACGTCATGTGACCTGAACCACTAAGTCATCTCCCCAGCCTCCGGGACTTTTTAAAGAAACATTTGTGAGTTTCTTAAAAAAAAAAAAAAAAAAAAAAAAACCAATCAAACAACAATAACAACAAAAACACAAAAGATTTCTGGCATATTTATGTGTTTGAGACGGGGTGTCATTGTACAGCCCCAGGTGGCCTAGAACTCCTTTTATAGATGAGGCTGTCCTAGAACTCACAGAGCTCCATCTGCTTCTGTTTCTTGTGTGCTTCATATCTGGCCGGGCTTTTTAGATAAAAATTAAAAAGAAAAACTTACCTCTTGGAATTTGACTAGGCCGTGTCCATTCTATTTTGTGTGTGTGTGTGCGCGCGCGCGCACAGACAAGAAGCTGATGACTGACTTCAGGAGGCCTTGTGCATGCTAAGCCAGCATCTACTGCTGAGCTATGTCTCCAGCAGCTACATTGTGGAGACAGGTTCTTGTTATGTAGATCAAGCTGACATGAACTTCTCCATGTAGTCAGTCAGTCAGTCCATGGTAGCCTCAGATTCCCAAGCCTGAGATGACAGGCGTGTGCTACCACACCCAACTCACGATGCCCATAATTTGACCTGGTAACTGGGGCCCAGAGCCTTAGGAGGACCCTTGCATGTGTAGCTATCAAGGTGCTGAACCTGCAACCACTCTCTCTCTAAGGGGAAATTACCCAATTGTCCAATTTCTTAAGATACTGGGGGTCGCTGGGCAGTGGTGGCACACTCCTTTAATCCCAGCACTTGGGAGGCAGAGGCAGGTGGATTTCTGAGTTTGAGGCCAGCCTGGTCTACAGAGTGAGTTCCAGGACAGCCAGGGATATACAGAGAAACCCTGTCTCGGAAAAAAAAAAAAAAAAAAAAAAGATACTGGGGGTCTATATATTATTCATTTAGTGCCCTCCTTACGTTGAAACCTGCTAGTTTTCCAGAAAACACCTGTGTGTTGACTATGGCCTGCGTGCCACCAGTTCAAACCATGTATTCAAGACCCTTTAAAGGCAACATCCTAGAGTCTCCTACGCTTGTGATGCAAAGCGGAGGCAGCTTGCCTAGGGTGAGTCTGGACTTCTTTCTCCAGCTTTTACCTTCTTCGATCCCAATGACCCTGCGTGTCAGGAAATTCTCTTCGATCCGAAGACTACCATCCCAGAGCTGTTCGCCATTGTACGCCAGTGGGTTCCCCAAGTCCAGCACAAAATAGACGTCATCGGCAATGAGGTAGGAGCACTTCCGGAGGCTGGGGAGGGAGGAGACCTGGTTCCCTGTGTTTGGGTAATCCCATGTTGTTATTTGGTGCTCACAGATTCTGCGTCGCGGCTGCCATGTGAATGATCGTGATGGGCTCACAGACATGACACTGCTCCACTATGCATGCAAGGCTGGGGCCCATGGAGTTGGTAAGAGCCCAGACCCTAAAACCTAGGCTCCTGGCCCGGATACCCTCAAAACCACCAAGGACTCCGGCCCTAAAAGCACATCTGGAGACTGCTATCCAAGACCCCAAAGTGCATAACTGAGACACTAGGGTCCCTCCCGATGTGTTGTGCTCTCATATTGGAAAACGGCTTCCAAGCTGACTATGGCTCTTTGCAGGAGACCCTGCGGCCGCTGTGCGTCTCTCACAGCAGCTGCTGGCGCTAGGTGCAGATGTGACCCTGCGCAGCCGCTGGACCAACATGAATGCGCTTCACTACGCCGCCTATTTCGACGTGCCAGACCTTGTGCGCGTGCTGCTGAAAGGGGCGAGGCCCAGGGGTGAGGAGGCGGAGTCTCGCTGGGACGAGGAGTAGCCTGGATGAAGGGTGGAGTTTCTTAGAGGGAGGAGGGTGCCCAGGGTTTTGAGAGTGTGGGGACGACCATCCATCTGGTTAAGCAGGGGAAAAAAAAAACCAAGATGAAGGGTACTGGGATTCAAACAGGAAATAAGGGATTAGATAGGCATGTACGCGCGTGCAGGATGACGGGAGTCTGGGGAGTCCGTGGGGGTATGTGGTAATGGGCTTATATACAAGATGGACAACGATGGGATATTAGGGCAAGTTGGGCAAGATGCTTGCTTAGAGACCAGTGAGGCTCCATACAATGTTGAAGATGGTTACTCACTCTTACCTCTCCCTTCCCTCACCTGCCGGCTCGCCAGTGGTGAACTCCACCTGCAGTGACTTCAACCATGGCTCAGCTCTGCACATCGCTGCCTCGAATCTGTGCCTGGGCGCCGCCAAATGTTTACTGGAGCATGGTGCCAACCCAGCACTGAGGGTACTGCCACCCACCCCTTCATCTCCTCCCTCCTGCCCTCCTCTTCCCTTCAGCAGGCCTCCGCAGAGAGAGGATCAAGCCCACACCTAAAACATTAAGAAAGCTCTGCACGTCGAACAAATGAAATCAAACCTGAGATTGACGTAGTGTCCGTTATCCAACAATCACTTCTATTTACTGTAAGCTCCATCTTACAGTGGGGAGTCTGAGATGAAGAGATCATAAGAATAGCCCAGGATGTGCTAGAAGGAGTGTGTTTTTCTTTCAGTCCTGGGTGACCAAGATCAGTGACGTAACAGGCTTCAGCCTAGAGTCTAGATGGTTGACTTTGAGTCTCTGTCTTTTTTTATTGTTTGGTTTTGAGATAGCGTCTCACTATGTACATAGCCCTGGCTGGCCTGAAACTCTGTGTGTAGACCAGGCTGGCTTCAAACCCTCAGAGATCTGCCTGCTTCTGCTTCTGCCTCCCTAGCACTGGAACTAAAGGTGTGTACTACCGCTCTCTGCATTTTTTTTTAATTTTTTAAATTTTTGAGACAAGGTTACATTTTAGCCCTAGCTGGGCTGGAACTCCCTCTGTGCACTTGGCAGAGGTGCATCACTACATTTCCAAAATTCGCCTAGGGGGTAACCTAGCATAATTCCTGCTTTACCAATCTGGGGATCTGAGGTGTGGTCTCCAAAGGGCTATGGCTTGTCCCACTCAGTCCCTATTTCTTTTGTTCTTTTTGATCCACAGAACCGAAAGGGACAGGTACCAGCGGAAGTGGTTCCAGACCCCATGGACATGTCCCTTGACAAGGCCGAGGCGGCCCTGGTGGCCAAGGAACTGCGGACACTGCTAGAAGAGGCCGTGCCACTGTCCTGCACCCTGCCCAAAGTCACACTACCCAACTATGACAACGTCCCGGGCAATCTCATGCTCAGCGCGCTGGGCCTGCGTCTAGGAGACCGAGTGCTCCTCGATGGCCAGAAGGTCAGGGGCTGGGGTGAGGAGTGGGGAGGACGGAGCTCTCGCATCCCTCCCGGAGCTGGGTGCATGGGCTGCAGACAGACTTCCCTGGTAGTCACACCATACTTCATTTCTTCTAGAAGTTGTTATCAACACACTCCATTTATATGATGTATACCCCGTGCTGAGCTCTGAGAGACCCTGACAGTGACAGCTCATTACAGTCACAGCTGAAACAGTGATTAGCATAGCTCTCTGCACACCGTGTGACCACTTGGGTGCAAAGTCAGGGCTTTGCACTGGGATGTTATAGGATGGAGAGCCTCAGGGTAGAAACTAGTGACCCAGGAGGAGAGAAGCAGGAAGTGGCTTCAGTTAAAGCAAGTGGAGGCGGGGCTGCAGGTGGAGGCGGGGCTGCAAGTAGAGGCGGGGCTGCAGGTGGAGGCGGGGCTGCAAGTAGAGGCGGGGCTGCAAGTGGAGGCGGGGCTGGGGAAAAGGCAGAGAACTTGGGCTCCACCCACACACCTCAGCTTTCATTCCCTAGCCTGTTGTCCCTCGAGTCAAGCCCAGTTGTTCTTTAAGACAGTGGGTCGTGTCAACTCCAGCTCTGCTCTCCTGGAGCTCTGCTGATAATAGAGTGGACATTAATGAAGTTCTGCTGTAGCTCTGGTCATTCCCAGCGGCGGCGACTGTTACAAACATTCGGTGCCTGGATTTAGGAAACAGACCCTGGCTGGAGGCAGGAGAAGTTTTAGCTGGGGTGTTCCAAGAAGGCTTCCCTGAGGAGGTGCTGTTCAAGCTGAGAACGTAGCTCCCACAGATCTGACTGCTGACAGGAAAGACCGGTGTGAAAGCAGAGGAATTCTGGGTGGAAGGGAGCTAGAGAGCTCGGAAGGGGCTGGACCGCACCAGGCCTGCAGACTTCTGAAAGGGAGTGGGATTTTGGAATTTTGTTCAGTGAGAAACTGTGTAAGTCATGTTCTTAACCGAAAGTCCTGGGTTCATGAGATGGTCCAGGGGAAGAGGTGCTTGCCATGCAGGTATGGCAACCTGAGTTCAAACACCAGAATCCTTATAAAGTAGGAGAACTGGTTCAAAGACGCTATCTTCTGACTCGCACACATGGACCACGGCACTGCACCGCCATATACACATCATTCATGCGCGCGTACATGCAGGCAAGTGCACACTCGTGCTCTAATAATATTATTACTAGTAGTGCTTTTTTTTTTTTTTTTTTTGAGACATGATCTCTCTACATAGACCAGGCTGGCCTCAAACTTGGAGATTCATGTGCCTCTGTCTTCCGAGTGCTGGCATGTATGACCACACCTGGCAATAATGTATTTATTTTTTTTTTTTTTGGTTTTTCGAGACAGGGTTTCTCTGTGCAGCCCGGGCTGTCTTGGAACTCACTCTGTAGACCAGGCTGGCCTCGAACTCAGAAATCCGCCTGCCTCTGCCTCCCAAGTGCTGGGATTAAAGGCGTGCACCACCACCGCCTGGCTAGTAATTTATTATTTTAATCTCAGGATAAAATATAATTTATCTTGAGACAAAAGTCTCACTGTACAGGTAGCCTTGGCTGGTCAGGAATTACCAATTAGATGAGTCTGGTCTCAAAATTCCAGAGATCTGTTTTGGCCTCCCTAGTCCTGGGACTAAAGGTGTGCGTCAACATGCCTGACTGATGAGCTCGCCGTGGCCCATCCAGAAACCTTCCTGTAACTCACTGGATGGTTTGAGGGTATGGGCTGACTCTTCACATTTTATATCCCAGAAGCGGCTCACCTGTTGTCCTTAGCCATGGAATACCCAACACAGTTAAAATAACAACCAGTTCAGGCTACGACGTAGCTTGCCCAGGTTCACTTCAGCTTTGTCACACGCCAGGAGCAGGTCCTGGGATAGTAACGCTTCTATGTCAGTCAGTTTCTCTACCTAAAAATGAGACGATAGTGCCCGCCTCAGGCAGATTAGGGGTGCGTGTTGGAACATCTGAGGCCTTTAGAAGAGAGTCAGGTCTATGCTAACTGTTGTTTGTGTGCCGAGCACAGTCCCCAGCACCGAATAGAATATTTAACAGGCTAGCTCTGCCAGTCCCTCTGTCTGTAGTGCCAGAGATAGAACTATATATACTAGGCAAGCGCTCTGTCACTGAGCCGCATCTCCGGTTTTAATGAGCCTGTTCCATAGACAAATAACTCACGGCTAGGAGGGAGAGCCAGAGTAGCCCAGTGGTAGAATGCTTGCCCAGCATTTGTGAGCGATGCAGAGAAAGAATGAATGGCTGTGTGTGGTGGCACATTCCTGCAGTCCTAGCCCTCAGGAGGTAGGAGCAGGGAAGTCAGAAGTCCAGGGCCAGCCTGGGCTACTTGACATCCTGACTCAAAAAGAAAAAAAATAAGATGACTACAAGGAAGCCATACAGGATTATCATAACCACAGTCACTGAGAACTCTCTGCAGCTAAGTTTTTTTTTTTTTATTTTTTTTATTTTTTTTATTTTTTGGTTTTTTGAGACAGGGTTTCTCAGTGTAGCCCTGGCTGTCCTGGAACTCACTCTGTAGACCAGGCTGGCTTCGAACTCAGGAATCCACCTGCCTCTGCCTCCCAAGTGCTGGGATTAAAGGCGTGCGCCACCACTGCCTAGCCAAGTTTTTTTTTTTTTTTAAATATGTATAGAGATGTTTTAAATAGGTGCACAGAAGTGCAGTACCCCAGGAATCCAGAAGAGGGCACTGGATCCCCAGTCACAGGTGGTTGTGAGCCTCCTGGCATGGATACTGGGAACCAAACTTCTGCCATCTTAACATCAAGTGCTCTTAACCACTGAGCCATGTCTCCAGCATCTTTGTGTATCCTAAAAAATGATCCCTCCCCTACTCTTAAGCCAGGCGTGATGCCACATGCCTGAAATCCCAGCACTGGGGAAGACTAAGGCAGGAAGAGGTCCAGGCCTAGCTCAAGCAGGGCAGGGAGGGGGTCTCACTCTGTAGCCCAGGCTAGACTGGAACTTGCTGTGTAACCAAGATTGGCCTCAATCTCAGCATCTAAAGTGTTGGGCCGGGCGGTGGTGGCGCACGCCTTTAATCCCAGCACTTGGGAGGCAGAGGCAGGCGGATTTCTGAGTTCGAGGCCAGCCTGGTCTACCGAGCGAGTTCCAGGACAGCCCGGACTACACAGAGAAACCTGTCTCGAAAAAAACCAAAAAAAAAAAAAAAAAAAAAAAAAGTGTTGGGGTTGCAGACACGAGTCACCAGACCTGACATCAAATTGTTGCTTGTATGTCACCTGTGGCTATGACTATTCACTGCAGTAGGTAAGACAGTTCTGAGAGTTCTGAGACAATCTTTTTTTTTGCTTATGGGGATGGAACCCAGAGTCTTATGCACAGTGGCAAGCACTCTACCATTGAATTCTATATCCCAGTCCCCTTAACATCTTTATCAAGTGGATGCAATCTTTGTTCCCATTTGGTGGATGAGGAAACCGAGGCATAAAGAGGCCTACGTAGTCACATAGCTGATAAGGGCCAGAGCTGAGATTTGAACCTGGTTCCTGCAGCCATTCTGCCATGCTGCCTGTCTGTCTGTGCTCCACCATGGTCTCCAAGGCCCCTGCCCAAACCATGTCATCCTTGTCTCTCCAGACGGGCACGCTGAGGTTCTGCGGGACCACCGAGTTCGCCAGCGGCCAGTGGGTGGGCGTGGAGCTAGATGAACCGGAAGGCAAGAACGATGGCAGCGTTGGGGGTGTCCGGTACTTCATCTGCCCTCCCAAGCAGGGTCAGTCTCTAACTGGGGCCCAGGCCAGTGGGAAGGGGGTATGCGCAATTCTGATGCTGCTGTCTGAGGAAAGGGGATGGGGGTGGAGACACAGCAAAGGCCAAGGGTTTCTTTTGACTTGGACAATGCTAAACCTAATCGCTGCCCCCCCCCCCCCAGGTCTCTTTGCATCTGTGTCCAAGGTCTCCAAGGCAGTGGAGGCACCCCCGTCATCTGTTACCTCCACACCCGGACTCCCCGGATGGACTTCTCCCGTGTAACTGGCAAAGGCCGAAGGGAACACAAAGGTCAGAAGTGTGGGGTCAAATGGGTGGGAAGAGGCAGCCTTGGGAACACTGTGTGGGAGGCTTGGCTTCTGTGATTCTGTTTTTCCTCAACTCCTGCTGTAGAGAATAAGCTGACTCCCTCCTTCAGTGACTTGGTTTCTCCTCTGACTCACCACTGGCCCAACCCAGCTTTTAAGAAGGACTTCTGGGGTTCTCAGCCTCCTGAGACTTGGACCCAACTCTCAGGCCTAAAGACCTCTCCCAGTTTTCGGGAAGAATCCGTCTCTAGGGGTTACTGTTTCAGATGTTTCTGGCTTTTTATGAATAGAGGTACTCTCAGACTCTCTCTGATGTATGTGTCCCTGTATGGACAAGTGTTGGCGGGCGCTCTCATAAATATATGCCTGCTCGTGTGGAGATCCGCCTGCCTCTGCCTCCTGAGTGCTGGGATTAAAAGAGTTGACCATCACTGCCCGGCTGACTTCCACTTAGTTTTTGTGAGACACAATCTTTCAGTGAACATAAGATCATGCATATATCTCGCTAGCCTGGCCAGCACGCCAGCTCCATCTGTCCCCACCTTCTTGGTGCCCGTGACTGCCCCTGGCTTTTCACATGGCTGCTGGGGCTCCAAGCTCAGGTTCTCAGAGTTGAGCTGAGTACAACCTTATTTATTTTCTAGATGAGGTCCCATGGGGTTGCCCAGGCTGATCTTGAACACCTTGGCTCGCTAGGTGATGGTGGCGCACACCTTTAATCCCAGCACTAGGGAAGCAGAGGCAGGTGGAACTCTGTGGGTTTGAGGCCAGCCTGGTCTACAGAGTGAGTTCTAGGGCCACATAAACCCTGTCTCAGAAAACAAAAACAAAAGTAAAAAAACCCACCTTGGCTCAAGTGATCTTGTCTCAGTCTCCTGAGCCCTGGGATGATAGTCCCTCACCACTACCTTAGACTCCCTTTCTTTTTCTGTCTGGTCACCTGAGGGGTTGTATTCAGGACTTGAATATGTGCTAAGCAAGTGCTATATACTCCTGAACCATGCCTCCAACTTTCTTCCCTGCATTATCAAAGGGAAATTCTCGGGCTCCTGACTTCTGCCTCCATTTTTCCTTTGGTCTCCATATCTTTACCTTTCATTCCCAGGGAAGAAGAAGTCCCCATCTTCCCCATCTCTGGGCAGCCTGCAGCAGCGTGAAGGGGCCAAAGCTGAAGTTGGAGACCAAGTCCTTGTGGCAGGCCAGAAGCAGGGGACTGTACGCTTCTACGGGAAGACCGACTTTGCTCCAGGTGAGGGTGGGCTCTGGGCTGAGATGTGACTCAGATGCATAAGGCCCTGGGTTGCACCCTTAGCACTGAGGTTGAGGCCTTCTGGCAACACCCTGTTGCAGGTTACTGGTATGGCATTGAGCTGGACCAGCCCACAGGCAAACATGACGGCTCTGTGTTTGGTGTCCGGTACTTTACCTGTGCCCGAGGCATGGGGTCTTTGCACCAGCATCTCGAATCCAGAGGTGAGTCTCGATGTGCCCTTCCACTCAGTCCCCCAAGATGGTCCTTTTGGACTGGCACGACATGGTTGGTTGTTGTACTGTACCTGTTTCCTTTGGGCTCCTGGGGATTCATTCAGCTCTTAGCCCTTCATGGTTCTGAGTTTTCTATATGTCTCCCCAGGATTGGTGGGTCCACTGACCCCCCTGGAGACAGTGTTGGAGCCAAAAAAGTGCATCAAGTGACAAGTGAGTAGGGGGCCGGGATGCAGGAAGCAGTGTGGGTATCAGGATGGGGAAGAGCAGTGGGTTCTCAACTCTATGGTAGCGACTGTCTCTGCATTTGATACTTGTGACCAGAAAAATATGAGACAGAGTCCCAAGAAAGATAGGTACCGTAGACATGGGGAAGTTAATAAGGGTATGAGGGCTTGGAATACAGTTCAGTTGTCTAGAATCCCAAGGGGCTGGGGGCGTGGTTCAGTGGTAGAATCCCTGCCTAGAATCCCCCAGTGAGGGGCTGGGGGCGTGGCTCAGCGGTAGAGCCCCTGCCTAGAATCCCCCAGTGAGGGGCTGGGGGTGTGGCTCAGCAGTAGAGCCCCTGCCTAGAATCCCCCAGTGAGGGGCTGGGGGCGTGGCTCAGTGGTAGAGCCCCTGCCTAGAATCCCCCAGTGAGGGGCTGGGGGCCTGGCTCAGCGGTAGAGCCCCTGCCTAGAATCCCCCAGTGAGGGGCTGGGAGCATGGCTCAGCAGTAGAGCCCCTGCCTAGAATCCCCCAGTGAGGGGCTGGGGGCCTGGCTCAGCGGTAGAGCCCCTGCCTAGAATCCCCAGTGAGGGGCTGGGAGCATGGCTCAGTGGTAGAGCCCCTGCCTAGAATCCCCAGTAAGGGGCTGGGGGCGTGGATCAGTGGCAGAGCCCCTGCCTAGATTCCCGAATGAGGCATTAGGGGTGGAGCACAGCTCAACATGCATAAGGCCCTGGGTTCAATCCTAAGCACTGAGAAAAAAACCAAAATCCATCTGTGGGGCTGGAGAGATGGCTTAGTGGTTAAGGGCACTGACTATTCTTCCAAAGGACCAGAGTTCAATTCCCATCACGCACATGGTATCTCGCAATTGTCTGGAACTTCAGTTTCAGGGGATCTGGCATCCTCACACAGACATACATGAAGGCAGAACACCAAGGCACATAAAATTTTTTTTAAAAGAATCTTTAATACCAACATTCCTGGAGTTGAGGTGGAAGGATTGCAAATTTTAAACCAACCTCAACCACATAGTCTCACTATTCAAAACAAATGAAGCCCAACCTCACTAACAAAAACAAGGATCTAAGCAGGCGCTGGGGGAGTGGGATTCGATGGGAGTATTGGAGGCGTGGGTATTTAATGGGAGGGAGCAGCTAGCACTAATAAGAGACTCAAGTGCATATTGAAGATGAAGAGATCTAGCCAAGATCTGGAGACATGGGTAGATATGACAGTGTGTGTGTGTGTGGGGGGGTGTTGTTGATAACACAGGTGACTTTACTGTCACCTCCCTTGAGACCTTGCCTTCCTCTCTAGTGACACAGCCCAAACGTACCTTCACAACAGTCCGGACCCCAAAGGACATTGCGTCAGAGAACTCTATCTCCAGGTAAGTGGCTAACCTTTTTAGCAGAAGGTTAGAGATTATCTGCAAGGCCACTGGCTATGGTGTGCAAGGCCCTCCTTGGGTTGGAAATGGAGTTAAGTTGTAGGTAGAGTGGATTGGTGTTGTATGCCTGTAGTCCCAGCACCCAGTAGGCAGGAGGATCAAGGATTCCGTGCCTTCCTGAGCTCTGTGGTGTAAGACTGTCTCATTCATGAAACCCACTTTATAAAAGAGAAAGAAGGCCGGGCAGTGGTGGCGCATGCCTTTAATACCAGCACTTGGGAGGTAGAGGCAGGTGGATTTCTGAGTTCGAGGCTAGCCTGGTCTACACAGTGAGTTCCAGGACAGCCAGGGCTACACAGAGAAACCCTGTCTCAAAAAAAAAAAAAAAAAAAAGGAGAGAGAGAGAGAAGAAGGAATTGGGAAAGAGACAGGTGGATCTCTGTCAGTTCAAGGACATCTTGCAACTTGGTCGGACAAAATGAGTTCCAGGACACAGGGAGACACAGAGAGAAGCCTGTCAAAAAAACAAAACAAAGCAAAACCAAAAAAGCAAGGCAGTGATGGTGCACACCTTTAGTCCCAGCACTAGGGGGCAGAGCCAGCCTAGTCTACAAAGCAAGTTCCACTACAGTCTTAAGATACACAAAGAAACCCTGTCTGGCCCAGCACTTGGGAGGCAGAGGCAGGCGGATCTCTGAGTTCGAGGCCAGCCTGGTCTACAGAGTGAGTTCCAGGACAGCCCGAGCTACACAGAGAAACCCTGTCTCGAAAAACCAAAAAAAAAAAAAAAAAAAAAAGAAACCCTGTCTGGAAAAACCAAACCAAACCAACCAACCAATCAACCAAACCAAAAAAAAACAGAGACGGAGTATGTCTTGTAAAGTGGCTCATGCAGCAACGGGGAGGCTGAGGCAGAAGGATTGCCCTCAGTCTGAGAACAGCTTGGGTATATAGTGAGACTCTGCCCCAAACAACAATGAAAAGGGAAGGAGGGAGAGGAGGGGAGGGAGGGAAAACATCTTTAGAAAGCAGGCCTTGCCTGGCGTCTGGAGACTTCAGTTGAGAAAGCAGAGACCCCCTCCTCCAACACACACACACACACACACACACACACACACACACACACACACCACAAGCCCAAACAGGCACAGCCAGAGGTAGAATGCCAGGCCCAGTGGTGAAGTGAGGGAGCCACATGTCCCACACCTGTATTCCACCTGACCATTCTTCCTCTTTCAGGTTACTCTTCTGCTGCTGGTTTCCTTGGATGCTGAGGGCAGAGATGCAGTCTTAGAGGCCCTGGATACCTAACACAGAGACAGAGTCCCCTCTAGCACCTCCTGACACAAGGAGCCCCCAGTCACCCCAAGATAGAGATTCCCAGTGATGCCTCCAGAATAGAACCCCCCTGTTAGCCAGCCCTCGATTACTGAGGTCCCATTATTAACAGATCTCCCATGATGACGACTCCCCAGATACAGACCTCATGTTATCCCCAAAAGAGAGTCCCTGAGTAGCACCTTCAGGCTAGTTCCCTACCCCTCAGTGCAGATTTCCCCAATAAACATTTTCCACGTCACCCAAGGGCTGCTGACCCTCCCCGCAGCAGGGCGTTCTTGAGTTACCAGTGGATTAGAGTCCCATGAATGAAGACCCCCTACCCCGGTTCTCCTTAAGCATAGGTCATACCTCCAGAATAGCCAGCCACATCACTATCCCCATTTAACATCAGTCTCCTCAAAATGTCGTGACCCCAAGGTCACCAGAAAGCACTTATACTCTACTGTCCTTCTCAGAGATGCCCTCCATTCACTTAAGTCCCTATTCTCACCCCTGAACAAGACACCCACTTAACCTGCCCACTCACCCCAATTTACAAACACCAAAACCGTCCTGGAAGCATGAATTACAGGACAGCAAGTCTTCCTGCCCTCTGCACCCTTGAGAAACCCCCAGTGCCTTGTACGAAGCCCACCCCACATGGCCCACAGTCCCTGTGCTGGCCAAGGCTCCCAGAAAATTCTCTATTTTTTAAAGTAATAATTTTCCCCCTTTGGGGGGATCCCCAAATTTGGAGACCCCATTCTAGAACTCTGGGGAGTTCAAATTCCAGAGAGAATATATATTATATATATCCCCAATTCCCCATACCTCCAAGCCCTACGATCTCTAGAAGACCCCAAATTTCTAATTCCCAGGACTTCCCCTACCCAAGTCACAGAATCTTCAAATCCCCAGGGAATCCCAAACTTAAGACCCCAATCCCAAACCCTCAGGAACCCCCCAACTACAAGGTCCTTAGGACTGGGAGGAAGGAACCTGCTGCCAGGAGAACACCCCAGGCTCTCAGGGCATCTCAAACCTGACTCCCAGGCACCAGGAGACCCCAAACGGGAAGTCCCATCTTTGGAACAAGAATAGAGGACTCTAATACCCTTAGTCCATGGATCTTCTAATCTCCCAACCTCCAAATTCCATGGGCCCCAGCCTCAAGGGAACACCCAAGTCCCAAATCTCTGATTGCTAATATGTGCAGGGCCCCAGGGCTCTAACAGGACCCCAAATCATGGAGTTCCTACTTCAATCTACCTTCCGGTCACAGGTCCAAGACACTAAATCTGAGTCTTTGGCCCCAAAGGACTTCACAGCACCTGGGCCAGACCAACAGCCTGAGGGAGAACCTGAGGGCCCCATGGGTCCAGAGCAGACCTGGGGCCCTGACCACCAAGGACAGCTCACGACTGCCCCTTCACTGCATGTCCCTAAACTCAGCATGATTCCTGTCCTCTTCAATAAAGACGTTTCTATGGCCTTCTTGTGTCATGTCTCTGGGGGTTTACCGCATTGACCTTGTACTCTTGCTGGGTAAGGATGGCGGAAGGCTTTTTTAAACGTCCTTTCCCTGTGTTAGCGGCCTAGGACCCACAGCTTGGCTTGCAGAAGGCTAAGTCCCTCAGGATCCTTTCCTGCAGTCTCCCTCGCCGTGGGTCTCATCTGAGTCCACACTGGACGTGCAGGTCTGTTAGGTTCTAGAGTCCTGATTGGTAGGAGCCAGGTGAAGTCCCGCCCCTGAGTTTAGGACACAGCCTATACCTGAGTGGGGATGGCGATTCTGAGTGAGAGCGTGGATTGGCTGGAGGGCGGGCCTATAGGTTCTCTGAGTATCCCCAGTGGTCTAAAATTTCCTGCGTCAGCAATACTGGGCGGAAGTGACTGGGGGCGGGGGGGCGGGGGCGTGCGAGGATGCTAGTGTTGAATCTGGAAATTGGAGAAGACGCTGTGGACGGTCAAATTTATTTTTGGGAGGAGGGCTTCAGGGGAGCTGTGGAGGTGAGTGTCCAAAGGCTGAAAGTGGGGACCTAAGGGGACTCAGGGTGGGAGGTCTAGGGGGCCTCAGGGTGTGGAATCCTGACAGTCAGAGCGGCTCTGGGGTCTGATAGGTTCTACGGGGGAAGAAGCTTTGGCAGTCTGTCTGGCTCAGGTCCGAGGGTGCTGAGGTGAATGGGGTACTCGGCAAAGGAAGTCAGAGAGGGCTCCGAGTGGGGAGATGAAAAGGCTGGGAGTGGACAAGTCTGAGAAAGCTCAGATTAGGGGAGCAGAGGTGCTCGGAATGGGAGATGTGAGAGGCTTGGGAAGACTCACGTATACTTCGGTGGGCGTCAGTGGACAGAGCGATGGAGGAGTATACTGAGTGCTGATGTCAGAGCTGGGATCTGGGGGTCGGAGAGTGATCTTTGGGTGGCTTTGAGAAACCGAAGACTCCAGCTTTAAAGATTGGAGTTTATAGGAAGTCTCAGGGTAGGATCTGGCCCCTGATGGGCTGGAAAGAAGGCTGATCACAGCTTGAAGCTAGGAGGCTTAGTGACTTACTCCTCCCCACAGGACGGCACACAAGGAGTTGGTGTCCATGGAGGAGCAGGACGCCAGGGTCCCAGCACTGGAGCCATTCAGGGTGGAACAGGTTGACAAGACTGGGGTGTAGAGGAGTGTGGGAACAGACGGGTGTGGGATGGGTGGAGTGATAGACTGATTCCTGGGTCTCTTGGTTGGACTGCCCCAGCTCTCCTCGGAGTCCTCTGCCCCACTTCCAACCTTCAGGTTCATAGGCTCTCCCAAGTCCCTCTCCAAAGGGAAAGGTTGCCCAGTCAGGATAGGATCCCTGTGTTGGGCAAAGCTGCTCTTAAACTTTTTAATGCTGGGACCTTTTAATACAGTTCCTCATGTGGTGACCCCGCCTCCACCATAAAATTATTTCCCTTGCTACTTCATAACTATTTTATGAATCATAATGTAAATGTCTGTTTCCTGATCGTCGGGTCTGTTGACCCAAGAGGGTCGCGACCCACCGGTTGAGAACCACTGTCCTAAGGGCAGTCTTTCCTTTACAGGCGCCACCTCTAATCTACTATGTCCCCGACTTCATCTCCAAGGGAGAGGAGGAGTATTTGCTTCGACAGGTGACCCCAGTGCCCCTCTTCTTTTAGCGTGTGTGTTTGTGTATGTGTGTTTGTGTGGTCCCACGGCACAAACGTTTACTGGGGGAGGGGCCATCAGTCCT
The DNA here is from genome assembly GCA_021653895.1 of Mastomys natalensis. Classification (NCBI taxonomy): domain Eukaryota; kingdom Metazoa; phylum Chordata; class Mammalia; order Rodentia; family Muridae; genus Mastomys; species Mastomys natalensis. Next base: position 233,651 of record JAJTUV010000944.1, read on the forward strand.
TCTTGGCTGCCGCTTTCCTCATGGCTTGCCAGCACGTTGCTCAGCTCCTCCTGCTTCCTCTTGGCACGGATGTGCGTGCTCACCCTCTTCCTGATGAACTCGAGTGCCCACTTGTCCTTGGACACCTTGAGCAGCTCCGTGGTATGCTGCTCATCGGACATGAAGCTGCACACCTCTCGGGTCATGTCTCACCTGAACTTGGTGTGGTTGGTGAGGCGGCCATGGCACTGGCTATGCCTCGGCTTGCTGGTGTTCTCGGGCACCTTGTGGTCCTTGTTAAGGCCCAGGGCCATGGGGTAGTGCATGGCGGTAGGAACAGGACCCCCTCCCCCAACTGCTCTTCTAGCCTCTTTCTTGTCTTCCCATAATTCCTTTCATTCAGCCCCTGTATGAGAACCCCAGAACTTCTGTGGAAACCCTGGCAGGAAGAGTCCCTTAGTACACCCTTATGCCCGCTCCCTCCCCTCCCCTTTCAGACTCTTCTGGATCTGTCTGAAAGCGCTTTCTCAGCCAGGTGTCGTGGCACATACTTGCAATCCCAGCTAGGAGGCTGAGGCAGGAGGATCCCAATTTGAGGCCTTTTGGTTTTTAGATTTTTTTTATTTCGTGTGTGGATGGCTGTTTTGTTTGCAGGTATGTATGTGCAGCACCTCTGGACAGTGTCCAAGGAGGCTAGAAGAGGGTGTCGGACTTCCTGAAACCGAAGTTACATATGGCTGTGAGTGGCCACAAGGGTGCTAGGAACTGAACCTGGGTCCTTTGCAAGAGCCACAAGTGCTTTAAACCACTGAGGCAACTCTCCAGCCCTGTATCGTGAGCTCTTGTTTGAAACAAAGCAAACAAAATAAACAAGAAAGAGGCTCCCTTAGAGGCTTAGGAAAACTAAAATGTACATACCTCTGTGTGTGTGTGTGTGTGTGTGTGTGTGTTCGTCCTGCTGTCCTGCTGTGTGTGTGTGTGTGTGTTTGTCCTGCTGTCCTGCTGTGTGTGTGTGTTTGTCCTGCTGTGGGGTACATGCTAGGCACACATCAAGACAAGTCCACCAGCCTTAGGGCACACATAAAACTCACATTCTCTATACTGAGATAGTCCAGTCTAACCTCTGAAACAAGGGTGTTATTGGGATCACATTCCTGACAGGAATAGCCCAGTGCAACCCCAGAGCCTGGGGTACAGACTATCCGAGCTCATTTTCCCTATGTTGAGGAATCCTGGGCTGGGTGTGGTGGCCCGTGTCTGCAGTGCCAGCTCTGGGAAGGAGGATGCAGGAGAATCAGGACCCACAGCCATGCTCGGTTACGTGGGCGTTATGAGATCAGTTTGGGATACATGAGACCCTATCCCCCTGCCCCTCCCACCAAATCTGGACCCATAGCACACCAAGAGTAAAGTCCCATTTGCAGCTGTGGGTGCGATCTGCGTAGAACATCTGTCACCCCATTGATCGCCAAAGTTGACTCAGCTGGTCTGTCTGGCTTGGCAAGTGTCCCTGTGCTTCCCCACGTCTCCTTGAAGCTAAACTCTTGATAAAGCAACCTTCCTAGATAGAGGAGGACCACTTAGCGGAGTGGCGTAGGTTCCTGCCCTGGCCATCCCTGGTGCCCCCTTCCTCCCCAACCTCATGAGGATGGACTGTACTACCCAACTGTCAGCACCGTCAGCCTGGGCTCTCTTTCGGTCAAGGTTATATGAATAGCCCCTCCCCCCAACTAGAGCCTTCACACTGAATAACTGTTCTCCATAGCTGGAACCCCTAGACAAGCTCTAGATAGCCCATCTTCACCCCACATGAAGGCCCTTGTGTTGGCATGGGTAGGAAAGTCCTGAAAACCCCATTCCTCACCTCCTAGGTTTTCAATGCCCCAAAGCCAAAGTGGACCCAGCTGTCTGGGAGGAAGCTTCAGAACTGGGGTGAGTGTTCCTGTCTAGGGAATGTGATCCAGGAAAGACAAGAACAACTCAGGTTCAATGGTTTCAAAACATATGGGGCTTTCTCCAATGGTCCGAGGGGTCCGAGGGATCCCAGAGCAAGGAAGATTCAGGGGTTGGGTGGTCTTGAGGGATTTAGGCATCTGTTAGTTAGTTGGGAGTATCTCTAAGGGGACTTCAGGAAGATCCAGTGACAGTCTCCAAAACTCAGTGGGTAGGGATGCTTCCAACCACTGGAATATCTTTAATGGGGGGGGTATCAAATTCCAAGACTCTGATTGGGTACCTTCAAGCCTCCATTGCACTCTGCAGGTGGGCTTCCCCATCCCCGGGGGATGGTCCCTGAGCGACTCCCTCCATGGCTTCAACGCTACGTGGACAAAGTGTCTGGTCTCAACCTTTTTGGGGGTCTCCCAGCTAACCATGTCCTTGTGAACCAGTATCTGCCTGGGGAGGGCATCATGGTAAACACACATCCTCATCCCAGTTCCCCTGCTAAGTACCTCCCCCAGATCTCCAAGTCATTAAGAGGAGGGTCGCCATCATGTTTGCCTACCCTCAGTAGCACCCCGTCTAGGCGTGCCCCTCCCCGTCCCGGCTTGGGAGCCCCACTTTGACTTAGTGGGGTGGTGTAGGCGCCGGCCCCGGCCATCTCTGGTGCCCCCTTCCTTCCCAGCCTCATGAGGATGGACCACTGTACTACCCGACCGTCAGCACCATCAGCCTGGGCTCCCACACTGTCCTTGATTTCTATGAACCTCGACAGCCAGACGAAGATGTCCCTACAGAACAGGTGGGTCCTGAGATGATGCCCCAAGCATTTGGGGGCATTCTAACATCTGGCATCCCATATATTCCAGGACAGTCTGACCCTACCTGTATTTAGAGTATTCCTGACACCCAGACATGTTCCCTCGTCCCTCGTTGGGTATCCCTACTTTCTCCCAGATACCCGGCCCATACCCAACCAGTCTGCTTGTACGGTGCTCCAGCTGCCATGGTAGCCACACATACCAATACTTACTTCTTGTGGCTGAGAAGGTGGATGACTTGTGACCCTCCCACAGACCACCTGAGCTCAACACGATATTCTAACAAACTTTTTTTTTAGAAATTACTATTTACTTATTTTTGAGAACAGGTTAGTATAGCCCAGGCTGGCCTCAACGTTTGCCATCTTCCTGTCCCATCCTCCTCCTCCCAGTGCCAGCGTTAGAAATGTGTGCCTCCATGCCTGGCTCCAACACATACTCTTTTTTTTTTTTTTTTTGGTTTTTTCAAGACAGGGTTTCTCTGTGTAGCCCTGGCTGTCCTGGAACTCACTCTGTAGACCAGGCTGGCCTCGAACTCAGAAATCCACCTGCCTCTGCCTCCCAAGTGCTGGGATTAAAGGCGTGCGCCACCACCGCCCGGCCAACACATACTCTTGATATCCTCAAGATATCCCAATGTGTCAGTCTCCTCATATGTGCCCCAGCGTTCTCCCAGACTGCACAGGGCACCTTAACACCAGTGTCCTGAAACTCTAGTCCTATGCTCTGTAAGCCCTAGATTCTCCTTAGCCTCACTCGGCCCTGTTGGAGATAACCTGTGCCCTTATCTAGCTCTTAAGTCATGCATTCTTGATACTCCAGTGCTCATAGAGTCTCTCCCTGAACACCCTGGCCATATGTTTCTCAGCTCCCTTCCTTAAAGTTCCCTCTTTTCTATCCCTCCCACCCAGGTAGGCTTGCTGCAATTCCAATTCCCTAAAGCCTCCCTAACATCCAGAGTCCTGGAATAGGCCACTCCCTTTAACAACTCTGTATTAGAGCCCTGACCCCAGCAGTGCACCCCAGATTAGCTCTGAGTAAGTATTTCTTGGGATTGTCCCATCCCCTCAGATGCTAGCTGAAGCACCCTGCAGCATCGGCCCTGGCTCCTCCCAAAGACTGGACACACACACACACACACACACACACACACACTAGCCTTGTCCCTAGAACCTATAGATTACTGGGGACTTGCTGACCCTTGTCCCCTCACCAACTGCTGATGCCTGCTGACTTCTCACCCACTCCCAAACTCGGACCATTATTGACTGATTCCCACAGCCCCGGCCGCCTCAACAGCCCATCACCTCGCTGCTGGTGGAACCACGGAGCCTGCTGGTGCTCCGGGGCTTAGCTTATACACGCCTGCTCCACGGCATCACAGCCACCCATGTGGATGAGCTGGACGCCACCTCACTACCGCCCAATGCTGCTGCCTGCCAGTCGGCGCTGCCCGGAGCCCACCTGGTGCGCGGCACCCGTGTCTCTCTGACCATTCGCCGCGTGCCCCGCGTGCTGCGCGCCAGCCTCCTGCTGAGCAAGTGACCACCAGGCTCTGAACCCTGTGACCTTGGTACTCTAGGGCAGAGGTAGCTGTCCAGGGTTATTTATTTTCTCAGTAGCTATGGAAACCGGGAAGCAGACACCCATTCCAAATAAACGGAAAATACCTTTACTCGTTTTGGATTTTTTTTTTTTTTTTTTTTTTTTGCTAAGTGGGAACAGATGCTTCAGTTTCTTTCTTCCTCCCTGTTCCCCTCTTCAATACTGGAGGTAGAACCCAGGGCTTCTTGGATACTAGACAAATGCTGCACCACTAAACTATAATCCCAGCAACAATTGCATTATTTTTTAGTTTTGCGATAAGGCCTCCATAAGTTGCCTAGGCTAGCCTTGAACTTGAGATCATCTTGCCTGAGATGACAGGCTTTAGCCGCCAGGTGCTTGGACTTTTATTTTAAGAATCATTATTCCCGAGACTTTAAATGAATGGGAGGGGCCCTGGTGCTCAGATCCAGGCATCCCTGAAGGCGGCAAGATCCAGGGTCTTGAGGGAGATGGGTGGAGTTTTCTATCTCAAAGCGGCACAGGACGGTGTGGGCGTGGTGTTGGAAGGTTTGGGTTCTTCTGCTGGGAAGGAAGGAGTTAAATGTCTCCGCACCTCGGCAAGGCATCGGATTTCTTGGGTCCAGGTTCTTTCAGGAAGGGGTGGGGCTAGGCTGGCCCCTGGGCCTCTCAGTAGCCTGGCTTGGCTAAGTCCTGCAGAGAAAGCATGGGACCGTCTCAGATAGAAGCTGTTACTGAACACGTCATGTGACTGTCCCCAAGTGCACAGCCATGGCCCTGTTCCCACCTCTTGGCCATGGATTCTCCCAGAGCCCGTGAATCCTCCCGAAGAGCTCCTCGAGAGCTGGATATTGCCGACATACCGTCTGCCCTGCACCTGAGGAGGAGACAAGCAGGTGGGGATCGGGGTTTGAGAGGGAGCGCCAGGGCAGGGAGCTGTGGGAAGGGCCATGCCTGACCATGACTGAATAAAGACATGGAGAAGAGTGGGGATGGGGTTTAGGTGAAAAGGAGACACTATGGCTCACCAGGGGCCCCGTTAATATTTTCTTCTCCCTAGGCCAGAGCAGGTCCAGGTCTCCTTGGGCCCGCCTTTCCTGGGTGAACTGAAGGGCCCGGAGCCTTCCACTAGCCCCTCAAGAATACCACTGGCCTCTTCCAATGAGCATCAAGATGAGAACAAACCCTGTGAGGTGAGCTGAACATGCGCTCTGTTCCAGTCCCACTTCTCCTCTGTCGCCCCTGAATCTGCCTCTTGCTCTACGGATGATACGATGATTCTGTGGGGGTGCTGGGTATCTATGGAGGAAGGAACACCTGTTTAGCAATCAGTATGGAAGTATTTCAGTTATTTTAATCTTTTTGTGTATTTACTGTGTGTGTCATGCGTTCGGGTGCCAGAGGCCGGTGTCTCTCAGTCACTCTCCACCATGTGTTTCGAGACAGGGTTTCTCACTGAATCTGGCTAGGATGGCTGGCTGGTGAGCTCCACGATCTGCCTGCCTCCACCCCTCCAGCACTGGTATTACCGGCTGGATGCCACATACTTGGTTCTTTGTGTACTTACTGGCACAGCACACAGTTTATCAACTGAACCATCTCCCGGGTTTCCCCCAACCTCCTTATTTGAGACAGGCTTTCACTGTGTAGCTCAGGCTACCCTTTCAACCTTCTATTTTCTTGCCTCAGAGAACTGGGGTTCTCTGAGTATATTTTACCATCTCCAAGCTGGACATATTTCCATGTTTTACTCAGTAGGACATGAGAATTTTATTAATGGCCCCATTCGTTTTGGGGTACTCTCCACTCCACTACCCCTCCCAGTTTAGACCCATATAAAGACCTTTCTAGAAGACTCGGGAACCTGAAGATCTTAATTAGAGGTCTCCAACCTTGAGGTAAAGGGTTGCCAAGTAGGAGTATCCCGAGTGTTGCTCTGGAGAGGAGCATGGCTTCAGAGACACACCCACAAGGCAGCAGCCTGCTTGGGATAGGGTAGTGCATTGGCCCACTGGCCCTGATTTTGGCCCGCTGGCATCTCCAGCACTCTGACTCTGGTCTGGAAGCACTAGAAGCTGAACAGGACAGCCTACATCTCTGTCTGTTGAGGTTGAACTTCCGGCTACAGGACCTGGAACAAGGCCTCGGATCCTGGACGCTGGCCCACAACAGGATGGTCCAGCTGCAGGTAGGCAATGGGAGGCCAGGATATGGGGGAGTGGGTAGAGTCCTTGGTATGGGTGTAAGTTTTCTTGGATAGAAAGTGGGTCTGTTGCATATTCTGACTTCTGCACAAGACATGGAAGATAATTATCTCTGGGGTGGGGGGGGTCTGGTATGACTGTCATGTGTATGAGGGGGGGGATCTGGTATGACTGTCGTGTGTGTGTGTGTGTGTGTGTGTGTGTGTGTGAATCTGGTATGACTGTCATGTGTGTGAGAGTGTCTCACCATGTGCTCCAGGCCCTGCAGGCAGAGCTCCGAGGGGCAGCTGAGCGTGTAGATGCATTGCTTGCATTCGGTGAGGGCCTGGCAGAGAGGAGTGAGCCCAGGGCCTGGGCATCCCTGGAGCAGGTCTTGAGAGCCCTTGGAACCCACCGAGACACCATCTTCCAACGGCTCTGGCAGCTTCAGGCCCAGTTGATCAGCTATAGCCTGGTATGACCTGCCCTGGTAGTCCCCAGCCCAGACCCTAAACCCCCCAACTCCCATGACATCTATCCTCTGCTCCAGGTGCTTGAGAAGGCCAACCTCCTGGACCAGGACTTGGAAGTTGAGGGAGACTCAGACGGGCCAGCAGCTGGTGGAGTCTGGGGGCCCTGGGCACCCAGTACCTTCCCTACTCCCGCAGAGTTGGAGTGGGACCCAGCAGGGGATGTTGGGGGTCTTGGGCCCTCAGGGCAAAAGATATCTCGGATACCAGGAGCTCCCTGTGAGCTGTGTGGCTGCAGGGGACCCCAGAGCAGTGGACAGGGCCTTGAGGTGAGATCAGCCCCCCTCAAAGGCTCCCTACTTGGCTGGGCCCCACAAGGTACCTTTCTGCTCCTTTCTAATATGGCCGTCCCCTTTCAAGGAGGACTTGGCCCTGTCTCTCCCTCTAAGCCTCTCTTGTTTGATTTTTTTGATTATTATTTTTTTTTAAAGACAGATTCATGCTATGCAGTATAGGCTGGCCTTGAACTCACAAGCCTCCTGCCTTAGTCTCTTCAGTGCTGGGATGGTTATAGGCATGCCTGCCTACCTGTGTCCACCCTAGCTGTCACCATGATTCTCTTGTGCGTTCTGTATCTCCTTGCCATCATGGATTCCTGTTTGCCTCCTTCCTCTCTGTCTTTGTCCCCTCATTCCGCTCTTCCCTGTGCCGTGGACACAGTCCTGAGCCTTCTCTAAGCACAGCAGCCTCACTCCCATCTCTAAGCTGCATGCCCAGCTCACCTCTCCAAGTTTAGTTCAGTCTCCTTATGTTTCCTCTTCGGAGAGCTGCTGTGACCCAACTTAGCCTCCCCACCATTACTTCCTGATGCTCCTCACCATGGCTTGACATGATATATTTATTTGTTAACTTCCTACTTCTCTGGGTGGAATGTTAAACTCCACAAAGAGCAGAAATTTTGCCCATTTCCATTCTCACCAAGCCTCCTAGAATTGTGCCTGGCATGTAATAGACACTCATTAAATATTTATTGGGTGAATGAATAAGTAAAGTTTCTCTCCTCTTGGTTTCTTTGGCTCTGCCCTCTCTGCCTCTCCCACAAGATCCGAGTGTTTCGGCATAATTTCCTCTCTGTGGTACTCCTTCCAGAACCTTCTATAACCGTGCTACCGGTCTTCCAAGAAACATGAACCTTTTCTCTTCCCACAGGACCTGCTCTCACTGGGGCTCGGCCACCGGAAACATTTAGCTCACCATCGAAGGCGTCTCCGGAAGCCTCAGGTGAGCTAGGCGCACCAGGGGATGTTGATCCAAGTTAAAGAGAACCCACCTGTACTGACAGCCACACATATGAAGGAATATTCTTTTCCCTCTGTAACCGAAAAGTCTAGACGTCACAGATTCAGGACCTGAAATGAATCATGCTTCCGTCTCTGTCTTTTGGTCTCTTCTCCAACCCCAGCTGGATGGAGTCCCTTTTCCCTTGTTTACTAACCTACCCGTATGACCCCTGACCTACTTGCAGTAGCCAAAGTCCCAGGCTTGACTTCACCTTCCCAGCTTGGGTCACAGGCTGTACCCTGGACTAGTCAGAGTGCTCTAATTGGCCAGGTCTGAGTCACATGCCCCATCACAGAAGAGGGGAGAACAGGAGTCAGCCTAAAGTGACTGTGAGGGTCTGAATGTAGAGGTACCCACACATCATTACATCAGCATCATCAGGAAAAGGGCAGTGGGTACCTGAAGGACAGGTACACATGCCCACCATGCTATACGTTCATGTGGGGTTCAGGGATGCCAGGAAAGGAGGAGAAATAAGGCCAGCCCTGTAGGTCTGGGGTCGTGAGAGAATGTCCTCACTGACAATCCTCCTGCTGCTGTCTGTCCTCAGGACAAGAAGAGGCAAGTATCTCCCAGTCTGCCTGATGTGATGCTGCAAGTGGATTGTGGGTGAGTGGCTTCAAAGATTGGGCTGGGGGTTTGGGAGACAGGGATCAAGGTGCGGGCCCACCCTTGATTTAATACTCTGTCTCTTCTCAGGGTCCCGGCTCCTGCATCCAGGCGGCCCCTGACTCTCTTCTTTCTCCTTCTCTTCCTCCTTCTGGTGGGCACCACGCTGTTGCTGCCCTTGTCGGGGGTTCCCTGCTGCTCTCATGCCCGGCTGGCCAGGACGCCCTACCTGGTGCTCAGCTATGTCAATGGTCTCCCTCCAATCTGAGTCCGCCAGCCCAGACACATGCATTAAATGGTCACTTTCAAGAGATGCCTGAGACTATTAGTGTGTGAGAACTTGGAAACAGACACAGCTCGGACGTGTTCTGACAGCCCCTTCTGTACTCCTTTGTCTTAAGGGTAGGACGCAGAGAGCCTGTCTTAATTGTGGTCCCCAAATTGTAACACAGAGATTAAATGTAGCCCAAGCTGTAGATGGAGTGGTAGGAGAACGAGGAGATGATCCATGGAAGGGAGCAGGCCACCACTGGCTGACGTGAAGAGCTGGTGGCTGCAGTAGGTACCCAGAGTTCCAAATGGCTGGAGGACTCCGGGAAACCACGTAGAGCACACTCAAACTGGTTTCAGGCGTCCAGACTTCATTGATGAGGTCTCTTCCAAGGAAGGTGGACTCCCTAATACTTCCTGTCTGTCTGTCTATCCTCCCATGAACACCAGTCTCTGGGAGTTGGGAGAGAAAGAAAGAAAAGCAGAGATGGCACCTGCCAAGGAAGCAGGCCCCAGGCTGGGGCAGGTGCTGCTGATACGCAGCCAACACCTGTCTCACATCCAGTCTGGAGATGTTCCCGTATTTTGCACGGACCGGTGTAGGCTGGGCAATCACTAGGTCAGGACTGAGACAGTCACTCTCCTTAGAATAATTTCCCCCCTGGCACTAAGTTACTGCCTAGTCCAGGCTGATTTTGAACCTCCTGCCTCAACCTCCAGAGGGCTGGGATTACAGGTACGTGTCATCGGGCCTAGCTAATATTTCTGTTCTGTGTTGCTTGGAATGAAACCCAGGGCCTGGGGCATGCCAGGCAAGTGGTCCACCATTGATCCCGCATCTCTAATCCAAATTCCTGGGGTTGACAACCTCATCTCCTCAAATCTAAGGTGCGAGGGAAGAGGTGGGAAGGACAGACACAAGAACAAGGTGGAACCCTGTGCTAGCCCGATGTTCATTGAACACAGCTCCTCCTCCCTGTGCTGGTCTCCAAGCTGTACACAGAATCCACACCTCCTTGATTTGCCACACCCTGTGACAAGGCCCCACTGTAGCCAGGTACAAAAAGTCAGGGCTGAGGCCACACAGGAGCAAGTGACTAAGGCCAGGTCCTCCCTGACTTAATGCAAACGGGACTTTGTGTGGTAACTGAGAAATTCAGGACTTCTGGCCCAAATAAATGCTAAATGATCTGCACCCCACCCCCATTTTGTCTTTGCCCATTTCCTAGTGGCCAGAATGTCCTATCAATTTACCAGTCAACAGGATAGCTCTCCCTTTAAACTTTCATAAAGTCCCAAGGAGGGCTCCTCTGGCTTACGCCAAGTTTCCACCTTCAGCAGGAGCCACAGTCAGGTCTGCTGGAATCATGGAGGCTAACCATGGGGAAGGGATTGTGTCTTCAAAGTAAATTGGAATGACTACTGGAAATGCAAAAATGGGTACTGAAGAGGTCTGGGAAGCAGTAGCTTCTAGGAGAGCCCACGCTAAGATAGTGCAAACCAGTAGCTAAGGGATACATCAGGGAATCTGTCATATGGTCTGTCTTCCTAAATACATTATCTATCTATCTACCTATCTATCTATCTATCACCATCCATACCACTACTACCTATCTATCTACCTACCTACCTACCTGTCTGTGTACACAGGCAGATGGACATCAGACAAATTGCTGTCGTTAGTTCTCATCTTGTCCTGTGTGGTCCTTAGGATTTGAACTTAGTCAGGCTTGTCACTAAGCTTGTTTATTATGGAACCATCTCTCTGGCCCCTTTTCCTTCCTTTTCTTTCTTTCTTTTTTTTTTTTTTTAAAGAAAAGGTCGCTCTATGTAGCTCAGGTCCTTGGGGCCAGGAAGAGATGGAGGCTGGGATATGTAAAGGGCACAGATTGGCCAGGACTTCAGTAGTCACTTTCAGAACTCTGGAGTTGAGATGGTACCAAGATTAACAGGGCCACCTCGGGGCTGGAGGTGAAGCCCAGTGGTTATCCAACTTGCTTAGCAAGCACAAAGCCACAAACAGAGCCAACAGGCCAGCATGTGTTGTGGTAGAACATGCCTGTGATCTGGTGGTGGAGGTTGCAGGCCATTATGCCTTACATGACCAGATTGAGGCCAGCCTGGGTTAAGTGAGTCCGAGTTTAAAAAGAACAAAAACCGAAACCAATCAAGATCGCCGTGCTAAATAAAACTGAAGCTGAAAGATGAGCAGATAGCTAACATCCTATGACGGGGGTAACTAAGTTCGGTCTTTTTCCGTCACACCCCAGCTTTGTCTGGGGTCCCTCATTCCTTCCTTTTGCTCCTACCTGTCTCTCCAACCTTGGCAAGGCAGTACAAGCCTATAATCCCAGAGTTTGGAGGCCGAGACAGAAGGTGCTGAGTGCTGAGACCAGCCTGGGCTATATTATAACAAGACCCTGTCTCGAAAGAAAAAGCAAAGACTCCTAATGAAAGAATCAACAAGAGTGTTAATACAACCAACAAGGAAGTGAGCACACCTGCCATTTATTCCCTTTATACAAGAATCCTGAGAAAGGCTAACAGGAGTAGGGGCTAGGGATTCTCCAGGAGTCTTAGGCTCATCAGCTGGGTGAGCTACCGTAAACTCCCTCCCTTACAATCCTCCGGAAGTTCCTGCCCTCAGGGTATTCTGTTAAACGTGGGCGGCAAAGTCTGTTTGTTCTCTTGGCATTAAAAAGAGCAAAGGGCGGGGAGTGGGGAGGTAGGGTCTTAGAAGTCAAGAGAGGTCCGGTGCCCGAGCCGGGGGGAGATAAGAGCGTCAGTGCTCTCTTGATTTTGGGTGGTGTATCACAGCATTCACTGTGGCAGCCGCCTGGTGCAGGGAGTGTGCGACCTCCTGAGTGAGGATCCGACATCAGCATGCATTGAGAAAATTCGGTTGTCTCTCAAGACATCTCAGCTTCCATTTGGATGAGTTCCCGATCCTCCCTAAACTGTCAGAAGGAACCTTTCTCTGGGTCTGTCACCGTTCATCGGACCGTGTCTCCCGTGCCTTCACAAGGATTCTCTGGGGCACTACCATCATCCAGCCTGGTCTCCGGGGCTGTCACGTCGCCCGGTTCCTCAGTCGGACCCCGCGGGCGCACGAAGGTACCCATGGCCGTGGCGTGGCCGGAACGCAGCAGCTGTAGCTGGCGCCGTCCCCGGCGGTACAGATACTCGATACGCAGCAGGTCGGAGCGCGGGAGGCTGGCGTGCTGTCGGAACTCGGCCCGCACCCGCGCCTCGGCGCCCGGCTTCCCGCGCCCGGCGCGCAGCAGCTCGCGGTACAGGCTCAGAATTTGCCTCTGCAGCCGGCTGGGCCGGCTCATGACCGCTTCGTCGCGGTCAGTAGCCCCACACCGGCCGGAAGGACCGCCCCGATACACGTGCTGAGAAGCTAACGTGCAGGGCAACAGGCACATCCGCCGGAAGTCCCGCCTCCTGGTATCCGGCGGCGCCGCATCCGATTGGCTGGTACTGCAGTACGTCGTGGCGGCTCTGGAAGTGGGCGGAGTCTCTGGTGCTCTGGTCCACCCTAAAGAGTAGTCTTTGAGTGGCTTACATCCCTGGATAGTTCTGAATTTGAGTAGAAGTAAGGGCAAGAGCCTAAGCGGTTAGATTCTGGAAGAGAGTAGGAGGAGATAGTTCTGAGTCCTGGGAGTACTGAGAGCGAAGGGTTCGAGTCCGGGGTCACCAGAGGGCATGGAGATATTGGGAAGGGACGAGTAATTTTTAAAAAGATTTTTTTACTATTTTGGGAGCTGGAAAGTGCATAAACTGACGACAAGACCACTCCATGGTGTGGTTAAGGGAAGCTTTTGTTTGTTTGTTGTAGTTATGAGAGAGGACAGCCAGAGGCATCTAGAAGAGTACAGAGCAGAGAGAATAGACTGGACATAGCCAGGGCTGTCTGCAAGAGAGGAGAGAATAGTGTTGGTTCAGGATTAGCCACACAAACCCCTGGGAGACACCAATCAGTAGGGTATCAAGACGGTTTATTAAACACACATACCAAGACTGATTAATCAGGGATGCAGACCCTAGGCAGTTCTCAGGGCCAGTTTTTATATGGGGAAACCCACGAACAGGTGCATTTGGCTATTTAGAGAAAGCAGTACTGTCTGACCTTTAAGCTGATTGGCTGGGTCTAGAGGCAAGAAGGCTAGGGAATTTCCAGAGGTCTCGAGGCTCCATACAACGACACGATGTTATGGTCAAGGAACATTAGGTCAGGTTAAGGTCATGAGCTACAAAATGAAGGTTGAGGCAATATGGTAGAACTATCGTCAGGTTTTAACTCTTAACGAATAGCAGGAGATAGTGAACAGAGAAAACAGAAGTCAGAGAGAGTGTAGAGAGAACAGTGTGAATAATAACAGGATAATAAGGGGAATGAGTAAGTATCTGGAGGGAAGCCCGTGAGCTGGAGGGAGTTTAAGGGATTGGAGTTTCCCTTGGACCCGATAGAAAGATAGATCAGCTATTAAGTGTAGCCAGCCTTTGTTACTTTGTGAATTCTTCTTTTTTCCTACCCTTTATCCCTGCCCCCTCCATTCTACTCCCATCACTAGATAGGAGAGAAAGCAGGATAGAGGGGAGGGTGGAAGGGAGGAGAAAGCGAGAGAGAGAGAGAGAGAGAGAGAGAGAGAGAGAGAGAGAGAGACATGGAATTTCAGCCAGTAGTGAGTCAACGTTGTGTGGGTGCTTGGAATGGAACTCAGGTCCTCTGGCAGAGCAGCCAGTGCTCTGAACCACTGAGCCATCTGTCCAGCATGTGTGTATATGAACACATGGACAGGGCAGAGGAGAGGGTCAGGGCCCATGAAGCTGGAGCTACAAGCATTGAGAATGTAATGGGTGCTGAATGTAAGAGAAACAAGGCAGAGGTAGACAGACTCCGTTTCAGTAGGCTGAGATTGCTTCATTGGAACAGCAAGGGGCCCCACCACTTCTGTGGGACGAAGGTTACCTGCATTTAGAGGGGCCGGGGACATGTGTGTATGCACACACAAAAATAAGTAGCTACTAGGAAGTTACAGGTATTTTTTGTAGTTTGGCTGGGAGCAGGGTGGATTATATAGAATAGAGTTTATTTAGGGCTTGGGGAGGGGAGTTGAGGGGGTAGTAAAGACAGAAAAAGGCAGAGAGAGAGAGAGAGAGAGAAGGCTGGCCATGAGCACAGGGAGAGGGGAATGGGGGGAGAGAAGGGACAGAGGGGGAAGAGAGCAAGAGAGTGAGGAGGGGGGCAAGCAGCCCCTTTTATAGTGAGTCAGGCACACCTGGCTATTGCCAGGTAACTGGCGCTGAGCCTAGAAGAAATGGCAATAACTGGGCCAAGGTCCTTATTCCATTTTACACATGTTCTTATAAGATGCCTTGGGATGTGTGTGTACATACGTGGTAATCTGTCTCATCTCCCTTATCTATGTCTCAATACTAATCTGTTTTACCTGTTGGTGTACACCTTTAATCCCAGCACTTCGGAGTCAGAGGCAGGCAGATCTCTGAGCTCAAGGCTAGCCTGGTCTACAGAATGAGTTCAAGGGCAGCCAGGAAAACCCTGTCTTGAAAAACAAAACAGCAAAACAAAAAAACCCCAAACCCCAAACCCTGTTTTATTATTTTTTCCATCTAAGTTGTTTACTGAACACTTACTTTACGCCAGGCACAACTCAACATACTTCAGTGTTTAATTATTTGATTCCTGTGATTTATGTTGTACGGGGCCAGAGATGTATCTTCGGTGCTAGAGCGCTTGCTTGCCTAGCATTTACGAAACCCTGAGTTTGATCTCATTTAATAAACCCTGAGTTGACATTTAATAAAGCCAGTTTGTGGTGCGGTACCTGTTATTCCAGCCGGGATATGTAGGAAGACTCGGCTTCAAAACAAAAACAGTAAAGAGACTGAAGTGGCCAGAGCTGTCAACTGTGTGATGGCTACACCAGGGCAGATGTGTCTGTTCTTTTGGCTTGCTCCTCTTGCTGAGGCCATCTCTTGATTCCCAGGATCCCTCTGGGGTTTAAACTTCCATTCATTTCCTACCAAGTGGCTCTTTACCTCTAAGACAACTTTGTCATACAGGCCTACAGGCTTTCTTTATTTTCCTTCGGCCTTGAGAGTCATAAAACCTAAAACACATATTGTTCCCCCTGCCCCTGCTCCCCCCAAGGTTTTCTGGTCTGCAACCCCTCAATCTGCCTTTGGAGAACTAGTCTTGATCTCAGTTTGTGGGGTTTCCTAGGTGATATACTTTCTCTCTGCTTCCAGATGTGGACGGATGCCCCAAGACCTGTCCCAGCAGCCGGCTAATGTGATTGGTTTAGAGATAAGAAAATGGCTTTGGGATAACGAGGATCAACCCTGAGACTTTTGCTCAAACTGAGACAGAAATGCAGGCTCCCGACCAGGATGTGAAGCTGTAGGAGCCTGGAATGCTGGCCCCACCTGGGCTCCACAGACACAACAGTGGTCTGAGAATTAAGCTGTAGCTATCGTCAAATACCCACCCCTCATTTCTTCCCCAGAATGAGGATATTTAGCTGTATGCCTGACTGCCGTGTGAAAGATGTATCCTCCATCCCCTTGTAGCCAGATGATAAAGTTCTACAGAGTGTTGATGTGTGGGAAGTAGAAGGCAGTGAGATGGGCCATTTCTGGCTTGTGTACTTGGAAGAGGCCCAGTCCCTTTGTGTGCACGCCCCACTCCATCTTGCGTGTATGTGGAAGTGGTGGGAATCAGCTTATGACACTGCCACTGGGGAGCATGGCCAGACCCACATTAGAAAGCTCATCTAGGCCTGCAATCCCACCATTTTCCAGGTAAACACAGGAATTGGGAGTTTGAGGCCAACCTGGTCTACATAGTGAGTTCCAGGACAGCCAGAGCTACACAGTGAGACCGTATCTTGAAAAACCCAAGAGAGAGAGAGAGAGAGAGAGAGAGAGAGAGAGAGAGAGAGACCTACAGATTTGTCTACAGCCCAATCTTATGGAGGTGATTTCTCAATCCAAGGTTCTTGCTTCTCAGGTGACTCCATCTTGGGTCAACTTGATATAAAACAAAACCAAAAGGAAAAAAAAAAGGCAGGAAGGGAGAATAGAACAAAGGAAGAAAGGAAAGAAGGAAGGAAGGAAAGAAAGAAGAAAGAAAAGAAAACCAAGCCAAATGTGGTCGTGCATGCCTTTAATCCCAGCACTCCTGTGGCAGAAACAGGCAGATCTCTTGAGTTCAAGGCCAGCCTGTCTAACAGAGCAGGCACAGAGAAACACAGTCTGGAAAAACAAAACCAAGCAAAAGTTGACATAAAACTTGCCAGCACCGTACGCCACGCTTGAGAATGGGCAACTAGGATGTGGAGCTGCGCATGCGCCTTTGTTCACCTTTCACCCCAATCTCTGCGGCTGCAGCCAGGTTCAGGGTACCAGACTGCACTCAGCGGGAGGTATCCGCCCACACACCAGTAGCTGCACTTAGCTGCAGGCACGGACACAGGTGGCACCGCTCAGCACCAAGCCCTTGTCACACGCACATTGCTCACACAGCAGTAGCTGCCACTGGCGCTATGCCCAGCGCAGCTCTTGCTTTTGTGCTCCAGTGATCTGGGAGCACAAGCTGCAGGAACCATCTTGAGGCTGGGGAAGGCTAGTGTCACAGGCCCCGGGGTGACGTAAGAGACACAGCGTGGGGTAGAGAACAGAGTCCCTCCGGCAGGGTACTTATGGGCAGATAAGGAAGAAAGACGAAGGTGGTGGGAAGGAGCAACCTGGCGTAACAGGGAAGAGACTAGAACACAAGAAACAAGGTCCCTGTCACACTGTGCCGGGTTGTTTCCTAGGTCAGCAAGAAGTGGAAGTCTGTCTGCACAGAGCTGGCAGGCTCGAGAGGCAGGACCAAAGGTAGTTGCTTAGAGAGAAGAGTAATTCCGAGATCACGTTCACCTATGCAGAGGGCATACAGTGGGGAAAAGGATTATCAAGCAGTCGGAAGTCACCTGACAGGATCAGAAAGGTGAATGAAGAAGGCATTGGAAAACCAGGGGCTCTGAAATTCATCAGAGTCACACTGCCATATTCTCTGGTGTTTTCTTGTTGTGTTTTATAAAAAGATAAGAAAAAGGGGTATGTTTAGTGGAAGTGCGGTATGGTGTGGGGGAAGATGCTTCTGCAGACCCACGCTGAGGCACCCCTTCCCCCCCTGAGGTACCAGTATAGTATAGAATAAAGTTTATTCAGGGCATGGGCAGGGGAGCTGAGATAAAGGCGGGGGTGGGGGGATGGGGGGAAGGCCTAGTGGCCAGCCGTGAGCGTGTGGAGAGAGAAGCGGGAGGGGAATGGGGAGAGAGGGGGAAGAGGGTGAGAGAGCAAAGGCAGCAGAGCAAGAGAGAGAGGAGGGGGCAAGCAGCCCCTTTTACGGTGAGTCAGGCATACCTGACTGTTGCCAGGTAACTGTGGGGCGGAGCCTGGACTAAATGCCAACGTTTTTCATTTCAGTGATGGGTAAAGAATTTCACTGATTTGTGTGAGCCTGGTTGAGAAGCTACTTGGGAAGCTGAGGTGGGCGGGTCAAAACCTCCACCCTATGCTGGATTACATAGCTTGTTGAAGACTAGCCTGGTCTACATAACGAGTCCCTGTCTTAAAACAACAATAACAAAACTTGGTAGGAGAACACTTACTAGCATGTGCAGGGCTCCGGGTTCTCTCTCTAACACTATGGGAGAGGGGAAGAGGGAGAGGCTGAGATTAAAACTGAGTGCAGTGACACTCGTCATAATTACTCCTGAGCCTGAGGCAGGAGATTGGTGTTTGAAACAGCATGGGCAACACAGTGAGACCCAGTATTAATTAAAAAAAAAGAAGAAGAAGAACTAGGAGGCATCAGAGGTTAGTAAATTGGGACAGTCATTAGGGATCATAAAAACGATTCAGTGGGAAACTGGCCAGAGGCACCATGGAAGTCAGAAAGGATTCAGTTGGGGGGATCAATGGCGGACTAATTGGATGGTCGGACCTACTGAGAGGTCAGTGGAAGTTAAATGGGGAATAATGACAGCCGGGGGTGAGGGGGGTGGGGTGGGGCTCGAGGGGCAGAGTCGAAGCAACAAGAGGTCTAAGAAAATGGCAGACAGGAACTAGTGGACTAGTCCATGGATTGCTGAAATCAGGGTGAGTGCGTGGCTTGGTGTCAGAAGGTGAGTCACTGAAGAAATGGGAAGCACAGTGGGCAGAGAAGACGGGCCAGAGGCTGTTCAGTTAGAGTGCTGGCAGGGAGGCCCAGGGAAGGCTGTCAGTAAGGAGTTCAAAGCAGAGTGTCGTGGTGCCTGCCTGTCATCTCTGCACTTGGAACATGGGGGCAGGAGGATCATGATGCAAGGTCAGCCTCAGCTGCACAGTGAGTTCAAGGCCATCTTGAGATGCAGAAGACTGAGAAATCAAAACAAAAATGGTGATGGAGGGTCAGCAAAAGAGCTGATGGGAAAGGAAGCAGCAGCCATTGCAGCAAATACCATCTGTCGCTGGAGTACTAAGACAGAGCCTAGTTCTGGAAAACCTACAGATCAAATCCACAGCAGTTATGGCGGCTCCTACACAAAGGGAGCTAGAGGTCAGCCTGGGCTACACCGTGAACTCTACATCGGTGTGACTGTCTTAGTTATTGTTCTATTGCTGTGAGGAGACACCACAACTAAGACAACTTAAAAAAAAAAAAAAAGCATGTAGCTGGGGGTTGCTTACAGTCTCAGGGGGTTCAAGATAATCACGATGGGGACTGTGCCAGCAGGCAGGCCCAAAGCTGGAGGAGTAGCTGAGAGTCACGTGATCTGCAAACTGCAGGCAAAGAGAGACCGAGACTGGGCCTAGTGTGGGCTTTTGAAACCTCAGAGCTCACCCCTAGTGACACACTTCCTCCAACAAGGCCATGCCTCCTAATCCTTCCACTAACTGAGTCTAAGCATTAAACACACGAGCTTACAGGGGCCATTCTCATTCAAACCACCAACCACGCTATAAAGCCTGACCCAAAACACAAAACAACAACAACAAAACTAAATCCTGTAACTTTGAGCTTTTCCACCTGAGCTAGTCCCCAGATAACGACTCAGAGGCTTGTTTGTTAATAAATGCCTAGGCCTTAAGCTCTGACTCATTCCTGCTAGTTCACCACTCAATTATCCTATTTAAACTAGTCTAAGTTCTCCACCAGGCTGGTTACCTCTCCTCGGTTTCAGAAGTCCTTGAGTCCGGGTGACGAATCTCACCCCTATCTCCCAGAGTTCCAGTCTCCTGAACTCTCACCTTCCACTTCAAGCCTTTTGCTATTAGGCCGCTGGCTTTTTATTGACAGGTGATGTTTCCACTCAGTGAACAAGAGATCAATCATCCCTACAAGGTCCAGCCACTCATCCCAAAAACCCAAGTGGGAAAAAGTAAGGGATAAAAGCTTAAAGGACTTTTTAAAGAGACAGGATCTCATTCTGTGCTCTCAGCTAGCCAGGAGCTCACTATGTAGAGCACGGTTGCCTTAAATGCCTGGTGCCTAAGGAGGCCAGAAAAGGCCATGGGATCCCATAAAAGTGGAGTTACAGACAGTCGTGAGCTGTCATGTGGGTGCTGGGAACCAACCCTGAGTCCTCTGTAAGGGTGCTAAGTGCTCTTAAACACTGAGCCATCTCTCCAGTCACAGGAAATAACTTTAACAAGTGTAACTATACTCAGAAGACAAGGAGACCGGTACCCATGGTCCTGCATTAGCAATACTGACCAGGGGAGAGACAGAGCAAGGGATGGGTGAGAAGCATGGGAAGTTAACTACGGTTGGTCAGCCTGTGGTCTGGTTGATGGTTATCCCAGGATAAGTCAGTCTTGTCTTTGTCCCTGATTTAAAAAAAAAAAAAGTTGCTATTGCCTGGTGCCTGTGTGTTTGTGTGTGGGGGGTGGGGGCCGTCATCTCAACTCCTAACAGATCTCTTTCTCCTGGAACCTAAGAGGATTGCAGGTCAGAAGAATTCAGAGCAACAGAAGAAGACAAAAATGGAGGCAGAGATGTCAAGGTTTTGTCCTGTTTTAAACTATCCATCAGGCACGGGAGGCCCAAGTAAAAAGTCATTGCTTTTTATCAAAAAAGCCATCCCGATTTCCCGAGAGCTGGGGCTGTAGCTCAGTGGGTTCCATCCCTAGTACTCATAAGAAGGGGAAGCGGGGAAGAAAGAAAAATTTTAAAGTTTGTCTTTATTTTTTGGTTGTGAGTCTAGCCTTTAACAGCTACTTGTCTCTTGGTTGGGTGGTGGTTGCGCACACCTTTAATCCCAGCACTTGGGAGGCAGAGGCAGGCGGATTTCTGAGTTCGAGGACAGCCTGGTCTACAGAGTGAGTTCCAGGACAGCCAGGGCTACACAGAGAGACCCTGTCTCACAAACAAACAAACAAAAACAAAAACAAACAAAACACAAAAAAAGAAGAAGAAGAAGAAGAAAGAAGAAGAAAAGAAAAGAAAAGAGAAGAAAAAAAGTCTTTGTGTCTTTATAACATATTTTTTCTTTTAAAAAGATTAGGCGGATGTAGCCCAGGCTAGCCTCAAACTTGCTATATATCTGAGGTTGGTCTTGAACTCCAGGATTTCAGACACACTGCCATGTCTGCCCTTGGCTTATTTGGTCTCTGTGTAGACCAGGCTGGCCTCAAATCGTGGCAGTTTGCCTGCTCTGCCTTGTGAGTGCTGAGATCGATAGGCAAGCTCCACCTTGCCAACCTACGGTCTTCCTTAGACTTTGACATCCAGGAAAGAGGAGTCTGAGGGAAAACTGTGATTCTGTTTGTTTTACAGTGATGTTTTATCATCGTTTTTTGCAAGAAAAACCGAAAGGCAGAGAAGCAGACAGACTCAAACAACAGGCTGAGACGCACCACAGCCACACACACACACACACACGCCACACCCACTGCACAGGTACCCAGGAAGTTGGTAGCTATTTTTTGTGGTTTGACTGGAAGCAGGGTGGGTTGCTTTCAATACCCTGGCACAATGTTTCTGCAGATAGAGAGACGGTCATGATAGGGTCAAACAATCCTTTATGGCTAGGGGCTACTGTCCAGTACAGCCTGACTCAATTTTTCATAACCTGAGGCCATTAGCCAATAGTTTTCCTGTGTGGTATCCTCCTTGTATTCTTCAGTTGTCTGATAAATACCCTAAAAACCCAAGGCCCAGCATTTCATGAGATTTACCACTGAGTCAACCCCCCCCGCCCCGTCCCTCCCAGGCGCTCTTATCATTTCATTTGAGATCCTAGAGATTCAGCAGGGACTTTACACATACTAAGCAATAGCTCTGAAATTCATTTTTCGACAAGAACTTGTATAGGCCCAGACTGGCCTGGAATTTCTGATCCTCCTGCCTCTGTTTTCGGGGTGACGGGAGGACCTTGTACCATCAGCCTAAGGGTTCTTATTTTCGGGAGCGAAGTGATTCCAGACAACCAGGTTCTAGGCAGAGCTGCCCAAAGGATCCAAGGCTGGCCAATCAGAGTACAGTTCCTCCCTGGGCTATTATAATTGGCCAACAAGCGTATGCGTGCAACCAATGGAAGAGGGTGTCAGGTCTGTCTACGAAGTTGTTGGAGCCTTCGCTGCTACCACTAGGGGGAGACTCTCCTCCGTGGTGAGGCTAGCAGGCAGACCCAGAAAAGAAGGGAAGGGTTGAGCGAAGCGGGTTTCTCTTGTCTGTGGTAGATAGTTCTACATTCTGCAGAAACCTTAAGAAAAGAATACGTCCCGGACCCCCGTGGTCTTTGAAGTTATGTCTGCTCCCGAGCCATTTGACTTCTCTTGGGTTCCTGATGGGATCCCTGTCGCTGCAGTTAAGTATTTCGCCTGGAGCTCAGGAGTGCCCTGGCTGTGCTGGTTGTGGAGGCTTCCCGACATATTGGGCATATTGAGTCCCCAAGACTCCACCTCCGACAAAGCTGGTTAGTTGGGTCAGATTGGACAGAAAGTGTGTGTGAAGGTCATTATTCTGTATACAAGGGCAAGTCAGGGTTTGTTTAGAAGCATTTTGAACCTAGATGAAGAAAAGGCCTGAAGAGGGAGCAGAGAATACTGCTTCTCCGCCCCACCCACAAATAAAGATAAGTGGGGACAGCTAGATGGCTGAGCTGGCAAAGGCACTTGCTGCCGGAACGTGATGAGTTTGAGCCCTGGGGCACACGTGGTAGAAGGAGAGAACCGACTCACGCTAGTTGTCCCAATTTTTAAGGAAAGATAAGATGAGATCAAGAACACATAGGAAACGCGGAGGGAATAAGTAGAAATAAAGACTCAGAGTTGATGAGAATCTATGAGAAGTAATGTCCAGCAGGGCAGCAGCTTGCTTCCACTAGCCTCTGTGGTCTCATGCTCTGCCACTGAGCTACAAACTCAGCCCAAAGACTTCGACATTTGTGGTTTGGTTTTGAGACAAAGCCTTGGATTTGTTATGTGGCCTAGATTGGCTTCAAAAACCCACAATCCTCCTCTACTTGAGTGCTGAGATAACAGTCTCTCTCTCTCTCTCTCTCTCCTCTCTCTCTCTCTCTCTCTGTGTGTGTGTGTGTGTGTGTGTGTGTGTGTGTGAGCACCGCGCATCCAAATGTGCTAGTGTGTTTGCTGGGGAAAGATAGAACCCACGGCTTTGTGCACACCCAGCAACACTCTGCAACTGAGCTGTGGTCTCACAGTTTGTATTTTGAGAATCCCCACCCCCACCCTCCCTTTTCAAAACAAGTCCCAGGTGTTGCTGATACTCCTGGGGCCTTTTGAAAACTGCTGTCTTAAAATAGCACCTCAGGCAGAGTGAGTGCGTTGTAAGCGTTCACTAAGAAATGAAATCCAATTTTTTTTCCCCTCCCGGAGGCTGTGTATGGAATCCTTCTTGGTTGATCCTGTCTGTGCTTAGAAGGTTCTCACCCAGGACCTAGGATAACTCAGGGCCAGACCCAGGTCTCCCCCTGCCTCAGGCCCTACTGACTCCGGACACCCTTGAGGGGAGGACGCACAGCAGAACTGGACGTCTGCCAAGGAGCTACACTGGCACTGACTGCTTGGCTGGGAGCCATGTGCTTCCTGGCAGATACAGAGCACTTTGGAGTTTAGAAAGTGAGACCCACTTTGCCCATGCAGTTCTGCAAGCAGTCTCAGCAGTGAGTGTATCTGGATGGATGCCAGCCCTTGCCCGGCCCTCTCAAGAGTCCGAAGACAATGTGCTATGCTGTGCCTGCACCTGTGCTATGGGTGGCCGTGGCATGGTCTAACCTTGGGCAAGGATACCAGGTAGCACAGCACTTAGACCTCAGCAGTTGTGATGGCTACTCATGGGACTGCAAGGGCCACACAGGAGGTTGCAGTAGGTCACGGGCAGTGCAGCATTTGGGTAGCTGTCCCTAGAGAACAGCAACCGCAGACCTCAGGACAATGAGCCAAGATGTCCTGCTTCCTGTCAGCTGGAAGAGCAGGTGATTTCATATGCGTTCTGCCTGCACTAGGGGTGAGGGGATCTAGGAGTGTGGGAACATGCACAGGTCTGGGGGAAAGAGGGTATGCTGGTTAGTTTTATTTATTTATTTTGGTTTTTTGAGACAGGGTTTCTCTGTATAGCCCTGGCTGTCCTGGAACTCACTCTGTAGACCAGGCTGGCCTCGAACTCAGAAATCCACCTGCCTCTGCCTCCCAAGTGCTGGGATTAAAGGTGTGCGCCACCACCGCCTGACTGCTGATTTGATTTATGATACCTTGCCACAAGCTAGAGTCATCAGAGAGGAGAGAGCCTCAGTTGAGAAAATGCCCCTGTAAGATCAGACCTTAGGCAAGCCTGTGGGACATTTCCCTAATTGGTGACTATTATAGGTGAGCTCAGTCCATTGTGTATGGGCTATCCTTGGGCAGATGGTCCTGGGTTCTATAAGAAAGTAGACTGAGCAAGCCAGTAAGCAGCACCCCTCCATGGCCTTTGCATCAGCCGCTTCCAATTCTTGCCCTGTTTGAGTTCGTGTCCCAACTTCCTTCAGTGATGGTCTGTGATGTGCAAGTGTGAGCCAAATAAACCCTTTCCTCCCCGACTGCTTTTTGGTTATGGTGTTTCACTGCAGCCGTAGAAACCTTAACCAAGACGAAGGGCAAGGGTACCTGATGCCTGGAGGATGAGATGAGTCAGAAGAGAGAGTCAAGGAGTGAGGTGCATGTTGGGAGATACAGGGCAACAGGGAAGCCAAGGCAAGGAAGTGTAGGGCAAAGATGGAGAGCTCAGCTTGTGGCAGAACCAAAGCCAGAAGCCTCAGACAGACAAAGAGCAGGTAGTTGGTAGCTATCCTTTGTATCCGTGCCAAGTGTCTGCAAGGAAGCACCTTGTCTGAAAGGTAGGGCCTTTCACAAGGTGGTGGAGCCCAGCAGGGTGCCACCCAGGGCCCTGTGGGTAAGAGGAAGCTATAGCAGGTGCTGATGATCTTGAGGATGTCTGGTGACAAAAGACTTTCTGTCTTCCCTGAATCAGACAACCTGTTCAAATGGGTACGGACCATTCATGGAGCAGCCAGGCACAGTATAGGAAGACCTGAGGCATAAAGTCTCCCTGGGGTGCCCCAGTGACCACCCTTCCAACACCACAGTGAAGTTCCTCATGTCCTGTTACCACTTCAGTGTGGACACCAGGGCAACACATGCCTGGACATCCGCAGGGATAAGTGGTTCAACTGCATGATGTCAGGACGATCTGCTTTCTATCGGCTTTCTAGAGCTGCTAGGACAGTATCAATAGCCCTTTGAACACAGTATACTGTTGAGCTCTGGACAAACCTCACAGTATCTAAGAAGTACCTGTAAAGAAACCTGTTCAAAGCAGGTCTCCAGTCAAGAGCCCTGATCCAAGCTGTCCAGACTCTTATGTGTCATCTTTTTTTCTTAGGTGATCTGTCTTTTCCTTGATTACTAAGCTGTGTGGTGTTGTTTTGGTTTTATTTGTTTTAAAATTAAGTCTGCTTGAGCCCTAGCAGTGTAGCAGTGTGTATATTAAATAGATACACATCACTGGGCAGTGGTGGCCTTTAATCCCAGCACTTGGGAGGCAGAGACAGGCGGATTTCTGAGTTCGAGGCCAGCCTGGTCTACAGAGTGAGTTCCAGGACAGCCAGGGCTACACAGAGAAACCCTGTCTCAAAAACCAAAAATAAATAAAATAAGTAAATACACTTCAATTGCATTGGTTGTTTTATGCGCGCGCACACGCGCGAGCACACACACACACACACATATAAGAGAGGTAATTGATCACACATCAATGAACCTATAGGCCTCCGGGATGAGTAGGGTTTGGGCTAGATCAGGAGTAGGCTCTGAGTGTCTAAAGTGTCGAAGGGCTGGGATTTGGGGATGTAAGAGCTGGAAGATGCTGCTTTGTATCTATTCCTTCTGTTTTGTTTTGAAACAGGGTTTTGCTATGCAGCCCAGACTGGACTTGAACTCACAGTCCTTCTGCCTTTGCTAAGTAAGTGCTGCCCATGTCAGTATGAACTGGGAACTGGATTTTCAGAGTACACACTTGGTTGGGTAAATGTTGAGGGTCTGAGGCCATAATAGAGTGAGTGGGTGTCAGGTTGGCACCAGGAGGAAGCATAAGGTCTCAGGACTAATTTGTGCATGGCACGCTAAGATGGACTATGAGCTGAGCCCAGGCAGAGTCGGAGCCAGCTTTTCCAGATGAGCAACCAAGTGGTTGGAAGGAGGCCCTCAGCACTTATGCCGCAGGCTTAGCTTCCGCTAGGGAAAGCCTTGGCCACTCAGTAGCTGGCAGGTTTCACCGTAGAATTGAGTGTCTAGGGAAAGTAGTACCAGTCGTGAAATCTTGGAGATGGGAGTTCAGTGCCAACAACTCCTGGTACTGATGCAAGGATCTCAGGAGGGCCAGGATGTCACAGATGCACAGATGCAGGCAGAGCTGGCTGGGATGCTGGAGGGTGGTACGGGATGCTGATAGTAACGAATCTTTTCCCTTTCTGCCATATTTCATGCATGGGTTGTGGTGTGCATGTGGGTATATACATATTTGATGTGTTAGGCATGTGGGGAAGTGTACATGTTTCTGTGTGTGTGTGCATATGAGGAGTCTGAGGTTGGTGCTGGAAATACCCTTGATTGAGCTTCCACTGTAGTCAGTGAAGCAAGATCTCTCAGTCAGACCCAGAGCTTGTCACTATGGCTAACATCACTAACTTTTTCTGGAGAGCCCCTGTCTTCCTCTTCTGGGACTGAAATTACCGGTGGGTCACCATGTGTTTTTTCAGTGGACTTAAACTCTGGTCCTCACATTGTAAGGCAAACATTTTAACCATTGAGCAATCTCCAGTTCCCAGTAGTAGCATCTTGCCATCAATATCTGGGTGCTGCTGAAGGAGAACAGACCAAGCAGCTGTAGGCAACACCATCACTATGTCTGCACTAGCTAAGGGAGCAGGTCCATCGCCCATTGCAGTTAGCACAAAGTCCCACTAGGTGGCGTCTGTATGCTGCTGGAAAAGCCAGCATTTTACTGCTCAATCCTCTCCACAGCGTCCAAGCTTTGTGGATTCTCCAGTCTCAAATACATGTTGGGAAACGGAGTTGAGGGTGGAGCCTGGGAATCAGTTTAACAAATTTCCTTGGATCCCCAGGTAAATTCAGGGCTCGGGGAGGCCTCATTGAGCTCCAGGAGTTTGCCGTGCGACACCTTTACATACTTGCGGCTGCGATCTTGACCAGTATTCGTTGGAAAATCTAGAGAGCAAGGAAGTTATGTCCTAAGAAACCAAGATTTCCAGGCTTGGGAGGTGACTCGGTGCGTAGCGCACTTGCTGTGTGGAGTGTGGGGGCCTGAGCTCACACTCACAGAGCCCACAGGGAACCAGATGTGGTAGTACACACCTGTGATCCCATGTTCTTACAAGATGGGAGGCAGAGACAGGAGGGACCTTGGGTGTCACAGGCCAGCTAACCTGGTTGTACAGAGACTAATGACAAAAGGAGAGAGACTGCAGTTCAGAAACAGGTTGGTAGCATGGGGAGCACCCATAGGCTTGGGGAGCACTCACAGGCAAGGTTGTCCTTTCACGTCCCTACAAGTACTGGGCATACTCTGTGACACGAGTCTTCTGGATTCACAAACGTGTACACATCATGCACAAAAACAAAGATGTTATAAGTAGTAATTAGTCAATTAAAAAAAAAGAAATTGGGCTCTCCTCTGGGAATAAAAACACTCAACAGCCTGACTGTGAGACGCAGAATTCATTTTTTAATTTAAAAAAATTGTTTTTGAGATGGGGTCTTGCTGGGCAGTGGTGGCGCACGCCTTTAATCCCAGCACTTGGGAGGCAGAAGCAGGTGGATTTCTGAGTTGGAGGCCAGCCTGATATACAGAGTGAGTTCCAGGACAGCCAGGGCTACACAGAGAAACCTTGTCTTGATAAAACAAAAACAAAAAACAAACAAACAAAAAAAGAGATGGGGTCTCACTATGTAGCCCTGGCTGGCCTAGAGCTCACTTTGTAGACCAGGCTGGCCTCAAACTTACCGGGCTTTGCTTGATTGCTGGGATTGAAGGTGATATGCCACCATGATCGGCATATGCAGTGAGGGGGGGGGCTGCTATATGTGTCATAGCACACATGTGGAGGTCAGAGGACAACTTTCAAGATCCATCCTTCCACCATTTGGGTTCTAGGGATCAAACTCAGGCCATCAGCTTGGTGGCAGGCACCTTTACCCTCTGAGGCATCTCACTGTTCCTGGACTCAGAATTTTTGTCCCAGAATTCCCACCTGCTAGAACAGACAGTCCACTAAGCCAGAAAACCTTTTTAGCAGAGTTGTATTAATTCCAAGCCCCTAGAAGTCACCGTCCCAGGGCCAAGGAACCCCTTCATGCCCTGGAACCTAGATCCTAAGTGTTCTAGTCCCCCGAGAGCAAGAACTCAGAATTCCTGGTCCTAGACCAACAAGGCTTTAACCGTAGGAGCTATGGAGCATCACCTTAGTTCCAAAGAACTAAATTCAGAACACAGATACCGCTGTACAACTTGAATGTGAAATGTCTCCCATAGGTGGATACATGTATTTGAACATGGTGTCTCCAGCTGGCAACGCCATTTTGGAACTACGGCCTAGCTAGTATAAGTGTGTAGCTGGAGGTGAATTTTTTTAAAAAGTTTTTTATTGGATGTATTAATTTTATTTGATGTATGTGTTTTGCCTACACGTGTCTATGTGTGCCGCATGTATGCATGGTACCTGCGGAAGTCAGAAGGGGAACAGATCTCCTGGAACTGGAGGTAAGGATGGTTGTGCAGGGAATTGAACCTTGGTCCTCTGCAAGGGCAACACATGCTCTTAACCACTGACCTGTCTCTCCAGCCTTGGCTGGGGCATGGACCTTGATACTCACTTCTATTTCCTGCCAGGATTCTCTGCTTCCTGATTCATGAAAACTTGAACAAGCTATTCTCTGCACTCCCAATAACACAGCCTAAGGTGCACCAGCTTTCTTGCCTTTCCTGGCATTATGGACAGTGCTCCCACCCTGTGAGTCCATGTGATCCTTTCCTCTCTTAGGTTGTTTCTGTTTGGTGTGATGAGTGGTGCTCCCTGGCAGGATGAGTGGTGCTCCCTGGCAGGATGAGTGGTGCTCCCTGGCAGGATGAGTAGTGCTTCCACCCTGTGTGTCCACTTGATCTCCCTTTCCTCCTCACTTGGGTTGCTCCCATCAGGAATCTTGTTACAGTGACAAGAAAATTACATACACCTTTAACCTACTTCTTTCAACAACTCAGCCATCCTGCCCTGTACATATAGGCTGTCCTACCCCATGTAGGAGAATAAGCCTCTGGAATTAAAGGGTGTGGTGCCTAACTCCAAGAATCTGCTTCCCTGGACGCCTGTAGGTTGAACACAGACACAGAGGAAGAGAGGTGTGCAGAAGTTCAGGTCGTGTAAAATGCAGCCCAGCAATTCCAGGCACTGTGTCCTCAATGCGCACAGGCTATGGAATTCGGGGACTGTAGCTGAGGTGCCAGGACAACGCCCGGGTGTGGAACACATGCCTATACTCCCAGCCTTGGGGAGACTGAGGCAGGAGCACCTCACATTCCAGGCCAGTCTGGGCATATAATGAGTTTAAAGTTTAAAGCAGGACCTGGCGCAGAGGCCAGTCTAAAGGACATGGCTCAGATGGCCACTGCATGATAGGGAGACCTGGGGAGATACACTGGCCAGGACAGCTTACATCACCACATGCTGCCAACGAGGGCAGTTACAACTGCATCCTACGGTCACTGTGCTGCAGCCTACAGTCGGGGGAGGCAGGGGATACTGAGGAAGTCAGGTCTTTGGAGATCTTTGTGATTCTGTCCACATTAGCTATTTGATCCCCACGACAGCCCTATGGTTATGTCTTCTTATCATTTGAATCCACAATGAAGACAACGAAGGTCTTTATGGCTCAGCGGCAGATAGAGTGTTTGCCTGGTGTCGTGATTGTGTTCTATTAGAAACATAGACGGTGCCTGGCCAGATGGCTCAGCAGGCAGAGGTGCTTGCTGCCAAGTTTGCAAGCCTGAGTTTGATGCCCAGATCCCGCATGGTGGGACAAGAGAACCCTCTTCTGCAACTTGTCTTCTGACCTCCATGTGCACATCATGGCTTGTGCTACCTCACTCTCACACCTGCCAGGAAGGCACACATGCACACGCATACACACACACACACACACACACACACACACACACACACAGATATGCATAAACCATAAACACATATACACACAACACACAAAGATATACATACACACATTCACACACAAGACACACAT
Source organism: Mastomys natalensis (assembly GCA_021653895.1). Lineage (NCBI taxonomy): Eukaryota > Metazoa > Chordata > Mammalia > Rodentia > Muridae > Mastomys > Mastomys natalensis. Next base: position 263,702 of record JAJTUV010000944.1, read on the forward strand.
ACACATACAGAGACATACACACACACACACATATATACACACACACACATAGACACACAGATATACATACACACATTCACACACAAGACACACATACATGCACAGATACATACACAGAGAGACATACACATAGATATACATAAATGACACACACAAAGAGTTGTACATACACACACAGACACACAGATACATACACACACAAGTATACAAGACACACCTACATACAGAGAGACATACATCTATCTACAAAGAGACAAATACAGATATACATATGCACATATACATGTACACACAGACACACAGATACACATACATACATACATACATACATACATACACACAAAGACACACAAAGATATACCTACACACACAGACACACAGATATGCATACACACACACACACACAAGACACATAGAGAGATATACATACACACATACATACAGAGACACAGAGAGAAATATATTCACACATACACACACACACACACACACACACACACACAAACTGTAAAAACTAAAGAACCAAAAGAAACATAGGTGGACAGGTTTGTATTTTCCCACAATGTCAGGATTTATTGACTAACCAATAAATTCACAAGCTCCATTGATTACTTTGGCTGCAATTTGTCAAATAGTCCTGATTTTCATTGATAGCTGGCCATTCATTTCTTTCCTCTCTTTAACTTGCTATATAGCCACGAATGACCTCGAGCTCTGATGCCCCCCCTTCTATGTCCTAGTGCTGGAGTTACAGATGTGCACCACCCCACCCAGCCAGGGCTCTGTGCATGCTGGGCAAGCATTCTGCCAGCTCAGCTACTCCCTGCAGCCTCCAAACACTGGTTTTTATTCTAATCTTAATTACTAATATTATTGCTCAGAGCACATATCAATACTTCACCTAATAATATACAGATATGCAGGTTACAGAATGGCTAAGAGAGAGTTCAAGAGGCTAGAGGCTTCCCAGAAGTGTGGGGCAGAGAGGGGGACACAGGTGCTGGGGAAGGGGACCCTTACATGCTAACCTGGAACTCACTATGTCATCAAGGTTGACCTTGAACTTCTGATTGTCCTGTCTCTGCCTTCCAAGTGCTGGGGTTATGGGTGTGTGCATCATGCCTGGCCAGTTTCCCCATTTGTTCTCCCTACCTAGAATAACCTAATTAAATACACTACTCTAAGTGGTTATTCGATGCCAAGTTGCCAGCCCTAAAAACGTATGCATAGGAGCAATGCTAAATAGACTCAGCAGGCTGCATTCATGAATTTTTGTGTATGTGCACGTGTAATGGTAGTAATTTAAAAAACGGAAGCAATAGAGATAACGCTGGAAGGTGGAGGTGCAACTTTCAGGAAGAGGGAGGGAACTGTGGGAGGGGAGAGCAGGACATGGGAATAAGGCATTGAAGAGGACTGAATATACTATATTCATGCGTGTAATGTCATAAGGAAACCCATTAGCTTGTACAAGTGATAAATGGTTACACACACACACACACACACACACACACACACACACTCCAGTACCAAGAACCTTACAACAGGAACAATACCCCTATATCTACCCTGAGGAGAAATTTGAGATGCTCACTGGCTACACATGGTCCTAGCAGACTTGGAGGCTTTGGAAGCCATGCTAGGAAGGAAGGTCAGTGCAGGAAGCACTCTTACCAGGGCACTTAACATGACCTGGGCTCTGTCCCAAGTGCTTTTCTAGTGTGAAACTCATCTTCTTCTCAGAGGAACTTGATGAGGTAGGAGTGTCAGACCTTCGACCCCAGCTGGGCATTCTTCATAGTGTGCTCCCAGCTCTGGGAGGCTGAGGCAGAACTGACGTGAGTTTGAGTCTGGGCTACGTAGTGAGTTCCAGAGTTCTAGGCTGGCCTGGGCTAGAGTGAGACTCTCCCAAAACAAACTAAAAAACAAACAAGCAAACAACAACAAAAAACCCCCAACTGACCAACAAAATCCAGCCCCCCCCCCAAATCACCCCTTATCTACAATCCCCAAGTATAAAAAGTGATCTAGGATGAAAGACGCATTGTGGTTTTGATATTAAAACGCAAGTGCAGGTCTGGGTGATGCTTCAGCAGTTAAGCACTGGCTACTCTTCTATAGGACCAGGATTTGTTTCCCAGCACCAACATGGTGGTTCACAACTGCCCTCTTCTCCCTTCATGGGCAGTGTATAGCTGTGGTACATCAATAGCCATGCAAACAAAGCACCCACGTACATAAAAAAAAAAAAAAAGTAATTAGCCAGTGTGGTATTGCACACCTTTAATCTCAGCACTTGAAAAGCAGAGGCAGATAGGTCTCTTGTCAGTTCAAGACCAGCCTGGTCTACAGAGAGTTCCAGGACAGCCAGGGCTACACAGAGAAACCCTATCTCAAACAAACAAACAAACAAACAAACAAAACCCAACAAAACAAAACAATCAACAAACAACAACAAAAATAAAACAACAAACAAAAGAAAAACAAACACAAACTTCATCATAGGTTTGGGAAAGGACTCAGTTAGCAAAATAATTATGAAGGCGTGAGGGCCCAAATTCAGATCCCATCATCCAAGCCAAGGCCAGTATGGGGGCGCCCACTTGTAGCCCTAATGCCTGAGGTGGGAGAGACAAAGAAGATCCCTGGGCTTGCTGGCCAGATAGTCTATCTAATCAATGAACTTCAGGTTCAGGGAGAGATCAAGAAAGACACCTATATTACTCTGTGGCCTACACACACACCCCTGCCTGAACGTGTGCACACACACATACACAAATAAACCCTTCGATTGGTGGTACAAACTGTCCAGAAGTCATAAATCATATGTGATGATGGCTTCCTTTTCTTCCTCCTCCTCCTTCTCTTCTTCTTCCTCATTCCTCCTCTTTCTCTTTCTTCTCCTTTCCTCCTCCTTCTCTTCTTCCTCCTCCTTCTCCTCTTCTCCCCTCTCTCTCCTCCTCCTTCTTCATTTTCAATTTCTGCCTCTGCCTCTGCTTCTGCTTGTTTGTTTTTTGAGTCAGGGTTTCTCTAGGTAACTCTGGCTGTCCTGGAACTTGCTGTGTAGACCAAGCTGGTCTCGAACTCACAGAGATCTGCTTGCCTCTGACTGTAGATACTGGGATGCTTGTCTGTGCCCTGGAGTGCCTGGAACATTGGCACGTCACTCAGGGGAGGCGGAATGCAGTCTGTAATGTGGGTCCTCAGACCATGTTTTTACCAGGTTGGAAAACAGTGGGGTTTGGGAAGATTGCTATGGTTCCCAGACTCCTGTGTACCCAGGCGCTGCTGCGTACCACTGGGAATTGGGAACAGGGGTCCCCCCAGGGCACCCACATGCCAGGCAGGAAGGGGAAGGTTTGGTTCCGAGTGAGTGCGGAGAGTAGACGTGCCAGGAGAGAGAAGGCCTTCTCCGGGAGATTTAGGCAAGGATCTTTATGATGGTTCCCCATGAGGCCATCCTTGATGAAGTTTGCTTGTTCAAATTGCTTTATTTGATGGCAAATGTGAATGCATACACCTTACTCAGGGCGAACCAGGGATTAAATACCTTTTACGAGAAGGACACACGTGGCTTCTTGTAAGCTTAGTTTATCCCTCATAATGTGACTATTCAGACAGTTTAGCTTGGTTTTGGACATGGTTATTGATGCCAAGTCAGCCAGAGTCCCTCACAGTCACTTGTACAGACTGCATGAGTCACGGCCGTGATTTCAGGTACTGATCCATCTGTGGCCGCAGCTGCAAGTCCAGGTTCAGCTTCAGGTATCTTTCACTATGGTGCTGGATCGGGGTCCTTCCGAACTATCATCTTGAAAGCTGGGTGGAGGGGTGCAGGCCTATAATCCAAGTGCTTCAGCGAATGAGGCAGGAGGATTTCAAGTTCAAGATCAGACTGAGCTACATTGTGAGATTGTCTCAAAGAACAACATACGTGTGCACTCATGCATACACACACACACACACACACACACCACCATAAAACTCGTCATGTGCCCAGATGGTCTAGGTGATGGGCACACATTTAGGCTTGTGCTTTCCAAGGTGACAGGTGGTCCCATCAGAACATGCATAGGCATTGCCGAGAACCGGAGACTAGGGTGGCATTACCAGGAGAGGAAGGGATTCCTGGGAAGGGTCCAGTTTTCCCTCAATCAGAGTCCATGGAGCTTGGATGCAGAGAGTAGAGCAGAGCTGGGTCCTAGTACCTGGCCTCATCTCTGCCTCCATATCTGGGCCCCCAGGCATTGGCTCCTCAGCACACAGAAGTCAGCAGGTCTGTCAGCTGTGAATCAAGCAGGTTTGCATGCATCAGCAGAAAGAGAAGGCCAGCAATGAGGAACAATGGCAGTGCTCGCGCAGCCTGGCTAGAGACAAGGGCAGCAGTCGGCTGCAGAGCAGCAGCTTCATGGGAGGACTGCTGGATTCAATTATTTAAAAATCCAGGGGAGCGCCTGCAAGATGGGGGAAAGACACATGCCACCTAGCCTGGCTCCCTGAGTTTGAGCCTAGGGGACCTACATGGCAGAAGGGAAGAATTCACGTATGCAAGTTGTACTCTGACTTCCATGTAAGGACTGTCGCACACGCCCTGCCCAAGCCCAGGGCCAAGGAGCTCAAAGCACAGTATATCCTGTGAGGACTTAGTTTGCCACATCAAGCATCCTTGAGAATATTGTGTGTGTGTGTGTATGTGTGCATGTGCACGTGTGTATATGTGTGTGTGCACATGTGTGTATCTGTGTATGAGTGCATGCCTGTGTGTGTGTGTATATATATATATATATATATATATATGTGTGTGTGTGTGTGTGTGTGTGTGTGTGTGTGTGTGTGTGTGCGCACATGTGTGTGTGTGTGCATATGTGTGTGTACACTCACATGTGCATGTGCGTGTGTGTGCACACTGTGCTTCCCAGAAAGAAGCACTCATTTTTCATAGCTATTGGTACCTGAAGTCAACATGAGTAGGTAGGTAGGTAATCTTGTTTGTTCTATAAACTGCTCTCCCTCCCCCCTCTCTCCCTTGATGGTGGCAGTGAGCCCAGGGCCTCACACATGCTGGCAAATGATTTACTGCTGACCCGTATCCCCAGACCTCCTCACTAGTGAATTCTAGGTCACTTCTGTATTGCTGGACCATATTCTTAGTCCTTGCTCCTTTGAGTTAGGGCCTTCCTGGGATCCCAGGTATGTGGCACCAGGCCTGGATAGCTTTGTGTATTTTGTATCAAAATGAAATACAGTACTTTGTCACAAATTAGCACATGAGCAGAGAATCAGTCCCTGAATATCTCTAGTGCTTATGAGGGGTCTATGTTGTGTCAAATGCAAAAAACAAACCAATATTGCCCTGGGTGTGCATCTTTGATCCCAGTCTCCTGATGGAGGCAAAAGCACGCAGATCTCTGTGAGTCCAAAGCTAGATTGGTATACATAGAGAGTTCCAGGGCAGATAGGGTGTAATATGGCGAGACCTCGTCTCAAAAAAATTCCGAGACATAAAACTTACTATGTAAAATGTATTTATTACCACAAAGATATCACAGCTTTAGTATAATCTGCACATAACTTTATGGTGCTTAGTATCAAAATTAACATGTCTTTTTTTTCCCCAAAATTGATATTTTTAATCATGATGGATCACTAAGGCAAGAAGGCTTTGTGTGTGGTAGGGGAGGGTGCCTGTGTCAGTATCAGGACATGTGTTCCAAGACCTTTGGATATGTATGACATCTTTATTTATTTATTTATTTATTATTTATTTATTTATGTTTTTGGTCGAGGTCTGTAGTCCAGGCTGGTTTAAAATTCACTGTATAGCCCAGGATGGTTTTACATTCAGAGAAATCCTACTGCCTCAGCCTCTCAAGGGCTGTAAAGGTGTGAGCTTCTCTTTCAGGCTTCCAAGGTACAAATTTCAGCTCTAATGGTTATTTTTTTAAAGGCTGATGCTGGGACTCAAACCCAAGGCTCTAGAAAAGCAACATGTGCTCTTAACTGCTGAGCCATCTCCTTAGCTCTGTGTGTCTTTTGACTGTGACTTAAGACATGTTGTCTTAGCCAGGCAGAGGTTGTTCATGTCTTTCATCCCGGAAGGATCTCTGTGAGTTCGAGGCCAGCCTGCTCTACAGAGACAGTTCTGGGAGAGCCAGGACTACACAGAGAAATCCTGTCTCAAAAAAAAAAAAATAGTATAAAATTTCACTTAAAAGTGGTGGTCATGTACTTCCTCTGTAAAAGTGGAGAACACCACCAACACACCATATATCTGTGGCATTCTTTAAGAGGAGAACCCAGTGTGGTGGATATCCTTAATCACACCACTGAAGAGCCAGAGGCCAGCAGAACTCTGTGAGTTCCAGGCCAGTGTGGTCCACAAAGCAAATTCCAGAGCTACATAATGAGACCCTGTTTAGAACAAATATCTACTGCATGATAGGCATTGGTATTGTGACCTGGAGCTCACTATATAGCCCAGGCTGATTTAAACTCAAAACAATCCTCCTGCCTCACCTCCTAAGTATTAGGATATAATCATGAAGTGGTGGTGCACGCCTTTAATCCCAGCACTTGGGAGGCAGAGGCAGGCGGATTTCTGAGTTTGAGGCCAGCCTGGTCTACAGAGTGAGTTCCAGGACAGCCAGGCTACACAGAGAAACCCTGTCTCGAAAAACCAAATAAATAAATAAATAAATAAATAAATAAATAAATAAATAAATATTTAAAAATAATAAAAGTAAATATTTTCGTCCCAGAATTTGTGAGACAGAGGCAAATTTCTGTCTTTGTTGCTGAGAAACCCCAGATTCTTTCCAAACACGCTTTCACTTTTTTTTTTTTATCTCAGTGGTTGAGAAATAGCCCCTTAATTCCAAGGTTACCTGAATATCTCAAGTGGAGAAGCCACATCTATTTCATTCAGTACCACGGCCAGCGCCCGACCACGTTCAGAGTCTGTGCAAAGCTTTGTGCTGCTTAGGTAAAGTGGTTCCTTTCCAATAGCCCCGGAGAATTTTGGGTACAAGCAGCCACCTGCTCTGAGTGTGGCCCTAGGCAATGATTTAGCGCCTTCGACCTCCAATTGGCTTCTCTATAAAATTGGGATAATAAAAAGACCTGCCTCCAGGGTGACTGTGAAGAATATATTACATAATGTGCATACATTATATATAAAAGCACTTACCACTTAGCCCATAAAGCCTTGCCTATTTATAGGTCTGTGACGCAGTAGTACCAAGGTGTGCTCACACCACCACCACCACACACAGCCACTACTGCAGACAAAGAGGTGGCCCAAAGCTTGTGGACCTGCCCAGCAAAGGACAACTTGTAGGCACCAATGCTTTCCTATTCAGTGGGTCCTGGGGACTCGAACTCAGGTCGTCAGGCTTGGCAACCAGTGGGATGAAGAGCCATCTCACCGGCCCTAATTTTAAATTTTACTTACTTGATTATGAGACAGGGTTTTATGCCTACTTCACATATCACTGTGAACTTCTTGCGTGCCTGCTTTCACTTCCAGAGTGCTGAGAGTATAGGCAAGTACTGGGAATCAAACCCGGGCCTTTGTACAGCCTAGGCAAGCACTCTATCAACTGGGTGAGCTCCACCTCCAGTCCCTCATGTAGGGCTTATAAATCACTGTCAGGACTCTGATGTTGCTGGCAGGTGGGGTGATTGCACTGGAGGATTTTGAGTAGAGAAGGGACATGATTTGAATTTTAAAGACGGTCTCGGGGCCGCTTCATGAGAAATAGAATGTAGTTTTGTAATTTTTCCCGACCCTGATCCTCAACAGGTCTGCTCGCTTCTCCAGGCCCTGGTGGTCCTTGCCACCCTTGAGCAGCAGTTGTTGGTACCCTTGTGTCTTGCTTGCTGACAACGATATCCAACCAACAGTGCCACCCGATGAGTGGCATATCATGAGAACTTGGTAGGTCACTTTCATTCTGTTCTACACCTGCCGTTCCTGGAATGAAGGGCTCAATGCAAGAATACTGAGAAGCGGGTTGTGTGCAGCAGGAGACCAGTTTCCTCCCAGAAAGCTGAGTGCGAGTCGCCGGACTGTAACCGCGGCATCGCCGCGAGAGCCCAGCAGGTGGCGCCGCGGAGTTAGGTCCAGGCAGGCTCGCCCACGTGGATTCCTCACCAGCCCTTGGGCACTGGGCGCCGGCTCACCGGTACTGTCAGTAGCACCCCCATCGGGGCCCTTCGGGCGGTGGCAACACACACACACACAGCCGGAAGTCGGGTTTCTCAGCGCCCCCGTTTTCCAAGAAAGCTGTGATTAAGCGGCGGCTCTAGAAACCCACAAACGCAGCTGTTGAGTCTGAGTGAACCGGGAGCGCAGAGGAGGGAACCAGAATAGTTGGATGGATTGGGAGGCCATTCAGTCAGAATTGAATCCTCGCTGCCTCTTTCGAGCCATGTGAACTTGCACCATACACATAACTTCTGTGGGGTCTCTCTTCTCAAAAAGCTGCTACACACACACACACACTTCACAGAGCTGGGCGAGACGGTTTACTTTCTCTGGTCTGCCTGTCCTTTCTGCTGCCAGAACCAGTTTGCCCTATCCACTGGCACAGTCTGTCCAAACAGATCATGTCCTAACCAGCCAGGATCCTGTTCAGAGAAATTTCACTCTCACAGAGCGATGTTAGGCAGCCTTTCCACCCTTGGCTGTGAGAACACCAGCCATCTTCTTTCTGCATCCACAAGGGATCACTTAGCCTGTGGGAGATCCAGAACTTTCAGGTGTGAGGGCAGGTATGAACGCAGCCATGAGGGGTGTTATGGGCAGTGTTATGGAACCTCCCGACCCTCTTCCCTGTGGGCACACTCCTGGAAACAGACAGGACCCTTGAGCTCCTGGGATAGGTAGGTTGGGACCCACAAACCTTGCCTATCGGGAGAGGAACAGGCATGTGATGAGGGAATGACGAGGAATTTCAAGGAGGAGGAGGAGGAAGAGGAGGAGGAAGAGGAGGAGGAAGAGGAGGAGGAAGAAAAGAAGAAGGAGGAGGAAGGTGTGAGAGAGGAGGAAGGGTGGAGATGGAGAAGTGGGGAGTCAGGAAGGAAGAGGAGAGTGAGTGGGGAAGGGAGAGAGCAGAGAGTGTATTTGAGAGACATTAGGACCAGAAAGGGGCCTTTGAAAACTGGTTTGGTTGTGTTTGGAGGGAGTGGAGGCTCTCTATATTCCTGTAAACAGAAGAACGGACCAAAGGGGCAAAGCGAGGAGGCCGACGCCCGAAGAACATTCTAGAAAAGAGGAGCAGCCTCCATTGCCGGCTGACAAGGGAGAAGCTCTTGGCTAGAAGTTCTGAGGCCCTCGGAAGGGTTGGAATAAGAGCCTGGGTTCTGAGAAAGGGAGTGGAGGTTGCTGCTGCGGTTTAAGGAGGACTGGAGACTTGAACCCCTGAGTTTAGGGAAGGAGATCTGGAGGCCTATAGCTTGGCCTGCAGGAGTGACTGGAGACAGAAGCAGGAGAGAGTACTGTGAAGGCTGGATGTGGAGATCCGGGAGGGTAGGGAAAGGCCAGGGTCAGGGGGAATTCTCAACACCTTCTCCCCCATATTCTAACCCTCATCTCCTTAGAATCTTCACTGTAGGTAAGACATAAAGGGAGAAGGAACTGGTTTTCTTTGCACAGCTTCCTTAATCGCTTTCCTGGCTTGTTGTCCAAAGCAGGGTAAATAAGGGTGTATGGGAAGAAAGGCATGATGGGAGGGCCTTCACTTCCTGGGAATGGTTAGTATTCTCTCTAAACTGAAGGAGTGTTATGTTGGAGACGGTGCTCGAGGCAGGTGGCTGCTATAGATACCCTAAAGTGAGGCGTTTGTTTGCTTTTTTAAGACAGGGCCTTGCTATGTATCCCAGGCTGGCTTCAAATTCACAAAAGTCATGCAACCTTCCTGTCTCAGTCTCCCAAATAGCTCTGACTCTGAACCAGGAAGCTGGGGAGCCCTGGAGGCATTTATGCAGCTGACAGATTGGGCATTAAGAAAGGTTTGGACCAGAGGTGAATGCTGTGGCCAGGATCCCACAGGAGGCCTGTGGAGGAATCCAGGTAGTTAAAGCCAGTGTTAGACCAGACATGAACTAGGAAAAGGAGGATAGGAAGTTGCCAGAATACAAACTGGGAAAAGGGGCTGGCCAGGAAAGACACTGAGGCAGGTTGCATATTTATCTATGAAAAGGGGACCAGGAAGCTGTGGAAAGCCAGATCTGAAATTAGGACGCCAGACACGGGCTCGGGTTGATAGCTGAGAAGAACAGAAGATGGAGGAGGAGGGTCCAGTCCCAGCCCCAGGGCAGGAACAGCATTTAGAAGGAAGTGGAAGTGTTGATGTACCCATGGGGCCGAGGAGAGTGCACTGTGCCCCAGGGGTTCCAGGGAGTAGGGGCCAGAACACATCCAGAGTAAAATCCTTTAAATTCCTGTGTTCCCAAATTCTTTTTTTTTTTTTTTTTCCGAGACAGGGTTTCTCTGTGTAGCCTTGGCTGTCCTGGAACTCACTCTGTAGACCAGGCTGGCCTCGAACTCAGAAATCCACCTGCCTCTGCCTCCCAAGTGCTGGGATTAAAGGCGTGCGCCACCACTGCCCGGCCCCAAATTCTTGTCAGCTTTGCTTGCAGTGTATCCATGTGAGTTCTTAGGTTCTAGGATTTTCCAGCACTTAGCACGGGCATTGTGTAAGCAGACATTCCAAGTTCCCTCCCGGTTGAGAATGAAGGGCAGGGCTGATCCTGGGGCCTTCCCAGGTCCTTCTTAGAATCATGGACACTCTGGGTACCCTTCACAGGAAGCAGAGCCACACCCTCTCATATACATTATTCTTGACCACGTGCCTCAATTTCTCTTCCCACGGGGGGGAGGGGAGGGGTGGTCAGGTGGCTTTCTGAAGCATAGACTGAATGCTGTCCCTCTTTGCTCAGCCCCCTCCTTGGCACAATAGTGCTCTGGGGCAGTATGGGGCAGCCAAGGTCACCTGTTACCCACCTGTTCTCCACTGGAAGCTTCATCCACAGCTCCCTCAAGCTTGTCTTCAAGCACGATCTTATCTCCACCCCACCCTCCCCCACTCCCACCTACACAGTTTCTTTGTAAAATAACTCGGACTGTCCTGGAACTTTTAGAACAGGCTGGCCTCGAACTGGAGATCCCTGCTCCGCCTCCGCCTCCGCCTCCGCCTCCGCCTCCGCCTCCCCCTCGCCTCCGCCTCCGCCTCCGCCTCGCCTCCGCTCCCGAGTGCTGGGACTCAAGGCCTGCACCACCACATACCATCACACACCTTGGGTCTTTTGGGGAGAGCCTCTTTGCCTGGCTCTACTCCATCCTTCAACATCTTTAGGCAGGATCAGCTACATAATCTGAAGGGAGGGTGTAAAAAAGGGAAAATGGCGGTGAACGTGTTCAAAATGTATTAGGAATTTCAAGGGGAGAACTGGGTGTGGCTACTTTGTGCCTGTAATCCCAGCACTTGAGGCAACTGAGCCGGGAAGACTGAGTTCAAGGCCATCCTGGGCTATATAGGCAAGACTCTGTCTTTTAAAAAAAGACAGTAACTGCCGGACATTAAAGCCTTGTAAGCACAGGCCACATTAAAAAGTCCCGACTTCCGCACATCTTGGCGTTCCCATCACTCTCAGGAGTCCCCATAGGCCCCAAGTCGCCCAGGACCAGCGGGTTGTTGTAGTGCCTATAACCCGCTCTTGAAAGACAGAGACAAAGGGATTAGAGTTCAAGGCCATTCTGGCCTCCGTGAGACCCTGCTCAAAACACCAGAAAACGAAAGTGTCCTTCATCCTTCCTGCCTGTAAGTTCTCAGCCCAGCCTACCCTGGCTACCATTTGTATCTACTTGTTCTATAAGAACTGGGGCCGCCAAGAGGGCAGGGACCTGGGCCGTTTGTCATATCATGTTCTCGACATTCTAATCCCACTGAGGCGGGGACAATGCCAAGCACTGACACAAGGGCAGTAGCCATCATATCCTGACCTCAGGTTCTCGGTGGCTTCAGCTGGGCAAGGCTGTTTAACCTTAAATCCTAGATGCTGGTGTTGTTTGTTTTTGCACAGGGTGTGAGAGGCGGTCTGGGTGTCTTGTGAAGTTCCAGGGGACTTGCTATGGGGACCAGCTGTTCCCATAACGGCCATCGCTCTGCACTCTCACTGCCTCCACACTTGTAGTAGGCTAGCACTCGGTGCGTGTCTCCATTCTAGCCCCGTGTACTGGGCCTGGATCCACCACAACAGCCTCAGCTTCTTCCGGCCTCCATCTCCTGGCTGCCTTGTACTGGGCTTGGCAAGGTCCCTTCTTCCTGTATTACAGACAAATCAACTCTATGGGATGGATCCTGGGATTGGAGACCTGGGTCTCCCCCCCCCCTTCTACAACCTTCCCTGTGTTCTGGGTCAGTTATTAGTAGGCCACATTGTCCTCTTCTGGAAGGAAAGGAGGAGCCTGCTGATGGCTTACATGTCACCTCAGGTCTAGCCTGGTCTAAGTCAGCCTCAGGTCTAGCCTGGTCTAAGTCAGGCTTCTGCCAGCACTGTTGCAATTTCCCTGCTTCCCTTGGCCCTCCCCACACTAGATCTGCCATGGAGCTTCTTTGAGATCCAGGAAGATGTCTCTCCTCATAGCTCAAAAATCCTCCAGTGGCCAGGTGCACGCCTGCAATCCCTGTGCTCAGGAGGCCGAGGTAGAAGGGTCATGAGTGAGGTCAAGGAACCTCAGTTACACAGTGAGTTCAAACCGGGGCTAATGTTGTGAGACCCCCGACTCAAAGAAACAAAACAGAAGAGACCTTCAGTGGCTTCTCATGCAGTTAGAATAAAAGCCACCCTCCTCTCGGGAATTTATAGGGCGTTTATATCACCTGCTTCCTGCCTTGACACAGTGCTAAATCCCTTCCCTTGTCCCATCTCATCTCTGGCTTCCCTCACTCCCCCTTTTCTCACAATGCATACCTTATGCTGTTCCATGTCCATGGGATCCTGTTGCCACCACTTGCTAGTTATCTCAGCCAGTGTGGTCCTCAGCCTCAGCTTGGGGCTTAGCGCCTCTGCTGGAGTCAATCCCCTGCATCCCACATGTCCCTATTTAACATTTGTGCCTGTCACACATGGTGCCAGGGTAGGGCAAGACTTGTGCCTGAATCTGCCCCACGACCTGGTACACAGTTCAAATTCTAACAGCGGTTTAGGAGCACTCTGGCTCCCCCTTGAGGTAGGAATGGGTATTTTCTAGCTGGCACTGAGCCAGCCCTCCCGTTCGCTCGCTCCATTTCCCAAGGCCTATGCCCTCACTTGCTGACGACCTCACATGATCTTAGCTACTCCAGAGTAACAAAATGACAAAGGACCTCGGGATGCTGCAGAACTGGGGAGCCTGGTGCCTCATTTCCATGGTTAATGGTGGACATTTTGAAGGCCTCAAGTTCTACCATGAAAATAGGTTCTGTCATCTCACCAGAATATTCTTTGTACCAAGTGGAGAGAATTCCAGTTTAGTCTCTGCCTGTCTTCAAGCCTGATCCTAACATCATCTTACCTCAGGTGACTGACAGGCGCCACCTGGACCCGCCATCAGAGAAGCTACTTGCATAGGGGGATGCTATTCTTGCTATCGGCCCCATTCCTGGACCTCTAATGAGGCCTGGCCTTTTTCCATGCCCGGTGTCTGATCCTATAAACTTCCAGGACACTTGTGTGAGGGGGCCTGGGGCAGTGACACAGTAGGGACCAGCTCAGGGAAGACATGAGGCCAAGTGTTCTGACTCACCCCGAACCAGGGCTCAGTCCCTGTCCACACTCATATCTGTTAGATGGATTCAATCCGACACCAGCCCCCTACCCCCCAACACTGCAACCTTTCCACTAGTAAATACAGCAGCCTCTTGAGACTTACTTCACCTTCCCCTCTGCAGCTGTCAAAAGCTTTCTGTCTTTTCCTTAAAGAATGAAACCCCAATAGTTCAATCTTGTGACTGCTCCAGAGTCTTTCTTTTTTTTTTGGGGGGGGGGGGGACATGGTCTCATGTTGAACTTCAGCTTTGAACTAGTGATCTCTTGCCTCCGTTTCCGGAGGTGTGAGGATTTTAGGTGTGTGAGACACTGTCTGCAAAGCCCTGCTTTCTGTCCTAGACTCCAACGTCTCTCTATCCATACCTCTTCCCCACTAGCCAGCCCCTGGTCCCCTCATCTGCAGAGTCCCACCCTGATCACAGAACATCCTTCTCAGCTGTGCCCCTGGTCATGTCCTGAGCCAGGGAAGCCTGGAGGACTTTCCCGCCCGGCCAGAGCCCGGAGCCTCACTCTGGATACCCGCCTCCCTCTCGGTCTTTGAGCTCTGGAATCCATCCGCCCCTTTCCTAAAGTCCAAACCTAACCGACCCCACAACCTCCCGCCCCACCCCAGGCATAAAATCTTCCATGGCTAGCCATCACCATCAGGCCAAGTCTGAGCACCTCATGTGAAGGTGTTAGCCCCTCCCACCTCACCTGTACCACAGCAGCCCCGATGCCCTGGTCATACTCACCTTTGCTCATGCCGTGCCCCCCCCCCCCACCTGGAACCTTCCCTTCTGCTCTTTGCTCAATGCTCCTTCTTCAGATAGGCTGCTTAGATTATTACATCCTCCTCTTCCAGGAAGCCTTCCCTGAACTACACGTCAGGCTGAGCCAGGCACCTCTTCTGGGGCACACAATCCCCTGGGCTTCCCTCAACCCTGTCTTCTGGAGTATGGCTGTCTGAAGACATGTTTTCCACTGGACTGAGGGCAGGACAGCTTGGGTCACTGCGTCCCCAGCACAAGTCAGAGCACAGCACGGTCCCCAGAACGTCTGTTGCCTGAATGGATGACTATAGATGACTATCCTCAACTCCTCTGCAGAGACTCCAAGCTGAATTACAGGAAGTGCCTTCCTCAGGGGAGGTTCCTCAACCCCCCCCCCATACCCTCCGCAGCACCCCTCAGTCCCCACAGACAGAGACAAGGGCAAGGGCACAGCCCAAGCTTAGAAAAATAGGACTTTCTTGTTGTGCCCAGTGCCCCCAACACCCTCCCCATCAGAGTTTTAAAAACCGTGAGCAATTTGGTGAGTCTGAGGCCAGGTCCCGAGGGGTATCCCTGGGGCCAGAGGAACAACAGAGGTGGGCCCTTGGCTAGGGTCCTGCAGGTTCGTGACTGGGCCCCCAGGGCTCACAGTCCAATTGGACCACAGTATGAGCCCTGGGTGCAGCAGGCTCAGGGGCAGGCGCACTGGGCACGGGCCCGAGGGCTCCATTGGTCTGGGAGCAAACGCTGCTGACGGGTGCTGTGGCCTTGGCCTTGCCGGGCGGCTGGCCTCCATGCACCTTGTAGCGTAGGAGCAGCACGAAGATGAAGACCAGAACGGAAGCGACGATGACACCTCCCAACGCGATGATCATGGTGCCGCCCAGGAACGGTGCATGCGGTGCAGCACAAGGCCGAAGTGCGGGCTCCGTGGAGAACCGAGCGCAGCCCACTGGCCGCGTGGCTGTCAGCCCCGTGGCGCTGTCCTCGTAGACCGCGAGCACACACAGATCATAGGTACGGCCTGACGCCAGGTCGGTCAGCAGGAAGGAGCGACTGTCCGCTGGGATCATTCTGGGGGAGAACGGCAGGTGGGGTCAGGACTGTGGTCACCCCTTACCCATGCTCCGCCACCCGTGCCTCCCTTCAGCTAAGTTCCGTGCAGTCCAGCTGCCCCATGGCACCCAGTTCCGTCTAATCAGCACCCTGACTTATGTTTCCTTAGCTAACACCTAGCATGTCCGTTCAGCGTGCTAGTGAACTTCTTTTTGTTTTTTGTCTTCGAGACAGGGTTTCTCTGTGTAGTCCGGGCTGTCCTGGAACTCACTCTGTAGACCAGGCTGGCCTCGAACTCAGAAATCCAGCCTGCCTCTGCCTCCCAAGTGCTGGGATTAAAGGCGTGCGCCTCCAGTGCCCGGCCTAGCGAACTTCATTTTCCCACCCAAGTTCCCTGTTTTGCACACCTGTGGATTCCACACCCCATTTCTCTGAAGTCTAAGATACTCCATTCCTCTTCCAGAGATTTACTCCCTAAGACTTTTAAGAAGCCCCTACCATCCCTCAAGGCCCCTTTCAGCACCTAGCCTCCTTCCCTGTTCCACCAAGCCCTCAGCATCACCCACCGAAGCTCTCTGGTTCGCTGTCTCATTCCTGCCCCCTACCTCCCGGAGTCTTGCTATGTAGCCAAGGCTGGCTCATATCTTGTGAAGGTCCTGACTCAGCTTCCAAAGTGCTGGAGATAGAACCGTTTTTAACATTACACCTGACCAACGGCCCCTTTTCTCTAGCCTTCAGCTATCTCTCTGCCAAGCCATCTCCCTGTGACTCCTGTTTTGTTTTTATTTGCTTTATGCCCTTGACGTGGGGACACCATTCCTGGGCTACTGAAACACCAGGTCAATGAATGTCCTGGGCACAGCAAGCTACTGTTCCATCTCCCAGCTCCAAAAATCCATTTACTATATTGTCCTCAGATAGAGGACATATCAGATATTAACCTGGTAAGAACAGATACTACATTCGATCTTAGCCATAAGGCAGGGAAGTGATTGCTTGTCTGTTTCAAGGCAGGGTCTCAGGGAGCTTAGCCAAGGCTGGCCTTGGACTCCTGATGATTCTCCCTGGAACTCCGAGTGCTAGTGTTGCAGTTATGCACCCCATGCCGGGCTGACTGACATTTCCCTTGTCCAGCTCCTTTCGGTTTTCCTAGCATGTAGCAACGGAACCCTCTACCCTAACCACTGCTCCCCGTACCTCTGTTGCCTGCTTTCCTTCCAGCTTGCCAGTGGACCTCCCTGCAGCCCAGTCCCTCCTTATCATCACCAACTCTACAGTGTTCCAGCGAGCCCTTGAGAATCTCCATCTCAGATTCTCCTCTACTGCCTGTTCTTCCCAGGGCCATCTCTTCACTCTCTTTTACCTTCATTTCCTGGTTCCCGTTTAGCCTTACCTTTGTGTGTGAGGACCCTGTGTGTGCTTTGTGTTCAAGGCTGTGTGTGCATGCGTGTGCTGCATGTCTGTGTGTATGTGGCATGAGTGTTGAGCCAGGCTCCGGCTATGTAGTTCCCAGGCTGACCTGGAACTCTCAAGTGCCCTGCCTCAAGTCTCTCCAGGGCTGAGACTAAGGTCTGAGCCACTACACTCATTTTTCTCTGCCTTCCCCACACAATTCTGCACATCCCTTTCATCTTGGGGTGCCCAGATGGAGACTGGGCTGGTTTTAGAGTCTTTGACTCTGTGACAGGGTGGCTGTCTCCAGACTGTCCCACTCCCCACCAGGCAAGTGGCCCGCCCTTCCTACAATCTCCTGAGTAGTGTCTCAAAAAAGGAGTGGACAAGCCACACGTGGTGAAGGCAGGCAGGGTTGGTTCAGTGTCGTCCTTGACTTACATGGCCAGTTCGAGGCCAGCCAGGGTTACAGGAGCTCTAGTGTAAAACAGAAGGGGGGCGGGGAGGGGAGGGAGGGATACAGAGAGTGGGGATTAGGATTGAGAAGATGGGAAGGGGTGGGAGGAGCCCAGGCACTGGGTTTGCAAGGTGCTAACCCAGCCTGTGGAAGGTTACAGTCAGTATGGGACTGTACTCTTGGCCCAGCCTGGCATCGAGGACAGGGAGTCACCCACAGCTGCCCATACGAGGTCACACTTTGGTGAGGAGTGTCACCACCACCATTTCTACCCACTTGCAGTGACAGCAGATGGACAGAAGCTACACTGGCTGCCCTTTTGGAGTGTGTAAGCGCCAGGCTTTGTGTCTGCAGCCATGGGAGGATGACAGGGGCATCAGACTGGCCATTTCTGCCCACACAGCTCACTAGGTGGCTGCTTGTTCATTTTTTGAGACAAGGTCTCACTGTATAGTCCAGGAAGCCCTGAACTTGCTATCCTCCTCCTGTCTCAACCTCTTGCGAGCTGGGAAGACAGACGGCCGTGCGTTGACACATCCGACCTAGCTTAGATTTGATTTAGCAAACCAAAAATTAAGACGTACTCTACCTAGAACTTTGACCGGTAAGGCTCACACTGCGGGAACCCAAGACCTACTCTCTATTTAGCCTTCTACCCCCAATTTCCCACTTAACCTCCACCCTTCTTTCCCCTGCCTACTTCATTTGCCTTTCTTCTGCCATCTCTGTACATTTCTGCTCTTTCTCCTCCCCTTTTCTCTCTCTCTTTTTTTCCTTCTCCCTCCCACCCCCCAGGCAGTATTTACTATAAATCTCTGGCCAGCTTCAAATTCCCTATGTAGACCAGGCTGGCCCTGAACTTGTCACAACCCTGACTCAGCTTCTTGTGGATTCCTTGTAGCCAAACTTCCTGATAAAATTTGGTTTTAGCCTCCCATAACCTCATTAACTTTCTCTTTCTTCAGCCTGGGCTTAGCCTCAGGGCTGCCTGCTCGCTACTGTAGCACTCTATCTGAACTACACTCAAACCACCGCTAACCAGTAACTTTTTGTTCATTTGGCCTGATTTTTTTTCCCCCTCTCTGCCTGATTTCTTTGTATGTTTGTTACCATTTATTTTCTCAGCCTTGTTTCCTTCTACCTCCCAGCCTGATTTAAAAACAACAACAACAACAACAACAAAACCTCACTGTCCTTGGTTGAGCGTGTTAGCCTGCTGTCCGGTTGATTTACCCTCCTCGTTTCAACTGTTTTCACCACACCCGTCCTATATTTCTTTTACCCCTTTCTGCCCAACCCTGGTTATCATTGCTGCTTGATTTCATTTGCCTTCACTGTCTGATTTCCTTTGGAACCCACAGTGTTATTTCCGTGCAGTGGCTCACAAGGGGTGTTCCTGGGTGGACCCACATGCCCTGCCCCCTCCCTCCCCCACTGCCAGGCCCCTGCACCTGTAGACGAGGATGTCGTCGGCCGAGCTGTTGTACTGGATCTGGTACATGCGGATGCCTGGGACAGGCCGTTGATCTGGCCACTGGACAAGAGCCGCTGTGGCCCCGTGCTCAGTCACTTGGACGCCACGGTCGGTCGGGGCCACGGTGTCTGCCACTTTGGCGGAGGCTGAAGCCGCAGAGGGCGGGGTGAGGGCATCGGGTTCCCCGTCCCGCGGGGGGTCACAGCTGGTGCTATTGGCTAGCTGGGGAGGTGGAGGGGGACCCACAGTCAGCTCAACAGCAGCAGTGGCCTCGCCAGCGGCATTGGCTGCAATGCAAGTGAAAGTACCAGCATCTTCTGGCTCTGTGACCAGTAGCTCCAGGGTCCCATTAGGGAAGGCACGAGCACGGCTGGAGTTGCCCAGCAGCCGACCCTGGGGTGATACCCAACGCACTCGTGGCTCTGGGTCCCCTACTGCCCGGCATCGCAGGGCAGCTGGCCGACCTGCGGGCACTGCCAGGGGAGGTGAACGGTGGGTCACCACGGGTGGCTCACACACAAACTCCTCCTCACCCACGGCCCAGAAGTAGCGGCCTCCCAAAGCAGGTGGTGAGGCACAGGCTTCGAGGTCGTCCTCCCGAGCCAGGCGTCGCAGCCACACCAGCTCACAATTGCAATGGAGGGGGTTTCCCCCAAAGGCCAGCACCAGAGCAGAGGCTGGCGAGCCTCGAGGCCGGGCGAGCAGTGGCAGACGGGAGAAGAGTGGGTCAGGAGGGATGGTGGTTAGACGGTTGGAGGTCATGTCCAGTCGCGCCAACTTGTGCAGGCGGGAAAAAGCTCCTGCAGGTACTGAAGCCAGCAAATTGTGGTCAAGGCCCAACGTGTTGACGTTGCCCAGGCGACCCAAAGCCTCCCAGGGCAGCTGCTCAAGATTATTATACGAGAGATCCAGGTCCTCCAGAGTCTCAGCACAGTCGTCTAGGGCACCAGCTGCCAGAGCTGCTAGTTGGTTGTTGCTCAGGATGAGGTGTCGCAAGTTGACTAAACCGCGCAGCTGACCCTCGCCCAGCGAGGTCAGTCTATTGCCATCTAGGTGCAGGGCACGCAGGGCACGTAGGTCGGCGAAGGCGCCGGCTGCCACATGGCGGATGGTGTTTCTAGACAAGCTCAGATGCAGCAGGCCTGTCATGTTGGCCAGGTCTCTTCGACGCACCGCTGCGATGAAGTTGTCTGCCAGGCGCAACTCTGCAGCGCGCCGATCCAGTGATGGCGGAACAAACAGAAGGCCCGCCCCTGGGCACAACACGCTTAGGGGTAGCGACTGGGTCTGGCAGCGGCACCGGCGGGGACAGGGGCTGGATGTGGCCGGCTGGGGTGGCGATGAGGCAGGGGCCAGCGGTAGCAGGCAAAGGAGTAGTGGAAGGACGGCCATCGCGGGCAGGGGTGGTCTGTAGAGAATAAGGACAATGTTAGGGCCGGAAACCGGGAGAGATGGTCATAATATATGCTCAGAGAGGTAGGGATGGTGGTGGGGTGGGGTGTCAGAGATATGTCATGGAGGCTCAGAGAGTCAAGCATGAGCCATGATGGTCAGAAAGCTGGCTGGAGATGGGCACAGGTGGGCAGAGGCTAGGACACATGGTCAAGGTGAACAGAAGGTAAGCAATGGGATCTAGACGCAGCCACAGAGAAGGGGGCGGTTGGCAAGCATTATCTATCAGTAGAGGTCAGGCATGACTAAAGAGGGAAACGAAGCAAAAAGGGGAGAGCCTAGAAGTGGTCTGGACAGAGAGAGACAAAAGAGTTTTGACCTGGTCAAAAGTCAGTAAGAAAGCCAGAGAGAGGAGAAAGGACAGATAGACATACGAGAATCAGCAGGGGACCAGGACAACTAGTCAGAGAAAAGGCTCTGGAGAGAGGTGGAGTAAGGGTAGAAAGGCAGCCAAGGTGGAGATGGTCAGAGCTGGCCAGGTGAGGGTAGACCGGGAGTTAGCACAGGGTAGGAGGGAGAGAAGAGAGATGGTGGGAGGTAGACAGAAGAAACGGCAGGAGAGGCAGGGTAGCTGGGAGAAGACTGGACAGATGTTAGATGTGGCTAGGGATGGTCACAGAACCAGCCTAGGAGTCAGGAGTGGGCAAAGGTTGAGAGAGCCAGTGGATCAGAGAGACACACAGACAGAAGTGTCAGGGAGAGAGACTGTGGGCAGATGTGAGTGGAGAATAACAGGGCAATGGTCAGGGGTGCCAAGGTGGCTCAGAGAGCAAAACAGAAATTGTCACTGTGAGGAGAGGTGGAGAAAGGGGGCCAGGAGGACAGAGAGGGGCAGAACCATGTATCCAGAGAGGTTGGAGACACACTCATGGGACAGACATTTCACAATGAAGATGGTTTAGAATGCCACAGGGCACCTGGTACTTACCTACTTCCACCTGTAGCCCAAGAAACCCCATCCCCGCCCCAAGTCCCTTCCCACCACCGGTGTCTCTCAGTGACCTTACCTGAACTGGAAGCCACCCCAGGGAGCAGAGTCCTCAGGCTCCAAGGGGGTGAGGACGGAACTCTGGAGGGGGCATCTGGTCAAGCCTTCCCTGTCCCCAGGGCCTCTAGGAAGGAACTGTCTTGTCCCAGGTCCAGTCTGTGGTTATGGAGTCTCCAAACTTGATTCTCGGGGTCCCAGACCACTAAAACTGGGCCTCTAGAGTCCAGTTTTAGAGACCAAGGCCCCAGTGTTCTTTAGGATCAGGCTCTTTGAGTGCCAGGCTTGAGACACCAGACAGCCAGATGGGGAAGTTTAGTGTCTAAATCCCAAGTCCATCCTGGCATCCGAAATTGGGATCTTGTTCAGATACTAGGGTGCTGAGTCAAGACTTGGCGGTCTCTACCCCCAGATTTCAGCACTCAGGTCTGCAGCAAGGACTTCAGGCCCCTCGGAATCCCACAGTTCAGATCTTGGAATTGAAGGCCTAAATCCAAGGGTTTATTTCCCAAAATAGTGGGGGTCCCAGGTATAGATTTGGAAATTCACTCCCAGATGTCAATGCATCAGCCAGACAATTCAAAGTTCAGCTCCAAATTTGGGGGCTTAGATGCCAAATCTTGGGGTCCCAGGTCCAGATATTGGGGTCCATGCTCCAAAATCATGGGGTCCAGTTTCTAAATCTTGGGGTCCCAGAGACGGATGTCGGGATTCCAGCCCAAGATATTGAGGTTCAAGGTCCAGGTCTTAGGGTTCCATGGCAGGTGCTCAGGGTGCTGATCCCAAATCAGGGTCCCACGCTCAGGGATTTCAGAATATCTGGATCCGATCGCCGGCTGCAAGCGCCCCCGATGTCGGGGTGCCGGCCCAGAGTCTGGGCAGCAATGGCGCGGCTGGGTTCGTGGCCTGCGGAGGAGACTGGCCCAGAAAGAGGGGGTCTGCTGTGGCGGGTAGGGGGGCAGCCGGGCAGCTCTAGGGCCAGGGTGGGGCGAGGCCTGGGCGCGGACAGACGGACAGACAGACAGGGCCACGCGAGGACCCGGGCACCGCAAGGCAGGCAGGGGCGCAGGGGGGAGGGGTCGCGCTCAGAGACCCCTCCCCCGCCGGGGCCGGGGCGGGGGCCGGGCGGGGGCCGGGCAGGCGGGCCGGGTCCGGGTGCTCCCGCGGCCTCCTCGCCGGGAACCCAGGGCCGTGCGCGTGCCCGCGCTTAAAGGCGCAGGCCCCGCTCGCGCCCGCGCTTAAAGGCGTAGGCAGCCCCCTCCTCCCTCCTCCCTCCTCTCAAAGACGCGCCCCTAGCACCACCTACCATGGAGACGCCCTGGAGCTGCTGGGAATAAGAATATCCCTGAAGAAAGACAGACAGACACTGAGGCAAAGACACAGAGCTAGAACCGATGAGAGAGACTAAAAGGATGGATAGGCTTAGAATGAGAGAGTGGAGTAGAAAGGGAGATACAGAAATACATTGAAGGAGAGAGGTGAATACACAGACAGCGAAAGGCTCAGAAATAGAGATGAGGAGCAAGGGCAAGTCAGAGACACGCTATCCGTCTCTCTGTCTCTCTCGTCTCTCTCCTCCACCCCATATGCAGCACCTGGACAACTCCAGTACTCATTCATATCCTTGTACAAAGCTCTCCACACTAGATGCCGGTTCATCTGCCTCCTGCCCCTCTGTCTCAGCACCACCTTCCCAGGAAGTCTTCGTTTCCTAACTCTGTCCAGTAAAAGGTTTGTTCTTTTAAGCCCGAAGGGATCATTTCACTGACTGGAAGGAGGAAAGTTGACACTAAGACCTGTGTCTCCTAGGTCTAGAGGTGGAGCTCAAGACACACTGAACAGAGGTCGTGAGGGGGAGAGGGAGAGAAGATAGGAAATGGGTCAGAGTCAGGAGGCTGGATGGGTTGACCCAGAGAAATGAGTCTGCTGTCTTGTCTCTCTTTACTCCCACAGAAGACCCTGGTTGGACTTGTGCTGACACACACCTCGAGGGGAGAGGTGGGAGGGGACAAAGAGGTAAAGGTGGGTGGTCCCACCCTCTTCTACAGATAGTGTTTCAGGAGGAGGGGTGTGGGTGATGGCTCACAAGCCTGAACTTGGATGTAAGCATCTGGGAAGCATGCTCTTCCAGAAGCCTTATTGCACAGGATACCCAGTCTGTGTGACTGAGGTGGGTATAGAGCTAAGAAACTATCTGAAGAGAGGATCAGAGTGACCTTGGGAGGTGGCATGTGGATGTCCATACACCCCAGCGGTTTCTGAGCTCTGCCGTAGGTTTCACAATACACTTTTGGCCCCTTCCACTTATGTCTATTGAAAAATTGCAGCTAAAATTAACTCGGCCCTGGGACCCGCCTTTCCAGATCATTAGCAAAGTTCATCAGGTCTCTTGGCTCAGCACAGTGGATACTGGACACTCAAAAGTCCAGGAAAAGGCTGCAGAAGCTTCAGAGACACTGCGGGGATGGTGGGGTTGGGGAAGACATGGAGGTCGTCCCAAGAATAAGAAGAATTCAGCAGAACTGGTGGATCTGGGGGTTGACACCAGGAAACCGAGGCAGGGGGAGAGAAGAGTTCGATAGGAAAGAGAAGCAATACAGAAGTGCTTTGGTGGCGATGAAGTAACTTTTCTAGCATGCTGGGGCTCCGTTCTGCTGGAGAACTTTAAGGACTCTTCAGAACACATCAGGATTGCAAAGCTACCGTTGCTGATCTGGGTACTACATTTGGAGGTTCACTGGGACAAACCAGGGACATCTGTAATGTACACAGAATGGTCTGCCACAGCTTTGCAGAACCCTAGTGGTGCAGGGGGTACCAGAAAACTATGCCAGGAGCAGGGAGACAGAGGCAAGGAGGCCGCCATTAGCTCGGCAGTTACTGTGGTTGTCTGGCCACAGTTACGGTAGTTAACACGTGTGATGATCAGTTTTGAGCGTTAGTCTGGTTGGATTTGGAAATGCTCCTGAAGGACTAAAGAGGTGCCTCAGTGGGTAAGAGCACTTGCTCTTTTGCAGAGGACCCAGGTTGGATCCCCAGCGCTCAGAGATCGGATGCCCTCTTCTGGCCTCTGCAGGCACCGGGCATGAACATGGTGCATATACATACAAAACACTCACAGAAAAGAATAAAAATAAACAAATATTTTAAAAATGTTTGCTGAGATCTAGGTGTAAGGACACAGACCTGTAATGCCAGCACTCAGAAGACTAAGGCAGGAATATTACTGGTTTGAAGCCTGAACCTCATAGATTCTGACTCAAATAAAGTAAATAAGCCAGGTGTGGTGCCATATACCTTTAGTCCCAGCACTTGGAAGGCAGAGGCAGGAGAATCTCTGAATTCAAAGCCAGTTTGGACTACTTGGTAAGTTCCAAGACAGTCCGTGCGAATGAGGAGGAGGAAGAAAAGGAGGAGGAGGAGGAGCAGAGGAGGAGGAGGAAAAGGGGGAGGGGAAAGAGAAAGAAGAAGAGGAGGAGGAGAAAGAGGAAGCGGAAGAAAGGGAGGGGAAAGAAGAGGAAGAGGAGGAGGAAGAAGGGGAGGGGAAGGGGAAAGATGAAGAAGGAGGAGGAGGAGGAGGAGGAAGAGGAGAAGGAAGAAGATAGGGAGAGGGAGAGGGAGGGAGGAGAAGAAGGAGAAGAAGAAGAGAGGGGGAGGGGGAGGAAGAGGAGGAGAAGGAGAAGGAGAAGGAGAAGGAGAAGGAGAAGGAGAAGGAGAAGGAGAAGGAGAAGGAGAAGGAGAAGGAGAAGAGAGAAGAAGAAGAAGAAGAAGAAGAAGAAGAAGAAGAAGAAGAAGAAGAAGAAGAAGAAGAAATAATTTAGCTAGCTATGGTGGCTAACATCTGTAATTCCAGCACTTGAGAGCCTGAGGTAAGCTGACTGCTGAACGTTTAAGGCCAGCCTGAACAACATAGTGACTCCCAGCCCATCCTGGAGATCCTGTCTTTAAAAGAGCCAATAAAAGATTTGGTTAGTGTGGTGGTGGTGGTTAATGAATGGTCTAATCCTCTGGTGGGACAATTAGAAAGTGGTGCAGATAGTCAAGGCGTGGCTGGAGGCAGAGTCACTGGCAACCTGTCACCGGGGCTGTATCCTGCCCTCCCCCTTCTTGTTATAGCTCTGAAGTTTCCTGTCCACCATAATGTGAGCTATTTCTCTTTGCTTTCTGTCAATATTCCTTCCAGTAGGATGTTCTGCTGAAATACACAGGGCCAAGATACTGAGCTTTCTAAGACCATGAGCCAAATTAAGCCTTTTCTCTAAACCTAATTCATTTTAAAAGACTTATTTATTTTTACTTTAGGAGCGTTTTATGTTTTTTTTTTTTTTTACAAGTGTTACAAGTTTTAAGTACAAGTGCTTCCTCTGTGTGCACATATGTGAACACACCACTTGTATGCTTTAGATGTCCTGGAACTGGAATGCTGTAAGCCACCAAATGGGTGCTGGGAACAGAACCTGGTCTTCTGCAAGACCATCCAGTGCCTTTAACAGCTGAATCATCTGTTGGGGAAATTCTGCTGTTAAAATCAAAGTCTGACATAGAAAGCCCTGGGCTCAGTGCAAAATGGCAACTCCCTTTACCAACAGGGCTTCTCCTTCTCTGACCTTGTCTGGGAATCTCGAATCCCCCATACCCTCTACCTGCAGAAAGTCACATTCTTGGTGAGATCACAGGGTCAGCTTCCTATAGAAACCTATAGGAAGCACCTGAGATTCCTGGAGTGCCTTCCCATGCTAATAAGCCATCTCAGTACCTTAGCTTTCAGCCAATAACCTTTGCCCACACCCTGGCTATTCCTACCCCCTTCCCCAAAACTATATAACTCTTGATTTGCCCTCCAGTAAATTTGATCTGTCTCACTGAAGCTGATGCTGGAATGTTGTCAGTTTCCATTCATACTCATGGTTTGTCAAATCCTGTTTGTCAACTCTGCTCCCTTGGTCCTCATGTGTGGGTAGCCAACAACCCTAGGGGAGAAGGAAGAACCACAATATCTGTCATACCTTGATTTTATTTTTTATGTGTGTGTGTGTGTGTCCCATGTGTGTGAGTTATAGAGGCCAGGGGAAGGTGTTGGATCCCTGGGAACTGGAGTTTCAGGCAGTTGGCAGCTGCCTAACAGGAACACCAAGTACTTGAGCAGACAACTAGAAGGTGGTGAGCTAAGAAAGGGGATGAGGAAGTAGGTCCCCAGGGGCGGTCATCATAGGCTGGATCTGCCTTCTGTCTTCTAGCACTTGGTGCTCCTAACTGCCGAGCCATCTCTCAGTTCAAGTGTTGGGTCACTAGAGAGAAAGCTAACTAATAACACAGGGCTGCAATTAAAGCAATGACCTGGACAGCCCAGGTCATTGTCTAGCTGCCTTTAATGAACTAACACCCTAAAAGAGAAGAGAGAAGTCATATCTTCAGGCAGCCCAGAGTCATCAGGGCTGGGATGAGAGAAACATGACTTAGCAAGGCTTGAGCCTGGGATGAGGTCACGGTGCATAGGGCTGCGACAGGGAAAGCCGGGCAAAACAATGAGGCCTGTGGTGACAAAGCAGGGGTCAGAATGGTCCAGGCCATGACTAGGGAAGCAGAAGGACATGGGGTCTCATAAGCAGAGTCCAAGACCTCCTAAGGACCCCCCCCAACCTGGGGGGCTTCCTGGAATCAGGGATCACTGCACCGAGACCTAGAAGAGAGGTCCAAGTGGGCAGAGGAGTCCTTTGTTGTGTGTACAGCATGCCTGAGCCTTTACACCGTCACACGTGCAGCCTGGGGGTCCCTGGGTGCCTGTGTCGGATCACGTGGGTCTGCACATGCTGTAACCCCTCATTAGTTCCCGAAGGGGGTCCTGGTGGGATGGCTGTTTGGGGGACTCTGCTTAATTGCTGCATTTGCTTAATTGCAACATCTGGAGATGAGGACGGAAACAGTGAAACGGCAGAAAGAATGAGGTAAACTGTGGAGAGCTGAGGAGGCCCTGGGGGTGGGGGGGAAGCCTGCTCAGATCCAACCACAGTTCAATGCACGTGGATATTGCCCCGTTATGCTCAGGCTTACCCAGGGCACACCGGAATGCACAACGTGTACTGTAATGGCCATCGGAACATACTGCACGTGTTGGCATATACCCCATACAGGGGAACACATAGGTGCACATTCAGACATGAACCTCTGAAACACAAGCCATAAACAACCCTGCATGCACATGGGAACAACAGTCCACGTGAAGATTCTCCCCCACACATCTCCATCCACTCCATAAGACACACTAGACATCCGCAACGGCCACACTCTGGTCATTCCAGAACTTGGGAGGTAGAGGCAGGAGAGGAATCAAGAGTTCCAGGTCACCTCACGGTAATTCAAAGCCAGCCTGTCTGCAGGAGATCTTGTCTCAAGACACAAAACACAAGGGGCTAGAACTGTAGCTCAGCTGGTTGGCAGCGTGATTGCTTAGCGTGCATGAGGTCCTGGGTTCTAGCTCCAGCACCACATGTAACTGGATATATGGTGCCTGTTTTAATCCCAGCACTTGGGAGGTAGAGGCAGGAAGAGCAGGTTCAATGTCCTCCTCTGCTAAATCACTAATTCAAGACCAGTTCAGGGTATATGAGACTTTGTCTTAAAAAACAAAAAGAGTGTTGGAGAGGTAGCCCCATAGTTTAAAATGCTCGCTACTCTTCTAGAGGATTGGGGTTCAGTTACCAGCACCCACACTGAGTGGCTTACAACCACCTATAACTACAACTTGAAGAAAGCTGACTCCTTCTTCTGGCCTCCTCAGTCACACACACACACACACACACACACATACACACACACACACACACACACACACACGGGAAAACAACAATAAATACATCTTTGTTTTGTTTTATTTTGTTTTGTTATTTTTTTATTTGTTCGTTTGAGTTTTTTGAGACACGGTTTGTCTGTGTAGCCCTGGCTGGCCTTGAACTCACTCTGTAGACCAGGCTGACTTCGAACTCACAGACATCCGCCTGCCTCTGCCTCCCGAGAGCTGGGATTAAAGGCGTGCACCACCACTCCTGGTCAACAAGTAAATCTTAACAACAACAATAACAGACCCTAAATACCCACAAGGATGAATACACACATGCATATATGCTCATTCATACTCACCTGCGCACGCATACATATATGTGCATATGTAAAACAAATGCATGATGTCAATCTGTCAAAAGAAGGGCATTGTTTTATAAGGGGATTTTTAGTTCATTCTGAGTCGGGAGTTTTAGGGGAAAGAGGATAAAGTTTGTTTCCTCCTATACCTCAACTAGTACCTACCCACCCAAGACCAGCCAGCAGGCTTCACTGCAGTGAACTCAACTTGAGTCTAGAGTGACAGAGATTTATTTACAAGATGGAGCCTGAAGGTTTGCCTTCACAGTGGGGTCAAGAGAGAGGAAGAAGGTGGGCTCTCCTCTCCCCAGTACTGACCACCCTAACTCAGAGTGAGGGGTCCCTGACAAGTGCCATCTTCTCAGGGAGGCAAAAAACAAACAAAACAAAAAACAACCAAACAAAACCAGCATATGAGGTTCATCATCACAAGGGGCAGAGGATGACAGAATGCAAATGGTCCCTTGGGTTTAGTTTTAATGGCCTCCAGCTGGTAACAGGAGGGGCGAGTTCTACAAGCATGTGGGGGAAATGTTTGCATTTGTGCAAAGAAGAAAGGGAAATACCCTGTCATTTCTTTTTGTAGACAAATATTTGTCTTACTTTTAAATGATTTCTTTTTATTTATGTGCATTGGTGTTTAGCATGTCTCTGTGAGAGTGTCAGATCCCCTGGAACTGAACTTACAGACAGTTGTGAGCTGCTATTTGGATGCTGGGAATTGAACCCAGATCCTCTGGAAGAGCAGCCAGTGAGTGCTCTTACCCACTGAGCCATCTCTCGAAGTCTCTGTTGTAACCTATTAACTAGCAAGCATACACTCTTTGGCAGAGACCTATTGCATGAAAACCTGAATATTATGGGAAAATTCTGCTAATTAAAGTCCAAGTCTACCACTGGCTGGATAGCCTCTGGGCTCAGTGCAATATGGAGGACTCCCTTCAGTGGCAGGGCTTCTCTTTCTCTGACCTTGTCTGGGGAGTTCAAAACCTTCTACCTGCAGAATGTCACATAGCCTTAGTTAGATTACAGGATCAACTTCTTTTCTCCTGATGAGAACATTTCAGTAGCACCTGAGATTCCTGAAATGCTTCCCCACACTAATGAGACATTATGGTACCCTAAGCCCTCAGCCAATGACCTTTGCCTATCCTGGATATTCCTACGCCCAGTCTCCCAAAGCCTTGAATCACCCCAAGTAAAGTTGATCTGACTCCCCAAAGCTGATCATTCACCGTATGCATTCATGGGGCTTTCAATCCCTCCATCCAACCCCCCTTTCATCATCTCTGCTCCCATTGCCTTCCTAGACCAATAGCAGCTAATGATCCCTGATCCCCGATCCCCAAGGGCAGTGAGTGTCAAACAATGTCACAATGGATATCTGAGGCTCATTTTACACATTGACTGCTACTCAAGATTTACGGATAACAGAGGCCCACATGGAAAAAGTCAATGTTAGCTGCTGTAACAGTTTCCTGGAGCCCAGTGATGTTACACAATATCTTGTTTCTTTTATTATTTTCTAAACTTTACTTACTATTGTGTGTGAGAGCATATATGGGGGGGGGGCACAGATGGTTGGTGCCTGCATAGAGGTCAGAGAACAACTTTCTGAAATTGGTTCTTTCATCTCACCTGGGTTTTTTTTTTTGTTTTTTGTTTTTTGTTTTTTAATTCAGGGTCTTACTATGTAGCTCTGGCTGTCCTGGAACTTGCAGAGTAGTCCAGGCTGGCCTGCAATCATAGAGAAAGATCCAGCTGCCTCTGCCTCCTGAGTACTGGGATTAAAAATGTGCACCACGAGCCAGGGGGTGGTGGCACACGCCTTTAATCCCAGCACTTGGGAGGCAGAGGCAGGCGGATTTCTGAGTTCGAGGCCAGCCTAGTCTACAGAGTTCCAGGATCAGCCAGGGCTACACAGAGAAACCCTGTCTCGAAAAACAAAAAAAAAAAAAAAAAAGTGCACCACCATGCCTAGAAATTTTTCACTTTTCTTCTGGTGGTATTGGAAATGGAACCCAGGGCTCTACTCAAGCAGGCAACCTCTCTATCGCTGAGGTATGTCTAGTGGTTCTATCATTATGTAGGTTCCGGGGTTTGAACTTGGGTCATCAAACTTGCTCAACAAATGCTATCTACTGTGCCATCTCACCAGCACCATAATTTGTTTTCTTTTATTCTTTTTTTTTTTTTAGGTTTATTTATTTTGTGTGAGTACACTGTAGCTGTCTTCAGACACACCAGAAGAGGGCATCAGATCCCATTACAGATGGTTGTGAGCCACCATGTGGTTGCTGGGAATTGAACTCAGGACCTCTGGAAGAGTAGCCAGTGCTCTTAAACGCTGAACCATCTCTTCAGCCCTCATATTTTGTTTCTTACAAGTGTTCTGGTGTCCTCTATTTAGTGACTCACATACCATAGTCTTTCATATTGTGACCCTATTATTCCCTGGGGCTCAGAATTATTGGTTTCCACCTGGCAAATGGGAGGGGGTAGGATGGAAAGTTTCTGGTTTCTTCAAGTTGTCCAGAGGGGACCTACTGTCCTCATGCCCACATTTTACTGCAGAGAACTGGTCACGTGGTTATCTGGGATACAAAGGGAGTTGAGATTGTTTCCAGCTGCCTCTCAGGCACAGGTCTATAAGCAGAGCATGAGCTAACAGTAAACAACCCCAGACCCCAAACCCCAGTGGGCTGGGGAATCTCCCTTCATTTGCTATATCAAGTCCTGCTTCAGGGAGAAGTCTCCAGTTCCATCCTGGCTATCCACCTGCCTTTGGAGTACATGATCTCAAATTTGATCCCTTGAGAACAAAGCGAGCCAGACTTGACTTGTAGATATGTGAGTTACAGGTTTTCTAGCACTATGACAAAATGCCGCACAGAAAGAACTTGAGGAGGGAATTACTTAGTTTGACTCTTGGTTTCAGAGGTTCCAGTTCACCATGACAGAAAGGACAGAGCAGAATAGCCCCCGCTGAAGGTGGCCAGGAAGCAGGGGATGCTGGAACCTTGGATCCTCCTCCACTCTTCTTTCTTCCCTCTGAGCGCCTAGCCTGTGAAATGATGCTTCCAATTCGGGATGGCTTGTTACCCTGTTACTTCTCTCTGGAGTTGCATTCATGGACACACTCAGAAGTGTGTGCTTCACTGATCTCCCAGGGGCTTCCGGACGCAGTCGAGTTGATGATGGCGATTAACCATTACTAGTCTTTAGGGCAACGCTGAGAGAGGATGGTACCACATACCACGCTCCCCATAAGTGTTCCATCAGGAAAGCCTTTCTGTGATGATAATGGTGATGGGCTTCAGGGACGTGATAAAAACAGTATGGGAGGAAACCACCTTAGACCACAAGAGAATCTGCTTCTAGGCAAGGAAACGTCTGTGTGCGTATCTGTGTGCTTATGGAATCATAATGACTCCAGCTCCCGACACAAACCACTGAGGATCCAGCGCTAATCAGACATCTGATTTGTATGGATAGAACCTGTGTGGATTCATGTGCTAATTATAAATGTAGGTTGATTTTAAACTTTGTCCTTGGGATGGGGTTAAGTCCTACATTTGGATAGGAAGAGCATTGATAACCCCCAACTCAGAGATTCATAAGCTAACGGCCATTTTGAGTCAATTCATGCCGCTGACAACCTCAAGATAATTTAAAAGGGGTCTGGGGAGATGGCTGCTCGGTGGTAAAGTACTTGCTATGCACGCATGTGGAGCTATCACACTTGTAAAAGCCAGACCTGTAATTCCAGTTCTGGGCAGGCAGAAACAGGGGGATCCTAGACACACACACACACATACACACACATGCGATTTTTTTTTTAAGAGATCAAAAGGACAGTAAGATATTCATAGTCAAAAGGACACAGACTTTGAAGCCTGACAGCCTGGGTTCAAATCCCACCTCTGTCACACACCAGCTGAATGTCTCTGGCCTCTTCTCTAGGCCTCAATTTCACTCCTGTAAAAGGGTTTGATAATAGCTCGAATGGCCGTTGAGAGGATTAAATTAGCTAATACGTGTAAAGCTCTGAAGCAGTTCTTCGCCACATGAAAAGCGCTTATTCTGTAATAACCAACCATACAGCCAACAGTTGCTGTCCTGATTTCATTTAATCCTCATACCGGGCTCTCCTCCAATTTCATTACTACAACCCCTTCTTGGCTCAGGTCTCGCAGCCTCATCCTCTGTACCGGCTTCCCAGAGGTTCCTGGACGACTTTGCATTCCCAACATTGTCCCCGCCCCTACTGCTGTCTTCGGAATTTTCAGACGTGGTCCTAACTGCTAGTTGCCACCGGGAGGCAGCAACACACCACGGGGCTGCCGTCTGCGTGGCGCATTGTAGGACATGTAGTCTTGCTTGTGAGTTTAGAGTCGGCTCCGGTGTGGAAGAAGAACTACATTTCCCAGAAGGCATCGCAGACACCCTCTGCCTCACCTTGTTCTGGTTTCGCCCCTTTAGTGCTCGCCTCACTAAATGCCCAGAGCGGGTGCGGGGGAGGAAGTACGCGTGTGGTTGGGGGACGGGAAGATTGAGCAAGCACCTTGCCCAAGAGGGAAGCTTGCTAATCCCATTGGACCTGAGCTGTAAAATTAGACCCAAGTACTGATTTAGGAACTGCAGCTGTCAAAGCTGCTGATTACTGGAGCAAATAAAAGAGACCAACATTTTGTACCGTTGCAAATACCCCTTAGTCAGCTTAGCGGCCACCTCGCTCCCCTGTGTTCAAACTGACCCTTGTTAGCTCGGGAGCCTGTTTGTTGAGAGCCGTGGCTCTCGGATCGTCAAAGTAAGAAAAAAGAAAAACAAAACAAAATCTTTCCTTTCTTTTCTTTTTCTTTCCAACCATGCCTCCCCACTTTAAAACCCTATTATGGTAATGTTTAGCTATTCACAAAAATAGAATTATATAACGATCCTCCAAGTTCCCATCTCCCAGCCTCAATTATTATCAACATATGGCCAATCTTGTTTTAT
Organism: Mastomys natalensis; assembly: GCA_021653895.1. Lineage (NCBI taxonomy): Eukaryota > Metazoa > Chordata > Mammalia > Rodentia > Muridae > Mastomys > Mastomys natalensis. Next base: position 297,217 of record JAJTUV010000944.1, read on the forward strand.
TTATTCCGCCTCCCCCAACCAATTAGTTTAAAGCAAATCCCAGACAGCCTATAATTTTATCTATAAATACGTATCTCTAAAACATTGGGTTCTAAAAAAAAAAAAAAAAAAGCCAGCACATATAAAACTAACAGTTTCTCTGATTGTTTTATATAAACGATCAATTCTTGGTTTGTTCAGATTATAATCCAGAGTCTGTACATTGTATTTTTGGGGAGTTTCTTTATGTCTTTTATTCTATAACAATGTCCCCTCCCCCTTGTCTGATTTGATGGGTTTCTCCCTCCCCACCCCCCAAAGACAAGATTTCTCAGTGTAACAGCTCTGGCTGTCCTGAAGCTTGCTCTATAGACCAGGCTGGCCTCCAACTCACAGAGATCAACCTGCCTCTGCCTCCCAAACTCTGGGATTAAAGGCCTGCTCTGACTCCCAAGCGCGGAGTGTGCTAACGGTGTGCGCCACCGCCGCCCAGGCCTTTATCTGTAATCAATGCTGGCTTTGAGTCATGTTAGCCTGGTTCTTATAAAACTACAGTGAAAATTTAGGAAGGAAATATTTCCTGCTTCCTCTTCATCTTTCCCTTTTGTTTTACAGAAATGAATGCCTCTGTGTGTGCATGTGCACGCATGTGTGTGTGTGCGTGCGTTGTGCGCATGTGCGCACATGTGTGCTTGAGTGTGGGCCAGAAGATAACCTCGGGAATTGGTTTTCACTTTCCCCTTACCTTGAAATGAGCTCTCTCTGGTTTTGGGGGGGGGTGTTTGTTTGTTTGTTTTGCTGATAAGTATGCCAGGTTAGATGGCCTGAGAGGGTTTTTCCTGTCTCTCCCTGCCTATTCAGCGTAGGAGCACATGGGATTGCAAACATACACTACCACACCCAGCTTTACGTGGGTTCTCATTCTCACACCTGCATGACAAATACTTTACCTCCTGGTCTGTCTTTGAGGACCTCATAATTTAAACTTTTCATTGCTAACGTTCATCCTTTCACTCCAGAGGGGAGCAGAGTTTCCATCTTCAGCTCATTGGTCCTGTAATGACAGCAGATGCTAGACTTGCTGGATGCAGTGCACACTGTAACCAGAAATGAAGATGGAGAAACAGCTCCGTGTTCTACCTCAAGGTGGCCTGAAGTGCTCCCTTAATCTGTTAGGGACCTTGACTCTGGAAACATTGGGTCTTTGGTTTTGTTACTAAAAAGAATTTCAGGATAGGCCAGTATAAAATAGAGTTGGGGTCTGTTTTAAAATGTTTTAAAACATTTTAAAATAGAGGTGAAGAGAAAGAGAGGTGTTCTCCAATGAAGTGAGACCTACCTGATGGCGTGAGCGCAGGCTTCTCAGAGATGAGTCTCATGTCACCATCTTTACAATAGCCACACCCAGGACTTTGGCCACCACTGAAGTTATTATCTTTAAAGAGTTGCTAAGGGCCGGGCAGTGGTGGCGCACGCCTTTAATCCAGCACTTGGGAGGCAGAGGCAGGTGAATTTCTAAGTTCGAGGCCAGTCTGGTCTACAGAGTGAGTTCCAGGACAGCCAGGGCTACACAGAGAAACCCTGTCTCAAAAAACCAAGAAAAGAAAAAAAGAGTTGCTAAGGTTGGCTCCCAAGAGGCACCTGGCAGAATTACAATCAATAAGGTAAATTCTAGATGTCATGGATACAGAAAGCTAGGATAGCTTCAGTGTAAACAAATTTAATAGCACGGTTCGTGAGAGTCCTGGAAAATGTGCAAGAGAGAAATTGTGCCCCTGTCTGAAATCACACGCATTCAGGCCTGAGGCCTGGGCCATTACTGTTTTAACACAGAAAACAGTACTATCTGCATGCTGGAACGTTCACAGCAAATGTAAGTGTGGTGAAGTTCTTGCTTCTCAGCTGGCGGACAGGTTTCAACCAGACTCGGGATGAGTGGCTCCTTTTTCCTCCCGTGTTGCCGTAGTTGTCCCTCCAGCCTCACACACCGATGGCTCTTGAGTCCTCACTCGAGACTCGAGACTTGCTGCCAGGACAAAATGTAGCCTGGATCTTAAAGACTTAATATGAAAAACAGAGTGTAAGAAATGTCTAATCACTTAAAATGTGGATGACATGTTGAACTGAGAGCATCGTGATACATCAGTGATAAAGCATTAGTGACGGGGCTCATGTAGCCCAGGCTGGCTTCAGATTCTTTATGTAGCCAAAGATAACCCTGAGCTCTTCATGCTCCTGCCTCTATCTCCCAAGTGCTTCGATTCTGGGTACAAGCCACCGTACTCACCTTGATTTGTGAATGATTAACTAAGTGATCAAAGACAAGGGACATATCTAATTTAAATTAGTTTCATCTAATTCTTGTATGCTTTAAAAACTTGTGTGTGTTTGTGTGTGCTCGTGAGTTTGAGTGTGTGCATGTGCATGTGTGCACCACTGCTCGGACCACTTGGAGGAGTCCGCTCTCTTTATTCACTTGGGGATTGAACTCAGGTGTCAGGCTCAGCAGCTCATGCTCTTACTCACTGAGCTATTTTATTGGCCCTGTCTCTTTTATTGTAGCTATTAGATATTAGATCACAGAGCCCCTGGTGCCTCCTCTCTCTCTCTCTCTCTCTCTCTCTCTCTTGGGAAAGTGTAGGTAAATATGCAGCAGCTGTACAGTGTCCCTCTCCCACTCAGCTGTGGGTAAGCTCAAGCCAGTCTTGAATTTTTGACTTTTAACCTGTGCCTTGTGACTTCCTGCTGTAAGCTAGGCCAGGCTAGGTCCTGTAGTATGGCGGTTGGCCTCCTCTCCTGAAAACCTGTAAGAGCTGGAACCTCCCATTGAACTCTAGAATTGAATATTCTCTCTCTTCAGGACCCTCCGCATTTGATACACGGCTTCTGTCTCTCTGAACATTCTTCTACTTCAAGCTTCAATCATGGCTGCCCTGACCCACACAGCTCTCTCTCTCCTCATAAGTTCATTTGAAGTGCCATTTAGTGTTTTAAAAAATTTTAAGCCTTACCAAGGGTTTTCTACCCTGCTTTTGACCCTTTAGTTCTCCGATAAAAGACACACAACTTTGTATATACAATGAGCCTTAAACAGCCCAGTTGCTGGGTCGCTGCCTAGTCCCTATGCTATTAGAATCTACTTCCCTGCCGGGCAGTGGTGGCGCACGCCTTTAATCCCAGCACTTGGGAGGCAGAGACAGGCAGATTTCTGAGTTCGAGGCCAGCCTGGTCTCCAGAGTGAGTTCCAGGACAGCCAAGGCTATACAGAGAAACCCTGTTTCGAAAAACCAAAAAAAAAAAAAAAAAAAAAAAAAAAGAATCTACTTCCCCATCTATAACCCCAAGTCATTTCTTACTCCTTCCTATGTTCCATCTGTGTTGCTCTTAACTCCAGTTGGCCAGCCCTCAGGGCCACGTTCTCCTGAGTCCTGACGATGGCAGTCTCTCCTTCTGCTAATCCATGAGGGCTTCTCTCTCCTTCATTCACCTTCTTCTTCACTTTTCGGTTCTCCTCTGACCCCAGAGCTTGGGAATCCCAAACCCACCTATGTCTCTTCTGCCAGCTATTGGCTGACTAGGGGCTGACTTTCCCCTGTCTGGGATGACTAGGCCTCAGGGCCACACTTAGCATTACAATAGATAGCAAAAGGCCAAACCTCAACAATTCAGTGTTAGCTTTCCTTCTACAAACCTGCCTTCATTTTCTTTTATCTATCATCAGAACTTCACAGTCACAGGAGTGACTAGCCATAGCAGCTCGGCACTTGGAAGGTGGAGCCAGGCAGATAAGGAGTTTGAGGCCAGCCTGGGCTATAAACTAAGACAGTTTGACAATAAACCAATAATACATGTGTACATACACAATAGCTCTCCAATTACGTGCCGTTGTTCCAGGTCAGTGGGAAAGACGGCTGGACCAGCATCATCAGAATTGTGGAACACCCGGTAGGAAATGACCATCTCTGACCTACTGAGCCCGCATCCCTGGGCGTGGCGTCTGGCAGTCGGTATCTTAATAAGCCTCCCAAGCCACTCCTGTTCAAACCTTCCTTTTGTTCATAAGGGAGTACTCCCCTAACCCTGTTCATTTTTCTTCCCTTTGCTGTGAATAACTGGTGAGCTCATAAACTGCCCCCCGCTGCCCTGCCTCTCAGCACGCTAGCTGCAAACTGCCCCTCCCCTCGTTTGACCCCTGTCTGGAGTCCTCACACCTCATCTAGAGAGATTGTTCAAAAACTTCATCCCGACCCAGACACTTCCCCATCCCTTTGGAAATCTTCCAATGGCTTCTCTCTGGACTCTGAATAAAACAAATTCCCATGATCCCCCTGTTCCCACCCCTGTAGCAGCACCTAATTAACTACTGAAATCACCCAGCAGTAGTCGGTGGCACGTTCTTTCGCCCCAGTGTTCTGGTTGCCAAGTGAAAGATACATACAGACTTTATATTTTTATATGCCTTAATGGCTGGGCCACTTCCTAATCTCCACATGGCTAATCTACCTTCCTCCGATAATTCCCAAATTATTACTTACTAAAATCTATATTTCATCTTTGTTGCCCTAGACCCAGTGTATGTGTGGGGGGGGGCTCTTGGGACTGCTCTTCTCTGGCTCCTACATGGCAGCTATGTTCTTTGTCCCACAACCTCTCAGGCATGGTTTCTCCTCTCCTCCACCTTCTCCTGGCATGGCAGATCTCCCTTTGCTCCTCCTTCCTTGGTTCCTTGCCGGGCATCCTAAAAGTCCTGCCTCTGTCTCCCTGCCCAGCCATTGGCAGCCAGCATCCAGTAAGGTACGCTCCCCTGTCTTAAGTGAAGATATGCTGTTCTCCTGCAATTTTGGGGACCCAGATTAACACAGTACAAGCAACAATTAGACCAAACCCACATTTCCCCTTTTTTTCCTCATTTCAAAAAACTCTTTTTTTCTCAAATATACATTGAATATAATTATAACAATTATGTTAATTGTAGGTACAGTTTGTACTTATAACATCCAGTCATCATATTTGATGATGGAGAGTCGCCATTCCAATCCTTGGGCTTGGGTGTCTGGTTATGATTATTTTATAAGTTATAGATAGGTTGCGATGTTAAGAGATAACTTTTAAAGGGACATAATTTTGGACAGGGAGGAAACTAAATAGAGGGCTTAGACTTGGGGATTTCTGTCTTTCCTTTCTTCTTCTCCATCCTTTCTTTCTTAGGTAAAGGGAAGGGGGTTGAAAAGAAACAGGGGGTACAGAGTAATAGTATAGGAAATTAGGTATATGGGATGGATTACTAAATTTACTCCTATAAAAAAAACATTTCATAGCCATAATCTTACACTGGTAGAAATCTTCAGGCTCCACCACAGGGCAGTTCTACTCGCACTCCTCCGCTGTCTTCTCCTCTGCCTGCTCTGACCACTTGTCTCTTCCCTTCTACTGGGCAAGTGTCGCTACAGAGCTCCCTGCTTTGTCTACTTTTACTACAAAGGCCACCAGGGTGCACCAGGAAGCTTCATCGCCCATCACGTGGAAAGGGATGCCTCTCCTCTGTGGTTTGGGACATTTCTCTCTGACAAGTCTCCTAGTCTGCTTGGGGACACCCCAGATCGAAATTCTTGCTAGTATCACATTTTCCCACTCTGCTTCCTCAGAGCTGGTTCCTGGAACTTCCTCACCTCGCCCTAGGAGCTACCCAGTAAGTCCCACAGCTTCTCTACCCGCTCCAGGGTCTGTGACCCTTCTCTCCCCTGCTTCCCCTCAGAGCCACCTGCTGTGTCTCTCCCTATGCTCTCCTGGGCCCATTTCCTTGCCTCCCACTAGGAGCAGCTTCCCTAAGTCCTCCAGAGACTTTGTGATCTTCCCTCCTGTCTCTCAGCTCCCTCCTGGACGTCCTGCGGCTTCTCTATTGTGGCTTCCACGAGTTTGGAACTTCCCTTGGGGAAGTTCCTATTTATACCTTCCTCCTTGTCTTTTATGGCTACGCGGTTCTCTGTCTCTTAGCTGCCCAATCTTTGAAGTGGAAACTTCTAAATTCTTTGGAAAGTTAGCTATATCAAATGATGGCTCGCTGGGGCACACAGGTGAAAGGAGGTCTTGCTCAAGCAAACACATGAAAGATTGTTTTCCTGAAGCAGACACGGGAGAAAGGATGGTTTGCTATCGTGGCCATGTGCAAGGAAGCTTGATGAAGGAGTATAAATATGACTCCACAGACTGTAGGAGGAGAGCACCTCGCTCCACCTCGCTCTTCTTCACCAAAGACACACATGTTTGCTTTACATAGCATTGTTGAGCTCAACTCCTGATAACACCGCCATTGAGAGAAAATCACCCAAGAGGTTCCTGGGGCAGCTTGCCGCTCCTGAGGCCTCAAGCCAGTTGGTAAGCCTGGAGGTTTCTTCAGGATTGAACTACAGCTGCCTGATGTTTGCTTGCTGAAAGGACAACATAAACCCCATTTGTCTCCATTTAAAGACCAGGCCTGATTTCAAAAAGAAGGCCATAAGGCACTACCTCAGGAACAGACCATAAAGTCCAGAAACAAGGACATAAAACTCCATGCCAAAGAATAGTCTGAGGATGCCTACGATAATGGGAAAATATCATATCTCAGGATGGGTCATCTGTGCTGGGCAGCCCTATCTCATCCTGACATTAAGTTAAGCATTCATGACATAGGAATACAGACCACTTACCACCAGGCACAACCAATCAGAAGCTGACCCCTGTGACCTCTCCAGCACCCACCAATGAAATTGTAGATTACCTAACCCACTCTCTAAATATACAAGAACTAACATAGTAGCCAGTCAAAGTTATACTAATGACACTGCTTTGGCCCCTGCCAATTACATTAGAGATTACCTACTGCTTCTAGAGCGTTCCTCTGGTTCCCTAGAGGGTGGCTTGCATGCCTTTGTTTGGGGTTGCCATTTTGGAGAATGGTTGAAACCCCCTCCCCCATATGATGATTGTTTCTGCAGAATAAATGCTCTTTGTCTTTGCAAACTATTTGAGTCTGGGGTCTTCCTTCAGCGATTATTGGACTGTTACACTGGGACTCAGAGTTTCCTAAAGCCTCACTCTCTTACTGTGCTGACTTGGCCTCCGTTTAGCTTGATGGCCAAAGGTGGCACACTCAAACTCCATGTATTCACAGAACATAACAGCTTCTGCCACTGCACAAGCAGATGACCCCAACGTCTCTTCCCACTTAAATCTTAAGTCTCTTAAATCTTTTATCTCTATGATTTTTTTTTTTTTTGTGCTCTGCTCTCAAGAAACCTTCTATTATGTAAGTAGTCTTTATCTCCAGCTTTGTAAATTCATTGGGTGTGGTTAAAGAATCTGTAAAATCTGTTATGAAATTTGACTCAAAACACAAAACAAAAGGCTTATAGTTAACACCTATGCATAGATGATTTTAATGTGCTATAATGTGCTGTAATGTGCTATATATGTGATTCACCTCTGGCTTAGCATATACTGTAGATGTAACTTCAATTCTACTTTTGTTTGAAAATTTGATCCACTAGGAAAACATGTTTTAAACAGCAACTGTGTGACTCTTCTCCATCTTGGTGATGTCCTTGCCAAGATGGAAGCAGTCACATGACTCCACTATCTTAAGATGGCCATGCTAAAGTATTCTAAAGTATTGTTATGGGGCAAGAATTCTGCCCCACTTTAGCCCAAATATCTCCCAAATAGATGACTCCAAATAGATAACCTACATCCCAGCCATAAGCCCTGTGTTACTTGTTTGAGTCTCCCCTGGGTAGTTCTGCTCCAAGTGAGTCCTCAGGGTGAGTTTCTCTTGGCCACGTGCTCATAGTCCATCTTGTCATGGCGACCCTCTTCTTCCTCTTTCTTTTTCCCTTCTTCTCATAGTCTCTACCTGAGATGCCCTACTCCATCTCAAGTCCCGCCTTCCTCTCTCTCCTGCCCCGTCACAGACTCTAGCCTTTTATTACCCAATCAGAGATCATCTGGGGACATTCTTTACAGCATATTGGTCAGTACAATGCCCACATCCAGACTGCAACCCGATCTTGGGGCATAGACTTAGCATCTGCATGTACCGTGCACAAGACCAACCCAAACATGACCATGTGGCATAAAGTAACAATTATAAAACTTCTCAGTCCTACTGAGGCACTAATTTATCATTGTATCTCTTTTAGATGAAGGAAGCAACAAGTCTCTAAATTATTTTGGATTGGTATGGATTTTTGTAAGATGATAAAAATTTAAGGTTATAAAAGTCTAGTCAGATTAACAAAAGCTGATTTAAGAAGTCTATCTACTATGTCTTGCTAACTGTTCAACACCAGGCTTCTAGAAAAGTTAGATAAGTTACAGCGTATGCTTGATAAATAAGATTTATACATTCCTAAGGTCTACTCAGGTTCACAGTAATATTTTTCTAGCATCTTTTGTTTTTACTTGCTTTGTTAGGCTTTATATATCTGGGTAAACTAAATTATTTTTTAAAACTGCGATATTGTATGATGATATACTATGATTGATAGTTTTATTTTGATACAAAAGAGTTTCAGTTCCAAGACTGTTAGTTTTTAAGATGAAACAAGGATAAAATGTAAAGTTCTTAACTTATAAAAAGACTACTAACTTATTGGAACTGTTAAAGATAATTACAGCATGTAAGTTAATAAATGATCAAATTCTTTAATGTATTTAGAACCATACATGTAGTCATGCTAAGTAGTAATGTAATTACAAGAACAAGCTTTATTTAGCCTCCTGTGTATGTTTTCAAAGCAAAGCCTAAAACAAATAATTAACAAAGTTTGTTTAGTTTGGATATATGTAACAGGTAAGATTCTCAAACCTTTCCAGAGATCTATGGAATATGGCAAATAACGTGATTCATTGGAGGGAGGAGCAGGAAAAGACAGAAAAGAGACATGTCAGCTCTGGGTAGCACCCCTAACTTCTCCAAAGAAGATGGGGTTCAGAAGAACACCTAGAACTTGCTTTAAATGTGGCAAAGCTGGCCATTGGATGGCCTTCACCTTGTCCACTACCAGGACCTTGTCCAAACTGTGGACAAGGACAGTGGGAAGTTGTTGCCCCTCTGCCTAGACAAGTAGGCAGATCCCCTAAGTCCCTCCTCGCAGGAATGCCTGTTGGAGCTTCTGAGCCTGGCAGCAGAAGACTCTACCTGCCCTGGGACCTCTGCCCACAATCACCACAAAAGAGCCAAGGGTGATGGTCCAGGCGGCCAGCAAGTCTCTGTCACTTCCTTAGCCCCCGAAGGTCCTGCAGTGCCTGGACAGCAAATAAAACAGCCTGCTCTTTTCGGACTTGGCCAGCATTCCAGCTTTTTGGGCCCCCAACAACACCCCGTTGTCAGCCAGAAGTAGTCATAGAGAAGTTGGAATCATTTACTGAGCATCAACAAAAATCTGGAATGTTAAGTCTCAGACCCTGAGACAAAAGCCTCAGGTGCGTATTGAACAAATCAAAGCAGACCTGGTCTCCAGGTTCTCCCATCCCTCAGTCCCCACTGTTACAGGGTAAGGCTGGCACACCCTGTCCTGTCCCTACCCTAAACTCCAGCCCAGGGGCTAAGTTTCCCTTCCCTATACAATCCAGTCATTTTGGTTACCGCCCCCCTCTCTCACTCCCACCCGCCCCTCCAGGCCTCCTGGGTGCTGTTGCTGGTTCCCCTGTCTTCCCCAGTCCCTCACGTGCTCTGGCTCAGGGTCACAACCTCTCTGTACTCTTTCTGCTGTGCCTGCCTCTGGTTATGCTCTCCCTTTTATCTACAATAAACATCTACACCATACCCAGGAGCAGTCATGTTCTTCATGTTCTTTCTCTTCTCTCTCTCTCTCTCTCTCTCTCTCTCTCTCTCTCTCTCTCTCTCTCAATTCAACTACATGTACATGGTACATGCCTGGTGCCTTCAGAGGCCAGAAGAAGGCAGTAGACCCTCTAGCACTGGAGTTATAGACCCTTATGAGCTACCATATGGGTTCTGGAGATTGAACCCATGTGTTCTAGAAAAGTAGCCAGTGCTCTTAACTGCTGAGCTATCTCTCCGTCCTCTTGACCTTATTTTTTAGGCAGAATCTTACACTGAGTCAGGAACTTACTGTTTGGGGTAGACTGGCTGGCCAGTGAGCCGTGGGCTCTGCCTGTCTCTGTCTCTTGTGCTGGAGCTACAGGCACACATGCCACACCCAGCTTTTTATAGTGACACTGGGGATCCAAACTCAGAACCTAAGACTACCGCAGCCCATGTGTCCCTGATCTTTACAGAGCTGCCTCCCTCTCTTCCTTCATCTCAGACCTGCTTTTGTGTTCCTAACCAAAGGCTCAGCCCCCACCCGCTGTTCACATAGGGACCATCCATGTTTCTCATCTGATTTTTATTTTGTTTTTGTTTTCCCTTTGAGTTAGAATTTCATATAGCCCAGGCTGGCCTTTGTAGGTGAGGATAGCCTCAAACTCTTGATCCTTTGGCCTGCGGCTCCGAGCACTGGGCTAACTGGGCCACACCACCACACACAGCTAAGACATGTAAATTTAATTAAACTTACATTTCTCATGAAGCTGCTCCCCAGAGAGTAAAGTCCAGAGAAATCTACCACAGCAAGAGGCTTTTATTCTTTAGACAAAGAAGGGTAAGTCTTGGAGCAGAGATTCAACAGAGGGTAACTGAAGACTAGGGCCAGCCATAAAAATACATGCAGAGAATTTAGCAGATCCCCGATGCCTGGTTCTGAATTGATTAAAAATTATCTCTGGTAAAGGAGGATTGATGTTCTGCCCTGAGGCAGACAGATGACAAGGACAATGAGGAAAGTCCCTCCACAGTCTAACCTTCCTCAGCTCCACCAGCCACAGCGTTTAAGGGAGAAATATTACCGTTTCCTTTGGGCCAAGTAGGAGCCGGTGAAGTAATCGGAAATGAATAGTCACAGGAAACTGCCGCCGCCAAGGCTGGAGGAACAAAGAAAAGAAGTGTCACAAGAGGCCCAAGAAGAAGTCATCCAGTAGAAGCTGACACGCACACACACAGACACACAGACAGACACACACACGCGCGCACACACACACACACACACACACACACACACAACGCAGACACACACGCAGACACACACACAGACAACACACAACACACACACCACACACACACACACACACACACACCACGATCACTATAGCCACCCACTATGCAGCCCAGAGTGGCCCAGGACTATTCCCTAATGAACTAGAGGTCTGACCAATCTGCTCTCCCAAATCAGGTTCCCGATTTACATCCTTTGTCGGCTCCCTTTAGGATTAAGTCAGGTTTGCAATCCCAGTCTGTGGTTGCCTATGGCAACTGTGCGATTTTTATCCCCCAAAGTAGCATCTTGAGACCTTTTTTAAATTTTCCTCTAATTAAAAAAAAGGTTTTATTTTATCTTTAAAAGATCTCATTTATTTTTATTTTATGTATATGAGTAACTTTGCCTGTATGTATGTGCAACACCACGCGCATGTGGTGTCCATAGAGGCCAAAAGAGGGCGTCTAATATCTCGGGAATGTGAGCCAATGTGTGGGTTCTGGGAAGCAAACCCTGGACCTCTGAAAAAGCAGTAAGTTCTCTTAACCACTGAGTTGGCTGAGTCAACCCAGCCTGGCCAAAAACTTGTAGACAAGTGTGATGGTTTGTATATGCTCGGCCCAGGGAATGGCACTATTAGGAGGTGTAGCCTTCTTGGAGTAGGTGTGTCACTGTGGGTGTGATCCTTAAGACCTCACCCTAGCTGCCTGGAAGTCAGTACTCCGCTAGCAACCTTCAGATGAAGATGTGGAACTGTCAGCCCCTCCTGCACCATGCCTGCCTGGATGCTGCCATGTTCCCGCCTTGATGATAATGGACTGAACCTCTGAACCTATAAGTCAGCCCCAATTAAATGTTGTCCTTATTAGAGTTGCCTTGGTCATGGTGTCTGTTCACAGCAGTAAAACCCTAACTAAGACACCAAGAATGATAATTAACAGAATTCTAACCCTTCTTCATCTACCTCCAAGAGTTCTAGAATGAGAGACATATACTACCACACTCATCTCACCTGCCATTACTACTCCAAGGCTCAGAAAGGTTTTCAGTCTCTTCTTGCTTTGGTGTCAAATGCCAGCACTGGGCTGAGGTTCAAGGCAGCTTGCTCACATGACTGAGATGCGTGGTTAGCTGTTGCTTGAGAGCTCTGTTGACCACTACAACATGAAGAGCCTGCGTAGCAGCTGGCCTCCCCCAAGCAGATGTCCCCAGTCCAAGCAGAGATGCTTGTGGCCTTTTCTGATGTGGCCTTGGATTCGCATGGTGTCAGTCTGCTTCTTTCTGATGGACAACAATGAACTCACCCAGGATGAAGCTTCATAAGATCTATCGATGAGAGGAGTGCATGGTCATATCCTGCTAGAAAATGATGCCATTGTACATATACAAGTTCTCATATCACAGTCCAGTCTCTCCTGGAACTCAAGGCAATTCTTTGGCCTTTGCCTCCCAAGTCCTGGGTTTACAAGTGTGAGCCATAAAACTTATTTCAAAAAAGATATTTATTGAGCTGCTGGGATGAATTTTTTTTTCTCTGTCGATACTAAACATTCTCTTCAGATGATCTCCATTCTAGTTGTTTCCTTTTTAGAAAATTAAGCTAGGGATCAAATCCAGGGTCTTATAGCAGGGGCTTTCCCCAGAGCCATAACCAGCCCCTTACTAGGGGATTCTAGGCAGGGGCTCTACCACTGAGCCAGCCCCAGCCCCTCACTGGGGGATTCTAGGCAGGGGCTCTACCACTGAGCCATGCCCCCAGCCCCTCACTGGGGGAGTCTAGGCAGGGGCTCTACCACTGAGCCACACCCCCAGCCCCATTCTCAGAGCTTTGATGAATGTTTACTAATCATGTGACTGTAATTCCCAGATTTGGGAATCTATTCTCATTCTACTGTGCCTTCCTACAATATGTAACTGGTCTCTGCTGTTATATTTTACATGTGTCTTCCATTTTAAAATGTTATTAGTTTTTAAAATTTTATGTGAAGAGTGCCTTGCCTGCCTGTGTGTCTATGCACCATGTCTGTTTCATGGTGCCCATGGAGTCTACAGAAGAGCAACAGATCTCTTGGAATTGTAGTTGCAGGCTATGAACCACCTTGTATATGCTGGGAACCGAATCTGGGTCCTCTGCAATAATAGGAAATATTTTTAACTGATGAGCCATCTCTTGAGTCCTCTATATATCTTCCACTTGAAGACTTTTCTCATTTTTAAAAGTCAGGTGAGGGGCTGCACAGAGTTCAGTTGACAATGTGCTTGCTTGCTCAGACTAGAACCTAGGGTTCCATGCATGCTAGACTACTACTGAGCCACACCTCCAGGCCCCAAATTCTAGAAACACAGTTGTGGTGGTTGGAATAGGTTTGGTGCCCATACACTCATGTGTTCGAATATGTTTGGCCATGGGAAGTAGCACTATTAGGAGGTGTGGCCTTGTTGGAGTAGGTGTGGCCTTGTTGGAGTAGGAGTGGCCTTGTTGGAGTAGGAGTGGCCTTGTTGGAGTAGGTGTGGCCTTGTTGGAGTAGGTGTAGCCTTGTTGGAGTAGGAGTGGCCTTGTTGGAGTAGGTGTGGCCTTGTTGGAGTAGGAGTGGCCTTGTTGGAGTAGGTGTGGCCTTGTTGGAGTAGGAGTGGCCTTGTTGGAGTAGGTGTAGCCTTGTTGGAGTAGGAGTGGCCTTGTTGGAGTAGGTGTGGCCTTGTTGGAGTAGGTATGGCCTTGGAAGCGTGGCACTGTGTAGGTGGGCTTTGAGGTCTCCTATGCTCAGGCTCTGCCAAGGTGGAATCAGAGTCTCCTTTTGGCAGCCTTTGGATCAAGATGTAGAACTCTCAGCTGCTTCAGCACTATGTATGCCTGGATGCCACCACGACGATAATAGAATGAACCTCAAATTGTAAGCCAGCCCCAATTAAATATTTTCCTTTATAAGAATTGCCTTGGTCATGGTGTCTGTCTCTTCACAGCAATAAAACCCTAACTAAGACAACAGGACAGTGAACAAAAGAACATGGCTACTATTTTTTTAATATTTAAAATTTGGGGCAAAGGACTCAACCTATTGAGCCATCTCACTGGCCCATGGATGCTGTTTAAACCACTGGTTTTGGGGTGTTTCATAATGCAACAAAAGCCACCTGACACAGGGAGGGTAAAGTGTTTTATCTTTATCTGTGGACTTCACAGAAGAAGGGGAAGAATGTCTTTTTGTTAAAAAGATTTGTTTATTTATTTTATGTATATATGAGTACTCTGTGGCTGTCTTCAGACACAGCAGAAGAGGGCATCAGATCCCATTACAGATGGTTGTGAGCCAGCATGTGGTTGCTGGGAATTGAACTCAGGACCTCTGGAAGAGCAGTCAGTGCTCTTAACCATTGAGCCATCTCTCCAGCTCCAAGACTGTCTTTCTTAACATGAGTATGATCATCACTCAGATCAAGGCTAAGATGCCATAGTCCTTTGTTTGCTGATTTACCCAATCCTTCATCTATCCATACATACTTTCATCTGTCCATCCATTCATCCTTCCTTCCATCCATCCATCCATCCTTCCATCCATTCATTCCTTCATCTATCCATCCATACATTCATTCCTTCATCTATCTATCCACTCATTCATCTATCTACCCATTCACTCCTCCATCCATCCATCCATCCATCCATCCATCCATCCATCCATCCATCTTCTCATTCAACCATTCACCCATCCATTCATTCATCCATCTATCCATTCCTTCATCTATCCACTCATCCATCCATCCATCCATTCATCTACCCATTCACTCATTCTTTCACCACCAGCCACTCAGGTTCTCAGTGCTGTGCACATACACGCAGATGGTAAGACAGTAAAATCAGGAACTTCAGCTAGACATGGTAGCATATATCTGTAGTTCCATTTACTCAAGAGACTGAGACAGGAAGATTGCTCGAGACCAGGAATTTGAGGTCAGCATAGGCAATACATCAAGACTTTATTGAGGGGCTGGAGAGATAGCTAATTAGTTAAGAGCACTATTTGCTTTTGGAGAGGACTCAGGTTCAGTTCCGAGAACCCGTATGGCTGAAATTGTCTAATTTCAGCTCCAGGGGAATCTGATGCCCTCTGCTGGCAGCTTTGGGCACTGCACACATATGGTGCACACAAACATACAAGCAGGCAAACACTCATACACATAATATAAAAACACATAAATTTAAAAAAACAAAAAGATCTCATCCAAAACAAGATGGATCTCATATACCCTAAAGTGTAGTTTTAGCGATGGAATAGCCACTCTTGATAATATGGTACAGAAGAGAATGCACTGTCACGCCAGTTGGATTTATCTCTGAGCCATTTGGGAGAACAGTATCAATTTGAGCTTCATCTTAACATGATAAATGAAAATAAATTCCAGATGGACTTGGGTAAAATGTGGGTAGAATATTGTACAATAAAAGCACTGAAGATGAAATAAATATTTAATAACCTCTAGATACAGAAAGAGTTTCTGTACTTCAAAGTGCAAGAATGAATCACTAAGGAAATGGATGCATTGGACTGTGTGAAGAGTTGTTTCTTTCAAATGTCTAAAAAGAACATGCTTAACAATATAAAGTTAGTAAACAATAGGAAAACAAGATAGGAAAAAATGATTAACACTCTATAATGAAGATGTTAATAAATTGATGTGAAATTAATAAAAAAAAACCCACTAACCAAAAATAAAAATGGACAATTGTAGGAGATCACAAAAGAAATATAAATAATTCTCCCATGTACAGATATTTAAAATAATGATTGCTTGGATAACACATAGACCGTGGTTTCTCAACCTGTGGGTCGCGACCCCTTAAGGGGTTTCCAGGGACCCTTTCACAGGGGTCGTAAATCAGATATCCTGCATACCAGATATATTTACAGTACAATTCATAATAGTAGCAACATTACTGTTATGAAGCAGCAATGGAATAATTTTATGGTGTGCGGGGAGGGTCACCACAACATGAGGAACTGTATTAAAGGGTCACAGCATTAGGAAGGCTGAGAGCCACAGGCATGGACTAAAAGGTCAAAGTTGAGTGTAACCCTCAGTGGTATTTGAATAATGGTTACACAGATACTGAGATAATTCTTTGTCACTGATGATGTGGTTCCCATAGCCCAGAGATACTCAAGGGAATAAGACCTTGCTCCCAGGGCTGGGTATGAGTGGGCTGTTTAAGAGAAAGACAACAGAGACTGAAGCTGTGCACACCTGTGGCTCTATTGTTTATGTTTCCAGGAAGTCAGTCTCTGGGAGCAATCCACACAAAAGGAAAGATCCCATTCAAAGATGCTCATGCATCATTTTAAAATGAAAACATTTGATATCCTAAAAATACAACATTATTTTTAAAACAACGTATTTAGACAGAACAGGACCCAGAGAATGTGTTTACATATAGAATGCATATAATATATTAGAAAAGGAGATTTATTCAACAGTAGCCATTCCCACACCAAAGAGGCAAGAACGAGGTGGCTACTCGGTCCAGGGAGCCAGCTGCTTTAGGAGTCCTAATCCGGAACTGAAGGCTTGGATCGCTGAAGAGTCACTGTCGTCACGTTTTGAGTTGGAAGCTGACGAAGCTGGGATCAAATGGCAGCAGCAACAACAGATGCTGATTACTCAGGGAAAAGAAGAGGAGGCGAGCGGGACACGCTGCTTCCTTTAGGACCTCTCTACAGCGGGCTGCCCGAGGCGAGCGGAACACGCTGCTTTTTTTTGTTTGTTTGTTTGTTTGTTTTTGAGACAGGGTTTCTCTGTGTAGCCCTGGCTGTCCTGGAACTCACTGTGTAGACCAGGCTGGCCTCGAACTCAGAAATCCGCCTGCCTCTGCCTCCCAAGTGCTGAGATTAAAGGCGTGTGCCACCACTGCCTGGCTAACACACTGCTTTCTTTAGAACTTTTCTATAGCGGGCTGCCCGCTGGTGGCTGCTACTGACCGAGAGGACAATCCTATCCTCCTAATTGTCCCACTTTGATCCTGTTGCTGAGATAAATACCATGACCCAAAGCAACTTGGGGAGAAAAAAGATTTATTTGGCTTATGCGTCCTGATCACAATCTGTCATTAAGGGAAGTCGAGACAGAAACTCTAGTAGGAACAGAGATGGGGACCATAGACGGAAGTTGTTTGCTGGCTTGCTGCCAGGCTCACAGATGGCCTGCCCAACGGTAACTCCACCAATCATTCATCAAAGAATATGCCTCAGAGACTTGCCTGAGACCAATCAGATAGAGGTAATTCCTCAATTAAGATTCTCTCTTCCCAGGTATCCCCACACACTCACAGACACACCCACAGGTACACTCACAGATAGGTGTGTCTCCTAGGGGATTCTAAGTCTTAGAGAGTTGCAATCCAGACCACTCATTACAAGCTGGTAATAAACACTCAGCTTACCAGCCTTTAACAAAGAGCTGTGAAGCATGCAAGCACGAGAGCGTGCGCGCGCGCGCGCGCGCGCGCGCACACACACAGGCACACGCACACGCACGGGAGTGGGTAGGGAGGTGTGAGTAGGGAGGGAAAGATTGAATAAACTGCAGAGTTTAATACTATTTCAGTCTCTAGGCATCTCCTGGGGACTTGGAAAGTGTCCCCACATAGACAAGAGACAGCAGCAGGGCTAACAGTTGAGGCATCTGGAAGGAGCTCCATAGAATCAGTGGTCTGGTCCCTCTCTGGCCCCATCCCTCGTGGCGTGCCCTGGCTGCCGGTGTAGGATGGCTCTCACCGTATCTGTACTGCAGGCAGTAGAAAGTGGAGAAGCAACGTGAGTCCAATTGAGTCTACCACTTTTCTAAACACAGATGAACTGAGAAATGAAATCTTAGCTTTAATTTATTCTGCCCCAAGGACTGAAAAGGTTGTCTCTCTGATTACTTTCCAGGACAGAGACAATGTAAAACAGAGAGGTCAGCTCACAGAGGAATAGCCAAGGGAACGAGGCTGTACTTTCAGGTTAATCCAATTTGTCTTG
Organism: Mastomys natalensis; assembly: GCA_021653895.1. NCBI lineage: Eukaryota > Metazoa > Chordata > Mammalia > Rodentia > Muridae > Mastomys > Mastomys natalensis. The sequence continues at coordinate 315,284 of JAJTUV010000944.1, forward strand.
GGGGCAAAATTAAAAAAAAAAAAAACCCTCAGCAGATAATGCTGGGCACCCCAGTGCACACCCGTAACCCACGCCAGCACTAGGGAGACTCAGGCAGGATGATGAAGAGTTTGGAAGCCTTTCTGGGATCTATTCAGTGAGAGCCCATCTCAAAAAACACTAAACCAGACAACCAAAACAGAGGTGGAGGTGGTGGTGATGGTGGTGGTTTTTTGAAACAGGGATTCTCTGTGTAGCCCTGGCTGTTCTGAAACTCACTCTGTAGACCAGGCTGACCTTGAACTCACAGAGATCTTCCTGCCTCTGCCTCCTGAGTGCTGGGATTAAAGGCATGCACCAGCACTTCCTGACCTAGTTTCTTCTTTCATTCAACATTACCTTTGAGAGATAAATCCGAGCTGTGGTAAAGAGTTCTTTATTCCTCTTACCATACAGTGCTCCATTGTGTGACTATGTCACAGTATGTCCCATCGTCCTGCAATGGTCATTTGGGCTGAATGTCCAGTCTGTAGCTGTCCATAGCACTTATCCGTCTAGGGTACAGATGAGGCAGGAGCCCAATGCCAAGTTGGTTTTGAAAGTTGGCAGGGGTGGGGAGATGGCTCAGTCAGTAAACTGATTCCTGTGGAAAGCTGAGGACCTGAGTTTGGATCTCCAGGATTCACAGAAAAGCCAGGTATGGGGGTACATGCATGAAATTCTAGTGCTGAGCAAGTGGGGACAGACAGATCTCTGTGGCTTAACAGCCCAGGCAAGTACCAGGTTTAGTGAGAGACTGCCTCAAAAAATGGAGACATCTGACATCAGCCTCTGCTTCCACATGCATGGGAGTATGTGCACACAGACACATACATGCACACACACATATATATGTACACACATATGCATGTGCACACATGTATACACATACACACATATACAAATGTACACACACATGTGCATGTACATACACACATGCACACATGTGCATGTGCACACACATACACAATACACACATACACACATAAAAGTGCACATATACACATGAGTGAGTGCACATACAAGCATACACATATATACATGTACATACACAGATGTACACACAAACACATGTGCACGTGTACACACATGGGTGAGTGCACATATACATACATACATACACACACATGCAGGCACACTTACACACATATACACATGTACATACTCACATGTACACAGAAACACACATGTGCAAGTGCACACACACATACACATATGGGTGAGTGCACATGTACACACACACATATACACATGTACATACATGTACATGCACACATGGGTAAGTGCACATATACATACATACATACATACACATGCAGACACACTTACACACATATACACATGTACATACATGTACACAGAAACACACATGTGCATGTGCACACACATACACATATGGGTGAGTGCACACATACACACACATTTACACACACATACGCATGTGCATAATACACACATTTGCACATGCACACACACATACACACATGGGTGAGTGTACACATACACACGTGCATGAGTGCACATGCACACACATACACTCACACACTTGTGAGTGCACACACACATATACACACCTGTGTGAGTGCACACATACACACACAGGTGCTAAGCTGCTGCTGTTCTTCAGCCTTTTGCGGCTGTTCTGTCTTTGCATCGTTATCACACCGGATGTTATCAGATCACACAATCTGGCATCTGCAGGGGTAAAAGGAAGGTTCTGTTTGTCATTGAAGTCAAGCATCTTTTAAAAGTCATTGAAATTCATCCTTTGTGTGCATCTTTCTTTTTTTTTTTTTTCTGTTTTTTTCGAGACAGGGTTTCTCTGTGTAGCCCTGGCTGTCCTGGAACTCACTCTGTAGACCAGGCTGGCTTCGAACTCAGAAATCCGCCTGCCTCTGCATCATTTCTAATGATACACACTGGGATTAGAAACACTTGTTTTTATTATTTTAAATCACATGTATGTGTGTGTCTCTGTGGGTGTATGTGAGTGAGCATGAGTGTCCCAGGAGTCTAGAAGAAAGTGTTGAATCCTGGGAAATGGAGTTATGGATAGTTCGTAAGCCTCCTGATGTGGGGCTGTACTCAGACCCTCTGCAGGAGTGGTACGTGCCCTTAACTGCTGAACCGTCTCTCCAGCCTGGAAAAATTAAGTTTTGGAGCTTCTCAGTTGACAGAGTGTGTGTCGAGCATGCACAAAGCCCTAGGACTGGTTCCCAGCCACATACAAAGCTAAGCACGGTGATGTACACTTGTAACCCAGCACACGGGGGACAGAGGCAGGTGGATCTCTGTGAGTTTGAGGATGGCTTGCTCGACATAGAGAGTTCCAGGCTAATAAGTGCTACATGATGACACCTTGCCTCGATAAATAAAAATAAAAAAATAACAAAATGATTGGGAAGCATAGTTCAGTGGTAGAGCATTCACTTAGTGTCCAGAAGTGGAATTCCCACAGACTTACCACAGCTTCAGTAATTGTCAACTCCTGGCAACAACAATAAAAAGAAAATTTGTTTTGGGGACACAGTTTCACCATGGAGCCCAGACTGGCCTCAAACTCACTGCAATCCCCTGCTTCTGCTGGGATTATAGGCATGTATATAGTCCTAGCCAGCCTAGAAATCATTTTTTAAATTACATTTATTATATTATTTAAAAATATTTGTTTATTGTGGGGTGGGTGTTAGCATGCACGTGAGTGCTCATGGGAGTGTGCATGCCCCGGCATGCATGTGGAGGCCAGAAAACTTCTGGAGTCAGTTCACTTTCACTGTGTGAGACTTGAAGCTTGGACTCCGGTTGTCAGGACTTTAGCAACCTGCACCCTTCCCTGCTCAGTCGTCTTGACAGCCCCTAGAAATCTCTTGATGAATGCAAAGTCTCACATTTTTCTTTTCTTGCGTCCCTTTGCAAGTCTAGGTTCATAATCTGTTTTTTTTTTTTCTAAGCCACCTAGCAGTGAAACTTTAAAAAAAAAAAAGATTTATTTATTTTATGTATAAGAATACACTGTCGCTGTCTTCAGACACATTGAAGAGGGCATCAGATTCCATTACAGAGGGTTGTGAGCCACCATGTGGTTGCTGGGATTTGAACTCACGACCTCTAGGAGAGCAGTCAGTGCTCTTAACCACTGAGCCATCTCTCCATCCCCAGCCATAATGTGCCTCTAATTACTATATGTTTTGGACACACATAGGCCCCAGCACATATGTGGAGTCAGAGAACAACTTGCAGGAGTTGGTTCTCCCTTTCCACTGTGTGGGTCCTGGGATTGAACTCAGGTCCAGATCAGACTTGGTAGCAAGTACCTCTCTCTACCTGTTGAGCCATCTTGCCAGCCCTAGAGTCATTTTTAACCATTTGTCCAAATTAGCTTAGCCTACTGTGGTGATTTCAAAATGCTTGGCCCATGGGAAGTGGCACTATCAGGAGGTGTGGGCTTGTTGGAGGAAGGGTGTCACTGTGTAGGCAGGCAGAAGAGTCAGTTTCCTGTTGCTGCCTTTGAATCAAGATGTAAAACTCTTGGCTTCTCCATGTCTGCCTTGAAACTGCCATGTTTCCTGCCATGATGATAATGGACTGAACCTCTGAAACTGTAAGCCAGCCCCAGTTAAATGTTTTCTTATATAAGAGTTACCTTGGTCATGGTGTCTCTTCACAGCAATGAAATCCTAAGACACTTATTTACTAAGAAGACCATCTTTCCCCCTAGGTCAGGTGGAGATTATATATATTATATTATATATATATATATATATATATATTATAAAGATATTTCTAGACTTTATTCTGTTCAGGTTCACCAACAACCATGTTAATTCCCATAGCTTTACAGTAGGGCTTTTCTTTCTTTTTGTGAGTATGTGTGTGTGTGTGTTTGGGTGTGATACACGTATGTGTGTGTTCATGTAAATGCCCTAGGCATACACATACCAAAGCATGCATATGAAATCAGAGAATAACATTGGGTGTCAGTCTTTGCTTTCTACCTTAAGAGAGCATCTTTTAAAAGGTTATTTTTATTGTAAATTGTGTATCTATGTGTGGATATGTGCATGAGGGTACAGCTGTCTGCAGAGGCCAGGGATATCAGGTCCCCAGAGCTAGAGTTACAAGTGGTTTTGAGCCACTGATACGAATTCTGGGACCTGAACACTGGTCTTACACAAAAGCAGTGCATGAACTGAGCAATCTCCCCAGACGCCCAGTCCCCAGACGCCCAGTCCCCAGACATGCCTTCTTGTCTACGGACTTGGGGGGACTCTTCTGTCTCTGTCTTCCATGCTTTCATAGGAGAGTTGGGATTGGTGATGCACAATACCTCATCTGGCTTTACATGGGTCAGGGGATCTGAACTCAGATCGTCATGCTTGCAATGCCATGATTTTTGCCCAAGGAGCCCTCTTCCCAGCCCTTCAAAAGATCTTGATATCAGGTAGTGTGAGACCTCCTGCCTTGTTCTTTCTTCAGAGCATCTTTGTTTTACTTGACTCTATATTTCTGTGTAAAATACAAGTTCCAGAGAGAGTGGAGAAAAGAGTTTTTCATTTGGATTACAAAGCCACCAAATACATAGATTGAAACTGACATCAACCCAATAAAATGATAGATCACACTATTTATTTAGGGTTTTTAATTTTAAAAGTCTTTTTTAATAAAGTTTCTTTGTACAGGCTTTTCATCTAGTTTATTAGATTTATAACTAGATATTTGACCATTTATAGTCATATAAGTGGTTATTTTTCTTTGCTTTGGTTTGTGGCCAGTACATAGCAATAAAATTGATTTTTATATATTGATTTTTGAATTTCATTAACCTACCTAAATTCTGCTATGGATTTTTAAGAAGTTAGTCTACTGAGCCTACTGTAAGTTTTTCTATAACCCAAACCTTATCATCTCTGTATAATGATGCAGATAACTTTCACCTGTTTTTATTTTTATTTTATGTGTGTGGGTATTTTGTCTGCACATCTGTCTGTGTGTCACGTGTAGGAGCCAGAAGCAGGCAAAGGATCCCCTGGGACTAAAGTTACCGACAGTTGTGAGCTGACATGTGGGTGCTGGGAATTGAACCCGGGTCTTCTGCAAGAGCAACCAGTGCTCTTAACCCCTGTTGCTGTATGGCAAACTTAAAGTTCAGGATAAAATCAACAGACACAGCAGACCTCACTATGATCCTTAGAAGAGAAGGGTTAGGACTGAGCCATTGAGATGCCTCAGTGTCTGCACAGATGTGTAAGCTATAGTTCTCAGAATACTAATCATCAAATTAAGAGGTTAACATCTGTTCTCTCTTTGCTGAAGCATCCTGGCTGGACTCAAACTCACTCTGTGGCAACAGGAACCATAGCACGAGCCTCCCGTTTCCGTCTCCAGACTGCTGGGCTTGCCGGCATATGTTTAGTTACACTTAGTTTCACGAGGTGCTGGAAATCAAACCGAGGACTTTGTACGCGCTGGCCAAGCCTCTCTATGAATTGAGCTCAGCCCATTTGCTTGGAATTTTAATCACAAGTGGATGTGGAATTCATCTGACGCTTCTACTTTTCCGCATCTGTGGAGGTAAGCACATGATTTCCCCTCTCATTATGCTGATAATGTGCTGATTTACATTAATTGGTTTTCCAATATTTAACCGAGTTTATATTGTTTATAAAAAGCCTTTATTGTAGAGCTGGAGAGTTGGCTCTGCAGTTAAAAGCCTACTTACTTTCTCAAAGAGGCTGCAGGCTCAGTTCCTAGAGCCTGTGTTGGGAGGTCAGGAGGCTCACAACTCCTTGTCTCTCCAGCTCTAGGGGAATCTTCTGACCTCTGGAAATACTGCATTCAAGTGCCCAAGCCCACATACAGATATACATACATGTAAAGATAAAACATCTTGGTGGCTGGAAAAATGGTTCAGTGGTTAAGAGCACCAGCTGCTCTTCCAAAGGACCTGGGTTCAATTCCCAGTACCTGCATGGTTGCTCACAAGGGTCTCTATCTCTTATTCCAGGGGATCCAATGCCCTTCATCACCTTTGTGGGCACTAGGCACACACATCAAGATCCCCACACACATAAAATAAATAATTAAAAATAATAGTTTTATTAGCTACACTAATTAAATAAAACAATGGATCTCGTGATATTTTCATATGTGTATATTTGATGATACTCAACCCATTCTCTCTTGCCTTCACCCACTCCTGCTGACCCTCCTTCCCAGCTAGTCCCTGTAATTTTAGTTTTTAAGATTTACCTTGGCAGGGCATGGCGGTGCACAACCTTAACCCCAGTACTTGAAGGCAGAGGCAGGAGGATCTCTGTAAGTTCACACATGTGCCTGATGTCTGTGGAGGCCTGCAGAGGGCGCTGGCGTTGCAGATGGACCCGAGTTAGCAGTCGTTCGTAGTTCATCGATTATAGTTCATCGTGTGTTTCTGGGAATCAAACCAGGTCCTCTGTAAGAGCAACAGGTGCTCTTAAGCACTGAGACATCTCTCCAAGCCATCTTCTACCTCTTCCTTCTTCCCTCCTTCTCCACTTCTCTTTCCCTCTCCACACCCCCCCTCCATCCCAGATGAGTTTAATTAGGGTAACTCCAGGAGCCGGGTGTGAGGAGATATTTACAGGCACCTTACCAGAGGCTACGGCACTGAAGGAAGTGTCTCTCCTTTCCCAGCAACCATTAACTGCCCTCAGATTCTCAAAGAGAGGTGGAGCCTCACAATCCCTTCCTCTTTCAGAATGGAATGTCTGTCCTGGGCCAAATATGTACAAGTCCTGTGCAGGTAATCAAAGCAGCTGAGAGTTCAAGAGTTCGACAGGACGCTCCCCCAGCGGGTCCGTCCCTTCCTCTCCCTCTTCAGTAAAGTTTTCTGAGCTTAGAGGGGGTAATAGAGGCTAAAAATTCAGCAGTCAATGATTCTCAACACTTTGATCAGTTAGGAGTCTCTTCAGTAACCTATAGCCCACTACAAAAGGGAAGAAACTCTGACTCTTAATTTGTGGGCATAGATACAGTGATCCAGAAGGGAATTTGATGGGCACATAAAGTCCACTTAGCAAAACATCAACAATGCCTGACTTACCTCAGCCTGTGACCTCTCCTGATTTTGAACAGGTTTTGCAGTGTGAATTCCTCCCCCCCCCCCCAACCGGTGGAGTGAGTACCAAATCTACTCACATAACACGATTGCGCCTGCGGCCACTTTGTCTGGGAGGTCTGCAGTATAGCATGCTGGACCCACAGCTGAGTGAGAGCCTCTGTCCCAGCAGCTGATAACACAGCACTCTCTGACAAGATGAAAGCAAGCCAACAGGGGAAAGCTTCCGTTCTAACCTGGTCTCTCTCTGTGTCCTACAACCAAAGTGTGTGGTGTCTTCAGAACAGGGTCTTACGGCATAGTTCCGTTGGTCAACCAGCAGCAATGGTAATAGCCTGTGTTGTTTTGGGGGACCTCAGGGGCTTCTGTGGTGAAGAATTCATGGAGGTAGCCATCCTGGCATTTTAGCTCTACAGTCTTGCTGGACCTTGACTATGATCTGTTTGAGTATTGTAGGTAGCTCCTTCTTCTGGAGCTATGAAAAAAAAAAAGTTAGACATGCTCTTTTATCCTATGTAGCTTTCATATTTTTATCTCTACTGAATTTTAGACTAGCCTTTTTTTTTTTTTTTTTTTTTTTTAGAGCTTTCATTTCTGTTAAATATATCCATTGAATTTTAATTTTGGTATTGTACTTTTTGTTTCTAGAATTGCTTTTTTTGCATTTCCTCTGCTTTTTATGGTCCCTAGTTCTCTGCAAGACTTTTTATTTTTCAAGGTTTATTTGTATGTTCTAATTATGTATTTCTACGTGTATCTGCAGGTATACAGTTTTTGTAACCTTCTTTCAGTGAGGGTTCAGCCTCTCCTCTAGCCCACCGCCCAGCAGAGGTAGTGGAGCTCGATCTTCTCGGGCAGCAGTTCAGTCTCATAGCAAACACCAACTATGACTCAGCAGCTACAGTCTTGTCCTTCCAGCAAGCAGACACCAGGCAGCTGTAGTGTCAACCGGCCTAAGGCAAGGCCACAGAAGCTGCAAGCTACTTCAGGAACCTCGTGAGCAGTTCTTGGGACGGCCACAAGTTGAGCTCAACGTCGCCATGTAAGGCGAGCCAAACCAATGCTCAGTGCTTATCTCCCACAGTCTGTGGGGTCATATTTATACGCCTTCATGCCAGGTCCTTTCGTGTGTTAGCTCTATCAAGACATCCTTTCAACTGTGTCTGCTTCAGGGAAACATTCTTTCATGTGTTTGCCTTAGCAAGACATCCTTTCACCTGTGTGCCCCAGCAAACTATCATTGACACAAACTGGCTTTCCAAAGAACCCGTAAGTCTCCACCTCACGCATCCGTGTGTATTGTGGAGGCCAGAAGAGGGCATGGGATCCCTGTAGCTGAAGCTGCAGGCAGTTGTGAGCTATCGGATGTACAAGGAACAAACATGGGGTCTTTGCAAAAAAAAAAAACAAAAAACAAAAAAAAAACGTGTGCTCTTAGCCAGAGCTGAGCCATCTCTCTAGGCCCTTGACATGGTTTTTGGACCACTGGTCTGTTGTTTGTTTTGAGACAGGGTCTCATGGCTGGCCTGAAATTTGCAAAGTAGCTGAGGGTGGCCTTGAACTCCTGACCCTCCTGCTTTTGATTCTTGAGGCCTATTCCACCTCACCCAGTTAGTAGTGCTAGGCTCAGAAGTGAGGCTTGGTAACTGTTAGGCAATCATTTAACCAACTAAACTACATTCCCAGCCTGTGACATCTCATTCCTAAGTGTTGTTAGTGATTATTGCTTCCATTTCCTGTTGAGGCAAAGTCTCCCTCTGTAACCCACACTATAGGGCTGAACTCTCAATTCCCCTTCCTCTGCCTCCTACGACGGTTGCCATGGTGCCCACTTGACTCTACACCCCTTCGTGTGACTTTGTGATTTTATTTCTCTTGGGTAAACAGTATGGGATTTCGAGATCTCTGGGGAAACAAATACTTAACTTTATTTATTTTTAAAAAAAAGACTCCTAAGCCATCCCCCATCCCCCATCCTCCCCCCCCCACCCCAGAACGTTACCTCTTTTTCTGTTGAGACTTCAAGTCTTCCAGTTCCACTGGCTCTGTTGCCACTGAATGGGTCAGCTTTTCTCTGTGGGTGTGGTGGTGTCTTGCTGAGCTCTCACAGTGACTAAAGACTTCGGTGTTTACCTCCCCTGACTGGCACTGTGTCTGTTAAAAAACTCTTGCTGTTGGTAGTGAGTGGCACCTGCCTTTAATCCCAGCACTCGGGAGGTTCAAGGCTAGCCTGAACAGCCAGGATAGCCAGAGCCACAGAGAGAAACCCTGTCTCAAAAACCCAAAAACCAACCAAACAAACCTCTTGGCCACTCAGGTAAAGCCAGGATTTACTCCTGGAATCAGAATAAGGCATGGGACGGTCAGACTAAGTTTGAGATTATTTTGGGCTATGTAGGTTGAGATACTGACTCAAAAAAGAAACCAAACCAGTAAGTATGTAGGCATTGTGGCGCATGCTGGTAACCTCGGAATTCCAGAAGTGGGGACAAAAGGATCAGAAAGTTCAAAATCATGTTGGCTACATAGTAAGTTCAGGGCCAGCAAGGGATACATGAAAAAGGAAAACAGGTTTTCTCCTGCTCCTCTTCCTCATCCTCTTCCTTCCTCCTCTTCCTTCCTCCTCTTCCTCCTCTTCTTTTCCTCTTCCTCCTCCTCCTCTTCAATTTTTTTCTTCAGTGCTAGAGACAGAATTTTCAGTCTTGACCACAGTCAATGAGCACTTCACCGCTGAGCTATGCCTGTAGGCCTGTTTTTCTGTTTTTCAAAACTTCACAGGGCTCCTATGGGGCAGATAGACTGTGGCAGCTGCAGACCCAACAGAGTGCTGGGTGAGGTTCTGGGACTGTGGGCTTTTACCTTCCGCAGCCCTTGGCCTGCTGCCTGGAGAGGTTGGTCGTCTTATAGACCTCAATCCAGCTGCCTGCAGCAGGGCACCCTGTAGAGCACAGCCCATCAGAAGATACCTCTCACCACATCTTCTTTCTTCACCCAAAGATAGAATCTGGCCACCATCTGGCCCAGAGATCAGCAGAGGTCTGCTTTCTGTGGCTTGGGCCTGTGCAGCTGTGATGTGTGAGTTGTAAAAATATTGCAAGATGTCGTTTCTGAGCTGGCCATGGTGGTTCACACCTTTAACACTCATACACGGGAGGTTAACTCATGAGGATCGTGGGCTCAAGGCTCAGGGCCAGCTGAGTTACAGAGTCCTGGGCCATCCTGTGTTACTGTGGCTCCATGGCTAAGTCTCACTTGGTTCCCTGTTCCATCCTGGCAGCTCACAACAACCTGTAACTCCAGTTCCAGTTCCAGGGGATCTGATGGCCTCTTCTGGCCTCTGAGGCATCAGGCATGCATGTGGATTTAGGTGTGGGACTGTGTAAGGGTATCCTGGTTCTTGGCTGGGCATGGGCCTAGAACCCCGAGACTCCAAGGGAGAAACGGCAGGAGTTCGGCCACGCCCCCAGAACTCAGGGTCCTGAAAAGCAGTCTAATCTCCATGGACCATTACAGCCCCTCCCAAAGTGCCTCAGGCCTAGGGATTTACATACTAATGAAGGTCAGAGGGCAGAGCCAATTAAGCATTCCTCCCCTCCCCAGACCCTTCCTACTTCTCCCTCCCTATTTAACTCAGGCCTGCCCTGAGTTTGGGGGGCTACACCCAGATCCATCCACCATCCCCATGACAATAAACCCTTTTGGAACCAAGGACTTCCTCGTATCATTGGGGCCTGCTGAGGCTGCCACCGCCAAAGCCTCCAGCCACTGGAACCAGGGACCTTCCTCTGGTATGTGAGACAGGCTGCCTGGAAGCCTCCAGGCAGCCTCCACCACGCGGGCCCCCGGCCGCTGCTGCCTGGGCCTGGGGCCTGCTGTCGAGTAGGCCCGGGCCTGCCACCTCGGGCCTCCACCTTGTGGGCCCTGGGACTCCACCGCTGCGCCGGGATTTTTCCCACATTTAGGCACTCACACATATATATAAAAATAAAATAAATCTGAAAAAAAAAAGGAAAAGCGACAGAGATGGATGGAATGGATGGATGGATGATGGACGGATGATCAGTCTTTTGGTCAGGAAACAATGTGTCCTTGGATCTGGAAAGGTCACTCAGTTGGTAAAGTGCTGGACCATAGAAGAGAAAAGATTGGACCATGTAATCTCACAACCGGGGTGACAGAATAGGGAGGATTCCTGGAAGGGGGTGTCCAGCCTGGCCTACTGGATGTTTTTCAGACCAATAAAATAAACAAGGTAGATAATCCTTAAGAATGACACCTAAGTTTGTCCTCTGGCCACACACCCTAAGGCACGCACACACTCAGCCTGTCCTTGGCTCATATCCCACAAGTGCCCATCAGCACCTCTCCCTTGGAAGCCCCAAAGCTTCCCACGTCTTAGCATCTAAAGAGGCCCGCAGAGCTCCGAGCAAAGCCCAGCCCCTCCTCCCACAGACCACGTGTGCTCTGACTTGGATGGTGCCCTGGTATCTTGGCTGTTTGTTGCATGTGTTCTGGAGACAGGACAGGCATGGCAGGGTTGGATGAGGGAGTCAGAAGGCTCATGGTAGGAAGTTGGGAAACAGGAGAAAAGATTTAGAAAGGGGAGACCAGCGGGCAATGGTGTGCATGCCTTTAATCCCAGCACTTGGGAGGCAGAGGCAGGCAGATTTCTGAGTTCGAGGCCAGCCTGGTCTACAGAGTGAGTTTCAGGACAGCCAGAGATACACAGAGAAACCCTGTCTCAAAAAACCAAAAGAGAAAAAAAGAAAGGGGAGACCATAGTTCACCTCTGGACATGCTAACACTCAAGAGACTAATTAGTATGTCATGAGTCCCTACTCTGTGTCAGGCAGTGTTCTAACGAGCCTCACAAAGTCCTCTGGAGATACTGACCTTGTGTCCTCTGGTTTAGGTCCCCACACTCTACTTCTGCTCATAGGCAGAGGGAACCTTGACCTCTGGCAGGTCCCCCTTTCCCATGGTCACACAAAGGTCCTTCACTGACTTAGCTCAGGATAGCTCAGGCTTGTATTAAGAGGTCTACTGTGCCCAGGGGGGCCAGTTTCCTCACCTCTAGCTCTAGACTTTAGAAAGAAACTTTGGGATTCTTTAGGAACCAGATTCAGCTTGACCCGAGCAGGAATGACTATGGTTATCAGAGACACCTCCCCCACTCTAATTCTAGAGTCCCCTCTTCCCAGAGTGGCATTAGCTTCTGCCTGTGATCACCATCCGGCTTCCCGTTTCTCTTGCACCCAGGGTGCTATAGGGTGTAACGTATAATGGGCGGGAGGGGGATGGGGGCAGCTTCCTGCATCTGGCTCTTGCCTAAGGGCTCCAACCTCAGGTTCCTCCTTCTCCAGTCGCTTGGGCTCCAGTGGGGACTAAAATAGTCCCCATCTCCTCCCTCCCCCATGAGCTCCCCTCTGTCCTGGCTGCTTCCCCCCTCACCAGTGTAGCCCAGCCCGGCCTGGTAGTCACCACGTGGCCACCACCTGCTCCCCTCAAAGCCCCAGCTCCGCCTCTACGGTGTACACATCTGTGATATGAGTTCTCACCCTCTTGCTTTGTTGTTTTCTCTCTGTATCTTCCTAATTTTTTTTTTCTTCTAACAGTGAAGCGTCCATCTTTAGGTCTTGGGTCCTGTCTGTCTTTCTCTGCTGTGTGGCTGTGGGCGAGTGTCTTTACCTCTTTGTAAAATGGGAGAAAGGTATCAACCCCTGGTGAATACTATGAGGACCCAGTGACTCCACACTCGGGAATATTGTCATGAGTGCTCCTGCCGGTGGCTCTCTCCTCCATAGCCTATGACCATGACAAGAGTGTAGATACTGAATAATAACTAGAACTGATACTTACCAAGGCTAATGGGTGTCGGACCCTGCTCTAGTTATGTCAGTTGGCTATGACTCTGCGACCCTGCGAAGAAAGTACAACTTTATTCTCAGTCTTTATAGATGAAGAAGTTGAGGCACAGAGAGGCTAAGTGACTTGTTCAAGGTTGCCCTGCCCAAAAGGGGCTAAGCTGATTTCAATATTAACACCCACAGTCTCTCCTGTTACAAGATTTGCCCTCTATCTGGAGATGAAGATTAAGAACTTCGATGCGTATCTCTTGTTCTTCTTGTTCAGCCCGTTAGAACCGGGGCACAGCCCTCTGGGCTGCATTCTTTCTGCGGCCATATCTATGGGTCCCTCCTCCCTGCTGCTGTCCCTCCTCCTGCTGCCACCACCCACCTCATACTTCCTCCTTCACTTGGTTGGACGTCACACAACGTCCCACCAGACCCTGGACTGTGGTGTCCAGTGCACGTCTGGCCACCATGGGGGCCCTGGAGCCCTCCCGGTGCCTTCTGTTCCTTCCTGTCCTCCTGACTGTGGGAGGTGAGTCGGGGGGCTTCTGTGGCTGCCTCCTGTGTCCTCAGCTTATGTCAGGGCAGGGCTGGGCAGAGAGCAGGAAGGGACAGCACAGACAAAGGGGAAGGCTGGGCGGAAGAAGGTTCCTCTCGAGCCTGTGGGTCTCACCCTGAGCTAGAGGCCCCAAGATTTGGAATCTGGCAGAATCAGTGGGGGGGACATTGAAGCGCATGGGTATATCACACACACATTGGTCAGTTGCCTCTGCACCGGCCCTGGGTGCTGTGAGGAAGCCCTTCCTACCTTCTCCACCATCTACATCCACTCTGCCTCAATTTACATCTTTCTTTTTAATGTAGAATCTCATATAGCCCAGGCTAGCTTCAGATTTGCTATGTAGTTGAGGATAACCTCAACCTTTCTAGTCTCTGCCTCCACCTCTCTCAAGTTACCTATTTTTTTTTTCTCCTTAGGATTAAGTCCTGTACAGGCCCAGAGTGGTAAGCCATAACACTCCCCACCCCCACCCCGTCTTTCTCTTGCCTCTCAAAGACCTCCTCAGGCTATCCCTTTTTTTCTAGCCCTCTCTCTGCTAACTCCGAGCCTGATTGTTAACCTGTGTCCCCTCTTCATCCTCCTGAGACGCTTTCCCAAGATGCGAATGTTCTTCCGTGAGCCCGGGTTGTACTGGCTGGGATTGTGCTGGGAGATTTGGTACTGACTCTGCTCATTGCCCTGGCTGTGTACTCTCTGGGCCGCCTGGTCTCCCGAGGCCGAGGGCCCACAGACGGTGAGTGGGGCTGCAGGAGGCTGGTCTGGGACACGTTGAGACCTGGCCTGGTGGGAGGTGGACATGGTGGAAGCTACAAGGTTGTAAATATCGAAAGGGCTGGGGATGGGAGGACTGGCTCATTGTTGTTTGTTTTTGTTTCTTCCCTTAATGCTGAGGATCCAAACAGGGCCTCACGTTTGTACTGCAAACGGTCCTAGCAACTGAGTTATACCTTCAGGCCAGAGGGCCTGTGGGAGGAGGTTCTAGGTTTTCCCCCTCTTATACATATATTTTTTAATATTTTTTTCAGTGTGTGTGTGTGTGTGTGGTGTGTGTGTGTGTGTGTGTGTGGTGAATATGTATGCATTTGAGTGTAGTGTCTACAAAGGCCAGAAGATGGCACCGGATCCCCTGGAACTGGAGTTACAAGTGCCCCAGCCACCTTGGATGCTGGGAATTGAACTTGGGTCCCCTGCAAGCACATTATCTGCTCTTAACTGCCGAACCATCTCTCCAGTTGCTCAGAAGGGCTGGTTTTAAAACAAAAAATAGTCCCAACTCACAGCTTAGTCCATCTTTAAACCCTATGTCACTCTCTATTCCTCTACAGGGACCCGGAAACAGCACATTGCTGAGACTGAGTCGCCTTATCAGGTAAGAACAGCAAATTCTTCTCCACCCTTGCTCCTGCCCCATCCTCACTCCCCCCAACACAGACACACAGACACATACACACACACACACACAGAGACAGACAGACACACACACACACAGAGACACACAGACACAACACTAACACAGAGACACACAGACACTACACAGAGACACCACAGACACACACACAGAGCACACACAGACACACACACAGAGACACACAAACACACAGAGACACACACACAGAGACACACACAAACACACAGAGACACACACACACAGAGACACCAGACACACACACAAGACAGACAGACAGACACACACACACACAGAGACACACAGACACATACACACACACACAGAAGACAGACAACACACAACACACAGAGACACACAGACACATACACACACACACACACAGAGACAGACAGACACACACACACACAAGAGACACACAGACACATACACACACACACACACAGAGACAGACAGACAGACACACACACACAGAGACACACAGACACATACACACAGCACACACAAGAGACAGACAGACACGACACACAACACAAACACACACACACAAGACACACACAACACACACATAAGACATACCACACATACGCACACACAGACCACACACACACACCACCACACACACACACAACACACCCTTCCAGAACCTTAAGGTCCCTTCTTCAGGAACTCTCCCAATCTTGAAGGCAAAGGAACATCTGTCAAACATATTTGATGGTCAACCATGACCTTCTGCTCAGCTTCAGATGAGTCTCTTGTCAAGATTCTATTTCTCTCTCTCTCTCTCTCTCCCTCTCTCTCTCTCTCTCACTGTGTGTATCTCTGTGTGTGTGTAGACAGGTTATCTATCTTTACCTTATTTTAAATATTGCACTTATGTTATTATGTACTTATGGGTGTATGTGGAGCGGGTGGGGGGTGCATGCATGCATTGGCAGCCATGTGGGGTCAGAAGACAACCCGTGGGGGCTAGTTCTCTCCTTCTACCTTGTGGAACTCTGAACTCTTCATTCTGGTTGTCAAGCTCAGCAGCAAGTGTTTACTCACTGAGCCACCTCACCAGCCTCAAGACTCCTTCCTAACCTTTGGGATATGGGTGAGGCTATGACATTCCATCTCTAGGGAAACAAACACCCAGGCTGGTCTCTGGTTCGTCATTTCAGAGAGTCTGCCCCTTGGAGCCACAGACACCTGCTCTGTGACCCCAGAAGTCTACCTCCCTCCCTGTAGCCAGTCTTGCCTATTCGACTGACTTTTTGCTGGAGAAAAAGTTTTCTTTGGAAAGTGTAAGAATCCTTCAATTCTTGATTTGAGTTTGATGTGGAACAGTAGTGGTGCACGCTTTTAATCCCAGCACTCAGGTGGCAGAGGCAGGCAGATCTCTGTGAGTTCGAGGCCAGTCTGGTCTACAGAGTGAGTTCTAGGACAGCCAGGGCTACACAGAGAAATCGTGACTCCAAACAAACAAACAAATGAATAAAACCAAAAAGAATCTCAATATTGGCCATCTGATGCCCAGAAGACCCTTGGCTGCCCAATCTCTGAGAGCCAGGAAACTTTAGGACAAATGTTAGTCTGATTCATTTATCCTTCAATAGTTTGGTTGAGGCCTACATGGATCAACACAGCATCCCAATTGGAGACGCTTATTTGAAGCAATTTAACAAAATCATTTGGGGTGACATTATGAAGAGACTGAAGTAAGCCAATATACTGGTGGGATAGGAAAGAAACTGAAGATAGAGACACGTTCAAGACTCAAAGGGTGAGCAGGTTGAAGAAGTAGGGGCTTGGTCCTCCAGGCTGCAAGAATTGCATGTGCAAGGGCCCTGGGGTTGGCACATAATGACCAAGTAGAGAAGCCAGGGGAACTCTGAGTGCGTTTGAATACAATCTGGACCTTTTCATGATTTTAAATTTGAAAAAAGCTGCCAGAGACCTTGAAGGTCATTAAGAGGCTAGATTTGTTTTACTTGCTGGGCCCCCTCCAATGATGGCCTCAGTCTTTTTTTTTTTTTTTTTTTTTTTTTTTAGGAGCTTCAGGGTCAGAGACCAGAAGTATACAGTGACCTCAACACACAGAGGCAATATTACAGATGAGCCCACCGATGCCTGATCCAATCATTCCAGATGCCTACTCAACAAGCCCTCCCTGGGATCAGGACTCCGCTAGAATACAGATCTACAGAGTGCCCTCCCTGAGATATCTGACCTTGTACCATTTCTGTTCCCAAATAAAAGTTGGAGCAAAAACAATGGCTGAGTTATGCTAGACGGGGTGAGGCATTGGGTAACAGTGGGCCCCAAGAATGGTCTTAAATCAGGAAACTGCTACCTGGGAGGAAGTCAGAGTTTGGGAAGAACAAGTCTAGAGGTATTTGAATTGCTTATTCCAGTCCCGAAGAAGTGCGTCCCCATGCACCATCCCCCACCCCCACTCGATCCAGGATGAGAGGGTCAGAAGACGGACAGTGCCACGGTCAGCCTCTGCCAGGCATGTTGATGTAGACTCTACCATCTTCTGGTGGGTGGAGTAGAGAGAGCATGAAGCCTGACCACCACCACTCTTCCCATAATTCTACCTTCTTGGGAGACCCCTGCCTCAGCAGGGGCTTCCTCAGGGGTTCCCCAGACACCTCCACCAGGGTTTCCCAAGCACCTCCTCCAGGGCTTCCCCAGGACCGCCTTCGTGGGACCCCCTTCTTCCCTAGGGACTGCTAGGGGACCTACTCTTCAGACCCCGCCCAGTATTAGCTCACCTTGGGCAGGCCTGCTGCGTGGGCGCATACACACAAACACCACCCCCACGATTAAGAGTGACATGACCGCATCTGCAGCCACCAGGCCTGCCAGGAGTGGCAGAGACAGAGGCCCACATCCGGAGCAGGAACCTGGGGGGTTAGAGCCCAGACAAACAGGCAGCTGAGACTTCTGACTCCCAAAACCCGTGATTTGTTCACAGGGAGCCCGCGCCTCCCTAAATATCCCGGAGACAGGGGGTGGGAGTGGGGAGCAGTGGGGTCGGGTCGGGGGCGTGTCAGCTCCCAGATTCTTTGGGATTCTCTGTTACAGAGAGTCTCATGGTTCCCATCACTTCAACTGGGTGGTGAAGAGTCAATACGGGACCTGGAAAGGGCTGGGATTAGGAATGTCACAAGGTCACAAGCCAGGGGCGTGCTGTGGGACAGACTTCAGGGTTTCAGGCGCTGCTGAAGTTACAAGGTCAAAGGCTTCTTTTATTCCTCACCTGCCGACATCTGACTGCAGCCACTGTGGAAAGACCCAAGAAGGTGGATGGGGGCCGGAAGTACAGAAGAGCAGACCCCAACACCCAGGCTTAGGGCAGGTGGAATACTTGAGCGCGAATTTTGGCTTCTTAAAAAACAAACAAAAAAAAAAAACCCAAAAAAATCTAGTTATGTTATGTGAATATGTTTTGTTTTAATCCCAGGTGTAGGATATAGGACTACTTAAGATTGTTCACAAAGTCCCAGGATTCCAAAAGTAAACTATCTTCAGCCGGCAGAATCACGCCCTGCCAGAGCATGAGACAAATCATAGTTACCTGCCGTGGACAGTCTGAAGCAACCCCATATCCCACACCTGGGATTAAAACAAAAACATTCACATAACATAACAAAGTTTTTAAAGAAACCAGAAATTCTTGCTACACTTAAGACCTAACTAAGCTCCACAATGGAGAGGTAAGCTGGAAGGACAGCTGCCTCCTGGGCACAGAGACCAGAAAAGGAAAATAGAAGTGACTCAGCAGGGCTCCAGAATCCCATGCCCAACCCCCTAGGGGCACAGGGAGAACAGCTTCCTCTCTGTGCCCCTGACAGCAGATGGCAGCCTTTCTGTCCCTCAACCCTTGAGCACTGGCTTCACCTGGGAGGAAAAGCAGGAACAGGAGGTAGCCTGGAGGGGCCATGCTGGGCTGGGACCTGAAGGGATCTGGCCAGAACTGTAGTCCACGGAAGTCCTCGGAACAGTAGAGGAGCAGAGAGGCAGCTAGAGACGGATGTCACCCCGATGGTGACAATACCACTTACTTCCTGTGTGTGGGTACATGTATGTCCTTAAGATTCCTTTGGAGAACAAATATGGGGGAGTGAGAGTGGGCAGCTTCTGCGATGATCTCGGTGGAGTGGCAAGCGGGCCATGGTGTGGGCACCAGGAAGACTATAGGAATATGTTGGCGGGGGAGAGCCAACAACACTTGGGGCTGGAGGGGCTGTGTGTTTGAGAAAGGGGTGGACGGTGACTGTAGTTTCTGGCCTGGGTGAGATTAGAAACATGGAGAGTGGGTTGAAAGAGTCTTAGGAAGAGCTGGTTAAGGAGGGAGAGAGCGCTGCCTGTGTTTGAGCACACTGACTTGAAAATACCTAACAGATCTCTCTGGAAATGTGAATGTCCACAGTTGGGGTTCTGAATCTAGGGACAAGTCTGCTCCTGACATGTAAATCTGCGAGGGCTGATGGCTGAAAGACACGTGTAAAGTCAGAAACTGGGTGAGATCATTAAAAAGGTATACACACACACACTGCCAGAAGAGAGAGTGAACCAGCAACCAGCAAGGGAAGCCGAGGACGGAAGCAAGGGAGGGTGAGACCCAACCCCCAGTAGTGTTGTAACAGAGAGAGAGATTTGTTATCACAGTTCAATGCCAAGGAAGGTCACCAAATGGGAACTGAGAATTGTCGGTCCCCTGGTGGACTGGGAATTCCTGTTTGGCTCACACCTCTCTATTCCCAGCGTCCAGCAAAGTGTCTCCTTTATGCTAGCAGAGTTTTTAAAATGGTGAATAAGTAAGCCGGGTATGATTGCCCAAGCCTATAACATCCAGCACTAGGGAGACAAGTGAGATAAATGGCTGTGAGTTCAAAGCCAGCCTGGCTGGCTAAGCAGGTGCACGGCCAGCCCAGCTGCTTAGATGCAGGAAGTCCTGTCTCAAAAACAAAGTGTTAGGAGAGAGATGGTTCAGCAGATAAAGGTACTTGACCTGTGTTAGAGGCCCATAACCCTCACAAAAAGGCTGGTATCTACAGCAGGCTTCGGAGCACAGGGTTGTTCCACCTCCAGGGGAATGTGTACACACACACACACACACACACACACACACACACACACTTTTTTTTTAATGCAAATATTGGAACCAGACATAGTGGCACATGCCTTTAATTCCAGCACTTGGGAGACAGAAGCTGGCAAATTTCTCTGATTCCAAGGCCAGCCTGGTCTACACGGTGAGTTCTGGGACAGCTAGAGCTACATAGTGAGACCCTGTCTTGAAGGGGAAAAAACCCTGAAAAAACAAAACAAAAAAGCCAGTTTTGGTAGTTGATTTGGCCGCCAACATCTGTAACCCAACATTTGGGAAATGGAAGCAAGAGAATCAGGAGGAGTCCAAGGTTATCCTCAGTTACCTAGCGTTCTAGGCTGACCCGAGGTACATGAATCTATCTCCCTTCCCCCACTTCCACACACACACACACACACACACACACACACACACACGCACGCACGCACATTCAAATCAAAACTGAAACTAAAGGGGGAGAAAAAGAGCTTTATAAATGAAAGTTAATTCTACAGAATGAAACGGCCACGTGGAAAAGAGAGATTTATGGCACCCCTTGCCTAAGGACTTCTCCAAGAGGTCACGGGGTCTAGACTCATGGTCCTCTTCTCTCCGAGAACCCAACAGTACTGCTCTGCTTATGCACAGCCAAGTCAAGGCCTCCAGTATCCCCTTGGCCAGAGACTCAGAATTCCGGGTCCCCATGTCCCTTCTAGGAAAAGGCAGGACCTTTAAGCACCTACTTCCAGGAAGACCAGGAGATGACACTCTTCAAGGTCAGCCCCTCCCATCCAGAGACTAGGTTAGCTCGGTGGCTTCACCCGGGACTCCCAGGACTGTGGGCGGGGCCCCGCCTTGAACTGGGCGTGGCCAAGAGCCGAATTTAAAAACTCGCGGGGGACCTGGCTTTGGATCGGGGACCCGGCGGCGGCTCCGCGGGGGAAGCAGCGAGGCTGGCGCAGCGCCGAGGCCGCGGCCCTGGGGGCCCACAGTCTACATCCAAGAATCCTCGAGGTAAGGGTTAGGAGTAAAGCGAGGAAGGCGCCTTTCTTGCTTTGAGAGTTGGCTGGAGCGTAAAGCTGGGCCCTGAGAGTTGGGGGTTCTCGACGTTTAAGGGAACTGGCTGAAGAGGAGAGTCTGGGATCCTGAGCTTCTGAGTCCTGGAAGTGTTGGACATTAAGAGAGATTCCTGGAACCTTGGAGGTTGGGGTGCAAGGACTGGGAAGCCTGATACCGAGGGTTCTGTAAGAGGATGAAGTGACCCGGACTCCGTCACCCAAGGAGGGGTTGCATTGCATCCTTGGAGTTGCAGTTATGGACGCCAGGCTTGGGTCTCAAAGGTCGGGCGCTGGACCTCAGGGGTCCACCCTGGTCGAGGGCAGCCCCGCCCTGGGATTTCCCAGAGCACCACTGGTGCAGGGTGCCCGGGCCGAACAGGAATTCCCCGTGCGCGGGGATTCCACGGGCGCCGCGCTTCACTGCGTGCCCCGCCTCCGAGCCAGACACCTGCGGCGCGCGCGTGCGGAGCGGAACCGGGAGGTGGAAGATTCCCTTGCGTGAGCGCCGTGACGTCAGCACGCGGCGTCTCGTCTCGAGGGTTTCCGAGTCAGTCCCCGGCTGGCTTTAACCCTTCTTGCGCTGGAGTCTAAGCTAGGGATTTGCTCTTCTTGGGTCGAGGGAACCAGACTTGCGGGTCCCAGAGGACGCTGAGGGTCTGTACTCCTGGGCTCTGGATGCGGGGATGCCGCGCTTATGGGATACAGGGGCATCTGCGGGAGGGATGGTGGGTCCCTGCTATTCCCAAGTCTGCCGAGGTGGAGGCAGGAGGTTTGTGACTCCAGATCCTTGGATCTCTGAGGAACTACTCCACTGCTGATTTCCATGGATCCCGGCAGAGAGGATGGAACAAGAGTGGTGATCCCAAGACTATCAGATTAGTAGCTCACCTTTTTCTGTGCTAAGGACGCTAGGCTTATCCTCTACCATCCACCCAGCCGTGCTCCCAGTCCCACATGTCAGATTCTAGAACAGAGAAATATTTGAGACAGAGGTCTCTGGTAGCCCAGGCTGGCCTCTCACTTAGTATGTAGATGAGTTTGGCCTTAACACCTGACCCTCCGGCCACTACCTCGAGAGTGTTGGGATTGCAGGGGTGTGTGCCTCTACTCCTAGTTTAAAACAGAGACATTGGGAACATGGAAATGCCCTTTTAGGAAGTTGAGATTAGGACATCCTAACCCTCCACTCCAACTGTTAGGACCCGGTAGCCTAGGTTGGGATTTTTTACGGATGTGGTGATGTTTCAGAGGAATGGGATGTCTCCGGAGGAGCGAGATGCTTCAGAGAAGCGCTAGCCTCCCCACTTCCTCAGTTTCCACTACGGTATGGAAAGTTGGTGCAGAGGAAAAGCGTGGAGTAAAAGGAAGGAAATGGCGGAGGCGGGCCCTGCACTCAACATCTTCTATTGGCTTTGTAGTTCTCCAGTTTTTCCGTGCTCGAGGGAAAGGAGGGCGCCCGCCCACGTCCACTCCTATGCACCCACCGCTGCCGCTGAGGGTGTATTTGGGTGACTTAAACATTCCTGATGACTTCTTCTGTCTTCCCACGCACAGTGAGTCGGCCTGAGCGTAGTCACTGCCCAACACAGACAGTAAAGAAGCTTCTGGAAGAACAGAGGCGCCGACAGCAGCAGCCAGAGGCAGCTGGGGTGCCGGTGAGTCTTTGGAAGTCCTGTGTAGGCCTTGAAGCCATATGTGCTAGGGGAGATGGGAGTTGTAGTCCTGACTCTGATGCTCTACAGGTGGAGGACAGACTTGGAAGAATCTTCCAGCTATATAAATTCATTTTCCTTACATTGCAGGGACACTTCTCCCCTCCTCTGGTCCAGCCACTGACCCCATCTGTGAACGAGGCAGAGGCAGGTAAGAATAAAAGTTAGCTCCCAGCCCCAGCTTCTCTTAGACTCAGACGTCTCAGCTCTTAGAACTTTGGGGACCGAGGAGTCCAGCAGCACTCATTATTGTTGAGACTTATGGGAAATTTGGATGGACAGCCTGCCATAGTTCACATACCAGGAGGTTGATGGGGGAGGATTACCATTGGGTTTGAGGCCACGCTTTTTTTTTTAACTAGCAAGTTCCAGGCCACCTAGAGCTATCTAAGACACGTTGTCTTCAAACAGGAAACAGAACAGAAACTCCTGGAATTTGGCATTGATTTTCAGTAGCCCCACTAATCTATGAATATTGTCCTTCAAGGACCCAGGGTTTGAGACTTCAGGAATGCAAATCCCAGTTGCTTGAGATGCAGGAGGCCAGGCATCCCAGCTTGTTCACGTCTCAGGATTGGAGGACCAAGGTCCTCAGTGTCTCAGGACCTCAGGAGACTCCAGGTTTACTTTCTCTGGCCGTGTCTCCAGACTGTAATAACAGACTAGTTCTGCCCGCCCTCTCAGTTTCAGGCCATACTCACTTCCCTGCCTTCCAAGAGACTGTGGATTCTGGACCTAGCAACCTGGCTCCCCCTTCAGGCTTTGCAGACTGGGACCCTAGCATCCATGCTACATATGCTGAAGGCTCTTTCCCGTACCCTGCATCTGAAGGCTTCCTGACTCCTGATTTCTACCCAATATCAGACCCAGGCCGGTCAGGCCAATTTCCCCTGGCGATGGAGGTAAACTAAAGAGTGCGGACAGATGATTAAGGGCCCCTAAAAACTTCCCAGTGGTACTGAGCCTGGTGGTGCAGGCTTGTCATCCTAGCAACTAAGGAGGCAGAGGTAGAAGGATTGCAAGACCTGTCTGGGCTACAGAATGAGTTCAAGGTTACCCAAGGCACATTAATAAGACCTCATTTTTTTTTTTTTTTAAAAAAAGACTATTGGGAGTTTTGCTCTGTGGTCCAGCTCTTGCCTCACACGTGTGAGGTCATGGGGTTCAACTCCATGAGGTAGGGATGGGGTTGATGGGTAGGGAGTCTTAGTATTCTGAGATGTCAGGGACTGGTTTAAGAGCCCATCCCTGGCCAAGTGTACTGGCTTATGCCTATAGTATCAGCACCTGGGAGGCAGAGACAAGAGGATTACCATTTAAGCCAGTTAGTTATGAATTGAAACCAAACTAGTAGTGTAGCAAAACAGAAACTAAAACAAGCTGGGCATAGTAGTGTAGCCCAGCAGTCGGACTTCTGGGGCAGAATTGCTTCAAACTTAGGCCTAGCCTGGGCTTCACAGTGAGATGCTCTTTCAAAAGACAAGAGCAAGTCAACAAATAATAATAAATAAAAAGAACCCCTTTCCCCTTGTGGCAAAAACTGAAGTCCTGCGGTTTAAAATCAGTCCGCACACACAGGGTCCTAGTCTCACTCATTTGACCAGGTGCTGTGTTGTGTGTGATGAGAATTCTCAGGTGACTGGCTCTTCCCACCTCTCTTCCATCAGACTCTCTGGATCCTCGGCTATATCCTGAGCCTTCCCTGTCACAGGTCGGATCCTGGAGAGTCTCTAGTCTCCCCTCAGGATCCCCACAGTTGCCTCCGCCCGCTGGACCCTCCCGGGGAGGAACGGTTTTAAAAAGGGTCACAACAAAAAGCAGGGCCCAAAACCCAAAATCTCTAAAATATAAATCTTCTGTAAATAGATTTGTCTGTTGATTAACCCACCCATTTCCTGTGCTTAGAAACAGAGGGGGCAAAAAAAAAAAGGGTTTGATCTTACTGTGTACAACGGGAACGCCCCAAAATGACCAGGACAACTCAATTTCCCTTTGAGACACTTGAGCTAAAATTTTTTTGTCATACTGAACGTGCATTTCAAATTGCCATGTATTTTCCAAATGGCCTCCCTCACCATGTTCTTCCCCAAACATAGTATAAAATGCACTATCGGTTGAAAAGGAAACCCGAGGGGCTGCCAATATGGAGGGACACTCGCCTGACCCCGCTGTTCTTCTCCTAGGAGATCAAGAGCAACAAAAACCTTTCCCGCATTTGGCTGTACAGGCTGCCAACCCCACCTGGTTCATTTTGCTCCGGGGACTCCCGGAGGGGGGACCGGGCGGCCTTTCTTTAATTATAAAGGGAAGGATAGGCGGAGTTTGTCCCCGATCAAGCCGGGTGATTTGGGGATAGTAAAAAGGGGAATTTGGCCATGAGGGCCCTATGATTTGGGGTTTTTCCAGAGGGAAATCCCCAAAACCTTGAAAGGGTGTGGACCCACATAGTGGGGGGGGTGGGGGTGGGTGAAGGGGGGTAAGAAACAGTTGGGGCGGGGATCCGGGTTCAAAGCCCCGGGGCGGGGGGGTCGGGGTTCCCCATCATTTCCTTTTCCCCCCTTTTGGGTTACAGGCCCCATGGGAATACTGCCCCCCCAAAGGGCCCAGCTGCCCTGCCCCCTGGGACGCCCCAAGAGGCCATTGGGGGCACCTCGGCCGCTGGAGCAGACCCAACCCCGCGAAACCTGGAAAACCCGAGCATTTGTTTCCAAAATTGCTGGGGAGGGGGGCCCGGGCCCTGAGGGGGGGGGACCCCACGGGTCTGACTTCTAAACCTAACTGGGGGTCCCCCAAACCCAAACCCAAGGGCCTCATGTAGAAAATGATATCTAGGCACAAGGGGGACTCTTCAAAAGTGACCTATGCTAAAAAGTACTACCCTCCTGTCATCCCAGCACTCAAAAATTTTTGAGCTACCCCTCCCTTTAACATAGTTAGACCCTATTTTCTGCCCCCTAAAGCCCAAAACCTTTTTCCCTTCAATATTTTTGGCTCTTGTGACTTTCCCCCTTTTTTTGAAACCCCTCGCCCCCCGACTTTTGAGCTAAGGGGGGGCCTTTGGGGCCCCCCAGTGAGGCCTCTAATTCCGCCCCAAAACCCCAAGGATCCTACCCTTAAATGTGATTTCTGACCCTTGCCTCTCCCCTTTTGACTCCCAACAATGTTGCCCCCCCCAAAAACCCAAACCGCAAAACCTTGCTGGCTCCCCAAAAAAAAACCCCCCCCAAACCCGGGAAAATTAAGGGGGGTTCCCCTTTGGGGTTTTTTTTTTCCCCCAAAAAAAAAAAGGGAAAAAGGGGGCCCCCCCCCAAAAAAAAACCCCCCCCCCCCCCATTTTCCCCCCCCCCCCCCGGGAAACCCCCCCCCCACTGGCCCCCCCCCACCCCCCGGCCCCTTTCCCCCCGGAAACCCCCCCTTTTTTTTCCCCCCCCCCTTTTTTCCTGCCCCCTTTTTTTGGGGGGGTTGGGGCCCCCCCCCCTTTTCCCCTTAATTTTTTCCCCCCCCACCCGTTTTGGGGGGGGGCCCCCAAATTTCCTTTGGCCCCTTGGGGAAAAAAAAAAAACCCCCCCCCCGGGGCCCCCGGGGGGTTTGGGGGGGGAAAAAAAATTTTTTTTGGGGGTTTTTTTCCCCCCCCCGGGGGGGGAAACCTTTTCCCGGGGGGGTTTTTTTTTCCCCCCCCCCTTTTGGGTTTTTTTCCCCCCCCCAAAAAAAACCCCCCCTTTTAAACCCCCCCCTTCCCCAAAAGTTTCCCCCAAAAATTTTTTTTCCCCCAAAAACCCCCCTTTTTTTTTTTTTTGGGGGGGGCCCCCAAATTTTCCCCCCCCCTTTTTAATTTTAAAAACCCCCAAAAAACCCCCCAAAAACCCCCCTTTTTTTTTCCCCCCAAAATTTAAAAAACCCCCCCCCCCTTGGGGTTTTTTAAGGGTAAAAAATTTTTTCCCCCCCCTTTTTTTAAAAAAGGGGGGGGGCCTTTTTTAAAACCCGGGGGAAAAAAAAGGGGGGGGGTAAAAGGGGGGGGTTTTTTTCCCAAAAAAAATTTTTTTTTTAAAAAAAACCCCCCCAAAAAAACCCCCCCAAAAACCCCCAAAAAAAAAAAAACCCCCAAAAAAAAATTTTTTGGGGGGCCCTTTTCCCCCAAAAACCCCCTTTAAAGGGGGGGTGGTTTTTTTAAAAAGGGGGGGGAAAAAAACCCCCCCAAAAAAAAAAAATTTTTTAAAAAAAAAAAAGAAAAAGGGGGGGGAAAAAAAAAAAAAGGGGGGGGGGAAGGGGGGGAGGGGGGGGGGGGGGGGAAAAAAAATTCCCAAAACCCCCGGGGGGGGGGAAAAAAAAAAAACCCCCCCAAAAATTTTTTTTTTGGGGGGGGAAGAGGGCCCCCTTTTTTCCCCCGGGGGGGGCCCCCCAAAAAAAAAAATTTTTCCCCGGGGGGGTTTTCCCCCAAAAAAAACCCCGGGGGTTTTTTTTCCCCCCCTTTCCCCCAAACCCCGGCCCCCCCCCCTTTTTTTCCCCCCGGGGTTTTTCCCCCCGGGGGTTTTTGGGGGGTTTTTTCCCCCCCCAAACCCCCCCCCGGGGGGGCCCCCCCCGGGTTTTTCCCCCCCCCTTTTTGGGGGGAAAATTTTTTAAAAAAATTTGGTTTTGGGGGAAAAGGCCCCCTTTTCCCCCCGTTTGGGGGCCCAAAAGGGAAAAAAAAACCCGGTTTCCCCCGTTTTTTAAAAACCCCCAAAAAAAAAACCCCGGGTTTTTAAAAAAAAAAAAAACCCGGGGAAAAGGGGCCCCCCCAAAAAAAAAAGAATTTGGGGGCCCAAAAAAGGGGCCCCGGGGGGGAAAAAAGGGAAAAAATTTTTTTTTTTGGGGGGGGTTTTTTAAAAAGGGTTTTCCCCCAAAAAAGGAAAATTTTTAAAAAAAAACCCCCCCAAAAAAAAAGGGGGGAAAAAGGGGGGGGAAAAAGGAAAAGGGGGGAAAAAAAAAAAAAAGGGGGAAAAAAAAAGGGGGGGGGGTTTTTTTTTTTTAAAAAATTTTAAAACCCCCCCCAAAAAAAATTTTTTTTTTTTTTTTGGGGAAATTTTTAAAAAAAAAAGGGGAGAGAGGAAAGGAAACCATTCTGGGGTTTAAGCCCACTTCCTGCTCTAACAACAACCCTCAACAAATGACGACAGGAGGCGTGTTAAAATACCCAGGTCCCACATCTGTTGTTGCATCGATTCTGAAGTACCAGTTTGCTTGGACTCCCTGAACTCCTCAGCAGATCAAGCACTTCGTGGCCCAGCCTCTCTTTCCCGCCTCCTTGCTGTGGCTATTCTAGTCCTCCCTACAGGTTTTCTCCCTGCAAATTTGCCTTCGGGTGTTCTCAGCATCTGCTTCCAGAGAAACTCAAACCAAAGCAGCATCTCCACCAAGCCTACTCTCAGATTTGCCTGTAGCATCAGTCTCTCTCACCCATTGAGCTACCCTGTGCCTACTCCAGAGAGCCCTTTGCCCACCAGAGCCTCTTGCCTGTGGACTCCATGACCACGAACCAGTATTACATGATTGTCCACCTGTCATCTTGACTGGATTACGAGGTGAAGCATAGCTCTGGTGTCAGGATGGAGATCCCAGAGTTGAGATGGTGACGGCTCTGGGGAAACGAATGGCACACCCTTTGATAGATTCCTGATATAATGGCATTACTGGAGAAGTCAAGGGTTTCATGTGGACTGTTGAACAAATTAGGTCATTGAAAACATGTCCTTGCCGGGCAGTGGTGGCACACGCTTTTAATCCAGCACTTGGGAGGCAGAGCAGGCGGATTTCTGGTCGAGCCAGCTGATCTACAGAGTGAGTTCCAGGACAGCAGGCTACACAGAGAAACCCTGTCTCGAAAAAAAAAAAAAAAGAAAAGAAAAAATAAGAAAAGCTTATGTCCTTGAGGGCTATGTCCTGCAAAATCCTGCAAGGTCTCTTCCTATATACTCTTCTTTAGTTCTCTCTTGGTCCAGGAAGCTTTTCTTCCATATACTCCTCGTGCTGTGACAAACCCTGACTCACAGTGGGTCCAAAACCAAATTCCTGAAACTGGAGCCAAATACTTCCCTTAAAGTTCCCTCAGGTAGTTGTGTCACAGGAGAAAAGTAACTACTACACACATTATATAATTTTATGGCCATGCAACCGGATGGGGCTTCAAACATTTACCTCATAATTGCCTATGGCTCTACAGTCTGGATTGGGCTCAGCTGGAAGCATCTTGCTTTGGTCACTTTAGTCATAGGTGTAATGCTCGGCTGAGTAATTGCAACTGTTGGATGAACCAGGAATCTCCTCACGTGGTCCAGAGGCAGGTGGGTCTCTTCACATGGTGGGTTTATAGTTAGGATCACTACTGCTGTGATGAAACACCATGTTCAAAGGCGAATTAGTGAGGAAAGGGCTTTTTGGCTTACACTTCCAAAGCACTGTTCATCAACGAGGAAGTCAGGACAGGAACTCAAGCAGGACAGGAACCTGGAGGCAGGAGCTGATGCAGAGGCCATGGTGTACGGGCAGGGGCTGCTTACTGGTTTGCTCATCATGGCTTGCTCAGCCTGCTTCTCTTGTAGAACTCAGGACCACCAGCCCAAGGCTGGCCCTACCCACAATGGGCTGGGCCCTCCCCATCAGTCACTAATTAAGAAAATGTTCTGCAGGTTTTCCTGCAGCCCAAACTTTCCTTAATTGAGGCTCCGTCCTCTCGATTACTCTAGCTTGTGTCAAGTTGACATAAAACTATCCAGCACAGCGAGTAAGGGCCCCAAGGGACAGTATCTTGAGAGGAAATAGCCCTGCTTGCGTAAGGTTTGCTGATACATTCCATCAACTCAAGTCATGAGGCCAAATTGGGTGTAGTGGTACAATTCTATCAACCCAGCTTTTGGAGGCTGAGGCAGGGCAATCAGAAGTGTAGGAGGATTGGAAAGAAAACTGGGTTGGGGGGGGCATTACCAGGGACAAGTGTTGTCTCTCATGTCAGCTGCCTTGTGACAGTGTGTGTGTGCTCCTAGGTGTGGTGATACTGTGGCAGGTGGCCCATGAATTCACACAAATGTGCTGAATGTCATATAAGAACTTACCTGCAATTAGGAAAGCCGATTGTAAGATACAGTTTAGGGGCCTATGCCCCCCTCCCAAAAAATCATCCTCAGGGTAAAAAGAAGGCTGTTTTAGGGGCATGAGGCATCAGGAGAGCAATGGCAAGATATTTTAATGATGGTATTGTTTTAGAATTTAGATTTTTAAAATGTGTGTGAGAGAGTATGGTGCCCACGGAGGTCAGAAGAGGGCGTCAGATCCCCAGGAGCTGGAGTTACATGAGGCTGAGAGTTGTCTAACATTGGTGTTGAGAACCCAGACTGGAGTCTTCTAGAAGAGCAAAAAGTGCTCTTAACCTCTGAGCCTTCTCTCCACCTCCTAATTATAGTATTTTTAAACTAATAAACAGACCGGGTGGGTTAGCACGTGTCTTTGATTCTAGCACTCAGGAAGCAGAGACAAGCAGATCTCTGTGAGTTCAAGGCCAGCCTGGTCTATACAGTAAGACCCTGTCTCAGAGAGAGAGAGAGAGAGAGAGAGAGAGAGAGAGAAGAGAGTGAGAGAGAGAGAGATAGAGAGAGAGAAGGGCTGTCGAGGTGGCTCGGCCGGTAAAGGGCTCGTCACTAACCTGATGACTTTGAGCCCCATAAACATCAGGGAAAGAGAAACCTGACTATCTTGTGCAGCCTGTGGGGTGTGTGAGTGGTTGTGTGCACACACAGTAAACAAAATCAAGTATTGCCATTAGAATGTAATTTAATAAATTAATTAGAGACAGGGTCTTACTATGTAGCTTGGAACTAGCTCGTTGCCCAGGCTGGCCTTGAATTCAGAGATCCACCTGCCTCTGCCTCCCAAGTGCTGAGATCAAAAGTGTGTGCCACCACGCCTATTTTTAAAATGTAAAGTTTATTAAATTTCGGTGATGTGAGTTTTCTCCTTCTGGCATTAGGGAATGTGCATTTATCTGCTCTGATGTATAGAGTGCGATGCTATCAGACAATAGTACAACTGGCGTCTAATGGATTGAGAGGGGTGCAACGCTCATCATCCCTTCACTGTGTGTGTGTGTGTATGTGTGTGAGTGTGTGTATGTGTGTGTATGTGTGTGCGTTGTGTGTGTGTTGTGTGTGCATGTGTGTATGTGTGTGTGTTTGTGTGTGTGTGTGTGTGTGTGTGGTATGTACCTGTGTTGACGTGGATATTTCATGAAGAGCCTCTGCTAGCTTATAAGGCCTTTGGGAGAGTTAGAAATAGTACTCCACCCCTCCACCCCCACCTCTCTCCAAGCCATCTGTCAGAAGATCATGACTCACCTATGTTAGAGTCTGGTGCGTGGCTGCCATCTGCTGGCAGATGTGAGAATGGCAAATCTAGCAAACCAGAAGAAAAGCCTTGGCCATGCACCTCTCCTCTCTCTCTCTCTCTCTCTCTCTCTCCTCTCTCTCCTCTCTCTCCTCAAATGAACCAATTTTCTGGCACAGAGACAGCACCATGAATCTTTGTTTCCAAAACATGGTTTGGTTTTTGTGTATGTTTTGATATAGGGTCTCATGACATCCAGGCTATTGTCAAACTCATTACGTAGTAAGAATGACGTTGAGCTTAAAGAAACGTTCTTTGGGATTAAAGCAATGCCTCAGCAGTTAAGAACACCGGCTGCTCTTGCAGAGGACCTGGGTTCACATCCCAGCACTCACACGATGGAACTCCAGTTCCAGGTGATCCAATGCTTTTTTGGCCTTTGCTGGCACCAGGCACCAATGTGGTCTGCACACAAGCATGAAAGCCAAAGACCTATACAAGCAATATTCAAATAAGTAAATATTTAACAATGCTTATTTATTTATCTTGGGTTTCATGAACTCCCAATTGTCCTGGAAATTGCTACATAGCTGAGGTTGACTTTGAAATTCTCTTTCTTGATTTGATTGAGATAGAGTCTCACTATATAGCCCTGGCTAGCCTTGAACTATGTAGACCAGACTGCCCTCCAACTTACATAGATCCCCTGCCTCTGCCTTCAAAGTGCTGGGACCAAAGAATGTCTTCTTGCTATTGCATGATGTATGTTGTAGTTGTATGTATGTATGACTTATGTATGTATTAGTTTGTGTCCATGCATGCTGAGAAGTGGGGTGTTAAAAGCCAACTTCTAAGACTGATTCTCTCCTACCGATGTAGTTATGGGGAAGAAAACATCAGACTTAGTGGCAAGCACCTTTTCCCCCTGAACCCTGTCTCCTACTGAGCTTGAATTTGTAATCCTTCACCTCTTGAATGCTGGGATTACAGGCAGGTGCCACTATGTCCACTTTATACCGTAATGAAGACTGAGTTCAGGGCTTCCGTGCATGTTTGGTAAGCATTGAGGGGCTGAGCTGTAGTTCCCAATCTCTCCCTAATGTTTTAAAATTCCCTGAACAAAAAACTGATAGTCCTGCTAACAGCTACCTTGGGATAAGTAACAGCATGTGGAGAAGCTTGTTTTATCTTGGGATTGGTCAAGCATGACCCTGACATGTCACAAGCTGGAATTAAGTTCAGAAGTTACTCTGGTATTAGAGTCTTCTGTGGGACATGAGGGATATGAAGGTGGAATGTGTCCATTGAGGTCTCACCTAGCATATATAGCAAGCTGACCGCTTTGCAGGAAGGAAGGTCGGAGTTGAGGCAGCTGGTTTACAAATCTAGGACAGTCAAGCAATTTAAAACTTGTCTCAAGAATAACAAAACAAACAATAAAGCACTTAAAAAAAAAAAACCCAAGCATACATGTATGCCCAGCCCTTCATTCCCAAGGCTGGAAGGTTGCGGTGGTGTGATGTTGACTGTAAACAGAAGGCTGGAGAACGACGTTTGAGATGGCTTATCCAGTCAAGGGTATTGCCTCTAACTGACCGAACTGTATCCCCACGACCACAGGGTGGAAAGGAATTCCTGCAGATTGTCTTCTGACTTCCACTCCCACAGCGTGGCACGCATTCCCCGCCCTGCCCCAGTAATTTTTTTTTTTTAAGTTTGGTGGGTGGAACATAGAGTAGAAAGAAGTGGGGAGGCGTGGAGGCCGTTGGTCCTTTCTGACACTAGCAAAGCTCAGAGCAGCGACCCATTCAGCACCACGGAAAGCTCCCAGGCAAGCCAAAAAATGCCCAGCCTCTGGGCCCCGCCCCCTACGCGGTAATCCTTCCCACCCGGCCCCACCCAGATTTAAAACACCCTCACCCAGGTTCTTCCAGGTTTGTTTTTATCTTTTTTGTTTTTTCGTCATTGTTTTGTCTTGATTCCAGGCTGTTTTGGAACTCTCATGTAGACCAGAGTCCAGACTGGTTTCGAACTCACAAGAAATCTATCTGCCTGCCTCGCCTCCTGCTTGCTAGGATTAAAGTTTTGTGCCACCACACCCACCCCCACTCGTTTCAAGACCTGCAGGAAGCCTCGGCTGGTAAACCTCAGCTGTGCTCACACACAGTTTCTTCAACAGAAACGCGGGATGGCCGGGTGGGGAAAGAGGACTTTATTGGGGTGTTAGTGAAGAAACGTGGGATGGTGAATTCCAGGGAGTGACAGTCACTGGGACCCAGGTGGTGGTCACCTTAAGGAGCAATAAATTAACAGTAAAATAAATTAAGGTGAGGAGGTCCCTTGCGGGGTAGGAGCTGGGAATT
The DNA here is from genome assembly GCA_021653895.1 of Mastomys natalensis. NCBI lineage: Eukaryota > Metazoa > Chordata > Mammalia > Rodentia > Muridae > Mastomys > Mastomys natalensis. Next base: position 348,779 of record JAJTUV010000944.1, read on the forward strand.
TCTAAGGGAGTGGAATTTGGAACTCGGAAGGGGAAACAAGAATGAATTTGTCAAGATCTCCCTCCCCCACCGGAAGCTGGGAGTTGGGATCAGGGGACCGGAAGGAGGGCAGTAGGGCTCAGCTGAAGGCAGCTAGGGTTGGGGTCAAGGTCGTTCTTCCAGGAAGCGATAGGTGGGGTTCTCATAGCCATGCCTCTGAAGTTCCCGGAGCTGCTGTTCCTCCAGGGTCAGCATGGGGTCCACCTGCAACAGGCCAGGAAAGGGCTCAGTGCAGGAAAGGGGCGGGGCTACTTTTAACTCGGCCCCCACCGCGATGTCTGCCCCCTCTCACCTCCACCACTCCATGACTGATAGTCCCATAGGGTTTCTTCTTGCGCAGAAGCAGCAAGGATAGGACAATGAGGGAGCCTCCTCCAGCTCCCATGATCAGCAGACCTGACAAGGCCTCTCGGGACACTCCAGTCCCGGCGGGCGCCTATGGAGAAAGGAGCCGGGACCAAGAGGATCTTTGAGGCTCAGCAGGATCAAGCTTTGGAGACGCTGACCCTCTGACCTAGCCCCCGGATCTGCCTCTCTTACCAGTTCATCCCGCTGGATATCTGACGAGTGGAAGGGAAACCCCCGTGGGGCAGATGCGTTCACCTGAGGAAGCAGGAGATGTCAAGAGATGCCATGGACCTTGAGGCCTAGACGGGTACCTCCCAGACCAACAACGCTAAGTCCATGTCCCCAGCAAGCTCCTTCCTGAAGCTGAGGAATCCAAGCCTCCAGAACCTTCCCTCCGCCCAGAGTTCAGACCTCCACTTACTTACCTTTTGCTCATACTGCTCAGTGGGGTTAGCTTCTCTCTCCCAGAGGAGGAAGACTCTTGATCTGTGGACCCTACCCCACCCAAGTCACATCAGAAAGGATGCTGGATTCCACTCCAAGGCATGCAGCCCTTTCCCTTCATGGTTTAGGGTTGGATGGGATTTGGTGGCTGGGTCTTTGCTGTGTGACACTTACCTTTCGGAAGGTCACTGGGGGATCTGCTGGCAGAGGAGACAAGATGAAAGACAAAACAGTGAAGAGAAAGAAAGAGTAGAGAACTCCACCAGGACTGAGGACCCCACAAAGGCCCGATACCCCCAGATATCCCTCCTTATTCCTTTCCACTTGCTGTGGTGGCACAGACACCCCCCAGACCTTAGAGAATTAGAAAGAAGGTTGTATGCTGGGGATGGTACTGCAGACTTCTATAATCTCAGCACTTGGAAAGCTAAGACAAGAAGAGTCCGCTGGGCAGTGGTGGCACACGCCTTTAATCCCAGCACTTGGGAGGCAGAGGCAGGGGATTTCTGAGTTCGAGGCCAGCCTGGTCTACAGAGTGAGTTCCAGGACAGCCAGGGCTACACAGAGAATCGAAACAAAAAAAATAAAAAAAAAAAAAAGAAGAGTCTGAGGCTAAATAGAGAGTCCCAGGCTAGCCTGAGTTACAGAGACCCTGTCCCAGCACTCCGAAGACTGAATTAGGCCTTGTAACCCATGCCTGTAATCTGAGCTACTCAGGATGTTGAGTTCAAGGTTGTCAGGGCTACTTAGACTGTTTAGAAGGGGGCAGGGTTGGGGAGAAGCAGAGCTAGCCTGGTAGAAGAACTCTCTCTCCTCTTGCTCAGCATGCACAAAGCTCTGGGCTCCTCGACAGCTTCTTCCTTCAGGCCAAGGAATCAGACATTGCAAAGGAAAGGGAAAGAGGCTTGACTCTCAAAGGTAGGTGGGATTCTGTACTCGCTCACCATCCTTGGATTCGGGAGGCTGAAGGCTACCTTTGTCCTCACTGCTGCTCCCGGGCACAGAGGCTTCCAATTCACTAGGACCCAAGTGTTCAGCATGGAGAAGCTCCTCTGAGGGGACACAGAAAGATGGCTAAGTCAGTGAGCGGACGACGGCCACAGCAGGGCAAGGCAGGGACCCTCACCGCAGAAAGGATGGGAGATCAGAGAGACAGCAGAGATGTGCAAGGTGCTCAAGCAGGAAGAATGGAGGCTGAACCTACAGTGGCCCTGCCTCTTCAAATAGGTTTAGAGCTAGGCATGGGCTGATCAGAAGGAAGTCACAGTATACTGGGGGCTATGCAGGCTAATACTTTCTGCTTTCTCTCTCTCATGTAGGCTCCCTCTGTTGAATCGAAGATTTGACTTGTAACTTGTTCTAACCAATAGAACCCTGGGCCCAATAACCCAGGGGTGTAGCTCAGTGGTGTTCATGCCTAGCATATAAAAAGCCCTGGGTTCTATTCCCAATACTACCCAACTTTTTTCTTTTCCTTCGAAACAGGGTTTCTCTGTGTATCCCTGGCTGTCCTGGAACTGGTTCTGTAGTACCAGGCTAGCCTCAAACTCAGAGATCTGCCTGCCTCTGCCTTCCAAGTATGGGATTAAAGGTGTGTACCACCACACTGGGCAACACATTTTTTGAGGAGAGTAGGGCCGATGTATGGCTGTATCATGACACAGGGGGAGCAGAGGCAGGAGGACTGTGAATTTGAGGGCTGGCCTGAGCTATATGGCTGCAGGTCAGCCTCAGTTACAGAGCAAAACCCTGTCTTAAAAAGCCAAAGACTGGGTATATGGGAATAGTGAGGCATTTGCCTATCAGTGCGCAGTCCTGGCTCGTCCCTGGTGCCATAAAAAACAAAACAAACAAACAAACCATCTGCCTTAGTGTTGGGAGCACATGCCTATAACCCAGCACTTGGAAGGCAGAGGCAGAAGGATTGCTCGAAGTTCAAGGTTAGCCTGGTCTAACTAACATAGTGAGTTTCAGACCAGTCAGTGCTACAAAGTAAGACCCTGTCTCAAAACAAAACAAACAAACAAACAAAAACAAACCATGATTAAAATCAGTTGTACAATTAATTGACTACTAGCCAAACCACCAAAGGAAACAAATCCAAACCAGAAAGAGGAAAATATTCAAATTAATTGAAAAAGAATTGGCTCTTAATCCGAACTACCAAGTTCTAGGGTGATTTAAATGAAGAACGGGAAGTTGAGGATGGGGAATCGAAGTCTGCCCTTGGAGAGCTGAAGTTCAGGACAACAGTAAGGGGCACTCACGGATCTGCGGCCGCAGCTCCTGAGCCAAGTGAGGGTTCTGGTCCAGCAGCCCCAGGCTCTGATTCATCCGCTCTTCAATCACCTGAAGGTGGGTCTGGACCTGTGGGGAGTGAGTATGCGGGATGAAGCAGGCCACGCAGGCCGGAGAAGAACAGAATGAAAAGGAACTCAACAGGCGACATGGACCATGGAGCATGGACAGGAAGTAGGGCCCAAGGGCCAGACACTCAGCCCAGGGCAAGGAAACTAAGGCAGGAGAAGCAGGCTCCAGAGAGGACAAGGAGACGTGTATAAGACTAGAAGGTCAAGACTTGGACAACAGTGTCAGAGGCAAGAAGCCAGTAGGATACAAAGAATATGATACAGAGCTGGGTGTGGTGGTGCGTGCCTTTAATAGCAGTGTTTGGGAGGCAAAGATAGATCTCTGTAAGTTCAGTCTGGTCTACATAGCAAGCTCCAGGCCAAACAAACAGGGCTACTACATGGTGAGACCCTCTCTCCAAAAGCAAAAACAAAGGAGAAGAGAGAGAGAGAGAGAGAGGAAGGATACCAATGAAGGAAGCAGAGGTCAGAGGGAGAAAGCAGGGCTGGAGGAACAGATGAGGGGCTGTGGGGAGCCAGGACTCTGTCTAGAGGATTCACAAAGGAGTCATAATAGCTCATAGGCAAGGCTTAACATTCAGGAGCACAGAGGAGAGCATCTTTGGACCAAAAGAGAATGTCCAAGAAACCAGAAGTAGAATCTTAGTGCGTACAGCAGAGGTTCTAGGGAAAACAAACAGGGTTAGGAAGGACAAGCTCCAGGCTCAAGGGAAAGGATTCTGGGAAAGGAAGTAAAATCCAAGGGATAGGAAGCAGGAATCCAAGAGACAGGAAATAGGATTCCAAGGGACAGAAAGTAGGAATCCTTCAGGCAAGAAGGGAGTCAAAAACACAGTATGAGAAGTGTGCACTCATGCGCACATGTGTGAGTGCGTGTGCGTGCTTTGGGGGCAGTGTTGCTCCCATCAAGAAGCTGGGATTTGGGATTGGAGAGATGGCTCAGCAGTTAAGAGCGCTGACTGCTCTTCCAGAGGTCCTGAGTTCAATTCCCAATAACCCCGTGTGGTGACTCACAACCATTTGTAATGGGATCTGATGCCGTCTTTTGTGTGTCTGAAGAGAGTGACAGTGTACTCATACACATAAAATAAATAAATGAGGGACAAGAATGGGGGTTCTGGAAAGGGTTTGGGGACACAAAGGGGATGTTCCAGGCATAGTGAAGGGTTCTAAACTAAAAGTGAGGGTCAAGAGAAGAATCTGGGACCTGGAGAGATGACTTAGCAGTTAAGAGCACTTGCTGCTCTTCCAGAGGGTCCGAGTTTAATCCCCAGCAACCACATGGTGGCTCACAACTGTCTGTAACTCCACTTCTAGGAGACTCGAATGCTCTCTTCTGGCCTCCTCACAAACCCTGCGCGCATGTGGTGAACAGATATGCAAGCAAAACACTCATACACGGAACTTTCTTTTAGAGAGGAGGAGGGGAGGAGAGGAGACTGAGTTAGCATCCGGGGACCGGAAGCATGTTCGTACCTGAAAGCGCATCTGCTGGGCCTTCTCTGGATCCACAGCGGCCACGTGCTGGTAGTGCCTCAGGGTGTGCCTCTGCTCCTTCTGCTCCGCTCGCAGGTAGCGTCTCAGAGCCATCAGAACTCGCTCAGCCTGTGGAAGGAACTAAGGCTGTCCAGGCTGTTCTTAATCCTTCTCAACTGGTGTTTGCCCTCGCCCCTACCTCCCCACACCTGAGGCGGATCGCCCTGTAACGCTGCCAGGAAACCTTCCAGGGCGGCTCGGCGCTGGTCGTTGATCAGAGCGATGACTCTGGTGGCGTGGGTCTCCACCAGGCGCTGTCGCTCACCAGATACTTGTTCTTCCAAGGTCTGCAGTATGGACTGGAAGTGCTAGGGAGAGGTGCAGAGAGAGGAGAGAGAGCAGGTGGGTGAAAACCTGAATAAACATGAATCTAGAACAAAGAGGGTGGGCTTCGGTGGGTCTCCTTCCCGACAGTGCCAGTCTGGGATGGAAGGCTCCATGGAAGGGATAGGCTGCAGGGTCAGGTAGAGGTGGGGCGGGGCTAGCCTGAGGGTGTAGGCTGTAAGATTAGGTAGGAAAATATAAAAGCAAACTGGTCAGTTAAAGACATCCCCCAAAGGCAACCGTAGGGAAGTGGGGCCAAGAGTTAGGAAGCTGGATTTGTTAGAGAGGGACTGAGAAAATAAATGAGACCAGAGGGACAGGACCAACCACAGCCAGGAGACAGGGCCTAGCTTTGACGGGAAAACTTCAGAGAAAGGACTAGCCATTATTCCCTGTTTGAGAGAGGATTCCAAACCAGCCCCCAGGGGGCAGTGCTGGCTCAGCAGCAGGCACCAAGCCCTGGGCTCCATTCTGAGCAGAGGCAGTGCCAAGTGTAAAGGTGGGACAGGGAGGGGACAGATGAGGAGAAAGGAATTGAAATGGGTGGAGTGTTCCCCAGTAGTAGGCGGGCATGAGGGCGACTCGGAGGAGGGGGTCCTACCTCATTCAGGGCCTGCCTGTCGGCTTTTGGCAGGTTCTTAGATTGACTGTCAGCCATGGCCCATTCACGCATCACCTAGGGGTGGATGGGGGGGCTTCAGGATCCCATGATCTATCCTGCTTCACACAGGGAGTCCCCCATACCCATCTCCAAGGCTTAAGAGGATGAAAATCACCTAGTACCATTGATCTTTGGGTTCCCAAGAAGGAATAACCAAGGGTTTGTGTGTTTGTTTGTTTGTTTGTTTGTTTTTCTTTAGATACAGGTTCTCATGTAGCCCAGGCTGGCCTCAAAGTCATTATATATTTGAGGCTGGTCTTGAACTTCTGATCCTCTTGTCTTAGCCTCTCAAGGATCCGGATTAAGGCATATATTACAGCCAACCAGCTCCAAAGGAATTTAAAGTGGATCGTGCCATAGACCAGAGTATCTATGGAATCCGATGGCATTTCCGTGGTCTGTGAGGCAGATCAGTAATCCATTGCCTGAGTATGGGCTTAGGTTAGAAGGATGCTTGGTTACCCTTTAGAGGGAGTGTCAACAAAGAATTGCCCTGCATTTATGGAATCCTGCGGGGATGCTGGGTTCCTGGTCTCATTACCTCATTAATCTGGCGCATCCTACGCTCCTCCAGGTCCATCTTGGCCCTCAGGAAGCCCTCGTGCTCGCTGATTTCCCCAGGCATGCCAAAGTAGACATCCACGCCGTCAGTGGGCCTTGGGGTGGGAGTGACTGCAAGACAAGGGGTCGGGTAGGCAGGCCACTCTCCTTCCCTGAGAACTACATTTCCCAGAATGCACTAGAGACAAGCATGAATCCTGTTTCCCATGGTTGTTGCCTGGCATCATGGTCCTAGGACTGGCCAGTGTTTGCAAAATTCTGGAACCCATCATACCGTCTTCAAAGCAATGTCTGTCAAACGACTCCTCTTCCGAGCATCCCTTACTTGAGCCCTTTCCCGCTTCATTCTTCACAGACTAATCTATCGGTATCCAAAGCCAGGGCTATCTCCTCCATTTCCCCAGTTGTGCCCGTCCCCACTAGGTCACTCCTAAAGGCACCCCTACAGTCCCCCAAATACCCAAACCACAAATGCAGAAGAGGGGGCGGAGAGGCTGACTCACCTCTGCTGACCATGACAGGGGTGTGGGAGCTGGGGGTGGGGCCCTTTCCTCCTCCTCTTCCTCCTTCTTCTTCGGCCTGAGGGGGCTCTACGAAGTAATCGTCTACTGGCTGAGGGAAAGATTCCACCTCCTCTTCATCCTCACCTCCCTCTGCTCTGCTCCCCAGGGGCCAGGACCGGGTAGAGGGGTCACTGAAGGAGCAGAAGACTCAGCCAGTAAGATCTCCAGACAGGCCCCCAGGCTCCCATGCCCCCCTCAAGAGCCGCGGGGGTGGGGCTTGTGTATAGAAAGAGTCTCTGTCACTCACCCAACTGCCATCCCAGATGGGTCAGGAGTTGTGGGAGGTGGACAGCATACATACTCCACACCTCGGAACCGATCAGAGCCACAGGGCAAAAGCATGCCAGAGCCATGCAGGATGAGGTCCTGAGAGCTGCAGGCCTGCAGGAAGAAGAGGCCCGGAGGCCGGAAGGACCTGGTTGGAGGGTGTGGACAGAAAGCTGGAAGCTGCGTTCTGGAAGCGGCTGAGGGATGGAATTCCTACATCCCAGTTGGAACGCTTGGGTTCTGGAAGGGAGAGCCTAGATCCCCAGGTTCTCGGTTTAGGAGATAGGTGGGACAAGGCCCTAACCTCCTGAGCCTCCTGATGCCTCCTGGTTGAACTCTCACACTGGTCCATATGCTCCTGGTGCAAGAACCGACAGCCTTCCGGCACCAGCAGGGCTTCGCTCACAAACTCGCCAGCTGGGGAACGGGAGACACCAGAATCATCATAGCCGGCCCTGCCCTCCTCAGAGTACAGGCATTTTATAGCTTTCTCAGCCATCACCCAGACTTCTAACGTAGCCCATGCTGGGAGGCTCCCACTTCACCTCAGTTCTCATCCCCCCCCCCCGCAGTGGGTGACTCACGCAGGCAATGGAACGGCACAACCTCATGGTGGGGATGGGCACATTTGCCACTTCGGGTACCCCCACACCAGCGCTCCATCGGGATGGCCTGTGCAGCCTGCTCCACACGTGCTATGTGCAGCTCTGGGTACATCTGTAGGACACAGTGTGTGTGGAAGGGGGGCGATCAGCCTACTGGCTAACCCCGGCTAACCCCTGCTTTCTGCATCTCCTGTTTTGCAGTGCTGGAGATTGAACCCAGGGCCTTGTGCACACCAAAGCAAGACTCTACGACCAAACTACAGCCCAGCCCTCTTTTTACTTTTTATTTTGAGACCAGGTCTCCATATGCTTCCTAAACTGGTCTTGAACTCATTCTGTAGCTTACATGGGCCTTTAATTTGTGATCTTTTTACCTCAGCCTTTCCAATAACTGGGATTACGGGCCCAAGTCACTATGCTCAGCTTGGACAGTCCCTTTTCAAGTTTCTGGTTGTGAAGGACATCCCCCCGGGCCTTCCTCTCTTGTCTATAGAACAGGTTAATGTATAAGCCTCCGATGCTAAGCCTCGGTCCATGGTCTGTTCCCTAGTGGTGTCCTTAAATTCACCATTCTTTTGGTCTTGGTAAAGGTCCCCAGACCTGTTCATGCCAAGCTCAACTTCTCCAAGCCCATGTTTCAGGGCGACCTTGCTCGGCAATCAGGTTTCTTTCTCAATGTATCTCGCCCTCTTTCAGGCCCTGCCTTTCTCTGTTTAGTGTCTAAGTAACTCTTCTCTTTATATTAGCCCCGCCTTTTTCACGTCTCTTAGGCAGGCAGCCTCTCTCAATGGGCTCCAGCGCTTACTGAATCTTGTTGGTTTTAAAGATCTTTTGATCTAAGCCTTGCCTCTCCCTCGGCCACGCCCACTTACACTCCCACTTTTTCTAAACGGCTCCACGGATTCCTAAACCTGCCACTCTTCAAGCGATCTTGATTAGTTGACGGTTTTTTTGTTTTTTGGGTTTTTGTTTTTTTTTGCAGTCTCTTCCCCCCACCCCCCATAATTTCTCTCATAATCAAATAGCTTCCGCGCTAGCCCCTCCTAGCCTCTTCGCTGGCCACAGACCCCAAGCTTTCACTGGCTTTCCAGATCCTCTCATCTCTCTGCCAAGTCCAGCTTCCTCAAGGGTGACCCCGCCCCAGCCTGGACCCACTTTCTCGTTGACCACGCCTCTCCCCGTGGGGTCCCGCCCACCTGTCTGCAGTACTCCAGCACGCGCTGCGGGTCCAGAAGACAGCGTCGTGATCGCTGTGGGTCTGGTTCCCAGCGGCCGGTGCGCAGGTCCCGGTGAAGGGTTAGACGCCCACATAGTCCAGCCACTTGGGCCGATCCTGGAGCCTGGGAATGAAGGCAGATGGGGCAGTGAGGAGCCAGAGAACGTTGTCATCTGGGTTGTCTGGTCCCTTGCTCCCTAAAACCTAGATAGGACTCCTGCCCCTATCGTCTCTAGCACCAGCTCCTTCTAAGCACCTCCTGGGTGGAGAGACTGTTCCCCGGGAAACAGATCCCGTGGGGCTGGAGCGCCCCAGCTCTCCCGTTGCTATGGTGACCCGGGTCCTCCCCCCTCCCCCGTTTCTCCAGGCCTTGTAGCTGAGAAGACAGGCTCCGCCCCCGCCCCATTGGCTTGGGTCTGGAGCCTGAAGGGGTTAAACGTGAATCGTTGGGGGTGGGGGGCAAACCCAGGCGTTCTGGCCCCTCCTCCATCCATCCCCAGTTCAGGTTCACAGTGAGGGGGTGCAAAGACGACAGGGCCCGGCTTCCAGCAGGCCTGCACATCAGACTAGAGGAGCTATATCCGGATTGAGTAGTGTGTGGAGGCCTGGACTCCTGGATGTTTGAGGGCAGGGGGTTCATGTGGGTCCAGAGGATACAAGGGACCTGGGTTTTTAGATCCAAGCGTCTGCTGCCTGGTGCGTCCTACGCTTAGGTGGGCAGGGCTTGGGGCTTTGTCGTCTAGGGGTGCTCTGGATTTCTTGGACCAGAGGCTCTTGGAAAGAGCCAGGTCCGACGATGCGGGTGGGAGGGGGCAGGGACGTCAGACGATGGAGGAACCTAGGAGAATCTACAGTTCGGATCGCGTGGGGCAGGCCACCTGGCCAAAAGGACTGTGGTGATCGTCCTGCGTCCAGGTCCAGAGGCCCGGTCCCGCCCCTTCCCCATCCCCAGGATCCGGCCGGACCTCACCTCGGCCGCGCTGAGGCTCCCACCAGCCAGGTTCCCGACGGCGAGCTGCGCGCGCAGAAGAGCAGCAGCGACAGTGGCAGCAACAGCGGCAGCGGCGGCGGGCCCCGGCGGCGACCCTGACCGCGAGCGGCGGGGCTGGCGGGCCCCATGTCCGGGCCTCGGGCCCTCGCGTCCCCTGTGCTCCCGCCCGGCCCTGCCCGGCCCCAGCGGTGACAGGAGCTCCCAGCGCCACCGCCGCCGCCCGCCGCCTCCTCCTCTCCCGCCGCCCCCGGGCTGCGCCGGCGCCGCCAGCCCCGCCCCGCGCCAGCCCCGCCTTCCCAGCCAGGACAATAGCGTGGCGGCTCTGCGCACTGAGAGGCTCCGGAACCCCGGGAGGGAGCCTGCGCCAAGTCCCAGCCCCTCAAGATTCCAGGTGTCACTGTCCGCGTGAAGGCCGAGTCACTAGGCTCAGTCCTGGGCGTAGCCGGTTTTTTTTTTTTTTTTTTTTTTTTTTTTTTTGTTTTTTTTTGACTTTCACCCTTAGCCTTCTCTTCTGGCAAATGCAGTCACTCATCATCAGCATTGTCCTCCTCCAAGGATGCCAGAGTCCATGGAGCAGGGGTCCTCCATAAATTCCCCTCTCGAAGGTCCCAGAAATTATAGACCTCCAAATTTTCCCCAGTCAAGATCACAGGGGTGTGATAGGAATGCCTGAAATCCCAGCACTTGAGAGGAGGGGACAGGAGGATAGGAGTTTGAGGCTAGCCTGTCTACATGCAACCCAGTAAACAAAACATTGTAGCTAGGTAAGGCTTGCTCCCTTCCAGGCCTCTTCTGTCTCAGGACCAGAGGCTATGTCTGCCACCTTTGCTTCCTCAGACCTGGGAACACAGCCTTCCTGCCCTGATGCCCAGGTGTCTGGACCTTCAAATACTCCCTCCAAAAATCCATAACTGAAGCCCTAGACTCTTTCTTTACAGTTGACTCAGGTCAGGTGCTGGATACTATAACCTTAGAAGACCCAGCACCTGAGGACCACTGTGTAGAGCCCCCCAATTCTCACCCCTCTAAAGACCACCTCAAGTCTTCTGCCTAAAGGGTTCACTGTTTTGTCTTAAGTGAGTGTAGAATATTCTATTTTCCTGGGGCTAACTGAGGCAGCCCAGCCGTGTATGTGTGTGCATCTGTATGGACTTCTAGTTGTCTGTCTTGTGGAAACCTGCCCACATTTGTCTGTCTTTGTGCATCTCTGTGGGTGTGGTTGGGGTAAGGTGGAGGTGTATTATTAAAAGAGCCTAAAGTGGAATGGTAATGTGCCCCTGTAATCCCAGAGGGCCTGAGGCAGCGAGATCAAGAGTCAAGAGTTCTAGGCTAACCACTGAAGAAGGCTCAGTGGTTAAAAGCACTGGCTGCTCTCTCAGAAGACCTGGGTTCAATTCCCAGCACCTACACTGTCTACAACTCCAGTTTCAGAGGACCAATTCCTCAGTTCTGTTCTCAGGGACCAGACATGTATATAGTGTACATGCAGGCAAAAAACCCACACAAGTAAAATAAAAATAACAAATCTTAAAACACATACACACACACACACACACACCAAAAGTACCTACAGTAGTAAGCCAGTAGCAAGGGGCTGAGGAAAAACTTAGGGTGTCATTACTACTGCCACCCCATATGCTAGGGAAGAGGAGGGACTATACACAGTACAACCTTTACAGGCCTCTTCATTCATGGAAAACACCAGGAGACTTCGCCAAGCACATTTGTGTCTTTGCCCCCTATTTTATTAAACATAAATATTCTTATCCCAAGAATCCCCTTGATTTCTTTTATTTTCACCCTACCCCATTCCTTGGATGCAATTCTTTCTGTATCTTTAAGGAAGGAATCAAGATAGTGGCCATTTTGGTTCCCAGAGAATGAACAACCATATTGGCTATACGTTTATTGGTCAGGACAGGGAGGGGGATTATTCCTTTCATCTTGATTTGTCTCATCCTTCCTCTTGATGCAGATGGTCCTGTATCTTCTCTACTTGCTGGAAATGCCTTCCATCTATTTCCCTAGTTCCCGTCACCTCCTGTCTTTGTTCCTCTGCAAAGTATTTAGTTGCCATCTTGAATGTCTTTCTCGCAGGAGAGCAAATAGGTATGGTGGCCATATTGCTCCGATTTGGAGAATCCGCTTTGGCTGGACTGAGTGTACATCAACAGTCCTGATGCTTGCAACCATCTTTCCCTCCGTCAGCGTTCAGTTTTGGAGGGGTTGGTCGTCAACTTGCTCTGACTCCCCAGAAATCTGGACAACACACTATATGGCAGGCTGAAGATCCTGAGACTCTCTCCAATTGGAGAGATGTATTCACACGTGGGTCTGTAGACGCTGGTGGCTGGGTGGAGACAAGGTAGCATAGGGGAAGGGGGGAGTTCCAGAGCTCAAATCTGGGGGTCCAAAGGATGTGGGTTTCATGTAGCTGGTGAAGGCGCGGGGATGAGGCGTGGTGAGATAACCTGCCCGAGCTCTGTAGAGTCTGCAGGGAGGGACTAAATCCAGATGTGGCTTGAAGTCATAGTAAGTGGGGGTCCCCGGAAGACCAATCGGAGAGGGTGGTGGCAAGAAGAGGCCTCCTCCAGGGGCTTCCCCAAGGCTAAGGCTCACACTGACCCCTCGAACCTTGTAGTAACCGTTGGTTGGATCCTGAGGAACAAACAAGATTTGGATAAGGAATGTGTGTAGAGAGGTGAGGATCATGGGTGGAAAGACACACTGAGGTACAGCTGGACCTAGAGGTAGGCATGAAGGCAGAAAGAGCAGAGGCAGAGACTCCCAGAGAGCTAGACATATAGACCAGCATAGAAAGGGTGGGGTGGGGTGCTGGCTTCCCTTAGAACAAGTGAGGTCTAGTTGAAGTTGGGGAGGGAGAACATGGGAATGGGGGAAGGGAGGGAGAGAGGGAAGGAGGGAGGGAGGAGGAAGGCAGGGAGAGAGTGAAAGAGAGAGAGAGGAAGAGTGGCCTTTAGGTCAAGAGAAAAGCACACTCAAGTATAGACAAGAAGGTTTTAACTGGGCTTAGAGATGTAGTTCAGTCAGTAGAGCACTTGTCTAGATGGCTCAAGGCCCTTGGTTTCATTTCCAGCACTACATAAAGTCAATGTGGAGGCCTTTAATCCCAGCGCTCAGGAGGATAATCAGGAGCTTGTGAGCATTCCTGGCTACAAACTCGGTGAGCAGCTGGATCCTCGAGACTCTTTTCAAGGAAATGTCCGTCCAAATGAGGGCTTTAGAATGGGAGCCGGGGTTAAAATCAGTGTGTCTATCCTAAGACAGAATTCCAAAGTAGAGGTGTATTTAGGGAATGTGAGGGTAGGGTGAGACATCGTGGAAGGAAGCCCCATGTCTGGAAGACAGCAGTTGAACAAAGAGACACTTCGAGGTGTAAAACACGGCAGATGGGGGAAGAAGGGCTGGAAAGCAAGGCAACTATCAGTCAGTAACAGAAGACACTGTGGCTGGGGAGCTGGGGACTGGCCCAGGAGGTGAGAGCGCAGTTAAAGGCAGGACTTTTTGGGGTGAGGGGGCTCATGACAAGGCATCTCTACATCGCCCTGGCTGTCTTTCCACCACACCATGATGAACTCAGGTCATAAAGTTTGGCAAGCGCCTTTACCTGATGAGCCATCTCTTCCTCCCTTGTTTGTCTTTTTGATTATTTATCTATCTAACTATCTATTTATTTATTTTTATTGAGTCGGGTTTCTCTGTGTAGCCCTGGCTGTCCTAGAACTTACTCTGTAGACCAGGCTGGCCTCACACTCAGAGATCCACCTGCCTGGGCAAAGGTCTTAAGGTGACAAAATTAAAAGGAGAAGAGAAGCTGCCAAATGTGCTCAGGTCTGAAGTTTGCAACCCCAGCAATCCAGCGGCTACACGAGAAAGACTGTGCGGAGCCCAAAGCCAGCTACAGCGAGACCTGTCTCTACAGAATTGTTCTGTTTTTGAAGTGGGATGAGCCAGAGACTCAGTGACTGAGGGTGAGTCCTCGCCCAACACTCACCTTTGTCTCCAGAGCCTCTTTTTCCTCAAGAACCAAATCACTGTGGTCAGTGAGCACAATGGGACCCTGAGGTGGGCAACAAATGATAAGCCATGGTCAGAAGATCATCCTACCTGTCTGTCTGCCAATCCCAAAGTCTTTCATGGCCTCCCTTAGAGGCCAGGCTGAAGAGAGCTGAAGGCTAGACTTGACAACACAGAAGGCTGTGAGGACACATTGAGCTGACAGGATAACTGGGAGCAAACGTACTTGCAACTGTGAGGATACTGTGGGTCTGGGGTCATCATGTTTAAGACTGGGGGGCCAAGCTGGTTATAATGGTACACGCCTTTAATCTTAGCACTCAGGAGGCAGAGGCAGGAGGATATCTGATTTGGAAGCCAGTCTGATCTACATAGCTAGTTCTAAGACAGTCAGGACTGCATAGAGAAACCCTATCTCAAACAACAACAAAAAGCCTAGGGCCATACTTGAGTTGTGCTGTGTTGTTATGTTGGTCTAGGGGCACAATGGAATGTGGGGACCCAGAATCTTACCCGGTCTTCACTGCTGCCCGTCTCCTCCTCAGGGCCACGGGAACTGGAACCGTCACTGCTTCCTGGGATCCGGACCAAGTTCTTTTGCTTAGAGTGAGAGCCTGAGGCCCAGGATGTGAGAGACAGAGGTAAGGGGGAGGTGACCAATACTTGGGAACAGAGTTAACTGGATAAAGTGGGCTAGGAAGTCTAGAACCCACCGAGAACTCAAGCCTGGGAGAGATGGAATGGAGCTGGGGTGATCCCAAGGAAACTGAGTCAGGACTATGATAAGATGAGCCCTGTGCAAGCTTTGGGAGCCAGGAATGGAGCCAGGTCCCAAGGCTGTCAATCAAGGGTATCAATCAAGGGGTTGGAGGGGATGGAGAGGAGTCGGGGTTGGACTGAGGCAGGTTCAAGGCGCTGATACTTGCCATGGCGCCAGCAGCAGAGGACCACTCCAGTGATGACCATAAGGACAGAGGTGGCTGCAGAAGCTGCTCCAGCCACAATCCGGACAGTGGGTAGGAAGTCTAAAAGGAGCAGACAGGGTGTGAACAGTGGGCAGCTAGTCTGTAAGGAGCACGTGGGGTGTCCTGAGATGGCTGATCAAAAGACAGGGGTGGGGGTAGCAGGGAAACAGGGGCTCAGGGCTTGGCTTTGGGATCCCTGGAGTCAAAAGACTGCTAGTCTTTTCCCCAGATTCGTAGTGCGCTATGTGTAGTGTCTGAGGACCCATGAATTTGGGGATTTGTAGCTTGAGAGTATGTGAATTTAAATCCCTTGGCAAGTCACTTCTGTAATCACAGCACTTGGGATGATGCAGGAGGACTGCCAGTAGTTGAAGACCAGCTTGGTCTATCTGAGACTCTGTCTCGAAAATGAAAACAAAACTCCAATAATAAACTAACAAACAGGGCTGGTAAGATGGTCCCATGGGTAAAGGTGATTGCTACTAAGTCTAATGCCCTGAGTTCAATCCTGGGGACCCACATAATGGAAGAGAGAAATGATTCCACAAGCTGCCCTCTGACCTCCACATGTGCACTGTGGCAGAAACATGACCCTCCAGATAAGTGATAGATAGATAGATAGATAGATAGATAGATAGATAGATAGATAGATAGATATAAATGTAAGCAAACACCATAACTTTAGGGATGCTTAGAACTTGAGAGTCTTTTATTTCACAATTTCCCATATTTGTAGATTCCTAGTATGGAGTGGCATCTCCATTTAGGGTTCTGTATTTGAGAGAATTATTGATTTGGTGGTCCTATGATTCAAGAAATTCATAGGGCTTTTTTTGTTTTTGTTTTTATTGTGTTTTAAATGCTATTGTATGTATGTATATGTGGGGGGGGAGTATATGAATGGAGGTCAGAGAACAACTTTGGGGTATTGGTTCTCTCCTACCATGTGGGTTCTGAGTGCTGAACACTGGTCATCAGACTTGGTGGCAAGTGTCTTTATCCTCTGAGCCATCTCGCTGTCCTGAATTCATAGTTTTGAGATTCGCTAGGTTTGGGGAGTCTGCATTTAAGGAGCCTTATAGTTCGGTAGCTTCACCTTGGGAACCACCGTGTTTGTGGGGTTTGGAATGGTCAGGTTTAGGGGGTCTTTGGGTCAATAACTCACCTCTACGGCCCAGGCGGATCTGGATTCGTCCCTCACCTAACCGGTTGCGGGCACTGCAGTTGAAGCCGGTGGTGAAGTCGGACTCCTCGGTTCCAGAAATGTGTAGCACAGAAATAAGGCCTGGGCCCTGTCCCCCTTCCACTTCCGGGGCTGGGAAGGCCTCCACTAGGAACCTGCCTCGTGAACCTGCCTCCAGGAAGCCCTCGTCCCAAGACCAAACCTAAGAGCCAGGTCGGGGGACAAAAAGTCAATTAGGAGTTGGGAAAGACAGAGGGGCTGGTGGGACGTGGGAGATGTCACTGTCAGGTGTGGGAGGGCTGGTGTGTCACAGAAGTGAAGGTCCTTTCCTTACCACGGAGTCTGGAGCAGGGGAGGCAAACACCACACACTGAAGACGAGCAGGACCCCTCAGGAAGGCTGGTGCCGGGAGCAAGGCTGTCACTACAGGGGGTGCTGGAATGCAAACTATAGACCATTAGACACAGGTCTCGATCTCTCCAAAACTAATTCTGAATAAAGCGAGGTCAGACCTGGTCACTGTGGTTTCACCCCTTAAAAAAAAAAAAAAAAAAAAAAAAAAAAAAACCAGGCCACACCTCTCTACTGACCATAACAGAATAGGCCTGCCCCTTCTTCAACAAGTCCAGCTCCAATCCTAGTCCCTATAACTTCCTTTCAACGCCCGCCCTCTCGGCCCACCCCCTCCCCATGACCCTCCGGTTCTCTCACTCACCGTTCACCGGTCAGCCTCGCCTGCGCTGTGCCGCCTCCCAGACCCGTTCGCCTCGGCTCAGCTCTGCATACATAGTCGCCCGCATCCTCCAGTGCCGCGGAACGGAAGCCGCAGCGTGGGCCCGGAGCTCAGCACCTAGCACAGGGAAGGGGCATCAGAGACAAGCCTCGGGGAAGAAGTCTCCGTCCAGTTCCAGCTACTGTCATAAGCCTCAGATCGGACTCCACCTGAGAGCCACCGAGGCGGGTCCAGGTTATCCGTGGAAATGGGTTCCCGCGCCAGGCACAGCTGAAGGAGGCGTCTTTCCCCACGTCCACAGACACAGACTTCGGTTTTGCCTGCAGAATGGGTCCATCTGGAGGAGAGGGAAGAGTGGGGTGGAATGAGCCCCTGACCCAGGATCTGCTTCTCCAAAACACTGTAGACCCAAGCTTAGGTCCCCAGGCAACACCCGCCACTAAATGTCTACGCCCACAAGCCCTGCCCTCACCCCTGCCACGCTTAGATCTTGTTGTAATCCAGCCAAATCCAGCCCTACACCAGTCCTAGGCCCCGCCTTCTGGTACGACCACGCCCACCTCGATCCACCCACGGCCCCGCCCCTTCTCACACAACACTTCCAGCGCCGTGCTGCGGTTGGCGCTTCCGACCGCGTTGCTGACCTCGCAGGACACCGGCTCAGTCAGGAACGTGGCATCCGCAACGACCTCCAACCTTGGCCCACGTGCCCCGAGCACCGGGGATCCCCCCTTCGCCCACCTCGGAGACAGGGACGTTATTAATGTCGTCCTCTCTCCTCAACTGCTAGAGACAGGTGACATTTTTCCTCACCTGTATCCAGTGACCGGAGGCTGGGCAGTGGCTTGACACAGGAAAGTCACCTTCTCTCCCTCCTGCACAGTCTGGGGCTCAGCAGACAGAGTCACCTTTGGGGGATCTGTGAGAGTAGGGTGTGGCTCTCTAGCTGTCTTTTCTTTCTGAGGCAGAAGCTGGGCTTTCAGTTCCCAATCCTCCAGGTACCCCAGCGTGCCGTCCCTCTGCCCCCTCTTTCCTGTATCACATGTAGGCGGTCAGGCCCACCCTGGTCTTTCCAGGACCAATTGCACTCACATTGAAGGCTCAGTGTAACAGCGGTGTCCCTCCCAGTGGGCAGGGCCTGGCTTCGCGCTCTGCAGATCAAGGTGGCGCCATCGTCGTGACTGGAAGGGGTCAGGAATAAGGTGTTTTCTATTGTTCCAGTGGCCTTGTCCTTCAGCGTGGTCTAGAGGTGATAAATACACAATAATTATTCTTTTCATTTTTGGTCAGGGTGTCACTATGGAGCCGAGACTGGAACTCCTGATTCTCCTGCCTTAGTCTCCTGAGTGCTGGGGCTACAGGTGTGTATTATTACCACGTCCCACATTAACAATGATTGCATCTATAACTTACATAAGAACCATCTTGGATACTTTTAATCGCTCACATGTTTTATTTAATTCTCTATATTATCCTATGAAGTGATTCATGCTACTATTTTTTCCCCATTGTACAGATAAGGAAACTGAGGGACAAAGAGGTCAAAACCATATGCGAAAGCAATAGTTAGCAAATGACTGAGCCAGGAAGTCTGGCTCTTGACCTGAATCACTGAATGGCTGCCATTCCTCCTAGATAAGCCTGGGGTTACAGTGGTCCCCG
The DNA here is from genome assembly GCA_021653895.1 of Mastomys natalensis. Classification (NCBI taxonomy): domain Eukaryota; kingdom Metazoa; phylum Chordata; class Mammalia; order Rodentia; family Muridae; genus Mastomys; species Mastomys natalensis. The sequence goes on from JAJTUV010000944.1 coordinate 367,284, forward strand.
AGTCTCGATAATGAACAAGGAACGGCAAAGAGATTTAGACCCAACCTGGTGGAAGCTGGTCCCATCCAGCCGGATCCCATCTCGAAACCACAGTAGTTCTGGGGCAGGTCGGGCATCCCCACGACTCCGACAGGTCAGATTTCCAGGAACTCCAACAACCATAGACACAGAGGGGCCGCCTAGTACCTGGGGAGCTTCTGGGGGGACTGCATGGTAGATCTGGGGTCAGAATTGAATCCCTCTCATCTCCAACCCTCCACTCCCCTACGGTTCCTGGGCTCTGCTACTCCCAAGTAGTCCTAGTTACTCCAACCCCTCACTCCCAGCTCCCACAGTGTAAAAGGGTTGGATCCTCACCCATCACGTGTAGTTGGGCTGGTCGTGACCGGAGACCTGCTTGTGAAGCCTGGCACTCATATGATGCTTCATCTTCCAGTTCCACAGGCTTAATGTGAAGGTCATGCTGGCCGCTGGCTGAATTTCCCGATATCCAGTACCGGGACCACCCTGGAGACAGAAGAGACCATTCATAATTCTGAGCTCCTGGTCTCAAGTCTTTTTCATCTCCAGGTATCCCACCTCAGGGAGCAGAGAAAGAGCCACACATTCCACAATAAAACACTATTAAAAAGCATGTGCTGGGACAGGGTATGGTGGAGCACACCTTTACATCCCAGCAGTCAGGAGTATGAGGCAGGCAGATCTCTTGAGGCTAGCCTGTTCTACATAGGGAGTTCAGGCTGCCTGGGATTACACAGAGAGACCCAGTCTCAAAGACCAAACTAATAATGGGGGGAAAGTGTGTGCTGAGTCCAGAGAGATTCTAAGCCTCCTGGCAATTTGTAGTCGTCACAAATTTGGGAGTGAAAAGGTCAGAAAGGAATACAAGAAAACAATTCCCATTAGGTCGAGCCAGATTCAGGTAGTCCATGCTTATAACTCCAGCACTCAAAAGGCTGAGGCAGGAGGATCTCGAGTTTAAGACCAGCCTGGGTTGCAGAAGGAGACCCAAACTCAAAACAACAAAACAAACCAACAAGCAAAAATTCCATATAACATTACCTTTCCCCTACCATAGAGGAAAGTAAAAAGGGGCGGGGCTTCTGAGGCGCTCACGTTAACCTGTGCATTAACTATATGACTGTCTATAATTATTGGCAAGGTATCCATGCAGTTCTATGATGTTTTAGAATAAAAATGAAATCTCCAAACACAGAAATCACATCTCTTCAAAGGCAATTCTTTTAAAACTCAGGATTCCCAAATATTCTCGGGAGTCTGTCAGTCTCCAAAGTTGACCTGTCAGATGCTAGCCCATGCCCAGCCAGCCCGAGACCAGCCTCACCTGGAAGGTCTCTTTCGCCACCTAGAGCCAGCCCATCCTTAGTCCACTGCACGAGACCCCTGTATGCGCCCAGAGCGCAGGGCAGCCGAGCTTCCTCCCCAATAGCACCACCAAGTCCTCTGGCTGTTGAAGGAAATGCGGCGATGAGCCTAGGACAAGAGGTACAGCTGAGCTTAGAAAAGGGATCCCCTTATACAAGACCCAGGGGGTCCAGTCTCCAAAGCTCCCTTCCTCAGACTCAGAAGCCATGGCGTCTAAAGTGCTCTCTCACACCTAGGACTAGGAGCCCTTACTGTCCTCCCAAACAAGGCGGTAATGGGCAAATAACCCTCTCTAAAGTTCCCCCTCGCGACGGGGGCTGGGGAGGGGTACCTGCATGTCCTCTGAAACAGCAGAGGAAAACAAGGAGGGCGGAGGCCAGCATCCCGCGTGTGCGTACCCCAAGATCTCGCAGACTTAGGGTTGCACTGATTCCCCTCCAACTTCTTCCTCGGTAGCACGCCTCTCACCACGCTGGACTGGAACCCCTCTCTGCACCCCACTCTTCTCTCCGGGCTGGAAGATTTGATGTCTGGCTCAGAGTCCCCGAAAGCTGGCTCATCCGCAGTCTCCAGTGTTCTAGACGGCTCACGGCTTGCAACCCTAGGACTCCGAGGGACTCACTAGGCGGGAGGGATCCTATTCGCCCCGCCTCCTGGAGACCCGGCCTCTTCCCATTGAGAAACTCCCGCGCCTTGTGTGCGGACGGCTAAGAATGCTCAGGGTAGCTGTCCGCGCAGCAGGCGGGCGCCCCTGCATTATCAGGGGGTCTGAGAGTTGGAACATCTGAGTCCAAGTTGGGGCCCTTGCACGAGTTGAACACCTGCACCCTGCTGAGGTTGAAGGGGAGGCGGGAATGAGGAGGAGGAGAAAAGGAGGAGGCGGGGGGGGGGCGTGGGAGGAGAGGAGAGAATGGAAGAAACTTGCTCAGCCCAAGTCCTGGAGGGACTGAGCTGAGTGGAAACCAAGCTATAAATGGGAGTCCCTGGGGCTTCGCCAGCTTCCGCGCCCTGGGGAGGCGGAGTCCAGGCTCCTGTGGGCCTGCGGGTCGCAGAGAGGGCACCCAGGTGCTGAAGGACCACTTAGGAGCCTTGAGAAAAGAGGGTTTCAGCTCTCCATCTCCATCTCCAGTCCCTGCTGCTTTGTTATCGCTGCAAGCCATAACATACCCTAAGATCTAGGAATCCAGCCTGACCCCTCCCCTCCAGCTAGAGTTCCTCCTTTCCCAGGACCCGGCAGTACCACCCACCCCTCTCTCCACCTAGCCGTCCCCGGCCCATCCGAGTGGTTGCTGGGCGACGGCTGGGAGGCAGCAGTGCCCTGGCTCTGGCAGGCAGGGAGGGAGGCTGGGAACCGCACAGCTTGTCCTGACAGCTCCCGTGCAGCCCAGCTGGGCGTTCCCACGCAGCGCAGCTGGCAGAGCAGGTGGGAGGGACCCTGAGCTTACTGAAGGGGCTGGAGATATTGGAGGCCTGAGACCCGAGTCTGACATTCCTGGACCTCTCAGAATTAAATGACCTTCAGGGCTCAGATTGGTACTTCTAACTATCAGATGGCATGGTTCAGACCTCTGCTGGCTGAGAAGCCTTGCAGCTGCCGTGTGGTGGAGTTGGGCCAGTTTCAGAATATCTAGTCTTAAGTCTTAAAGCTACTGGATTTGACACCAATCTCCTTCTCACTCACCCCCACGGGCCCCCGGAGGATTGGAAAACCAACAGACTAAAACAGCTGTGCTGAGTCCTATAGAAGTGGAGGGATTGAAGGCTGGAGGCCTAGAGAGAGAGAGGAGAGAAGAGAGAGAGAGAGAGAGAGAGGTCCTGGGAGGCCCCACACCTAAACCTGAACTCCTGGCTTCTATGTTTTGAAATAGGACAGGCTTGAGCCCAGGACTCCTGAGTCCTGGGGAGGAAGTCAGGTGATGAGGCTGTTTTTCCAGACACCTGACACAGCTTCCTTTTCCTGGCACTCTGGGGCCACGGGCATGGAAAAATGGAGAGCCTGGGATCCCCAGAGCATTCAGTGAAGGAAAACAGTCAAGGTTGAGTGTAGAAGGTTCACAGTAATTAAAGGCTCCAGCAACTGACAGCTCTACACCTTGGCCCCCAAGGATACCATCTGGCAAAGGCCCCTGTAACTGACTCCCAGGTTAGGTGTGTATGCGATCCGTTGATGGGTTTCGAGAAGGGAATGTGGACCAAGAGTGATGGATGAATCAATAATGGGGTGGGGCGGGAGAGAAAGACCAAGGGTTCAACCTTGGTAGAGAGCTGTGGGGAGCTCAGGCCAGATGTCTGGACTGCCTCCTGGAGGAGGAGCAGCCATGAGGTGGGAGGTTTGTGGGAAATGTGGGGCAAAAGAGAACAGTTGCAATTCCTGCAGGAGATAAGCAGGCAGCAGGGGCTTATCCCAAGCGAATGCGTCTGTGCACCCAGGTTGGGAGGGCAAGCCAGTCAACATATGCTTCTAAAATTCAAGGACCAGAAAGGGAGGGGTCAGCGAGAGTGACAGAAACGAGAAGGGGGTAGGGGCAGAGGAGGAGCGGGGAGATGGAATCAAAGACGTGGAGAAGAATAAGAAGATAAAACATCCTGGTGAGACACACACACATACAACACACACACACACACACACACACACCACACACACACACACGGGAGAGATTGGAGGAGTTGAGGAAACAGAAGGACTCTCACATGGCCTTGGGATTCAGATGTTCCAGCTCCCAAGACCCCCACCCTGTGTTTATCTGTGTCTGAGCCCACCAGGTTTCCACACACTGAGGTCTGTGGACACAGTTCTACTGACTGTCCAGATGCTCTGTGCGTACCTATACCAGACACTCTAAATATGTTCACAGATGAAAATTGGCTCTCACCTCTCCTGGGACATGCACCCTCTGAAAGCCACACCCGCACAGTTGACTTCTCTCTGTCCCACACTCTCCTGCATATTCTCCAGCAGAGGTGCCTGGTGCCACTGAGGGAAGAAGGATACTTGCCACAGTCTGGGCTGCAAAGATGTCATTGGGGGATGGGAGTTGTGTCCTTCCCACCCACACAGGCCTAGCTCTGGGTCCCATCCTGAGCTGGGAGATGGCCCTGGTCAGAAATGCTCTCCCAGGACCTTAGGGTCACCAGAGCTGGGGAGGCACCAAAGAATGTTTCTGGCATGTGCTGACAGGGGATTTCATTGCCTGGCTGGGAAGACTCAGGAAGGACTTGGGGGAAGCAGCAGAGTGAGCTCACACTGGGTCCAAGCAATGTCTCCATGCTGCGGCTGACCGCTTTGGCTTTCTGGGTTCATGAACCTGCTGGACCCAGAGTGGCTGGTGCTCTTGAGTGCCTGTGAGTGGGTGAGAGGGGGGTAGTAATAGATACGAAAGAAAAACAGAAGAGAAGGGGCATTTCTGAGCACTTGAGGTTGGAACTCAGAGAAAGAACTGTTAACAGGAGGAGAAAAGGGCAGAAAAGGCGACTCCAGGACTGAAAGACTGCGACAGTCCAGACAGCAGTCAAGGAGTCTAGGAAGATAAGGAGAAAGAATAAAAGGAAGGAAGGAAGGAAGAAGGAAGGAAGAAGAAGGAAGGAAGAAAAAGGAAGAAAGGAAGGAGGGAAGGAAAAAGGAAAGAAGGAGGGATGGGTAAGTTAGAAAAAGAGATCAAAAGAAAGAAAAGCAGGGGACACAGAGAGAAGCCCAGGGAAGACAGCAAGAGACCAATCTCCTGGTGATGAGTGCTAAGGGAGCCACTGTCAGAGGTCGTGGGGCAACCCAATACACAGAACTTCCAGATTGACTCCCCTGCTGCTCCTGGGAATGCTGACCACAGGTGAGTGGACCGCTGGCCTTGTAGTGCACACACCCTCAAGTGCCACCTTCCTCTTCTATTGTCAATCTCCAATCTCCTGTGTCCCCAGGCCTAGCCCAGCCGCCAGTCCCCACCTCAGCACCTCGAGGCTTCTGGGCTGTGTCTGAAAACCTGACTGCGGTGGAAGGGGCAACAGTTAAGCTGCGGTGTGGGGTCAGGGCCCCTGGCAGTGTGGTGCAGTGGTCTAAGGATGGGCTGCTTCTGGGTCCAAACCCTAGGATCCCAGGCTTCCCAAGGTACAGCCTGGAAGGAGACAGTGCTAAAGGTGAGAGAGGGCAGAGCCTGAGACCCTGAGGCACTGGCAGAGACAGTGGCATTGACCTTGGTGGCTCCATCTCCAGGTGAGTTCCACCTGCTTATTGAGGCCTGCGACCTCAGTGATGATGCGGAATACGAATGCCAAGTCGGCCGCTCTGAGTTGGGTCCTGCGCTTGTGTCTCCCAAAGTAATCCTCTCCATCCTAGGTATGGGTGAGAGACTCCCCTCCAGGAGTCACCAATCGGGGCTCCAGCCCTCTTCCCTCAGACCTGGGAGCCCTCCACCCTGGGCCCTGAGTTCAGTCTCATTTTCTGATTTCTTGGCCAAACCCTTCATGTACCTCCTAACAATGTTTTTACCCCAGACTCTTTCCCACCAGTTTCCCCCAAGGTGCTTCTGTTGACCCCCGAGGCAGGAAGCACAGTTACCTGGATAGCTGGGCAGGAGTATGTGGTCAACTGTGTGTCTGGGGATGCAAAACCAGCACCTGACATCATCTTCATCCAGAGTAAGTGGGGGTGAACTGGTAGGACACCCGACACCATTGGGATGGGAAGGGTGTTCCTGCCAAGTGTCCTCCTAGGGACCCCCAAAATATGTCTTCCCTGAAGACATTACCACCACAGGTAATGACGCTAATGTGATGTGCTGGATAAGAAAGAGATACTGTGGGGAGACACCCAGGAAACAGCAAGATGGCTGACAGGGTAGAGAGAGAGAGGATCAGCTCTCAAGGGAGCTATGGATGCCACTGTACTGCAGATGTAGGGGAGGGGAGAAAGGAGAAACCATAATACAGCCCTGAGAACCCCAGAATTCAGGGGGTCCTGACTGTGTGGGAGGGCCAAACTGGCACCCCAGCTTCTTGTCCTCCAGAGCCAATAAGAAAGGGATGCTATGTCCACCCTGAGCACTTCCAGAGCATGTTCCCACATCCGCCTTGGAAGAAGAACCCAGCACCCCTTGATCCAGCTTTCTTGTTGCCCCAAGGTGGACAGCCTGTATTGGACGTCTCCTCCAACATGAATGAGGGGTCAGAGGAAAAACTCTTCATCACAGAAGCGGAAGCCAGGTGTGCAAGTTGGGTTTCCTTCCTGTATTCTTGTTCTAGGTTGTCCCACAAGACTTCTGAACCTAATAATGCAATATGGAAACTTGAATTATATAAATACCCAGAACCCAACTCTTTACCTTGACTCTCAAAATTCTTGATGGTAACCACAGTTTGTAGGTATCAAGTAAAAGTATTTAGCCCAGGTAAGGACCTTGGGCACCCCAACTTTCACTGTTGAGCCTCCAAATCTCTCCCAGGACATTCTAGATCTTAGGATAAATCAGTATGGAGACTAGGCCAAAAGTGGGGACTTGGGATGTCCACTTCTTCATCTGGATCCCTATATTTCAGATGACAGCACTGACTCCAGAAACTTGTATTTCTCCATGGCAGAGTGACACCCCGGAGCTCGGATAATGGGCAGTTGCTAGTCTGTGAGGGGTCCCACCCAGCTTTGGACACTCCCATAACGGCCTCATTCACCATGAATATTCTGTGTGAGTGGGGAATGTGAGTAGTTGTGGGCATACAGGATGGATTTGGGAGCATGGGGAGATTTAAGAATGGTAGAAAATTCAGACAGTGTCGTCAGTCGCCATGTTGTGTACCTATAATCCCAACGTTTGGGAGATGGGAGCAGAAGGACAGTAAGGCCAGCCTGGGCTCCTGAGGGCTGGACTTTGTAACTCAGCCATAGCATATAGCCCAAGATGAGCATAAACCCAGGTTTCAAGCCCAGCACTGGAAAAAAAAAAACAAAAAAACAACATCCGAGGATAATTTAAGATTTATTATTGTTATTGGTGTTGGGTGTGATGTGTGCATGCACATGCGAGTGGAGAAGTCAGAGAACATCTTTCAGAAGTTAAGTCTCTCCTTGCACCATGGACTTGAAGTCAGCTTGTTGGGCTTGTGGTCAAGTGCCTTGCCTCCTGAACCATCTCCCTTGCCCACAAGAGGAGATTAAGGCAGATTATGGCACCAGAAAGAGTGGATGAGGTTCCCAGGCTCCCTGAGTGATCTATGCTTTCCAGTCCCCCCAGGACCTCCTGTCATCGATTGGCCAGGCCTGAATGAGGGGCATGTACGGGCAGGGGAGAGCCTGGAGCTGCCCTGCATAGCCAGAGGTGGAAATCCACCTGCTACCCTGCAGTGGCTGAAGGTAAGGATGGAGGGCTGACAGGGGATGGGGAAGGAGCTGTGCTGACATAACCAGATTTGCTTCTGTGTCCAGAACGGTAAACCAGTGTCCATAGCTTGGGGCACAGAGCATGTCCAGGCTGTGGCTCACAGTGTGCTGGTGATGACCGTCCGACCTGAAGACCATGGAGCTCAGCTCAGCTGTCAGTCCTACAACAGTGTGTCTGCAGGGACCCAGGAGCGAAGCATCACACTGCAGGTCACCTGTGAGTCCATACCCAGAAAGCCTTCTGTGGCTTCATATCAGGCCAATCGGATGCCAAAGACCTCACCATCAGCCCCTACTCCCATCTGTCTGGATTGAAGAACCTGGTCTGAATTCCCATCTCTCCTTGGTGTGTCTGTCCTCAGTCCCCCCCAGTGCCGTTACCATCCTGGGATCTGTGTCACAGTCTGAAAACAAGAATGTGACCCTTTGCTGCCTTACCAAGTCCAGTCGCCCTCGGGTCCTGCTGCGATGGTGGTTGGGTGGACGGCAGCTGCTGCCCACGGATGAGACAGTCATGGATGTGAGGATGTAGAAGATGATGGTTTGAATCCCTTGAGGCTCTGGGTCCAGAGGAGCCCAGACTGAGGCCCCAGTTCCTGGGTCGACAGTAGAGAGGGTGGGGAGGCTTATGTGTCCCTGCTGGGTCTGATGGACTCAGACCTCTGCTACCATGGGTGGGGGCTACTCAGGCCCTAAATCTGAAGCTCGTTTCTTGCTAGGGACTGCATGGTGGCCACATCTCCATGTCCAATCTGACACTCTTAGTACGGAGGGAAGACAATGGCCTGCCCCTCACCTGTGAAGCCTTCAGTGATGCCTTCAGCAAGGAGACCTTCAAGAAATCACTCACCTTGAATGTGAAATGTGAGCCTTAACCTGGAGCCCAGAGAGGCCTCGGGCTTCACAGACCTCACCCTGAGGATCCAGCCCAGATTGAAAACGGCTCTCTTCACTATCTCTTACTAGACCCTGCCCAGAAGCTGTGGATTGAGGGACCCCAGAGGGACAGTACATCCGGACTGGGACTCGTGTGAGGCTGGTATGCTTGGCTATTGGAGGCAACCCAGAACCCTCCCTCATCTGGCTTAAGGTAGGGACCAAACAAGAGCCCCTTCTTCCTTCCCTTCTTTCCTTCCTTCTTCTTTCCTTCCTTCCTTCCTTTTTCTTTTTTTTCTGTGTGTGTGTGTGTGTGTGTGTGTGTGTGTGTGTAATTTAGGTTTGGGCCTTGAATTTTATTTGTTTTTATTTCAGACAGGGTTTCACTATGTAGTCCTGGCTGACCTAGAACTCATTATGTAAGCCACACTGGCCTTCAAATTTAGACAGATTCACTTGAATCTGCCTGGATTAAAACTCTGACCAGCCTTTTGGTCCTCTTTTCCCCTCTACACCATCAGAATGTGGAGACACCCATATTTCTTGGAGAACTCTAGAGATTTTGAAAAGTCACAAATGCTATGAGAATTAATGAAACCTCCAAGGAGGCTCTGGAAAAATAATTCCAGGATAAAAGAAGGAACTTTGAGTCAAGATAGAAAATTCTAGAGATAAAATAACTATAATTCCATTCATAGTAAAGAAAATTCATTCACATTAAAGCTGGTGTTAAGGAAAATAAAGAATGAAGGAAGGGAAGGGAAAGAGATGGAGAGGGACAGAGATAGGGAGAGAGAGAGAGATAGAGGCAGGGATATATAAGGGTTAATATTGGAATTAGGGAAAAGGTCAGAGAAACTTTTGGGGAGAGTGGAAAGTTTTTGAAATTTAAAATTTTTATTTATTAATTTTAATGTGCATGGGTATTTTGTCTGTGAACCACATTCACTCATGAGGCCTTGAGGAGGTCAGAAGAGTGTGTCAGGTCCCCTAGGACTGGAGTTACAGTAGTTTGTTAGCTTCCATGTGGGTGCTGGGAATCGAACCCTGATCTTCTGAAGAGCAGCCCTTTTTAAGAAAAGCACCTTGGCGGCGTGAGGTGGCTCTTTTGTAATCCTAGCACTCCGGAGCCGAAGGCAGAAGGTCAAGAGTTCAAGATCATCCTTGGCTGGGGCACTTACAGGATCACTCAGAGGTCAACCCTGACTATGTGAGATCCTCTCTCCAGGAAAACAAGGCCAAAACAACAGAGGCAAAGAAAAGGGAAAGAGTAATATACCAGGTTTGGGAATTTCAAGGGAGTTTCCTGACACACAGTGTTCTGTAAATATCACAGTTCTGGGTTTGGGGGTGTGGTACCTGCAGCAGCAAAGGGCTGGTGAGGTCGTGGGGTGGGGAGCGGTGCACAATGAACCAAAGAGCCCAAGACTACCAAGGCAGGCAAGAGAGGCTAGAACCAGAGATACTCAATTCCAGACCCCACTCCTGCTGCCGCTGTTGAGGGCACCTTCATCACACAAAGGCCCTGTCTGGACTAGCGGGCCACCCACCCTGTTTGGGTCCTCAGGATTCACGCCCGGTGAGCGAGCCACGGCAGCCCCAGGAGCCCAGGCGTGTGCAGCTGGGCAGTGTGGAGAAGTCCGGCAGCACTTTCTCCCGCGAGTTGGTGCTGATCATAGGTCCGCCGGACAACCGAGCCAAGTTCTCCTGCAAGGCTGGGCAGCTCAGTGCGTCTACGCAGCTGGTGGTGCAATGTAAGCACGCAGGCCCAGCGGATGGGGAGTGTTGAAGAGAGGGGTGGTGTAGACTCCGAACCTTGTAGCCTAGGTTCCTCAGACTCCGAATCTCTAATCCATTAAGTTCCCCCAACCAACCTGACCATCCTGGCCAACTCATCCGCGCTGCGCCCAGGCGACGCCTTGAACTTGACCTGCGTCAGCATCAGCAGCAACCCCCCAGTCAACTTGTCTTGGGACAAGGAAGGAGAGAGGTGAGTTTACAGGAAGCCCCATCCGGTCCATGTTGTGGTCCTCCCCCAAGCCTGGTGGGTGGCGGGGGAACCAGCTGGATCCTCACCCAACTTCCCAAACTTGCACAGGCTGGAAGACGTGGCTGCAAAACCCCAGAGCGCCCCGTTCAAAGGTTCCGCTGCATCCAGGAGTGTTTTTCTTCGGGTGTCATCCCGAGACCACGGTCACCGGGTCACCTGCCGGGCCCACAGCGAAGCACTTCGCGAAACCGTGAGCTCCTTCTACCGTCTCAACGTGTTGTGTAAGTGCGCAGGCCTGACACCGCCCCTCCTATCCCTGCAGACCCCAGCTACCTTGACCTCTATCCAGAGTCTGTAACTTTCCTAGCCTTCATCCTGATCTCAGGTTGGCAGCAGTTCGAATCCACTCTCTCCGTCCTCCGCTTGGCACTAGCTGCCATCTTTTTGCAAAACTGGATCTTACTTTCTCAATTGTTAAATTTTAAAAGTTTTTTTTTTTTAAAGGAAATGAGTCATAACATTTTATTTCTGACCATTCTCATTTTTTTTTTTTTAAAATGTGTTTATTGTTTCATGTATTTGAGTACACTGTCGCTGTCTTCAGACACTGCAGAAGGGAAATCAGATCCCATTACAGATGGTTGTGAGCCACCATGTGGTTGCTGGGAATTGAACTCAGGACCTGTGGAAGAGCAGTCAGTGTTCTTAACCACTGAGCCATCTCTCCAGCCCTAATTTTAAAAATTTTTAAATTTAAATTTAAATTTAAAGCTGACCTGGAACCCAATATGTAGAGCAAGAAAGCCATGAACTTGCAGCAATCTTCCTGCCTCTGTCTGGAAATGCTGGAATTGCAGGCCTGTATGACCATATCTGGCTCCGCATTTTTTTTTTTTTTTCATTTTTTCAGTGTCTGACTGAGTAGCTCTGCTGGCCTGGAACTTACAAGCGATTCACATGTCTCTGTCTCCCACGTGCTGGGAGTAAACCCCACTTGTAATTACATCTAATTATTGTCTGTGCTTCCTCGTGTCTGTTGTGCCATGGTGAGCAGGTGGAGGTTAGAAAACAACTTTTTTTAAATGGCTTTTTGTTTGTTTGTTTTTTTCGTGGGGGTTGGGTATTGCGATAGGGTTTCTCTGTGTAGTCCTTGCTGTCCTGAAACTAGCTCTGTAGACCAGGCTGTCCTCAAACTCACAAGAGATTCGCTTGCTTCTGCCTCCAAAGTACTGGGACTAAAGGCATGCACCACCGCCACTGCCCAGCCTCACAGAACAATTTAAGGATGCAGGTTCTCACCTCCCACCTTGTGGGTCCTCGACATTGAACACAGGTTTGGCCGTAATCTTCCCAGCTGAACCATCCCGCCAGGTTTTAGCTTCTGTCTGGGACCTTGCCTCAGATCTCAGCTCTAAAAGTTGCCCTGTCCACTGCCTTTAGTCCTGGCCTCGACCCTAGCCTTAACTCTTGAACTCAGTGCCTTAACTTTACCGACTCTTGACTTCCTGGGGCGCCCCCTCTGAAGACCCTCCAGAGTTCCTAGGGGAGCAAGTGCGAGCAGTGACCGTGGTGGAGCAGGGCCAGGTGCTGCTGCCGGTGTCCGTGTCTGCTAACCCCACCCCAGAGGCCTTCAACTGGACCTTCCGAGGCTACCGCCTCAGCCCAGGTGGGATGTGGGTCGGGAGCAGGGTGGAGAATCCGGAGGGTGGGAGGGACTTCCAGCCTCCTGACCCCTCTCCTTCCTCAGCGGGGGTCCCCGGCACCGCATCCTGTCTGGAGGGCTCTGCAGCTGTGGAATGTGACCCGAGCTGACGATGGCTTTTATCAGCTGCACTGCCAGAACTCGGAGGGCACCGCCGAGGCTCTGTTGAAGCTGGCCGTGCATTGTGAGCCCCCTCAGAAACCCGGAAAACTAGGGTTTTTCCAGGAGCTGGTCTTACCGTGAAAGTCACGCCTACTCAAGTTTTCTCGACCTCACCCCAACACCATACACCCCCGCTCCCATACACACACATCAGACTCTAATCATCACAGAGACACAACGATGATGACAGGCCTATTACCTTGAGAATTCCCTTCCAATAAGGGCAAGCTGTACCCACCTCCAAACTATTCCCTACACCTCAAAGACACCCCTCCTCCCTGAGGTCGGTCCCCCTCACCCCGCAGGGCCTGTCACGGCCTAAGTGCCTTGTCCAATCACCTGTCTCCCAATAGATGCTCCGACCATCCGTGCCCTCCAGGACCCTACTGAGGTGAATGTTGGGGGTTCTGTGGATATAGTCTGCACCGTTGATGCCAATCCCGTCTTCCCAGAGATGTTCAGCTGGGAGAGACTGGTAAGCGCCTAGCCTTCGTGGATGGAGGTGGAGCTAGGAAGGTGCAGTCTCTTGGTTACTAGTGCCTTAGGAGTGGATGCCGGAGCGACTATACAGGTCAGGGTGTCTTCCGGAACTGGTTTTGTCAATGGCAGGCAAGTGTGTGAATGAGTGAATAGTGTGTGTGTCTGTGTGAGTTGTGTGGTGTGTGTGTGTGTGTGTGTGGGTGAGTGTAGTGTACGTGTGTAAATGGGTGCATGGAGGAACAAAAAATGGGTGGATGGCTGAAAAGGTAAATTAATAGATAGTAGGATGGGTAACTCCGCGCTTGATTGAGACTAAAGGGTGGATAAATAGGATTAGAAGGCACGCAGGTGAGTAGAAGGAAGTCTGTGGTATATACACACACATGTATCATACATATGATATATATGATATACCATATATCACATATATAACATATACATATATGTGCATATGTATTATGTATGTAAGCAGGTATACATAGCAGGTGTACATGTTTATGAATGTAGACACAGAGGAGTTACAAATGGCATGAATGAACAGAGAGCTTCATGGCTTGGTGCCTGGAAGGAAGACAAATGGGGCGGGTAAGGTGGTGCAGTGGTTAAGAGTACTATGTGCACATGGTGACCTGATTTCAGTCCCCAGACCCAGGATGGAAGGAGCAAAATGACCTTCAAGTTATTCACTTGCATGCTATTGCACACATGTGCTGCACTCATACACACACACATCATCGTATGTACATACATACATACATCATACATGCATACATACATATGTACATACATACATCATCATACATACACACACATCATACATACACACATATCATCATATGTACATACACACCTCATACATGCATACATACATCATACATACACACATATCATCACACATGCATGCATACATCATACATGCATACATATGTTCACACATCATACATACATACATACACATATCATCATACATGCATACATACATACACACACATCATCAACATAAATACACACACACACAAACTAATGATACAGAATGTCTAAAAACTGTAAAGCAAGAAGACAAAATGTCCTCTTGTTGAGCTGGTGAGTGAGTTGGTAGGAAGGTAAATGGGTGGCAAGGTAGGTTTGGTTCTTGTTTTGCTGTTTGTTGTGGTTGTTTTACATTTATTTGTTGTGACATGTTTTGTGTGTGTGTAATGCATATATGCCATAGCATGGGTATGTGGTTGTGACCCACGGGTTGAGAACCACTAGTGATGTAACCCATGTTGGCCCTAAGCGTGCTGTGTGGCAGAGATTGCCCTTATGGGATTGAATCACTTTTGAGCTTCCTGACTCCAAGGTCCAAGTACTAGAATGACAGGCTTGTGCTACCATTCTAAGACATTTATATTTGAAAGAGAATTTTGATCTATAGTCTAAGCTACCTAGAACTTGCTATGTAGCCCAGGTTGGCTTTGAACTTGGGATTCTCTTGCCTCTTCCTCCCAAGTGTGTATGAACCATTACATACAGCTCGGCTTGTGTGTGTTTGCGTGTGTATGTGTGTGTGCTTGAGACTGTCCAAGGCTTTTCCACTAAGCTGCAGTCTACAGATGGTTAGATGCATAGATGAACCAGGACTACCATCCTGGTTTCATGCATGAGGGCTTACACAAATGTATGGGTGGGTGATTGACAACTGGATTGGTGGATGGATGGATGGATGGATGGATGGATGGATGGATGGATGGATTAAATCGATAGTTGGATGGATAACAAGAAACAGTCCCAGTTTCTTAACTTTGTGGAAGGGGGCTTGAGGGGTGATCTGAGGACAGACTGGGGACAAGCTCCTGTGTCTTGGGATGCTAGGGAGAAGAAGAGGAAGATCTGAACCTGGATGACATGGAGAAGACGTCAAAGGGATCCACGGGGCGTCTGCGGATTCGCCAGGCCAAACTGTCCCAGGCTGGCGCATACCAGTGCATCGTGGACAATGGGGTGGCTCCGGCAGCCAGAGGGCTGGTTCGTCTTGTCGTCCGATGTGGGTAACTTCGAGGTCTGCCCACTGCCCACCGCCCTCACACGCTTCAACACTCAACATCACAGTGCTCCTTCAACCCATCCCAGTTGCCCCCCAGATGGATCATCCCGCTCCCCTAACAAAGGTGGCTGCCGCCGGGGACAGCACCAGTTCAGCTACGCTCCACTGCCGTGCCCGGGGTGTCCCCAACATCGACTTCACTTGGACCAAAAATGGGGTCCCTCTGGATCTCCAAGACCCCAGGTGAACCTGAGTATAACCAGGTCTCATTCCCACTCTATTCACCCAGCCCTGGGTTCCCTTCCTGAGCCCTACTGTGCCCTTTCTCCAGGTACACAGAGCACAAGTACCACCAGGGCGTTGTCCACAGCAGCCTCTTGACCATTGCTAATGTGTCTGCAGTCCAGGACTATGCCCTCTTCAAGTGCACAGCCACCAATGCCCTTGGTTCAGACCACACCAACATCCAGCTCGTCAGCATCAGTACGTTGGGAGTGGCTGGGAGGATGGTGGGGGTCAGGTTCTTGGGTCACCTGCCAAGTTCCTGGTTGACCAAAGCCAGGAAGTGCTTCTGATAGCTGAGAGGTGTTGATGCAGGGGAATGGAGTTTTGTTTTGTTGGAACAAGATCTTGCTATATAGCCCAGGTTAACCTCAGACTTACTATGTAGCCCAGGCTAACCTTGTATTTGTTGTATTACTCAGGCTAACCTCAGACTTGCTTTGTAGTCAATTCTGCTTCAAAATGGTGAGCTTTCAGCCTTAACCACCAAAGGGCTGGGTTACGTTTGGGGATCACCATGCTAACTGGGTTTTTCTTTGGAGTGGGGGTTGTAGATGTCAGATCCAGAGCCTTGTATATGTTGGGTAAGTTCCCTATTACTGAGCCACCCCTTAACCTGGGAATACAGCTCTTGTTCTTCAACGACTATGTGGAAATTTGCACCTCAATGTGTGCGAATTTGTACCTCAATGGCCTCACTTCAATTTCATAGTGATTGACAAGGCTTAGTCACATGTCCCTCCTACCAGGAGTGAGGTCATTTCCATTAGAAGCAAGTGGCTTGAGAGTATGATTGGGAATGTTATTCAGGGTGTCATTACTAATGTGATGTGAGGTTGGGGCGAAAGCTGTGTGTGTCTGCACGTGCCTGCCTGTGTGCGTGTGTGTGCATGTGTGTGTGCATGTGTGTGTGCATGTGTATGTGTGCATGTGTGCCTGTGTGTGTGCATGTGTATGTGTGCATGCATGCCTGTGTGCCTGTGTGCCTGTGTGCATGCGTGCCTGTGTGCCTGTGTGCATGTATGCGTGTGCACTCACTACATAGCCAAGGCTGTACTCAGACTCATAGAGATCTGCCTGCCTCTGCCTCCCATTTGCTTGGATTAAAGCTGTGTGCTACCATGTCCCACATTAGTGGGCTTTTGTGGTCATGAAAAGTCATGTACCAGAGAGACGGAATGTGAATCCATTAGTGGGCGGGTTCATATTGATGGTGAACCCAGTGACATTCTGTCCTGCTGTCCTAGGGTCAATCTGTAAATAAGTGTCCTTTCTGTGACTTACTTAGGACTATGGGTTTTGTTTTGATTTTTGTTTTGTTGTATTTTTGTAATTTAAAATGGTCCCCAAACAGAAGGCTAAAATGCCCTGTCATGTTCCTAAGTTCAAGAAGTTTATGGGGGGCTGGAGAGATGGCTGAACGGTTAAGAACACTGGCTGCTCTTGCAGGGGACTGGAGATCAATTCCCAGCACCCACATGGCGGGTCACAATGTGTGATTCTAGTTCCCAGGGATCCGATGCCCTCTTCAGGTTTCCACAGGCATTGCATGTGTGTGGTGGACATACATGCAGGCAAAACATCCATAAACATAAAGTGAAAGAAAGTAAATCTTTTTTAAAAGAATTATCATGTATATGAGTACACTGTAGCTTTCTTCAGACACACCAGAAGAGGGCATAAGATCCCATTACAGACGGTTGTGAGCCACCATGTGGTTGCTGGGAATTGAACTCAGGACCTCTGGAAGAACAGTCAGTGCTCTTAACCTCTGAGCCCAAAACAAGTAAATCTTTAAAAGAAAAAAAGGGGGAAGGTTATGACACACCTCAAGGAAGAATTTAGAATTTGTGTTGAGTAAAGTTTGCTGAAGGGCAGGTCAGAATGATGGCGGCCTCAGAGGCTCAGACTGACCTTGAGTCCCTGGTCCTCCTGCTTCTACCTCTGGGCACTAGGGTGGCAGGTGTGTGCTGCCATGCAGGGCTCACGAGGGGCTGGGATCAAACCCAGGCATTTGTGTATGCTAAATGAGCACTCTACCCACTGAGCCATATCGTCAGCTTCCTGCCAGCCATATTTTAAATGTTAGTGAATCGGCAACATATATTAAATAAGGTGGCTTGTTTAAAATCCAGAAACATGTATTAAGTAAAAATTTATGGGTGGAACCAGTGTAGGGGGCACATACCTGTCATCTCAGCAGCAGTCAGAGGATCAAAATGTTCCAGGCTAACCTCAAGAAACCTGTCTATAGATAGAGAGATGATAGGTAGGTAGGTAGATAGATAGATAGATAGATAGATAGATAGATGATAGATAATAGACAGACAGATGGATGGATAGATAGATTGATAGACAGGTAGACAGATGGACAGATGATAGATAGATAGATAGATAGATAGATAGATAGATAGATAGATAGAAGAGGACAGACAGATGGCTGGCTGGATGGATAGATAAATGATAGATAGATAGATAGATAGATAGATAGATAGATAGATAGATAGACAGTAGGCAGGTGAATGGATAGATAGATGAATGATAGGTAGATAGATGATAGACAGACAGACAGATGGATGGATAGATAGATTGATAGATGGATGGATAGACAATAGATAGATAGAGAGAGACATGATAGATGGATGGAAAGACAGACAGATAGATGATAGACAGATGGATGGATGGATAGACAGACAGACAGACAGGTAGATAGATAGATGAGTTTTAAAAAATGAGACGGCTCTAGGCTTTGGACTTGAGTTCCATCCCTAGAACCTTCATGGTGAAAGAAGAGAATCGAGTCCCTCAAGCTATACTCTGACCTCCCCAAACCACACACACACACAAACAAATAAATACATAAAATATTTAGTTTCAGCTCTGAGGAGACAGAGGCAGGCAGATGTCTGTGAGTTCCAGGACAGCCTGGCTACACAGAGAGCCTGTCTCAAACACATAATGTTGGGAGAGAATACTGTGGTGAAGACATCACCAGCACATCAACAGAAGCCACGCTTGCATTGCTCAGAGCCAGGGTTCCAGGTGATTTAATCCCACGTTCTGTGTGTATGGGTGCCGTGCATACATGCGTATCTGTGAACTGCTCATGCGCCGGGTACCCGTACGGGTACTACATGGGGTGGTGAGGTGCGTGTGGGTACTGGGAACTGAACCTTGGTCCTCTGGAAGAGCGGCCCACACAAACTGAGGCAAACTCACGGAGCATAGCCACTGTGAATAAAGAGAACCAACCACCGTTCTCAGGAGACTCCGACAGGAAAGTTCTAGACTCCCCTTGTATCCCCAAGGCCGTCCTGACCCTCCACTGGGGCTGAAGGTTGTAAGCGTGAGCCCTCACTCGGTAGGCCTGGAGTGGAAGCCCGGCTTCGATGGAGGTCTGCCTCAGAGGTTCCAAATCAGGTGAGGCCTCCGCCAAGGCTGGCGCAGTGAGCAGACCCCGCAGAGACGGACACCTGGCTGAGCTGACTGTTCTCGCCATGCAGGTACGAGGCCCTCGAGACCCCAGGACTCCTCTACATGGATGTCCTACCTGCACAGGCCACCACCTTCACCCTGACTGGGCTGAAGCCTTCTACACAATACAAGATCTGGCTGTTGGCCAGCAATGCCCTGGGGGACAGTGAATTGACGGACAAGAGGATCCAGGTCTCTATCACTACTCCAGGTAGGAAGAGGTAGTCTTGGTTAGGGTTGTTATTTTTGGGTTGTGGTTTTTGGTTGTGTTGTTGTTGTTGGTTTTGGTTTTGGTTTGGTTTGGTTTTTCACATATTGTGGGATGGCATAGCAAAATAGATGCTGTTATTTCTCCTATTTACAGATGAGTGAACTAAAACCCAGAGAAGTTAAGCAAATTAACTAAAGTCACACAGCTAGGAGGAGCTGGAGACAAGCCTTGAACTCAGGCAGATGTGTTCTAGGGACCAATTTTAGTCACTGATCTATAAGGACTGGGAAATTTAAAAAGGGAAGGATTTCTGTTTTGTTTGTTGAGATAGAGTCTAACTATGTACCTCTGACTAACTCAGAACTCACTATGTAGACCAGGCTGGCCTAGAATTCGCACAGATCTACCTGCCATTGCCTCCTGAGGGCAGGGACTAAAGGTGTGTACCACCACACTCAGCAGAAAATAGTTTTGATTGAGTGAAAATAAAAACATCGAGAGAGAGAGAGAGAGAGAGAGAGAGAGAGAGAGAGAGAGAGAGAATATAACTGAGTGTATAAAAGTGTAGTCCATAGATTAAATAGTTTATATTAGATTATTTTTCTTAAAACACACACAGAAAGGGAGAGGGCTCAGTGGGTAAAGGTGCTTGCAGCCAAACCTGATGGCTAGAGTTCAATTCCCGGGACTCACACAATGGAAGAAGTGACTCCTGAAAGTTGAACTTCCACCTCCACAATGTGCTCTCACCCACAGAAAACAGTAAGTGCATAAATGTAAAAGACAAGCAATGCAGCAAACTAAACCTTGGAGGGAATTCTGTTTCCATCCTGCAAAGCCGGCAGAAGAAGAATCAGTTAAACCCAAATCCAACAGCAGGAAGATAAAAAGGTGAGGGCCAGAGTCCTAACGAACAAGCAGAGTCCAACTAGAAAAATCAATGAAACCAAAAGCCAGCTCTTCTGCAGAAACTGAGGGTTCATAAAACCGACCACTGTGGTGCACGATCCCAGCAGAGACAGGTGGATCTCTGTGCGTCCTCAGCCATTCTGTCTACATAGTGAATTCCAGGCTATCCAGGGTACATAGTGAGACCATGTCTCAAAAAAACAAAAAATCCAAACAAACAAAAGAATCCCTCCCCCAAAATGATTGAAAGAAGAAAGATTAAGAGGAGGCTGAAGAGATAGTTAAGAAGCTAAGAGCACTGGCTGCTATTCCAGGGAACTGGGGTTCAATTCCCAGAGCCCACATGGTGCTCACACGTCTGTAACTCTGGTTGCAACGGATCCAGTGTCGTCCTCTAGCTTGGGGGGCGGGAGCAGGAGCACGGGGCATGTATGTGGTGATCAGACACACATGCAGACAGAACATCCATATGCATAAAATAAAAACAAACCTCTCAGAGAGACAGACAGAGAGAGAGAGAGAGAGAGAGAGAGAGAGAGAGAGAGAGAGAGGCAGAAACACAGCTTCTCAGTACCAGAAATAAAGAGGTGCCAAAACCTCTGGATTCACAGACACAAAGAGGATTCTAAGGGAATATTACAGATGGTTTACTACTTTGAAAACACAAAGACAAATTCTTTGAAAATGATCCATGGGGTTAGGGATATAGCTCAGTGGTAGAACACACATTAGTGTGGCTCAACAGAAGAGCCCCTGCCTAGAATCCTCCAGTGAGGGGCTGGGGGCGTGGCTCAGTGGTAGAGCCCCTGCCTAGAATCCCCCAGTGAGGGGCTGGGGGCGTGGCTCAGTGGTAGAGCCCTGCCTAGAATCCTCCAGTGAGGGGCTGGGGGCATGGCTCAGTGGTAGAGCCCCTGCCTAGAATCCCCCAGTGAGGGGCTGGGCGTTAGGGCTCTTGACTCAAATGCAAAAGTCAATCCCCAGCACCACAAGAAACTGACCAGTGAGTATACCGGCAGCACAGGAGTTAACCTGCGACTTGGTTTAGAGAAGCCTGAAGTTTACCTGTCACTTTTGTAGGCTCAAGGAAATATCTCAGTTTCTAAAAGCAGGTTTTATTTGTCTCTTTGTCTTTCGATTATTGAGACAGGATCTCAATCTACAACCCAAACTGGCCTGGAAATGTGCCATGTGACCCAGGCTAGCCTTCCACTTGTAAGTGCGGGGATTTCAGGGGTGCGCCACCACCCCAGCTAGAATAGGCTTTCCTCAGAGCTCTCCTCCTGGGTTTCTGAAAGTGGGCTCCTCTCAGCCAGGTGGTGACGATTAAGGAAAGAGACATACCTGTGCTCTTTGGACAGTGCAGTGGTGTAAATGTAAAGGAAATATCCCCAGTGTGCTTCAGTTTGCTTAGCCCAGGAAACCCCCTGCCCTGTCTTCCTCTGTTGGGATATCAGGATCCTTTCCCACTCTCCAGTCTCTGCGCACGCCCCGCCCCACCACGCATGCTCCTTTCGTTACAGTCTTACCTTTGAATGCTACAACACAAACTACGCTACTCTCCTCCCTGGCTCTAACTTTCTAACTTACACCTCTACTACAGAACACCAACAGAGAATAATTAAACCATTTTTTTCAAATTTATTTCTTCTATTTAAAGACGTTCTTGATTTTTACTTTTTTAAAATATTATTTATTTTTATTTTTAAACATGTCATGCGTGTGGATGTTTTGCCTGTTTGTATGCATGTGCACTCTGTGTGTGCCTGGTGCCAGCCGAGGCTATATCCCCTGGAACGGGAGTTGTAAAAAGCTGTGAGCCACAGTGGGGGAACTGGAAGAGCAGTCAGTGTCCTTGCCTGCTGACCCGTCTCTCCCACTGTTTCTTTTTTTAATTAAAATATAATTATATCATTCCCCCCTTCTCTATCCTCCCAACCAAATTCATAGCCTCCTCTTCTTTAATTATTATTGCTACTTACATATCTATATATAATTGCATAAATATATCCAAATTATTTTTAATGCTTTTGTATTGATGTATTTATTGTACATGCACTCATGGTTACATGCAAACATACCGCAACATGGCTGGGAGGTCAGAGGACAACTTGTTGGAATCAGGGCTCCCCTTCCACCCTGTGGGTCCCAAGGATTGAACTCAGGTCATCAGGTTTGGTGACAAGTGGCTTCACCTACTGAGCCATCTCTCTTGCTCACAGCATCTTTTAATTCACTCAACAAATTGGTAGTTCACATTAAAGAAACATACACACTATAAAACACTAATTAATAATCTACTGTTATTGTCAGTACAGAACTGCTGTAATATATCGTTGTCCTTAAAATGTCACTAAGAGGCCAGGGAGTTGATTCTGTGGTTAAGAGCATTTGTGACTCTTGTAGCTAGGTTCCAGCACCCATATCCGCACCACACAGCACGCCTGGTACATCAGGCACAGCACATAGCATAAAGACAATATTAAGGCAACAGACCAATACACATAAAAAAAATCTTAATAATAAAGTAAATTATAAATTAAATAAATAAAAACTTCCACAGAAGGAGGTTGTGCTATTCTTGTGATCTGTTCAAATCACTGAATGCTTAAGAAGTCGAGGGATTCTTTGGCTTATCGGATCCTGGTTAATGCACTTCAGTTTCCTCCCCAGGCCTGGACCAGCTCCTGAAGATACAGGAACCCTGCTGCCCACGACGCGCCTTTTGGGCAAGTAGTCCCTTTCCCTAGCCCTCCCCTTGTGATCCCCACAACCCATAAGATTAGGCTGAACACTGCAACTCCCACGTACATTCTTCCGCTCTTCTTCTATAGTAATAGCCTTTCCCTTTTCCTAAGCTGTTTACTCTCTTGCAATCTGGGGATCAGACTAACACCAGGCTGGTGCATTGTAGGGATGTATAGTAATGCATCTGCCTCTGTGGGGTACATTCTCACGCCGACTGTTTTCCTTTTGTTGTTGACAGTGTTGTGCATGAATTGAAATAGTCTTACCGTTGGGCCCGTACCACATGGTGGTTTACTAGTTGTACATCCAGTCCTGGTGTAATAGCTTTAATGCGTACGTGTATACATGGCATGTGCCTTGTGTGTGTGTGTGAGCTAGAGTGTCATGTTGCATATTTGAGTATGCCTGTTGAAGTTTTATGAGACCTGAAACAGGAGATAGACTTATCTAAAAACTTGGTCCCAGTTCACACCAACTCGTGTGGACCAAAAAGTGATGTAACTCCAGTTCCCTGGGCTCCAAGACCTCTTTTCCATTGTGGCAACCATACACAACACCACACTCACACATCCATGCCACTTACACATGACATTAAACAAGCATACAACCATATTCTACAAAACCAGTACCCACACACTACAAGTACCCATCAAGGACAAATGAGAATTAAACACCATGTCACCCTCCCTCTGCAAGATCACACATCACACATCACACACAACACACAGTGCATTCATACCACAGTGCACAACACATACATCACAGCACTGAAACCACAAGCATACACACCACATGTCGTCACACACTCACACATCACACACACTCAGCAGCCACACTCAATCAATGACAACACACAGTGCTGTCCATACCTCACACACAACACACATCACACACACAGCAGACTCCACACTCACATCACAACCACATACAACACATACCTCAACATAGTACACACACACAGCAACATACATACACACATACACACATTGCACACACATCACAACTCACACATGCACACCCATACGCACATACACACAGGTGCATGTGCACATAGCCCTCACACATGCACACAACATACACACACACAGCAGACTCACACACCCACATGCACACTCACACACATATACACAACCATATATGAGTACAAATATATACCCAGACATGCACACATGTGCACACATGCATGTGCACACACAGCAGACACACACACACACACACACACACACACACACACCATCGCCAGCTCTTGTGTGGGTACCTGGAGTTCCAAACTCAGGTCTTCGTGCTTGTTCAGCAAGTGGTCTTCCTCCTGAGCCATCTTTCCAGCACTTTCTTAATCCTACAAGATTACTAGCTAGCACATGCCCATACTCCCTACTCTCCAGAGGCTGAGACAGGAGGATCACAAGTTTGAAGTATGGGCTGCATAGTGACATACTTCCACCCCCAAAGCAAACAGCAACAACTAAAAAAGAGCTATCTATCTCCGTGTTCTCTCTATGAGGTGGCTGTATCAGTCAGCTTTAGCTGTGTAACAAACCACCCCAAAGGTGAAGGCATATAGCAACATACATTATCATCCATGAGTCCATGAATCTGCTAGGACAGTTCTGCTTGGACTGATTTAATCATCTACTAGGTCATATTAGACTGGGTCTGAGCTCAGATGGCTTCCTCCTCTTATGTGTGGACAGCCATCTTGCTCATGGCTGGGACAATGTAAGTACTGCTCCTTAGAGTGCTCCACGGAGATGGCCACAGAGTCCAAGAACAGCAAGAAAGATGAGCTTGATATACCAGTGCTTCTCGAGCTTTGAATTCTGTCACATTAGCTACTGTCCCCCGCCTGCAAGTGACATGTCATGGAGCCAGTGTGGAAGGGGATTTCTCAGTCACAGACAGGACTCAGGTGGAGGGGGGGTGACCCACTGCTAACAGATTGACTTGAGAAAGAAGCCACCAGTCTTTGAGTGGAAAGAAGGGGTCCTGGGAATGGGGCACACATATGGGGCACTAGTTCAGTAGGTATAGCATTTGCTGTACAAAGGCAAGAACCGGAGTTCAGATCTCCAGGAGCTGCACGAAAGCTTGGTGTCACTGCACACAGCTGTGACCTGGGGCTGAGGAAAGAGACAGGCAGACCCCAAAGGCTTGCTGGTTAACTACACTAGCTGAAGCAGTGTCCCCAAGCTCGTGAGACGTGACAGATGAACCAGGGACGTGCTAGAGAACCTGAGTTCAGGGCACACGTCAGGTGGCTCCAGAGGCTCTGACATCCTCGTACATGCATATTCACAAACACACAGAGATTTTTTGAAATTAAGTAAGTCTTTAGGGATAGACAGATAGCTCAGCAGTTAAGAGCACTTGCTGGTTTTGTTTGTTTGTTTTTTTTGTTTTTACAGAGGACCCAGGTTCAGTTCTCTGCATCCACACGGTGCCTTACAGCCATCCATACCTCCAGGTCTGGAGGAGCTGACACCCTCTGCTAGGGCACTGCACACACATTGTTTATATACATTCATCGGGCAAAATACTCACCCACATAAAATAAAAATTAAAAAACCTTCTTGAAGCGGGCAGTGGTAGTGCACGCCTTTAATCAGCATTGGAGGCAGAGGCGCGATTTCTGAGTTCGAGGCCAGCCTGGTCTACAGAGTGAGTTCCAGGACAGCCCGGGCTACACAGAGAAGCCCTGTCTCGAAAAAACAAAAAGAAAAACAAAAACGAAAACAAAATAAAACCTTCTTGAAAATTAAACTGGGAGCTGAAGAGATGGCTCTGTGGTTAAGAGCACTGGCCGCTCTTCCAGAGGAGCTGGATTTGATTCCCAACATCCTTTTGATGGCTTACTACAATCCGTAACTTCAGTTCTAGAGGATCTTCTGACATCCACAGGCACAAGACACACACATGGTGCACATACATACATGTGAGTAAAACATTTATATGCATAAAATAAATAAAGTGATCTAACATGTATGTAAAGTAAGGCAGAACGCAATAGAGGAAGATACTCAGAATCCCAATCCCAGCCAGTCCCAGTGTTGAGGCACCTTTACCAAGGGGCATCTTCCACTCCCAGGACCCCCGAGGCTGCCCCTGCTGCCTGTGCTCTTTGCAGTTGGTGGTCTTCTGTTGCTTTCCAATGCCTCCTGTGTTGGGGACTCCTCTGGCGGAGAAGACTGAGGCGCCTTGCTGAGGGTGAGGAGAGAGCTTTCTCAGTGCCAAGCTGGAGAGCCGAGTGGTTGGGGACGCTGGGGCTGCCACACAATACAACTGCTTGGGCCCAGGGGGGCTTGATCAGAATCCCTGAAGCCCCCTTTTCTCATTTCTCTCAGAGATCTCGGAGAAGACAGAGGCAGGGTAAGTGGGAGGGGCTTGGGAGTGACGGGTGGCAGACTCGAAGCCAGGTTTCATTGGCACTTCCATCCTGGAAGGTCGGAGGAGGACCGAATCAGGAATGAATATGAGGAGAGTCAGTGGACTGGGGACCGGGACACAAGAAGCTCCACGGTGAGAGAGGGGGGCCTGGCAGCTAATCACTGCCATTTCTTGGGACCTGCGAGTCAAGGGAAATGACCTTGTATATTGGTTTTGTGTGTGTGTGTGTGTGGTGTGCGTGCGGACACGCTCACATATACATGTGTGTGACAGGTTAGCACAGCCGAAGTGGACCCACATTACTACTCCATGAGGGACTTCAGCCCCCAGCTTCCCCCAACATTGGAAGAGGTGTCATATCACCAAAGTGAGTCATGACCACCTTTCCTTCTAAGCTGTGCTACTTACTTCTTTATTACTGTGACCAAAATGCTCCCAGAGAACAGCCTAAGGAGCCCAGATTTCCACTGCCTCGCTTCAGAAGGTTCTGTCCGTGCCTGCTTGGCCCCGTGCATGTGTGGCAGAGGAAAGTTGCTTTCCTCAGCAGCAGGAACAGAAAGTGAACAGAAGAAGGAGCAGAGGCAAGAGATACACCCCCCAGGACATACCCCAGTGACCTACTTTGTCCGCTAGGCACACCCTCCACTGAAGCTTCTAGAACCTCCCAGAATGGCACCACTAACAATGAATCCCCAACATGTAAGCCTTTGAGAGGAAATACTTCCCCATCCCAGCTCTAACGTCTACCAACTTCAGCCTTCACAGGTACTGAAGATGAGGAGTGGCCTTCCCTGGACACCTGTATGATGAGGTGGAGAGAGCCTATGGTCCGCCTGGGGTCTGGGGACCCCTCTATGATGAAGTGCAAATGGTAAGAAGATTCTCGTTACCAGGTTGTCTAGGTTCGAAATGCATCTCCTACTGTGTGTATCGATTAGAAGTCACTGTGACAAAGAGACTCCCCCCCCAATGCAGTGGCAGGAAAAATTAAAGTGGCATGCCTTCACCCAGGTGTGGGGGTGCATGCCAGACAGGAGGGGGAAAGAGGATGGGAGTTCAAAGCCAGCCTTGACTACCATGTGAGACTGTCTCCACCAAGCAGAAAATGAAGTCTTTCCTTCTCAATAGCTTCCAAGAGGAGTCCTGCTGTGTCCTAGGGATTTAGAGCCCAGGGTTCTCCCCCTTGGATTTTGCTGTCATTCTCTAGCATGCCCCTCTGCAGGGTCTGCAGGCACAGGTCAGGTTACTAAGGGGTGGAAGGTCAACCAGATGGAGAAGGACAGAGAAAAAACTGTTAGATGCAGAAATGGCCACTGGCCCATTTGCTCCCCTCTGATTGATGGGAACACGGTCTAGCCACTGGGGCTGGGGACTGTTGTCTATAGCTCTGCCATTGTGGAAGAATGGAAGGATGTTTCCTTGGATAATTAGGCATCTCCACCACACTGGCTAAGCCACTAGAGAGAAAAGACTTTTTAAAAAGTACTTATTTATTTTATGTATGTGAGTACACAGTAGCTGTCTTCAGACACACCAGCAGAGGGCATCAGATCCCACTATAAATGGTCTTGAGTCATCATGTGGTTGCTGGGAATTGAACTCAGGACCTCTGGAAGAGCAGTCAGTGCTCTTAACCACTGAGCCATCTCTCCAACCCAAAAGAAAGAATTCTTTAAAACTAAATTGTTTGTTACCATGTGTATGTGTCATGGTGAGCATGCATGCGCAACGTACATGCGAATGTCAGAGGACAACTGTGTAGGGACTGTCTTCTTACACCTTTGTGTGCGTTCTGGGAATCAGACTCCTGTCACCAGACTTTTTATGACATGTGCCTTCATCTGCTGTGCTGTCTTGCTAGTCGGAGAAAGAACAGTTTGGTTCACTCAGCTGAAAAGTTTCAAGCTAGAATTGTCTTCAGACACAACTGGGCTCAGAATTTCTCCTTAACTGTTTCCCAGTAGATCCAGATTTCCATCCAGTTAGATCCGAAATCATCAGAGAAAGAGAATGCCTCTTTTCCAGGCAGTTCCCAATGCACAGCAGCCACACAGTGGTCCACCTTTGGTCACATGCATGTTGTTGAACCAATCACTGAGACAGGGGATAGAATATACCATTTAGTTTGGGGGTCTTGATTTGAGTCAGAGCTTCATATAGCCCTGGTCTTGACTCAAACTTGCTATGTAGCTTAGGATGTCTTTGAACTCCTGATTGTCCTGTCCTCATCTTCCAATGAGGTATTACCTGTGTGAGCCACCATAGCTTACACACTGTACCATTTAGTCGGTGTTCATCTATGGGGTCAGAGATTACAGACCAACACTATTCAGTACACTGGGCAGAGAACTCGGAATGACGTAAGGATGGTGGATGGGCCCTGTGACCTCTCATTACATCATGCCAGGGGAGATGAGATACATGC
Organism: Mastomys natalensis; assembly: GCA_021653895.1. NCBI lineage: Eukaryota > Metazoa > Chordata > Mammalia > Rodentia > Muridae > Mastomys > Mastomys natalensis. The sequence goes on from JAJTUV010000944.1 coordinate 395,700, forward strand.
TGTAACATTCAACAGTATGGTGGTAGCGGCTTGTCTTCCCTGCACTCAGGAGTACTGGGAGTTGAAGGGCAGCCTGAGCGAGAGAGAGAGAGAGAGAGAGAGAGAGAGAGAGAGAGAGAGAGAGAGAGATTCTCCCCCTGGGGCCCCCAACCAATTTCTCCAGCATCTCTGATGACAATGTTAAGCCAAGGCACCAGTCTCAGATGCTACTGTCCTGGCTCCTGTGACAGAGCTGCTGAAACGCTGTCCGTGGTGCTGGACCATAATTCCCCGGAAAACGGGACTGGCATCTACAGGGTGTCTGCACAGGGTCTGGAGAACAATTATTTTGGGCTTCTGGGGACATAATGGGCATCCCCTAAGCTATTCATCACTGTCGTAGGTTGGAAGCAGTCACAGCGCATGCGTAAGTGAACACATGAAGCAGTCACAGCGCATGCGTAAGTGAACACATGAACAGTCACAGCGCATGCGTACGTGACACATGAGGCTATGGCCCAAGAGGACTTTATAGTTGGATGTTGAAAGTTGAATTCCAGTTAATTTTTGTACATCACAAATACTATCGCCGGCGGTGGTGGCGCACGCCTTTAATCCCAGCACTTGGGAGGCAGAGGCAGGCGGATTTCTAAGTTCGAGGCCAGCCTGGTCTACAGAGTGAGTTCCAGGACAGCCCGGCTACACAGAGAAACCCTGCCTCGAAAAAACAAAAAAAAAAAAAAAAAAAAACAAATACTTCATTCCTTACTTCCCTTAGCATTTAAAATTATCAACCCATGTGTAGTTCTTGGGTAACACAAAAACAGATGAGGGCAGCTGTATTCGCCTCCTGGGCCAATGCTGCTCCAAGGTTTGCTAAACCAAACATTTATTTCTTCTGAGTCCTAGAACAGAGCACACCTCCAAAAATGGCCTCCCTATATGACCCTTCCCCTCTCATCCATTTAAAATTAACTACTTGTGCATGTACCTGCGCGCGCGCGCGTGTGTGTGTGTGTGTGTGTGTGTGTGCGCGCGCGCAGCGCGCGCGCTGTGCGTTGTGCGGAGAGAGGCGTCCTGGGGATTGAACACAAGTTAACAAGCTTGGTGACAAGTGTCATTACTTTCTGAATCACCCCACAGTGCCATACTTCTTTTTTAAAAATCCAAAGTCCCACTATGTAGAACAGGCTGGCCTTGGACTGGCAATCCCCTGCCTCGGCTTCAGAGAGTGCGGGGATCACAGTTGTGTGTCACCACACCAGACTGTCATCCATTTTGATGAGGTAGTCATGAGACAAAAAGAATAGAGGCTTATATATATCCTACAGATGTCATAGCTGACATTATGAGGTTGTTTTAGTGATTACTTACTCACGATGTAGCCCAGGCTGGCCTTAAACTAATGGCAATCCTCCTGCCTCAGACTCCAAAATACTGGGGTAACAGGCTTCAGCCACTACAACAGGCTCCCAGCTGTTGCTGGAAAGGAGTGCTTTGTTTGTGTTTTATCTGTGTTCTTTTGTCTCACTATGCTGAGGACAGGTAAGTTCTTAACTCAAAATCCTCCTGCCTCAGACTCCTGGGTGCTAAGGCTAGAGGCATACACTACCACACCCAGCTTTAACTCTTAATTACAGACCTGATCTTCCCCAACCCCCCCCCCGACCCCCAGCACGGAGACGAGAGTGATTATAATGAGCTGTCTTCATGATTTCCTGTCTGCTTATTTCCTAACTTCAGCCCTCTCTTTACCTTGGCTTCTCTCAGATTGCACATTCAGACAGACAGACAGACAGAGAATGTTTGTGAGGTGAGGTTGGTTCTTGTTATGTAGCCCTGGCTAGCCTAGAAGTCTCTATGTAGCTCAGGCTTTCCTCAAACTCAAAACAAGAACACTAGAACTACAAGTACGGCCCCGACAACTGGTTTATAATGGCTTCTCAGTTCTATGTTGGTTTCAGTGGCTCTGGGGACTGCACATAAGGCCTTGTGCATGGCAAGCCAGTGTGCTAAATCATAAGGCCTAAAACACGTTTGTTCCCTGGGAAGTTCATCAGGGGTATGTGTCCCCAGAGCAGAGCGATGTGCCACAGGGCGTCTCTGGCTCTGACCCGTCTTCTTCCCTGTTAGGATCTCTATGACCTTCGCTGGCCTGAGGTCAAGTATGAGGATCCGAGGGGAATCTACGACCAGGTAGCAGCAGACATGGATGCTGGAGAACCTGGTTCTCTGCCCTTTGAGCTGAGGGGACATCTAGTGTGACGTCTTCACACTGCCGGTTTCCTACAACCTTGGTATGTCCTTCTCCAGTGGCCCTGTGCATTCTCTCCCTGCTGAGTTCACTCTGTGGCATCTGTGACACTAACACATGGGCTTTTACAGGAGAAGATGTGAAAGGATGCATGCAAGTGACAAGATTCAAGCTGACGTCTGGGATGACCAAGACTCCTTTCATTGGAATAGGGGTTCTCCCAAGAGATAGAATCATTTGGAAACGACGTTTGAACAATGAAAATCCATTTTAGGGGTCATTATACTTTTCAAATGTAAAATTTTTAGAAGTAGTAAAGACCTATTAAAAATCCTGTTCCAAGCCGGGCAGTGGTGGCACACGCCTTTAGTTCCAGCACTTGGGAGGCAGAGGCAGGCGGATTTCTGAGTTCGAGGCCAGCCTGGTCTACAGAGTGAGTTCCAGGACAGCCCAGGCTACACAGAGAAACCCTGTCTTGCAAAACTAAAAAAAAAAAAAAATCCTGTTCCAAGCCTGGGTTTGCGCCCGGTGGGAGAGGGCACGCTGCAGCATGTGTGAGAATCTGGTTGCAGATTGCAGCCAGTCCTGACGTTACACACACATACAGAGCTGGACATGCTTGTTCATCCCTGCCATTCCAGCTCTGCAGGACGCTGAGGCAGGAGAAGCACAAGTTCAAAGCCACTAAATATTTAGGGGATGGAAAAACGGCTCAGGGGTTGAGAGCTCTAACAGCAGTTACCGCCCTTGCAGAGGACCTGAGTTGGGTTCCCAGCACCCAGATCAGGTGGCCCACATCACATCTTCATCTCTAGGGGATCCGATGCTCTCTTCTGACCTCCATGGGCACCTGCATTCCTGTGCACATAGGCACACACACATACACTCAATTAAAAATAAAATAAATCCAGTCTGTATGGTGGTCCACACCTTTAATCCTAGCACGCACGTGAGGAGCAGAAGCAGGGGGATTTCTATAAATTTAAGACTTATAATTTAGTGAGTTCTGAGCTACATAGTGAAACCCCGACTCATAACAAATATTAATTTTAAAAACTTCAGGATTAAAGGGTGGATGGCTCAATGGTAGAGCCCCTGCCCAGAATCCCCCAGTGAGGGGCTGGGGTGGGGCTCAGTGGTAGAGCCCCTGCCTGGAATCCCCCAGTGAGGGGCTAGGGGCGTGGCTCAGTGGTAGAGCCCCTGCCTGGAATCCCCCAGTGAGGGGCTGGGGGCGTGGCTCAGTGGTAGAGCCCCTGCCTAGAATCCCCCAGAGAGGGGCTGGGGGCGTGGCTCAGTGGTAGAGCCCCTGCCTGGAATCCCCCAGTGAGGGGCTGGGGCGGGGCTCAGTGTTAAAGCTCTTGCCTGCCGTGCGCAAGGCTTTGAATTCTATCCCCAGTATCCCAAAAACAAAACAAAAACCCCAGTTCATTTTAAGTTGAGTAACATCTGAAATAGTTAATACTAGTAAGCAAAATTATAGACCATTGTCAGATCTTAGCTGTTTCTGTTTTACTTTCCACAGTTTGTGAAACATATATCAAGTGACATGCAAACAGCAACAGATTGTAGCAAAAGGATGTAGTTATGAAAGAATGAACACTTGCGGTTTCATTTATGGACAAAGCTTAGGGACCATGCACTAGTATATACTTAGAATTAAAGAGTAGGGTAGCTTCGATTTATTTTCGAAATAAAAGAATGCACATTTACAGAGGCAGAAAGGATAAGCTCAGACTCAAATGCAGAATGAAAGTCAAAATTGAAGAGTTGATGTAATGACAAATGATGACGTCACAGAAGCAAGAGTGTGATTGACGGCTGGGTCGCAGGGGCTGTGGAATTCTAAATGTCCCACTTTGGGAAAAAATTTACAGCACACTTATTTCCTTGTGTGTGTGTGTGTGTGTGTGCACGTGTGCCATGCCACGTGTGCATGCTCCTGGGCCTGACAGTGTATGCCACACAAAATAAATAAAATGTAAAACTTAGAGAGTGGATAAGTTGGACTTCGTAAAAATGAATAACTAAGGCGGGCCTGATGTTCCGTCTACAGTCAGTCCCACACTTGAGAGTTCCAGTCCCAGAATGCACGCGGGGTGTCTCCAACCGCCTGTTCCTCCAGCGCCAGGGAATTGGGCGCCCTCTGCTGGCCTTCGCGGCACCTGCATGTACACGTGTGTACAAGCGCAGGCACACACACTTTAAAACCCAACGATGTCATTATATTATAGTATCAAAAGATAAAAATAAATGATATCATAAATGAATAAAATAAAAATCTGAAAACTAAAACAGCAAAGAAAATCGAAACCAATGATAGCTGTCCACGAGGTGGGGAAGGTGCAGATTATGACGCTGAGATCTAGCAAGGTTTCTTCAGGGGTTAAGTTCCAAAAGACTCAAAAGGAGAGACTTGAGCAGAGTGTGTCTTCTGTGCTCAACCCAGTGTTTCTCAAAGTGTGAGCACAGCCCAAATGCCTTTGTTTTTTTAATTTTATGTATATGATGCTCTATCTGCATGTACCCCTGCAGGTCAGAAGAGGGCCTCAGCCGCAATTACAGATGGTTATGAGCCACCTTGTGGTTGCTGGGAAATGAACTGGGGACCTCTGCAAGAGCAGCTAGCGCTCTTAACATCTCTCCAGCCACCAGACCAAGTGGTTTTTAGCAAATAGGTGAGGAAAAGAGGGGTTGATAATGGAACGTGACTTTTGTGTGGGGAGGGCACGTGCGCGTGGATACACACGGCTGTGGAGGCCGGAGCTCAGGGATCCTCCTCCACCACGCTCCGCTTTGTTTGCTTCTTTGTTTTGTTTTTGGAGACAGAGTTTCTCTATGTAGCCCTGGCTGTCATGGAACTCACTCCGTAGACCAGGCTGGCCTCAAATTCAGAGATGAGCCTGCCTCTGCCTCCCGAGTGCTGGGTTTAAAGATGTGCCCCACCACAACCAGCTTAATTTTTTGTTCGTATTTATTTTTATTTTAAATGTATTTTGTTTGTTTTATTTTATCTGTGTGGGTAGTGGGTGCCCCTCCATATGCATGTACTTAACCCTGAACCATTCTTTAAGAAATGGCTAAGGACTGACCTAAGTCCTCTGCATATGTTACAGATGTGTAGTTTGGCCTTGAGGGACTCCTAACAGAGGGAGCAGGGGCTGCCTCTGACTCTGTTGCCTGCTTTTGGAACCTTTCCTAATACTGAGTTGCCTGATCCGGCCTTAGTACTAGGAGATGCCTAGTCTTACTGCAACTTGATATCCATGGAAAGCCCTTTTCTGAAGGGAAATAAATAGGGGTGAGGGGAGTAGGGAGAGGCACGCTGGTGGGGAGGGACTGGGAGGAGAGGAGGGAGGGGAAACTGCGGTCAAGATGTGAAAAATAATAATTAAAAACCAACAAAGATAAAAACGGTTAAACGTTAGACTGGTGATCAGCAGTTAAAATGAGTACTGCTCTTACAGAGGACCTGGGTTCGAGTCCAGGACCCACTTTGGGAGGTTCACGGCCACTTACAACTCCAGATCAGGGGATCTGACTCCCTTTCCTGGTCTCCTGGGGCATCTGCATGTGTAAGCACATATCCACCCCCAGACACATAATTAAAAATAATATAATGAAAGGGTATTTTAAGTGGCTAAGTTAGAAGTTTTTATTTATGTGTATTTTTACCACTGTAATTTTAATTTTTGGGCTGCTAAGTGGTTCCCCAGGCTTGTGCATGCTTGGTAAAAGTCCCACCACTGAGCTGCATCCCTCCCCCCTTACAGACCCCCTCCCTGCCGCCCTTGCTGTTTTGAGACAGGGCTTCAATATGTAAGCCAGGCTGAGCTGAAACTTTCAATTCTCCAGTCGCAGTCTCCCTAGTACTAAATTACAGGCAGGTAAATCCATGTCTGGGTATTACAGTAACGTTTTTGTTGTTGTTTTGACAGACTATGTAGCTGTGGCTGTCCTGGAACTCACTATGTAGAGCTGCCTGGCCTCGAACTCAGAGATCCACCTGTCTCTGCCTCCTGAGTGGTCACTACTACCCAGCTACAATAACATTTTAGGGGTGGGGTAGGGTATCCAACTGGCTAAATAGAACAAATGGGTGTTGCATGGGTGAGCTTATCTGGTGAAGAAGGGAGACCCGCCTGTCAACGAGCAAGCGCAGACGGTGCAGTTTCTTAAATCTCCATAAGGGGGCGGTACCAGTGCATTTGAAAAGACCTGATCTAGCTAGGGATTTCTGCATCGACTAGATGCAGTTCTGGATGTTCCTGTTAGATCTGGGCTGGGACTAAACCTGGTCAGGAGGGGTGTCTTCTATAGGTAAACAGTCCCTGGACTCCAAGATTCATTTGCCATGCCGACAGTAAGGCAGAGGATTTCAGGAGTACATTGGCGGGAGGGGTCTTCTCGATATTGGTATGAAGAATCAAGTTCAAGGCTGTAGGTGGCAGGAACCTAGGCTGGCACTCTAGCAGTAGAAACAAGGACATCTTCCGGGTTTATGTGCCATTCAATTATGAAAAACGTTTTTGCAACAATAACGAATGGCATTTATGAGTTATTTCAGCATGCCAAACTGTATTCTGCCTTAAGGGTTGATTTGTTTGTGGGTGGGGCTGGGGACAGAGCCCTGGGCCTTGCGCATGCTTGACAATGCTTTCCACGGAGCCAAGTGCCCGGCCTCTAAACTCTTACGGTCATTTAGCTGTCCAGTGCGCTCATCACTCAAAGCCTCCCCTGCTTTTGGGCTCTGGCGCCTCCCGCGTAACAGATCTTGTGCTGTTAGTGAAAATCTTCCCTAATCTGTCCACAAAACTTTGTTCAGGAATTCTTGATGAGACTAACATGGCGGTACACTCCCAGCCTTTGGGAGACTAAGGCAGAAGAATCGTGAGTTCCAGACCAACCTGAAGTATATCGTAAGTTACAGGCCAGCTTGGGCTATTCAGTAGGGCCCCTTCTCAAAGCACAGCAATCCAGAACCTTCCGCTCCAAGCCCTGAGCTGCTTGCTGTGTTTTGCACCAGACACCAAACACTCTCTCTAGCCTCTTCTTCTTCGAATTTGGTTTCCTCTTAACTGGGTTTTTTTATTATTACATTTAATTGTGTATTTTATGTGAATGTGCCAGCATGCACATGTCACAGAGTGCATGCGTTGGTCAGAGGACAACTTGTGTGAGTCCGTTCTCATTGTCCATCTTATGGGTCCCAAGGATCGAACTCAGGTCCCCAGGCTTGTCAACAAGCACCTTTGCCCATTGAGCCATCTTAGCGGCTCTGACTTATTTATTCCCTCTATGTCTGAGTGTTTGTCTAGCAAGTTTGTACGTGCATCCAAGGGTGTCAGATCAGGAGTGGATAGGTCCTGGGGACAGGTCCTCTGGAAGAGTAGCCCACATTCTTAACTGCTGAGTGGTCTCTCCAGATCCTCTAATTTGTGTGTGTGTTGGGAGGGTTGTTTGGTTGGGTTTTGTTGTCTTGTTTTGTTTTGTTTGAGGCTAGGTCTCAAGGTAATCCTCCTGCCTCCGCCTCCTCAGTGCTGAGATTATGGGTGTGAGGCACCACGCCCGCTCACGTTCAGTTTTACACTCCTACACTCCTAGTCTGTGTCCTTGCTTTAATGTGTCTGTGACCCACAGGAGCCCCATTCAGTGGAATTTGAAGAGTCTCTAGCCTGTGTCATCCTAGTGGGGATGAACACATGTGAACACAACATCTTGGGCGTGGCGTTGCCTGTAATGCCAGCACTTGGGAGATTGTGGTGGGGCAGGAGAATCGTTGTGAGTTCAAAACCACCCTGGGTGTTTGTTTTAATACTGTAGTGGGGCTGGAAAGATGGCTCCATAGTTATGAGCCCTGGTTGCTTTTCCAGAGGACCCTCCTTCAGTTCCTAGCGACATTGTTGATTGACTCAAGATTGCCTGTAACTCCAGCTCCGGGTTGATCTGAGGCCTCTCTGTGGGCACCTCCATTTATGTACACAGACACACACACACAATCAAAATAATGAAAAATAACTCTTTAAAAAAACTACTTCAAGGGGAGGCATGTCATTGGAAACCGTTTCACAGTGCACACTTGGCAGATTAAAAAACAATAAAAGCAATCCAGGGCTGGAGCGATGGCTCGACAGTTAAAAGTACTGTCTGCTCTTGCAGAGCCCTGAAAATCGATTCCCAGCAACCACTCGGCAACTCACAAACCTCTGTAGCTCTAGTTCCAGAGGATCTAATGCCCTCTTCTGGCCATTGCGGGCACTGCACGCATGTGGTACTCGGCCGTTTGTTCAGGCAAAACACTCATACATATAAAATAAAAACAAATAGTCTTTAAAAAAAATAAATAAATAAGAGACTTGGTGGCGTACGATAGCACTTTTTGCATTGCTGAAGAGTAGCCTATTGCCTGAGTCCCTCGGTATACACCTCGATGTCATCACCCAGTCCCGTTTGGTGGACATCTGGTTGTTTTCATCTGGGGTTAGGGTCATTTAAGGACATTTTTTTTTCCTGAAGCCCATGTTCAAGTTCTGTAGACTGTGTGTTTAGGATAGATAGCAGGGGCGTGGGCTATGTGCAGTTTAAGCGTACGCAATAACTCCGCACAGCTCCTCCCTGCAAGATAAAATCACCGCAACCAGAAAGATGAGTTACTCAGTTGGGATTACAAAGCCCAGCTGCCTTGAACCTGAAGTTCCCTGCTCTCAGGCCCAACTGCCTATTCAGCAATGCAAGCTGAAATTTGTTGTATTGTCAGGCTGAAGGTTATTGGGGGCTGTCACTGGGAGGGGGGTACATGTCTTGTTATTCCGACCTCTGTCCCTAACCATTAATTATTAACCCTCCACCCCCATCCCAAGAGCCTGCTATCCTAAAGATTTGCCCAGTTAATCAGTCACTGGGGGCATTTGGTACAGCTGCTGTCTGCCTGGCCCCTTCCCCTAGTGTGGGGGTAACCAGGCACTTACAATGGTCTGGACCCGTCTGCCTCTGTATGGCCACTCTAAGCCGTCTACCGGTGGCTGGCAGCCCCTGCGCTTTGATGGTGAGGCCTTCCATCTCAAGGGAACCGCAGAACTGGCACGGGCTTTGCTGGTGCTCCGCCTATGCGCCTGGCCCCCTTTGGTCACTCACGGACTAGCGGTGAGCAGGAGGCACCAGGACTGGCCTGGACGTCTCCCAGACCTGGGTCTGAGCATGTGTTCCCTGTCACCCAGTTTCAGGCCTGGTCTCAGCGACTCCTGGGATCCCGGCTCTCGGGCGCACTCCTCCGAGCATCCTTCTATGGGCAATTTGTGGCCGGGGAGACAGCTGAGGAGGTGAGGGGCTGTGTCCAGCAGTTGCAGGCCCTGGGACTCCAGCCCCTGTTGGCAGTGCCCTCCGAGGAGGAACCAGACTCCGCTGTCAAGACCAGGTGAGTAGAGAGAGGAAGGGCAGAGGGGAGGAGGGGTTGGACAGGAGGGGGATTCCCAGGCTTTGGAAGCTGACCTCCACTGGCCGGGCAGTGAGGCCTGGTATGAGGAGAACCTTAGCACCATGCTGCGCTGTGTGGACTTATCGGGAGCCCTCGTGGAGGCCCATGGCCCAGCCAGGAACAGCCTCATGCAGCTGAAGGTGACCGCGCTAACCAGCACTCGGCTTTGTGTAAGTGACAAATGAGATGAGGGGGGGATGTGGGTGTGGCTGACCCCCCAGGCCACCCTCACCATGCCAGCCACTGCCCCATTTCAGAAGGAGCTGTCGACTTGGATCCAAAGACCAAGAGGCTCCGCGGAGCTGAGCCCTGAGAAGCTAGCAGAAGCCATGGACTCGGGACGGGTAAGGAACGCAGGTGCTTATCACTGAGGACATGGCTGGCCTGGATAAATATGGGTCTCTTGGAGTTCCTGGGGGAAGTGTTCGAGGTGAGAAGCTATTCAGAGGAGGGATCAGAACAACAGTACTTTCTCCACAGAGGACAGGACATGACTAATTGTCAGTCACAGAGCATGGCCATGCATGCTTGTAATCCCAGCACTTGGGAAGCTGAGGCAGGAGGATCAAGTTGTTGAGGTCAGGCTGGGCTATATAGTGAGACTTGCCTCAAAAAGACAGGCTGGAAAGATGGCTCAGCAGTAAAGAGCCCTCTCACCAAGGATCCAGGTTTGGTTTCCAGCACCTACCTGGTGATTCTCAGCCCACTCTCTTGACTCTCTGTATGCACCAGACATACCTGTAGTGTGCATACAAGCATGCAGGCAAAACATCTATAACATACCTTGAAAGATATAGGTAGGTAGATGGATGGATAGATAGATAGATAGATAGATAGATAGATAGATAGATAGTTTTGTTTTTAAGACAGGGTCTTATGTATCCCAGGCTGGTCTTGGTCTTGAACTCTCTGTATAGACAAGAATGACTTTGAATTCCTGACCTTCCTGCCTCCACCCCACTAGAGATATAGACATGTACTATTGTTTTTTGGTGTAGCTGGTCTTTGCTATTTTGTGGGTTCTTCGTTTTCCTACTTTTATCCCTCTCCACCCGCCTCGCTCCGGTTTCATGCCCCCACACTAGGGATAGGGTGTGAAGGATAGAGGGGAGAAAATCCTGAATCTAATTCTTTCCTTTTGTTTCTTCTCTGAGCATGAGTACTAACAAACCCAACCACCCCACAACCCCCAAGTGACCAACAACCACCAACCCCACCTTTCGGGGCCCTAGCATTTCTGTACTCTCTGAAAAGTTCCCAGAATTCCAAACCTCGCACAATCGCAGAAACTATCTGCAGCTGGCAAAACCATGCCTCTGCTAGAGCATGAGGCAAATCACAGTCAGCCGCTGCAGATCAGCCACATATCCCAATACCTGGGATTAAAACGAAAACATATTCTCATAATATTTCTATAATTTTTGAAGAAACCAAAACCCCAGAATTCTCACTATACTCTGGTTTTTAGAGAAAATAAGTTTTCTTTAATCAATCAGCAGCTACACTAGTGTGTGCCTGCTGGATGTAAACTCTTAAGTGACCAATGGGGTATTCCTTTTTTGTGTGTTTTGAAACAAGATCTTACCATATAGCCCAGACTGGCCTGGAACTTACAATCCTCCTCCTCAGCCTCCCGAGTCTTGAGATCACTAATGTTGCTGTCACGCCTGACCATTCATTCATTCATCCACCCATTCTTCCATTCATTCATTCCTCTGTATTATTCTAATATCCTATTTCTCTCTGTGTGTCGAACGCACATGTTATGCATGTTTGTGTGTGCTTGTGTGTACATGTGTGTGTGGTGTGTTTCATGTGTGCTTGTGCACATGTGGAGGTCAGAAGCTGGCAACAGGCTTAATCTTCTATCACTCTTCATCTTATTGTGTGTTTGTGTTTTGTTTTGTTTTGTTTTGTTTTGTTTTGTTTTGTTTTGAGACAGTGTCTCTCTACAGAGCCTTAGCTGTCCTGGAATTGAATGAGTAAACCAGGTTGTCTTGGAACTCACAGAGATCTCCCTCCTCTGCCTCTCTGCCTCTCTGCCTCTCTGCCTCTCTGCCTCTCTGCCTCTCTGCTCTCTGCCTTCTGCCTCTCCTCCTGCCTCTCGCCTCTTGCCTCTCTGCCTCCTGAGTGCTGGCATCCAAGGTGTGTATCACCACACCTGGCTAATAAACTCTTCCTGTTTTTTTTGTTTTTGGTTTTTGGTTTTTTGAAACAGGGTTTCTCTGTGTAGCCCTTGATATTCTGGAACTCACTCTTAGACTGGGCTGGCCTAGAACTCACAGAGATTCACCTGCCTCTGCCTCCTGAGTGTTGGGATTAAAGATGTGCATCACCACATCTGGCTGTCCCGTTTTATTTTTTAACAGGAGGTCTGTCGCTGAACCTGGAGCTCACTGTCATGGCTACACTGGGTGGCAGGGAGCCCCAGGATCTATGTGTCTCCATCCCTGAAGCTCTGATAGAGTTAGAGACTCGTGCATTTCACCCGGGTTTTTATGTGGTGCTGGGAGTCAGAATTCAGATCCTCACAATCGTCTAGCAAGATCTGAATCCACTTAGCCATCTCCCTAGCTTCCACTCTCGTTGAAATTTTTGGCATGATAAATGTATTCTTGGGGGTGGGGTTGTCTTCCTAACTTGTTTCTTGAGACGGGGTCACTATGTAGTCAAGACTGGTCTGGAAAACACAATCTAATCTTCCCACTTTAGCTTTTCAGTGCTGGGATCACAGGCATTTGCCAGTATACCAGTCCTCTTTTATTGTCTTATGTGTTTGAAATTTTCATAGCAAAGTGTTAAGAAGCAAGGCATAGGGGCTGGAGAGATGGCTCAGCGGTTAAGAGCACCGACTGCTCTTCCGGAGGTCCTGAGTACAATTCCCAGCAACCACAGGGTGGCTCACAACCATCTGTAATGGGATCTGATGCCTCTTCTGGTGTGTCTGAAGACAGCTACAGTGTACTCACATACATAAAATAAATAAATAAATGTTAAGGAAGAAGAAGGAGAAAGAGGAGGAGGAGGAAGAGGAGGAAGAGAAGGAGAAGGAGAAGGAGAAGAGAAGGAGAAGGAGAAGGAGAAGGAGAAGGAGAAGGAGAAGGAGAAGGAGAAGGAGAAGGAGAAGGAGGAGAAGCAAGGCATAGATGTACACATCTAGAAGCCCAGCACTTGGGTTGTTGAAGTAGGAAGATCTGGAGTCTTAGGCCAGCCTGAGCTACATAGTGACATCCTGTCTTTAAAAAAGCAAGAGCAACAGACATAGCTTAGTGGTAATGCACCTGCTTAAAATCTCCCAGTGAGGGGCTGGGGGTGAGGCTCAGTGGGAGAGAGCTTGTCTGGTATGCACAAGGTCCTAGGTTTGTCCCCAGCTCCGCTGGGAAAACATTTAAAAAGTAACAAGTTCACTGTGCAGTGATCATCCACTGTTCCCTTTAACATTCAGCCAGGCAGCCATCTCTGAGAGGCACAGGGTGAAGCAACTGAAACCTGAGGGTGCTCAAGTCCACCGTGCATGTATTGGCATATAACCTGTGCACACCCTCCTGGGCACGTTAATCCTCTCTGGGTGACTTACCACACCAGGTGCAGCCTGCGCTACATAAGCAGTCGTTCTGTGGAACCGGTAAGGACGTGTCTGAGTGTCTTTTCATGATGCTATGATAAAAAGCTCTGGCCAAAGCAACTTAAGGGAGAAAGGGCTGATTTGGGCTTCACAATGTAAGATACAGTCCACTCCGTCATCAGGGGAAATCACGGTGAACGGAGCTCGAAGCAGCTGGCCACATGGCATCTAAGCTCAAAAGACAAGGAAGCCACAAGCACTAGCTTCCTGCTCCCAGTGCCTTCTCTCCACTTACGCAACCCAACATCCACAGCAAGGAACGTGTTTCGACCGCTGTGGGTTGGGAGTTGATCCTCTATAGGCATGCCCGGAACCCTGGTCTTTCAGATGATTCTAGATTGAATCAAGCTATCAATACTAAGCAACCTCAAGCAATAATGACAGCATATGACTGTCTACACTCAGTGCAGATGCAGAGGGTTTTGTTGTTGTTGTTTTTTGTTTGGAGACAGGGTTTCTCTGTGTAGCCCTGGCTGTCCTGAAACTCACTCTGTAGACCAGGCTGGCCTCGAATTCAGAAATCCGCCTGCAGCCGGGTGGTGGTGGCACACGCCTTTAATCCCAGCACTTGGGAGGCAGAGGCAGGTGGATTTCTGAGTAGGCCAGCCTGGTCTACAGAGTGAGTTCCAGGACAGCCTGGGCTATACAGAGAAACCCTGTCTCGAAAATCAAAAAAAAAAAGAAAGAAAAAAAGAAAAAGAAAGAAAGAAAGAAGAAAGAGAGAAAGAGAGAAAGAGAGAAAGAAAGAAAGAAAAGAAAAAAAAAAAAGAAATCCGCCTGTCTCTGCCTCCCAAGTGCTGGGATTAAAGGCGTGCGCCACCACTGCCCAGCCAGAGGTTTTTAAAAATCTATTATTTTACCTGTAATTACACGTGTGTGCCACATGTGTGCAGTGCCTTCAAAGGCCATAAGAGGGCGTACGATCCCCAGAAGTTAGAATGATAATAGTGAGCCTCCCAAGAGGAGTACTAGGGAACTGAACTCGGATCCTCTGTTAGAGCAACAGCTGGTCCCTCCGGGTCTGCAGTGGTTTTTCTGAGTATTTTTGATCCGTCATGGGTTGAATCCATGGAAGCAGAACCTGCAGACGGAGAGGCGCAGCAGCACCTGCTTTGAATCTGATTGGTTCACACTCCTCTGCCCACCCACGAAACCATCTTATTGTGCGATGCATTTCGGTCGTCGACACCACTTTCCTCTCCCACCGAGGGCTTCAGTGAATCACAGGTCAGGCTGTCTTAATTATTTAAACTAGCTTTTCCTCGGGTTAAAAATGCATGTTTATTGAAAACTACCAATCAAACCAGGTTGGCTGCGAACACATAGAAATCCAGCACTCGAGGAGCAGAGGGAAAAGGCTATCCTTGGCTACACAGGAAATTCTAGGTGACTCTGAGATACATGAGATCCTGTTCCAGAGGCAGTACCCCTTGATGAACTTGAGCGCCCACACACAGTAGGACCACACAAATCCCCTTCCATACATGAGGCCTTACATCACTGCAGAATACCCCCCATCACTCTGAGGGTAAGCTTTGGTTTAGTTTCGTCTTTTCCTTTTTCCTTTTCTTTTTTTTAAAGTTGGGTTTCATATAGCCCAGGCTGGCCTCTCGCTCACTTTGTAGCCCAGGATAGCCTTTCACTCCCAATCTTCCTGCCTCCACCTCCTGAATGATACAGAATTACAAGTGTACATGACCATGCCTGACTTATGTGGTGATTTTTTTTTTTTTTTTTGAGACCTACTATGTAGCCCTGGCTTGCTTGCTTCCTTTCCTTTTTTCTTCCTTCCTTCTTTCTTTTCTTTTTTTTTTTTTTTTATTACCTTTTTTAAAAAACTCTACTACATTTTTGTGCTGGGCCTGATGGTATACCCCTTTAATCTCAGCTGTCTGTGAGTTCAAGTCCAGCCTGGTCTACAAAGCCAGTTCAGGACAATCAGGGTTACACAGAGAAACTCGTGTCTCAAAAAACCAACCAAACAAACAAAAAATCCTACTACACTTTTATTTATTTGGTGTGTGTGTGTGGTGTGTGTGTGTGTGTGTGTGTGTCCCTGTATACATGCATGACACAGTATGGCGTGGAGGTCAGACAACTGTCAGGAGCCAGCTGCTGCTGACTACCACATGGGCCCTGAGACTTGAACTCAGGTCTTCAGGATCAGCAGCAGGTGTCCACTGATCCAACTAGCCCTCTTTCTTTCTCTCTAGATAGACTAGCCCAGGCTGTCTCAGCCTCCCAGATTGTGAGATTGCAGGCATGTGGCATCGTGGCCTGCGAGTCACTTTCTGATTTCCCCCAAAGTCTTCATACATGGCCCCTTCCCAGTGGGAGAGAGGACTCGGTCACAGAGGAGCCTGTAGTTCTGAGCAGTCTCCTGTTTCCTCGTACCTCCTAGAACCTCCAGCTCTCCTGCCTCAGCACCGAACAGAATCAGCACCTGCAGGCCTCCCTCAGCCGCTTGCACCGAGTAGCACAGGTAACATGCGGGTGGCCTGGCACCCCACTCCTGATGGGCCCCGCTGACCCTCTCTCTCTGCCCCTCAGCACGCCCGGTCGAAGTACGTGAGGCTACTGGTGGACGCCGAGTACACTTTCATTAACCCTGCACTGTCCCTGCTGGTGGCTGCCCTGGCCAGGCGCTGGAACAGCCCTGAGGAAGGTGGCCCATGGGTGTGGAACACTTACCAGGCCTATCTAAAGGTGTGTGGAGGGCTCTGAAGGGCCGTGAGTGGGGACTCAGCAACCTGATCCCCCTGAGTCTGCCCGTATGCTCTGCAGGACACTCACAAACGGCTGGAGCAGGATGCTGACGCAGCACGCAAGGCTGGCCTGGCATTTGGGGTGAAGTTGGTGCGAGGCGCCTATCTGGACAAGGAGAGATCTGTGTCACAGCGCCAAGGGAAGGAAGACTGTACCCAGCCTGACTATGAGGCCACTAGTCGGAGGTAGGGAGAGGACCGAGAGGCGGAAGGAGGAAAAAGAAATTATAATAACATGTCAAGACCAGCAGATGCTATAGGCTCACTAGGGGGTCAGAGCAGCTGATACATTGATCTTGTTCAGTGAGAGACCATGCCTCCAACTGTAAGGCACAGAGAGATAGAGGAAGATACCGGTCTCTGCCCTCTCCATGTGCGCACACAGGGAGCACACACACAGAGACAGACACACAGGTACACACACACACACACAAAACCACGCACCTACACACACACAAACACACTCCTATACATACACAAACACACATACATGGACATGGACACAAACATACATACACAGAAACACACGAAGATGCACAGACACAAACACGCACACACACAAACATACACAGATACACACACACACACACACACACACCCCACACATGGTGACTTTTCTTAGTGTAATCCCAGTGCTGAAAAGACAGGGACAGGAGGACCTTGAGAGCTCACTGGCAACAAGCATAATCTAATCAGCAAGCAGAAATCCCACTGGAAAAAAAAAACGACCCTGTATCAAAAAACAAGGTGGGGCCTGGAGTGACAGCCCAGGGGAAAAAGCCCTGGTTGGCATATCACAGCAACTGCAGGTCGCATCCCCAGAACCCATATAAGAGCTGAGCAGGTGCTGTGGATACCTGTCATCTAGACTTGAGAGGCAGAGACAGGAGCCAGGGACTAAGTAAATAAAGTGGAGATCCAGTCAAGAACAACAGCCAATGTCAACCTTGGGCCACAACCCACACATGTGCACAAAAACACAAATGGACACACACACACATACACACACACCAAATAAGAAAAATAAAATATAACTTTTTTAGAGGAAAGCAGATTACCTAAACTTGACAGGCACTCTACCACTGAGGCCACCCCCACCCCTCACTGGGGATTCTAGGCAGGGGCTCTACCACTGAGCCACGCCCCCAGCCCCTCTGGGGGATTCTAGGCAGGGGCTCTACCACTGAGCCACGCCCCCAGCCCCTCACTGGAGGATTCTAGGCAGGGGCTCTACCACTGAGCCACGCCCCCAGCCCCTCACTGGGGGATTCTAGGCAGGGGCTCTGCCACTGAGCCACGCCCCCAGCCCTCACGGGGGTATTCTAGGCAGGGGCTCTACCACTGAGCCACGCCCCCAGCCCCTCCGGGGGGGGGGATTCTAGGAGGCTTCACTGAGCACGCCAGCACTTCGGGATTCTAGCAGGCTCTACACTGAGCAGCCCCCAGCCCCTCTCTGGGATTCTAGGATGTTCTGCACTAAACGTATCCAGCCCTTCTATTGTCTTTGAAACAGACCTTGCTAAGTCAGGTGACCTTGATCACACTTAGCCAGTTAGGCTTTGAAGCTTGCAACCTCCAGCCTCATTGTCCAGGCCTGCACTACCAGGCTGTAACAATGTACCTTCACTTGCTCATTGCGCCTTGGGGTTCTATGCTAAACATCTTGTGTCTCTATGTAGCTTCCTCCTCTCCAAGGTTTTAGGATGCTGTTGTTTCCCATCTGAACACAACCTCTTCCTTCCTCCTTCACTGTCCTCCCCAGCTTGCTGCTTTCTGCTTAGCTGCCTTCCATGGCTATCAACATCCCTGTGGGTCCTTCCCCAATTGTGAGCGCTTGGATTGTTGTTAATCACATTCTGCAGATGTATCCGTTACTTTGTCATTCCTTTGACAAAAAGCCACTCACAAAAGCGAGTGAAGGAAGGGTTTGTTTGACTCCTGGTTTGAGGGGACTGGAGTTCATAGCACCAGGAGGTATGACCACATGGCCTGAGGTGACTGGTCACTCTGCATCATCATCAAAAAACAGAGAACCAGATTCTGGTGCCTGTTCATCCCTATGCAT
Source organism: Mastomys natalensis (assembly GCA_021653895.1). Classification (NCBI taxonomy): domain Eukaryota; kingdom Metazoa; phylum Chordata; class Mammalia; order Rodentia; family Muridae; genus Mastomys; species Mastomys natalensis. The sequence goes on from JAJTUV010000944.1 coordinate 413,859, forward strand.
ATCTAGGTTCTGCTTGTTTGTATGTTTATTTTATTTGTTTGTGTTTTTTGAGACAGAGTTTCTCTATGTAGCCCTGACCGTCCTGGAGCTAGTTCTGTAGATCAGGCTGACCTTGAATTCACAGAGATCCCCTATCTCTGCCTCCCAAATGCTGAGACTAAATGTGTGGGCCACCACAACAGGGCTTTACTTTCTAATTGTTTTCAACCTGGGACCACAACCCACATTTAGTGTGTGTAGCAGGGGCTGGGAGTCGTTTCTTCCTCAACCTCCTCAACAGAAGTTCTTAAACTTCTGTGACAATGTCATCAGAGACAGGCCAACACGTTTCTCTTGTACATAATTCCCCATTATGTCATATTGAAGCTTAAGACTAGCAGTGGCTGGAGAGATGGCTCAGCGGTTGACAGCACTGGTCCAGAGGACTCAGGTTCAATTCCCAGGATCCACACCTCACAACTGTCTGTAACTGCAGTTCCAAGTGATCTGACACACCCATACAGACATACATGTGCAGACAACACTCCAACACTTAAAAATAACAGTAATACGAGTAAATCACTCAAAAAAAAAAAAAAGTAAAGAAAGAAAATGAAGACAACAGACACAAGGCTGGAGAGACAGCACAGCAGGTAAAGGTGCTTGCCACCAAGCCTCATAATATGTTTCATCCCTGTGACCTCCACTGTAGAAGGAGAGAACCACTCCTGCAAGTTGTCCTCTGAAGAACACATTCGAGAGCGCGCCCACATACATACACACACACACACACACAAGAAATAAAATGCAATAAAAATTAAAAATCCAGCTGTGCGCACGCCAGTAACACACTTGGGCAAAGTCATTCTGTTGGGCATAGAGTGTGGCAGCCATCACAGAGACACCTGTCTGGCCTTAAAAAAGCACATACTATTGTCATCTTTGTCCATGGGTAGGGCCTGAGTGCAGGTCAGGATCAGCAGGATCTGACGGCCTGGCTACACAGTGAAACTGTGTCAGAAAACTCTGTTTTTCACCCCATCCCCATCCTGACTACCATTAGGGGAACTGGGGGGGGGGGCTAGAAGAGAGGGAGACAGCTCTGAGGAGCCCATAGAACAAAGGAGGGGAGGGCAGGCACTCCATCCCTGGAGCTTGGTTCTCACTCCCTAGATGAGCTGAGCAGAGCCTCTCCCTTCAGTTACAGCCCTGTCTGGAGCTGATGCTGCGTCGAGTGTCCAGTCACGGTCCTGAATGCCACCTTATGGTGGCTTCCCACAATGAAGAATCCGTTCGCCAGGCAACTAAGCGGTATGCGATTGAGGGGTGGATACCAGAGCCTCTAAGAAGCCTTCACCCCTTTCCTGTGTCTACCTGACAGTAAGGGGCGGGTAGCAAGTGGGGACAAGAATAGGTCCAGCGAGAAGGTGCGGAGGAGAACAGTACAGATATTTAATCCCAACCTGCTATGATAATGCATACCTGTTATCATAGTCCTCCGAAGGCTGAGGCAGGAGGATCAAGAATCTTCCAAAAAAAAAAAGACTCTTTCTATGCCTACATATGCCCTATAGGCTCAGGTGTGAGAGGGCATTGTCTGGTATTACTGTGACCTAGGGAGTACGAGAATTCCAGAAAGCAGCTGAGACTCACAAGAGCTCATGGGAGTTGTGATTAATTAACATTAATTGATTGATTTAGTGTGTGCGTCGCGTGCACGCACACCCCCATGCAAGCATGACTGTGAGTGTAAGAACCAGGGGAGGTCAGAAGAGGGCGTCAGATCCTCTGGAACTGATGCTGCAGGCAATTGTGAGCTGCCTGCCTTATGCACTGGGAACTGAACTGGGGTTCTTTGAAAAAGAAGAGCTCTTTATGAAATTTTACTTAATTTTTAGTTTTAAAATGTTGTTTGGATATTTTGCCTGCATGAATATGTGTCCACCACGTGCATGCTTGGTTTACAGAGGCCAGAAAGAGCATCAGACCCCTGGGAAAGGGACTTAGAGACAGCTGTGGCTGCAGTGCTGGGTGTTGGGAGTCAAACTCATGCCCTCTGGAAGAGCAGTTAGTGCTTTGAAGCACTGAGCCATCTCTCCAGCCCTGTGGTGGTTATTCACCATAGAGATCGGGGATAGAGTCATTTCTCAGAATCTGTGGAAATTTTGTTCTAGGACCAATCTCCATGGAAACCAAAATCTCCAGATGCTCAAGTCCCTCATATCAGATGATGTAATGTTTGAATATTTGCTTACGGCCCATGCACATCTTCCTGTACGCTTGAAGTCACCAGGCTCATTAATAATACCTAGAATAACGAATATAAAGGCTACATAAATAGTCACACTGTAAAGGACAGTCTAAGGGGAAACCTACGAGGTATAACACCTGATCCGCCCTCACCTCTGATCCCTGGTTGAAGTCTATGGGTGTGGAGCCATGGCTTCCTCTGCTAACTCTTCCTCCAGATTTGAATTCTTGGGTGGGCAATGGCTGACTTGCTCTCTAGATCTAGCCACTATCTGGATTGACAATGTGACCCTTTCTGCAGCATGTGGGAGCTGGGCATTCCTCCAGATGGGCCTGTTTGTTTTGGACAACTTCTGGGCATGTGTGACCATGTCTCCCTGGCATTAGGTATGTGAATGACCCATCTCTCCATTTCCATCCATCCTCACCGTTCACCCCCCATTCCCTCTCAGCCAGATCCCTCCTGCCTTTCCCTACCCTTTCTCACATGGAACCCACAGTGGGCTCCTCCTCCAGTTCCTTCCAGAATGATCCTTCAGACTGTTCAATATTCAAAGCCCTTGCGGGGCTGTGCCCTGTGTCCTCTCTCCTGATCTGTGCAGGTTCTTGTTTATGGTTATTTAGGGTCCTGACTGCCGTCCCTAGGGCCTAATGCCAGATGCCTCTCCTTCTGTGTTAAGAATGGCCAAGGCAAGCTGGGCGTGGTGGCGCACACCTTTAATCCCAGCACTTGGGAGGCAGGGAGGTGATTTCTGAGTTCGAGGCCAGCCTGGTCTACAGAGTGAGTTCCAGGACAGTCAGGGTACACAGAGAAACCCTGTCTTGAAAAACAAAACACAAAAACAAAAACAAACAAACAAAAAAGAATGGCCAAAGCTTTTTATTTCTGGGAAGACGGCTCAGTGGTAAAGCCACTGTGTGACCCTGAAGACCTTAATTCATATCTCCTGAACCCATTCGATAGCCAGACAGTAGTACAAATGTCTGTCATTCTAGAACACCCATGGGAATGGGTGGCAGAGGCAGGAGACCCTCCAAGAAGCTGTCCTTTGACCTACACACACACACACCCACACACACACACACACACCACACCACAGAGATGTGTTTTCAAAGACCACTTTGCTCTCAATCTATACCTGTAGTGGTTTTTGTTATTTATTTTTTTACTTCTTCAAAATCCTACATATACAAGTACACTGTGGCTGTCTTCAGACACACCAGAAGAAGTCATAGGATCCCATTACAGATGGTTATGAGCCACCATGTAGGAATTGAACTCAGGACCTCTGGAAGAGCAGTCAGTGTCTTAACCACCAGCCATCTTTCCAGCCCTTTGTTTTTGTTTTTGAGACATGGATTTGTAATGTCGCCCTGCCTGGCCTGAACATCCACGTGCACTGGGTTGGCCTCAAACCCACAGAAACACTTCTGTGTTTACTCCTGGGGGCTGGGATTAAAGGCGTCCCCCACAATACAACCAAGCAGTGATGAATTTTTCTGGCTCCTTCTGGCCTAACACATTCTCTAGGGGTGTTGAAGGGTGGGAGGGTGACTTCCCACTCACTCACTCAGAATGTATACTTTTTCTGAGTTCCAACTTATGGGACAGGACAGGGTCCTTAATAACTCCCAGTCCAGTCGGCTTACAGCTCCACGTAGTCTCATAACATGCTGGGTTTCCGACAGCAACAGAGTATCTCCTCCAGGGAGGGTGGCTTCCTGTGTCCCCATCCCTCTGAGGTTTTCTTGAACCAGTAAACGTTTTGCTCTCTTTGTAGTATCTTAATCAACTGAGTTTTTTTTTTTTTTTTAAAGCTGGGTGTGGTGGTGCAAATCTGTAATCCTAGGACTCAAGAGGCTGAAGCGGAAGGATTTGGGTTAGAACCTAGCCTGGGCTACCTAATAAAAGCCAATCTCATAACAACCAGTCAGAAAGGAAGGAAGGAGGGAAGAAAGGAAGGAAGGAGGGAGGAAGGAGGGAGGGAGGAGGAAAGAAGGAAGGAAGGAAGGAAGGAAGGAAGGAAGGAAGGAAGGAAGGACGGGGTGGATAGAGGGAGAAGAAGAAAATTATCTAAGTGTTTGCTGTAGAGTGTTTTAGTAATGAATTATGTCTAGCTCCGTGTTCTGAGCAAGGGAAGCCGCCATTGCTGCTGATACCCAGGAAGATCTCTCTCTGAGCCTCACACTCTTCCAACACTCTTCCCAACAGGGCAGGCTGGATATATGGTATATAAGTCTATCCCCTACGGCTGCCTGGAGGAGGTGATACCCTACTTGATCCGAAGAGCCCAGGAGAACAGGAGTGTGCTGCAGGGTGCCCGCAGGGAGCAGGCGTTACTCAGCCAAGAACTGTGGCGGAGGCTGCTGGGAAGGAAAGCCTAAGGATTCTCCATCAGGGGCCATGTGCTTAATAAAGGCCCTGAGCCCTGCCCCTGTCTGTACTTCTCTGAAGCTGCCTCCTTGGGGCTGATCCTGGCATCTGTCACCAGAGGTTGGACAGGTGGGGCATGCCTGAAACTCAAGAGATCTTTAGTTCTGTGTGGTAGCACACTCCTGTCATCCCAGCCCTTGGGAGGCTGGGGCAGAAGGGTCATGAGTTCCAGCCCGGGTACATAGTGAGAAGAAGGAAGAGGAAAGGGGGGGGAGGGAATGGGGAGGGGAACGGGGAAAGGAGAGGGAGAGTGCCAGCCCAGGGTGGTAATGACTTGAGGTTATTAATCCTTCAATGAACTTAGTCAGGGATCTAGTCAAGAATTCTTTCCATCTCAGAGGATTTGCTTAAACAACACAGGTGAATAGCAGACACGGATGACCTCGGACAAATGGCTGCTCAGGATTGGTGGATCATTCCTTCAGTTAATAAGCACCAATGAGCAAGCTGAGCAGATGTTTCTGTCAGTGAAATGTCTGGGGCACAAACGCAAGGACCTGAGGTTAATCTCCAATGCTCACATAAAACTCCAAACATGGGGGTACAGGCTGAGACACAGATACTGGCCAGCCAGCCTTGCCCAATGGTGAGCCACAGGTCCCAGTGAGAGACGCTGTCTCAAACAGATGTGGCACTCGGAAGCACAGGCAAGAGTATTACAAGTTCTAGGCTAGCCTGGACTATATAGTGAGCCTCTATCTCAAGCAACAACAAAACACAATAACAGAACCCAAGAGCTGAGGACACAGATCATAGAGCCATCCAGTGAGAAGCTGAGGCAAGGCTCAACGGTCGATTATGGCTTAACATGTACAAGAAATCTCTCTCCAGCACCACAAATAATAATAAAAGTTACAACATGGAAAGGAGTTTCATGGTGGTGGTGCATGCCTTTAATCACAGCACTTGGGATGGAAAAGCAAGTGGATCTCTGAGTTCAAGGCCAGCCTGGTCTACAGGGCAAGTTCCAGGACAACCAGGGTTACACAGAGAAAACCTGTCTTAAAAAACCAAACCAGGGGCTGGAGGGATGGCTTAGACGTTAAGAGCACTGACTGCTCTTCCAGAAGTCCTGAGTTCAATTCCCAGAACCACATGGTGGTTCACAACCATCAATAATGAGATCTGGCGCCCTCTTCTGGCCTGCAGATGTATATGCAGCAGAGAACTCATACATTAAATTGAAAAGAAAATGACAACCACCAAACGACATAAAAACCACAGAGAAATGGTTCAGATTAAGGAGTGAGGAGCTAAGAGAAGTACAGAGCCTGTGGTGCAGCCTGACGGTTTGCTCTGTGCTCCAGAGGCAACAAGGAATCATGGGAGTTACAGGCAGAGGAAAGGCATGGCCACAGGTTCCTCTACCATGTGGAAAAGGCAACGATACTAGCAGCGATCTCGTTTCAAACAGCTGCCTACTATGAGCAAGTTAGGCAAAACTCCCTGATGCACATTGTAACAAGGTGAAACGGCCGGTCTAAAACTGAATGGAGTCAGCCTTGACAGTCCAGGTGATGTCAAAGGGAAGTGTCGCGTCCTGAAAAGCCCTCGGGTATGAGGCTCAGGGGAAAGCCTGGAAACAGTCATGGGTGAACATGGGAAGACAGTCAGGGATACGGAACCGAGGTTAAGAGTGTCCAGGGTGGTGTGGCTGGGAGTTGGGAGAGATGACTGACCGCTTAGGAGCACGGCCTGCCCTCCTCCCACCCGCAGTGTCTTGATTCCTTGCACCCACATGGTAGTTCACATGCCCCTTTAATTCCAGTTCCGCTCTTTTGGCTATTGTGGGCACTGGGAGCCCGTGTACTGCACTTTACATACATACAGGCAAAATATTCATATTCATAATTAATATAAATAATAAATAAAAACTAAGAGACTCTGGCTGCCTGAAGTCCTGGAGCACCTAGGAGGAAGGAGGGCCAACTGAAACCTCTTGAGCCAACATCTCTGTCTCTTTGCTACAAGATGGCAGGGGCGGGGGCGGGTGGGGGGGGGTGGGGGCTGCTTCTTGGGGTAGGCCACTGCGCAAGTGCGAGGTAGCAGGAAGCCACAGGCATATCTGCACCTAGAATTCCAGCGCAGACCGTGACAGTCACAATAGCGCCCAACGGTAGGTACCCAGCCATCTGGGCCAGAGTCTCGGCCCTGAACCATTGGAGCTTTCAGGACCCTCAGCTCTTTCAGGACCACACCCACCTCATTTCCATACTCCACCTCCAGCCCCAGCCCCCTTCTCTTTCACTCAGACTCCAAGTCTGTTCTCAAAACCTAAGAAGTCCTCAGCCCGCAGACCCACCAGGACTCTTCCGAGCCTCCTAGCCCCTGATACTTCAGAGCCTTACCCAGGCTCAGATTCTGCCCAAAGCCTTTGAGTTTCGCTTGAAATACCTGCCTTACGCCCTGCCTTAAACCTCCCACTTCTGATCCCTTGGGCTCCTGGTGTGCAGCAGCTCCCTGGCCCGGCCTACCAGACATCTCCCTTCCCATTATAAACCTCAGCAAATCCCTCCTCAACTAGATTGCTCCTCAGCTAGCCCTATTGTCCTTTACCCCCAGGAGCTAACTGAGGCTATACACGCGCGCTGCAGATGCATTCACAGGCCTCCCGATTCCGGGTAGAGCTGGGCTCCGTAAGGGATCCAGATGCCCAGGTGGGGCGTCTGCATCGCCTAGCTATGGCTGGAGGTCCATGCTGGGGCCTGGCCAGGCTCCTGCGCAGAGGTGAGGTTCCATGGCTGGTATGTGTGGGGAAAGAACCAACCATGTGGGGAGAACTTCAACTGAGCCGGCTCAGAACTGGTTGAGAACAAGTTGTTGCTTGATTGTGGTCAGAGATGGGGTATCAGGGTGAAGCTGGCCTCTGGATCACTGGGATCAAAATGTAGTTGGTGGGGAGGGGTTGTGCTGGATGTGATAGAGAGTCTCACGGTGTAAGCCATTCTGCAGAAAGCTGGGAGAAGGGACCATTGGAAGCAGGGATGGCCTGGGCCAAGGTTCTAAAGTCCGAGCAAAGTGGACATGTGTGACTACCCAGATGTAGGGAGAGGAGGCTGAAGAGGAACTGGGTCCAGACTGTAAAGAGCCTGAGAAGATGAGGGCGTGCTGTTGGATTTTGTTGTGTGTTGTGATGGGAAACCACTTGGTACCAGACATGAGAAATTGAGACGAGCATTCAACAGTTTCACAAGTTTGGCTTGGTTTCTGTAAGTTGTGTTATTTAGCCGCTGTCGGAACTTGCTTAGTAGCTGTGGTTGTTTGCTGGGTTTTAGTATTTTGCTAGTTGAAGGGGGAGAAAACATGGCGCACATGCCGTTCTGTAACTCGGGAAGCTGCAGCTGGAGGAAAAGGAGTGTGGGAGAAGCCTGTGCTGATGAAATAGCCTGTGCTAATGAGATAGCCTGTGATAATGAGAGCCTGTCTCCAAAAAAATATTTTTTTCCTTAAAGTATTAGACTAAACTCCAAAACCACTCTTGCCATTTGACACACTTTTTTTTTTTTTTTTTTTTTATAAAGAATTAAGTCTCTTGGGTGGTGGCGGCTTATGCCTTTAATCCCAGCACTTGGGAGACAAAGGCAGGCCAATCTCTGTGAGTTCAAGGCCAGCCTGGTCTAAGAGTGAGTTCCAGGATAGCCAGGACTACTTAGGAACCTTGTCTTGAAAACAAACAAATAAATAAATCTGTTTTTTGTGCTGAGAATCATGCTTGCTATTGGAGTTTATAAATGTAATCATAACTAGTAATTCCCATCTAAGTTTTCTGAGTTTTTTTTCCTCCCTAATTATACACAGGTATTACATTTCATCGACCTCTCTTTTTCTATATCTACAATGCTAAAATGTGATTTTTTTTTCTTCCCACTGGTGCTAGGGATAGAACCCAGTTCCTTATTCATGCCAGGAAAGCACGCTGCCACTGAGTCATACCCTCAGCCCCTCGCTAGGGATCCTAGGCAAGGGCTCTACCACCGAGCTGTTCAAGACATATTAATTTTGTCCTTTAATCCATGAAAGTTTATTACATTGATAGGTTTTCTTAGGTTATATCGCGCACCTGTGTGTTCATAAATGGAATTCATGTATAGTTTCACTTTCTGGTTCTGGAAACTGACGTCCAGGCTGGCCTCGTAAAACAAGCCTTACGCTCTTAGTGTATTTTCATTTTGGAACAAACTTGTTTGGGGTGATCTAGTCCCGGCGATGGTTTGTGTTTTAGGAAGATGCCTTTGGGGCACAGGTTGAGAGTGGAAAACCAGTTGTCACTGCAGAAGATGGTAGGGGGCTCTGCGTACATAAGAGACCCAGAGTGTGCTGTTCAGAGGTTCCAGAAGGGCCACCTCTGGCCTCTGATCTTGACACCTCTGGCCTGGGGACGATAACTATTATCATGGCAGACAGACGTCTCCCCTTGTTCCAGCTCTTTGGAGCTGCTAGTGCACTGTGTTGAGGACACAGAAGTGGAGCCTGAAGTCAAGGCACAGGTGTACTACCTTTGAGATCACGGCTAGGACAGAACCAGGGGTGAAGGTGGGATGGATGAAGAAAGGGGCGGAGCAGGCACCAAGCAGAAGACAGACAGCGGAGGTTGGAATTGACCAGAGAGTTTGCCTACGGCCTGGGGATGGCAGAGTGCCTGTTTACAATGCTTAGTGTCCTAGGTTGGATCCTCAGACCCTGTAAACCAGTCATGGTGGCACACTCCTGTAAATCCCAGCACTCAGACACAGGAAAAGCAGACGTAAATGGTTATCCTTGGGTACATATTGAGTTCCAGGCTAGCCGGGAATACATGAGATGCGTGTTGCCTGGCGGCTGGAAAGACTTCTAGGAATCTGGAGCGAGCACAGTCTTAAGCTTTCTAATCCTCAGTGGTCCAGGTAGACGGTGAGAACTCTGCTGGGCAGACAGCGCTCTTCCTGTCCGCGCTCCTGGGCCACACTTCCGCTGTGCGCCTTCTATTGGCCTTTGGCGCCAACCCCAACCAGTGAGTGAACAGGTCTTTGTACCCCAACACTCCCAGGGCACTAATCACCTTCTATCCCTTTGTGCCCTCCTAGTCCTCAGTCACCCTCTTCTCACTCGCTACTGACTGTGACTCTGGTGCCTCCCAGAACTTACAAAGGTCCGCTCATCCTTGAGTTTTCTTGTGATCCACCCACCTGACTCCTCCCATCCACTCACCCCCCATCCAGCTCCCCGCCCCCTTTTTCATCCATCCGCCTTGCCTCCTGTTCTATCCTAGCCGCTGCTTCGATGGCAGCACACCCATGCATGCAGGTGCCTCCTCGGGCCGAGGCTTGGTGTTGTGGCACCTGCTGCAGGCAGGAGGTGACCTGCGTCTGCGTGACCAGCAGGGTCGCACACCACGAGACTGGGCTGAGCAGGGTGATGCCAAGCAGAGCTGGGAGGTGAGTAGTGTCTAGGGCAGAGTGGAGGCATCCTGCCAGTATCGCTCCCAGGCTGACCTGTGCCACACACCCAGGTCCTGGAGCTGTTGCAATGGTGCAGGACCCACATGTCAGCACTGGTGCAGAGTGGGGAGTTGGCGCCCAGTGTGTCCCTGAGTCAGTTGCAAGCTAGCTCTGGACACAGCCTGTGTGGCTCCCTGCCCTCACTAAGGCTGGTCCAGGCAGACAGGTAACAGTTCACGCCCTTGACCCTCCAGGGCCAGCACACCTGGTGACCTCATACTTAACCCTCAGCCCACCCTTTATTCCAGGGCACTGAGGCAAGGGCAGATCAGGAGATCCCCCAAAACCCCAGCGCTGGGATTCGGTCAGGTAAGAGGGAGTGGATGCGAGAGCAGCGCCATCCCTACATCCTCTTGGTGCTCAAAACCCCGCCCTCTTCCCTCAGCTGAGCAGCCTGCAGCCACCTGCCTGATAACGGGTATCCCAGTAGTAGACCCCAAGGAGCTGGTACCAACCCAGGGTGAGCCTGACCGCACCTACGACAGCAGTTCTCATACCGTCATGGCCAAGTGAGAGCTTCCTCCGTGCCCTCAGAGAGCCCCTGCCTCCTGCTTCCCTCACACGGAAATCCTACCCATGGCACTCACCTGCTGCCCGTTCTCCAGCCTCCTGTGGAAGGGCCACCGGTTACTGTACGGCAGCTGAAGGACCCTGAATCCAGCCCTGATGTGCTATTGGCCGACCTTCAGCACTGCAGGTCACCAGTCCCAGCTGACCTCTGACTCCAGCAGCCCATAACCAAGAGGATGCTGTAGCCACCGCTGTAGTTAGGCTTTGGCTCTGTGCTAGTATCCAGCACAGAGCCCTCCAGCTGTAATGACCCCCAATACTACTGTACTGTCCCTTCCCATAGAGTAGTACCCAGATCTGTGTGGGATGTCTTGTAAGCCCTAGAGAGGAGGAAGGGGTGGGAGAGGCCTTAGGCTCTTATGGGTAGGGCTGCCTCTGCCACTGCTAGGCTGTTGATGGGTATCTCAGTGTTCTCTGTATGGTGGCTGGTAGGACAGTCTTTCCCTGGCCCGTGATAGATGTTCTGTGGCCTGACTCAGCCTTCACCCTGTGCAGGTTGGGGCAGTTTGTGAAGGGCCTGCTCTGTTGTCTCCCAGCATCCTGCACCATCCTGGCCTGCTGCTGCTGATGGCACTGTGCCCCTCAGATGACCTGTCCAGATTGAGTCTGCTCTTCGAGCCGGTGTGGCTTGGCTCCCTTTATTTCCTGTTGCATTCTTCAAGAGCAGATGAGGAAAGTCCCCCAGCCCTGCCAGGCCTGCTGCCTGGCCCTCTGCTGCTACAGGTGTTGGAGGCCCTGTTGTTTCTGCAGTCCCGCTGCTGGGCCCATGGTGGCCTGACTTCCCATGCTGTGCAGCTAGTGAGGCCAGGCCTGGCTAAGGTGAGCCACCTAGAACACGGGTGTCCACTGCACCAGCCCAGGCTGCAGCCCAGGTGAGAGCCTGTCCCCATGTCTGCCCTGTGTCCCTCCCAGCATCCACTAGCTCAATAGACCTTTTGGCCTCCCCAGGCTGCAACAAGACTGCCCCCAGAGAGACCCAAGTCCAGGGCTGCCCCCACCCCCTGAGCTATACCCATGGCTACCACTTGAGCTGATCCGTGGTGACATGCCAGCCACTACCTCAGACCTCTACAGCTTCTGCATCCTGGCCCAGGAGGTCTTCACTGGTCAGTGACCCATTCAAAACTTACACCCATCCCCAAAACCATCCCACTAGTATGGGTCTCCTCATGGTGCCTCTCTACAGGAGAGTTGCCCTGGCTGGAGGAGAGGGGCCTGAGGTGAAGGCTAAACTGGAGGCAGGTCAGAGTCCAGGCCTGGACCCCTTGCTGCCAGCCCCCTACCAGGCCTTGGTTCAAGCTGGGCTGGGTCTAGAGCCTGCTGACCGCTGGGGCAGCCTGCAGAGCACTCGGTACCTGCTGCGAAAGGCCGTGGCCAAGGTACAGGAAGGTCAGAGTGTGGTGTGGTAATCTGTGGAACTCCAGGTAAGGCCCATATAACCACATGTCATCTCCTTCCCACAGGACTCAGCAGCTAAGGTCAGCTCCTCACTAGAGTGGACAACACTGTCTCCTGTAACCCTGGGCTCCCTGCCAGGTTAGAGAGCCAGGGTATTGATGCGAGACTGTGGCAGTGGGCATCAGATTCCAACCGTCTGGTCTGTATCCCCAGAGCATCTGGACTGTGAAGGGGCGCCCAGGGCCAGGGCCAAGACCAGATCCGGGATTGTGTTCCCTTTCCCAGACCCTTCTCAGGTAGGAAGCAGGGAAATAGTCTGGAGAACCGAGGGAGGTATGGGGACCCAGACAACCATGCCTGTTCCTCGACATGGTTTTTGCAGGCTCTGGAGACTCCTGAGGTCACAGGTCACAGCAGGGACCAGCAGAACGCAGCCTGGGACTCCGGCAGTAGCCTGACTCTAGGCAGTAGCCTCAGTCCCAGCCCCAGTCCCTACCCAGCCCACACTGTTGCACGGAGCCCATCTCAATAGTACGGATACCCCTACCCTGTGCTAAACTGGCAACCCCTACCTCCAGAAGTCTCCCAGCTCCCTCCACTCTGACCTGTGGTTCCTGGTGCCCCAAAGGCCTGCCCTGCACACAGCCTTCTGGAGCCAGCCTCCCAGCTGGGGAGGAAGTTCTGTCAGAATCTAAGGTCTGCAGGGGCAGCTGTGGCACACATGGGGCTACTCTTCTGGGCCCCGAGCCCTGGGAGTCCACCCCTGCATGCTGACCAACCAAGAGGGTTCACTGCCCAGAGCTGCTGCCAGGGATGGCCATAAGTAAAGCACCCCAAAGACCCAGGCTCTGAATCTCCAGGGCAGCTGCTGGCAGTGCCAACCTTTCCTCTTGCAGAAACCTGATGGTGAGGACCGTGAGCTGACAGAAGGCAGTCTCTTCTCCAGCCTACAGGAGTGAGATAACACAGGCTGTGGTGGGCAGCCCGGGTCCCTCCCTCAGCCCTGAACTGAGCCCGGGTCTGTCTGCCCTCCTGCTGCCCAGGATGGATCTGTTGGAGGAGATCATGGCGGAACTGCAGATTAAGGGCCACCTGGAGGACAAGCCAGGCTGAGTCCTGCTCCTAGCCCAGACGCCTAGGGGACCCCAGGTCTCCCTGCAGATACCACCCTGGGTGTCCTCCGATACTGACTCCAAACCTCAATGTTTGCCTCATACAAAGAACATGGGAAAGCCCCCAGCTGTCTTCATCAGTCACTGGTTCCAGCAACCAAATCTCTGCCATTTTTATTCATTAATGTCGTCAGGTGGTTTAGTGGGCAGGGTTCATGGGGAGAAGTGGGCAAGAACTGTCTCCCCACCCCATGTACAGGCTGGGGGCTCCTGGAGGGAGGAGGAGGACAGGGTGTCAGCCTTGCCCCCCACATTGTGCAAGGGCCCCAGGAGGGAGGTGGGGGATGGTCATATCCTGCAACCCATGAGAGGGACACAATGATCTGGGGGGTTAGGGACCCATATCAGAGCAAGTTACAAAGTTAGAAACCTGGGGTGGGGTGGTGAGCTCAAGAAAATACAAAACAAGGGATTGACTTGGGCCAAGATCCAGTGCGGGAGGGTCGTTTCCTGGTCCTGTCTCAGCAGTAACTTCTGGTCTGTCCTTCTGAATGGAAGGACCAGCTGGGTGTGGGGTAAGGAGGAGGGGGACCAGCCCCCTCCTCTCTATGTCCTCCATGTCTGTACAGGGATCCTCGTACCTCCCCTCCCCTTCCATAGGATGGTGGAGCTGCCCTATAGAGCAGGAAAGGCTCAGGGGAGCCCCAAGGTCCAGGTACCCGATGGGGGGTACGGGGACCCCAAGGAGCCCGCTGTTTCTGAGGGAGGCGGGGAACAGGGGGTCCAGGATCTGACCGGCTTCGGGGGTGGGCAGGAGGAGAGGAGGAGGAAGAAGAGGCAGGTGAAGGTCCCCTGGGCCCCAGGGCTAGGTTGACATAGAGGGGCTCAGGCCGGGTAGGGCGCCGGGCAAGGTGCTGGTTAAGGTGGTCAGGGGGAAAGCAGGAGGGGGGCGGTGGGTAGTTGAGCAGGAAATCAGGGGACCTGTGGAGCGGTGGTGACTGGCCAAGCATACCATATGAGGCATTGAGCCTGTCAGGAGGCATGGAGCGAAATGGACTCCAGGACCTGCTGGGGCCTGAGTAAGAGGTCCCCTCCCCTACCCCAATTTCATAGTACAGATTCTCTCCCCTGTCCAGCGCTGAGGGGGCACCCAGAGAGTTCCTCCAGACTGGGGCTGGGGAGCTAGGTGGGAAGGATGGGGGACCCAGAGAGTACAAGCCTTGTTTGGGAACGCCAAGGAACGGTGGCAGACACTCTCGAGGGGTTGAAAAGAAGCTAGGGTTAGAACTCTGTGAGGGGACAGAACATGGGGACTGGGCTGACGTCTCTGGAGCATCCCTGTAAGCCCCACTTGCCCTGAGATGGGCACTGACCTGGGAAGGCCCTCTGGGACCCCTCCTTGAGGTCCCCAAGGGCCGCTGGCTTCTTACCAGGCTCCCATCACTCTGTTGCCTTGGGAGGTAAGATGGGGGACCTGGAGCCCAGGCACCTGGGTGGGCTAAGGAGGAAGGGTGTAGCCCACTCCCCGAAGTTCCCACAGGTTCCCCACCCACCTCGAGGGACAGTGAGCGTCTGAAGGGGGAGTGAGGAGCAGGTGGGGTGCCCCCCTGCTCTTGTTGGCTCTGTTGTTCTGCCACCTGCTGAGCCCGCTCAGCCAAGGCCAGGGCCATGAGACGTGCTGGGTTCTTGGGGGGTGGGGGCGGAGCCCCGCCAGGGCGCAGCAGAGACAAGGGTGGGGGCAATAATGGTGAATCCATGCCGCCAGGACCTACAATCCAGAAAGGAATGGGAAGGGGGTCAGCTGGGTCCTGGGACAGCTTAGCCACTGGGTCTACTGTGAGTGGGGTCTACTGAACAAGACTCACTGTGCTGGCCTGGAGCTCCCCGACTTGGTGCCAGCTTGCTGCTGATCTCCTGCTGGCAGGTGTCATTTAGCTGGGCCTCAGCTCCACGCAGCAGCAGGGGGATGAGATGGGGGCGCAGTCCTGGGTTAGGGCTCAGAGCAGGTGTTGGGGTGGCTGAGGCAGGGGTTCCTCCAGCCCCCAGCAGTTCCAGGACAGCAGGTGGTACTGATACAGCCAGGGGCTCTGAGATGTCCAGGGCGGTGGGTGAGGCAGGCTTGGTGGATCCATGGGGTGACAGGGCCTGTGGGATTGCCCGAGGTGGGAAGGCAGAGGCTGAGGCTGGAGGTGCTGGGCTGGCAGGAGGTGCAGGGTCCCCTGGGGTGGGGCTGCTGCAGCGGAAGGTAAGGGGATCAAAGTCAAGTCCCCGAAGTCCTTCCAGACAGCGGGGTGGACTGAAATCCAGTTCGTCACCGTCATCTAGCCAGGCTGAGGTGCGGTGTGAGGGGGAGCCAGAGAGAGGCCCCAGGCCGGCTGCTGAGGACTCTGAGGAGGAGGAGGAGGAAGAGGAAGAAGAGGAGGAGGAGGAAGAAGAGGACAAGCTCTCGCAGGAGCCAGCAGGTGCTGGGCCCACGGGAAAAGCATCGCTGCTGGAGTGGGGTCGTCGCAGCCGGTGCAGCCTCTGGAGGCCTGTTGGGAAAGGTCACAGTCAGAGATCAGAACCTTACAGACCCACATCAGGGAAGGCAGGATGCAACATGGCAGAAACAATGTAAAAGAAAGCAAGAGCTCCCGGGAGGATGCCCAGCTGACTCAGAAAGAGCATTGCAAACACTAGGGGTTAGGGCCAGGTTATGAACTGGTCCAGACCCAGAGCAAGGATAGGGTCAGTGTATGCGTCCTCGCATAACCTGTCAAGTGTGAGAGCATCAGCACATGTCTAGACGGATCGCTCCCCTTGGAAAACCACAGGCTCTTCTGATCCTGTCAAGCTACATACTGACCCTACAGAACAGCTTCACTCTTGGGCACACGCACGCACACATGCACACGCGCACACATGCACACACGCACAAGAGAAAGGAAAGAAAACAGTGGGTGGAAGTAAGTTGCTGGCCAGTGCAGAAGGTCTTCTGGCCGGGTGCTGACTGAAAACCCGGCAGCACAGGCAGGAGGCCTCCACTTCCCTTGTTGCCCACCAATGCTCCAAAGTAACGGGAACTGAACAGCAGGGCATTCACACATACGCCTGTCCCTGTCGTGAGAAACCCTCCCAAGTGAGGGGTGATGGCTGGCAAGAGGAGACTCTGGTCAGGGGCAGCAGCAGGGAGGGAAAGACACTCTCAGGTAATAACTGAGGCTACTTTAATTGCATCCAGGAAGTGTTGGGGTGTTGTAATATTATTTAAATCTTTTTAAAAGGAATGACTAAACAAAAGACCCTATAGGAACCAATGAACGGCACGTGTACTATCAAAGCAATTTATATCTAATTTGTACCTAAAATTTACCTAGTTTACACCTAAGGCCTTGGTTTTAAAAGTTTAAATACCACCGGCTGGTGATGGTACATTCGTCTAATCCCAGCACTCAGGAGGCAGGGGCAGGCAGATCTCTGTGAACTCAAGGCCAGCCTGGTCTACAGAGGAGTTCCAGGACAGCCCGGGCTACACAGAGAAACCTTGTCCCTAAAAAATAAAAGTTTAAGGCTCTTGCTGGGTCTAGTGACTCACACATGTAATTTCAGTTCTCAAAAGTTGTGGGCTAGCCTGGGCTATATTAGCAAATTCCAGGCCAGGCAGAGCAACTTAGGAACACCTAATCTCAAAGTAATAACAAACCAAAACAAACAACAAAACCCCAAGGCCCTCTCCACCAGTCTGAAGTACAACATTTAAAGATAAAGCCAGGGCCTCAGCTCCTAGCTCAGCTTAGGTACGTGTGGGGTTCACTCTGTGCTCACCAGCCCCGCTGGCCTGGGATGACAGAGACTCCTCACTTTTGGCGGATCTCAGTGTGACAGTGTCAGGTCGGCTGCCTGTAGAGAGGGGTAAGAGAAGTCACGTGCCTCGCCAGCACCACTGCCGCTCCTACCACCCCACAGCTCGGCCTCAGTCTCTGACCTGACGGCTGTGGTGGGGCTCGGCTGCCACCCAGCCAAGGCAGCGGCTTCTTCCGGGGTATGCTGGGGCCCCGCCCCAGAGCAAAGAATGTCTTCCAGCTGCTACCCCCAGGCTTCCTTTGTTTCTCCGCCCTCTCTCTTTTCCTTCTGGAGTTTGGGTGAGAGAGTGTCGGCAGTCTGAGGAACCAGGGCCTCCAGGCTAAACCGCCCCTCCCCTCCCCACCATCTCATGCATACCGTTCTACTGGTGAGGCTGGCGTCTTAGGAGTCGTGGGCTCCGTAGGTGTTCCAAGACGGCCCTGAGTTCGTGCCTGGGCTTCTTCCAGTGTCAGCAGACGAGTGGAGGGACTGCTCCCCGCAAGGGACTTAGGTCTGGGAAGGAGGCAGTGACCTGGAGAGGTCGAAAAGGGGACAGCTATAAGCTTTGGGCCATTTGAGACTACAGGCAAAGCCAAGCGCCACAGCCCAAGCCCGGCCCGCAGCGTGCCCACCCGGGCTGGCAAGGCAGGGGGCCGGGGTAGATCAGGCGGGAATTGGGGGGAGGGGCAGCAGGCAGGTAAGGAAGAGGGGTGAGGCGGAACGAGCTGATGAGAAGGCAGCTCCCAGCAGCCAGCAAGGGCAGTGGCTCTGGTCAGTTACCTCGGGCCAGAGGGCCCTCCGACGAGCAGAATCCTGACTGGGCTGGGGTCCGGGGCAGGGCAGGGAGTCTGGGCAGGGCCAGGGTGGGGTCAAGTCTGGGGACCTCCCACCTCCTCCCAGGTGGACCCAAGGCCCCACGCGCCCCCAGGAGCTATAAGGGGTGAAGGAAGAACGGTGTCCTGGCCAAGAAGTGGGGATCCTGGGCGTAGGAGCTGAAATGAGAAGGAGGGGGGCGCGGGGAGGGATGGGCCAGGGTGGGGTCCTCAAGGAGCTGCGGGGGAGGTCTAGTCAGTGGAGTAGGGAGGGCCGGGAGCCCACCTGCCCTCCCACTGCAGCCCTGACACTGAGGGGCAGTAGCCAGGACGTCAGGGGATGGGCTGGACATACCTGCGGGGTCCAGGCCGGCTGAGGTGAAGGTATCGCTGAAGAGGACCTCCACGTGGGTGAGCAGGAACTCCACCACCACGGACTGCACACGGACCTCACGGAAGGCAGCTGCCCCACCCAGCCCCACGGACTCCAGCTCCATAGACCTGGAGTTGGGGAGAGGAAGGCCGTGCTCATACTCTGAGCCTGGTAGGCAGTATAGGGCGCCAATGGAAAAGATCACTAGTGATACCAGTCCTGTTCAAGTGGCTCTGGCTGTCCTTGAACCGTCTTTCCTTCAAACCCACATTCAGTCTCTCAGCAACACCAAGTGCACTTGGACCTCCAAAAATCCATCCAGATTCTAACACCACCCTCTCCCCAACTGCTGCTTCTGACCCCATGCTGCTTGGTACAGTTTGGGAAAGTATCCCCTAAACACCCACATAATAAAGACTTGGTCCCCAAGGTGGAGGTTGAGGAGGTGGGACCTGGTAGGAAAAGTCTTTATGTCATTGGAGACATGCTCTCAAAGACAGTTATGGGGCCCTGGCTCGCCCTAGCCCTTCCCATGTCTTGGACATGAGCTGTCCATTAATTCTGCCATATACTCCCACCACGCTACCTTGTCACAAGCCCAGAGCAATGGAGTCAGTCAATGGTGGACCAAAATCTCTGAAACTGTGTTCTAAACAAATCCTTCCAGTGTATAAGCTAACCGCCACTGGTATTCTGTTATATTACAGAACGTCTCCATTCCTCCTGTGGAAGTCATAGTCTGTCCTCAGAGAACCTATGCAGGCCCGAGTCACTGAGACTTCCCAGCTTAGAGACCTTGGCTATACCTCAACCCACAGCGAGGTCTTTGCTGACTTCTATCTGGTCTACAATCTGGTCTATGACTCCATCTCTACTCCCCACCTTGCTCAATCACTCAACTGCAGCCAACAGACCTCCCTGGGGCCCCCGCCCAATCACCACCAGGCCCCTCTGCCACAGGTTTGCACTCTGCTCCTCTGCCTGCTCTGATTCTCCCCGGATGCTCACAGAGGTCCCACCTGGGTCTTCTTCACTCATGTTATTTTCTGAACGGAGTCTACCCCATGGAGGGAAGCTTACCGTAGCAGGTTGGGTGCCCAGACAATGGCCAGGTTTCGCGCATGCATGCTGGTGTTAGCGCTGTGTCTTGCCATGCGAGCCAGGTGCCTCAGCAGGTACTCCAGGGTCCTGGGGGCAGAGGCAGTGGCAGGTGACTATTTACCTCCAGTCTGTGCACCCCGAAACGCCGTCTTGGCCCTGCCCTTACCTGTAGTGTGGTGGGGGCAGCTGCTGGATGACGTCATGCACCGCACCAGGCGCTCTTCCTCCCCAGGCACGGACATCGCCTCCTGAGATGACGGACAGGCATGACGCTGACCCCCATGCGGCTGTCCCGACCCCTGCTGCCCTAGCCGGTTCCCTTACTCACACTGAACTTCCCATAGAGCTGGTAGGTGAGCAAGGGGTTGGGCAGTTCCCGGAAGTAGAGCTTGCAGAGGGAGGACACACTGTGGATGTCTTGTAGGAAAGCGGGGCCAGACAGCTCAGGGATCCTCTCGCTATCGAACTCATGCCTGAGATCACCACATCAAGCAGAAGTTAATCTGCCTCATCAAGCCATGTCCCCTGCCCGTACCCACAAGTCCCACGGATGGATGCAACAGTCTTCCCTAGGCCCTGTGCAGGGATCCCGAGGGGAATCTCTAATGACCTTGCATGGCAAAGACAAGGGAGCCACTAGAGAAGGGGTATTGAGGCTCAGGTGTAAGATGCTTCTGCCTGTGGCTACCCAAGGTGACTCCAGAGTCTAACTATGGCCCTGCCATAAGCCCATGCTGTGTCATTCTCTGGACTTTAAGCAGTCACTGGGGAGTGAAGCACTCAGTACTCTGTTGGATGTCTGTCTGTCGCTCACAGGCAGTGCTTTGCCTCTGTGATTCCACTCAACTCACTGCCCCCTCAACTGCCCTGCTCCCGCCTTATAGTCTGTTGGGATCTTGCTCCCAATTCCTTCCCACTTCTATGCTTCCTTGGTTCAGAACCTTCTGGTGGTTCCCTTAAATAAAGTCCAAATCCTAAGGCATCGAAGTAACCCTGTACAGGGAGCTGGGGTATGACTCACTGATAGAGCACCTGCTCAGAACCTCCAGGGAAGGGCTCGGTGCATGGGGCAGCAAGGGAGTGCCCACTTACCAAGCACATAGCCACCCCAGCACTGCAGTGCAGGACACCCAGCATGGCTGCCTGGGTGAGTCTCAGGACTGCCTCTCCTGCTCCCCTTGCATGGTTACTACCTCCACCATGGATGCCTTCGGTAGGATAGCCCCTGCTCTCTCACCTCTTTCCCATGAGGTCTGCTCCTTCTCTCACTACTCAAGAATATAAATTCTCAGCTGGGCAGTGGTGGCGCACGCCTTTAATCCCAGCACTTGGGAGGCAACAGCAGGTGGATCTCTAAGTTTGAGGCTAGCCTGGTCTACAGAGTAAGTTCTACAGCCAGGACTACACAGAGAAACCCATCTCAAAACAAAACAAAGAAAGGAAGAAAGAAAGAATATAAATTCTCAACAGGTGTGGTGGCACACGCCTTTAAATCCCAGCTCTTGGGAGGCCAAGGGAGGTGGATCTCTGTGAGTTTGAGGCCAGTCTGGTCTACAGATCCAGTCTAGGGCAGCTAGGGCTATTACACATACAAAAAAAACAAACAAAAAAACCCCAAATACTCCATCCCAGTTTTCTTTTTTGGTGGTGGAGGATTGTTTTTGGTTTTTTGAGAAAGTCTCTTACATAGCTTAATCTGGCCTAGAACTCCTTATGTAGCCAGATACGACCTCGAATCCCTGATGTCCGACGTGCTAGGATTGCTAGCATGGCATCTATTCCTTGCTCTCTCTTAGTTTATATCTATCCTCATTAGCACAAATCTATTTTTCTCCATTGTACTTGTGGTAGTTTTAGCCATCTTGTCTGTCCCTCAGGGCCTACAATCCAGTATGTCATTCACTGTGGTGTTCCCAGTTTTAGAGTTAGTTCTGGCATGTGGTGGGGTCCATCAAACTGCCTCTCTGGGGATTCTACTCCTACTCTCCTTCCAGCTTTAGCCTGGCTGTCACCTCCTCAAGGAAGAAGCCTCAGGTCACCATTGCATTGTGCCTCCCTAGCTCCCAACAAATGTGACCCTGCATGTAGCATAGGGCTGGGCTAGAAGGTGCTAATAAATGCAGGCTGTGAGCGCTCACCGAAGCCTCTGGATGTTGGAGGACACGCCTGAGAGCCGGTAGATTCCATCCACCACACCATGGGCCTCAATAAACTCAGAGCAGCAGCGCAGCACTTGGGGCACTGGGAGAAAGGGGCGGGGTCAGGGCCAGAGCTGCATCGGAGGCAGGAGGGCGAGAGATCCCAGGCCTCACCATCTTGGCCGGAGTTGCTGAGATGCTCTCCAAGATCACAACCAAATACCCTCTGCCGCAGGATTCCCCGTTGGCGCAGCCGCTGGCGAGAGGGACGAGAGCGCATAAAGGTTCGGAGGAGTCCTGCCAGCTTCCCGCGTGGCCTGGGCACGGCTGTGGGGGCAAAAGCAGACCACTCATAGTCAGGAGCTCCATTGGCTGGCTAGGGCCAGGGGCAGAGATCTGATCTCTTGTGTCCATTACCTGAGGTCAGAGAAGAAATGCCCTGGGGAGCTGGGATGCCACACAGGGGACTGTCAGCATCTGTGGGTAGACAATGGTAGGAAGGACAAGTGGTAGGCCGAGGGTTTGGGGGACTGCCCACTCTCCATAGTACTTACCTGCCTTTAGCCCAGGCCCTGGCCTCTCTGTGAAGAGTTCCACACACTCACTGGGGAAGAAACCAACCTGAAGAAAAACCAAAGTGAGTAGCCGGGCCACCCTAGTGGGCAGAGAGCCCTAGTCACATGTCCACCTCAGACCCAGCTCACCTGGAAGCCCCGTTTGCCCCGCCACCAACTTCGATCCTCTGTAGGTGGCATGTCGATCACTGAGACAATGTCTCCCACCTGGGGATGGGTGGAAGGAGAGAGGTTCAGAAGAGGCTGGAGAAGCAGGGAGCACAGGTGGAGTCCATTTCTGCCAAGCCTCACCTCAAAGGATAGCTCATCTGGCGCCTGGGCAGTGTACCGCTTGATCACGTGAGCAGCAGCCACGGCAGGGATGTTGAGGGAGGCTTCCTCACGGAGGAGCAGGCGCCGGCCGTGGTTGTCCAGCTGAGGTGGAGGTAAAATGTGGCAAGAGATGTCAGGAGGGGTTTGTAAAATCAGACCAGTTTCCTCAGTGTCCAGTGAGGCCACCACCTGTCCCTAAGAGTCTCTGCCACTCAGGGCTATTGTCCAAAGTTGGAGAGATGACTCAGTAGTTAAGAACGCTTGCTACAAGACCCAAGTTCAGTTCCCAACATCCACATGGCGGCTCACAACGATCGGAAACTGCAGTTTCAGGGGATCTGGGGCTTTCCTCCTACCTCTGCAGGCATGCATGTTGTAGACACACAGACAGGCAAAACACTCATACACATACAATAAAAAAGTTTAAAGTCAACAAAATAACAGCAAGAGGAAAGAAGTTGCCAGTCCCTTCTCCACCTGCCTTGTCCCAAGATTCTCCTGTCCCCCAAACCCCCAAAGACATCTGTAGTTTCATCCTTCATAGCAGACATACACATTTTATCCAAAATTCATTTAGTTTAAGCCACTGTCAGCCAGATGTACTGTGAATTATAAGCAACACATTTCTAACGGTATACCTTTAAATCTCTATAGCTAAACAGCTATACACACATAACACACACACACACACAAAATGCACACCCATGCATAACACACACACACACACACACACCTTTCTCTTGCAGGCATGCACCCACACAGACACTAAAATACCAATGCCTCCCCACTTCCCCCACTTCCTTCTCTCCTGTGCCCACACACTCCTCGGCTGCTGCTTGTGCCTCAGATGCCTCTCACTAGGCCCTAGCTCCAGGTTCCCCGCATCAACCCACCTCCATCCAGGTGAGCACAGGCCCACAGTTGAGGTTGCTGTCCACCAGTCCTGACAGGGTCTCCAGGTACTGCAGCAGCAGTGGTACCAGCATCTGGGAGCAAATTGCCAAGAAAGGCTCCTGTGAATTGATGAAGATAGAGCCCCCTCACCGCCCCCATACCCTCCCACAATGCTCAAGCTCATCTCTCAGCAAGGCTGATTCAGCCTGGATGCCTGGGCGTGGCTCAGCTGCGAAGCTCTGAAATGTTACTCTGAAATGTCGTGCTGAGCTGAGCTCTGGAGTGAAGCGGATGTGGCTGTGCTGCCTGTGAACTTCCTTGGACCTTCCTATGATCCCCCAACTCAAAGGGCCCCTAACATCCTGACATAGTTCTAAGGTTTCTCCATTCTGATTGGTTGGAACTTAGATCATACAACGTCAGCCTTCCAAGTGCTGAGATTACAGGCTCCATCAGCAGAGCCAACTCAAGATGTCTTTATTACCTATCCCCTTGCCTTCCTGGCTGCAGACATGGCTAATGATATATACCCTTGATTGCTCAGGAAAGGACTGAGGCAAGTAGGTTACCTGGGCAGCCCTGGCACCCTCTGGGGGTGGAGGGAGCTCTGGGAGGCAGGAGAATCTCCGGTCAAATATGCACCGGTGGAGATGAGCATCCAGGGATCGGAAATCGTCATAGCTCCGGAGAACTGGCCAGGAGCGGCCCTGTTGGGGCAGACTGCATTACACAGAGCTGAGGACTACAGTGGCTAGCTAGTCTTTTAGGCTAAATGAGAAGCAGGGGCAGACTCACCTGACAGGTCACCTGTACCCCAAAGACCAGTTCATTTTCTCCAGAGAGGCTGGGGCCTTCAGCGCTCTGGAGACAGCAGGAGCTACAGAGGGAAGCACAAACCAAAGGGAGGGCTTTAGTTTTGTTCCAGACCTAACTTTTCCTGGCTGCGACTATCTAGGGGAGATCCATGTTCCCCTCTTGGACCTCCACAAGGACAGGGCATGGCAATGTTCACTGTCTGGGTGCAGAGTCCTATCACAGAGCAGAGCCTATCAGAACACTGGTGTGGAGAAATAAATAGAAAAATAAATAAATGAGACCATGCCCTCCCTGTCAGCTGGAGCGTCTGCTTTCTGCAAGTGTCTGTTCAAGCATGCAGGTGGCCAGGGCTCAGGGATGAGCTGCAGGGGGACAGTGGCAGCTAGCAGTTCACCTCCCCGCCTGAGCAGAAGTTCTCATACCTGAATGTGGCCAAAGTCAACATTCTCATAGTGAAAATGGGCGCAGTCAGCCAGCCGGGGAAAAGGGCCTCGAGGAGCTGAGAGCCTGGAAGACAGGCAAAATGTCCTCCACGGCTCTCTCCCAGAGCTCCCCTCCTCCCTCAGCTAAGCCCTCTGGCATCCTCTCACCTCTTCCCAGGCTTCCCCTTTGTACCCGGCCCCCAGAAGGGGGTACGGGCTGCACTGCGCCCTCCCCTGGGCCATCCAGGCTGTCAGTGCTGCGGGCCTGTAGAGCAGAGAGAAGAATCAGAGGCCCCCAGAGATGGGAGCAGGAACAACAGAGGCATTGTTATCTGCAAGCTTGGGCCTTGAGCCTGGAGGCTCTACACACTGTCCTGCAGCATGGGGTAAAAGGGTAGGTCAACAAGACGTGGGTGCCAGGCTGGCGACCAGCCTGCTTCTTCCTGTGTGGTCTGGGATGAAGGACTGGAGGTGCAGGGACCAAAGGGTGAGCAGGCAACAGGATCGAGAGCATGCCAGTGCTGTCTGTACATGTTTAAGACCCTTCTGTAGCAACAGTACAAGCCAGGGTACGGTCACTTGCCACTGTCTGGACCTTCCCAGTCCACATCTCAGTCTTCTGTTCCCAATCTTTCCCCTCCTGGCAGGATGCTTTTCACAAAGTACAAATGTGACTGGTTTTCCTGCTTCCGTGACTCTCAGGAATTCTAGACGAGGTTGGAATTCTCAGGTCTCTCATGAGAGCCAAGCTTCCTTGAGCTGGCTTCCCTTTGCCACTCCAGTCCTGTCTCTCCCCTGCTGCCCCAATTCTTAGAGCTCTCAACTTTTCAGAACACAAGTGCCACCTGCTCATTCCTCTTCTATGCCTTTGTAAAGGCTATTCCTCACACTAGGTTCTCTCCTCCTCACTCCTCATAGTGTGTTCCTCCGGAAAGCCCTCTCTGTCATCTAGGCTGTTACAGACATTTGTCTCCATCCCCTGGGTTTCCTCCATCCCAGACTGCACAACTCTACCTGAGCTTATCCACCTCACTCTGAGATGCCTCCGGCAAGGAACTCGTCTCTCCCTTTGGAAGCAGGGCCCCAGGCTGAGCCCCCCCAGCATGCCCAACAGAGTTAGTACTATATGTGAGATTCTTCTCTGGGTCCCCGATACGCAGTGCCAATCCAGTTAGTTGCACAGCATAGACTAGGCAACTCTGATGAATAAAATAACCAGCTGCCAGATGGGGATTCAGGGATTTGCTAGACTGGGCTTTTCCCTCCTCCGTGTCCCTGCAACCCCGAGTTCATCCCTGGGTCTCACCCTCAGAGTCTGTCCCCTGCCAGCCCATGAAGCTCCCCAAGGCAGGATGGGATCTGACTGTTTCTGTGCCTGGAGCATGGGGCCTGCACAGAGGAGGTCTCAGTGAATGTCTGTGGAGTGAGGGAATGAATGGATGAATGAACGGGAGCAGTATGGAGGAGGGGAGATGAAGACAAGGAGATGGAGAAGCCCCAAGGCTTAAGTGGAACGGAGGCGGGAGGCGCGATGTTGGCCTCGAGGGTAGAGTAAGGATCGGGAAGCGGCGGGAGAGACTTCGGTAAAGGTTCAGATCGATGTCGGGGGGAGGATGGAGAGAGCGCGTGGCGTGAGGCGAAAATGAAGAAGAAAAGGGTCAGGCAGGGGATGGAGTGAGATGGGGGTGGGGCTCAGGAATGAGAAAGGGGCTGTTGGGAGCAGGAGGTGGTGGTGGTCGGGAGGCTGCTGGGGATGAGGATGCTGAGGAGGGCGCTGGGATGGGGGCTGGTTTCCAGGGAGCTTCGGCAGACGCCTGCAGGGGGAAGCCCTCGCGGGGCACGGGTCCTTCCCTGAACAGCCCCTTTTCTCAAGTCCAGGTCCTCCGCCACTGTTACCCTTTTTCAGGGCCCAGGAGGGGGAGGGAGGAATGTGCGCCGAGGGGGCGGGGTCGAGGCCCGGGCTGCGACCCGGGACCGCACCGAGGTGGAGACCGTAGGGGACCCGCGAGGAAGGGTGAGGGGCGGCGCGCAGGCCGAGGGCTCGGGCGGGGCCGGGGGCGGGGCGCGCAGGGCGGGGCCGCGCGGACAGACTGGCACGCGGACAGACAGACTGATGGCCCCGAGGGCCCCTCACCACCATGGTCGCGGTAGCCTCCTCAGACCCCGGCGGCTTTCGAGCCCTCGTTCGTAGTCCTCGCGCCGCCGCCGCCGCCGCCATGGTGACACAAAGGGGAGGGCGTGAGGCGCGCGCGGGCGGCCGCAGGCTCCGCCCCTAACGGCTGTCGGGGGGCTCCGGCGCGCGCCCCGCGAGGGGCGGGCCAGCGGGCACGCGGAGGCCCTTCTCATTGGCTCCAATTTTAGCCTGAGGGTTACGCCCCGCCCACAAGGCGGCTGCTTATTGGCTTTGAGTGCCCCTCTGCTTCCCGCCCCCCTCCCGGCCCTGTCCCTCCAGTCCCACCCCCCGAAGTTTGACAGCGCCACGCCCATGGTCGCTTGGCATTGGCTGTCAGCACCCTCCTGAGCTACAACCCTGTATTCTTTATGCTCCGCTGCCGCCACTTCTCTCCCTAAGCAGTCTGCCCTTTCCTCCCGCCGTCGCTCCTCGGACGTGCTTCATTGGGTTCGCCTGCGATCATCCCTCAGACAGCCTTTTCGAAATGCGGGTCCTCCAGTCCCTACGCGGTCGGTCCTGATCCTGACCCCGCCCACAAGCTTTTTGATCTAGTACACCCCGCTTGTGTCCCCACCCTAGGCTCTGTGCGACTTGGCCTCCCCCTATCCACTGGACATTTTTCCTTGTTTCCCTGTCTTCGCGTATTACAGGCTAGCCTTTAACATCTTTTTCTGGGAAAAGCTTCTGTATGGAATGCTATGACATTCGTGCCTCTCAGAAAGCCAGGTCGTCTTTTTTTCTTTCTTTTTTTAAACGATAGAGAAGTGCCTAGAAAGCATTTCGGCCACACCCTTTCCGGAAGGATGCTTCCACTGATCTGGACCTGAACCGGGCCCTCGTTTCGGGAGCACGCTGTTGGTCCAGGCGTTTAAAGACTATGATCGTTTAATTCGGGGATATACCAATAATCAAAAGAAAAAAAAAATACAGCCTTACCCATATGGAAGCTCAAAGGCTCGTATGAACCAGGTAATTTCGGTTTGTAATCTCAGCACTGGGAAAGTGGGTGCAGGAGAATCATGAATTTGAGGCCAGCTTGAGCTGCATAGTGAAAAATCTGTCTCAAACACACCAGACTAGGGGCTGGAGAGACGGCTCAGCAGTTAGCACTGAATGCTCTCCCAGAGTCCTCGGATTTCTACCCCCTGTTCCCAGCACCCCCATGACTGTTCAGCAACTCCAGTTCCAAGATGTTCAGAAGATGCTTTCTGTGGGCACTGGGCGCAAACATGGAACTCTGACATATACGGAGGCAAAATACCTGTATGCCTTAAATTAAAAAAAAAAAATTTTTTTTTTTTTTTGGTTTTTCGAGACAGGGTTTCTCTGTGTAGCCCGGGCTGGCCTGGAACTCACTCTGTAGACCAGGCTGGCCTCGAACTCAGAAATCCACCTGCCTCTGCCTCCCAGGTGCTGGGATTAAAGGCGTGCGCCACCACCGCTCGGCAAAAATTTAAAACCTCCAAATCAAAAGCTTATGGGAGAAAATAATGAACGAAATAAATATAAATATCTATCGTCCCAGAGAAAAGCTAGTCAGGTTGGTGAAATGTGGAAAGAACGTTCTGGGGGAAGCAGGGAATACATTTACAGTTTTTTTTGTTCTGTTTTGTTTTTAGTATTGGTGTTTTGCTTGCACGTATGTCTCTGTGAGGGTGTCAGATCCCCTGGAACTAGAGTCATAGACAGTTGCCATGCGGAAGCTGGGAATGAACCAGGGTCCTCTGAGAGAGCAGTGTTCCTAACCACTGAGCCATCTCTCCAGCTCTCAGCTCCTTTTTGTTTTCTGAGACAGGGTTTCTCTGTGTAGCTCTGGCTATTCTGGAACTAGCTCAGTAGACCAGGCTAGCCTCACACTCAGAGATCCACTTGCCTCTGACCCCCAAGTGCAGGCAGTAAGGGCATGCGCCCCCCACTGCCTGGCTCAGTTCCTTAAATTTATTTTTCCAGTGTAGGGGGTGGAATCCAGGACCTGTCACATGACAAGGCATGTGCTCTACCACTGAGCTACCCCACAGCTCCAGTTACTTGCTTTGACCTACTAAACTTGCTAGCCCCACTATTGCAGGAATTCCTCACCCCTCCTCACCTGTGCTCCTCCCTCTGCCTTGCATAATCCCCCCCCCCATTACCCCTGCAGCAGCATTCTTTGACACTCCACTCAAGCTTGTCTCCTGTCAGTTTGCAGAACTGACAGCTACAGCCAACAGGGAGAAATGAAAAGCGCACCAAGTGATCTCCAAGGCTATGTGGTGGATGGCAGCACAGGCTCCCTTCTGCTCCCTAGAACTGAGAAGCCACATCTGGAAAAAAGTGACTCTTCTGAGGCTTTGAAGCCTTTCAAACCACTGTACTGTCAGCAGTCACCATAACATCTGACAGTCCTGAGTTCAGTTTTTTAATTTTCTCAGCCCTGATGCTGGATTGTAAGTGAAGAATTTCCAGAGGATTCTACACAGCTGCCAATCTTTTTTGTTTTGTTTGTTTGTTTTGTTTTTCGAGACAGGGTTTCTCTGTGTAGCCCTGGCTGTCCTGGAACTTACTCGGTAGACCAGGCTGGCCTCAAACTCAGAAATCCGCCTGCCTCTGCCTCCCAAGTGCTGGGATTAAAGGCATGTGCCACCACCGCTGGGCCACAGCTGCCAATCTTAGAATCTTCCCAGACATCACAGAATACAGGAAAACTGTCTTTGCTGACTTATAGGATCTGTAAGTGTAATGAGTGTTTGATGTTACTAAACTTTGGCGGTGGCTTGTTACCCAGCCACAGTAATTAAGATGGCCTCCTGTCAAGTAGATAATCTCAACTTAAGTGCAACTTCTTCAATCAGCCTTCTAGCCCTCCCTCTGCACTTGATCAGGATGTTATGAACATCTTTTATTGTTCCTTGTGTCTAAACAGCTTCTTCCTTCTTGATTCAATCAAGTATGTGGTTTGTTCAAAAGGCTGAAAACCCATATTTACCTTGTTTCTGACATAGAGAATTGCCTGTTAGAGAAATCCATCCCATTTCTCTTCATAAATACATATATCAAAACGACACTGATCCCAGATTAAAGAATCTCAGAAACCCTGTCTTGAAAACCAAACCAAACAAACAAACAAAACCTCAACCTAACCGTGATCATATATAGTCACCATCATTTTATTTATTTAAAGTTTCTAAGATTTGGAATGTTGACACGCACATATCCATCAGTTAGCTCTTACCATTAAAACATTTTACTATAGTCATTTTATCTCACATTTACTTATTGCTTTATTCACCCATCCAATTCATCTTCATTTCAAAACAGATCAGGCTAGGTGGGTGTGGCGACCCATACCTGTAATCCCAGAGCTTGGGGATAGGAAGGCAGGAGACTCAGTCCAAAGCCAGGCTTAGGTCACATAATGAGTTGGAACCTAGACCTTGTAAGACCCTGTTTCAAGTCTGGCAGTGGTGGCACACGCCTTTAATCCCAGCACTTGGGAGGCAGAGGCAGGCGGATTTCTGAGTTCGAGGCCAGCCTGGTCTACAGAGTGAGTTCCAGGACAGCCAGGGCTACACAGAGAAACCCTGTCCTGAAAAGCCAAAAAAAAAAAAAAAGGCTGTTTGAAAAGACAAACAAACCATTGCATCCATACTATTCTGGAATTTCACTCATTTCCTTTTGTAAAAATGAATATTTGTACCTAAATATTTTGATATGCATTTTGTTTATTTAATTTTTTTTTTCTGAGACAGAGTTTCACTATGTCTCCTTGGCTGGTCTGGATTTCTCTATGTGGATCAGGTTTTTATTTTTGAACTCACAGAGATCACTGATCTCTACTTGGACTAAAGGTGTGTGTGACTACGCCTAGCTAACGTGCATCTCCTCAGCTAGAATTCGGCGTATTTTCCTTTTGAGGGAAACCACCACAGGGATTTTGATGAGGATGGCCTCATAGGCTTGGATGTTTGGATACTTGGTCTCTAGTTAGTGTAACTGTTTGGGAATGAATAATGTGGCCTTGGAGGTGGTGTGTCACTGGGGTTAGCTTTGAGGAGTCACAAGACTCCCGTTCCCAGTGTGTCTCTGTCTCCGCCTCATGGTTGAGTCTCAAGATGTGAGCGCTATGCTTCTCGGGTGCCATGTGCCCTGCCCCGATGGTCATGGACTCTCTCTGAAACAGTAAGCCCCAAACACTTCCTTTTTTACATTGCCTTGGTCACACTGTCTTATAACTGCAATTAAAAAGAAACGAAAACAACCACATAGAACGAAGTTTGCGAATCTTGCTGAGCTCAGCAGGTGTGTGCTTGCATGTGCCACCCCTGGCATAAGGACTTTTTCTTCCAACACAAGGATTCACTGTAAGGGTGACCTCGGAGTCGAGATCCTCTGGCCTCAGACTCCTGGGATTACAGCTGTGTGCCACCATGTCCAGCAATCAGACTTTATAGCAGACTCTGAAAAGCATCTGAGTCGCACAAAGTAGAAGAAAAGGAAGACAACATCCACTTTTCTGACAGAAGCTGGAGGCCTTCGGTTGCATTCAATTTGTTGAAAGGCTTAGTTTCAAAGAGGAGAAATAGGCTGTCCCCCCTGGTGGCAGGTGTGTCAAAGAGTGAGCAGATGTACTTAGAGTAATGTGCACGTGCTTTCGGCCGTACAGCTAGGAGGTAGCCTAGGCTGACATGAGGGCAGTGGGAAGGAGTTGGATTCTGATGGACTCTAAAGCAGAGCCAGCACCTAAGTATGTGCGGGAAGGCGAGGAGTCGGGGTGACAGAAGATTTTGGTCCTGAGAAGGGAGAACACAGCTGAAGAAGGAGGAACAAACTTGGGGAAACACCAGGAATTTGAGCACCTGTGAGAATTGAGGCATCTCTTAGGCGAGATGTGGATGTGGATGGAGATGGCGACCAGAGAGGGAGAGATGCTAGCATGGATGGGAGGTGTACTGCTGTCCAACACTGATGTTTCTTAGGACCAGGTAACAGGGACTTTGTCTCCATCTGAGATGTAAAAATCCACTTCTGAGTAACTTCCTGAGTCAGGAAGTCAGGTGCCCAAATTATCTAGAACCATGTGCTCACCCAGAGACAGGGAGAGGGGGAGAGGAAGGGGGAGAGGAAGGGGCAGAGGGAGAGATGAAAAGGGGGAGGGGGGAAAGAGAGAGGGAGAGAGACATTCTTTATTAGCACAGTCAGTCTTTCTATAACAATCCATTTCTTAGAGATTAACAGTAAACTGGAAAAATGTTAATTGGGGGCTTTATTTTAACTGTGTGCGCGCTCGCGTGTGTGGAAGTCAGAGAATTTCAGAGATTGATCTTTGCCTTCCACCTTGTTTGAGACCCCGTCTCCATGAGCCACTTGCCTGTCAGCTACCTTTATGTGGGTTCTGGAGATCTAAACGCGAGTCTTCGCACTTCCAAGTTCTCTGCCCACTGAGCCATCTCCTTAGCCGAGGAAAAACAGAATTTTTCTAATTCAAAGTCGTCTGGCCTCAAGGGAAGCTCCTTCCCTCCTTAACCGCATTTTCGGGGACCTGGAAGGTGACCTGGCTGGAGGAGATGAGGATTCTGGGTCCTCAGTGTGGTCTAAGAGGAGGGATAATTGGGCATCCACCTTCCTGGAAAAGAGTCGGAGAGGCAGAGGCTGAGGTATGTGCTCACGATAAGGACCTGTGACTGTGGTTCGGGTTCAGGAAAGGGGCCTGGAAGAGGCAGGCACCCGATAGGGGTGTATCTCCTGGTGATGGAGGGTCGTCACCTTTTCTGCTGCCGGAGTTCAGCCCTCTGAGCCCTTAGCACCCGTAACACGGGGTCTTCCTGAAACTCACTGCCGTCAGAGTCTGGGGAATTAAAAAAAAAAAAAAAAAGGCTGAGCTCCAGAAGGCGGACACAGGGTTTGGGACCACCATCATGATACGGGAGGGCCCAGGAATTCTCCTCACCTTCAGCTGCCTGCAGAAGTCTAGCGGCCTGGGACAGCAAGTCCTCGGAAGGGGCGTGGCTTGAGGCAGGCGGGGCCACGGTCAAGGCGTCACCAGCTCCGGTCTTGGGTGCAGACGTCTTGAATTCAAGCGACTGGACCTCTGACAGTGTGGATGCCTTTGGGGCTGTAGCCGGCTGTGGATCCCCAGCTTCCGCTAAGAGGGTGACTTTACTTTTGCGGGACTTTGTCTTGGACCCACGCCGAGACTCGGATTGAGGGGGCGGAACTTTTGGCTTGAGGCGGGGTGGCCCTGACTTTCCGGGAATCTGCCTCAGATGGAGGTGTATCCTCCAGGCTGTCGGGGAATAGCCGAGCTGTCACTACCTGGCCCAGGACCCCCCTGAGCTGCGAACAGGGACTCTCGGAAGCTGCAGTGTCTGGTCCAGTAGTCTCCTGGTGAGACGAAGCGCTCCCCCTCCGAGGTTTGGGGCTCAGCTTCTTGGGCTGGACAGAGCTACTCAGCTCAGGGGTGGTTGGTCCCTGGGGGATGTCAGGTAGTGGGAGGGTGGAAGTGGGGGTGGGAGCGCAGGAAGGTGGAGCAGAGGCTGGGGGCCCTGGGATGGAGACCTGGGAAGCAGGGGCGGGGGCTGTGGCAGTTGAAGTGGAGGTAGGTGGTACAGGAAAGGAGGCCAAGGGAGCAAGGGTGGAGGTTAGCAGGGCAGTAGGAAGCATCCCGAGAGGTACCCAGGGATTGGCCTGTGGGGCCCAGAGAACCCCGTGGGGGCCGGGGGCCCAGATGTGTGGAGAGGGCCCTGAAAGAGGCGGCCTCTCCACATAGCAGGCCTGTGGGGGAGGAGGCTGGGCCACACTGCCCCACGGTGGAGCACAGTTAGGCTGAGTCCCCTGGGAACCAAGATTCACTGCAGAGACAGGAGGAGTCTGCAAGCAGAAAGGGTGAGGTGAATGGTTCTGTGTCATCTTCCAGTGTCCCTTATTACTGTCAGGCTCACTCTTCCAACTCACCTGAGTGGTGAGGGCCGGCGACCGAGGCAACACCCAGGTTCCGTCACCTGCACCTTGTAGAGACTGCTCAAGTTTCCTCCGCTGTCGCCATTGGTATAAAATGTCCTCCTCAGGCTGAAGGGTTGCCTGGGAGGAGGCTGGGCGGGTGCTGGGATGACCTGGGATGCCGCTGGGGCGACTGTGGACGGAGTAGAGACAAAAGGGCTGAGGAGAGCACAGGGTGAAGCCTGAAGGCCACTCTTACACTGTGCCGGAGGGTTGTGCAGACAGCATGCCCCGACAGACCCCACCCAGCTCCGTTTTGAAGCAGGGTTGGGGCTTCTCGCTCTCTTACAGTTGTACTTTGAAGCTTGGGCCGGGTTCAGATTGGCCATCCTCCTGAGTCAGGCTGGGCTTCGTTCACTACACCTAGCTTGTAGTTCTACTTGTATTTTTCCTTGTTTGTTTTCTCTTTTCTTCCTCTATGATTCTTTTGAATTTGGGCACTTGCCTCTCTCTGCTGGTCCAGCTGTGGTCCAGGTGCTGAGCACAGCCACAGGACCCTATTAACCTTCAGGAAACAACGTGCCCTCCATGTTCGGAAGTCTCCTCAGCAGGCCTCCCCGGCCAGCTCTCCCACCTGTACTACACTGCTCACTCTCTGGCTCTTGCCGCGTCTCACTATGGAACCCCGGCTGGCCTGGAGCTCACTCCAGCTGACTGTCCTCCAACCCCCAGATCTGCCGTCTCTGTCTTCCAAGTGCTCAGATTACAGAGCTGTGTTCTCACCTTAATCCCATTGGGAGGCAGAGGCAGGTGGATCTGAGATCAAGATCAAGGCCAAACTGATTTACAGAGCAAGTTCCAGGACAACCAGGTCTATGCAGAAAAACCTTGTCTCAACACCACCTCCACCCTGCCAAAACAGACATGCTGTCTGAGACCTGCTTCCCTCTGGCTCACCGGTGAGACAGTCTCACAGAGCCTATGCCGGCCCCACACTCGGGTCGGAGCTGAGCCTGAGCCTGAGCTGATCTTCCTGCTGGGGTACAGCGTGCCTCAGTATCTCCGGCTTCGTCTCTCGAGTTTTGGGCTTTCAACAGTTCTCATGCTGTAGCTAAGCTGTACTGATGTATGTACAATAGACGGTTTATATGCATTACAGACATGTTTATATGTACTATAGACGTGTTTATATGTACTATAGACGTGTTTATATGCAGTATAGATATGGGTTTGCAACAATGCACGAGGCTGGAACACATTGAGACTTAGCTAAGCCACATGAAATTGCCAAATACTCAACTATTTTTGGCCTACAAAAAAGTTCCATATGGTTCATTGTGATATAAACGAGGCAAAAAAAAAAAAACCCACACACAATAAACCAAAACCCACTGTGTAGTGATGCACTCCTGCACCCCAGTGCTAGGCAGAGGAGGGCTGAAGCAGGAGTGCTGGGAATCCTCGGCCATTATGAACTACACATGGGTTCCAAGCCATCTTAGGAAGCATAGCAAGACCCTGGCTCAAAGAAATAAAACTAAAATCAATAACGTATAAATATTTCCTCTACTCTGAAGTAAGCCATCTGATTTTGGAGCTTATGTGCATAATGGCAGGGGTATGTTAGCTGGCACACCCCTGACAGCTTCTGTTGACAGACATGTGGGGCCCGCCACGTGCTCAGGGGCCCATTTCATCCTCACAGTACCTCTGAGGGAGGGATCTAGTCATTATCCCTGGTTCCCAGCTAGAGAGACAAGGCCTGTAACAGATGAGATCTGAGCCTGCCTACCACCCATCCGTACCTCCCAGCACAGGATCCTCGGGACGAGAACTCTTGCTGGAGTCTGGGTTGACGGTCGCAGAGCAGGGAGAGAGGACATCGGAGCTGATGGGGACGGAGGAGCCGCTGGCATCGTTGGGACCGAGGGAGGAGGAGAGAGAGGCCTTGCTGTGGGGAGAAGGCAGCAGTGAGGAGAGCAGTAGCATGTACAATGGTAAGGGAGAGCATGGGGGGGGGGGGGGGCGGGCATCACCTGCGCTTGAGCAGCCTGGCCGCCCGGCTTTGTAGGCTTAGTGTCTCCAGCTCCAGCAGAGACGAGTTCCATGAGTTCAGACTCTGCACAGACAGACAGGCCAGAAGCTAGCCCCTACGCCAAAGGCCGCTAAGAAAGAGGCTCTCTGCAGAAGGCCTGGGGGCCGACATTCCTTCTGGTGTTTGAAGCTTACAATCTGCTTCTCTAGTCTCGAGGGAGGAGAGGCTCTCTTTCCTGCTTTGGCTTTTGGGGTTTCTGTCTTTGTGACAGGATCTAACTTTGTAACCCAGGCTGGCCTTGAACTCTCCATCCTAGCACCTCAGCCACCCCAGTACTGAAGACTTATCTGTACAGGCCTACCTATGACCTGAGTTTGATCCCTAGAACTTACACCAAAGTCAAAGAAGAGAATCAACTCCTAAGTTGACGCTGACCTACATGCATGCATGTGCTCCCCGCCGAAGAGAGAGAGAGAGAGACAGAACAGACAAGACAGGCAGACTTATACAGTAGACATGTCATTACATCTAAAATTTAAAAAGGAAAGATCAAGCCTATCTTCCAGACCAGACACTGCCTAATCAAAACATTCTATCAAATAGTTTAGAGACTGAGTCAAGGGTGACTGAATCAAAGACAGAGATGCGGGGGCTGGAGAGATGCCTCAGCCATTAAGGTAACTGGCTGTTCTTCTGAAGGATCTAGATTCAACTCCCAGCACCCAGGTGGAAGCTCACAATGGTCTGTAACTCCAATTCCAGGAATCTGACGCCCCCTTCTGGCCTCTGTGAGCACCAGGCACACAGATGGTACACGGACATACATGTGGGCAAGACACCCATACACATAAAAATTTTAATGGAAAAAAAAGAAAGAGGGGAGGGGAGAAGGAAGGTAGATCATCAGTCCTTCAATCCTACTTTCCACTGTCATATATCTGAGTACCACAGGCATCTCGAGCCACTGGGGGCCACCTTGGTTACTGTAAGGAGAAAGTCTGTGAAGACTTAGGCCAGGGATCCAGAACCAAGAGTTAGGTTTCCCCTAACACGGTCCAAACATACGGGTCTGGCTCGTGTTTTAAATGCCCAGTCCACAATTTATGGTACCATTTTGAAGGCTATGGACTCTTTAGGAAATAGGGCCTTGCAGCAAGGCCACTAGACACAGGCTTTTGAAGGTAAACCTACACATGGTTCCAACCTGCACTCTCTGCTTCCTGGTCTGCTAAAACATGAACACCCCCACCCCACACTCCTGCTCTGACAGCCCCTGACACTGGGCTGAGAACAAACCTTTCTTCCCTTCTTTCTGCCAAGCGCCTTGGTCATGGCAACATGGATGGAATGAATATGCACGCACATCTACTTTTTTTTTTTAAACGTTCAAAGTCCTGGGGCTGGAGAGATGGCTCAGTGGTTAAGAGCACTGGCAGATACTCCAGAGGTCCTAAGTTCAATTCCCAGCAACCACATGGTGGCTCACAACCATGTGTAATGGGATCTGATGCCCTCCTCTGGCATGTCTGAAGGTTGGACAGTGTACTCACATACACTAAATAAATTTATTTTAAAAAATGTTCAAAGTTTTATTTAGCTAGCAAATCTTTTTGTTACATTTTGATTCTATTTTGAGATAGGATATCATACAGCCCAGGGCAGCCTCCAACTCCGATGACCTTAAATTTCTGCTCCACCTGTCTTCCCTTCCTGGGTGCTGAGGTTACAGCTGTGTGCCACCAGGCCTACTTTATGTGGTGCCTGGAGATCAAATCAGGGCTTTCTACCTGCGAGGCAAGCACCCTCCCAGATGAGCCCTATCCTCAGGTCTACAAACCCTTTCCTGTTTATGATGTTTAAGTTGACCATTGTCTCTGCCTCTGTCCCTGGACTTGTACTGTCGGTCCAGGCACAGAAGAGAGGGAGAAGATAACACTGTCACCTGCTTTACTTTCTGAAGAGGTGCAGAAGCCAGAGATGTACTGGACATCCCAGTGAGAGACGGACCTGTCATGGCAGATCTTCCTGTAGGTTTACCAGCTCCTGCCGGGAAACCTCCGTTAAATGACTGGGACCAGGTAAAGTGGCAGCCGGGCTCCGAGCAGGACAGATTTTAGGTATACCTGCTGCCAGGGGACTGTCTGATGTAGGCTGCAGCCACCAGAAGTCAGCTGGGGTCGGGCCTGCAGGCTGGCGGTCCTCTCGGCTTGTGGGCTGAGCTGGCGGAACCTGTTTATGTACCTGTGAGCATCGATGCATGACACGGCAGAAGGAGTAAGGGGGCCGCATAGTAATAACAGAAACTATGGCAACAGCAGTAGGCACATCACGTGGCCCTTCTGGTCATCAAGCACCACGCAAAGGGATGCTCAGTGGACC
This sequence comes from Mastomys natalensis, assembly GCA_021653895.1. Taxonomy (NCBI): domain Eukaryota; kingdom Metazoa; phylum Chordata; class Mammalia; order Rodentia; family Muridae; genus Mastomys; species Mastomys natalensis. The sequence goes on from JAJTUV010000944.1 coordinate 451,846, forward strand.
AGACAAAACTAACTCTTTTTGCCAGGTGGGCAGTGGTAGCACACGCCTTTAATCCCAGCCCTTGTTGGGGACTGGAGTGGGTGGGGTGGGGAGGCAGGCAGATTTCTGAGTTCGAGGCCAGCCTGGTCTACAGTGAGTTCCAGAACATCCAGAGGTACACAGAGAAACCCTGTCTAAAAAAAAAACTAAACAAAACAAAAATAAAAATAAAGTAAGTGCTTTCTTCACATCTACCAAAAGCATGCAATTGGCCTTTAAAATTTGTTTCTTTCTTATACAGTAATGTAAGTTTAATTTTTTCACACTTTATTCTGCATGTGCGTACACACATGCACACGTACACACCCACAGGCACGCGTGCACACGTGAGCAGCACACTACAGTACACAAATGGAGGTGGTTCCCAAGGATCGGGTGGCTCTACCTCAGATTGTCAGGTGTTGGTGGCAAGCACCTTTATCCAGAGTCAGACAGTCACTCCGATTTTAATGTTCTGTTTTAATAATTTGTTTAAAATTTTGGGGGGCTCCTCATGTAGCCCAGGCTAACCTCCAGCTATGCAACCAAGGACTGCCCTGAAGTCCTTATCCTCCTACTTTTACCTTCTAAGGGCTGCAGGTGTGTACCACCACACCAACCTTCTATCTTTCTTTTTTAAAAATTATGTATTCATGTTTGGAAATGATGAAACTTGAACTCAGGGCCTCCTCGCACACGGCTGTAGGTCAGTTAAAAGCTCTCCCATGCCTCGTCACAAAGTGTTAGCTATTTTTCCTTTTTTAGAGATTTGTTTCTGCCTGTGCCTGTATTTATGTGTATTCACCACATGGGTGCATAGAGGTTGCCTACATAGACCAGAAGAAGGTGTCTGATCCCCTAAAACTAAAGCTATAGACTTATAAACCACTATGTCAGTGCTACAGAATATATTTGTCATATAACGTATAAATACGTAATTAGATTTTTTTTTTTTTGTTTTGTTTTCAAGACAGGTTTTCCCTGTGTAGCCCTGGCTATCCTGGAATTTGCTCTATAGGTCAGGCTAGCTTTGAACTCAGAGATCCACCTGCCACCTCATGAGCCACTACCGCCAGGCCACAATTAGATTTTTGTTGTTGTTGTTTTTTGTTTTCTTGTTTTTCGAGACAGGGTTTCTCTGTGTAGCCCTGGCTGTCCTGGAACTCACTCTGTAGACCAGGCTGGCCTCGAACTCAGAAATCCGCCTGCCTCTGCCTCCCAAGTGCTGGGATTAAAGACATGTGCCACCACCGCCTGGCAGCAGGTGCTCTCATAGATCACTGTATGGAGGAACGGAGAATTCAAATCAACTCTAGTGCTTGCGTGTGATTAATATTCCCAACTGAAGGAACAAAGCAACATAGGGAATAAGTTAACAGGCAGGATTTGAACCCAGGGTCTACGGCCCTCAATAATACTCATGAAATGCCAGGTCCTAAAAAAAAAAAAAAAAAAAAATTGCATAAACAGCTCTGTCTCTGATGGTTATTATGGGATGCCTTCTTCCTCTCCTTCTACCCCAGGAATTCTGGTACTCACTTGGCTACCACTGAGTCCTCGTTGTCAATTAAGGTGAGAGGTGGAGAGGTACTCTGTCCCTCGGTGATACTGGATGGGGAAGGAGTCCCTGAACTGGATGGCCAGGACTCCTCAGACAGCTCAGCAGAACCGGCTGCTGTGACCTTGGGAGCTTGTAGCCTTTGAGATCTGGATGCACCCGGGATTTAAATAGGGAGAGAACACAAGAAGAAAAGATCAGGTCAGAAGGATGACCCCATGAGGAATGAACACACACAGAAGCAGTCAAAAAAAGGACACATCCCACACTGTTACCATCGCGAGGTTCAGTTAACTACCTAAGAGGGGCTGTGATCTGGAATCCAGGTGCCAGAGAGCTGGACATGGGTAGGCCACCAGCAGTGGGGTAAGGGGGTTCTCTTTCACACCTTTCTTCCCTCTAGTGGTCACTGACAGCTATTAGTCCCAGGCACAGAATTTCACCTAAAAAGTATTCCCACCTTGTGGCTCCAGTTCTGGCTTCTTGATGGCCCAAAGGGTTGTCCACCTTGGGGAACATTTCCAAAGGCGCCGTCTCGGGAGGTGAAAACTGACAGGCTATGAAAGAAGCAAAGCACAGTAAGAGGACAGAAGCTGATAATTCCCACAGACTACTGGAAGAAATGGACTACAATCCCCATGAATCATCACAAATCACATAACTCCCATGAGCTCTACGTCCCACGGAAGAGACTTAGAAGAACCTAGAAACTAGTAGTTGGTAGTTCTCAACTCTAAGATCTAGCCTAGAAGGAGCTTTTATTATTCATTTATTTTTGAGACAGGGTCTCACTCTGTATCTATGGTTTGCCTTGCACTTGAGGTGATTCTCCTGCCCCAACTTCTTGAGTGCTAGGACTTTTAAAATTACAGACATGTAATATTTGCCTGTAATCCCAGCACTCGAGAGACTCTGGCAGGAGGACCCAAAGTTCCAAAGCAAAGGCTGGGGAGATGACTCAGTGAGTAAGGCACTTGCTGTACAAACATGGGGAGTTCAGATCCCTAGAACCCATGGAAAGCCAGATGTGGGAGCACAAGTCTGCAATCCGAGTACTTCTATGCTGAGGTAGATGCAGGAGAATGCCCTAAAACTTTTCAGGTCAGCGAACCTCAGAGGTGAACCTCAAACAAGATGAGAGATGAGGGCAGACACCTGAGCCTGTCTGGTTTCCACGTGGTGCACCTACACACACAGAAACAAGTGCACTCATACACAAAGGTTACATAGAGAGCTCATCTCTAAACAAGAATAACACGTTACCTGTTGTCTGCCTGTGGATCCTGGTCCCTTAACTGGAGTGCCTTGTCTGGCCTTAGTGGGAGAGGATATGCCTAGTCCTGCAGAGACTTGATGTGAGAGAGTGGGTTGGCACCCAAGCACACCCCTTCTTCATGGCTCTTCATGGTTCCCACGCCAGGCTAACAGAACTAGAACGTCAGGAAACGGGCTAGACATAGCATCTTCTCTACACTATTTAGGCAATTAAAAAAAAGATTTATTTATTTTTATTTTGTGTGCATGGGTAGTACCTGCGTGTGTCTGTGCACACTATGTGTGTGCGTAATGCCCTCAAAGGCCAGAAGAGTGTCCAATCCTCTGGAATGAATGTGAGTAGCCATGTGATGCAGAGAACCAAACCTGGGGGCCTCTGGAAGACCAGCCACAGCTCCCAACCGCTGAGCCCTTTCTCCAGCCAAATTCAGTAAAAATATGGTCTGTTGTATTGTTTTGTATTTTTTTTTAACTGACACTAATTGTACAAGTTCATGAGACACAGAATGATATTTCAATACGTGTATACAATGTGTTACAACCAAATCAAGGTAACTAATTTCTACCTCTTAAACATCTTCCATGAAGCCCATTTCATGACGCTCCAATTACGACCACGAGGAAAAAAACCAAGTAATTTAGCCAAGAGTGGTAGTGGACGCCTTTAATCCCAGAACTCATGAGGCAGAGGCAGGAGTTTAAAGCCAGCCTGGTCTACAGAGCTAGTTCCTAAGGCAGGGAAACCCTGTCTTGAAGAACAACAACAAACAAAACAAGTAATTAAAAAAAAAAAAACACACACATATACAAACACAAATGAAAAAACAAGAATGAAAACAACAAAAGAGAAATAGGTAAAAATAAAACGTTAACGAAGAGTCGTGACTAAACCGTACACAGTACGTTTCCGGTTAAACCTGTTAAGGGGAGGGGGAGGTGGTGGTACGACTCCCAACGAGAAAGGGGTAGTAGACTACAATCCCCATGATTCACTGGGCTCCTCCTAAGTGAGAAAGTTCAAAAACAACGCCCTAGATGTCTGGGGCAATTTGGAAACTAACGAACTCAATTTCCAAATTTGTTTTAGACTCCCTTAGGCCCACCCTGAGAGAACAAAAGACTTGGGACACTCAGGGATGCTGGCATACCCAAACTGCGTAGAATCTTGGGAGTTGTAGTTCTCATGAGGTTGGGCCGGAGACTCCAAGTTCTTGTAAACACGTATTGCCTTTCCTAGGCCTCCTGTGGAGGAGAGGAATCAACCTCACCTGCAGTCAGTGTGTCGGCATTTACTTCAGCCTTAGCGCTAGCTGAGCTCCTTCGTGGAAGAGCCCCGCGCTTACCTCCTCGCTTAGCAACGCTGTCGGCCCCGCCCTTTCTGGGCGTGCAAAGCAGGAGCGCGGCCTCCAAGGCGACCAATGACAGACTAGAAAATAAAAGTAACTGGAACGAGGCGGGGATGGGTGGGTGGGGCGTTCTCTCTTGACGAACTGGGAGAGCGCGTGTTTGATTGGAGCGTGCAGCAGTAATTGGCAAGACTTCAGACCAATAGTAAGGATCAAAGGCCGGGCTGCCGCTTGGAAGAGAGCTAAGAGTCCTGGCTTTTACTCAGTCCTTATTTCTAACCGCCAGGATACCTGTAGGTGCTGACGCCTGGCTCCAGCCTAACTACTATTGCGGAGCTAACCCGGGACGTCTGTCTTCACTTTGACTGCCATCCCGTCCTGATGGTCACCTTAACCACTTTCCTCTTGTTACTGAGCAGCTGGTCGTACTCCTTGCCAGGCCGGGCTCCTGGCCCAGGTAGTGGGATCAAAACGAGCTATTTCGGGCCCCGGCGCACAGCCCCCGGGGGCCAACCTGGAGTATTCACGCTCATGCCCCCTGGCTGCTGAGCACCCGGGGCTGAGTCAGAAGCACAGAATTAGGCCCGACCTACTCTGGGGTAGGGTCTGTTCTGTGTCCTCCTGACAGCCTGGCATGGGTGCAGCATTCTCTAGGAGTCTGTTACTAAGACTGATGCGTCATCCATCCTCAGAGCTGCCAGCCAAGCGGAGCTGGATTACGACGAGGACTGAGAACTCTTTGGTGGACTTGTTGGGAGCCAGGGTCCCAACTGCCACAGTGATTAGCCACACCTATAAGGGTCTGCCTCCTAGACTTTAGCTTCCCCTTCTAGAAATGGAAAAAGGCTTAATGACATTTCCCTGGTGTCCTTTTCCAGGCATCCAGCAGGCGTTTAATAACTGGCCAAGTAATTATTGAAGTTTCTAAATAAGGAATACTAATGGCCGAGTCTGGCCTCAATCCCAGTGTCCCTGAGAGGCCCGCTGCAGGGGCGGCACAGGGCACAGTATAAATCGGAGACAGCGTGCGCTTGGGCACTGCGGGGCCCAGGGTAGCAGCGGAGGAGCAGGATGGAGATTCCCGTGCCTGTGCAGCCTTCTTGGTTGCGCCGTGCTTCAGCTCCTTTACCGGGTTTTTCCGCTCCGGGACGCCTCTTTGACCAGCGTTTTGGCGAAGGGCTACTTGAGGCGGAACTGGCTTCACTGTGCCCTGCTGCGATCGCCCCTTACTATCTGCGCGCCCCCAGTGTGGCGTTACCCACAGCCCAGGTGCCGAGCCTAGGGAGAGGGCCAATTCAGCTACTAACCGGACAAGGGAGGTGGTTCACCCTGGGGCCGGGTTGCGAGAATGTCGCCCCTCAGTGGGTCACTGGAAGTCCCTTGAGTGTGGTATTCTGAGGCCCGGTTACTGATCTTCCGAGGGATGGGGTGTGGGGCAAGCGAGCCGGGAATCTGGGGGAAAGGACAAGTGAGTCCTGACGGGCTGTAATATTCCCAGGGTTGTGTATGTTGACGCTGCATCTCCTAGAGGGGTCCTGTGATCTGATGAAGGGGGTCTTGAGCACTCTAAAATGAGGGAAAGGTACCCGTAGGTCCCATGACCAAAGTAAGAACTCTGGCGATGGAGAAGTGGCATCCTGGCTTCCAGCATGGTGGGGTCTCGTTACAGAGACATGGTGGCTGTGGAGTCAAGGACATGGGGTGGGGGTTATAGGGTAGGTATCTAACTTGGTCACCACAAGAGGTGGACCCAGTGTCTAGAGGGGAGGGAGGCCAGCTACTGTGAAGCTGAGGTTCTGGTGACTGTGAGCAGCAGCACTGTAACCTATGTGAAGCCAAGCCCCTACCTGATGAACACCCCACACCCGTGCCCCATGTGTGCAGGCGCCCACGGACCCTGGGTATTTCTCTGTGCTGCTGGATGTGAAACACTTCTCGCCAGAGGAAATCTCTGTCAAGGTGGTTGGCGAGCACGTGGAGGTCCATGCTCGGCATGAGGAGCGCCCGGTAGGTCTGCATGCCAGATTGGAGCAGGGGTAAGCAGGAGGGCCGGATTCTCAAACCCATCTCTCCCCACCCCTCTCAGGATGAGCATGGATTCATTGCTCGGGAGTTCCACCGCCGATACCGCCTGCCTCCCGGCGTGGACCCTGCTGCAGTGACCTCGGCACTGTCTCCTGAGGGTGTCCTGTCCATCCAGGCCGCACCAGCGTCAGCCCGGGCCCAACTTCCATCGCCACCTGCTGCCAAGTAGGGATCCCAGCATTACAGGACCGAACCTGGGAAGCCTCTTCAGGCTCTCTTTTCAAAGCCGATCTGACTCCACTGCCCAGCCAGATGTCCCAACCGCTGTCAAGACAGCCTTTCCCAACCACATCTAGATGTCCTCCCCTGAGACCTTTTCACCCCAAACCCTACCTGAGTCTTAGTAACCTAGATACCCTCCCTAAGGCCTCTCCCAGCTTTCAGGCCCCACCCATGACACCTCTCTAGGGACAACACAAACACTGCTGTCACCCCTTGCGGAGGCTCCCATCAGACTGACCCCACCCACTTTGGGCTTCTATCTCCCCTCAGGCCTACTGCACTTGTAACCTGTAGAACGCCCCACGGTGACACCAGAGTACAGTGTAGTCACCCAGACTGCATGGGCTTTCCATCTGAGAACACCCAAGCCTGGTCCACCAGACTCTAGATCCTCCTCCTGTAACCTAAAGCCCCTCTACCCCAGACGACTTCCTGACCCCCAAACTCCAAGCATCTAAATTCTTGAATACTATTCTGACCTTCAATGCTTGGGACACCTATTCCTGACTAACCAGGAACCCCAAACTCAAATTGTATGGGTACTCCCACTTCTCCAGATGTGCTAGGCCGACGGACAAGAATCCCTGAGTTCCTCTGTCCTGGATCCCCATTTGCAGCCAGATGTCTCAGGGAGCCTCCCTCACACCTGCCATTTTCTAAGGTCATACCTTCACTGCCAACATTTCCACACCCCCCAGGCCTTCGTACCATCAGCCCCCAATAAATGCACTTGAGATTTGTCAACTGCCTTCTGTGTGGGCCAGGAAAGATGGACTGGTCAGTCAGTGTGGGCTGGGGCAGATTTATTGGGGTGGGGTTACGGGGAAGATCACTGCCGATCATACATCTCCCGGAGGATCTTCATACTTTCTGAGTAACGAAGCTGGTTCCGATGAGACGCCTCCTTCCACCTAGGAAGGGAGAGGGAGAATTTAGCAACTGCTGCAGAGGACACTGGGGCAAGAAGCAAGTGAGGCAGGCACACTCACCTCTGACGTATGCGTTTCCAACGTTGCATGTTGCGATAGATAAGTGTGGAAGGAGAAGGTTCAGGCTCGGAGGGCTGCATGGACAGAGAGGCCCAGCTAGGTGACCATGCCCTAGCCCTCCCAACATGCCCTGAAGCTCCAGGCCAGCCTTGAATACCTACTTCATCATCGGGGGGACCCTGGGTCTCAGGCTGCAGTGGGGATGGAATTCGGGATCTACAGGCGTCTCCAAGTGGTCCAGGGGCTGTGGGTGGAGGCAGCTTGTACACATCACGACTTTTGCTGTTGATGACCTCTGAACCCTGGGGAGACAGAGCCCCACAAGAGGCCCAAGAGTCAGAGCAGAGAGGGTTGAAAGCACATGTTATCCCTCCTACCTCCACCTTTCCCAGTGAGACAGACATGAGGGGTCTACCCAGAAACTTGTACTTGGAGAAGTCACAGTAGAGGGGACATACCTTTACCAGCTAGAGGATAGTCTTCCTGTTCTAGGGACCGTGTCTTCTTGTCAGCCTGAGAACCCTTGTCTACCCCTTGCCAAGCCCAGGGAATTCCATCTATACCTGTCAGCCCAGGGGCAGGGGGCCGTCAAGATGCCTTCTTTAAGGAACTGTCTAGGGGGTGTCACATCTACTTGAGAGTCCCAATAGTCAAAGTCACGTCTGTCCCAGGGATCCATGTCTGCCCTTTCGGGCTAGATGACTTCCACACCCCTGTTACCCTCCACCCAGACCGTAAGGTCCACAGTGGCTCACCAAGGCCCCATCTGGTAGCCACATCTGTTTGCACTTAAGATCCCTGTTTGGTCCTTTATTGTTTAGAACCCTTGTTCCCTAGGAAGCCGTATCTATCTGGCTTAGGGACCTCTGTCCATAATCCTCACCTAAGAGCAAATAGCTATTTGTCCTACCTGGTTCTCTATTCATTGAGGGGGCCCAGAAATGATACCTATCTACCACTAAGGGGAGAGTTATTGACTTCTTCACCCACTGCTCAATCTGGCCTCCTGACACTCATCCCACCTCTCCACCCTCCGGCAGAGGGGGCAGTGGTGAGCCGGGTGAGCGCTCGCGCTCTCGCACTGTGGGGCTGTTGCGCATCCAGGCGCGGCAGATGGGGTACAACGGTGTGTTCTCACTGAACTGGGCCAAGTCCACACTCCGGTCAAACAGCTTGATCACATACGTATCTGGGGTGGGTAAGGCAGGCGGTAAATGAGCACCCTTGTGTAGTCCCTGGCTCCACGCCCACCCTCTCAGTCCCCTCTCTACTCACTGGATCTCTGAGGACCTCCCTCAGCGAGCCCATCGTCCATCTCCCTCCTCTTCTTCCTCCGCTGGTGGGGGAAGCGGGCAGATGGCCTGTGTGGTTAAGGTGAGTCTCAGGCTGGGGCTGGGAACTGGGAACCTTTTAGTGGGCTGGGGTCCCAGCCTCCTTACCTTTTGCCAGTGGCAGCAATGGAACAGTCCCTGCAGGGAGAGACTTGGTGTCAGCAGGCTGAGCCTTTAATAGACATCTGCTCAACGCTGCCCTCAAGGCGGGAGTGATATAATTCAGTAATAGAGCACCTGCCTAGCATGGGCAAAAGCCCTGGGGTTCTATTGCTAGCACTAAAAACAAACAAAAATGGACATCCTGGGGATTACTGGTACTCCTTGGGCCTTGTACCCCACCAATCTCCCCCTCCCCGGCAAGATGTTAGCCACTTATGCAACAGGTATCTTTGTCTATGTAAGATGTTTAGGACTTAGCAGAGGGAAAAGCTACCTAACCCAAACTCTCAGGTCTAAATCCCATCAAAATCCTTTACTTGTTGTGCGTATCCGAGGGGGTTTTCCCAGCTTCTTCATCCAGGCGTTCCCTGGGAGCAAAAATGCACTGTTGACTTAGGATACCAAGGACCCAGAATGTGATAAAATTAAGTAGTCTTCCCATGAAACATCCCATCTCCTTAAGGCAGCCTCCAGGCTCCCATCCAGATCCCCCCCGCTCCAACAATCAGAGCCAGTCCAAACAGTTCCCACCCTTGTGGTTCGCCAGGCTGAACCCGATCCCAACCTGTCCATGTGACTCTTCTCCAGCAGACACTGAAGAACGGCATCCAGTTGGTTCCGGGCTTTGGCCATCTCCATCTCTGAGGGCAGAATGTAGCAATCAGCTCTGTGTGCGCCTCCCACATCCACTGTGGCAGGCAATCCTATGTTCTGTCTGGTCCAGGTACTTTGAAAGCAGCTTTAGTGTCACTCAGTGGAGAGACCAACTAAAGACAGAACCAGGGTGACAGAGCCTTAGGCAGGGGCCAAGGACGTAGCTGCTACCACCTTTCTTCTTTCTAACCTAATCAGGAATCTGGACACCTTCCATGGACAGCCCTTAGAATCTTTCCATTGAGGTCTCCCTCTCTAAACCCACTCCTCTTCCTGGATTCTCCCCATGAGGAGTGACTCGCCAGTCCACAGGCTCCTGAACTCACCATGGGTACTCCTTTCCTGCCCCAGTCTCAACTCACTTAGCTTGCTGGGAGTCTGTCAATATATTCCCTCCCCACCTTGCCTTTTCCTCCCATCCAATAGCTAGCCTCAGTCACCTTTTCTGATTCACCTCCTTTTATAAGGCAGATAACAGAATCTTCCTAAAAGAAAGCCAAGCCTAGCTGGGCATAATGGCATGTCTGCTATCCCAGCACTCTGGAGGCTGAGGTAGGAAGATCAAGAGTTCAAGGTCAGCCTCAGCAACTAAGATCCTCTCTCAGACAATAAGCAAAACAAAGAAAAATGCAACAACAGATAGACAACATGAATTCCCCAGCACAGAATCCCCAGGGATTCTACAATCCTGACCCCTGACCCCTGAGTACAGAAAATGGGGTCTGTACTCAGTCTGGTGTTTCCAAGCCCACACTTGTCCTACCTGCGTTAGTTGTAGGGAGGCCCCCTCCACTGTATATACCTATGTATTTTCTTCTTTTCCTTTCCCCTGCTTCACTATGTAGCCCTGGGTTGGCATGTTATTTGCTAAGTAGGTCAGACTGGCCTTGACTTGACAGATCTGTGTGTCTCTGTTCTCCATGCCCTGGAGGCGGCTGCCCACACAAACAGCACTCTCCACTAGCAACTACCCCACTTAAGTTGTGTTGTGGAACTGCAGGGTTTGGTTTGGCTTTTTGCACTTTGGGGTGCACCTTTACCAACTCACTCCTTCTTTTTTTCTTTTTAGGTATTTGAGACAGGGTTTCTCTGTGTAGCCCTGGCTGTCCTGGAACTCACTCTGTAGACCAGGCTGGCCTCGAACTCAGAAATCCACTTGCCTCTGCCTCCCAAGTGCTGGGATTAAAGGCGTGTACCACCACTGCCCGGCTTTCACTCCTTCTTCAAAACCTCCCTAGTCTACCCATTTCCCTCAAAGGAAAAGTCAAAAGTCCATTCTGGACCCCACAGATCTGTCCTCCTCCCCTCCCACCCTGCCTCCGTTTACTCACTGCTCCAGCCGCCCTGGCTTCCAGGCTGCCCGCTTCGTTCCCACACATTGACACTCCTCCCACTTTGTATATTTTCCATCCATCACCCTACACCCTAAGGTTACTGGAATGCATCGATTATTGAAGATTGATCCCCTGTACTTCAGGGACACACCGCAATTGCTAACTCATGCCCACTGTCAGAAATGGGAAACTGAAGTAAAAAACGAAAAGGACCCTTTTTTAGAGGGTCTTGTCATAGGGGCTGCAGAGAGATGTCTCATACTACTCCGCTTTTTCACGATTAACATATCTCTCGGGTGTCTTGGATTCCCCAGTCCTCACCTGATTTCTCCACTTTCACCTTTACCGGGAACATGATTTGGGTCCAGGTCTAAAGCGCTGGATCAGAAAAACTTGGAGGAGGCGGGGTTCAAAAGCTAGGCGGAAGGCGGGCAGGAAAAGGTCAAAGGTAAGTCTGGGTACCACTAGTCCTCGGGCCTGAGCACTGTCCAGCCGCGACTGCCTTGGCTTCCACTTCCCTTCCTTCCCTTCTGTAGGCGGGCCCCTTTGGCAACTGCTTTTTCCCACTAGTTGATGAAAACGTCAATTTCATTTGCTGGCCAATTGACAGCCTGTACTATTGGCTCCCAGCCTTAAGTTCCACCTTCCCGAGGCCCTGTATCCGGAAACAAACCAACGACAAGCCAGGCACCTGGGGGGCGGAGGGGGTGGGCTGTGATTCAAACTTCCGAGGCTCAAGGAGGAAGTAACGCGCCTGCGCCGCGCAGGGCACTATGGGAAACAAAAGATTCAGACACACCGAGGCTTCTCGGGATTTGTAGTGTTATATTTTAGTGTCGCCAATAAACCTATTTACAGCTTTGAAGTAACTATCATAGTCACTGACATCCCTCACAGGAAGACCAATCTGGAGACGGACTGGCGCCTTTCTTACAGAGAGCTTGATAGGTGTCTTTTGAGCAAAATCTCACTCATTTAAATATTAAAAGCGCTGGGTACTCATCCAGATATTGAGTACGATGTAACGAGCAAAACAGGCAAAAATCCTTGCTGATAGTGTGTCTGATCGTGTAGAGAATAGAAGATAGTCAACAAACAAGCCAAAAATTCTAAGTGAGCCGGGCAGTGGTGGCGCACGCCTTTAATCCCAGCACTTGGGAGGAAGAGGCAGGTGGATTTCTGAGTTCGAGGCCAGCCTGGTCTACAGAGTGAGTTCCAGGACAGCCAAGGCTATACAGAGAAACCCTGTCTCGGAAAAAAGAAAAAAAAAAAAAAAATTCTAAGTGAAATGTAAGAGAAACAAAAAAATATGCAAAAATACTCCTAGGGAATATCGAGGTGGGGACTGCGACTTTATCATTATTTATTGCCTCACTCTGGCTCAGTCTAGCCTGAAACTCATTATGTATGTGGCCCAAATTGTCTTCTGAACTCCCAGAAAGCCTCCTGCCTCAACCTCCCAAGTGTATTATTAACAGCACCAATACCATAATCTGCTGGGTGTATTTTTTTTTTTTTTTAATTTATTGGGGGTTGGGGCATACGCGTAGAAGTCAGAGGGCCACTTACAGGATTTGAGGATCAAACGCAGGTCAGGATTGGCAGCAAGTGTCCCAACCACTGAGTTATCACACCAGATTCTCTGCTGAAATTATATTGAGCAGGGCATCACTACAAATCCTGGCTGGGCAGGAATTCACAGAAATCCACTATGCTTCTGCTTCCCAAGGGCTGTGGTTACAGATATGAACCACCAAAATCATGAAATTTTGAATAAGAAGATCAAGATGCCAGAGAGATGGCTCACTCACTTGTTAAGCTCAGTAGTTAAGGGGACTCACTTAATGACTAACAACTATGTGTAACTGCAGTTCCAGGGGATGATGATGTCCTCTTCTGGTTTCCAAGGTCACTACATAAAGGTACACACACAAAGACACGCACGCACACATGCACAACTAAACCAAGAATAAAAAATAGGAAGTCGTCGGGTGGTGGTGGCGCTCGCCTTTAATTCTAGCACTTGGGAGGCAGAGGCAGGCGGATTTCTGAGTTCGAGGCCAGCCTGGTCTACAGAGTGAGTTCCAGGACAGCCTGGACTACACAGAGAAACCCTGTCTCGAAAAATACCAAAAAAAAAAAAAAAGGAAGTCAAGGAAACTTTCCTAAGGAAGCTCCTGGATATTTCTCTTGTTGAAGACACCTCCTTCAGAGGGAGAAATGCCTTGGCTCAAGTGAATTCTTCCTTGGCAGAGGATACCAAGGCCTAGAACAAGAAAATGATTATCTATCTTGGTTTGTGATGCTGGGAATTGAACCTGGCATCTTCATGTGAACAAAGTGCACTTCCAGTAAAGTACAGCTCTGGTTAAGAAAGTTGTATTTTTAAATTCACAACTACCAGTACAGGATAGCAGCCCCTCAAACTGGCAGTGTCATTTCCTTCTTCATCCATAAGACAGTTCCGAAGCAAGCGGTTCTTTTTTTTTTGGGTTTTCAAGACAGGGTTTCTCTGTATATCTCTGGCTGTCCTAGAACTCACTCTGTAGACCAGGCTGGCCTCGAACTCAGAAATACACCTGCCTCTGCCTCCCAAGTGCTGGGATTAAAGGCGTGCGCCACCACTGCCCGGCAGCAGGACGGTTCTTACTTCAGAAGGGTATGAACAGTAGTTAATGAGATAAAAATTCATATGGTTCGTGAGAGCCTAACATGTAAAACATTCGGTAAATGAGTGTTAGCAATCATTTTATGCTTCTGCCTCCGAAAGATTCCAAGAACTCAAAATTTAAAGTTATGGTCCTTTATTGGGGCAGATGGGAAACGGGAAACATATGTCTGAGAGAAAGCTTAGAGCAGGAAGCCCATCCTGGGAGAAAGAGCAGATCGCCAGCTTATGAAGTTGTCAGGGAGTGCCCAGGGGAATGGTGAAAGAGAGGTAGTCCCAAGAGCACCCCAGCGGGGTCGGTAGATCTGGAAGATGATGATCCAGGTGGTGAGAACAATCACCCAGAAGAGGAGGCCCACAGCGGAGCGCCAAACATCTATAATGAAGGATAAGGGGGGGCGGTTGTTGGCCTCCAGCTACTCTGGGTGGGGGGGAGCTGGACTCCCCCAAGACGACCCTTTCATCTCTGACACAGATCTCCTAGAGTTTTGGAGCCTCCATCATCCCTTCCAACCACCACCCGCTGTCCTTTTTTTTTTTTTTTTTAATTTTTAATTTTTTTTATTTTTATTTTTGCTGGTGCCCAAGAACTCACAGCCTTTGATTTGGCTCTGCTCTGTGTAGGCTGGGGCGAGGAACGCCTCTCTGAAGAACCAGAAAATGTTGACCAACCAAAGAAAAGGCAGGAACGCAAATCCACCTAGGAAAAAAAGATATCCACGTTTAGTCAAACGACAATAAGGATCTTTCCTAATCTCCACCTTAGAAGGCCCATTTGGAAAGTTCTCTCCCAAGTTCAACTGGAAATCCCTGCTGTTAGGGCCTGTGGGGTTCTGGCTCTCATCTACGGACTATCTCCTCCCAGGCGTTAATTCCTTCTTCACCGTTCAATAGGACTCAGACTGAGACCTCAGCTTCCTCCTTCCTGAGGCCTCCCTCCTCGGGGACTAGAGTCTGCGTTCCCACGAATCCAGGCTCCTATGTCCTCTTGCCTTGGGCACTCTAGTCCGATCCCCACTAGTACTCCCGAAACCTTAGGGGACCGGTCTTACCAAGATAGTACTTCCGGCACAGGTTCAACTTCTCCTCATTGGACACCCGCTCCAAGTTCATAGTTGCGCCGGAGCCTGGTGGTCCTAAGGGTCTGCAGAGCAAGACCCAAATGACAGGCGCAAAAATCACGAACAACCACGCCCCTATTACGACAAATTAGAGGAGCGGTGGCTATGGGAAGGGTAGCTCCGAACAGGCTTGTGGGATGACGAAGTTCCTTATCTAGCTAGGGTATACCGGACGACTCCCAACTCACCAGTGGGGTTTATCCCTTCTGCCTGGGATTCCTTTGCGAGAGACGCCGCAGGTTTCTGTAGAGTTTGTTGTCTTTTTTTTTTTTTTTTTTTCCCTGCCCCCCCCACGGCTACGTTGTACGCATGCGTCTCCAGAAAACACGCGCTTGACCAGGAAGGCCAGCCGGCTTCCAATACGCGTGCGCAGTCGCGGTCCTCTAAGTCCCCCCCCCCACGCAGTGACGAACTACATTTCCCAACGCTCCCGAGCAACGGAAGTGACGCAAGGAGCAGGCGCGTTGGAGTGTTCGGGTAAAAATGGCTGAATATTTAGCTTCGATATTCGGGACTGAGAAGGACAAGTGAGAATGGTGAAGGGAGTGGCCTCTCAGGGAGCCGGGGCACTCGGGTCCCTACGAGCTGGACGGACAGTGTTCGTGGGATGCCCGCCTTCCCGGCCCTCGGTTTACCTCTGTCTTTGCACCTCTTCCAGGGTTAACTGCTCTTTTTACTTTAAGATTGGGGCCTGCCGGCACGGGGACCGGTGCTCCCGACTTCACAACAAACCGACTTTCAGCCAGGTGAGACCCAGATTCACGCCTCCCCGCGCTTCATCTGCTGTCCATCATCTCGGGGTCCCGCCTCTTCCGGATTACTAAAGCCAATCCTACCCCTGTTTGCTTCTGACCTGGCCCTCTGGGTAGACCCTTCTTCCCAGGGACCGGACCCCGCCTCCCATGAACACCGACCACGCCCCTTGGCTATCTAGGTAGACTCCACTGGCTCGCATCTCTCTCCCCAACTTTATACCCACTCTGCATGCAGCCCTGCTTTCTGAGCTCAGGTCTCTTTTAAATTTTGTTCAGACTATAGTTCTGCTCAACTTGTACCGGAATCCACAGAACACAGCCCAAACTGCAGATGGATCACACTGTGAGTAAGAAACTAGATAGTTCAGGGGCTGGGGGGACAGCCCTCCCCAGCAGTTTACGCCCTCACTTCACACTCCGTTCTCCCTGCAGGTCATGTGAGCGATGTGGAGGTGCAAGAACACTATGATAACTTCTTTGAGGTGAGGGTTGCCAGGGTAACTGGGTTTCCTGTGTGCCAGACCTTAGCTGAGCTTTTCCCCATCTTCTGCAGGAGGTATTCACAGAACTGCAGGAGAAGTATGGAGAGATTGAAGAGATGAATGTGTGTGACAACCTCGGGGACCACCTCGTGGGCAATGTCTATGTTAAGGTGCCTGTTGCCCCCTGCCTAGAGCCCAGAACTGGAAACATTCCAGTGCCTATGGCCACCGCTGAAACCTCACAACCTGAGGACTATCGATAAGTTGAGTCCAGCCTCCGAGCTGACTATTCCCCTGAAGATCTTGAATTCCACAGCCCATGGTCACCCACTTTCCCCTCAGTTCCGGCGGGAGGAGGATGCAGAACGGGCTGTGGCAGAACTCAATAACCGCTGGTTCAACGGGCAGGCTGTGCATGCCGAGCTGTCTCCTGTCACTGACTTCCGAGAGTCATGCTGCCGGCAGTATGAGATGGGGTAAGGTAGTATAAAAGTAGGTTGGCATCGGAGTCCCAGATGCTTGAGTGTTTGGGAGGGACTTTTCAGTGATGGTGGCCTCCTCTGTTTTTAGGGAATGCACCCGAGGTGGCTTCTGCAACTTTATGCACCTACGACCCATATCCCGGAACTTGCGCCGGCAGCTCTATGGACGAGGACCCAGGCATAGGTACCTCAGACCCAGGGTGCTATGTTCTGTACCCTACGATGAACCTGATGCTAACTTGTGGGCCTACCATCCCAAGGCTCTTGTGCTCAAAATAGTTTTGAGCCCTGTCTGGGGAGAAGTACTTTAGTCTTAGTGCCCAAAACAGTGTGAACCTCACACCCACCACCAGCTTGTGTGCCTGTCCTAAAATGACATTAACAGCCATCCTGTCCCTAAGAGACAGGCCTGGAAAAGTCTTGACCACTCCTAACTGTTCCTGCCCATCTCTGTCCACTCCTCTT
Source organism: Mastomys natalensis (assembly GCA_021653895.1). NCBI lineage: Eukaryota > Metazoa > Chordata > Mammalia > Rodentia > Muridae > Mastomys > Mastomys natalensis. The sequence continues at coordinate 468,793 of JAJTUV010000944.1, forward strand.
CCCAATTTCTAGGTCACCTCCAAGGTCCCATACAGGTCACCGTCCCCGAGAAAGGAACCGACGTCGTTCCCCAGACCATCGGCATGGTCGCTTCTGAGACTGGTGCCCTTGCTCTGCACACAAGGGCATAGATGTCCATCTAGCACCCTGTCTCAAAGTGCCCTTCACTTTCCAGTCCCATCATCCCCAGGCTTCAGAGCTTCATAATACAATCTGTTCGACACGGAAACCTCTTCCTCTCCCTCCTTCAATAAAGCTTAAGAAGTTTGTCAACCAAGGTCTGTGGTTTCCTTCCACCCCCACACCTAAGAAAAGGTGTGTGCCAACCACAGTCTCAGCAGAGGAACTTGGAACCAGCCTGGGGTCTGGGTCTGCACTGGTAAGTTAGGACTGCTTCTATACCCATAACCTCAGATTGTCCTTTCTAGGTGCCTTTTAGGGATAGGTGCGTGTTTGTGGCAGGCCGGAGGCTTCCTAACAGGGATGGGGATTAGAAAAGGTGAGGAAGAGAGGTGGTTAGGTACTGGTGTGAGTTAAGTTAGACCTGGTAGTTGAAGCCTACCATACCACCCTGAAATGAAGGCACTAATAATACCTAACACTTACAAAACTTTGAATTAAGTTTTCTGTCTGTTAGATACTGTAGTGTTTGGCTTGTTTGTTTTGTATTTGAAGCAGGGATTTACTAGCTCTGGGTGGCCTGGAACTCGCTATAAACCATGCTGACCTCAAATTCACAAGAGATCCTCCTGCCTTTACTTCATTCGAGTGCTTCGATATAAGTGTGCACACTACACCTGACTATTGTGATGTTTTAAGTAGGTTTATTAACACACACACACACACACACACACACACACACACAACAGAGTGAGACATGTTCTGTTACCCCATCTTAGAGTGAAAATGAGAAGGCAAGTATGTAAGGTCACAGATAATCTGGTGACCCACATCAAGTTCCTTATATACCTTGTGCCTTGGAGTTGGGTAGGAGGTATGCCAGAAAGAGGTTCTAGAAGTCTGTGACCCAACACTTTCTTCTGCCTTGGACTTCCTGGAATGTGCTGCAGAAACTGTGGGTGGAAGTGGTCACAGCCCTCAAGCTGCAGGCTCTGCTGAGATGGGGCCCAGCTGGCTTCTCAGGACAGTGGCGGTAGCAGTGCTGCTTCTGACTCGGGCTGCTTCACTGGAAGCCTCTCGGTTCTGTGGCCACCTTGAGTACTGGAACTCTGACAAGAGGTGTTGCAGCAGCTGCCTGCAACGCTTCGGGCCTCCTGCATGTCCTGGTGAGCAGTGACTGGGTGTGCACTAGAGGGTGTAGAAAGCAAGGGTGCTGGGAAGTGGCGAGGTTGTTGCTGGCCTTGCAGTGGGCTTCCTTGGGGGAGTGGGTGTGCTGGGTCTTAGGCAGGTAAGCTTGTGCAGAAAAGATCTGTTAGAATGGTGACACCAAGAACAAACTTGACCTGAGTGGAGGGCATGGGGAGGTTTTACATATAGTGTGGGTGGGCCTTGGTAGAGTGATGGGGGAAGTGTAAGGTTCTCATGAGGATTTGAAGAGGAATGGCCTAGTGGGATTAGAGGGAGAACCTGTGCTCTGTTGTCTCCCACCAGATTACGAGTTCACGGAAAACTGCGGGCTCAATGACTTCGGCGATACTATAGCACATCCTTTCAAAGAGTGTTCCCCTGGGTATTGCAACCCCAATGGCACAGAGCTGTGCAGCCAGTGTAGCACGGAGCCGCAGCCCCCACTCACATGAAGAGCCCGGGTAGAACCCACAAACAGTGTAGAAAGGTGCTAGACTCCTGGGGTATGGGTCAGGGCTTGCCTGTGGGTTCCATGGGTAAAGCTTGGGTCAGAGGGGGAGCCTTACTAAAGGAAATGGTGGGCACAGCAGAATCCCCAAGGGAGTGCCTTAAGGGGTGGATGAGGTGGGGAGCAGGGGAGGTAGCTCCATTTAAGGACCTAAAGGATGGGAGGCTTGGGCTGATGGGCCTGCTTGTTTCACTCTCGAACCTCCATTCCCAGAAGCCCATTCCTCCCAAGGATGTCTGTCCTCTTAAACCTGAAGAAGCAGGCGTCTCTAGCTCACCTGGGAGGTGGAGCCTTGGGCAGACAACCAAGAATGAAGTCTCCAGCAGACCAGGTTTTGTCCCACCCTCAGTGCTGCCCCTGGCAGTGCTGCCACTGTTCCTGGTGCTGCTGCTGATATTGGTAGTGGTCTTGCTCTCTTTGTTCAAGAGAAAAGTCCGTTCCCGTCCTTGTTCCAGCTTGGCTTTTGGAGACCCCAGCACCTCTGTACATTGGCCCTGCCCAGGTCCCCTGGAGGTGTTGGGAAGTAGAAACAGAGGGAAGCCATCTCTGCTACAGCTCTCAAGCCGGGGTTAGTACGAGACAACCCTGCCCAGGAGGGAGGGTGGCCTCAAAGCTGTCCTTCCTCCTCTCACTCCTCCCTGGCCTTCCAGAGCTTCAGGGTCTGGCCTCTCAGCCCCTGTCTCTCCTGCTGGATGAGCTGGAAGTTCTGGAGGAGCTGATTGTGCTCCTGGACCCTGAGCCTGGGCCTAGGGGAGCACGGCTTACGGTACCACACGACACCTGGCTGCAAGATACGGGCTGCCTGCCACCTGGTCTACCTTTGCCTACTCACTGCGGCCCAATCGCTCACCCCTGAGGGCCCTGATTGAGATGGTGGTAGCAAGGGAGCCATCTGCTACTCTGGGTCAACTTGGCATATACCTGGCCCAGCTAGGTCGCACAGATGCACTGCAGGTGCTATCCAAACTTGGCTGAGTCAGGGTTTGCTGGGGCTTACTAATCCATCAATAAAGTTTCTCTTGAAGCCAGTATCTGCTTGTCCTCATTAAAGAGGTCTTCTTGATGTCCAATCTTGATTGGGCCCCAAGTCAACAGACATCCTTTCCCATAAAGGGCCATTCCAGTATAAACAGGACCATGTTACCTATCTGCACTCAGCTGTGCAAGGTAGAAACTAGCACACTTGCTCTGATGCCTTCACAGACCCTGACTTTGAGGCTGGATCTCATGTAGCGCAGTCTGACCGTGAACTCTGTATGAAACTGAAGATGACTTTGAATCCCTAGAATCTAGAACCTGGATCTTCCTGCCTTTACTTACCAAGTGCACATCGCCGTGTCAGTTTGTGCGCTGTGGATCTCATACACTAGCCCCGCCCCACCCAATCTGGCCTTATTAGTGCTTCCTGGATTACAATGGTTACAGAAGGTGGGAGCTTCCACCTGCCTCCAGCACCATACAAACCACCATCACCATGGCTGACAAGGCGGCTCATTGGGCAAAGTCACTTAACACGTGAGCTTGTGGACCTCAATCAGATTTGTGGAACTGACTCCTGCAATTGTCCCTGACCCCACAGGCATGAGAGGGCAGACACCGCCACCACAGTAATCAAACCATGGAAAGACCACCTCTCCAAACGCTGACAGACTTTATTGTGGGGGCTTCCCACCTGGGACCCCGCCCTCTTAAATAAAAAAGTGCATAGAAAAGAAGGGATTTAGAAACCTTTGTACAATATCTACATCCTGGGTCCCCAGGGAAGGAGGAAGGAGGCAATGGCTGAGTGGGCAGGAGGGGTGAAGGCAGGACTCTGCCCTACCACACGCCCACATCCGCCATCAACAGGAAGGTAGGAGTGAGATACTGAGACTAGGGAGCCACAGGCCAGGGTGAGATGGCAGCGGGCACATGAGGAATCTGGGGCAGCCATGGCCTCAGTTAAGGAAGCGACGGCAGCGCTTGGCGCCACAGTTGCAGGGCAGCTTGTTGCTGGCATCCTCGATGGGAAACTTGTAGTCATAGGTGAGCTCCTCACCTCGCAGGATGCGGCGCAAGGCAAAGATGACAATGTGTTTCTGACCTTCCACATGGATGACACGAGAGAAGCAGTTGGGCTCACACGAGTGGTTGATGAATCGAGCAGCATTGCCGTGCATGGTGGCGTCCACCACATCGAAGTCATCCATGCGGAACATGTAGCACCCAATACCCTACAGAGTGGAACGAAGGACTCAGCTCTCTGTCGAGGTCAGCCCACATCCACTCACCTCCAACCCTTACGGCACTTACCTTCCCATCATAGAACTTCTCTCGCTTGTCAGTCAGCACAGAGCGAATGACAATACCAGAGTACTCAATGACCATCTCACCAGCATCGATGTTGCGTTTACAAAACAGGCCTCGTCCGTGGATAGCTGATCTGCAGGCAGAACAGACCACAGGGAACTCAGGGGGCAGGGGGACAGACACCAGGCAACTCCTCATCATAGCACCTATCTGTCCACCCAAGGGGCACCCCCCCCAACCCCACTAACCTGTAGACACCCACAGCCTCTTTGGACGTCTTTTTGAGATGACGAAAACGCATGGCCATAGGAAGCTCCAGGCTGGTGGCACGTCTGGTAGGGAACAAAATACCACAAAGTAAGCTGGTATCCAGGAACAGTCAGTCACCCCCTTTAGGACCCTTTCAGACCTTGCCCAGTACCCCACCTTGTTCTGCATACCTGGTGGAACGAAGCTGCACCTCATCCTCTTCTTCATCACAGGTGGCTCCCTCAGGGAGCACCCTGTGCTGGGAGGCCAGGAAGTTGAACATGTCAAAGGTACACTTCCTGCAAGTGGGAAGGAAAGGGTCACAGCCACTCCTTCAATGAGATGCTGCCTAGCTACTCTTTGATAGTGTCGCCAAAGACTACAGGGCTGAAGACTGTGAGACAGAAGGTGGGTGGGGTCTACTCTTCTGGCATCAAGTCTACAGATTCTGTTTCAATCTTTCTATACTTAATCCCCATCCGTGCTCCCCAACCACTGACCGGAGATAGACCTCGGCGCGAGCAGCCCCGTGGGGATTCAGAGGTGGCTCCTCCTGGCCCTCTCCCTGCTGGTGGTAGCGGAACTTATAGTGCTGACAGCGCTGGGCCCCAGGCAGCTGCTCTGCCAGGAAGATGACAGCATCGTGGTGGATGCCCAGGAGCCGCGCTCCACTCATTCCTGAGAACAGGACGAGAGGGACATAGCAATCACATGGAGGGCCACCTGGCCCTTGCTCCCAGGATTCCTGGAGATGCTTACCGCTAAAGGAGAGATGCCGGAGCCGGGCATGCCCTCGAGCTTCTTGCACTTTCTCAATCAGAGTTCTCCATGCCACTGGAATGGGGAGCCACAAGTCAGGATGAGGTACCAACAGTCTCCCTGACTGCTACTGCTTCTGTCACCCCAACTCACCCTCCAAGCTCTCTGCCTCCACACTGAAGCCATCATCACTGCTGATCTCAAAGCGCAGGTGCGGACCGGCTCGTTTCGGAACCTGGTTTTCTTTGTCCTCTGGGGATGGAGGCTCTTCCTCAGAGCTTGAGGCCTCACCTGCTTCCATGGGGAAGGTAAAAAGTAGGAGACGATCACCTTCCTGGACTCAAAAGCCACTGCTGCCAGGCAAGCGGTGCATGCATTTAATCACAGCATTCCAGAGGCAAAGCTAGGTAGATCTCTGTGAGTTTGAGGCCAGTTTGGTCTACTTAGTGAGTTCCAGGACAGCCAGGGCTACATAGAGATGCCTTGTCTCAAAACAAAAGGGGGAAGAAAAAAAAAGCCAAAAACAGACCTACTGCCCCTGATTCTCAGCTGACATCAATCCCTCCTACCCCTTGGCACAAACACACGGGAGACAGATGGTCCTCTTCCTGCTTCAACTACCGAGTGAGTTCTATGGCATTGATTTGAACATTCTAAGGGGCCTGGAAAAACTTTTCCACTATAGAGCAGCTGCATGAAACCATGAAGGCCTGGGCTCTGGCAGCTCGCTGAAGGCTAGCCCCCTGTATACACCCTATAATTATTTTGTCCCTCAAACAGACTCTATAGATATTGGAAAATTACTTATACACAGTTAAACAAATAAAGTACTGGAATTGAGTCCAGAACCTTGAATATGTTAGGAAAACATTCTAGCACCAATTTATACGTCAGCTGAAAACACATGAAGCTGTTACACAATTTAGAATGTATAGACTTGGACACACTCACATGAAGCTGTTACACAATTTAGAATGCACAGACTTGGACACACTCAAGCACACTCAGTGGCGTGTTACACACTTATGTGACTCATAACATTAGCAAGTTAGCTATGAAGAAGCAACAAAGTAACTTTATGGCTGGAGGTCACCACAACATGAGGAACTGTTTTAAAAGGTCACACAGCATTAGGAAGGTTATAAACTATTTTAGGGACTTCTTGAACTGTCTGTATTTATTCAGTTTTGTTAAGACAGAGTCTCACTACGTTATCCTGGTTGGCCTTGAACTTCTGGACTCACAAGACCTCTCCGACTCAAGATTAGCTGGGATCATACAGATGTACATCACCATCAGGAGTCACAAATTGTACAGATAAAGCAACAGGACTCCTGATGTGGCATTCGCATTGACTGTGACAAGCCCAAGCTGTGGGCCCCAGCCACAGGGAGAGTGCCATCAACTACCATGAGGACAGGGACGATCTGGAGCATGCTCACTGAGCTGTCTCTCAGAGAGTATCTTCCTGCAACTTGACAGAGGGGATGACAGAAGTGCAGGAAGCAAGAGCCACGTACAGGGACCAGGCCTGGGCTGCAGGGAGTAATGTAGTACTAAAGGAACACAACAGACAGGATCCAGAGCCTCCCAGAAAGCAGGCTAGGGGAGGACACAAACACAAGGCCAAGGCCCAGGACACACACGGGAAGGGTGAAATGAGGCATGACCAGAGGTGAGTGGAGAGTGTGGGGTCCTGGAAGCGAGTATTTCAAGGAGGGAAGTTGGAGAACAGATGCTGCCACCAGCATCTGCAGTGGACACCAAGGGCAGCCACTGTCTCTAGGGCAGGGGTGGAACATGACATAGGAGCAAGACCCACATGCTCCATCAGTCACTATAGTCTTTCTCTTGCCAGCCTGTCCAGCAACCTCTAGTCAGACAACCCTGATTCTGCCACAGAGGTCAGTTCATCTCCAGGCCCCAGGACCTTCCACTCCTCCTCGGTTCATCTACTGAACAGACAGGAGCAGCTAAAGACCCTTCCCCATATTCTTTCTCACACTGCTTATCTAACCTGAGCTGCAGCGTGGACATGTCTGGGTCCCCACGAACAGGAACGTGTCTGTCATCATCACCATCACACCCCAACACCAGCCAGACTAAAGCCTCTCAGCTAAGCGGCCTTAGTCCACCTGGCTCCAACTTGGTGCTGAGAGTCTACCTCTATGTACTTCGAGAACCAAACGCCTGGGTAGGACTGGGTCACTACAAACCCAGTGTGCCTGCTAGATTACTCAGCGGCTCCACAAGAGTGACCCCAGCGGCCAGCAGAGAGCCTCCCTTCTAGTCTCACAGTCGAGCAGACAAAACCACTTGAGCACCCACCTGTGACTCAACTGAAGGCACACCTGCCAGATCTTTCTCCCATCCCAGGAGTCCCCTGCTCAAAGTCAATCACTATTCTCCTACGCCCTTTTCCTCAACCACTGCCCCTCCCCCTCTCCACAGCTTTCAAGTTGCAGCCCTCATAGCCTCAAGCTCTCTGACCGACCTCCTCCTGATCCTAAGCTCAACTTCTTGGCTAGCTGCCTGGGTGCTGCTCTGGCTCCTCACCAACCACTATCTTCAACATCCTACCCGCCCCATGCCACCTGCTCATGCCCTCTGCCAATCCAGGACTCACAGGCCTGGTCTGGTGGCTCACCGTGGCAGGTGAACTGCTGACAGCCCCATTCCTAGCCCAGGAACACCGACCTGCTCTAATCTTCCTACTGCTCTGCCTCTCCCTCACTTGGGTTCCAGGGCTCCAGCCTCCCTGGGTGACCCTGACCTTTTGGCTTTGTGAGGCACGAACACTCTGATCCCAACCATCAGATGCACCCCCACCCCACCCCCTATAGCTGCACAAAGCTCAGCCAGTGGAGCCTGTACAGACTTGTTGTTTGTCCTTGGTGCTGTCCTTCCTTCTGCTGGGAGACAGGGTCTCACTATGTAGCCCAGACTACCCCTGAATCTGAATCAAGTCTGGCTCAGCCTACAGCTCCAAACATACATTACTAAATCTGATTTCTTTTTTGCTGTTTTTGAGACAGGTTTGTCTATGTAGCCCTGGTTATCCTGGAACTCCATCTCTAGGCTGGCCTCAAACCTATAAGAGACTCACTTGCCTCTTCCCCAAGCGCTGATCTTAAAGCGTGTGCCACCACCTGCCAGATACCGATGTCTAACACCAACTCTGCTGTCATGCGTCCAGGAGCTCCCTAAGAGCATGTAACGCTAGCACCTCGCCTTGGGTTTCTGCCCACTGAGCGTATGCTGGGTTTTTGTTGTTGTTTTCTAGTGTTAAAGAATGAACCTAATCAGCCCCTGGTGTGCACTGTGTTTTGAGTGAACCAATTTAGGTTCTGTCAGTCACCACCCGGGCAAGCACAAGGAGGCAGTGAAAAGAAAAGCTGGTTTCTACCTGAGTAGTGATGCCACTGGGACTCAAACAGTAGGTCTGAGGAACCATCAAGGGCCCGGGAAGGAGCTTCTGGGAGTGGCAGCAAAGGACACTGGTCCTGGGGGCGCCTATCAAGAAAGATCTGTCAGGAGGCAAATATTACTGGGGGAGGTGGGGGGGTGTCCAGAGCCTCCAGGGAGGGGACCTGGTCACTCACCCAGGGCTTTCCTCCTCAGGGTGTTCCCCAGGATTGTTCAGGTCCAGAACTCCACGTACTGTGGGCGTTTTCATCCGAACGCGACTGAACCTGAGGAGCGGCACAGAAAGCTCGTGTCCTTCCTTCCTGTCTACCTCCCCAGGCTGCCAGCCCCAGCCTTAGACCACACTTACCCACTGCCACTGACCCCTGGCACATGATGGGTATCCTCCACGGACTCTCCATCTTCATCCAGCCGAGGAGCTTTGTTTGGGGGAGGAACTGGAGGGGACCGGCCAGAGAAGGTGGATACCCTCTTGACACGGATGGCCTGGCGTGGTGGGCTGGGGGGCCCACTGCTAAACACCAGGGTTAGTGGGGGTGGCGGTGGGGGTGGGGCAGGCCGGACCACTCCTACCCCTACCACTGGTAACACACTGAGCAGGGGTCCTGGGGGCAGAGTCCAGGAGGCGGGGGCTGTTGGGGGAATGATAGGGGGCAGAGGCGGCTGCTTCACTGGGGGTGCGACAGGCTCACCCTCCCCTGCCATCTTCACAAATACCTGCCCCAGCTTGTTGACGAGGATGATCTTGGATGTGGCAGGCTTAGGGGGTTCTGGAGCAGGACCCAGACTCAATACCCGGACCCCTGGAGCTCCAGGGAGCCAGGCAAATGTCCGGGTGGGGTCAGCTGTGCTAGTGGACAAGCTTTGTGGGGGCTGGCTGCCATTAGCCAAGGGAGGTGCTGAGGGGAGAGAGTCCTCTCTGGGGCCAGCAGCCCCCTCCCCAGGACCCCCTAGGTTCTTCAACACGAAATCCACAATTTCTGAAGGCAGGTCTTCAGGAGGCCGGGCTCTGTCGCCTGCTGCTCCCAGGACCCCGCCTCGGCCCACTCCTGGTCCTGAAGGAGGAGTTCCCTGTCCCCGGGGTTGCTGGACAGCCTCGGCCTCACTGTCTGTGCCATCATCCACTCCGTCCAGCTGCTCAATTCGGGGCGCTCCAGCAAGGGAACTAGGAGCCATGGCAGGGCCAGACACCACCGTCACAGGGAAGTGGACATAGCGAGTAGTAGGGCTGGCCTCCTCCTCCGAGCTGTCCCCTGGGCCTCCCTGGCTGCTCCCCACGGCCCCAGCAGCCACAATCTCTTCCTGGAAGGGCTCAGTCCCCAGCAGGCTGGCTGCAAAGTCCAGGTCAGCAGCACTCAGTCCTGACACCACCTCCATGTCTTCAAAGTCTGGGCCCAGGTCTTCAGAGGGTGGTAGGGGAGATGGGGCCAGGTCAGGGGGAGCCAGCTCCCCTGAGGTAGGTGTGAGGGCTGTGACTGAGGTAGACAGGGGCACCCTGAGCTGAGGGGAAGTTCTGAGAGGAGAGGAGGGTCCTCCGGGATGGTGGTGGCCTGGTGGCCAGGGGGCTAGGACGCCGAGATCGTCTCGGGGGAGCTGGGAAGTCCGCGTCTCCCACAGTAGGGATGTGGTGTGTCAGGGAAGATGGACTTCCTGTGAGGGAAGTCAGTGTCAGTCAGCAACTCCAGGCTTCCTGGCTTCTTTTTTTTTTTTTTTTTTAAGGCAGGGTTTCTCTGTAGCCCTGGCTGGCCTTGAACCCTCAAGAGATCCACCTGTCTCTGCCTCTCAAGTGCTGGGATTAAAGATGAGCACCACCACTGCTCTACCCATTGTGCTTACCTGGGGAGGGCAGAGGACCAAATGAGACGCCCCTAAGGGCCTCCGAGATGGTGAGTAGTTGGGCACTTTGATTCGAGCCCCTGAGAAGGAGCGGGGCGTGGGAGGAGGGCCATTGCTTGAATCTGTCCGAAGTGGGGGGTCCAGATTCTGAATGGGTGAGTGGTGTACAGGATCTCCAGGAATCAGGGAATCTGTATCTGGCAGGTCATCATGATTGGGGGGCTCTGAAAAGGCAAGAACAAGGGAGATTGGGGGCCCTGTACCAAAACCCCCAACCTGTGCCCCAGTAACCATGTCAAGTGGCTTACAACCGCCCAGCTCTAGGGGATCTGACACCCCTGGCCTCTGTAGGTTCATGGACACAGAGTCTAGCAAATAAGCACATGTAGGCCCAAATCCTGACTGTGCCACTGTTATTGTAGAAATAAACCATTTATTTCCCTTGTACATAATGCAGCACAATCTATATATTCAACAAGACCAACCAAACATTACAGGAGCACACAGGCCTCAGGAAGGCAGCTGTGACCATTCCTGTTCCCTTTGGCTGGTAGCCTGGTGCTCTCCCCTCACTTCCTGTGACGTGCTGCCACTGCTCCTATCACTTACAAGAGAGAAGACTACGTGCACCCTGAAGCTTCTCACCCTGGAGGTGTGGAGGTGGGGAGACAGTTTGTGAGGTCACCATGGAAGGTGTGGAGGTGGGGAGACAGTTCTGTGAGGTCCCTATTTGGAGAAGGGGATGAGGCAGTACCAAGTGCTACCTGAGGAAGGGGTTGGGCTATGCACGATGGTCTGGTTCTCCTCTGCTGCTTCCAGGTGCACTGGTTCCTCCCTTGGCCCCCAAGGGCGATACTCTAGAATTCGGCACCGATACCAGCAGCGCCTCCGAGCATCCACTGTGCTCCAGTACAGGCGGGAGCACCTGGGGCAGACATATGGGACAGGAGGGTTAGGGAACCTAGAAACAACATCCAGCCCTGGAGCTCCCCCCCCCCCCCCCCCGCCGGCCCTGGGGTGCTCACTGGTAGCCAATGGGGAAGAGCCGACCCTCGCAGTCTGAGAGGTCAGACAGGGTGCCAAGGGAGCTGATTCTGATGGAGCCTGTGGTACAAAGGAGAGGTCAAGTAGGGTAGGGCCAGGTGAGGTCAGCAGCAGTACACAAGAGAGCAAGAAGCTTACCAATGAGTACATTGATGACATCTGGTTCAAGTCCAGTCAAGAACTTTCGCTTGAAGTTGATGCCTTCAAAGTCCACATAGACTCTCCGAAGAACATCAAAACCATCAGGGGTGACAATCTCCTGGGAGGCAGGAAGCAAATGGGGATTGCTAGATTGGCAGAGGGTTGGAGAGCGTGAGGGCAAAGCTCTGTAGGCAGTCAAGGGCTTGGCCTCTATGACCACAGGGAAGCCTGGGATGACAGGGGTGTGGGCAGTGTATCCCCAGCAAGCATCCTGGCCCACCTTGCCATCTAGGAGGTCTGTGTGTTTCTGGCAGAAAACCTTCTTGTCATCCTGGAAGATGCAGTAGCTGGCCCGGGCACACATGAAGTGGAAGTTGCTGAGACATGAGGACAGGCAGCAGCCTACTGTGGCTCCAGGCTTGAGGCAGAGCTCACAGCGCTGTGGGAGGAAGGGACTGCTGAGGTGAGAACTATGTGGCTCTGCATCACTGGTAACACTACACAGGCCCTGGCTGGTCTAGCACCCTACACAGCCCAGGTAGGAAGGGAAACCCCTTCCCTAGTTATGCTCAGGGCCAGGAGCACATCCAAATACCTCAGAAACATACACCAAGGCCTGGGAAAAGCTATCGGCTCTTACTGATGGGTACCTGCCACTTTCTTCACACTAGTTGTTATAACAGCTCCTGCCAAGGGTAGGGTCTTCTCCAGGACTCCACCAAGGAACACACAGTGAGCAAGGATTCTTTCTTTCTTCCCTTTTTGAGACAGCGTTTTTCTACACAGCCCTGGCTGTCCTGAAACTCACTCTGTAGACTAGGCTAGCCTCAAACTCACAAGACACAGTAGACCATCCTGCTCCTGCCGCCCAGAGTACTGAGACTAAGGCGTGAGCCATGCCTGACTGAGAGCGGTGCTGAAGCTGACCTGAGTCAAGGAGACTGCCTAGCGAAGGAAAGGTAACACTGTAAGGAAGGTGTCCTACAGAGGCACCAGAGACAGGTGTGTGAATTCCATCTTTTGGGATATAGGCCTAGATCTAGCTAGAGAAAAGGTGCTGCCAGTCATCAGTGCCAGGGTTTGTTGTTTAAAATTTATTTTATTTATATGTGTACACTGTCGCTGTCTTCAGACACACTAGAAGAGGGTATTGGATCCCATCACAGATGGTTTTGAGCCACTATGTGGTTGCTGGGAATTGAACTCAGGACCTCTATGAAGAGCAGAGGGTACTCTTAACCGCTGGCTGAGCCATCTCTCCAGCCCAGTGCCAAGGTCTTGAGACAACCAAATAGGCACCAAGGGAGCCAGACTCAGGGCACACACCCACAATCCCAGCACTTGGGAAGCAGAAGCAGGAAGATTATGTCTGAAACCAGATTGGACCACATATGAGTGCCTGGCCAGCTAGGGCTCATGAGTCATTGTCTCAAAAAAAGGGTGTGTGTGGGTGGGGGTGCTGAGAATGTAACATTGCTCAGTGGTAGAATACTTGCCTGGCATATGTGAGGCCCTGACTTCAATTCCCAGCACCACAATAAGAGTAACAAGGACTAGCAGTGGAATGGAAGGACATGTCCAAAGATCACCATTTAATAAAGAATTAGTTTAGTTCCACATTGAAGGAAGTGCCAACCTGTGACCCCCCCTCCCCCAGGGATACCTGCCTTTCTGGGCCCATGCCCTTACCATCTGCCTTCCACGTGCGACAGCAGCATGGACGTTCTTGAGGGACCCATCATTCTCCTCAAACACTTCAGCTGACCAAATGGCACAATTGACATGTGTCCATTCATTTTGCCCAATGTACAGGAGCCGCCCTGCCTCCTGTGGGCAGAAGAGGAGTGGCATGATGGGAAGTTCCCAGGACCAGGTCCCACAACCTAGAGCTCTGTGCATAGCCTTTACCTTCGAGTCAGCATCCCCATACTTGAGACAGAGTGCACACTGACGGGGGTCGTCCAGGTGTGAGGAAGCAGCTGGGTCCTTGCTCTGGAAAGCTGCAGAGGGTATGGAAGGTAAACCTAAAGGAGTCAGAATCTAGAGCATGGCACAGCAACCAGGGTTCAGCCCTTGCTTCCATTACCTGCTGAAGGATCCCCTGGAGGTTGCCCAGATTCTGGGGTCTCTGATTCCTGTTGTCTCCACTGAGCATAGACATGGTCCAAGGATGGAGGCAACACGGCATTGGGGAGGACTCCACTGCGGAGACAGGGTTAACATCTGACGTGCTCAACAAAAGCAATTCAGCTGGAGTCTACCTATGATGTAAGCCTTAACATGCCCTGACTCCTTTCTTCCTTTCTCACATGGATACTCTCCTCCTTCCTCTCTCTCTCTCTCTCTCTCTCTCTCTCTCTCTCCCTCTCTCTTCAGACGCCAAGCTCCTGTGTCAGTTACATGTGCTGTGCTCCATGCTTCCGGAATATTCCATGTCAGTTCGGATGTCACCCTTCCCAGGATACTTTCTCCTCTTACATATCTAGGCTCCCATAACCTCTTGGCTTCCATGTCACCACTCTGACCACCTGGGCCATCAGGCCTGCCTAACCTCCCCAACAGGAGCTCCCCAAGTGCCTTCAAACAGCAGAAACAGAGACAGAGCTAATTACACATGGACAACTTTGCTAGTCTAGAAGTAATGAGGAAAGCTCACCCTGGTGCCACCATCCTCTTCTCCGCCCTGACCAGAACCTTACCCTTACCCCAGCCTCAGCCCTGGAATCCCAAGTGCCCCTGCTTTTGACCTCACTCCTTGGTTCAGCTCCAGCTACTCAGCCCTGCTTACTTTGGCAGCCGTGTACTCCGTCGCCAGTACTTAGGGTCATGGGCATCGAACCAGCAGAACGCAGACTCTAGCAGCTGGGAAATGGGTTAACAGGATGAGAAGAGCTGTCTTCCCTCAAGAATAGATGAGGGCAGGGTCTGAAGGACACGTTCTTCCCCCCAGTCCCCACCCCCGACAACACTCAAGCCACCCTTCAGGCACCGATCCAGCACTCACCTTCAGTAGGAGTCCTTTCATCTGGCTCCCTGCCCGGCGCTCTGGGGGTTCTCCTTCTTCTGAATGCCTCATCAAGATGGCCACCACATCTTCCATGAAGCTGTGCTGTAGGGGAGTTCCTTAAGTGTCTGAGCCCCTACCCTGAACTTCAACCCCAGTCCGACTCTGCTCACGGCAGCCACCTGCTCCTTCCCATGTCCTACTCACCACAGACTTATAGTGACCCTCCTCAAAGCGCTGTCCCACAGCTTGTAAATCACAGGGTCCTGGGTGGAGCTGCTTCCCGTCCTGCCCACACTGCAAATGGAGGCAAGTCAGAAGGGCTAGGGCTGAGCCCAAGTCCACCCACCCTACCTCAGGGCCCTTCAGACCTGGGTGCACAGCAGCAATGGGCCTGCCACCTTTGAGCTCAACAGGCCCTGGAGCACCTGACGCAGGCCTCCCTGCAAGGCCCCACTCAGGGCCTCTCGCCAGCGTGGCTGTGTTGCCCAGCACACGGTCCACACGTGTACAACACCGAGTCTGGCAGTCCAGAAAGGATCTCGTAGTCTTCATCTAGAACAGCAAATGACAATAGAGACAATGGATTGGAAAGATGTAAGGGCTCCCAGGAGCCCTCAAGGCCAAGGACAGTTAGTATATATGTCACCCTATAGGCCTGTGGTGGGGATAGGGTCCCCGAAGGGCTGAAGCTGTACTCTTAGGTAATCTTCTCACCCGAGAGTCCCTCACACTTGGCATGCACCCAGTGGTCACACTGTGCACATTGCATCATCTTGCTCTCATAGTCGTTGTCTTCATAGCAGCGTGTGCAAATTGGGCAGTAGTTCCCTGGGGGAAGAAGTTAGAGGCAAAAGTCAGAGCAGCCAGGACTCATCAATACCTGAGTGCTGTGCAGAGGCTGGACAAATCATCTGACAGCTACATAAGCTGTCTCCCCTACACCCTTCAGTCCAAAAAGTGGTTTGTGGACAAAGCCTGTTTTCTCTGTGGCCCTGACATCTTCCAAAAGAAAAGGCGTTGTACAGGTGAACAAACAGACAGTGCTGTTCAGTGGGAACCTGGGGTCCTTCCAGGAGGGATCGTAGAGGAGTATGTTCCCAAGCCCGTACCTGCACTACTTCCAGAGGGCTCCTGCTCTGGGCTCATTATCTGTATACTGCAGGACTTAGGTTGAATAGTATTGAATCAAAGGAAAAGTTCTGCAGCTCAAAGGCAGAAAGTTACTAGAGTCTCTTCCTTTTGGTGCTGGAGGCCATGAATGAGTCCCTCGTCCAAAGCCTGGCCCATTCTACCACAGTCCCCCAAGCCCTGTTCTCCTGGCAGGTCCCACCTTTCTCATAGAGCTCGGTGCACCTGGGGCAGAGGCTGTAGTCTCCAGACCACTCGACGTCCCAGTTCTTGCCTGGAGTGGCCCCACAGCTCTTACATCGCACACAGGCTGAGCAGATCTGGGGGAGCAGGGTTAGAGGAAAGCTGGACATCAGGCTGACAGGTGAGACGGGGAGGATGGGTAGCAGGAAACAAAAGAAGAGGGACCAGTACAAGAAATGATGGCAAGAAGGGGGAGGGAAAGAGCGGGGCAGGAGTATGTGGCTGGGGGTACTGAGCCCACGAGCTCCTAGAGACGTGTCCATCTACGGCTCGCCTATGTGCACACTGTACAAAGGGAATGCTGCCAGTCAGTCTCAGAGTGGTGGGCAGCCCTCACATCTTTATGAGAGCTTTGGTCAGGTTAGGTCTGAGGGTGAGGAACAAGTAGATTAACAAAGGACGTGGACGCATCTCTCACCCAGTGGCGCCGTCTACGTGTGGCCCGGGTTGGGTAGCTAGGTCCCAGGCAGGCTGGGTGGTAAGCGTGGCGACAACGTTCACATTCCAGGAGGTGCTGAAAGGCAGGAGAGGAGAAAGGAGTGTACAATATACTGCATAAGAATACCCCTCTCCCGGCTTCTACCTGCCCAGGGCTGCCAGTGCCCCACCTTGGACCCTCGGCCTTTGCGCCCACAGACATGGCAGAACTTGCAGCGCCTGCAGCACCAGGTGTCACGATGCTGAGGCAAAGGACGTTCAGCCTCCTCCAGACAGAAGGGGTGGAAAGGATCACAGCAGACTTGGCAGAAGACCAACTAGGAGGAGTGAGGAAACGACAGGCAGTGTGAGGCTGACAGCCAGGAGACGATCCCTGGCTGAGAGAGGTCAGGAAAGACAAACGGAGACCTGGAGACCAGGACTGTCTTCTTGGGTTTGTTTGTAAAAAGGGCAAAGCACCAACCTCATGGAGGCCTTTGCTAGCACACAGCAGACACACCATCGGTGGCCCCCCTGGCACGGAAGTAAGCACACTGAGACCACCCATAAGCCACACGTTCTCTAGGTCGCAATCCTCCTGGGGTAAAAGAGGACATGGATTGTAAAGCAGTCAGGAACACAAGTCAGATCCATGTTGAAAGCTCTGGTTACTCTCAACACAATCAAGAAGTTTCTTCCACTAGACTCTACAAGTGGCCCTCAACTCTGTACCTTAAAATCTACTCGGACCCGGTGCACGCCATCAGGAGACTTCTGCTTTCCAGTCCAGCCATTGGGAAAAGAGGCAAAGGGGCCAGGGGCTAAAGTATCCTAAGGAAGGACATGGGGCTGTCAAAAGATGTCAACCCCACCCCTCTGCAGACTCCTCTCCTTACTGGCCTCCCCCAACCGGCCAGACCCTGCCTTTTGCCCAGATCCCACTTGGCTTTCCAGAAAGGCAAGGCCTGCCTCATCCCTCAGGACCTGTCCTCTGGTGAGGACACACCACGACACTCAGGTGTGCCCATCACCCTGACTTGCCAGGTAGCTCCTGGAGAGCAGGAGCCATGCCTCACACAGGGCTTGGGGTTCTCGGAGCGGGCCGTGCTGACCTTGTCCAGGCGCCTTCGGGCCTTGAGCTGCAACACAGGCTGCAGGGTGGGTTTGCGGGGCCGGCTCTGCTCCTCAGGTTCTAGCACTGGCAGCTCTAGGCAGGACACAGGACAGCTGACCCTTCCTATGCCCAGTCCTCTACCCATCTGCACCTACACTCGCTCCCAAGGCTTCCTCCAACCAGGGCTCAGGAGGAAGACCTTCAGTGAGTACGGACACACCAATTGTGTGTGTTCCCAAGAATGACCCCCTCCTTTGTTCCAGGCTACCCTCTTAGGCAGACCGAGGAATCCTGTCCCTTCTAAGCTTAAGACACAGAAGGCTCTGGATTCCTTCCCAAGAATGGCCAAAAGGAAGAGAGTCATAAAACAAGTTTCTTAACTGGGAACATACCATGTTCTCTGGGGGTGCGACGTCTTGGAGCAGGGGGACCCCCGGGCTCTGAGTCATCGGAGTCCTCGAAGACATCATAGGAGGGCCGCTGTTTGACGCAGCGTCGGGCTGACTTGCGCTGCAGTAGGAGGGAGTCCTGCTCCTCGGGCCCGGGAGTGGCCCCCACCTCCTCCCGGGGCCCCCCAGCTCCCGCCCCCCGGCGTGGGCCTGGAGGACCAGGGGAGGCCTCAGGAGATTCATCGGAATCCCAGGGCAACAGCGTCTTCACTATCGTCCGGCCTGTGGGAACAGGGGACTTGGTAGGATTTGAACTCAGCCAGGGACATGGGCACCAGGACAAAGGAAAGCCAGAAAGTGCAGCACAGAAGAAAGAATGCAGGACAGGTTTAAGCTCTGATAAAAAAGGACACGTGTCAATGCAAAGGCACAAGTGGAAAGCAAAGAAAACATGGCCTCTGCCACCCACTATCTACATAAGGTTTTGCGAAGAAACAGTCTTCAAACCTTATTACCTTTTTTTGCCAGCCGCTCCATCTTCCGAGCCTCTATCTTGTCACACTTCCGGTATCTGGGGAGGGGAGCAGCACGTCACCAGGGTAGGGGACTGGTGGTCTGGGGAAAGAGGAAGCTCTCCACAAGGATGCCAACCCCACTGCTCTGGCTGGGCACAAGAGGGGCTGGGACAAGAGGCTCAGGTGACGTGACTACCCCCGGCAGGACAGAGGCTACACTCCAGTTACTTACACACAGCACTGCTTCTTAGTGTTGGGACCCCCAAATTTAGGTTTATCCAAGCAGTTGACACAAGAGCCACAGTCCTGCACACGCAAGCAACCCCGACAGTGCCCACAGCGAGCCATTCTCATCTTCTTGCCATGGTGGGATGGCAGTGACCGCCGCGGTGTGTGGGCCAGGGGCCCTGTAGACCCTGTAGGCTCCGAGTCTCCCCCAGGCCCTGCAGATTCCACCTTTTCCGCTGGGATCGGGAAGGGACACTCTCAGTCTCTGATGCTGATGACGTATCTATTGCAACAGATGGAGGGGGACAGAGCCACAAAGCACTAGGTATCCGACCTCATTTCCCTACTTTCCCTCTGCTTTTCCACACTGACTGACTACTAGGTGTTCTGGACCTGACCAGGTTTGTCCAAGACCTAGCAATGCTACAACCCATCTGCCCCCTCAGCCCCATCCATCCAATCCCTCTGCCCGTCTGCCCCTCAGCCCCATCCATCCCTCTGCTCAGCTGCCTGGTGGTGCTCTTGCTCATGCAGAAACCATATTTTTCCTCAAGCCTCCCACTACACAAGTCCCCTACCCTCAGTGGCGAGGTCCTGCCGATCCCGGAGAGGGAGAGCACTGAGGCGGGGTACGTCTTCAGGCACCATGGCCCGAGCCTGACCTAAGGCCACAGCAGCATGACGGCAGACATGTTTGATTCGGGGCCTTGTACAGGTGACTCGGGGCCCTGGGAGAGGAAAAACCAGGAAGAGATGTGGGAAATGGCTCCATATGGTCCTGTAGCCAGCCTTCTTCAGAAGACCCTCCTTTCACTGCATACCGAGGCTCGATCTCTCTTAGCTTCCATGGATTCATCTTCAGACCTGACACAGCCTCTGTCTGGGGTCTGTTTGACAGTCCCCACAGCCTCCTCGGTTTGTACTGCAGGGCTTGGCTGGTAGAGGAAATTAACAGGGTCAGGGGCTGCAGAGCGAGGACCAGTGGGAACAGGGGAATGGGAGAGGGAAGGGATGGGATCAGGGTAGCAACAGACGGAGATAAAGGGAACTGGTCCTGTGTGTTCCTGCTCAACACTTTCTAGGGAGGCAGCTGTACAGACGGAGTGCGGGCCCGCTCAGACTACCACACTCACCGGCATGGACGCTGCCACTTTCTGCTGTTGCTGCTGATCAATCTTGAATAACTGCACCTTCGCTCTCTTAAGAAGGCTAAACATTTTTTCCTCCACCCCAGATAGTGGCAGGGGACCCAGACTTGCAACATGGGCCTTTTCCAGTTGTGCCGTATGTTGTGGAGATGGAGGTGGCTGCACTTGTGGTTGCTGTGGTGGTAGTGCCTGGGGTAGGAGCTGGGTCTGCAAGGCTTGAGGGGGCTGCTGGAGCGGAAGCTGCTGCCCTTCGCTCTGAGCTGGAGCTCCATGGGGTGACACCTCGACCTTAACAGGATGGGTGACCACAGGGACAAACCGAGGCAAGCTGAGGTGGTTGGTCCGCCCCACTGCCCTAGGCTCAGGCTCAGCTGGAGAGTCATCAGCAGGAGGCAGCTCTGGCTCAGGGGCTTCTAGAGCCCCAAGAGGAGGAGGGGTAAGCACCGATTCATAGATCTTCAGGTGGGCTTCACTTGGGGTAAACTGAGGGGCCCGAAGGAGCAGAGGCCTCCGGGAGGAAGTGGCAGGAGTAGGTGGTGGAGACGGGGCTGGTGGAGGAGCAGGTGGAGGCGGCGGCAGCTCCCGGGTTAGTGAAGTCCAACGAAATGTGGGTTCCCTTAGGATAGACCGTCTCTTCTCAGGGAGTGGGACTGGGGTAGATGGGGGAGTTGGGACACGAGGTGGAGAGGAGACTGGTACTGGTTCCTGGGGAGCAAGTGGGGAGGTTGCAACCGGAGGTCGAACTATAGTAGAAGCCTCCACCTTTGGAGGTTTGGGAGGGTCTTCGTCCATAAATCGCCGGGGTGTTTTGATAACACGGGAGGAACGAGCACTCACCACAGGCATAATAAACTGCCGTATATTCTTTAAGAAGGTGGTACTCTTGGGGACCACAGTAGGACTGTCTTCCAAAGGGCTTCCTGTGGTGGTGATGGGGTTTGGAGTGGGAGAGAGAGTGCCCTCTGGTCCTGAGCGAGCAGCTTCCCGCTCTGCCCGCTGGCTAGGAGTCAGGGGAGGCCTGCCCCTCTTCCTAGAGCATAAAGCTGGGACAAGAGGAGACTCTTCCTGTTTCTCTGGGGCTGGATATGGGGGAGGAGAAAGTGGGGGAGGAGGAGAAACTGGGGTGGTAGAGGAGATGCTGGAGGTGGTGGAGATGTTGAAGGGGGTGGTAGAGGAGGAGGTGGTGAAGGGACAGGAGGAGTCAAAGGTGGTGATGGACACTTTGCCTCTTCCTTCTCCTTGGCTGGCATCACTTCTTCCTCAGCCACAGTTCTCTCAGTCTCCTCCTCTTCCTCTTGCTTGTTGTCGCCCTCATTGTCATCTTTTTCTTCCTTCTCTTCTCCCTCCTCCTCCTCCAGTTTCTGCTCCTGCTTCTTTCTACAGGAACCCCTTTCCTGCTCATCGCCATCTCTTCTTTGGGGAGCATCCTGCCAGCTTTCCCCATGTTGACCATGACCCTGACCTGATTCTAGTCCCTGTGACAATTGTCCCATCTTCACTTTCTTGGCCTTGGAAACAAACTTGATCATAAGGGGAAGTCCGCCTCGGCCTCTGCCCCTGCCTCCACGGCCTCCTCTCCCAGGCTGTCCTCCACGTTTGGGGGTTCCAGGTCCTGGACCAGGTCCCTCCTTGCATTTCCAACTGCCAGCTTTGTTCTTTACTGGAACCACAGGAGGCGGAGGCTCAGATTTAGGGATTGTCACAGCGGCCTCTGCTACCACTACTGCTTGCTGCTTTTTCCGGCAGGGCCCAGCTGGCCGTCCTGGGGGCCTTCCCCGAGACCGACGGGGAGTAGAGGGTTCACGGGCCCGTGCCCGGCTCCGGGGGGGTTGGGGTGCTTGGGCCCGCCGGAGAAGTTCAGTCAGTGCCTGCACCATCCGTTCTGTGCCCTCCTCACCCTTTTCCGAGTAGGGGCCTTTGGGGGGACAGGAGCCACATCTGCTAGGCGAGGAGGAAGGGGGGTCGTCTTATGCTTGCGGCCCCGACCCCGGGGGCTCGACCTAAAAGGAGAACAGTTGTGGGGAGATGGGTCAAGCTGGCCCTGTAGTCTTAAGGAAAGCACCCCAGAAGGGCAGGATACTAAGTCTTACTGGTCTGTTTTCCCCCACAGCCCAGGCTACCTTGGACTGAACAGAGGACACACTCAGTACCTGGTGGAGACTAGCTGAACACAAAGGGCAAGAACCTACCCAGAACACTAGAGAGGTAGAGTTTCCCCATCACTCACCTCGCTGGGACCGAAGCGCAGAGCGCAGGGAACTGGGGGCCACATCTTCATCTGAATGAAAACCCCTGAAACTCCTGATTTAGGGGACCAAGGGTGAAGGGGAGAAACAGCAGTCAGTGCCAATGCCCTGGTTCCACCTGGGCTTCAGGTGTTGCGGATATGTTAGCTCCCATCTTAACATATCCTCCTTATTTATCAAAGAACTTAAAAGACTAAGGCAAGGTCAGAAGGGATGAAGGTACAAGACATTCTTGAACCAGACCATACCAGCACAACCATCAGTAATTCACTAGCCCAGAAGAAAACACTGGAGGGTCTCCTCAAGTGAAGCACTAGGCATTACAATGAGGGCTAATTCCAACTTAAAACAAAGTAGGTCCTCCATTTACACCCTTGCAGGGCATTCCTAAATGGGGAGTGTTTGGGGGAGACGAGAGGTGGAGCAGATGGTTTATCATATTAGAATCCACTCTGAGGCCTCAGAGGACAGCTAGCTCTCCTAAGCAATATTATCCACACCCTCCTGCCTTTTCCAAAAGGCGGAGAGGGATAAACCATGACTGCACTCACTCCAGACTCAAGACTCGCATTCATTCTATCCCTCTGCAGCCTGCGCCTAAGAAGCCTCCACCACTCTACCTTAGAACCAAAGAGCAACTGGGGCACTGGTGAAACCAGGGATATGTCGCGGATTTTAAAGGCCAAGAAGATAGCCTGTAAGTAAGAGCTCAGGAGGCTCTAGCCTTGGTCAATTAAGGCCACGCTGCTGCTGTCAACCACCACTGGTCCGGCATGCAATCCCTATGGCCTCTTCACCCACTCCTGTCCTGCTCTGCCATTGCTACCGCGAAAGATCAGCTCAGGACACCAATAGGGCTTGCCTGGAGCCCAGGCGTCTAGCTGCAGTCAGGGATTCTCTGACCACTTTCAAAGGCCCTGGCCACCCGAGAGCTCCACGCAGCCTGCTTCCTTCATGCTTATTTCCAGGAGCCCCGCGAATCCCACTTGTCCACAACACCCTTCGGAGCTATCCGGAGCCCCGCAAGCCCCTGGCCTCCGCCCCACCCGGCGCTGGAGACACATCCGACCGCCTCACCTCCTCCTCGGATTCCCCGTCACTGCTCTCTTCCTCCGGCATGCTGCCTCGGTTCGGGCCCCAGCCCCGGCCCCGGCCGCGGCCCCGGCCTCGCTGAACGCGAGCACCAGCCCACAGGCGGCGGAGCCGGCGCAGGCCCCGGCGGAGACCCAGCAAACGGAGCAGGGCCGTGTCCTCCCCGGGCTCGGCTCCTCCCGGCCCCGCCGCGCCGCCGCCGCGCCGCAGGGCTACCCGCACTCTTTCGGCTCCGCTGCCTCGGCCGCCGCGGCCCCCGCCCCCGCCGGAACCCCGCGGCCGGCCCGGGAAGCGGCCCCGTGCGGAGCCAGGCCCGGGGCAACTGCCGCCGCCCGCCGCCGCCGCCATCTTGGCACCGTGAGAGGGGCCGGGGAGGCGGGGGGAGGGGCGGCCCGTGCGCAGGGCCGGGGGAGGGGAGGAGAGGAGGGGCAAAGCGGGGCGGCTGCGGCTCACGACAACAACCAGCGCCGCTGTGGGGCGGGCAGGAGCCGGGGGCTGGGCTGGCCACGCGCGGGGCACCACGGGAGCAGGAGTCCTGGGCCGGTCGGCCGTCACCCTCAAGCCGCACCTGAAGAGCGGACCCCGCGTCGCGGCCTGAGAGCGGGAGGCGCAAGGTCTTCTGGGAAATGTAGTCCAGTCGCCTTGCTCCTTCCGCCGACAGCTGGGGCGCGAGAACTGGGAATACCGGGTTGGCGACAGAGACTAGGAGAGCCAGTTCCTGGTCTCCAGGAGGGGTGGCTCCCGGCTCAGACTCCTCCCATTGTTCTAGTCGGAACTAGCGACCTGCATGGACTACCATTCCCAGGGTACCGTTGGCTTCGGACCCTGGGAACCCGACGGACACACAGCAAACGAAGTTAGCTACTGCGCTAGGCGTGGGCTGAGGGAAGGGCGGTGGTGCTGGGTTAGTCTCACTTCCAAGCGCAACCCAGTAGCCGCATTGCCCGGCGCGGAGGGGAGATGCCGGGGAGGCTGGTCTCCCATCCCTCACAGAGGAGAGCAGACGTGGGTCGAAATCGGGACTTGAGCCTGCGCTCCTCTCCAGCCCTAGACTACGCGCGCGGCGGACTGCTGTGGAAGGAACCAGAGTCTTGAGGAGCCTCAAAGCCACCTTTCCCCTCCCGCAGGGTCGGGAGCGCCTTTGCGGCGTGCTGCCCTCGGGAATCATGCGAAGCCCCCGGAAATGAAAAGTGTGACCCTCTGTTTAGTCTGTGGTGGACGGCCGGCAGGGGCCGCTACAGGGCAAGGGTGGGAACCCCCTAGCGCAGAGGAAAAGTCTGGACTCATCCTGACTGGAGAGCACAGGAAACTTTATTATAGTGATGAAATTGACAGTCCCCACTTCATCTTCACCAGGTTAATTGTCCTCAACTCGGACTTGCGGGCTGGGCCGAGGCTTCTGCCACTCGCTCATCCAGAGAGGGTTCGTAGCTCCTGTCCCGCAGCTCTTCTGCGGATAAATTTGCCAGGCCGCCCTAGCGACAGCGCCGCCGGCTGAACTCTTCTGCCTTTTATTCTATTCGTTGGTTGGAGTCTTGTCAAGCCAGAGAAGCTACCAACACCCGGTCAGGTGGCAGCGGAGGAGGCAGAACTCCCGGGAGAGATGGAGGCCCGTGTTGGCCTCGAGGAAGAGTAGAGGAAGGTGGAGCGTATGGTCCATCCAGGCGGCAGCCGGCTGGGCGAGTGGCCACGCATGTGCGCCTGCATGGAGGCCTGGCTAGGGCAGCCAGCCCTGCACAGAGGGCAGCGATAGGGAGCAGCCCCATGTGTCCTCAGGTGCTTGGTCATGGCAGAGAAATCCCGGGAGCGCTGAGGACAGAGGCTACAGGAGAAGGGCTTCTCTCCTACAGGTGGAGGAGAAAGCCAGAGAAGGAAGAAATGGGCGAAGGCTGTCCAAGTCCAAGCCACGGGTGCATCGAGCAACAGGGCAAGGGAGGAGCTGGCAGACCAGCGATGGAAACTTAAAAGACAAATTCACACTGGGCAGGATGCCCATACCTGTGTGGACTCGGTAATGGGTCTCCATCTGATGCTTGAGTGAAAACCGCTTTCCACAGACAGAACAAGAATAGGGCCGAGAGCGAGCAGGAGAGGGTAAAGGAGGGTGTTGGTGAGATGGGCAGTTCAATGTGCGTTCTTGACTCACACAGGTTGCCAGTGTGCCTGTGTGGACAGAGAAATGCCATGACCCAGAATCCCTGAGGCTGAATCAATACAATGTTCAAACAAGAAATCAACAGCTTCGGTGAGAGGTGGCAGCGGTTCTCACCCTACTTACCTGTGTACCCTTGCCCAGACTCTTCTATCTCCCAAGGGCTGAGTTTTTCAGTGCCCTGGGGGAAAGATCCTGGAAACAGAGTGAGGTAGGGGCCCTGCTAAGGCTGGACTCCTAGAGCCCAGCTGCTGGGCAGAAGCCCTGTGTGGAATACTGAGGGGCTTACCTGGAGTGGGGCTAGAGGAAGCCAGCTGATTCTGACTCCAGAGACCTTTGGAGTGGCTCAAGGTCAGTGGGATCCTGGGTGGAGAAGAATTACAGCCTTGGCAAAGCCTGAGAACCTAACCAACTCTGGCCTGTCTTGTGATGAGAATATTTTGTCGTCTCTAACTCAGGACACATGCAATGAGCATAAGAGATGTGGTACCCTTCCACCCATCACTGCTGCCTCTCTGGAGCCACTCCCTCCCTTCCTAGATGTTCTCCTTTAAGCCCTCCACTCACCTCTCATCTTGAGGCCAGACCTGCCAGGCTGCAGTGATGGGGGTACTATGGGAGAAGGGAACGCCATATCTGGAGGGCCACAACAAGATGCTCCACAAGGCAGGTTGGCCCTCCCCCAACCACGGGGCTTCAGCCCACCAGGGCCTGGGAATGAGGCTAGTTAGGAGGGAACCTGGTGGGGAAAGTGGACCAGGACACCCACGAAGACTCTCCTCAGAGCCTTTGTGGCTCGCTATACCTTTCATGACCTTTGCTTGCTTTGTTTCTGCTCCCCTGTAGCCCACAGGGGCTGGACTGAGTGCCTCCTCTGAGCTCATCATCCTAGTTACTCCTGCCATCTCAGGGCTCTCTCCGGGTGCTTTGTGCTTGCGTGACATCTCCTGTTCTCTCTCGTTACTTCTAAAATCCTCTGGTTTCTGTTTCTCTCCAGGACCCCCCAGTCCTCTCTCAGAACCCCTCATGAATTCTGATTGCTGGTGCCTCTTCAATCCTGGATCCAGCTCATCATCTTTCTTGCCCCTTTGAGCTCTCTTACATGCCTCTTCCAAGGCCTGTACCCCCAAGGCTCTGGCTGCCTCTTCAAGGTTACCCAGCTCCCCAGGCTGCAGCTCTACACTCTCTCCATACACAAAGGTCAGAAGCTGAGCAAAGGTGGAAGGGCTTATGCCTTCCACCAGAGCCCACCTGCCCCTGCAACCCAGCCTTGAGCTTGCACCTGCTAGCACTAGGCTGTGAGCAGGGAACTCCAAGCCCCCTACAGTGATCAGAGTATCACACAGCGCTGGCCGGAGCCTAGCAGCTAACTGTACCAACCTATCAGAGCCATATGGGCTGATTAGTCTTGTGGGGGTCTGGGGCATTGTTCCTGGCTAGTCTACCAGTTTCACAAGCTCTGAGAAGAGAGCCACAATGGATGGTCCATGGAAGAATGGGGAGGGAGAAGCCGCATACTCTCAGGCCTGTGGAGGGGAAGGGAGAGAGGGTTGAGTGTCTGGGCTCAGATTGGTACTATCTGCCCTGAATGAATCAAATGAACTAAGCCAAAGGCCACACTAGGAGAATGCACACTGGGCTAGGGGTCAGGTTTGGGGCCTGACGAGCTATAGCCAGGCAGTTAGCAGAGGTATCAAGTAGTGGGTTTAAGGCTGCTATAGTTCACAGACTCCCAGCTTAAGGAAGGTTTTGGCTTCCCCAGGCTCTTTTGCAGGGAAAGCCTCTGAGCACCCTGGCCTTTTCCTCACTTGCATAGAACCTGGCATTTATGAATGGAGTAAGATGTGACCTCATGGGAGAGCCCAGAGAGCCAGGGAAAGCAGCAAGGCAGCTCTCATGGCAGGAGAGCAGACTCTAGGGCGCCACCCAATTGTCTCTGCAAGACTGAAGCTTCTAGAACACACCCTCAGAGAAGGAGTTAGAAAAGAGCAGAGATTGCCATCCAATGAGTTAAGGGAGCCACACAAGAGTTTTAGAGAAGGCTTTGTTTGATGCCTGAGGAAGTTAAAGAAAGGAAAAGGAGACTGGAGAAGGGGAAGCTATTTCCTCTCACAATGAGGATAAAGAATGGTTTGAGTTATGTTTTTCATAAGCCAGAAAACGAAGCCCCAGAAAATGCCCAACACCATCATGGCACAGGTGACTCAGAATACTGGAGCCCGAGACAGAAAGAGAGATAGCCTAAGAGTCTTAGCATCTAGCAGGCCTAGCTCTGTGCAGACCCTCCATTGAGTAAACAGCATGGTGGGGGGAGGGGGAGAGAGGAACTACTTGGACACCTTGGGGTGAGGGATGCAGGTTGCCGGAGAGTGGACAGAAAGAAGGTTGGAGTGGAGGCAAACCTCATCTGGGGAGAGAGAAACTCACCTCTGTAGCTGCCTCTTGGCACCGCATGCTCTCTGCTGCTCTTGGGGCTCCTGCCCACCACCCCAGCTAGCCCCACCCCTGTCCTCAGTCTGCCACAGTCCCCCAGAGGGGTGTGGCTTTACTCTGTCTCTGCTTAAGACCTATAAGAGAGACTACAGATCTACTTTTAACAACCCAGACTGCCTTGCCTCCTCACCCTAATTTACTTGTGAGGTCCTTACAGTCAAAGATGTGAACCTGTGGTGACAGGAACTTAGGGATAGTCAGAGTCTAAGCCCCATCTCTGCCATTTACTAGTTGAGTCACCTTGGGCAAGTCTTCCATCCCTCAGTCACCTCATGCATCAAGTATCATGGTCTCCTCCAGAGGCGGGGCTGAAGATGAAGTATCATGCATGAGGAAGTGGTCTGTGAGCACAACACAGCATTCAGCTGCTATTAGTTCTGCGTCCTAGAGGTGGCCATAGCATGGAGAGCATGTCTGATACCTCAGAAGTATAAGGATAGAAACACAGAATTTGAAGTAGAAGGGAGAAGGCCAAGCCTCTTCCCTTTCCCCCTGGCTTAGTACATCAAGCCTCACTTCCTCTGTGAGACTGACCCTTGTCCTCTGGACCACAGCAAAGACTAGGTGTGTGTGACTCAGATCCTCCCAGCAGACTCTGAGGGGGCAACCCCAGGAAGCCCGTGGTGGTCTCTGAAGAGAGAAATCTCCTTTTCCTGGGCTGATGACAAATGACATTTCTCTGAAATCAAAACCAGGGGTTTCTTTCATTTTCTGCTCAAGGGGTCAAGGTCCCTGGAGATTTCCACCTCTTTTGACACTTTTAGCCACCCCCCTCTCTCATATGTCTCTTCCTGTCTCAGCCGGCATCACCCCCAACTTTGCTGCTCTTTAATTTGAGGAAGGGATAAAAAGCCTTTGAGACTCAAGGTTGTTTGTTTCCTTTTTATTTATATTTTATTTGTTTACCATTCTCTCAATCTGACCCTTAAGCTGATGTTTTCGTTTGTGGCTGGTGTCTTATATGTCATACATACGGAGTAAATAAGGAGAGGAGAGACAAGCCTGACATTGGCTAGACTGCTGTGCTGCCAGAATCAGCTGACTCCCCAGAGGTTTCTCCCTAGCGTCAGGCCCTCCTAGAGCCTATACCTGACAGCAGTCAGATCTGCTTTCCTCCCGTGGCTCCAGGACTCTAAGGTGTTCAGTTCAGCCTTCCATTACTCTCCCTCCAGACTGAGGATGCCTTCCCTCCTATTCTAGCTTGGGTACAGACAGGTGTC
The DNA here is from genome assembly GCA_021653895.1 of Mastomys natalensis. Taxonomy (NCBI): domain Eukaryota; kingdom Metazoa; phylum Chordata; class Mammalia; order Rodentia; family Muridae; genus Mastomys; species Mastomys natalensis. The sequence continues at coordinate 497,745 of JAJTUV010000944.1, forward strand.
AACCCTCCTAGATCAGACAGGGTGTGTCGGTGGGTGAGGCTGGTGAAGGGTTCGTAGGGTGGAGATAGGGGAAGATGAGTCAGAGCGAAAGGGAAAATGCAAATGGCACCCTGTGTTCATCTGCTCCTCTGAACGTTGAATATTTTCCATTTCTGAGCTTTCTAATTCCTAACATCGTGCACTCGGGATCATTCATAGAGACTACTATGCAAAAGACATACCTAAATGCCAGTCCTTCTGATAGATGTGCAAACAGATACAAACCTTCCTCCAACACAAAAACACACAGTCTCTGAAAACAAGAAGTGGGGCAAAGCCACAGTTGTAGAGGGAAAGGCGCTGGGGATCTGACGGCAGCCAAATCGCCCAATGGAGGAAGCCCCTCCCTTCTCCTGCCAGTGACTCAGCTGCCCCATTAGTATGCTTTACCCACTGATGACCAAGAAGTAGGGGCCACTCAAAGATAGTCCGTGGGGACTGACAGCAGGCTTTCAGGACACTGAGAAAAGAGCCAGGGGGTTCCCCACTGAGTAAACAAAAGGCCCCGAAGAATAGGAAACCCCATCTTGCCTCCCACTTGGTGTCTTCCCACAGTGAGGCTATCCCCTCACTTAGAAGTATCTTCAGGGCCCTTTGCACCTGAGCCCTTATGCTGGTGACACTAGGGGTCCTTCCCTGGCCTCTTCCTACAGCCACGGAAGAGCAAATCATGGACACTTGGCATTATGCAATGACAAGAGAAACAGATCCAACAGTGAGCACTTTGACTAGCAAGAGTAGGGACACTACCATTAGATTTCAGACCCTGTAGTTGCCTTTATCTCTTAGACATTTAGCCACACCCACCTGCTGCTCTCCCGCTGGCTCTCTGGAATGGAGTTAGGAAGCCTTGCTGTGCTATGGCCTTGCAGACCCTCCCCTTTGCAACTGCAAGATAAGGTCATGGTTCCGTCTAATACCTGGCTCCATGTAATGCCAGGAGTCATGTAGACCATGCTAGACTAAATCACATGGTATGGAACTTCCTGGTACCTTATAAAAAAAACCTAGACCAATCTGAAAATCCTCTAGGATCAGATGCCTTTTCTTCAGGACCCCCACTATTCAGTACATGGAGGCTCTCTCTCCTAATAAAGTACCTCTCTAGGATTTTGAAGCAAGGCTCTCCCTTCAACACTCTTCATTCTAATAGTATGATGCTACATCTCTCATAATGCTCTCCCACTGCAAGACCCAATCATACCCCCAGGGTAGCAAGTTCAGTATCCTAGTGAAGCTCCTTATGAAGGGTAATTTCAAGATCAATCCTTTCCCAAACTAACTAACCTGCCGCCTCTGGCCTCTGATTTATAACCTGACTTACTGTTCTTTCAGTGTCTCACATCTCTGAGAAAAGTGGCATTTGCTGGTAATCATAGCACTCAGGAGGCTAAGGCAGAGGATTGAGTTTGAAGTCAACCTGAGCAACATAATAAAATCCTGTCTGAAACATCAAAAATTGTCCCCATTTCCTGCTTCCCAGGCTCATGCAGAGAGCATCCTCTCTCTGGCGTAGAGTCCAGAACTCACAGGTTAGGACACACCCTGTGTCCAGGCAGAGGCTAAAGTGCCTTTTGGACATATGATTGGAAGAGAAATATGTGGGAAAAGGAGGGATGATCACCGTTCTGTTTGTTGTTAGTTTGTCTTTGTTCTTTGAGATACGGTCTATAGCCCAGGCTGACCTCAAACTCACAGAACTACTCCTGCCGTAGCATTCCAAATGCTGGGGGTTCTAGGAATGAGCCGTCATGCCCAGCTTTCTCTGTTCTCTTTAATACCTGTAATGCCGAGTCAAGCTTGAGGTCTGACATTTTAGTCCTGCCAGTAGGATTGACCAATGAAACAAAGGGACAATGTATGAAGTGCTCGCTCGGTTCACACAGCCAGTGTAAAATCAAAGCTTAGATTACAATGCAAAACTCAGCGTAATATAACAATGTAATGAGTACTGATTCTATGTAAACATTAAACTCAGACTATCACAGCATGCCGGGGTGGTTGCTTTATGAAAAATGTTCTCCTTTCATTTTCTCTCACCGTTTTCCATTTTGAGGTAGGATCTCCTGTCAGACTGCCCAGGCTGGTCTTCCATCAATACTCCCACCTTGGCCTCCCAAAAGCTCTGATTACAGGTATGAACCACTACACCTTCCTTTGCCCCAAGTATTTTAAATACTGAGTCTGCTCCCCAAACCAAGCTGAACAGAATTCAATTTAGAAAAAACTGTGTTAGAACAAAAATCTTCCCAAGAACACATTTTCCCTAAATGAAGGTCCACAAACTCCTCACAGTATTTACATGTGTTCAGACCAATTATCCAAATCTGAGAGGAATTTTTGAGCTGTTCACTAGAGTCAAGTACATCCCATGCATACCAGAGCAGAGAGAGAACTCTGGTGAGTTCCTTTCTTCCCTTAAATCAGCACATGGGAATAAATAGTAAAAGAACAAAAAATACCAGCACTTGGCTTAACCCAAGAACAAAATATATACCCGAAGGTGCTGAACTGGGATAGCTCGCCTTTTGTGGATTAGATGACAAAGGGACTGAACTAGCCATCAGAAACCATAGGCACCAATTCATTTTCACAATCCCTTTTTCAGTCTTATTATGGGGCTAACCTCTCCCCAAATCCTCAGCTGCTTTATGGGGGCTGATTCAAGATGAGTGTTAAATATCAATATTTACCTAAACCCAAGCAGAGTGCCCCACTTTGACCTCCTTGGGCTATGTTCCTTCTTGTGGGCTGAAGAATCCCAGAGCATCAAGGAAGAACCCACTTGTGTGCTGAGAAAATGCCACTATGTACACACACTCATGTACACATGTTCATACACAAACATACATACACACACATAAACTTTCACATACACACACTCACCCATACACACAGACACACACACACCTAGACTATATTCTGGGAGTCCAGAGTCCAGAGTTTACTGGACCAAATGATGCTGAGCCCACAGCCTAGGTTCAGATGGGCCTCAACTGTCCACCCATGAGAGTGGACTATCTGTGAACAGATACACACACTTGAGGTCCTGTATTGACTGGGGATGGATGTGCAGGTCAGTATATGAGACCTACGGCAAGTACGGGGAACATGGGTAATTTGTGGTCTCGCCCAGAATCTGTACATAGTATAGAATAAGGTGTGCTCTATTCCAATGGTTCTTAACCTCTCAGGACCTCACCATCCAGACACAGGAGCAGCCCTTTTACATTGAACATTTCAGACACCCACACCATTTCACATATGAATAAATAACAAGACGAATCCCACAGAATGCTGTGAAGCCCCTCCCTATTCTCGTCGTCTTTGCAATCCCTTTAGCCCTCTTCCCACTAAACATACACACACACACACACACACACACACACACACACACGTGCACACATTTCCTGGTGATTTTCAAGAGCAAACAGACCGTGGAAGCCCAATCATGTCTTCCATATATACATTCTGGATGTAACCCAAAGTACCCCAGAGACCTTAACAGTACTAAATAGCCAAGTGAAATTAGGTATCAGCATACTACCCCACAAGTTAAAACAACAACACAGAGTCAGTGACCCAGGAATGGGATGAGGCTCTAATCCCGTCACCAGAAGCTGAGGCAGGAAGATCATGAGACTGGGGCCACACTAGAAGTACCTAGCAAGCCCTGCCTCAACCAAAATTAGCAACTTAAACGATCACAGTGAAGACGGTTCCCTAAAGCACAGAGGATCTCACACAGCTCTCTCCTCAGGCCAGCACAACTGGTGTGCCCGCTCTATACTTATAGGTCAAACATTTGGGAAGGTTTGGGCACCCCGGAATTTTTTTAAAAGCCACAGATTTAATCGGGGAAGTATCACTTCCTATTGGGCAATAGGCTTGGCTGGGATTTAGAGGCTTTCTCCTCAGAACTTCCAGAGAGCCACTGGGCCAACATCCTGGTCACATTGTCCATTCTGAACCCGATGCCGAAGCACTTCAACCTCAAGTCAGGAAAACAACCATCTATGAGGCCTGGAAAAACAGACATTGATAGTTTCCCAGTGCGCTTTCAACCTCATGAACATTCACTCCAGTGCAAGCTGGGTCCAAAGATCCCAGAAAACTTGTCACCACCTGCACACCAATGAACCAAGCTTCTCCCTCCAGTTGCCAGAGCCAGGCAGTGATGGTGACAGGTCAGCTGGCCTCCGGGACCAAGACAAAAGTTGGAGGGCATGCTGCCTCTCCTGTCCAACCTGGGCCCCAAAACGACCAAGAAACACATGATCCAAAGCGATTAACTCTCTTTCTGATCCTCGACAATGTCCCTCGTGGACACTCCCCCCTCAGCCCTAGCATTCTCTGGGCTAGGCCCAATATCAAAGAAGAAAAGGAAGAAAAGCCGTAGCACTCACCAGTTTGGTCTCCTTCCACATCAACATCACCCACTTTGAAGACAGCTCGGGCCAGAGTGGCCGTTAGAAAGTGGGGATCAACGCAAGGCCAGGAGCTCGAGGCCAGCGCGTGCACAGCCTCTGCGCGCTTCATCCTGGCGCGGACACTGATTGGCTGCAGCTCTGGCCCTGCTCTTTTCTTATTGGTGCCTGTTGGGTGCTGACCAGCCAGGGAGGCACCTGGCTTCTCTTTGCAGCTGATTGGCTGTGGAACTCGGACCTTGAGTCTGATTGGCCTGGAGGTGTGTGAGCTGCAAGGCATAAAGCTAAGATGCCATATTGCCATATCAACACTGTTGGCTGGCTACAGATTTTTGCCCTTTTCTGCCCTCTCTACTGACCTTTCTGTCACAGTGAAAGACTTCGAAGACTCTTTCAACACAAACTTAAGGAAACTATCATCTTTCCCGTTTATGCCCTGCTATTTGAGCACCTCCCGTCTGAAAATTCAAGCTTTCTTCTTAAGCCCCTACAATATGCGGAAATTAGCAATATATTGAGAAGACGTAACCTAACGCAAGGAGTTCGCGTCTTGGTGAGTGCAAAGTCCAAATAAATATAGCCGTAAATAAAGATTGGAGAAAGTTTTATTTTCTGCAGCAGACGAGGAGAGAGCATGGAAATAATATTTAAGGGAGTGTCCATCAAAAGAAGGATAAGGAATTTATTTATTAGGGAGGCTACGCATACCCATTTGGAAAGGGTACATTACTGCACATGGCCAGTTTGTACCATAAATTTTTACCTAAAAATAAAGTAAAGCCCCTCTTCCCCCAAAAAAGACTTATTTTCACTCTGGAGGCAAGTCTCTATGAGTCTGACAACAGCTTGGTCTACATAGCAAGTGCCAGACTATCCAGGGCTACATGAGACTCTCTCTCCCTCCCTGCCTCTCTCCCTCCACCCATCCATCCATCCCCCCTCCAGAGCAAGAAGGTGCCCTTAGAAGACAGGTGTTAGACCCACTGGAGTTGGAGTTACAAGCAGTTATACATTGCCTGACATGAGTGCTGGAATCGAATAGGGTCTGAAAGAAAGCGCCTTACACCCTTAACCACCGTCTCTCTAGCAAGCCCAGGGAATTTTGAAAGTGCGTTAACACTCACCAGCACGTTAGGCCCTTGAAGGTATTTGCTTTGCCTAGTCACTAACAAAGTGAGGGAAGTAGGGAGAGAATGTAGGGTGGCCACCACACTAAACTGGAACGGCCTCAAAAGTCAGCCCAGCGGCAGATATTGGGGAGTCCCCTTTCCTGATGCTCTTTTCCTAAACCACCACGGACTGGATGCATGACTAGCCTGTCTCACCCTCATCATAAAGTATTCCAGCAGGGAGGACGCCAGCCCCAGCCATGGGTGTGGTAGTGATGTCTTGACCCATCATGATTGGCCTGTTTGGATAAACACTTCTATTGAATAAAGCACTTCTAATTCTCCACGACTTGCCGGTCTGCTGAGCCAGCACTGCAGTGCCTACGATCAAGTAGTCCCTGGATCTCCGCCACGGAGGCACCTTGCAAAACCCGGTTCTGATCCCAGCCTGCGGTGGCACCGCTCATTGGCTGTCCCTGAGTCATAACCAATGAGACACGAAGGCGCTCTCAAAGAGGCAGACCTTGATCTGCCGCTGCCGCTTTTGATTGGCCGCAAGGCTGCTCTTGCTGTTGATTGATCAGCGGGCCGGAGGCGTGGAGCCCGTAGCTTTTCTCGGCTAGGCGTACTCCCTTTCCCTAAGCCCTCGGAAGAGCTGCAGGGATGAGACAGGGGGATGAGCAGGATGAGTATCCTTAAAAAAAAAAAAAAAAAAAAAGCACACCGATCCTGGCTCAGTACCCACAAATGTAAATGACCCTCCAAGGGTTGAAAGGAAGCATTATAGCATTTGCAGCGGCTGAATCAGCCCTTTCTACGGATCGCGTTGTGCACGTCACCCTGAGCAAGAGGATCAGTTAACCTCTGAACCAAGGTTAGAGAGGTGAAACCCACTGTCTCAAGTCTCACAAGCTCAGTCGTTGTTCTCATGAGAGTCCGGCCTCCTAGCTACATCCGGTTGAATGGAGAAAGATAGGAGTTGGACTGTAATCCCAGAATTTAGGAAACAAAGTAGAAGAATCTTTAGTTTGAGGCCAGACTGAGCTGCGTATCCAGATGCTGTCAGAGAGAAAAAGATAGACAAATTAACAAAACACTACATTATGATTGAACACGGTTGATCTTGTAGATGGAGAATAGGATCTGGTTTGCCTTATCTACAAATGGGGGTTTGTGGTTTTGTTTTGTTTGTTTTTCCTGCTCTATGATTTATTATGATCTGTGTCTTGTTTTTAAAATATACTTTAATTCTTTGAGACTTTTGTTTTTTGTTTGTTTGTTTTGTTTTGTTTTGGGGTTGTTTTTTTTTTCTTGTTTTTTTCGAGACGGTTTCTCTGTGTAGCCCGGGCTGTCCTGGAACTCACTCTGTAGACCAGGCTGGCCGAACTCAGAAATCCGCCTCCTCTGCCTCCCAAGTGCTGGGGTTAAAGGCATGCGCCACCACTGCCGGCTTTTTTTTTTTTTTTTTTTTTCCGAGACAGTTTCTCTGTGTATCTCTGGTTGTCCTGGAACTCACTCTGTAGACCAGGCTGGTCCGGAACTCAGAAATCCGCCTGCCTCTGCCTCCCAAGTGCTGGGATTAAAGGCGTGCCACCACTTCCGGCTTCTTTGAGACTTTTGTACGTGGATATTTGATCATACCCTTACCTCCTTCTGAATCCATGCCCACCGTTTGATTCCACAAGAGACTGCCATGCATATTTTACATATCCAAGCAGACCTGGCCTCCAGGTTCTCCCAGCATCTCTACCTGGCATACCTTGCCCAGCCTGAACTTTCCAGCCTAGGACTGGCCTTCCCCAGAGGCTCTTCCCTAAATAATCCAGACATTTTGGTCCTTGTCTACCTCTCCTCTCTCTGCACCTGAACCAGTGATTTCCCTGGCCTCAGTCCTTGGGGCCAATGAATTCACCCAAGAGCATCTTCCCTGTAAACCTGCCTTTAATATAATCTGGCTTGAATTGGCTCAATTCACTGCTGGAGAAATAATTTATCACCTACTACCCCTTCCTTCACCTTTACCCCACCATCCTAAGAGAATGCCAGGGGTCCTGTTCTCCCAACTTTTCCCTTGAGACAGGTCTCTCACTGCTCCTGGAGCTAGACTCCCAGCTGAGCCCAGGGATCCTCCTGTCTCACCCTCCTATGCTCACCCCATAGTAGTTGGGTTGTAGGCACAGCCTACCACCGCTGGCTTTTTTTACAAGGGCTTGGAAGATTTGAACTCAGGTCCTCTTGATTGTACAACATACACTCTTACCCTCTGAGCAGATACTCTCTAGTCCCGGGGTTAGGTTTTTGAGTGTTTGGATTTTATACTTGGATCTATCCTGGAGAATTGGTATAATCAGATCCTGTTTCAGAGAGAAGAGAGAGAGAGAGAGAGAGAGAGAGAGAGAGAGAGAGAGAGAGAGATTCCTCCTAGGATGCTTAAGGATGAGGACAGGAAGGGAATGATCTTCAGTCCCGGTGGCACTTTTGAGGTGTAATGGGATCATAAAAACACTCCCTTCGTTAATGGATTTAATTCATTGATGAATTCATGGATGATTTGACTATGAGGCCCTGAGTCCTGGCTATGGGAAGTGGTCGCCGGGGGTATGGCTCTGAAGGGCGTATCATACTCAGGTTGTCAGACTTTCATGGTGTGATGTTTTGAATTAGAGGTTTCCCCCGTGGGCGTGGGCATCTGAATACTTATCCTTATTTGATGGGTTGCTCAGAGAAGTTATAGGCAGGTACAGTTTTGCTCATGGAAAGACAACTGGGGGCAGGCTTTTAGAATTTAAAGTCTCCCCCTCAAATTTCCAGCTGGAGATGTGATGTCTCAGCTTCTGGCTCTGACCAACATGAATACTGTACCTCCCTCCATGAGAGATTCTTATCCCTTGAAACCAAAAGCCCAAATAAACATTTTCTTCTATACACTGCCTTGGCCATAGTGCTTGGCCACAGTCATTTACACATGCAGCAAGCTTCCCTACCCACTGAGTCATCTGACTGACCCATATATCTCCTGTTTTTGTATTGCTGAGGGTCCAGCCTAGGGCTTTGTGTATGCTAGGCAAGTGTTATAATATGACACACACACACACACACACACACACACACACACACACTTTTTTGGCCTCTTTGAGACCAGTTTCTCTGTGTAGCCCTGGCTGCCCTTGAATTCTCTCTGTAGACCAGGCTGGCCTAGAACTCAGAGATCTGCCTTCCTCTGCCTCCTGAGTGCTGGGTTCAAAGGCGTGCGCCACCAACCACCTGACATCTGCCCACCCCACCCTCTCCGCTTTTAAATGAGAGCGGGTGTTATTATGCAGCCCAAGCTGGTTTCAAACTTGAGATCACCTGTTTTAGCCACCCAAGTGCTGGGATAACCAGCAAGTATCACCATGCCTGGCTTTGAAAGTAAGTTTTATAAAGAGAGACAGGTCTGGTTTGTATTCTCTTGGGTCCTCAAAGCCTAGAATAGTGTTTGCCTGTTTGTCCCTCTAGGTAGCCCTTGATCACTGTGTAGATCAAGTTGGTCTTACACTCACAGAGATCCACCTGTCTCTAAAGACGTGCACCCTGTAGGCCCCACTATTCCTTGTTTTTTTGAAATAGAATCTTCTCATCTCTATGTAGCCCATGGTGGCCCCAAACTCCCTATATAGCACAGACTGGTGTTCACCCCCTGACCCTCCCACTTCTGTCTCCTGGATCCTACATTAAAGGTGTGTGCCGCTACACCTAGCCAGTCACCACTTTTCAATGCTCTCCTTGTGAATATGTACTTGTGCGCACTTCTAAGTGACAATTCAGGCTACACTAGCCAGTCACCTCTTTTCAAGGCTCTCCCTGTGAATACTTACTTGTGCGCACTTCTAAGTGACTATTCAGGTTCACAGCAGGGGACCTGGCTGGGTAAAGGGATGTGAGTTTTACATTTGAATGAAAACAACAATCACCACCACCTAGATTACTTTCACTGGTGAACTAGAAACGGTTTGTGCCTGGCTTGAGTGCTATGTGCCATGACATTATTCTTTCTCTTCTGTGAGTTCACAAGATGCTCAGTGGGGCAGGAAACAGAGATAAGCATGGGGAAGTGGCAAGGGACCAAGCCACATGGGCCCCTTCATGTCAAGTGAGGAATGAGACCATGAGCTGAGGGAGCCCTTGCTGGTTAGAGGTGAAGGAACAATACAGTCATGAGAAGGTTGGAGGATTGCAGGACACAGACACCGGGTGGCTATCTGTCCCTCTAAGATCCCTGTTCTGACCTGGCCCTCACCTCTCTGCTCCCCTCTTACCCACAGGCACTGGTGTCTGGGCAAGGGGCCAGGAAGGAGAAACCTGTCCCGCCAGCCCAGGCTGTCTCCATCAAGCCACATTGCTGTCCACCCAGCTGAGCCACTCAGCAGGTATGTGGACAAGAGGAGCCGGAGAGATTGGTGGCACACCCTGAACAGATATGGGGGTCTGCCTGCCCCCCTCCCCCAGAGGCCAGGGCCACCCTAAAACTCCCATCTATGGCAAGTCCTGGCCTGTCTGAACTGCTTAGGGCAAGCTCAGAAATGCTTGGCAGGATAATTTTTCCCTCCATGTACATTTTGCACAACCAACGATGGCACATTTAAAAAAAAAAAAAAAAACTCCTTAAAACGTAAACGTTTGGCACTAGACAGATGGCTCTCCCCAGAACCCATACAAAAGCTAAAAAATAAAAAAATAAGCCGGGCGGTGGTGGCGCACGCCTTTAATCCCAGCATTTGGGAGGCAGAGGCAGGCGGATTTCTGAGTTTCGAGGCCAGCCTGGTCTACCAGTGAGTTCCAGGACAGCCAGGGCTATACAGAGAAACCCTGTCTCAATAAATATAATAAATAAAATAAAAAAATAAAAAAAATTGAGGGCTAGAGAGATGGCTCAGCAGTTAAGAGCACTGACTGCTCTTCAAGAGGTCCTGAACCATTCTGTAATGGGATCTGATACATTCTTCAGGTGTTGTCTGAAGACAGTTACAATGTATTCACATATATAAATAAATCTTTTTTAAAAAATGGAAATAAAGCCGGGCGGTGGTGGCACAAGCCTTTAATCCACACTTGGGAGGCAGAAGCAGGCAGATTTCTGAGTTCGAGGCCAGCCTGGTCTACAGAGTGAGTTCCAGGACAGCCAGGACTACACAGAGAAACCCTGTCTCGAAAAAAAACAAAACAAAAAACAAAACAAACAAAAAAAAAAAATGGAAATAAAGTAAAGATCTCCATGAGATGGCAGCTCCTGGCTTCTTCGGTTTTCTCACTGGACTGGGTGGGGCTCTTCCTGGGTAACAAAGCAGGAACGAAAGATGATTGGCTGAACAGCGTGCAGGTGAGTTTCAACTCTCCATCCTTTTCTTGATCTCTCAAGTTCTGGAAAAACATGTACGTGCTACAATGCCCGTTTCTCAGAAAGAAAAGTCTTGTAGTCTGTTATTTTCTATGCTTTTGTATTGTTTTGAGATAGACCCTCATGTAGTCCAGGCTGGCCTCTAATTTACTCAAAACCTTAACTCCTGGTCATTCAGCCTCTACTTTCTGAGTACTGGGATCATGGCTATGTGCCACCATATGCAGCTTCCTTCTGCATTCCAATAGTGGGTTGAGAGAAATCCGTGATTCGTAATAAAAAGTCTACAAGGGACTGGAGAGATGTCTCAGTAGTTATAGCACTGACTGCTCTTCCAGAGGACCTGGGTTTGGTTCTTAACACCCACATGGTGGTTCAAAACCATCTGTAACTCCAGTTACAGGGGACCTGACACCTTTTTCTGACCTCCATGGGCACTGCATGTATGTGCACAGATATACATGCAAGCAAAGAAGCCATACACATATCATAAATCATCTAAAACAATAGTAAAAACTATCTGGTGGTTGCACCCTACACCTTTAATTCCAGCACTCAAGGAAGCAGGGGCAGGCAGATATCTGAGTCTACAGAGCAATTTCCAGGACACCCAGAGCTATATAGTGAAATCCTGTCTCAAATACAAAATAAAACAAACAAACAAAAAAAACCAACAACAAACCAACAAACAAAAATAAGTAAGTCAAATAATAGTTTTTAATCCCAGCACTTGGGAGGCAAAGCAGTGGATCTATGAGTTTGAAGCCAGCCTGGTCTACAGATTGAGTTCCAAGACAACCAGGGATGTTATAGAAAACCCTGCCTCAAAAAAAAAAAAAAAGTGATGTCAGTGGAGTAGGTACAGTTATTCTTCGGGTAAAACTGATCAAACCGTGGAACAGACAGCTGAGGTCCCTATTTAACATATCGAAGTGTTGGGATCTGGCAGCCTGGTCCCCTCAGTCCCTACCTGTTACTGGGTATGGCTAGCATACCCTGTCTCCTAACCTAAACTTCTCCAGGCCTGTGACTGGCTGCCCTTCCCCCAGGATAATCCAGCCCCCTTTGGTTGCCTGCCCCTTTTTTATCTTTTGCTCTCCGGGCTTCCCTCCCCCTCTCCTCACAACAGGATCACATCTGTCTGGACTCTCCCAGATAGACATCTCTAACTCTCAGTATCCGACTATACTCATCGTTAATCTATGATAAACTTTCTCCTCCACCATACCTGACAATCATAGTCAATCATCTCCTTCCTTTTTTATCTTTTTTTAAAGAACCTGAATTCAGATCTCATATTTTAAAAAACCAGTAACTCCAGTGCTGGATGGAGAAGAGAAGGGAGGATGGGCAGGGCTTCCTGGCCAGCCAGTCTACCCTGGGGGAAAACTGTCGGGCTCCAGGTTCTGTGAGACTCTGTCTTAAGAGGGGGAAGGGCAGGGAAAGACACTCCTCTGGCCTTAGAGTGTGTGTGTGTGCGTGCGTGCGTGTGTGTGTGTGTGTGTGTGTGTGTGTGTGTGTAACAGCACACACAAGCACAGAAACAAAGAGGAAAATTAAAAACCTTTCTGGAAACCAAGACTGCACTCCGGTATCCAGACATGCCTGAAGCCAGCCATTTTGAACCATTGGCAGGCGCCAATAGACCCCATGTGATGACTCATCAATGTCAACTGGATTTTGGCCACTCCCTTCCTCCCTTCTGAAGTCTTATTCGCTCACCTTTGTCCCCCAGAAAAAAACCAAACTCAGGCTGGGCGGAATGCTGCACGCCTGGAACACCAGCATTCCAGAGGTAAGGAGGAAGGGAAGGAGATTGTGGGTCACACCTGTAACCTCTCGGTGGGGAGGCAGCTGCAGCGGGACCACCTTGGCTTCAAGGCTAGCCAGGAATTACACACACCACACACACACACACACACACACACACACATTCCAGAGACAGTTTGGGCTTCAGAGTAAGACCTCATCTCAAACAGAACACAATAAACTCCTCTGCTCATTCAGCCAGCCAGCATTTATTAGATATCCGGCCCGTGCTCAGACACATGTTGGGGTGCTGATGGGGACCTCCACAATGACCACAGCAGAATGTGTCACCCTCCTCTTATAGCAATCTGGTCTATAAGAGCTTATACAAACACCTGAGCAACAGTGGCTACACCTGCAGGAAGTTCTGGAAGTCACAGAGAGGTGCATGATGGGTTTCTAGGAGCAACGAAGGGCCTCTGAGGACAGGATATGTTGTCAGCAGGGCCAAGGGGGTCCAGGCACACAAATCCAGGCCCAGGGGCACAGTGAGAGTCCAGGGCAGCTCCTACATCTAGAAAGGGATGTTGGGATTGCAAGAAGGGAAAATGGAGGGAGGTGGACGGGGTAGGTTGTGGCTGAGGCACACGGAGGTGGGTTGGGGAGGAGCTTGAGGGTGTCCAAGCGCAGCAGAGAGGCAGGAGCTTCGAGCAGAGGGTATCTATGGTCTCCTCTTCTTCCTCAGAGAGTGGTGTAGAAATACATGGCTATCAGCATCACAGGGAGCTGGGTGGGCAAAGGATAGGACTGGGTGCTCTAGTCCAAACTCACGTATCCCCCAAGCTCACACCACACCCCTGGACACCCACACAACTCCCTCCCCCACAGCCCACAACTGTCCCATTTCTCACTGTCCACATCAGGATGGCAAAGCCAAACCACGATATGCCCAAGTGTAGCTGTCAATGGCGTGGCCGATGTGCTCGAAGCAACCCTGGAGACAGAGACAGCAGGGGCTTGTGAAAATGCCACACGAGGTTGGTGGGTGATGGATGGAGAGTCACCATGTGTCCTGGGACACATCCTTTTCCTCCCTTTGCCTTGGTTTTCCCATCTTTGCAATGGGAATTTGGCCATGTCTGCCTTCCGGACCCTCAGCCAGGAAAGTGCTGTCAAATGCCCCAGCCCAGAGGCAGCTTTCTGATATTCTGATGGCAGCAGTTGGTATAAGCTTGTTTATGTCCAGCCTGGCTTTCTGGGCTACCCCTAAACCCTAAGGGTTTGAAATCCAGTTTTAGGTTCCATCTACTTCTGACACCTGCTCAGTATCAGAGACCAGGATGAGCAAGGCCAGAGTCCTGTAGCAGAGTCACCTTCCTGGACCCTGTTCCAGTCACGAAACAGCTGAAGCAAAGGTCCGGAGCACGTGACCCTGTCCGATGCAAGCAAGACTGGAGCTAGCTAGCTCTGCCCTTGGTAGAACACAGACACAATTCTGGTTCTCTGAGCCCCAGTTTTACAACCTATGTCCTTGCGATGGGGTGCCCTGGGACACCTCCCCTCTGAGCCTGGTTTAACAACCTGATTGCGGCCACAGGTACCACCAAACACACAGCTGTTATTTTTTACATTGCCCAGGCTAGCCTCAACTGGCAGCGATCCTCTGGAAGTGAGGAGATTACAGATGTCAGTCCGTGGGCTTTCAGCTGTTATTTTTTGATTTCCGTGGTACCAGGGAAACCACGACCTCCCACGTGCTTAGGAAAGCCAATCTCACTAAGCCACGCCCTTGGCCCCCTCACCGAGGGATTCTAGGTAGGTGCTCTACCACTGAACCCTAGTCTTGGCTCCTTTTTACTTGTGAGGCCGGCCGGAGCTCTCGAAGTTGCTCAGGCTGGTCATGAACCAGACTGCCTCAGCTTACTAAATGGGGCAGGATGACAGGCGCACACACAAGGCCCAGCTCCAGCAACTGATATCATTCTTGTTACTTCTCTCATTCCCAGCCAACCAGCTGCAGACATCCAGTCTGAATCAGCACGTCTGTGCATCCTTGACCTGGACAAAGAGCTGGGAGGACCAGGGAGAAGGGAAAGAAAGAAAAGGCCAGATAGGAGAGGCCGGAAGACAGAGGGTCAGACAGACGGTAGAACAGGAAAAGAGAGAACACAGAGGGCAAAGAGACACACCTTGGTAAATAGGTAGTCCATGTGGCCCACTCGGCAGCCGTCTTCATTGATGGGGATAAAGTTCCCTGTCCGACGACAGCACAGTGGGGGCCACGGGAACATCACTTCCGGGGTGGCTGCCCGGAAGGCTGATGTGTAATTCACCCAGTCCATGGGGCCAGATGTGCCACAGCACTCTTGCTGGAGAAGACAGCCAGGATTTAGGCAGGGCTAGAGGTGAGGTGCGCACGCGCATGTGTAAACCAGCAAACTAATAGATTTGGCCCAAACCATTGCTGATAACCGTGCTGACAAATTAGATTTCAGGGGTGGGGGTGGGGCAAGCAGTTTAAAAGCACCTGCAGCTCTTCAAGAGGATCCAAATTCAGTTCCCAGAACCCATGTTGAGTGTCTCACAACTACCTATAACTCAGGTTCCAGAGGATTGGATGTCCTCTTCTGACCTCTGTACGCACCCTCACACAAGTATACATATACACACAGACACTCGTATGCACATAGCAATTTTTAATCAAATTTTATAAAAGGCAGATTTATGGCGTTTCTCCACCCACTGAGTGGTTTGTTGTAGTTTTTGGGATGGGGTCTCACTGTAACCCAGGCTGGTTTCAAACTGGGGGCTGCCTGCCTCAGTCTCCTAAGTGCTAGGATTCCAGCCGTGCGCCACAATGCCCAGATCAAATGAGTATTTCATCAGAAGCCCTCAGCTTCAGCTCTTAGCTGCGGAGGACAAGTGTGGGAATCCTTCAAACATAGTTCGGTTTCTGGACCCCCTACAGACTTGGGCTGAACTGAGCTGGGATTCTTCCTCCTCCTTCTCTTCCTTTTCCTCCTCCTCCCTCTCCTTTTCTTCTTCTTTTGCAATATTATGTTGGATGCAATTAATACTGCAGCTTCACCTTTAATCCGAGTATTCGGGAAACAGAGGCAGGCAGATCCCTAGGCCAGCCTGGTCTACAGAGTGAGTTCCAGGACAGCCAGCGGTATACACAGAGACCCTGTTTTGGAAAAGAAAAAAAGGAAAGGAAAAGAAGAGAATGCAGCTTCTGAAGTAACTATGGGTGGTGTGTCTTGTCTTGGAGACCTGGAATCCCTGAACTGAGGTGGAATCAGAAGAACAGGGATTTCAAAATAATCCGTGGGTGAATAAGACCCAAGGACTGACCTGGACTACAGGAAACTGTTTTAAAAGTGCTTCGAGGGCTGGGTGTGGCAGGATATGCCTGTGTCGATTCTGTACTTTCGAGGTTGAAACAAGAGAATTAGAAGCTCAAGGCCACCCGTGGCTTCCGAACGTCTCACTCTAGGTTATCTATGTAGTGAAAGTGTGGCTTTGTTTGTTTTTTTTTTTTGTTGTTGTTGTTGTTGGGTTTTTGTTTTGTTTTGATGGTCTGGTTTTTGGAGACAGGGTTTCTCTGTGTAGCCTCGGCTATCCTGGAACTCACAGAGATCAGAGTACCTCTGCCTCCCGAGTGCTGGCATTAAAGATCTATCCCATCATGCCCAGCTTGGGTCATTTTGGTTGTTTGGCTAGTTTTGGAAAGAAGAGTCTCACTGTGCAGCCCTGGCTGGCCTTGAATTTACCAGCTCTACCTGCCGAGGTTACCGCATGAACCACCATGCTGGGCTGGACTGAGTCGCTTGTCTTAAATAGTACACAGGGCTAGCGAACTGGCTCAGAGGTTAAGGCCTAGGGTGCTCTTGCAGAGGACCTGGGTTCTGTTTTCATCACCCACATTAAGAGGCTCACAACCACCTGCGACTCCAGTTCCAGGATCCGATGCCCTTTCTGTTCCAGGCCTGCACACACCAGCATACAGCATGTAAAAACACTCATGCACAAACGGAAAAAAATTCCTTTTTCTATTTTTTTTTTTTGGTTTTTCGAGACAGGGTTTCTCTGTATAGCTCAGGCTGTCCGGAACTCACTCTGTAGACCCGCTGGCCTCGAACTCGAAACCACCTGCCTCTGCCTCCCAAGTGCTGGATTAAAAGCGTGCGCCACCACTGCTGGCTCCTTTTTTCTATTTTTAGTGTGTCTGTTTGTGCAGCTTGTATGTCTTTGCATGTGTGGGGTATTGCACATGTGTGCACATGCATGTGGAGGTCTTAAGTTGAAGTAAAGAACTATCCTAGGATGGTTCCTCTCCGTCTCATTTATTGAGGCAGTGTGTCTCTATCAACACAGAGCCTTCCAATTTGGCTAGTCTAGTCAATCAGCTTGCTCTGGGGGTGCCTGGGCAGGGGTGTCCGGGCCTCCACCTTCTGAGGTTGAAATGACATCTCCAGCCCTCATTTATCTGGGTTTCTGGAGATCTGAACTCTGATCCCCTCACTCGTAGAACAAACACCTAACCACGAGCCATCTCCCCAACCCTCAATAAATGAATATTTTAAAATGTAATAAAGGAATTTCACGTGGTGGACAAGGGCTGTAATCCTACCTCCTCAGGAGACTGAGACAGAGAATCACATGTTCAAGGACAGCCTGGGCTACATAGTGAATTGAAGGGTAGCCCAGATAATTCATGGTGACCCTATCTCAAAAGTTAAGAGAGAGAGAGAGACAGAGAGACTGAGACAGAGAGACAGAGAGAGATAAGAGGTAGGTTAACAAATAGGTAAACAGTAGAGCCCTTGCCTAGAAGGCATGAGGTCCTGGATTCCATCCCTAACCACATACGGAGGCAGAAAGAGAATAGTAGGCTCAAGGCTAGCCTGGGCTACCTAGTAAAGGCTGTTTTTGTCATTGTTATTATAATAAGAGGAGAATCACCTTCAGTGTTACAATGCAGACAGCCACTTCCCAACTGAAAGGGGAACTTTTTTTCTGGGTTTGTTGGCTACAGAACTATAGTGACCAAAGGCACTCCCACCCCACCTCGGTCCCCAGAGTGGAAATATTTATTCTGCCAGTGAGTACACAAAGCCAAGTCACCTCAATCATGATCCGGTCCCAGAGGCGGGTTAGCTCCTGGCCCTGGTCAGTGTCTGCACTGTAGTAGGTCAACATTTGCTTGGTTATCAGGGACGGGTTGGACACCATCTGAGGAGGAAGGGCAGGGAAGAGCAGGAGCCAGCTGGTTAGGGATGGGGCCTACTTCCTGTATGCCCTGCAACTCTAGGGATGCCCTCACCTCCGTGCCAACTCCCAGTATCATTCTGCCCCCCCCATCCCTACCCCCCACTCACGTAGTCTCTGTGAGTGTACGATGTGATGCAGGAGGCACACTCAAAGATGTACACAATGAGCATCAGCAGCAGGTACTGTAGAGAGAGCAAGGGCGGCCCTTGGTGCAGAGGCAGATGGATGGCCATGCCTAGGTACCTTGGGTCATAAGAAGAACTTTTTTTTTTGAGACTATGTAGCCCTCGATGGTAGCTTGGAAATCACTACACGTAGACCAGGCTGATTTCAAATTTACAGAAATCTGCACCCCTTCCACACCACCAAGAGATAGAGTTAAAGATGTACCATTACACCCAGCCCCAAACCAAACCTTCGTTCAGAGGGAGACTGCTCCCCAGCTTGTATGAGATTCTGGGTTCGGTTCCCAGCAGTGTATACACGCACGCTACACAAGCAAACAGAGGGACTGATTTTGAAACTTGTGTGTGAGGTGAAAGATTGGAAACTGGTCAGTAGTGGCTCACATCTTTAATCCCAGCACTCGGGAGGCAGGGGCAGAATCTCGGAGTTCGAGGTCAGCCTAGTCTATAGAACAAGCTCCAGGACAGCCGGGGCTACCTAGAGAGACCATATCTTAAAAGAAACAACAAACAAAAAAAGGAGTTAGATTGACTTTCAGGCTTTGATTAAATTACTATGACAGAAGAACGCGACTGAGGCGGAGGGAGAAAGGCGGGAACCAAGAGAGCAGCTGGGCGTGGCGGTGCACAGCTTGAATCTCAGCACTTGAGGTGGAAGCAGGTGGATACCAGAGAGTAGCCTGATCTACAGCGTGAGACAAAAGGAGGCGAAAGGGAGTGGTAAGAAAACCCTTCAGTTAATAGCTCCATTTTATACATAGTAAAGCCCACGGCTCCTAAACCGGCTCCCTTCCAGTCCCCACCCCACGCTTTATTCTGACTGCTAGACACTGCTGCCCCCTTCTGGCCACAGGACCTTTGCTCATGCTGCTCTGTTCACCAGAGACACTCTCAAGCGCACACGGGGCTCTCCGCCACCCACCTGCTTTTCTTGGCGTCTGCCGGCTGTGGGTTTTCATCCACTTCCCCAGGCTCCCTTCATTCCCTCAGATCAAGGGTTTTTTTAAAAAGTTGCGCTCAATGGTTTTTTTTTTTTTTTTTTTTTTTTGTTCAGTACACATTTGTTGACTAAGTGATAATTCTGGGAGCCAAAGGTCTCACCGCGGCAGAGTAAGCACCGAGCCGTTCGCCTGGGACCCCTCACTCTCCCCAACACCTGGCAAAGGCAGTGGCCTCCTTCTTTGAGCTTCACGGGTTTATTTCTCTGTCTGTGGCTTCTGGGAAAACTGAGGGCTCATTGAATGAGGCAAGGATCAAATGTGTGGGCTTCCTGAGCCTGGCGGTTCAATTCCAAGCAGTCCCGGTTTACACAGTTACCTGAAGGCCAACTGAAGCATGGTGAGACCCTGCCTCAAAACAAAAAGAGGATGGGCCGGTGCGTTACGGTGGCGCACAACTATAATCCCAAAGGGTGAGAGGCCGAGGCAGCTGGGGCTTCATAGGGAGAAGACAAAGAGCCCGCGGGCAGAAGAGATGGCTTAGTGAAAGCCCCATGCTGCTTTTGCAGAGGACCTGAGTCCCGAGCCCGCCTCTCCTCTCCCCCCAATCAGGCTACTCACAGCCACCTGCAGCTCCAACTTCAGGGGCTCCAACTCCTTCCTCTGGTTTCCTTGGACACCGAACAAGTGTGCACACACACGGACACTCACACACCAATTAAAAAAAATACAATAAACCTTAAACACAAACTTCCATTGGAGTTGAGAGCGGACCTGCTCACGTGTAACTGGGCTGTGTGGGCCAGCGTAAACCTCTCTAAACCTCAGCTTCAATCTTCTGTCGAGTAGGAATAATGGAGAGGCCGTGACGGAGGTGGCATTTCATGATAGGCCATGTAACATACATGAACTAATCCGTTGGGTTCCTGGCTTAAGTCACATCCTTGGTAAATGATAGCTGCGTTATTACATTTTTCATTGTTACTGCTGCCACAGCTCGGGACCACAGATCTTGGAGACCAAATAATTGGGTTCAAATCCATGTATGTATGTATGTATGTATATGTGCATATGTGTATATTTGTACATGTATATATGCATATTTGTGTGTATATACATATAATATATATATGGGGGTTTTTTTTTGTTTTTTTTTTTTGTTTTTCTTCGAGACAGGGTTTCTCTGTGTAGCCCGGGCTGTCCTGGAACTCACTCTGTAGACCAGGCTGGCCTCGAACTCAGAGATCTGCCTGCCTCTGCCTCCCAAGTGCTGGGATTAAAGGCGTACGCCACCACTGCCCGGTATATATATGTTTATATTGCTGGACATCCCTCTCCTCCGTGCCCCCCAGGTTCCTCTGTACAATGAAGGTGATGACTGAAGATAAGTCATGGCACCAGGCCACGGTGATGAAATTGTGAGGTCTTTAAGTGAGGTGCCGTGAATGAGCCACACTCGTGGCCCTGCTGTCACCCATGACTGATGGCCAGTGCTGCCCTCCCTGTCCCGGGATCTCACCGTGAGTATCATGTATCGCCGCCGACAGAGCGCAGCTCCTACACCAAAGCTGGCCACCACGAAGAAGGAGAAGCCGCAGAAGATGGCGATCCAGGCCCCAGCGAAGACGTCATCCTTGCCCGAGACGCCCATCAGTGGGTACACGCGGTACTGGTCAGCTGTTACCCACACTGTCTCTGCAAACAGGGCCAGGCCTGACAGCTGGGGAAAGGTTAGTCCAGCAGTTGGATTGTGCGAGTCTCCAGAACGCAGACCTTTCCTGGTTCACAACCTCCCGTTCCCTTGGGGTAAAGTGGGCTTGGAAGGGAGGCTGAGTCACATCGTTATGAGCAGGGATGGGGGCGGGTAGGGAGAAGCCAAGAAGGAAGGAAACGTCCAGCCAGAACCTCAGCCCCCACATCCCAGGGGCCAGTTGCTTCAACAACAAAAAGCTTAGCAGGCAGAGTGGGCACAGGGGAACTGTCGTGCTGGCCTCCGTGCTGGCCTCCGTGCTGGCAGTGCTGTTCTGAGGATTTTTTTATGGGTGGGAAGAACTATAGAACACTTGCACCAACTCTTTGGTAGGCCAGTTCATCCTACAGGTGCGCTGTCCCAGGCAAGGCTGGGGCCGGCTAACAGGGCTACTCTCTGCAGCATCATGATAAGGGAAGTGGAGGCCAGATGACAGAACCCCCTGTGTGACTGTCAGAGTGACTGGAGTCTGGCATTCTGTGGTCTTATATGGAGCAGCCTAGAGGCGGTGTGAGCTACTGAAAGGCACTCAGCAGGGTTAGCTACATTGGAACAAGAAAATGGGCTAATCTCTTCCTATTGGCCTGTGTTTGCTTAAAGAAATATCAGAAAGACTGGGGGATGTCTCTGAGTTGGTAGAGAGCTTCTCTAGCGTGCAGAGAGCCCTGTGCTCAATTGCCAGTCTTGTATGAACTGGGCCGGCTGGTGCACACCTGTGAGCCCAGCACGTGGAAAGTAGAGGCAGGAGGATCCAAAATTCAAGGCTTTTCTTAGCTACGCAGGGAGTTTGAGGTTAGACTAGACTACAACGAGAGACCTCTCAAAAATAACAAAAACAAGCCGGGTATGGTGGAGCACACCTTTAGTCCCAGCATTCCAGAGGCAGAGGCAGTTGGTCTCTGAGTTCAAGGCCAGCCTGGTCTACAAAACGAGTCCAGGACAGCCAGGGATGGTTACAACGAGAAACCCTGTCTCGAAAAACAAACAAACAAAACACCACCACCAACAAAAATCTGGTCACTACAGGGTTTTCATGGGGACAAAAGAATTAAAAACTCTGTTCTTTGTAATGCCAGACATGATGGCATACACCTTTAATCCCAGCACCTAGCAGGCAGAGCAGAGGCGGCGGATCTGTGTTTCATCTACACAGAAACTCTATCTTAAAAATCAGAGATGAAGAAAGAGGAGGAGAAAAAGAAGAAAGACAATTTCTCTGTGGACAGGCTTTGGTTGTCGTCTTGGGTTTTTGACACAAGGTCTTATAACGTGTAGTCTAAGTTGGCCTGAACTTACTGTGTAGTCTAGAGTGGTCTCAAACTTGTGGCAATCCTCTTACCTCAGCCTACTTAGTGTCACAGGTGTGTGCTATCACATGGGGATATGCTGTGTGGGTATTGTGATGGTGATGAAAGCTAACATTTGTGATGGATGAATCACTGTGTAAAGGGGGGCATGTGCTAATCACTATTGTAACCAGCTGTAGTATCCCATTGCTCTGCACCATACAAATAGTATACTTAAAATCATTAGTCTAGGAGCTGTTTGTATCCTCAAAGCATCCGTGTTGTGTCTCTCTCTCTTGCAGACAAGAAAGCCAGGGGTCACAGAGGTAACACTGATGGCCTCAGGTCCCATAACTAGAAAGCTGGGATATGAACCCAAGCTTGCCTGGCTCAGGGCAACACCCAAGCATCACACAGTTTTCCTCTTTGGGCGGGGGGGGGGGGGCGGGCGGTTCGAGACAGGGTTTCTCTGTATAGCCCTATAGCCCTGGGATTAAAGGCGTGCGCCACCACTGCCTGGCATAGTTAAAAAACATCACAACATCAGCTGGACAGTGGAGGCACACACCTCTAATCCTAGAATCCAGGGGGGCAGAGGCAGGTGGATCTCTGAGTTCGAGGCCAACTTGGTCTACAGAGTGAGTTCCAGGACTTGACAGATTCTCTTGACATTAATTCCCCAACTTTCTCTCATTCTCTCTTCTCTCTCTCTCTCTCTCTCTTCTCTCTCTCTCTCTCTCTCTCTTTCTCTCTCTCCCTCCCTCCTGCCCTCACTATTCCTCCTTCTCCTCTCTCTAAACAGAATTTCACACACTGTTGTCTAGATTGGCTTCAGACTCACAGCAATTCTCTGGCCTCAGCCTTCCAAAAGCTGCGATTACGTGTGTGTGTGTGTGTGTGTGTGTGTGTGTGTGTGTGTGTGTGTGTGTGTTCCACTCTTCTTGTCTATCAAGCGTTTCCCCTGAGTTGTGGATCAATCTACATGATCCACGAGGAGGACTCACAAAGAACAGGCTGCTCCCTCTGTAAGGTCAAGCAGCTCAGATCCGTGCCCTTTCGGATCTGGGCCTGTAGCACATAGACCTGGGGTCTTGGCCCCACCTCAGGTCTGTGGCTGCCACCTCCCCACACAATTCCCTGCTCCCATTATTCCTGCCTCTCACCAGAATAACGATGTTGCCCACGACCAGCAGCCCCACCACCACAGGAGACCCCTTCTCTCCCTCTGTCGCTGCAGAAGCCATCTTCCTGCTGAGGACACAGAAGCAGGACAGAAGTTAGGAGGGAAGGAGGCAGGGCCCAGCCAGACCGTCTCCTCCGCTCCATACCCCATCTGCCAGGAGATGCTCACTGGCTGCAGAGCCCAGGCTGGTACCTTTATGCCCAGAGTCCCACAGCTGGGCAATGAACCTTCTACAGGAAAACTGGGCAGCCTCTAACTGCAGGGCAGCTGTTGCCCTCCCCAGCCCTCCTGCCCGTCAACTCCCAGAAGCCCTCCTCACCTTGTCTACAGAAGCCTCTCTGGCCAGCCCCAGGTACAGGAGCTCCGTATATATGGGCAAACCCCTCCCTGAGCCAGTCTCCGAGGAGGAGGGGACAGGAATTCAGCAGGCTGACCGTGATAGATTTTATGAGCTCCTTGACACTCAAGTGATTTACAGACCTGAAATTCAGGACTGTGCTCCTGACTGGTCACTGGGGCAAGGTGATCTATGTACCCAGAGCCTCTAATTCCCAGGCTGCAGTGGTGCAGGAGGGGTGGAGGGTGGGGGACAAGTTAATCACTTGATCTGTTCTTTCCTTAGGGGCACTGTGGGCTTTCCTGAGAGCAGGGGTTAGGGGTCAGATCCACGACTGATCCTCATGGAAATCCCACATTAGAAAACTGCCTTCTGCCGGGCAGTGGTGGTGCACACCTTTAGTCCCTGCACTTGAGAGGCAGAGGCAGGTGGATTTCTGAGTTCGAGGCCAGTCTGGTCTACAGAGTGAGTGCCAGGACAGCCAGGGCTACACAGAGAAACCCTGTCGAAAAAAAAAAAAAAAAAAAAAAAACCAAAAAAAAAAAAAAAAAAAAAAAAAGAAACCCTGTCTCAAAAAACTAAAAACTAAAAAACTAAAATAAAAAGAAAAAAAAGAAAACTGCCTTCTGCAACTTTGGAGGTCAGGAGCTCCGAGGGAGGACCAGAGAGAGAGAGACCCCCACACACACACACACACACGCAGAGAGAGGGAGAGAGAGAGAGAGAGAGAGAGAGAGAGAGAGAGGATGCCAATGGAGGAAACAGGAGGAGGATCTTTGGGGTAGGCTCGAGGCAGGGCTGTGGTAGGGAACTGAGGGAAAGGTAAAAGGCACGTTAGTAAGTGCTGGCGACAACATTGAGGGTGTTTGAGATAGGTATGTATATATGAAGGAGGAACGAATGTGCTAGAAAAGGAAGGGGACATTTGGAATGGGTGTGGTGGGACAAAAGGAGCTCCTCCTCCTCTCCCAGGACGCCCACGGTCTTTCTCTCCCACCCCACCCCCGTCTCTCCCTCCCTCCCTCCCTCCCTCCCTCCCTCCCTCCCTCCCTCCCTCCCTCCCTCCCTCCAGACTGAAGAATGGAAGGGATCTAAATTCAAGCCAAACACAGTAGTACACGCCTGTAATTGTAAACCCAGGAGTGGGGAGCCGTAAGCAAGAAGGATTATGGGTCCGAGACCATCCTGAGCTATATAAAGAAAGCAAGCATCAAGCATATCTAGGCTTAATTCCTGCTGCCTCCTCCGAGCAGCGCCACTAAACGCACATCTGCACGGTGCATGACTCGGTCGGGGTCCCAGCTGGCAGTCAGAGAAAGCTTCGGAGGTGGGGTGAGCCGGTAGAGCCCTAGGGCTCTAGGACAGCGCCCCCTGAGGATCCGCTTAAAGCAAGAGCCCGGCCCCAGAAGTTCTCCAGGGCTTTTGTTGAGTTCTCTTTCCCAGCGGTCGCTTTCCTATCTATTGTAGAAGGCGGCAAAAAATTGGCACTTAAAATTCCCTGGTCAAGACAGCGAGTTAGCCGACCGTGTGAGATTAGGGCAGGAGAATCTTGACTTCAGAATCATGCTCAGTTACCCTGCCTTGGTGCACGCCATCAATCCCGGCAGAGGTAGGAGAATGGATCTCCATGAGTTCGAAGCCACCCTGGCATCCATAGTGAATTCCAAGTCAACCATAGCTACACAGTGAGACCCAGTTCCCAAAACAAAACACCAGGCATTCGTGGTAAGAAAGCAAATGAGAGCCGGGCGGTGGTGGCTCACGCCTTTAATCCCAGCACTTGGGAGGCAGAGGCAGGCGGATTTCTGAGTTCGAGGCCAGCCTGGTCTCCAGAGTGAGTTCCAGGACAGCCAGGGCTACACAGAGAAACCCTGTCTCGAAAAAACAAAACAAAACAAACAAACAAACAAAACAACAACAAAAAAAAACATCAGGAAAGAAAGCAAATGAGGTGTTTTCCAATGTAATTGGAAATTATCAGCCTCCTTTAAATTTAAAATACCTGTTCTCTTCTAATTTACATCTATTGAAGGGCTTCCAAGAAAATCAAAACAAAAATTCATGGACAGAAATGAGTTTTAGTTAAAATAACTTGCTATTGGTTTGTGTCTGCATATGTCTGTATGTATACATTTATTTTATGTTTATGACAGTCTCTCTACACCCCCAGGCTGTTCTAATACTCACGCTGCAGACCAGGCTGGACTAGAACTCACAGGGTGGGGGAGAACTGACTCCTGCAAATAGTCCTTTGATCTCTACGCTCGGGATATGGCACATGCACCCTTATATGCATGCATGTACACACAAATACGGACACTAAATAAATGCAATAAAAAATACTAGATGTGCACGCCTTTAATCCCAGCACTTGGGAGGCAGAGGCAGGCGGATTTCTGAGTTTGAGGCCAGCCTGGTCTACAGAGTGAGTTCCAGGACAGCCAGGGCTACACAGAGAAACCCTGTCTCCAAAAACAAACAAACAAACAAAAACAAACAAACAAACAAAAATACTGGAGATCTGGGGCTGGAGAGATAGCTCGGCACTGTACACACTGCTCTTGAAGAGGACCTGAGTTTAGTTCCCACCATCCATGTTGGGCAGCTCACAACTGCAAGTTAACTCCAGCTTCAGGGAGTCTGCTGCCCTCTTCTGGCCTCCACAGGCACATACAATCCCTCACATAAGCAATTAAAAGTAAAATACGATCTCTTTAAAAAAATGAAAGGCCGGACGGTGGTGGCGCACGCCTTTAATCACAGCACTTGGGAGGCAGAGGCAGGTGGATTTCTGAGTTCGAGGCCAGCCTGGTCTACAGAGTGAGTTCCAGGACATCCAGGGCTATACAGAGAAACCCTGTCTCGAAAAAAACAAAACCAACCAACCAAACAAAAAGTATTAAAAAAAAAGAAAGAAAACGGCCAGGACTGGTGCTACAAAACATGTAATCTGAAGGCTGAGAAAGGAGGACTCCACGTTCAAGGAATACCTGAACCACACAGTGAGTCCAAGGTCAGCCTGGGCAACAAGATTCTATCTCAAAAAGCAAAATAAAAAGAACTGGGGACGCTAGGTTCAGTGGTTAAGAACATTCACCATCCTTGGAGATGGGAGTCCAGTCCCAGCCTAGTATCAGGCAGCTCATAGCAACATACATGTAACTCTAGTTTCAGATCCAAAGCCCTCTTCTGGCCTTGTAGGACATTTGCATGTGTGCACACATAAACATAGAAATTTAAAAGCTCAGTACTTGCCTAGTAGAATCTCCTGCCTAGAATCTCCAGTAGGTAGGGGTGTAGTGCATGGCTCAGTGGTAGAGACCCTAGAATCCCCCAGTGAGGGGCTGGGGGCGTGGCTCAGTGGTAGAGCCCCTGCCTAGAATCCCCCAGTGAGGGCTGGGGGCGTGCTAGAATCCCTTAGTGAGGGGCTGGGGTCGTGGCTCAGAGTGGTTAGAGCCCCTGCCTAGAATCCCCCAGTGAGGTGCTGGGGGCTTGGCTCAGTGGTAGAACCCCTGCCTAGAATCCCCCAGTGAGGTGCTGGGGGCTTGGCTCAGTGGTAGAACCCCTGCCTAGAATCCCCAGTGAGGGGCTGGGGGCGTGGCTCAGTGGTAGAGCCCCTGCCTAGAATCCCCCAGTGAGGGGCTGGGGGCGTGGCTCAGTGGTAGAGCCCCTGCCTAGAATCCCCCAGTGAGGGGCTGGGGGCGTGGCTCAGTGGTAGAACCCCTGCCTAGAACTCCCCAGTGAGGGGCAAGGGGTGTGGCTCAGTGGTAGAGCCCCTGCCTAGAATCCCCCAGTGAGGGGCTGGGGGCGTGGCTCAGTGGTAAAGCCCCTGCCTAGAATCCCCCAGTGAGGGGCTGGGGTGTGGTTCAGTGGTAGAGCCCCTGCCTAGAAACTATCAGTGAGAGGCAGGGGGCGTGACTGTTGCTAACCTGTAGGTGGGTCCAGGTTCAACCCCAGGAGGAAGAAAGCAGTTCTCCTTGTCTAAGCTTGTTACAAACCCAGGTGGCCCCTGAGCAGTAAGTAGTTAATGATCCTTCCCTAGGAAGGTCTCAGAGATCCCATCCAAGGGCCATTATTCCTCAGATCACAGAACACCTCCATTCATCTGAATTCTCATCAGACGCCAGGAGTGTGGGTAGTATTTGTGGTTTTCCAGCTGGTTAGGCTGACTCCCTGACACACTGGTGTGTGGCGGTTCCTTGGGGGATGGTGTGCCAGTCTGGCCTTGTCTCAGCCGTGACTTTCAATCATCATGGTGTTCAAGGGGAGGGAACCTAGAGCGGGAGCTCGCCACTAGGCACCAGGCATTTCTTGCCTTTTACAGTGTTGGAAGTCCAGCTGGTTGGTGGTGTGTGCCTGTAAGCCACCCGGAGTTCCCTAATGGAGCTGAGGAAGGGTTGTAAGTTTGAAGCCAGCCTGAGCTACAATGAAACCTTCATATAGCTACACCGAAGCTATGATGGAGAGAGGGGGGGGGGAGGGGAGGGAGAGAGAAGAAAAAATCTACTTAGGGGTAAAATAGCATCTCCAGGATTTACTTAAAAGCTAAGAAGGGCTGGACAGATGGCTCTGTGGGTAAGAATGCTTGCTGCTCTTGCAGAGGACCTGAGCCGCGGGTCAGGCAGCTCACAACCTATCCTGGAACTCCAGTTCCAAGGGATCCAGGTCCCTCTTCTGGCCTCTGAGAGCACGGCACTCAGGTGCAGCTCCCTGCCACATACATACACATAAATAAAAATAAGGTTATCCTGGGCTACATGAGACTCTGTTGAGAAAACAAAAAAAAAAACCAAAAAACAACAAAGCAAAACACAAAGGGGAACTAGGAGATGGATGGGACATTTGTCTGGAACTGCTGAGTACAGCTGGGGCTGCAGCCCAGCAATAAAGTGCTTGCCTTGTGCACTTCACGCTCTGGGTTTAAGTCCCAGCACTGAGTATGTGTGCATGCGTGCGTGATATACTATAAGGACAAACATTGTTCATTTTAGCACACCAGAGACTTAAGGCTATTTTGTGTGACCATCCACTCCAATGACTGCCATACAGGTGGTCAAAGTTCACAAAATAAAAATATAAAACAAAGCAGAAAGAAAAAAAAGAGGCCTGAAAGACTGGTTCAATTCCAGCAGCCATATGGCAGCTTACAACAGGAAGTAACTCCAGCCCCAAGGAATCTGATGCCCTCTTCTGGCCTCTCCAGGCACTGCATACATCACTGGACTCTTACACACATGCAGGCAAAGAACACCCATAAAACAGCAAAAACTCTTGCTGCTCTTGCAGAGGACTGGAGTTTGGTTCCCTGAACTCAAGCTGAACTCTTCTGGTTCCTTCAGGTGCGCTCACGCATGTGCACACACACACATAATTAATAAACAAATAAACCTTAAAAAAGAAATATACCCTTCATTTTAAAAACAAGAAAGATAAGCACCGTGAGGCTCCTTCTGGGCCAGGGTACCCTGGCTTCTTGTCCAGCTGTCCTATACACACAGCGTGAAACGTTTCCAGTGACTTTTTATTAGTAGTTGCATCATGATTCAGGGTCCCAGGGTAGGGACCATCATATGCCGAGGTCCCCTTTCTATCCGGGGAGAAGGTCAAAGAACAGAGGAGAGGTGGGCAGGGCCAGGTCAGATCTTCCCAGGAAATGTGCCTTCTGCTATGCGGTCATCCCAGGCTGAGACCTGTAAAAGACAACTGGAGTAACTCCCCCGTGCCAACACCATAGGGTGGACTTCTTGTTTTCCCACTTTGCCCACCAGTGCATGTGGCCACCAGACGACCACAGGCAGGAAAGCCAAGGGTAAGCAGTAGCTGTTCCTGCAGAGAACCTGGTTTGGCTCCCAGCACGCTCATCAGGGAGCTCACAACTGCATGTAATCAAAGCCAAGTGATCTGAAACGGGCTGGTTTCCTTGGGTATCTGCATTCACATGTACATAGCCACAGATACCCCCACATAATACAACTCTCCGTGAGTGTGTGTGTGTGTGTGTGGTGGTGTGTGTTGGTTTTTTGAGACATGGTTTCTCTCGTAGTCCTGGTTGTCCTGGAACCTGCTCTGTAGACTAGGCTGTCCTTGAACTCAGAGATCAATGTGCGCACGCTTCCTGAGTGCTAACCACCACCACTGCCTGGCCACAGCAGTAATTTTTTTTTAATATGCGTACACTGTCGCTGTCTTCAAACACACCAGAAGAGGGCATTGGATCCCATTACAGATGGTTGTGAGCCACCATGTGGTTGCTGGGAATTGAACTCAGCGCCTACCTTTGGCAAAGCAGTCAGTGCTTTTAACCGCTGAGCCATCTCTCCAGCCCCTCAACAGTATTTTTAAAGATTTACTTATTTGGTAGCGTCTGTGTTTAATCCCAGCACTTAGCAGGCAGAGGCAGGTAGATCTCTGTGAGTTCAAGGCCAACCTGGTCTACAGGCCACACAACCAAACTCTGTTTTGAAACTGTAATTAACACTGTATGTTGTCAGAATAGATAAAACAGACAGACAAACAGACAACCTCGGTGTGCTGGAGAGTTTTCTGTCAATTTGATACAAATTAAAGTCATAAGAGGGGGAGGGCCTGCCGGGCGGTGGTGGCGCACGCCTTTAATCCCAGCACTTGGGAGGCAGAGGCAGGCGGATTTCTGAGTTCCAGACCAGCCTGGTCTACCGAGCGAGTTCCAGGACAGCCCAGACTACACAGAGAAACCCTGTCCGAAAAAAAAAAAAAAAAAAAAAAAAAAAAAGGGGGGAGGTTCAGGCGGTGGTGACGCCTTATCCCAGCACTGAGAGAGAGCGGATTCTGAGTTCAGGCCAGCTGTCAGTGATCCAGTAGCAGAGCCTACACAGAAAACCTGTCCCGAAAAACCAAAAAAAAAAAAAAAAAAAAAAAAGGGGGGGGAGGATCTTTAATTAAGAAATGCCTCCATAGCAGGTATAGAGTTGTACCGCCTTCGATCCCAGCACTCAGAAGACGAAGACAGGAGGATCTCTGAGTTCAAGCCAGTTCAGTCTGGACCAGCTAGAGCACACAGAAAAACCTAGTCTTGAAAAAAACAAACAAATAAACAACAACAAAAAGGAAATGGCTCCGTAAGATCTGGCTACAAGGCATTTCTTAATAGTGATTGATGGGTGAGGCTCAGCTCACTGTATGAAGGCTACGCCTGGCCTGGTCGTCCCGGGTTCTATAAAATAGCAGGCTCAGCAAGCCCAAGGAAAAAGCCAGCAAGCAGCACACATCCCGGCCTCTGCATCAGCTCCTCTCCAGGGTCCCGCCCCTTAAGGTCATGGTGTTTATCACAGCAACAGTAAGCCTATCTAAGACACTAGGCGTTTATTGACAACGAGGCTGCTCTATGATCTAGCACAAAGAATAACAGCTTGTGTATTCAGTAATGAAAGATGCCACACACAGAGAGATCTGTGTTCATCACAGAGGCTGATGGGAAGGCCCGCATCAAACTGCTAACATTCCCGTGAATAAACACCATCGGTGGACTTACCCAGTTGGAAATGATCTGTTTTTATTACATTTGTGAATGTGTGTGTTTGTGTGTGAAAGAGAAGAGAGACGGAGAGGAGAGTCGGAGAGACAGATAGGACCAATGAAGGAGCTGTTCTCTTCTGTCATGTGGGTCCTAGGGATCCACTTTGGGTGCAGGCTTGACAGCAAGCACCTTTCTCCACTGAGTCCTTTCGAGCTCTCACATTTATCAGTGAGAGGTTGACTCGGCAGATAAAAGTATGGACAATGGAGCCTGCAATCTTACTGCAAGGGACTAGACCCTCACACACCAGCACCACTCTGTCAGAAAACCTGCTGGCCGACCACAGGCCAGCACCAAGCTCTGTCCTATCTGCAGCAAGCTACCGGACAATAGCACTTCTGTTCAGCGGCAGTAGGGACGGGCACAGGACGCGGGCACAGGATGCGCCTCCCGTAGCTGGCTTCATCTACATCCCACACACGGCCTTCATTGGCCATAGTTCTCTCCTAACTTCTTTTTTTTTTTTTTTTTTTTTTTTTGGTTTTTCAAGACAGGGTTTCTCTGTGCAGCCCGGGCTGTCCTGGAACTCACTCTGTAGACCAGGCTGGCCTCGAACTCAGAAATCCGCCTGCCTCTGCCTCCCAAGTCCTAGGATTAAAGGTGCGCGCCACCACCGCCCAGCCAGGCTAAGTTTTGATTTAAGAGCTGGAGAGAGAGCTCAGAATTAAAGAGCACTGGCTGTTCTTGCAAAGTCAATTCCCAGCAGGAACATGGCGCTGATTATAGTCTGTGACTCCATTTCCAGGGGATCTCCTGCCCTCTTCTGGTCTCTGAGGGCACTGCATGAACATGGTGCACAGACATACAAACTGACCAAACACCAAACACATAAAAATAAAGATAAATAAAACTTTTAAAAAATTAGATATTTAAATGACCATTTACAGCAAACCAAGGGAGCTGGAAAGATGGCTCAGTGGTTAAGAACACCCGCTGTGTTTGCAGAGGATCCAGGTTTGATTCCAGCACCAAAATGGTGGCCTATAACCAGTGGTAACCATGGGATCCATGCATCCTTTTGACCTTCATGGACACCAGGCATACAGCTGGTACATGCACATAATGCGGGCAAAACATTCTTACCCAAAAAATGAATTTTTAGAAATCTAAAAAACAAAAACCCCCAAAAAACAAAAACAAAAAACCCCAAAACACCCAAAAAACCAAACAGACAAAAACCACCAACCCAAAACATACACAAAGAAGCCATAGGCAGGACAGCACTCTTACAATCCCAGGACTTAGAAGTAGAGACAAATGATCAGAGGTTCAAGGTTAGCTTCAGCTATCAGGCAAGCTTAACACCAAACCTCAACAAAAGCACTGACCTAACTACTGACTGACAGTAACCTCAACAAAAACTAAGACAAGGCACAATGACCTTTGGCAAATTACCCTTTATCTTAATAGTCCCACTTCACAAAACAAAAAAACAAAAACAAAACAAACAAGGGGGTGGCGGGGGAGAAATCGTGGAAACAGAAGGAAAAACGTTTCCTGCCATGGATTTACTCCCCCAAAGACCAAGTCCAGCTAGAGGGCAGAGAGGATTTCATATTTGGTTGCTTGTTGTTTTTTGAGTTTCTCTGCCTAGTCCTGGCTGTCCTGGAACTCACTCTGTAGACCAGGCTGGCCTAGAACTCAAGAGATCCATTTGCCTCTGCCTCCCGAGTGCTGGGATTAAAGGCGTGCGCCACCACGCTTAGCTAAGGATTTTTTTTTTTTTTTTTAAATTCTCTGATGATAAAGGCTACCCAATAACTAAGTAAAGAAAAAAACAAAAATAAACAAAAAAACAAACTACAACCCTGTGTGTTAACTCAGACCCCCAATCTCAGCACTCAGGAGGCAGGTGCTGGCAGACTATGGTGAATTCAGGGCCAGCCTGGGCTACCTATAAGTTTAGTGCATTGTTAGATGTTGTTCAAAAAAAAAAAAAAAGTAAAATTCAGAGCGTGGGCCATATGTGTATAAAGTTGCAAGCAAACACACACACACCACCACGCACGCACGCACCAGAAGCAGCAGCAGAGGTGGAGGAAGAAGAGGAAGAAAAGGACCTGTATCCAGTTACTTTAAAAATTTTACTAAAACAACAAAACAAAACCACCCCGAACCCCCAAAACAAAACAAAACACCCAAAACTAAAGTGTTTTGTTTGTTTGTTTTTTAGGGAAACTAAATGTTTTCTATTAGGGAAAATAAAGGTGGTTGGACAAACTGATTCAAATGCTGAGTATGGGTACTGACCTTTGTCCCCACAAACACATACACTAAGATTAGAAATGTCTTAAACACTCACACACACAGGTCTGGGGAGATGGCTCAGCACTTAAGAACCTTGCTTGCTGCGTGGTGGTGCACACCTTTAATCCCAGCACTTCGGAGGCAGAGGCAGGCAGGTTTCTGAGTTCGAGGCCAGCCTGGTCTACAGAGTGAGTTCCAGATAACCAGGGTTACACAGAGAAACCCTGTCTCAAAAAAACACAAACAAACAAACAAAGAAACAAAAAACCACAGTCAAGTGGTAGAGGCACACACCTTTAATTCCAAAAATCAGGAGGCAGAGGCAGGAAGATTTCTGAGTTCGAGGCCAGCCTGGTCTACAGAGTGAGTTCCAGGACAGCCAGAGCTATACAGAGAAACCCTGTCTCAAAAAAAAAAAAAACAAAAACAAAAAACAAACAAACAAATGAAAAACCAAACAAAAGCCCCAGAGCAGCTGGAGACATGGAACTGGCTGAGAGCTCAGACTTTAAGATCGGTCGTCGATCTTGAGGACCCGCGCTCCCGTGGTGGCTCAACTCTAGTCTGGGAGATTCCATGCCCTCTTCTGATCTCTGCTGCACCAGACCAGCAATGTGGAGCGTAGACATACATGTGGACAAAACATCCACACACAAGTAAGATAAAGTATAACTGAGGTGTCTTAAATATGATCATCAAAAGAGGAACAAAATAAAAAGGATTTATTTATTATTTAAATATATGATCTTAAAATTTCTATAACATACGGAGGGGGAAGCAAGACCCAGTGGCAGTTGGGTATGTGGCCTCGTAGGTAGACTGCTTGCCTCGCAGGCAGGGAGCATGGGGTCCATCCAGCATTGCTCCAGACAGGATGTGGTGGCTTGTAACCCCAGGTCTTAAGAGGCTGAGGAGGGATTGCAGGAGTTCAAGGTCATTCTTGACCACAGAGCAAACTTGGAAGACACTCTAGACTTTGTAAGACTCTGGCAACCACCACCCCAGAGGTCAAAGCAAATCACAGAGCAGAGTACCTAGTATGAGGGGCTAGAGAGATGACTAAGCATACCTGTTGCTCTTGCCAAGGACTCAGGCTCTATTCCTAGCTCACACATGGTGGCTCACAACCATTTGTAACTACAGTTCCAGACCAAAACCCTCTACTTACTGCCACAGGCACTAGCACATACATGGGTGCTGTATATTTCTCTCTCTCTCTCTCTCTCTCTCTCTCCCTCTCCCTCTCTCTCTTCACACACACACACACACACACACACACACACGTTTTAAAAAAAATGTTAGGGTTTTCGAGTAGCCCATCACATTCTGAGTGCTAGGGTTTCAGGTATGCTACCACTACACCAAATTAAACGTCACATTTTGATACTAAGACATGTTTGGGTTTTTTTTTTTTCGCCCCCTAGTATTTCTAGACAGAGTTTCTCTGTAGAGCACAGGCTGTCCTGGAACTAGCTCTGTAGACCAGGCTGGCTTCGAACTCACAGAGATGCACCTGTTGGTGTTTCTATTTCTGAACTGCGTGTGAGTGTTATACTCACTCCCTCAGTTCTTACAGAGGTCGAGCATCTCTCGTGTCCGACAGTCGGCGGGGCCCTCTGAGTTCACGAATGAGAGTAATGTGGCAGTGTAAAATACTGAGCAGAGTCTCAGCCCGACAGTGCCGGCAGCACCATGTCCTGGCTCTGTGGAGGTGTCTACTGAACAGAGAGGAGTGAAATGGCATGTCTGAGATTTGTTCTAGAGCACAGGGAAGAAGAGAAAGAAAAGAGGCATATGGAGAAACGAGGCCTAACTACATGCATGACCACCGTGTTAGTATCTGAGAGGCTGTGGCAGAAGGATCATGAGTTCGATGCCAGCCAGGACTACACAGCAAGACCTTCTCTTAAAGGCCCAGAGGGATAGTGCTTGCCACGTAAGCCTGACAACCTGAGCTTGATCCCTGTGAGTGCGGAAGGGAAAACCTGACTCCAGACAGCCGTCCTCTGTTCTTTGCATGTAGATAGTGGTGCATCTCTACTCAGCTACAGAGATCACTCGCACAATAACACATTAAAAAAAGCTATAAAGAAAAAAAGTGCAAATCTCTGCATTACTATTCAGTCTGGATGATGGACATATTTTGGATCATGGAATTACTGTCTACCTTCTTTTTTTTTTAAACTAAGAATTATTTATTTATTTTATGTATGTGAGCACACTGTAGCTGTCTTCAGACACACCAGAAGATCCCATTACAGATGGCTGTGAGCCACCATGTGGTTGCTGGGAATTGAACTCAGGACCTCTGGAAGAGCGGTTACTGCTCTTAACCTCTGAGCCATCTCTCCAGCCCTTACTTTAAAAACAAAAAAGATTTTTGTCAGGCATGTCTTTAATCCCAGCACTCAAGAGGCAGAGGCAGGTGGATCTCTGTGAATTTGAGGCCAGCCTAGTTTACACAGCTAGTTCCAGGACAGTCAGCACTACACACAAAGAGAAACCCTGTCTTGAAAAACAAAAACAACAAAACAAAACAAAACAAAAAAAAAAAAAAGAAGAAAGAAGCCGGGCCGTGGTGGTGCACGCCTTTAATCCCAGCACTTGGGAGGCAGAGGCAGGCGGATTTCTGAGTTTGAGCCCAGCCTGGTCTACAGAGTGAGTTCCAGGACAGCCAAGGCTACACAGAGAAACCCTGTCTTGAAAAACCAAAAAAAAAAAAAAAAAAAAAAAAAAAAGAAAGAAAAAGAAGTACCTTATTTTTAATTATGTATGCATGTGTATGGCTGTATGGGTGTGTGCACACGAGTGCAGTGTCCTTGGATCTCACATTTGACATGGGATGCTCTAGTGGTTACAGGTGTGGGTGCTGGGAACCGGACTTGGGTCATTATGAACAGGAAATGCTCTTTACCTCAGCCTCTAATCCCCCAGCGTATGTGCAACTTACACATGCTCACGGGCTCATGGTCTAAGGAGCCAGGACCCACATCTGTAACGACTGGCTGTCCTGGCCACGAACTCAGAGAGCTCTGCTTGCATCTGCCTCCCAAGAGTGCTGAGATTTAAAGGTGAGGGCCACCAGCTCCCACACCAAGTCTGTGTTTCCTCAGTGCACGGGCAAGGCAGATCCAGGGCGTGGTCTTGGGCTGAGGGCCCTCCCGGAGGAGGTATCAGTGATGCTGCATGGCTGGTTCTACCCCAGCCCTTGGAGATGAACTCTCATTAGTCACCATGCTCTTCTCTGCTAGGTCGCCACCTGAACACCCAAGGGTCCCACCGGGAGGCACATACCCATGACACGGGGCAGAGGGACTTGTACACACGCCGGTACCACTCACACACGGAGACGTCGCCCCCCTTTGCTGTCATCGCCTTCTCGCAGCGGTGGAAGTCTGTGAAGATAAGAGGTTCAGGATCAACCATGACTATGTACATTTTTAATATGCACACACACACACACACACAATGCATACATAATTCTTCAAAAAAAAAATAATGTTGAGACCAAAGTTTATGACCTTGACAGCTAGTTTAAGGGGTCTGGGCCCTCCAGAGGGTACGTCCACAGTGAAGGAAACCAGGCTGGTATGCATAGGTCCCCAACTTCCCTTGTGAGGCTGGAGAGACATGGGAGAGCCAGTTGAGGCCCACTATGGTACTTTGCTTACCCAGGTAGTTCTGCCAGCAGTTCTTAGTCTGGTTCTGGTTTGGGAAGCGGCTGTCAAAGGGGGCGGTTTTGTAGTTCTTGATTTTAGTCTTGATGTCTTCAGCCATCCTGACTCCTGGATGCAAACAGAGTGGGAACATTGGCAACCATTCAGGAGGTGCCTGGGCACGGGGACGTCAGACCAACGAGGCCCAGGGGGAGAAGGCCAGAGCAGAAGAACAGGTTGAATGTGAATAAGCTATCATTTCCTCCTTCTCAACAAACACAGAAAGATGAAGGGTAGGGAAAACCCATATATCCGAGTTCAGAAGCCACAGTAGGGCTGGAGAGAGTTCTCCTTGCCAAAACCAATCTTCATCTTTAACTCTCACTGTGTGCACAGTACACACTATGTGTATTCTATACATACCTACCCCATGGCCACTCTAAAAGGTATTACTACCTCTGTTGTCTACACAAGGGACAGGGTGTCTAAATGACTTTCCAAGGTCACACAGTACCCAGTGATAATGATGCTTCATCCATCACCAGCAAAAGCACTACAAGGATTTTCTGGTATCACCAGAAAGTTTTCTGGTGTCACACACTCATCAGGGGTCCAACGAACTCAAAACTTTTCTCAGAATATGCCTAAATGCATTGCAGAATTACCTAAGATGACCCCCCCCCCCAAAAAGCTCAAAGGACTTATCAAGTACAATTGGAGGTACCCATGAACGAAGATTTGCCACCCTTGCAACTAACATGTGTCAGCTATCTGTGATGTTGACTGCTGACAATGGCCCATGTTGCCAAATCTATTGAAGTTGCTGCCTCCATTCCTAATGGAAGTAAATATTGCAATTCGATTAGAGGTTAATAAAACCACCATGCAACTCCCCTTTAAGCACTCAAATACTTTAGCTCCTTGAATTTCACTGACTACCCAGGGCTTTGATATGTCTGAAGAGCCGACACTGTCAACATCACCGATGAGAGAAACCGTCTCTATTCTATCTGGGGGTCCTGGATGCCATAGGGGTGCGAAAGCCAGTCCCAATTGAAGTGGTCCAAAGAAGTGGGGTACTTGGGCAGTAGAACAGGTTCACTGGGGAGGCAGGGTGGGCATGGGGTATTTAACAGACTCAATGTCGGAAGTAATTTTGGACAATATCTCGAGTTTTGTGAGTTGATCAAATATGATGCTGAGGGCAAAGGAACGAGTCAAGGCCTTGGAACGCGGGTGGCCACGCCTGTGAGCCCGCGACTAAAAGCACCACAGTCCGATTTACTGGGTCCAAATCCTAACTGCCTTATAGCCGTGGCTAAGGTGCTTCACACTCCAGCCCCAGCACTGTCAAAGGGGATAATGGCAGGCCCTCGCTCGTAGGGCTGGAGGATGGAGTAATAGAGACTGCTTGGAAAGCGATCTAGCATCCTGGAGAAAGGCGGTTATAAAGGTTAGCTCTAGGACCCCGCGCCCGGGACAACCGGAAGCTTCTTCCTGGCGTCAGGGAAGCCCCTGGGCGCTTCTCTGCCACCGACAAGGTTCTTCCAGGATCCCGACCCTTTACACTCACCTAAAGACTGTCCTGGAGTGGCGATACTTCAATGTGACCCTTAGCAAAGACACTAATGTCAGACGGGAAGCGGAATTCCGACTGGCCGGAAGCTGCGAGAAGAGGAGCCGAATTGGGTCCTCCCAGCTGCTAGAGGGGCCTCGGGAGGCGTGCCCGGAAGCCGCTCCGACCACGCCCACTTCTAAGGAGGCCCGACTTCCTATTATGCAAAATTACTGTTTATTATTGTTACTGGTCCAGTTGGGATCCTGCTTTGCTCTTAAAAGGCTCCTGAGGTTCTATTATGGGTTATTGTCACCTGCCTGTCCTTCCCACAGGAAAAAGAGTGAGACTGCGGAGTGGAAATGGGAAAATGTCCCAGATAATCTGTGTTTTGAGACAGGACTTCGATATATAGCTCTGATTGGCCCCGAACTTTTTGATCCCAGATTCCAGAGTGCTAGGATAACAAGCGTTTACCCCTTGAATCGCAAGTTATTTGTGAATTTATGTTTGTTTATTTGGGTTTTTGAAATAGGGTATCTTAGTTTGTGTTTTATTGCAGTGAAGAGACTACGTGACTATGGCAACTCTATTTTTTTTTTTTTTTGGTTTTTCGAGACAGGGTTTCTCTGTGTAGTCCTGGCTGTCCTGGAACTCACTCTGTAGACCAGGCTGGCCTCGTGCGCCCACCGCCGGCGACTATGGCAACTCTTATAAAGGAAAACAATTAAGGGCTGGCTTACAGTTTCATGTTTCACCCATTATCATTATAGTGGGAAGCAATGTGGTGAATTGCTCTGTCCCTCAAGGGTGGTGTTTCAGCTGATATTCTGCATAAACTGGAATCCTGAAGAAGTAGGTTCCAACAGATGTGCTGGCAAAGTACCTGTCCCTTCTTCCATTGTCCTTATATAGGCCTCCAGCAGAAGATATGGTCCAGATTAAAGGGGTGCCTCAAGATTGGGATCAAAATCTTGAGTCATCCTACCTTGAGATCTGGATCAAAAGCCTGTGTGTGTCTTCAGCCTTAAGGTCCAGCCATGTTGTCTTCCTGCCTCAAATCTGGATCACAGGTATGCCCTATGTTTTTGGATTGTAGTTCATTCCAGATATAGTCAAGTTGATAATCAAGAGTAGCCACCCACACAGGGTTTCTCTGTGTAGCCTTGGAAACTCTATCTATCTATCTATCTATCTATCTATCTATCTATCTATCTATCTATCTATTCATCCATCCATTCCATCCACCCACCCATCTCTCCATCCATCCATCCATCCATTCATCATTCCATCTATCTATGGCTGTCCTAGAACTCACTCTATAGGCAAGGTGGCCTTAAATTTAGATCTGCCTGCCTCTGCCTTCCCAAGTGCTGGGATTAAAGGCCCGAACCACCAGTGCCCAACATTCACATATTGTGGAGTATCCATCAGAGAAGACTGCTCAGACATGGGTTTAAGTTAATAGAAAGTTTTTATTAGCTCTCCAGCGATTACGCCAGGTGTTAGGGATCTAAGCACTAAGCCTTTTTAGGATAAATTTTTACACATAAAACGTGTATTCTGGATTGACATACTTCAGTTCACAAGAACAGCTAGCTGGGCAGTGGTGGCACATGACTTTAATTCCAGCACTTGGGAAGTAGAGGCAGGAGGATCTCTGAGGCTAGCCTGGTCTACAGAGTGAGTTCCAGGACAGCCAGGGCTACACAGAGAAACCTTGTTTATTTAAAAAAAAAAAAAAAAAAAAAAAAAAGGCACTGCTGAAGAAAACACAAACTCCTTACCTTCTCAGGCCCTAAGAGCTTTGTTAGAAGATGAAGAATGAACTGGTCTATCCTGCAGTCTCATTCATCACTGTATCAAACACCACTGCCTGCTCATTACTGTTCTCAAACCCCAGAAATCACAATTCACACATTCAGGCAGCTGAGAGTCCTGTACTGGTTGGAGGAAACTTTAGGAATTAACCTTTGGGTCTGATGGAAAGAGTTTCATGGGAAAGTGGCTACTGTATCATTCTTATCATAGAATTTTTTTAAAAAGTTGTTCATATAGCCTGCCAGACATATCAAGCAATCCAGTGTGTTTCTGCCTTTGCCCCACACACTCAGGTCCTTCAGCCTGGATTATCATAGTAGGTTCATTTCCTGCATCTCAGCCTCCCTGCTGTACCAAACTCTGCACTCTCTGCCCTAAGGATACCTTTACCACTTCAGTTATTACCGCTCAGCCAGAACTCATTCCTTGCTTCTGGCGTAACTAGTCTAAAACTAAAGTCCATAGAAATGACTCTCACTTCCCATCTCCTCATCACTCCCTGAGCTCAGCACCCTAGTTCAGCTGCTCCCTAAGCACACAGCCTGGCTTTCCCTAGCTTTTTTGGTTTTTTAAGATTTATTTATTTTAATGTATGTGAGTACACTGTAGCTATCTTCAGAAGAGGGCATCGGATCCCATTACAGATGGTTGTAAGCAACTATGTAATTGCTGGGAATTGAACTAAGGACCTTCGTTAGGACAGTCAGTGCTCTTAACCACTGAGCCATCTCTCCAGCCCCTTCCTTCCCCTTGCTTTTGCACTTGGTCCTCCCATTAGTTTGAATGTTCTGCCTATAGATGACTCCTCTTCTCACCTCATTTGAGGCTTTGGTTTGTAAATTCTGCTGAATGGACAGAAACGTGCATGCAAATGAGGGGCAGTTAGGGACTAGGAAAGGGTGGTGTGAAAGAGAACTGCTTTCTTCCCTCATTGTAGCATGGCCTCTGAAGTTTCCCTTATATCACCTTCTGTGTGTGTGTGTGTGTGTATGATGCATGCATGCAAGTATGTATGTGTGCATGTATGTATGTGTGTGTGCATGTATGTATGTGTGCATGTGTGTATGTGTGCGTGTATGTGTGTGTGTATGTGTGGTGTATGTATGTATGTGTGTATGTATTGTGTGTGGTGGGAATGAGATGCACATGTCATTGCACATCTGTGGGAGGCAGAGCACAACTTGAGGATGTTGGTTCTTGTAGGGGCTGTTCTGATACTAAGGTCTTGTTCCCCACATGTTCTTGATCTGTCAGTAAAGAAGTCATGGGCCAATTGCTGAGTGGAAGGAATAGGCGGACTTTCGAGTCCCTGGAGGAAGCAGATGGTTGGATGCAAGGAGAGAAGAGACAGAGTTCATCATGCTTCTGAGAAGAATTTGTGACCAGTCATGTGAGATCTTGGGTGGAGTGGCAGCCTGTAGCTGCTCCTACAGGGAACCATCAGGAGTGTTTAGCTGGGACTAGATGTAGGGGCGGAGCTAAGTATATTAAATAAGAGCATGCTTTTCCAGGTGGGAGATAGTAGCACCCAGCAATTGTGTGAAGGCAAGTTGAAATTGAACAGCTATGTGTGTCTGTGTCTTTTATCCGTAGATTCAAGGGAAGCTTGAAGGGTGGGGGCCAGTAGCACAGCCCATTCCAGAAGCTTAGGCAGGGTAGCAAAGCTACACACAACAGGTTCTTTCTTTCGACCGTCTAGGTCCCTGAGGTCAAATTTAAGTTGTCGGGCTTGATAGTTGGTGCCTTTACACGCTCTGTCATCTTGCTAGCCTCTACAGACTTCTTTGATCCAGTGTCTAGACCTAACTGGTACAGGAGCATCCATCATAGTCTCTTGGCATTGCGATTATTTGTGGAGTCATTTGTTTATATAACACATCCATCCCTTTCAGTATCTTCCTAAGATCTAGATCCCGTCACTGCTTATATGCCACTGTGCCTGTTCCAAGTGCCTTGGAGAGACACCATTGCCTATGGATCCTTTGTAAAATGACCTCTCTCCACCCATATGCACATTTCTGAACAGCACTGTAAGATCTTGCATGTTGCTGGGCAGTGGTGGCACATGCCTTTACTCCAGCCTTCAGAAGGCAGAGGCAGGTGGATCTCTGAGTTCGAGGCCAGTCTGGTCTACAGATAGAGAGACTTCCAGGACAGCAAGGGCTGCACAAAGAAACAGTGTCTTGAAAACAAACAAACAAACCAAAAACCAGACCAAACAAAGCAAAGATAGAGCATTTTCACTAAGTCACCTCCTAGGTCTGCCTTTCCCACTCACTGTAGAAACAAGGACTTTGGCTAGACAGTAATGGCACATGCCTTTAAATCCCAGCACTCGGGTGGCAGATGAAGGCAGACCTCTGTGAGTTTGGAGCTAGCCTGAACTACAGAGTGAGTTCCAGGCCAGCCAGGGATACACAGAGAAAGCCTATTGTCAAGCCTTAACAAGTCCAGTTTTGCAGATAGAGAGATGATTCAGCAGCTAAGAGCACTGACTGCTCTTCCAGAGGTCCTGAGTTCAGTTCCCAGCAACCACTCGGTAGCTCACAACAGTCTGTAATGGGATCCGATGTCCTCTTATGGTGTGTCTGAAGAGAGCGACGACAGTCACAGTGTACTCACATATCACATACATAAAATAAATAAATCTTTTTTAAACAGTCCAATTTCTTTAAAGGTTTCCTATACAGAACAGACAGACCGTAGACCCTACAGAGATTAGTTTAGTACCCCAAACTAATCCCAAATTGAGAGGTGCAGAAGATGCAAAGAGAGCAAAGGCAGAGGGAAGTGATGGGATCTAGATACCTAAGGAAGGAAGGGCTGGGAAAACTGACAGGGAGGGGCAAGGACTTTGTAGCTTATGGGTTCCTAGTGGAGAGGGCGTCTGGTCTGTCCTCCCTCCTGGATCCTCTTAGGACTAGCCTGTAGCTCAGGCAGCTCTAGAGGCCCTAATTTTACAATTCTCCTGCCTCAGTCTTCTGAATGCTGTGAAATTAGTGGCCTTCATCATTCAGGCCCATAGACTCCTAAAGACAGAGGGGGGGGTCCGGATATCTGAATCTAGGTGGAGCCTGAAATGTCGGGGTGCACATTTAGGCTCCCTTGACAGGTCAAGTAGGTGTCAGT
Source organism: Mastomys natalensis (assembly GCA_021653895.1). NCBI lineage: Eukaryota > Metazoa > Chordata > Mammalia > Rodentia > Muridae > Mastomys > Mastomys natalensis. The sequence goes on from JAJTUV010000944.1 coordinate 541,362, forward strand.
GGAAAAGAAACAGACACGCAGGTTCGACAGGTGGGTTTTTTTTTTTTTTTTTGGCCTTCTGCACCTGGCAGGTGCCCCATATCATCCTGATAGGCGAGGACAGGCACACGTCCCCGAAGCGGTATGTGTACTTGCGCCCACCGCTCTTGAGCACGATGTCGCGGCGGTAATAGTAACGTAGACTCGGCTCAGCTTCTCATTAATTCATTCCCGGCTTTCTCTTGCGCTCGCCCCACAGCCGGGCCACCTAGGACGCAGTCTTGAGGTCAGAGGGACCAAGGTCTTAGCTGCTATGGGCGGGGCGGATCTTAGTCCTGATGGGCGTGGGGGGTGTGAGTGGGTGGGGCGGGGCTGAGAACAGGTAAGTGAGGCTTGCCGGACAAGGGAGCTGTCTCACCTCTTTGGGGTCGCACAGCTGAAACTCCCGGTTATTGCCCGTCCAGCGGATGCAGCTGCTGCGCGCCCGGTCGTGGAGCAGCTCCAGGAGGAACTGCCACAGCTGAATGGGACCTGAGAGATAGAGGCGGGTGAACGCCGGGCTTCACAGAACACGCTGCTGCGACGAACCTAGTCGGGGAGCCTTCACTTTGGAGGCTAAAAGGTTCAGGTCCTCCCAAGTTAGGACCCAGGAGTCCAGCTCTGTCCCTCCTCGAAGGTCTGTGAGTTCGGATCCCTCCATAGTAGAGACCCAAGAGCCAGTTTCGGGAGCCCCTGGCAGCCTGAACCCTATCTAGGAGATTTAGGAGTTTGGCCTCCCCACCTCGAAGACCCAGGAGTCCGGATTCTCCTTTTTCCTCACATAACCTAGGGGCCTACCTTTTTGTCCTCTTGGTCCTAGAAAGTGTCTGTCCTTTCACAGGATCCCTCTTCTGCTTTCCGATACAGAACCCCTGTCCTCTAGCTGGCAGTTTCCCGGATCCCACCTCTTTTAGTTACCCAGCCCCCACCCCCAAGGCATCCAGACCCAGTCCTAACCCGTTTGGTTTCACCTCTTCTGCAGTTTGCAGCCTCTTACCTCGGTGGTTAGTTTTGGAGTAGCGAGTCAATGTGGCTCTATCAGACTGCTGGCTCGATTTGGAGGTCGTGGTGAATGCTGGACTCTGGCGCCCCTCGAAAGGGATGCTGCATTCCTGCAGCCCCGTGTTCCACGTGGTGGTGTAGTCCGAACCCGCAGACCCGCCCCACGACATTTTATAGTCGCCCGCGCTTCCCCGCGCTCAGGCCATTGTCCCAGTAGGTGGCGCCACTGGGGCCCACAGAACAGTCCCAGCTGGCGGTGCTCCAGGCGGCCGGAGGGTGCGACCACGAGGGGACCCCTCCCGCCGAGGTGGCAGGATTCTGGCCGGTCGCCCCTTCAAAGCTGACGAAAGGGGAGGGGCTGGTGCCCAGAGGGGCGGGGCCTGGCGTCTGTGAAGCACAGCTCCACGGGTCTGTGCTGTTGCACCCCAGGTCTGTCCAGTCTCGTGACCACGGAAGGGGGTGAGCAACGGGCTCTGTGAGGAAGACAGACTTTAAATAAGGGGGTCCCAGGAGTCTTGGTCCCCCGCACCCTCGGGAGTTTTGACGCCTCCTATGGCCTTGAAGATGTAGGCGTCCCCAGTCTTAGTCCCGCTCTTTTGTAGACTAGTGGGTTTGAACTCAGTTCTGGTGTGTCAGGACCCCATTGCTTTTTCCCCACCTCCATTTTTCTACCACTTACCCGCCTCGAAAGGTACTTCTTCGTGAGGTAAAGCGGGGTTCCAGTCTAGCTCCGGGAACCCTAAGTTGGATGAGAGAGTTGAGTTTAGGAAAAATGTGGGCAATGACTTAGGGACCTCGGCCACCCACTTCAATCTCAAGAATCCAAACATGTCACTTCTTTCCCACTCAGCATCCTTGCGCCTTCTAAAAAGCCCAGGATGTCCCATTTTCCCCCAGCACACAAGGGGTTCAAGCCCAGCAACCACCTTTCCAGCAGCTTTCCACGTTCATCGGTGTGATCGGTGTGATCGGTGTGTCGTCTTGCAGGGCCACCTCAGGAAAATAGAAACCGAATTCTGCTCCTTCTGCGGGGCAACAAGGATGTTAAGGCCAGGTTAGGGTCAAGGGGCCCCGCATCCTTGGAGTCGTGCATACACTTTGTCCCAAACCACAGCAGCTTACCCAGTCCTGTCAGCTTGTCCCCAGGAGGCACTTCCTGTAGTGACGCCTCATCCCAGTTCCACAGGTCCATGGACGCTTGTTCTGACGGTTCTGATTGAGAGAGGAAAAGTTCCAAGGGTAATGGACAAGCTAGTGACATTAGGGTCCCAGGAATCTGATTGCAACCCTTGTTTCCCTCCGACCCAGAGTAGACTTCTGCAACCTCCTTCCCAGGAAAAGGAATATTGGTTTCCAGTCCCTTCTCCTTCTCTCAGACACTTAAATCCAGGCTCCCTGCGTCTTGGAGTTCCCAGGTCCTTCCTAGTTCAAATACCCAGGCATCCAGTCCCCAGTTCGTGGCTCACCTCTGGCAGGTTCCTTCTCTCCTAGCCAGGGGGGTCTCAGCCCCATTTCATACCATGCACCCTTCCCGGGGGGCCTGATAGGGGAGGGGGGAATTTTCCGAGACGTCAGAGCTGGGGGTCGCAGCTTGGGTCAAGTTGCAGGGATGGGGGCGTGGTCAAGCTGCACCCCTGCTTTAGGGATGCGCACTGGTGCCTGGAACGGTCCCTTTTCAGAGACAAATTGGGCTTGGAAAAGGACTTGGGCAGGGCAGGGATGGGGGTGCTGAGGTCTAAGGGGTGCTTACGGGGTAGTAGGGATGGGATGAGGGGCTTGGACAGGTTCCCCGTCTTGAGGATTTGGTGGTGTGACATGAAAAGTGGTGGGGGAGGAGGGTCTGGGGTCAGCTGGGCAGCTCTGGGCTTATCTGCAACAGGAAGAGGGATTTCCGGCCAGATGCCCCTTTTCCCTAGCATCTGCCTACGTCACAATCGGCAGGGTGACAGACAGCCAGATGGGTGGGGTGGGGGGGGAATACAACCCTCAATCCCTAGCAGGCACAGGGAGGGTGTCCTGAGCTACTACAGAATAATGGCGATCATAATCAAAATAACATCATCATGGGCGATGATAATAGTAATAGTAACCACTGACATTAAATGAGGGTCTGCTGGGTCCGAGAAGCCATGACAACGGGCCTTCATTTAATCTTCTTAAGGGGGAAGTGTTTTAAGGGGAAAGTTTATAAAGGGGGAAACTGAGGCATGCCTTCTCCCATTTCTTTTTCTGTTGGGGTTTCTGGGCTATAGCAGTCCTGAACAACTGGGGAATTTTGAATATGAACTGAATGTGAGTTATTGCATAATTTTATGTGTGGCAGTGATAGGTTTGGAAAGATATCTTTATTAGAAAGTGGAGACATTTAGGGATGAAGTGTTTTGTTTGAAGATTGTTTCAACTAATTCAGAAAAGAATCACATGCACAATGTGCAAAAATATTCAAACAATGTTTGGGACATAGCTATACCAAAAAGTATCTGCTTGTTAAGCTGAAACTCAGTAACTAGGCATCCTGGTTTTTTTGCTTGTTTTGTTTTAATTTGCTAGCCAGGCTAACCTTAGCTTCAGTAACTTTGGCCTCAGACAATGTAGATGTGCTCATTTTTCTAAATACTTGCTTAGTAAATATTAATATATAAAAATTATATATAAGTGCTGGGGAGTGGTGGCGCACGCCTTTAATCCCAGCACTTGGGAGACAGGCAGGCAGATTTCTGAGTTCAAGGCCAGCCTGGTCTACAGAGTGAGTTCCAGGACAGCTCGGGCTATACAGAGAAACCCTGTCTTGAAAAACCAAAAAAAAAAAAGATCTGAGGTCATTTTAAAATTTAATTTTAATATTAAATTTTTACTTACTGGCTGGACAATGCTGGCATACACATTTAATCCCAGCAATTGGGAAGTAGAGGCAGGTGGATCTCTGAGTTAGAGATCAGCACAAAGTGAGTTCCAGGACAGCCAGGGCTACACAGAGGAATCCTGTCTCAAAAAAAAAGAAAGAAAGAAAGAAAAGAAAGAAAGGGAAACCCCAAAAAACCAAATGCCAAAACAAAACCCCCACAAAACCACACCAACCAAACCAAAAAGAAAAACTTATTATAAATGAGTACATACTTGATATTAAAAGCATTTTTATTTCCAGACATGGTAGTGTATGCCTTTAACTCCAGCACTAGGTAGGCAGAGGAAGGTGGATCTCTGGGATTTCTTTTTTTTTTTTTTTTTTTTTTTTTTTTTTTTTTAGTTTTTTCAAGACAGGGTTTGTCTGTGTAGTCCTGACTATCCTGGAACTCACTCTGTAGACCAGGCTGGCCTCGAACTCAGAAATCTGCCTGCCTTTGCCTCCCAAGTCTGGGATTAAAGGTGTGTGCCACCACTGCCCGGCGGATCTCTGGGATTTCAATGCCAGTCTGGTCTACGTAGTGAGTTCCAGGGCTTACAAAGTGAGACTCTATTTAAAAAATAATAAATATATACAAGCATTTTTCTTTTATTTGTTCTGGCAAGTGCTCTACCACTTAGCTATAGCTCTACCTTTAACTTTATTATTGTCGTTGTTATGCATGTGCCAGGACGTGCATGTCGAAGTCAGAAGTCAGAAAACAACTTTGTGCAGTCTGTCTCTCCTTCTACCTACCTTCACATGGCTATGGGGATTGAACTCAGGGTTCAGACTTTCTGCCATGGAGCCAACTTCCCACCAAGCACACTCTCTCCTCCTCTCTCTCTCTCTCCTCTCTCTCTCTCTCTCTCTCCTCTCTCTCCTCTCTCTCTCCTCTCTCTTCTCTCTCCTCTCTCTTCTCCTTCTCCCTCTCCTCTCTCTCCTCTCCTCTCTCTCCTCCCTCTCCCCTCTCTCTTCTCTCTCTCCTCCCTCTCCCCTCTCTCCTCTCTCTTCCTTCTCCTCTCTCTCTCTCTCTCTCTCTCTCTCTCTCTCTCTCTCTCTCTCTCTCCCTCTCTTTCTCTCTCTTTCTCTCTCCAGAACAAGGTCTCACTATGTTGCTCCAGCTGGCCTCAAACGCACAGACATTTATTTCCATCTGCCTCCTGAGTGCTAGGATTAAAGGCATGTACCAGCTTGCTTGGTATTGGTTTGTAGCGTGTGTGTGTGTGTGTGTGTGTGTGTGTGTGTGTGTGTGTGTACATTGTTAGAGGTCACAGGACAGGCTGTGGGGTTATTACTCTCCTTCCACCACATGGATCCTAGGGATCAAATTCAAGTCAATAGGATTGGCCTCTTGTCTCTACCCACTGAACCACCCCACTCATCTAAACCCTTGATTTTTAGGGAGTGTTTGATTACACAGTTCATGCCGGCCTCAAATGGACGGTTGCACGCCTCTTTCCTCCTCTTCCTGGGTTCTAGGATTATAAGCGTGCACCATAGGCATGCCTAGTGCCTGTGGAAATCAGGTGGCATTGGATCCTCTGGAAATGAAGTTATGGACGGTTGTGAGCCACCATATGGGCACTGAGAACCAAACCCGGGTCCTCTGCAGGAGCAGCAAGAGCTCTGAGCCATCTCTCGAGGCCCTGCCCCAAATCTTTTTAATAGCCTCCAGAGTTAGCACAGCACCTTCATTCTTTAGTATTTGGGTGAGGGACGCAGTACAGTTCTTCCATTTTGCAGAGAAACAGAACGTCCAAAGAACAGTCTCTTGGGGCTATGCTTGGATCTAGAGTTGAGTGAGCCATGAACCCCTGGGGAGATCACTGATCCCCCTCTCAACCCCCAATTCATCCATCCTCCAGTGGCCTGAAGGGTCTTGTTGGCCTTCTTGCCCAGGTTTTCTTTCCCTGAGGCTGGCCTCCCCGTCTCCTGATTCTCTGTGGTCCCTAGCCCTGGATTCTTTCACTAGCCTGAGGCAACCTTGCCACTGTCTCTCCTAACAAGTCTCTCACTCCTGGGACACTCTGTGTCCTCCATCTCTCTGTACCTTGCTAGCCACTGTACTTTTACAGTTCCTACTCTGCCTAGCCTTCTCTGTCCCTATACCTCTGCTTGTTGTATCCTCTGTCCTTTGATCGTTGACAATCCCTTTTCCTGGGTCACCTTTCCATCTCCTCCCTTACTCTTTTAGTTGCAGGAAGAAAGGGGGTTCAGGGTAGGGAGGGCTGGCCACCGGGAGAAGGGAGCCTAAGGGTTTGGGTGCTGAGTAGTCCGGTCCAGGTGGCAGGGGCTAAAGGGCATTTCTGCCAGGGAGGGAGGCCCTCACCCCTGTGGCCAGACTGGAAAATGTGACGTCAGGGAGGGAGTTGTAATGTTAAGGGTGTGGGGAGACAGGAACAGAAGAAATTTGACACCTCTCCGGAGTGATCTTGCTGGAGAGTTTTGGCATTGTCTCTCCCCTCAAGCTCCAGTCTTCCTTAATCTGTTCCCTAATCTAGGGTTTTGATGGCTGTGTCCCTGGAAGACCTCCATTCCTTTTTCCTATATCCCAGCCCTGTACCTCTGCCTTTTGGCTTGGGTCTGTTCAGCTTTTAAAAAGTGGTGGGCTCTGGGCATTTCCTTCTGATCTTTTCCTTATTTCCTTTTCTTCCCTGCCCCTCCTCCCCCTTTCTTCTTGAGACATGGTCTCACTTTGTAGCCCTGGCTGTCTTGTAACTCGATAAGTAGCCCAGGCTGGCCTCAAACTCACCGAGATCCTCCTGCCTCTGGCTCCCAGTGCTGGGTCTCATTCTGCGGAACCCTCCCCAGTTCCTCACCCTTACAGGCATATGCCATCACCCTCAGCCCAGAAATTCTCATTTTGCAGGCTTTTGAGACAGGGTCTGGCTACAAAGTGCAGACTGGCCTTCAACTCATGGTGATCCTCCTGCCTCAACTTCCCAAGTGTTGGGCTTCTCCTTATGTATCACCAACTCAGGCTTCAAGCTTGAAGCTATGCATAGACCCCAGAGACTCAGCTAGCTAGGTTTGTAGAGGGAAGAGAAACGGAAACCCAGAGCCTACAAAGAGATGGACAGGGCTCAGCAGAGAAACTGCACATGCCTGAGGTCCACAAGGTGATCAAGATAGGGTGACGACAGTCTCTGAGCCACAGATGGCAATTCACACTGGGATCCCAACACTTGGGGGACTGAGGTGGGAATGCAAGCTTACCCCCAGCTGGGGCTATAGAGCTAGCTTCTATCAGACACTGCCTCAGAACGCACAGGAGGGAATCCCTCCTTCAGGATGCCTCCATCCTAAGGTGGGTCCCTAGGCTTCCCAGTTCATGGCCTAACTAAGCACTCCAGGCTGTCTGGCTTGACATCTCTAGAGACAGCATTTCCTGAACTCTAGGACCTCAGTAGTGATCACAGTATCCCCAGCGTTGTCCTGATCCTGGGACAGATGGAAGCCTGCTGTGAGGGCTGTGCATTCTAGAAGGGCAGGGCCTAGATACACCCAACAACCTACCTCAGCACCAAGAGCACAAGCTGGAGTCAGAAACATGGATCCAAGCTAGGCTTGGCTTTGACCTTGCAACAGTCCCTTCCTCAGATGGAATAGGCTAACACTCGCCATGCACTTGAGAATTTAGGAGGCTGAGGGTAAGGCTCTAATGGTAGGGTGGCTACCTAGTATGCACAAAGTCCTAAACTCAATTCCCAGTACCCCATACACTTGGTGTGGTAGTGCATACATGTAACCCTAGGGATCTGAGTCTCCCCTTTTAAAACATGTTCTTGCTATGTGGCCCAGGTAGGCCTCAAATGCTTGCTCCTGGAGCATAGTTGCAAACCACATCCATGTTTGAGGCCAGCCAGGAACATACAAGATCCTATCAGAGGAAGCTGGTGAGATGATTCAGTGGGCAAAGATAATTTGCTACCAAGTCTGATGACCAATTTGATCCCTAAAGCCCACATGGTGGAAGGAACCTGCATGGGGCCAGGACTGTGTGCGCATGTGCGTACACGAGTACACACACATAGACACATAGACACACGAAGACACACATAGACACACACACACACAGCAAAAAAAAAAACCCATCAAAAGAAGTAATGGCCACAGACTAGACACATTGTTCATCTGAATGTTTGCTGGGTAAACTTTCCAAGTTCTCAGTTTTCAGGTGGGGTGAATCAGGCCCTGTTTGTCAACAGTTTCTAAGTCCAGTCAGGGATGGAAATGAGAGTAATTTATTGAAACTGGTTTTGGGACAGGTGAGTGGACAGCTGGGGGTTTCCCACAGACAACTGTTGGAGGAGCTAGCGCACAGCCGGGTGGGAGCGGGTGCCTAGCCACAGACCCTATCTGAGGCCCAATTTTTTTCTTTTCCTTCTGCTTCTTACGGACCACATCCAGGTTCCGGTCCTTCCACATGCTTTTGCGAAGCTTGATGGGGCGTGAGCCCACATACTTCCCTGTGGGAATGGAGGGTTCAGGTTAGACTTGGGAGGTTAGGTTTCTACCACACCCACCCTCCCCGGGAGAGGCCTCACTCACCATTCATCTCGCGCATGGCGCGCACATAGTCACTGGGGTCCTTGAAGCTGACAAAGCCATAGCCCTTGGTTTTGCCTGTGCGCTTGTCCCGGATCACCTTAGCCTTAAGGAAGGATGGGAAACGGCTGAAGGCTCGAGCCAAGATGTCATCGTTCACCTCATTGCCCAGGTCCCCACAGAAGATCCGGAAGTCATCTGGATGAGAAGAGGTCAGAGTCAGAGCACCCCCCGCACTCTCTGCCATCCCCAGTCTCTGCCCGAACCTTCAGTTAGTAACTGCCAATGCCCATATGGCGGTGGACCTTGTGTCAGGCAGCCTCCACAGAGGCAGAGGAATCAAGTTACTGCCTGAACTCAGGACAAGCAGAGAGCTGGGAGCTCAGGTATCTGGTTGCAGATTCTTACCCTATTTTCCCTTTGAAATAGGTTCTTGTTATGCAGTAGCTCAGGCCTCAAACTCAGTCTTTCTGCCTCAACCCCGCATGTGCAGGAGTACAGGTGTGAACACACCCAGCCAGAGGCTACACCTTTAACCTCTAACAGCACAGCCTTCCCTTCCCTTCCCTTCGGTGGTCATTTCTCCCTACAATGAAGCTTCAACTGTCTTCTCGTGGTCCTGTGAGCCTCTGGCACTCACCAGCTTCCTGGCACACCTCATTCTTCCTAAGCCGGGCCACCTCTGAAGTCTGCTTTGACCGCACAGTGAAATGGGAACCCACCGCCTGCCCTTCTCCAAGGAGACCTCAGTCAGCACCCTTGGGCTTATCCTCAGGAGCTGCACCTCTAGCAGGGCATGCCCTTGGATCCCTGTCCTCCTCCACAGAAACAGCAATGGAAGCCTGAATGATCAAGTTCACTGCGCCAGGCCGCATGGCTTCCAAGGTGATTAATAAGTTAGGCATGCTAGCAAGACCATCTTCATAAGAAAATGGCTAGAGAGGTGTGTCCTGAAGCCAAGTGTCCACAAGGTGGCCTCTCAGCTCAAACCTTTTATTTGGAGGGAAGGGTCTCACTATGTAGCCCTGACTGGCCTTCAACACCCAGAGATCCATCTGCTTCTGCCTCCCGAGTGCTGGGATCAAGCCATGTGCCACCTGGCCAGGCCGGCTAACACATCTTTGTGAGCAGGTGCTCTTCTCACTTCTTACAAGAAGCATGCTTCCTGCTGAGGCTGATAATCTAGGAAGGTCTGCAGGGGCGTTCAAGCAAGCAGAGGTCCCACCAGGCTGTCCCCTGCCCACTGGCCTTATGTCCGTGAATGTTGGCCAGCATGCAGGATGCTGGCTGGAATCTAGACACCCTCTCTCCCCAGTTCTGCATAAATGTTTACTCATTTGAGTTTAGGACTTAGCTTCTTTTTTAAAAGAAAAAAAATTATTATTATTATTATTATTATTGTTATTTTTTGAGACAAAGTCTCATGATGTCCCTGGTTGACCTGGAAGTTGCTATATAGCCCTGGCTGGCCTGGAACCTGTTATGTAGACCAGGCTGGCCCTGAACTCCCAAGATCTGCCTGCCTCTGAAGTACGCCATCATACCTGGCCTGATGTTTTTATTTCTTTTTTTTTTTTTTTTTTTGGTTTTTCGAGACAGGGTTTCTCTGTGTAGCCCGGGCTGTCCTGGAACTCACTCTGTAGACCAGGCTGGCCTCGAACTCAGAAATCCGCCTGCCTCTGCCTCCCAAGTGCTGGGATTAAAGGCGTGCGCCACCACCGCCCGGCAGATCTTTTTTTATATTAATATTTACTAAGCAAGTATTTAGAAAAATGAGCACATCTACATTGTCTGAGGCCAAAGTTACTGAAGCTAAGGTTAGCCAGGCTTAGCAAATTAAAACAAAACAAACAAACAAAAAAAAACAGGATGCCTAGTTTTTATTTCTTAAGTACATGTGCATGTGTCTGTGTGGGGGAAGGCGCACATGTGAGCGCTGCTGCTCCTGGGGTGGAAAAGTCCCAGATCTCCTGGAGCTGGAGTCACATGTAGTTGTGAGTGGCTTCATGTAGGAACTGAACTAAGGTCCTCTGCAGGAGTAAGTACTCTTTCACCACTAAAGCCTCTCTCTGCCGTCAGCTTCTTCAATCTTTTTCTGCACTATGGGAGGTGGAACTCAGGTGCTCACGTAAGCTAGGCAAGTGTTCCACCACTGAGCTACATGCCCAGCCTCTGTGGGCCAGTTCAGTCAGAACAAAGATAAAAGCAGAAGCTGGGTATAAGTAACACACACGTGTATATAGGTCTAGGATTGGGAGGCTGACAGGAGACAGACAAGCTCATGACTGGCCTTGTCTACATAGAGAGCTTGTAAATACATCAATTATAGTTATTTTCTTAGCTGTTCTAATAGTATCATGACATGAGAGAATGCCTTCCTTAGATGTGAATCCTGAGGTATTTAAAAACAAAGTAGTAGGCTAGCGATGTAAGCAGGTGGTAGAGCTGACCACACCCTTTAATTCAATTTTGCATGGCGTAAACTCAAGAGTGGCGGTACAGCCAGTTTCACATGCAGAGGCAAGAGAGGCAGAAATTCAACACCTTACTTGGCTACACAGTGAGTCTGAGGTCAGTCTGCGATGCAGGAGACCCCCCACCTCACAAAACAACAAAAATAATAATTTCAATTCTTATTTCAAACACTACGTAATGAGGGTATGGACATGACTTTGTGAAGGCAGGATTCTAGGAATACCTAGCATGCACACGGCCTTGAAATCCGTCCCTAGCTTTGTATGACTGTGTGTGTGTGTGTGTGTGTGTGTGTGTGTGTCGCGCGCATATCCGTGTGTGAATGGGTTGGGGAATATGGGAAACCTAAGCACACAGGAATAAAGCAAACAGCAGAAGGTTAACTGTGGAATCCAGGCGGCAGGCAGGTTATTCATTGTACTACTATGTGCTTTAAGGTTTTCATATAAAGTTGAAACAAGATCCTTGTGGCCTTCAGCAGGCCTGGTTCCCCATGAGCACAGGTCTGAAAGTCCTCAAGTAACAAACTGAGCATGGCGGCTAATACCTGTAATTCCATCACTCAGAAGACTGAGTCAAAGGACTGAAAGTTAAGGCCAGCCTGGGCTACAGAGTGACATCACCCTAGAGACCAATTATGCCCACTACTTCCCACCATGGTGAGGAGAGTCCCGCCCTCCAGTCCCTGTGGAGTCCCCTACTTCCTTTTCCCAGTTGGTGGCCCTGAAACTCAGTGCAGCCTGTTCTTAGATGGGTGAGATCCAGCCTCTGGCTCTGGCCACTCACCAGCATCCCACTCTAGCAGGCTGGGGTCCTCCCAGCTGCTCCCAGCTGCTGTGCGGATGCAGCGTTTCAATTTCTCTGGCTTGCCTTTTTCTTGTCTTCACCCAGTGGCTCTGGGACCTATAGGGAAAGGGAGGAGTGTTGGAGGTCTTGTGCTCTGCAATGCCTCCAGCCATGGCACCTCCCATTCAAGTACTAGATCTGCTTCCAGACGTGGAGTCTGAGGGGTTGCCTCCCGATTGCCCGCTGGCCAGAGGACTGTCTTCCTGTGTGTGGAAGTCCATGGGCGTCTGCTCTCTCCTGGCCCTTCCTGTCCCCTCTCTGCACATTCCCTGCTTACCTCTAGGGCCATGAGGCCAGGAGGAGGCTCAGGTCGAGGGGGCCGAGGTCGTGGACGCAGAGACAGGAGCTCAGGAATTCGAAGTGGAGGCAGCAGGCCACGTACCACCTCCAGTGGGAGGGGCAAGGGCTCGGGCTCAGGCAAGGGCATGGCGAGGGCCAGCGGGAGGCTGGGACCAATGACTGCAGGCCCAGCTGGGGCTCCTCCTGCCCCCACTGCCACTGCTGCACTAGCTTCCTCCAGCCCGGCTGCTGCGGCCACCACTGCCTCCTCCTTCTCCTTTAGGCCTAAACCAAGGCCCAGGCCTAGCTCTCGAGGAGCTGCTGGCTCTTCCTGTGGGCAAGAGGAGGGTGTGAGGAGTGGGCAGTTCACAGACTTGCATTTTACTACCCCCACTGTGTACAAATCAAGGGTCTGGGAGCCAGGGAATAGTGAGCAAAGAAATAGAGTAGCTGGACACAGAGAAATGCAGGCAGCAAAGGAGCCAGTGAATACACATAGGTTAAGAAAAGGGCAATCAAAGGAAAACAGAAACACATGGAGCTAGTCCACAGTAGGTGTTTCTCTTCATCATCTTCCGCACAGGAGAAGGCTGGGCATGGTCCACATGCCTCATCACTTGGGAGGCTGAGAGGCAGGAGGACTACAAGACCTAGCTACCCTGAGCTACGTAAAAAGCTATGTCTCCAAACAGCAAAGAAAGCCAAGTTGTTTTTTTTTTTTTTTGTCACACAAAGAAATAAAGAAGGGGGGTACAAAAATGCGGAAGCAAAGTCAGGGAAAGAAAGATTAAATGTAAGTCAGGACTGGGAGGCCCACCCACTGTACCTTTAACCACAGTAGTCAGTCTCCACTTACCAGGGGAGGTCTCAGAGCAGCCATAGAACCCAGGGGTGGTCCAGGTGCCCGAGCCATTGGTGGCAGCATCATGGGTGGTCCAGGAGGCCCAGGCAGAGGGGGTCCAACCAGGGCCTGGTGTGGAGGCCTCAGGGCCATAGGTCGGGGGCCGCCAGCTGCAGAAGAAAGAGCAGAATCTGTCAGAGTGTTAGTGGGGGAGTCCTATGGCTTGGGAGAAATTGCTTGGCAGGGATCATGACCCTGGCCCCTCACCTGCTCTCTGTAGCACGTGGGGGACGAAGGCAGGACGCAGGATAGGGGCCCTCTGAGGGGCCACAGCTGTGGGAGAGAGAGATGGGGGTGTCATGGGGGAAAGGGACACTTGGGACAAGGTGTTGGTGTAGGTATTCTGAGCACCCAGGAGATCCTGGAGAAGAGGCTGAGGAACCTTCTAGAAGATGAAGTGGTCTTGCCATCGACTCACTCACACTGACTGTGAGGATTTCCCGTGGGCCTAAGCCTGTTGGGAACGGCGCTAGGAATCCAGCAGACCACAGTCATTTTGTGCTCTTGGTCTAGGACAGGAGGCAATCTATGCACTGCCAGAGAAAGGAGGCCACAGAGCTGTCAGAGGCAAGAGCACCCTGACCCAGCCAGTGATGGGGGGTGGGTGGGGGGAATAGAGGCCTCCTGGAGAAATGGACCCATGAGGTAGGACCTCAGGATAATGAAAGCAGTCAAGCAAAGGGTTTGTAGAAATATCACCACCATGGAAAGCATTTATAAGGAAAACCTTTCCCTTCCAGTATAGGTGATTTTCCAGAGGATATGGGTTGGGGTGGGGTTGTGGAGCTCCAGGAGAAAGACTGAGAGGCATCACAACAGCCTTCCTGGCTTCGGAGGGTACAGCAGGATAGGGAGCTGGGAAGGGTGACCAAGTCAGATTTTCACTAACTTGCTAAAGAATAGATGTTAACATTTGCCAGACGTCATCAGATTAAAAAGAAAGATGGGGAGAGAGAGACATGCCAGTAAGTGCAGAGTTCAGGAGGCAGACACAGGGGATTTAGGTTTGTGCCAACCTGGGCTGCAGAGATGGTCTTATTTCTAAAAGCCAAGGGCTTGGATAGAGCTTAGTATAGTGCACACCCTCGGCCCTGTGTTCATCCCCAGCACAACAGCGTTAATACATAAAACACAGTTAACGAAATTTACATTCAACTGAGAACACATCTTACCACATATTCTCACGAGCAATGTCACAAAACCCAGCAGTATGTGAGTGTGTGTAAGTGTGGGCAATGGCTGGCGGGCAGGAAGGCTTGAGGGTCATAGCTGGTTAACACACAACAGAAGAGAGAAGGTCCCCTGATTTGCTGACATCTCTGGGACATATGCCTCTGCATGGAACCAAGTCACACAGCATCCTGACTACCAGTCAGTCACCTGGTGCTAGTCTAGACAGTCCATCTCCCCTCGGTGGTTGTATGTCATGTTTACTATGTGACAAAAATCAAGCGGTCTGCCCTTCACAAAGCTTACTTGTCAGGGAAGCAAAAGATAACGAGCATCGTAAGCAAACTGAAGAGCTTGCCAGAAGGTGCTACAAGTTGCGGAGACTTGTCAAGATCTGCAATGACAAGTGAGGAGCAGACTAGATCTGAGGGGATCGGACTGAGTCCCGTGACTTGAGACAGTGGGGAAGGACACGGTCAGGGATGTACAAAGACAGCGTCAGGATGGAGAGAGGAATCTACAGCAGGGCAAGGCCAAAAGTGAGGTCTCGGTCTCCAACCTACCTGCTCGCCTCAGGAACATGGCCTCTCGAGCTTCAGGACTGTCCAGGTGACCACGATCAGTGGGGCCAAAGCCAACTGTGGGGAGGAAGAGACGAGGATGGTGGGAGGCAACCTTGGACACCCCTTTTTACCACCCTGCCTGAAACAGGGCCCTCGTTTGGTTACTTACCTGGGCCCACAAAAGGAGGGCCTCCCACCATGGGAGGAACCACTGTGGCTGCAGCAGCTGCCCGGGCCTCCAGGGTCTGCTGGACCTATTGGGGAGGAAGAGTCCTGGCTCAGAGACGCTGGCTCCCTGGCAGGTTAATCCTTTTACCCTGTGTTTTATGGGGCTGGTGGCCAGTCAGGGTCTGCTACAAGGTCTCTCTTCACTGGGGCTTCTGGAGCCATACTAAGTAGAGCTATTTTTGTTGTTTTTTGAAGACAGGGTTTCTCTGTGTAACCCTGGCTGTACTGTAACTCCATCTGTAGACCAGGCTGACCTCAGACTCACAAAGATCTACCTGCTGCTGCCTTCCAAGTGCTGGGATTAAAGGCATGCGCACCACTGCTTAATAGCTTAAGATCTTATTGTGAATATCTCCCAGTATCAATTTCTCTGACTCGGATCCCCTATGGGACTATCTCCCATCCAAGGACTCCCCAGGTCCCTGTCATCTCTGAGAGCAGGTATGTTCAGGGTGAGGCTAGAGACCCCACACTATCTTAACTAATGTCCGACTTGTCGGCCCTGTTGTCTGTCTACCTCTACGTTTCCTAGGTGGTTAGCCTCTTCCTCCATCTCTGTGCACTCACCCTTTCCCTCTCTAGTATATCATCCAGACGGCTAAAGCCACTTGCTCAGCTTGTAAGTCGGACCATTACCACGCGCCTACTCAAGTACTTCCTCACTCCAAAAGGAAAAGCTAAGAGTCTGGATCTAGCGTCCATCACTGTTTTAATCCTCTCCATTTTCCCTTTTGTTCGATCTCCTCTAGCCACTGACCTTTCTGCTGTTGCATGAACGAGAAGACAATGTTGTCTCGGTCTCTGCATGGACAGCTTTTTTTTTGCCTGGGATACCATCACTCCAGATATCTGCATGGTTCCATCATCTCATTTATGTCTTTGCTTTATTAATACCAACAAAAAGGCCTTCCCTGACTGCTAAAAAAACTCTGCTCTCCTTACCACTTTGTAAGACCAAAGAATCAAGACATTTCTGATTTGTTTTCTCCTATACAACCCCTGCTTAGAACAGTGCCTAGTGTACAGATGGCACAAGAGCTGCTTTTCATCTTTTTGTTCTCCCCAATACAAGGGATTGAACCTACGGCTTTGGCATGCCAGGCATGAGATCTACCACTAAGCTCTGCATTCCAGCACACCTAATAACTGTGAACAAATTAACAAGTTTCTATTGCTGGTGTTCTTTTAAATAGTTCCTCCCTGTTTCCTTCTTTCCACAGCTTCTTCTTCTTTTTTTTTTTTTTAGATTTTTCGAGACAGGGTTTCTCTGTGTAGCCTGGCTGTCCTGGAACTCACTCTGTAGATCCGCCTGCCTCTGCCTCCCAAGTGCTGGGATTAAAGGCATGCACCACCACTGCCCGGCCACAGCTTCTTTCTTACAGCTATTAAGCACCTGGAATATTATCAATGAGGCTTGGGAATGACTTGACACAAACATACATTTTACTATTATCTTGGTTGTTGTGGTGGGCTTAGAAAATAGGGGTACTGCTAGCCGGGCGGTGGTGGCGCACGCCTTTAATCCTAGCTCTTGGGAGGCAGAGGCAGGTGGATTTCTGAGTTCTAGGACAGCCTGGTCTACAGAGTGAGTTGCAGGACAGCCAGGACTACACAGAGAAACCCTGTCTCGAAAAACCAAAAAAAAAAAAAAAAGAAAATAGGGGTACTGCAAAGACTCAGTACTCTACCACTGAACTACATCCCAAACCTGTGAGTATAAACTTTAAAGAGATGTTTACATAGAATACTCTACAACTGCAGAAAGTTCTACCGGACAGGATGCTGCAGAATACTAGTTTCCAATGGATTGAATATACTTTCTTGCATCCTGAGTCCCTGGCACTTAAGTTATTTGTCATGCCGGCCAAAACGTCAATCGCTCTCCACAGATAAGCCGTTACTGGGATCAAACCATTGTGTTCTCCCGACTCCTAAGCAGTAGCTCCCGCCTTACCTGTTGGTATGTGTTGGTGGCGATAATTGGGCGGATCACAGGAGCTGGGGGGACCTGCATCGCCTCTACCGTGGGCACTGCAGGCACAGCAGCTGGGATTCCGGTCACCGGAGCTCCCAGTACTTCTTGCTCAAACCTGGGGGAGTGGGACAGATACCGTAAGTCAGGTCTCGCCAAGCCTGAGGAGCTGGGCACTTGTAGACGGATGAAGCGCCTTCATCCCAGCCAACGCCTCCCCGCGTCCCTCGGGTCCCACGGCCCCTTATAGAGCCACATCTCAGGATTCTGAAGACCCGGAGGCTCCAGGGTTGAGTGGGACTGCCGGGAAATAGCTTTTATTTTTCCTACTCAGGGCCTTACAGGGCCATCTCCGCCTCCATTTCTTTCAAGCGTTCCTCGCCGCTCTTGCCCGGGATGCCGACACCAGGCCCCGGGACCACGGGCCCTCCCGCCACCGGGAGTCCCGGAGCCGGCCCCGCTCCGGCCATCGCTGATGCCATGGCCTTCACCGCTCCTTCCAGCCGCCGCCGCGGGTTCTACGGCCGAGTCCCTGTCTCCTCAGGGTGGGAGCCGGCCGATGACGTAAGGATTACCGCGACGGATGCGCTGCGTGAGGACGTAGGCTTAAGAACAGGGGCTGAGACGTGGCCACACCCCTAGGACGAGTACAAGCCAATTAGAGTGTCGGAAAGACAGGGTTCCGGAAAGGCCTCTGGCTTGACAGAGCGCGGCGGTGCGGAAGGCCACGCCCCAGTAGAGGAAGGTGGGCGAATGAGAGCGAAGCAACGTCACTTTGACCCACCCCGCTGTGGAAGCCGGAACTTTGAGGAGGCACGGAAGTTCGGAGGCCCTTCCAGAAGTTTGTAAACACCACAAAGTCAGGGTAGGGGTCTTCTGCCGTCAGTTGACAGATACACGGCCAGGGGTCAGGTCATTATTCTCTTTTTGAACAAAATTTAATTTTACTGACTGCCTCCATGTTTTTCTTTTTTTCATTTTGGGGTTTGGTTTGGTTTTGAGCCCAGGCATGGTACTCCCTAGGTTGCCTCAACTATTAAGAAATCTTCCTGCTTGTCTGGCAGTGGTGGCGCACGCCTTTAATCCCAGCACTTGGGAGGCAGAGGCAGGGGGATTTCTGAGTTCGAGGCCAGCCTGGTCTACAGAGTGAGTTCCAGGACAGCCAAGATTACACAGAGAAACCCTGTCTCGAAAAAGCAAAACAACCCCCCCCCTCCCAAACCAAACCAAACCAACCAAAAATCTTCCTGCCTCAGGCTTTCAAGTGCTGGGATTACAGGCACAGAACACATTATTGGCTTTTATACTAGAGATATGTAGAATTGAAGTTTTTTTAAACATTAAATTTATTATTATTATTTGAGATTGTCTGGCCTGGGACTTAATATGTACACCAGACTGGCCTTGAACTCACTTAGGATTGCTCACTGTTAGTACATTGTCATTTTATATAGTGCATATTTTCAGAAAATCAAGTGTCTGGTCACAGCACTAAAACACTAACTAAGACAGAAGTTGGGACTAGGGACTGGGGTATTGCTGTGATAGGCCGAACCATGCTTTTGTTTGGAAGAATGTAGACTTTGGTGAAGGAGCCTAGTTGCAGTGGAAGACCCCAGTGCATTGGAGATGCCAGGACCATGGGATGATCACCAAGAACAGCAGCGGCAATGGAGTGGAGTAACTAGAGGCTAGAATGCTACAGAGGGCAGACCTGGAGATGTGACCCAAGCCCTTTGGAGGAGCCCAGACACTGGAACAGGAAGCTATAACACTGAAGGTTCCTGGGAGATTCCAAGATGTTCAAGATGCCAGAGCTGTGGGATATCTGCTAATGGAGTGGAACCAGCCCGGGAGAAAGAAATTTGTGGCAGTCAACAAAGATGAAAAAGGAGTTGGGGATCTGGAGACACCTTTGACATCAGACATAGAGATGCAGAGTTTGGAGTTTGCCCAGCTGGTTTCCTGACTTGCTTTGGGGATCATAGTTAAGTCATTGGATGAGTCTCAGAAGAGATTTTGAACTTTTAACATTGTTGAGACTGCTATAGACTATGGGGGGCATTTGAAGTTGGACTAACTGTATTTTGCATTATGCTATGTTTAGGTATGGCCCACATAGACTCATGTGTTTGAACAAGCCTATGGGGGCCAGGGAGTGGAATATGGTAGTTTGAATATGCTTGGCCCAAGGAGTGGCACTATTAGGAGGTGTGGCCTTGTTGGAGTAGGTGTAGTCTTGGAGTGGGTGTGTCACTGAGGGCGTAGGCTTTAAGATCCTCATCCTAGCTGCCTGGAAGCCAGTCTTCTAGAAGCCTTCAGATGATGTAGAACTCTCAGCTTTGCCTGCACCATGCCTGCCTGGATGCTGCCATGCTCTTGCCTTGATGATAATGGACTGAACTTCTGAACCTGTAAGCCAGCCCCAGTTAAATGTTGTTCTTGTAAGAGTTGCCTTGGTTACGGTGTCCATTCACAGCAGTAAGACCCTGAGGCATACTCCTAGGATAAACTACAGATAGCTCTGATTTAAACATAAAAAATAAAAACTGTACAAACTATGAGACCTACATTAGAGTCTGCGTCTGAAACAGCCCATGAAGGTTCGTGTTTGGACACTTGGTCCCCAAATGGTGGTGCTGCTTTGTGAGGGAAGTGAGCCTCTGGGTCCCAGGGTCTAGCTGAGAGTGAGCGGCTGGCAGAGCCCTCAATACTGTATTCATCTATGGTTTGGTGTCTACTCTGTCTCCAGATACAGTCCAGATGCTAGGAGGTGAACAAGCAACACTTTCAGCTCCTACCACCACAGAACTCCCGTGCCATCCCTGCCAGGACACACTGTAGCCTCTAAAAGTGAGCAAAAATAAGCCTTCATAGATAGTTTTCACCCATTATTTTATCCCAGCATTTAGAAAAGGAATCAAGGCAACCTGGTAGTACAAACACTGAGGTAGGGTGGTAGAGGCAGGAGGCTCATGAATTGAAGTCCAGCCTGGGCTACAGTCACAGACTAACTAAACAGAACTGTAGAGGACACTGTCATCTCTTGACATGCCCTTGCATAGGGCTCTATTCTGGCAAGGCACTGCTACTGTGCTCCCTGATCACCTCACCAGCATAGCTCTGCCCTGAAAACTCTCTCTCCCACACCATTACCCTGCTTAGTGTACCCATGGCAGTTACGTTCCGCTGTGCCATAGTCGTGTACCGTGTCAACTGCCTACCTTCCTCTCCTAGGCCACTAGTTCCCTGAAGGCAGAGGCTTTGGTCCATTGTATTTGATCTGTTGAGGACAGTGAAGCAGCCACTTCAAGGTGTATGATCCAGAGTCCACCTTTCCTCTTTCTCTTGGCTTTAGTGGGAAGGGCAGTGCAAGGCCTGGGAGGAACCATAGAACAACAGCCAGAGGGGAACTGCAGGTCCTGTGCCAAGACAAAGTTGATAAAACTGGGCAGTGCTTTCTTTCAAATGCTTTATTGAGGAAGGTGAAAATCGGGACTTAAATACTATTTATTTTTGAAATAGGGTCTCACTATGTAGCCCAGGCTGGCTTAGAAATCAACAGCAGTCCTCTTTCCTCAGTTTCCTGAGTAGAGACAGTGGGTGCAGAAACTGGGCTAAACTGCAAGTCTTCAGTCTGCTCCTCACCTCCTCCTCATTTGTGTGGCTGCTGCAGTGCGACCTGGGCCTGCACCCAGCGCAGCTGCCACTGGGGCAGGGACAGGCCCTGACGGAGCTCCTCAGAGAGGACAGCTTGGCCGGGCTGTTCCCACCTGGGGAAAGGCATGTCTGAGGAAAGGCCTGCCCTCCAGACCCTCCATGGTGGCAGCTAAGCCATGAAGCACAGCCCCCAGATATTCAAATGCTCCCCTCTCACCAGTCCTCCACGACCCCCTGGAACTCTGGGATCTCCTCCAGTGCCTGTTTCAGCAGGTTCATCAGCTTCCTCATGGTCTGCCCCATGTTCTCATTCTGCTCCTTTTCCTGGGACACCTGGATCTGCAGCAGCTCTGGAGGTGACAAGGGGAGAGGCGGCTTCAGGGTCCCCATCGCAAGGATGCCACCTCCAAGGCCTCAACTGGACTTTCCCATCCTCTACCTGGTGGCCTACCAGTCTCTGTCACACACAAAACTTGGCCACCTCAGCGTCTCCCTTTCCTTCAGGCCTTAGTCTTCCACTCTGGTCACCTTCCATGTTATCCAGAAGCTTCTCCATCTCTTGCTCAGAAACCTGTCCCCCCGTGCCTTCCAGGTTCCCCAGTGTGCGCCCCACCCCAACCCCACAACTCCGCTAAGTCTGGACTCCTCAGACAGTTTGCATTCTGTGATTTCTGTTCCCTTCTGGGGAGAACCTGAGCTAACTCCAGAGCCTACATGAGACACCATACTTTGTGGTTTTCCTTTCTTTTTTCAGGACAAGGTCTCTGTAGCCCTGGCTGTCCTAGAACTCCCTATGTGGGCCAGGGTGGCCTCACACTTACAGAGACCTTTCTGCCTCTAACTCCTGAGTACTGGGATTAAAGGTGCATGTCACAACTGGCTTATTATTTTTTCCTTTTGAGGCAAGGTCTAATGTAGTACATGCTCGCCTCAAACTTGCTATACAAGGATGAGGCCGAGCCTTCTGATGCTCCTGCCTTTACTTCCTGAGTACTGGATCTGCAGGTGTGTACATGCATATGTGTATGTGTGTGTATTTTAGGGTTATTATGAGTGTTTTGCCTTCATGTATGTGTATGCACATGTGTGCCTGGTGTCCGAAGAAATCAGAAGACAGCAGCAGGTCCCCTGGAACTGGAATCACAGATGTTGTGAGCTGCCAAGTGGGTGCTGGGGACTGAACCAGGGCCCTCTGCAAGAACAAGTGCTCTTGACCACTGAGCCAGCGCCCTAGCTACCTCCCCTTTTCTTGGGGACAGGTTTCACTCTTCAGGCCTAGCTGGCTTGGAACTTACTATGTAGACCCCACTGATTTTACACTCACACCTGCCTGTGCCTCGACAGTACTGAGACTAAAGGTGTACGCCACTAATCCCAACCACCACACCTCGTCTTATGCAGTCCTGGTATGAAGGCCAGGGCTGTATGCATGCTAGGCAAGCACTTTACTCCCTGGGCTCTAACTAACTCACCATCTTTCCCAGGGCCTTCTCACCCTGCTCCATCCTTCCACTCTTGCACTGCTTTCCCCAGGCTGGTGACTGGGCCTAGTCCCCACTGCACCAGAACAGACTCCACTGAACCTGAATGCAGAGCATCACAGTCACTGAGTGCCCGGTCTGTGACCTCCACCATGACTCTACATGGTCTTTATCTAGGCCTGTCATCTCTGGGAATTCTGAGTCATGAGCTATTGTGTCAGGAGCAGATCTGGTAGCCCAGAACCCCTAATTTGGACACTGAGGGCTTGCTGATGAGCTGACATGGGGGCTAGGGATCGTTTGGGGGAGAGGAGTCAGGAAGAAAGGGAACAAAATTATTCTTTAGAATAGAGGGATCCGCCAGGCAGTGGTGGGGCACGCCTTTAATCCTAGCTCTTGGGAGGCAGAGGCAGGTGGATTTCTGAGTTCGAGGCCAACCTGGTCTACAGAGTGAGTTCCAGGACAGCCCGGGCTATACAGAGAAACCCTGTCTCGAAAAACCAAAAAAAAAAAAAAAAAAGAAAAGAATAAGGGATCCAGGAGCTGTTAGATACATAGGCAGGTGGTGGTAGCTCACACCTTTAATCCCAGCAGGCAGATCTCTGTGAGTTCGAGGCCAACCTGGTCTACAGAGTAAGTTCCAGGACAGCCAGGGCTACATAGAGAAACCAAACCAAACCAACCAACCAAACAAAAAGAGTTCAAGATAACCATGAGGCCGGGGTAGTGGTGCCAGGCTATAACACCAGCATTTGGGAAGCGGAGGGAACAAACTGCTTGTTTGAGGCCAGGTTAGGCTGCTTGGCCAGACCCTGCCTCAATAAACAATAACAAAACAACAAAAGAACACTGGAACATCACGATGGTTCAGCAGATAGCACTGTTTGCTGCCAAGCCCAACTACCTGCGTTTGAGCCCTGGGACCCACATGGAGGGGGAGAGAATGGGCTCCAACAAGTTGTCCTCTGACCTTCACAAACATGGTGTGGCACGCACATGCACACACACTAAGACAAAACAAGGTATTCTGAAGGCAGTGAGTGACTTGGCAAATGGATGGGCTGTAGCTCTTGCCTGGGCTGGGGAGTCGGGCCAGGGTGTAGGCCTTAGGAGGCAGAGGCAAGAGGATCTCAAGTCTGAAGACAGCCTGGACTACACAGTGAGATACACACCAAAAGACAACAAAAGCGAACCAACCTTCATTCTACTGTGTACCTGAGTTCCCTGCTCTGCAACTGGGGGAATGGGGCGGGGGGGGGGGGGGGACACACACAACACACAGTAAGAGCTTACTGTGCAGCTGAAGCAAGCATGTTTCCAGCACACTGCAGTACTGGGGTTTTTAGCACTTCAGGAAGTCATGGTGGTACAGACCTGACAGAATGCTGATCTGGAAAGCAGGCAGGGTCAACGTACCCTGAGTGGATGGTCCTGGAGGCAGACTGGTCTTCTCACAGAGATTTCCTCTTCGGAAACCCCACTGATCTTGGAGAAACAGAAGGTCTTGTCGGAGAGAGGCAGCCTTCGGAAGCAGTAGTTCAGATGCCTGGGGGCAGGGAAAGGACGGTCACCTTGGCTATAGGGATGGGCAGACAGGTCACAGGTCATGGGCACTTACTTTCCCTACAGGCAGTCCCAGTGTGTGACTCAGCAAGATGAGGCTGGAGCCCCTTGGAGTAGTGGGGTGCAGCTGATGGATGGATGGTAGAATCCTGGATAGCGGCTTCAACCTGGGGGGGACAGTAAGAATATTAAGCAGTTTGATTTACAGAAGCTCCAGGGGTACAGGGTCTTGGAGACAGGCCTAAGGACTGGGAGACCAGACTGGGGCTGATGATATGGGATAAGGTTTGGCAGTCTGGGGACCCTGGGCTATCTTTGTGTGCATGTGCAGGTGTGTGCACATGTGTGTAGAGGCCCAAGGTGGATGTCAGATGTCTTCTTGATCACCTTTAGTTTCTGAGATCGGGGCTCGCCTCTCCCTGGACCTCACCTTGGAGCTACTCATTTGAATAGGTTTCAGAAGGAAGACAGGGCTGGCCCCAGCCTCACCCTTTGACATGGAATGGCAGCAGGGGGCCCAGGAGAACGTGGGGCAGGTGTTTGGCTTCTTCCTTCAAGCATCGCAGCAGTTCTTGGCTCTGTGGTGCCACAGCCTCAGAGGTGGGAACAAGCTTCTGCTGAATCAGGGCCAGCACCTGTGGGATGGAGACAGTAGGCAGGGTGGCCAGGGCGGGCCCGCCACGCCTTGCCCGACATTCACCTTACCTCCTCTGGACCCCGGCTCAGGCGAGTCTTGCTAGCTGAGTTTCCCTTGATGAGCAGACAATCTGTTCCTGCCTCTCCTCCTAGGGAGTCAGGAGGCCGCGGACACTAGTTCCCTGTTCTTCCCGTTGCCCAGGGCAGTCTATTCCTTCTTACAGAGACAGGTCCTGCTTCTTCCTGGAAGTCTTCCCTGGCTGCCCCTCCACAGAGGCCAGGTTCATTTGTTCCTTCATCCTTCCTCTCCATAACTCTTCAATATTTTTTTTAGATTTATTTTTACTTTATGCATATGGGTGTTTTTCCTGTATGGGTATCTAGGCACTGCATGTACGCCACATACCCACGGAGGCCAAAAGAGGGCATCAGATCCCTTGGAACTGAACTCCAAGTTGTGAGCTGCCATGTAAATGCTGGGAAGTGAAGCCAGGTTCTCTGGAAGAACAGCTAGTGATCTTTTGTCAAGACGGGGTTTCTCTATGTATCTATCTCTGTCCTAGAAGTAGCTTTTAGATTAGGTTGTCCTTGAACTCACAGATAACATGCCTCTGACTCCCGAGCACTGAGATTAAAGGCATAAGCCACCATGAGCCAGTGTAGCCAGTCCTCCTGATGCTGAGCCATCCCTCGAAGCCCGGGAGACCCAGTTGTTGGTCTCTAGACCCCACACCCCGACCCTGACCATCCACTGGGCCCAGGATCTCACCACCAGCTGACGCCACTGTAGAATCCGCTGCCTCTTGGCCTGCAGCTCCCGCAGCAGAAGTTGCCGGTGCCCAACTGCACCCTCCAGTTCCTGGCTCTGGGCATGAAGAGCCTTGAGCTCTGCCACAGGCCACTGCGCCTAAGCTCCAGCAGCAGGACTTTCCTAGGGGTGGGGAGGAAGTGAAAGAGCGCAGAGAGACTGGCAGCCATATTGGGGAGATGGGATCTTTGGGGAAGCATGAAGAACACCCTCTCCCCCCCCAACTCCCCAGGAAACAAGCACCAGGAAAGGGAGGAAGTGAAGGGGCCCCTAGGGTAGACAACAGCCAGTATCCCCAGCCTCTGCTGAGGGAGTATCTTTACCTCTCACTGGATCCAAGCGACAGTCTCTCCACCTCCTCCATCAGGCTCTGGAGGTGGCCAGTCAGGGCTTGTCTCTCACTCAGGAGCTCACTCCTCTGGGTGACTAGTGCACCTACAGCCTGCCAGCCCTCCTGGGGGTGCAAGGTCCTTGTGAGCATGGTCCATGGGGAGAGGGCTTCAGTAGGTCTCGGGGAAGTGTCTCAGGGTTACCTGGATGAGATGGACAGTGGATGGCAGGGCCTGGCTGGAGTTCGAAGAGTCCAATGCCTGGGGCCTGTGGTGGGGACAGAGCAGTTGAGGGAGCAGCCTCTTTGTATTGATGAGTGTGGGTAGTCAATATCAGTCTTCCCTTCCCCTGTTGCTGGCTGGCATCCAGTTCCACCCCATCTGCAGTCACTGTGCCTGCTCCTGGCTGCGGGAACATTCGCTCCACACCTGGACAGCTCCTCTTCTTTGAGCCCATGCTCGAAGCACAGGGACCGGATCTCTGACTCCCGTTCTGCAGCCAGGTACTCCAAGGCGGCCAGGATGTGGCCTGCAGGGTGGTTTGTCAGCAGTGTCTGGAAGGGACAGGTGGGAGGGCAGGGCAGGATGACGATGCAGGGGGGTAAGCCAGGCCTCTGAGGCACTGACTTAGATGGTGAGGGGTGACTGGACGTTTTATCACAGAGTAGGAGGAGGTACCCTTTCCTGGGAGCCTTGCCCTCTCACCTCAACTGAAGTGAGCCACTGCTGATAGGATGCTCCGTTGTGGTCATCACAGGGGCTTCTGTGGATTTGGGTAAGTGGACAATGAATGTTGTAAGACACATCAATTACCCTCTAAACTATCACCACAGCATGTAAGTAGGAGCTATCATTGTCCCCACTGTATAGGTAAGGACATCGAGTCCATCTACGCCTACTAGACTTGAGTTCTCCAACTATCTGAACTTGCTGTCCTGGGGGCCACTGCATGTCCCCTTTAGTTCTTGACCCTTCATCCTTGTTAATCTCCTGGGCAGAGCTCCCCACCCCACCTCCAGAGCTGAGTAAGGTCTCCTCCGTGTCCCAGAGCCTCAGGCCTCCCCTCCCCAAACAGCCCTGATTACCTAAACTGTCAACGTCTATGGCGGGTCTGCCTCACATGGCAGGAACTGAAATAACCAGAAATCCACTGTCGGAGGAATTAATAAACTAGCAATCTCCCGTCCTCAAGCCCCGTCTGCACTGTGTCTCAGAGGCTGAGAACACTCACAGGATGCTGCCTCCCCTGGCCTGGGGAGTCAGAAGGTTCTTCAGGAATTGAGTTCGGAGGGAGCAGGCTGCCCGGACATCACCCTAGGGAGAAGAGGATGGGGTGTTAGTGAGTTCTAGGCCTCTGCTTGATCCTTGACTCCTCATAGTGCCCGACAGCCCAGAATTCTTACCAACACCTTAGGCTCTAGGGCTGGGGCTGCTGACACCACAGGTCCAAAGGACACATCCACTTTGGCTTTCCTGGAAGGACAAGTGGAATTGGGATGGAGCCCTTGGGAGAGCAGCTGCCTGTGCCTCGTACCTCGCACTGCCATGCTCAAGGGCTATCTCTCAGATTAGGTCACTGTTGTGTCCTATATGAGCCTCCTCATTGTTCTCCCTATTCCTGTCCCCTCTGGTCAGACCTATTATAGGTCTGCAATGCTATTAAAATCTGGGTTTTCAGTCAGGCATCGTAGCTAATGCCTGAGATTCTAGCCAGTGGTTCTCAACCTTCCTAATGCTGTGACCCTTTAATATAGTCCCTATATTAAAGGTGACCCCAGTCATAAAATTATTGTCATTGCTACTGCGTAACTGTAATATTTCTGCTGTTATGAATCAGTATAAATATCTGTATTTTCTGATGATCTTAGGTGATGCCCGTGAATGGGTCTTTCAACCCCAAAGGGGACGTAGCCCACAGGTTGAGAACTGCTGAATCCTAGCTCTCAGGAGGTTGAGACAGGAAGATTACTAAAAGTCTGAAGCCCACATGGGCTACAGTGAGTGCCCACATAGGTGGTGGGGATTGTACCACAGTCCTCTGAAAGAGTAGCCAGTGTTCTTAACCTGGGGCATCTACCTCTCCAGCGACCCCTGGGCTACACAGTAAGTTTCAGGCCAGCTGGCCTGAACTACTCTGTCTCAAAACACTAACAAACCACCCCCCTAGATTTGGCTGGCCCTGGCACAGGCCTGTCATCCCAGTACTGTGGAAAGCTGGCACAGCTGCTGTGGTTACAAAGCACATTTAAGGCCCGTCTAGTTAACTAGTGAGACTCTGACTCACATTTCATAGAAAGTAAATTTAAAAAGCAAGTCAGGGCCAGAGAGATGGAGAGATGGTTCAGTGGTTAAGAATACTTCTTGCGCCGGGCGGTGGTGGCGCACGCCTTTAATCCCAGCACTTGGGAGGCAGAGGCAGGCGGATTTCTGAGTTCGAGGCCAGCCTGGTCTACAGAGTGAGTTCCAGGACAGCCCGGGCTACACAGAGAAACCCTGTCTCGAAAAACAAAAAAACAAAAAAGAATACTTCTTGCTCTTGCACAGGACCTGGCTCACAACAACTGCCTATAGTTTGGCTCCAGAGGATCTGATGCCCTCTGGCCTCCAATGGACACCTGCATGCATGTGGGGCACATAAACTCACACAGGCATGGGCACACACACACACACACATAAATAAGTGCTCAAATGAACAAGCAAAAGGGCACAGGCCAGGCAAGGTAGTAATCCCAGCATGTGGGAGCCAGAGGCAAACATCATTGTCCTGTTGGGTCCATCCTGGTCTACACAGACTGTGTCTAAAGCAAAAACCAAACAAAGTATAAGAAACGTAGCTCAGTAGTAAAGCCCTTGCTTATTAGCATGTGTGAAGTCTGAAGTTTAAAGCTGAGCACTGCTACAGAAAACAGCTCCATGAGAGGGACGGGTGGCTCAGAGGTTAAGAACACTGGCTGCTCTTCCAGAGGTTCTGAGTTCAATTCACAGCAACCATACGGCAGCTGTCAGTTCCAGGTAGGCCAGTGCCTTCTTCTGGCCTCTGAGGGCACCAGGCATATCCATAGTTCACAGACATACATAATATACCTACCCATACATAATGAAGACATCTACATACAGAAAAGAAATAAAAATGGAACCAACCATGTATTCAAACCAAACACCCTTATGAGACCTAAGGATTGTTGTCACAGCACAATTAGGCCCTCTTCAACATAACACTTTCCTGTCATATTCCTGTCAGCTGGCAGGCCTCTTCTGAGCGCTATCCACGATCTGGCTTACCTCATCCTTACACTGACTAGCAAGGCTGGATCTGAGTGCTCTTCCACAGAGCTCAGAGGCTCAAAGAATACAGGGCCTAAGGTCATGCAGTTCTAAGTAGCCAAGCAGCGGAGCCTGCTGTTTCAGAGAGAAATGGCAGTGACTCTGTAGCCCTGCCACCTGTCCTTCTCTACCTCCTCACACTGTCCCTCTGCCCAGCAAGGCTTGGCTGCACATTCTCTTGGCTGTCCATTTTTCAAGTTGACCTGCAGCCTTTAAGGTTGCTATGGAGACTTCTCTCCCAACTTAAACACTGCCCCTTTCCCTTCATCCTACGGTCCTTCACAGGATTTGCATCTCCCTGGAACTATGAGGTACTTCCTACCTTCCCATCTGCCTTCTATGCAGGAGAACATCAGCTCCAGCAGGGTGGGGCCTTATTCTGTGTATTTGCTTGTTTCTCCAAAGCCAGTGTTGTAAACATCCAGTTAGCACCGTAAATCCAGGTGCCCAAGATAATAAAACTGCCCATCCTGACAGCCCTTACATTATGGCTAGAAGCTCAGAATTCTGAAAGGAAGGGATTGGGTAGAACGCAGGGGTTTCTGAGGAGAATGTTTAACCTCCCTGAGGTGGCTGAACCCCACCTTTGCATGTCCTGCAGACGCTTGAGCTGATTCTGCAGCCGCTGCATGGGGTCCTGCAACCCACGCTGCTGTCTTCGTACAGCCCCGGCTTGGGCCTGGAGGAGCAGAGCTCGATACTGGGTGTCTCTCAGGCTCTGCAGTGTCTGTGTCATGGCTATGTCCTGAGCTTCGGTCTCTTGATCCATCAGTTCCAGGCGCTGGTCTAGCTCTTGGTTCTCTGCCTGAAGGCGGGCCACAGTGGCTTCCAGCTCCAACTTCCGACGTATCTGGTAGGATCAGGTACAGACAGGATCAGGAGGTCAGATGCTTGGACCCATTGGGGCTTAGCCTGGCTGCACTACCTTCTGGGTGGCACTCGGCTCCTCACTTCATCACCTGGGAGATGGTTGACAGGTTTTTCTTTGTTTAAGTGGCTCAGGTCTGACACAGAAGCACTAAGAATCTACCTGGTTCTCTCCCTCCTGGAATTGCCACTCCATCTTCTTAGTTTGCTATGTGGTGACTCCTACATCTCTGTCAGATGCCTTTTATTATTATTATTATATTATTATTATTATTATTATTATTTTTATTGAGACAGGGGTTTGGTATGTAACTAGCATGGACTGCCCTTAAACTCACAGTCCTTTTGCTTCCGCATCTAAGTGCTGGGATAACAGGCAAGTACCAACATACCCAATTTCTTTGTGTGTGTGTGTATGTGTGTGTGTATACCACATGCATGCAGGTACCAGTGGAGGCCAGAAGGTGTTAGATTTCCTAGAACTGAAATCACAGTTGGCTGTTAGCCATCTGCTCTGGATGCTGGGATGTGAACTGGGGTCCTCTTCAAGAGCAGCAAGTGCTCTTAATTGTTGAGCCATCTCTCTAGGTTCCCCCTCCTAGTTTGGACTTCTTCCTTGTATTCCTTAGCAGCTCTGTCAAACCCATCCTTCCCTATCTCCTCTTATCAGTTTTGTTCACTCTATCTACTTTTGACCAGGTCTCACTCTGTAGACCAGACTGGCCTTACACTCATGGTGATCCTTCTGCTTCTTCCTGAGTGCTGAGACTATAGGACTCAGGACCTTCCTCTCTCTAACACCAATCCCTCAAGTCCATACATCATTGTTCCCCATCTTGTGGCTGGCTCCCCCTGGAGCACAACCCCTGGAAGCACAAAGATCTGGGCCTGTTCTGTAACATGGTGTCCCTGACAGACCCATCATCTCCAGGGCCTAAAGCAAAATATTTGCAAGCTGACTTTTCGTTGAAAGAGAATATTGACAGCACAGACATCTCACCTTTGGATTGTCCTGATGGCCATACCTAGAGAAATGAGACGAAAGTTAGGAGATGGCTACGGCAGTAAAGGCCTTGGCTGTGAACAAGGCTAGACAAAACTGGGGAAGATAGGAATCAATGAATTTAAGAAGCAGTTACCAGAGGAGGTTTCCCTGGATTGTCTTGATATTCCTGCATTGGAAAAGATGGAGAGAGGGAGAGAGAGGAGTTGCTGTGAGCCTTGCCTATGTCTTTCCCATTCTC
Organism: Mastomys natalensis; assembly: GCA_021653895.1. NCBI lineage: Eukaryota > Metazoa > Chordata > Mammalia > Rodentia > Muridae > Mastomys > Mastomys natalensis. The sequence goes on from JAJTUV010000944.1 coordinate 572,163, forward strand.
TAGCCCCCTCCCTGCACTAGGTTTGGCTTACCTCTGACTACGCACATGCTGGACGATGTAGGCCCAGATGTCAGCACCCTGACCCAGACACAGCCTGAAGGGATACAGCATAAGGTATGCTTGGGGCATTGCCCAGGAGAAGGAGCACCCTCCACCATCCCCACAGTTGTGGTGGAAAGTTCCAAGATTTTTCACTTCTGTGGGTGGGCCTGGGGGTGTCTCTGTGAGGGTGGCCTTCTCCCTAAGTGTGAGGGTATTCTTATTCCACGACGGGGTTGTCTTTCTTCTGAGAGAGGTTTAGTTGTAGTCACTTGCAGAGGTGGGTGTAAGAGGTCTCCACCCAGGAAATGGCCTTTCATAACAGGGTCATGTGTAACTGTTTCTGCAGATTTGGTCCCCAATAGAACAGCCATTGCTAACTGCCTAGTGTCACCTTTGCTTAGGGCGAGAGTGGCAGAGGTGAGGTGCTGTAGGGACCCCCTTATTCTGCAGATCTGTCTTATTCTCCATGAGGGGCGGGGATCTTATTCCTTGAGGCTAATTCAGCCAAATGGCCAGTGCCGGCTTTGGCACTTACTTCCCCAGAAGCCTAGCAGGCTGGTGCTCCCCGCAGCGGCAGCACTTTCTTCTTCCCCTCAGCCCCGTACACATAGAAATCCCCCTTCCCGCCACCTGACCCCTCCCAAAAAGACGCCAAAGGCTTCAAATCATTACTCTAATAGCGCCCACATCCTGGGAACGACGACATCTGTTTGAGAACAGATAAACAAAAACAGTGCAGCAGCCTCCAGGCCGCCTGAAGCTCTCTGATGGATGGCCAAACACTCTCCAACACAGGTGGCTTATGGCTTTGGGAAGAGCAAAAGCCATACATCCTTAGAGAGAAGTCACGCCAATTAAGAGTTCCCGGGCAGCTACGACAGGCTTTTCTTATCCTCCACTTCCCTTCCTCTATGTAACCTGCTTGTATATATTCCCTACACTCCTAGACTCAGGGCCGCAACTTCGCTTCTGTGCAACTTGCGGTCCAAACCAGGGTTTGAAACAAAAGGCTCTTACGTATCTGGACAGCGGATACGGCAATTCTTTGAGATCTCTTGGAGGTCCCGAGACCTGGGCATAACACTTACTCCAGAAGAAGCCTCACCTGCGCAGTGTCGATTCCCGGGGACGAGCCGCTGGGGGCAACCCCATCTCTTCAGCAGCCCAGCGACTCAGTTCCCGCTCTTCCTGCGTTAGTTCCATGGCTGTCACAGTGCTCAGCTGCAGTCGCCGCTTCCCGCACTCTCTTCAAGTATGGCGCCCATCTATGACGTCAGGAGCGCGACGCTGAGACGTCACCGGTTGCCAAGCCGACAGCGGGTCCCGGTCTCTCTGAACTCGTAGCGGCTCTTGGCGCTCTAGTGTATGTAGCTTAGTGAATGAAAATGAAAAGGATGGAGTGAAGATCAGACGCCCGCTTCTCCACTTTTGTTCTTTCACTCACTGTAAAAGGCAAAAGGTTCTAAAGGCTTCACTCTTGTTTTCCTGAAAAAAAAAAAAAAAAGGGAGGGGGGGAACGTGCAAGAAATTTCCCCAAAGTCTGGCATTTAGACAAAACCCATCATTCTTTCAGGAACTTAAGAAAGTCGTTTTTACTTGCTAAAAGTAGTCATTCTCATCTTTGGCAGAAGGGACATTAACCTATGGCTGTGGTGGCGTCTATTAGCATATGCTAACTTACCTGTTCCCTCTGGTCCTTCTCACTAGTACCTCGTACAGAGTCATCTTGTCTGGCATACCCCGCCCCGACCCTAAATCTCTCTAGCCCCTGAGCTTTGCCCGCTTCAGATGCTTGTATAACTCAGCCGTTTTGGCCACTCCCCTCTGGGTCCTCTTGGCACCCTCTCTCCAGTCTTCTCTCCCTAGCTTGCCCACCCCCGCCCCTACTCCCCACCTCTCCTCTCATGGCCCCGTCTATTTTGTTGGCTATGTTCAGTCTGGACTCTTCCAGATGCCTCTGGCTGTACTCTTCATATCTACAATAAAACCCTTCTCACCCATAGTCAGGAGCATTCTTGTCGTATTGCGGGTTGTCCTGATGCTGTTTGTATTTTCATGTTTATTCTGCTTCCTCAAGAGGGGCTTGCCCTTTACAATGAGCAGAGCACATACTCAGGTAATCTCACTGGGTCTTCTCCGAATACTGGTCAAATAAAGGCTAGAACCGATGATTGAGCAGTGGAAGGGAAAGAAGGGTCTGGAGGTCTCAGAGAGGGAGGAGGGAGACATGGCCTGGAGAAGCCACAAGTAGCAAGAGGTCTCATAGCTGGGGAGTAGATTAGTACAGTGATAGATCTGCCCAATCTAGGCATATAGCTTAAAAATATAACTGAGCTGTGTATTTTTTATATGGGTTTATTGAGGTAAGAAATTACCGCAACATTGTCCTGATTTTCATTCAATGAGAAACAAATGAGGAGAGACAATGAACTTAATGCGCATTTTATTAATTTTAAATTTAGCTTACTTTTCTATATATTTTAAGGTATGTTAGAGCTTTCCCATTTTATTTTGTATGTGTTTTTTTTTTTTTTTTTTTTTTTGACTGCATGAAGTACTGTAATTCCCCAAATTAATCTGTAAACCCCACCTGCCCAGGAACCAGGTAACTTTCTGGAATGCTGGGAATTAACTAAGGGCTGCCACATGATTTACGCTAATTTCTGTTCTATCTTTAAAAATCAGGTTTATAAGAGATAGAATTGAAAACAATGTTTTTTGTTTTTTTTTGGTTTTTCTAGACAGGGTTTCTCTGTGTAGCCCTGGCTGTCCTGGAACTCACTCTGTAGACCAGGCTGGCCTCGAACTCAGAAATCCGCCTGCCTCTGCCTCCCAAGTGCTGGGGTTAAAGGCGTGCGCCACCACCGCCCGGCACAATGTGTGTTTAATAAGATAAAAACTACACCTCCATGCCTTCATGTACAAGAGTGCACCTTTCACACAGGGTGTCCTGTGTCCAGGGTTGTTCATTCCATGTGTGGCCAGGACACCACTGTTTTCTCTCCTCACTGTCCAGGGTGGAGTCTTTCTCTGTTTTTTTCATTTAATGCTCGTGCATGTGTGCATGCATGTATGTGTGTGTGTTGTACACCTTTGGTGTATGCTGGTGAGCACTGCCATTATGTGTACATGTAGTGGCCAGAGGAAGATGGCAGGCATCTTTCTTTCTCTTACTACCTTAAAACAAGGTCTCTCACTGAGTGTGGACTCCTGGATGTGAGCTGATGAACTTCAGCCACCCTTCTGTTTCTGCCCTCCATCCAGTCCTTCCCTTAGCACCGAACTTGCAGCTATGCACAACACAACCCAGCCACAGACACACTTGACTTTTCATCTAATTGCTGGGACCATCAACTGCCAGTTTCTCTGTTTTTATTTGTTTGCTTTAAAAAAAAAAAAAAAGACCTGGTCTCACAAAGTAGCTCTGCCTGGGCTAGAATTTGCCATGTAGACCAGGCTGGCTTTGAACTCATAGAGATCTGCCTACTTCTGCCTCCCAAGGGCTTGGATTAAAGGTCCATGCCACCAAGTCTAGCCTTGTTTTGTTTTTCGACAAGCTCTGTCTATAATGTTCAGGCTGACATTGAACTAAGATATCCTACAACCTCATTGTCCTAAAAATGACCTAAAAGGTCGCTGATTACAGACTGCGACCGTATGTGCAGCTGGAAAAACCCTTTTAATGTACTGGCCATATATGAGGTATTTCAGTTACAATGTGGTTGTGTGTTAATATCTTTGATGGTCAAGAGACTGTAGTCATGGTAGATTTTTCGTTCCTTACAATTATTTATATTTAGCTAATGTATATGAATGTTTTTCTTGCATGTATGTTTGGGCACTGCATATGTGTCTTATGCATAATTGTCTGATACCTGGGGAAGTCAGAAAGGGTTTTGGGATCCCTGGATTTAGAATTACAGATGGTTGTGAGCCACCATGTGTGTTCTGGGAATCAAATCCTGTTCTCTGTAAGAGTAACAAGTGTTCTTAACTGCTGAGCCATCTCTTGAGCCCCTAGGATCTTCATCCTTGAGTGGCTTAGCACCTGAGTTGTTTTATTTGTTTTCATTTTGTCTCTGTGTATGTGGTGTGTGTGTGTGTGTGTGTGTGTATGTGTGTGTAATGTGATGTATATATGATATGATGTGTGTGTGTAGTGTGTGTACACCTGTGTGCCTGCTTGTGAAACGTGCATGCAGTGTTAGTGGAGACCAGAAGAGGGTATTAGATCCCCTGGAACTGGAATTATGGGCAGTTGTATGCTATCATGTGGTTGCTAGGAATCAAAGCCAGGTCCCCTAGAAGAGCAGCCAGTGCTCTTACCCACTGAGCCACCTCTCCAGCCCACACCTGAGTGTTCTGTGTCTAGGATTGATTTCACCTGTGATCAAACCCACACAACACCCTCAGGAGATAGGCTTTTTCTGCCTCCCATGGAGCTGGGGCCCCAACCCAGCCTGTTCTAAATGGAGTTATTTCTATATTCCGTCTTCCCCAGGGCCTACTCATAGTACCTGTTACACATTTCAAAGCCCATGTTAGCATGCCAGCCCTTCTCATCTCTTCCCCTACCATAACTACCTCCAGCTCACAGGCTTCCCTCTCCCCTGACCCTCACTCTCCTCATGACCCCGCTCTCATCATCTGTCCTCTCCCACATGCTCTCCTCTCCTCTCTGTCTCTTCCTATCCATTCACCTGCTTTTATACTTACTTTGCTCCTCTCTCAGTATCCTCTCTTGTCTATGTCCTGCTGTCTTGCAATCTCCACTATTGTCTCCTGCTTCCCTAGGCGTGGCCTGGCCAGTCTGCTGGCCATACTCAGCCTACTTCTTTCTCTCCCTGCTCTGGACTTTTCCAGATGCCTCTGGCTGTTTCTTTCTCTCTTGTATTCACAGGAAAACTTTTAACCACACCATGGAGTGGTCTTGTTGGTAGTTTTATTATGGCACTCCCCACATACACTGTAGGACAATTGTCTTGAAGATGCTGGATAGCAGACAAGGGCGGGCAGGGATGTATAGGAGAAGGAGAGCAGAGGAGTCCTAAAATTGTCCTAGCTTAGTGCCTGGAAGGAGATTCCAGGCATCTGTGCAAGGAGAGAACGTACGAGAGCCCTCAATCCCACCAAGCTGAGGAGAAAGACCAGAGCTGCAGAGAAGTCAGGATTCACAAAACAGAGAACAGGACCGTAGTTTTATTTTTTTTTCAAAGCCTTTTTTTTTTTTTTTTTTTGGTTTTTCGAGACAGGGTTTTTCTGTATAGCCCTGGCTGTACTGGAACTCACTCTGTAGACCAGGCTGGCCTCAAACTCAGAAATCCGCCTGCCTCTGCCTCCCAAGTGCTGGGATTAAAGGCGTGCACCACCACTGCCCAGCTTCAAAGCGTACTTTTAATGACGATTCTTAACCTTTCTTCTAGTCCACCACCCACCAGAGGTAGTAGGAAAGAAAGGATACAGGGCAGGGGAGGGGACCTGTTTAGAAAGGTTCTTTGGAGCAACTCCTGTGTTGTTAGGAAATCGGTAGTTCATTTCATAGGTCAGCAGCAGCAGCTCGATCCATTTGCAAACACCTCACAGATATGCCAGCAGTCCAGTTTGGTAGAGTCTGGATAGCAAACAGGAATCAGTAGAGTTGGCACTACTTAGAGACAGCCAGGCCTCAGTATCAGCATAAATCAGCAGGAGAGACCAGGAGGGCCTCCAGATGTTCTTAGCTGTGCCTCTCTCAGCGAAGCAAAGATCAGAGAAGACAGGAGACCCACAAGTGTTGCACAGCTAGCTCTATAAGCAAGCCTAGCTCAGCCTCCATCACTGTCTGTCGAGTCCTATTTATGCCCTCCAAACATCATGGGTCTAGCCTCAGCATGTGCGGCTGTCTCAGCTGACATCACTCTGCCCAATCAGCCAGAGTCTGCAGAAGCAGCAAGAAACTGCAGCACACCACCAGAAGGTTTGTTTGTTTGTTTGTTTTGTGAGTTTCTCTCTCTATGGAGTCCCAACAAATGCAGCTCAACTACTCAGTGTAAGGAGGACCAATACATACATGTTGTCAGCAAAGAATCCTTAATCGCATGTCTTTTCACATGCTTGCTTTAGCACAACATCTTTTCTATGTCTACTTCAGTCAAACGTGCCTTCACAAGTCTGTCTTAGCCTCTCACCTGTGTCCATTTTAGCTAATACCTTGGCCATATAGCTAGGCTCTTCTTTGACTAGAATCATAAGTTATGATAGCCCATTTATTTTAATTTATATTCTGCCACGTGACTGGTTACCTGAGCTCAGGTACCGTGTGTCCCTCTTGTTACATCTTCCCAGGAGAATCTCCTGTGTGCACTGGGTACTCTTGAGGGCAGCGATTTTCCTGTGCACACACACAATCATGACATTTCCCCCTCCCACCCCCAGTACCTCTGTCCAGTGATCTCATGTAGCACAGGCTACCCTTCAACTTGTTAGGTAGCTGAGGATGGTCTTGAATTTCAGATCCTCCTGCTCCCTCTGTGCAGTGCTGGGAATCAAAGCCAGGGTTTGGTGAATGCTGGGCAAGCCCACTACCCACAGAGCTATGACCCCAGCCTCTAGTTTTTATTTTTACAAGATGGGAGTCTCATAAAGCCCAGGGGGGCTTCAAACTCACTTGAAATCCCAGCTCTTGGGAGGTAGAGTCAGGAAGAGTAGGAATTCAAGGTCATTGTCAGCTACAGAGCAAGTCCAAGGTCAACTAGATTCCATGAGATACTGTCACAGACAACAAAGACAAAAGGAGTAGAAGAGATAGATAGCTTAGTTGGGACAGAAGTCCCCCTTACCATCCTTTAAAGAAGAAAAAGGACTCAGAATCCACTATCTTTTTAAAGATTTGGTTGCTGTTGTTTCTGTTTTGTTTTCGAGACAGGGTTTCTCTGTGTAGCCCTCGCTGTCCTGGAACTCGCTCTGTAGACCAGGCTGCCCTCAAGTTCACAGAGATCCGCCTGCCTCTGCCTTCTAGGTGCTGGGACTAAAGGCGTGCGCCACCACCGCCCCAGTAAAGATTATTTTTATACCCATATGCATGAATAGGTGTCTGTCTCTGACCCGCAGCGCTGAAGCTAACAAGCATGTGCCCTCAGCTCAGTTTCTTTGTCATTATTGGGAATCTGAACTCCGGTAACGTCTTACCTATTGAACCGTCTCCCTAAGTCCTCCTTTGCATGCTTGCTTGGAGAAAGCCTTGGGTAAGCTCAGGCTAGGCTCCCACTTGTGTCTGTAGCTGAGGCTGGCCTTGAATCCTCTGGCTGCACAAGTGTAAGTTTGGATCAGCACACCCATGTAAAAAAGCCAGGGTTTGTGGCCTGTCTGTAATCTCAGGACTAAGGGACAGGTCCTGGGCACTCACTGGGCTAGTTTAGTCCAAATGGCAAGTTCTGGGTTCAGTGAGCTTTGTCTAATGATGACCTCTTACCTTCAAACTCACAGGCAAGCACACTCACACCCACTAACACAGATGAAATTGCTGCTAACTACCAACAGGTGGCAGTGTTGCTCACCTACTAGTCAAATCACAGCTGTCTTGTTTTCTTGTCTGGGGTTCCTTAGCTGACTCAAGTTGTGTAAACTACACTACAGCTCCCTGCTTTTGCGTGCTTCATTCTTCATAGTACAACAATTGGTCTCTCTGTGTAGCCCTGGCTGTCCTGGAACTTGCTCTGTAGACCAGGCTGGCCTCAAACTCAGAGATCTACCTGCCTCTGCCTCCCCAGTGGTGGGTTAAAAGCATAAAAGCATTCCTTACCATGCCTGACAAGATCGATCTCTCTCTCTCTCTCTCTCTCTCTCTCTCTCGCACACACACAAATTTATCTAGATGGTATAAATATATAGATGATATACAGATAATGATGTATATAAATGAATGTGTGTCTGTGTGTAGGCCAACTATATGTAGTGTCTGCTGGGGTCAGAAGAGGCCATTGGATCCCCTGTAATTGGAATTACAGGATGCTATGAGCCTCAGTTCCTAGAACTCTGGTCTTTTGCAAAAGCAGTGAGTGCTCTTAAAGATATCTATCAACCACTATTCTTTATCATCTATAATTATCTATTATTTATCGTGTGTGTGTGTGTGTGTGTTTTGAGACAAGGCCTCAGACCTACATAGCCCAGGCTAGCCTCCAACATCATTCGTAGTTAGGAATAACCTTGAGTTGATCTTCCTTACTCCGTTTCCTGAGTGAAGGATTACAGTAAGCACAACCACAGCCAGTTTATGCAGTGCTGGGGACCGAACTCCAAACTTCATGGATAGTACACAGCTACACTCCCCCACTCCCTAGCCTTATGAAATCTATCCTTATTCTTGGAACGTCCCCCTTCTTCTCTTTTGCAAAAGACCAGAGTTCTAGGAACTGAGGCTCATAGCGTCCTGTAATTCCAATTACAGGGGATCCAATGGCCTCTTCTGACCCCAGCAGAAACTGACAAGTTTCTGTTGTCAGTTCAAGCTATGGGAGAGGTTCCTGGTTTTGTTGATTTTTTTTGTATCTTCTGTTTGAGACCAGGTCTCAATTATATAGCCCAGGCTGGCCTTGAGACCTCCATTCCACTGCTTCTGCCTTCTGAATTTTCTCCATGGTTGAGGCTTCTTCTTCTTCTTCTTCTTCTTCTTCTTCTTCTTCTCTTCTCTCCTCCTCCTCCTCCTCCTCCTCCTCCTCCTCCTCTTCCTCCTCCTTTTTCTCCTCCTCATTTTGTCTTTTTTTTTTTTTCCGAGACAGAGTTTCTCTGTGTAGCCCGGGCTGTCCTGGAACTCACTCTGTAGACTAGGCTGTCCTCATCATTTTGTCATCTTTGAGATAGGGTTTCTCTATTATACAGTCCTAGCAGTCCTGGAACTCACTATCCCTGCCTGGCCTAAAGCTTACAGATCCATCCTACCTCTGCGTTCTGAGTGCTGAGATTAAGGGCATGTGACAACACATGTGGCCAAAGTTTCTGTTTTCTTTTCCTGCTCTGAGACATCAAAAGCCCAGCACCTCTGCTTGAAGGGCAGGTCATGTAAACTCGCATTCAGACTCCTAAACACACTCCCATCTTAGTATGAATTATTATGTATACTTTACAAAGAAAACAGGTTCAGGAAATCAATGACATGCAATTAAAAAAAATACATGTGTGAGCATGAGTGTGTGGAAGTGTCCCTACTTCCCAAATTCTGGGATTATAGGTGTGTGCCACAGAGCCTGGCATCATTACTGAAGTCCGACTTTCACAGGGTCTAAGCAAACACAGCGCCAGTGAAACCATTATTGATCCAGAGAAAGAAACATCTACACACAAACACAGGCAAAGCCAGAATACTCCTTTCAATTTTACTGGCTATGAAATGTGATTTCTTTTTTCATGAAGCTCAGAGGCTTATGCAGATTTAGAACTTTAGGTATGGGCCTCTGAGATGGGTGGAGACAGCTGTGGAGGACAAATAAGAATGAACTGCTGGAGTGTAGGCAGGTGGCCTGCGGGGCCTGGGGGCTGGATCTTGGGATCACGGTTTGTTCAGATGTTCAGTTTTTTGGTTGGTGGGTTTCTTGGCAAGGGCATTTCTGAATCGCTGAGTTTCTTCTTGGTGACTGGTCAAAGTCTAAGTAGGCATGTCTGTTGGGGGAGAAGCCCGTAGATGCAGGGTCTAGCCTTCATAGGACTAGAACAACTATAAAAATGATGCCTAAACCAGTTAGTACGGCCAATACATCAACCCAAATAGTTCGAGATGAGTTCCGGTAGGCGTCTACCCAGTCGCTGCACCGATTGGCTTCGTTGGTCTGTAAGGGTGGGAGCATGGGTATGGGTTTCTGAGTCCAGAAACTCTTGGAAGGAGGGTTGGAGCCCTATAGTCACTATGGGAAAAGCCCGACCCGAGACCTAGGACGCGAGCAGTTGGTGGTGGCAAGCCGAGGATAGGATGAGCAATGTTGGGGGCAGGGAGGGGTTGTTTTACCTGTCTGCTGTAGTAAAAGCCTAATGCTCCTAAGGGTAGGAAAAGGATTATTGCGCAGATCGTCAGCAGGAGGTGATTCCGAGCGTAAAACTTCAGTTCATCTGGAGTCTGTGGACGGTCTAGTGGCTTCCTCTTTGGGGCGTTAGCCATGATCGGTTTACTCAAAGACAGACCCTGGTGTCTTGATAGAGACCCAGTCCCACCGCCCTTCCCAGGGCCCTACCCAGAATCCTAAGTGCTGCGCAAAGACCATTCTTCACAATGGAGCATCTCCAGTCCTGATTGGCTACTCTCAAGAGGTGGGCGTGGTCAAGCTGTTTTTCGGCCCTTCAGGACTAGGAAGCTATGAGAACGTTGTTCTTGTTGTACCCTCACAGGGATTGACTGTGGGAAAGTCTGCCTTTTGTCTCTTTCTTCTGCAGAGTACTGAGGGATAGGAGCAAGGAAGGCCTCGGAAGAGCAGGTAGATAAATCTGTAAGAAAGGTAGATTTAGCCTGCCATTGTAGCAGCCGCCTTTAATCACAGCACTTGAGAGACTGAAGCAGATCTCCCAATCTCTGTAAATTCAGTGCTAACCTGGTCTATAATGCAAGCTCTGGAAAAACATAGTGATGCCCTGTCTCAAAATAATGCCTGCCAGGTCTTATTAGTAAAATCTTGCCTCTAGAAAGAAAGATAGATAATAGGTAGGTAGATAGATAGATAGATAGATAGATAGATAGATAGATAGATAAGAACCGGGTGAGCTGTGGCCTCTTATAATCCCAACATTTGAGAAAGGATTTCATATAGCCCGTGCTGGCCTGGAATTCCCTTCATAGCCAACGATGGGTTTGATCTCCTAATCCTCTCTTTTCTGCCTTCTGAAATATAAGGATTGCAGACATATACTCCCTGTATACCTGGGAGGAACTTGTCTGTCTGTCTGTCTGGAAGAACTGTCTTAAAGTGGAATGCTACTTAAATGTAGATATAACTCAGTGGTTGTAGTCCCCCAGAACTGTTTTTAAAAGTGCAAATGGTATAGGAAATCGTCAGCTCGTACTCCTCAGATCACCCCCAGGTTCCTGCAGCATCATGAATATACCTTTCTCTAGTCATTCAATCAGTTACTGAAGCTATGAAAGAATTCTGCAGATGTCATTAAGATCTCCAATCAGTTAACTTTGTGTTGGAGAGGATACACTCCTGAGGCTAAAATAATAAAGTGAGTTCTTACAAGGGCCTTGGTCTTATTGACCAAAGAGACTTGAGGACTGGATGCAGGAGAGAATTGCTTGTTTAGGGCTTGAAGCTATAAGGCGTTACATAGTAAGGGATGCAAGCCTTTAGCTAACCATCAGCTAGGAGCAGCAGGGATCTGAAATCAGCCATGACCGGATTCATTTGGAAGAGGGCCTGAGCATGGAATGAGAGAACTTAGCAGAGGGGACACCTTATTTTAACCTCAGGAGATCCTGACCAGAAAGCTGGCACACAGACCTGCAAGTCAGTAAATGAACTTATGGAGCTTGTGCTCCTGTAGAAAATGAATCATATTTCCAAGCAACATGGCGATTAGCGAGTCATATGGTAACCATCAGTGGGTACACATCCGCCACCACTGGGGTTCAGCTGGGTAGGGGCATATGTGCACACACATGCATGCAGAGCCTCATATTTGTCAGGCAAGCACTCTAGCACTGACCTATATTTGTAGCCCTTTAAACAAGATTTTTTAATTTTTGAGACAGGTTCTCACTATGTAACCCTGGGCGGCCTGAAACTTGCTATGGTAGACCCAGCTGGCCTGCTTCTATCTCTTGAGTGCTGGAATTAAAGATTTGGGCCAGCCGGGCGGTGGTGGTGCACGCCTTTAATCCCAGCACTTGAGAGGTAGAGGCAGGCGGATTTCTGAGTTCGAGGGCAGCCTGGTCTACAGAGTGAGTTCCAGGACAGCCAGAGCTACATAGAGAAACCCTGTCTCGAAAAACCAAAAAAAAAAAAAAAAAAAAAAAAAGATTTGGGCCATCGTGGCTAACTTAAAAGATTTATTTGTGTGTGTGTGTGTGTGTGTGTGTAGGTGTCCACAAAGTCCAGAAGGGGGCATTGGATTCTTGAGAGCTGGAGTTACAGGCAGTGGTAAACCACTTGGTATATAGGTGTTGGGAACTGAACTTGGGTCCTTTGCAAGAGTAACAAATGCTCTGAACTGCTGAGCTATCTCTCCAGCCCCATCTCTTTATATTTTTAAAATCTGAGACATGGTCTCTATACGTTGCCTAGGCAGGCCTTGAACTTTCAATCCTCCTGCCTCAGCCTCCCAAATATCTGGGAGTACAGGCCTGTCTGCACATCAGCCCCAGCTACAACTGTTTTGGATTATAGACAAGGACCTTAAAAACCCTACTAATAGCAGCAAGCCACAGTTCTGAAGTCAGCAAATTCTTCATGGAATGATTCGGTTCAGAGTGGGAAGCAGAAGAGGTGACGGCTGGTGCTCAGATGACATTCTCCTTTACTCTTTTATTGGCCCAAGACCTCAGCCATGGGCTGGTGTCCCCCTTGTTCAGAGTGACTCTTCTCCATGGAAGCACCTCCAAGAACTGTATTCCCTAGGTGATTTCAACTTCTGTCAAAGGGCTGTGGAGGTGGCTCAGAGGATAAAGACTTTGTTCCACAAGCTTGAGGACCTGAATTCAGATCTCAAGCACCCAGGTAAACACTGATGGGGTTGGTGGCCTGCTTTTACTCCCAGTGCATAGCTGATAGAGACAGGGGTTCTCCAGAGCAAGCTAGCTAGCCAGATAAGCCACATTGGCAATCTCTGGGTTCTTGTGAGAGATCTTGCCTCAATATATAAGGTGTAGAGAAACTGAAGAAAACATCTAATGTCACCATCTGGCTTACATATGTGCACCCAAACTATGAACATGCACACACACACACACACACACACACACCCTCTGGCACACACACATGAACCCAAATACATATGAACATGCATGCATGCATACTGATTAACCATCCTAACCAGTATAAGAAATAAATCGTTATAGTCCATTTTCAGAATGAGGTGCATTTGGAATTCATCAGAAAGTCACAGTTAAGCAGGAGGTGCTAAGCCCTTCTCCTCTCAATCAGACAGCTGATATCTTCTTGTCTAGAATTTTCCAGTTCGTTCTAGGATTGAGAAGTTACAGGCAGTCGGCTATGCAACTGAGCCCTTGTTTCAGAAAAAGGTGGGACTCTCTAGCCCGCAGTATACATTAGGGAAGGCTTGGCACTCAGAACCAGTGCCATCTGGAGAGGGGGCAATACCAGACACTAGAAAGGTCGTATCTCCAGGAGAAAGCCAGTGAGGACTTCAAGGGGCGGGGCAATGCGATTGGAATATAAAAAGCCACTGGTGTGCACCAAATTGGTTTGTCAGCTGTCTTTGCCTTTTCTGTAGGTGGATTCTCACTGTTGTAAGGCAGAAAACAAACTGCCACTTTTGGTACTTGGAGTCTCCAATATTCTTATGATGAAGGGAGGACCACTGTTTCTCACACCTCGGGCTTCATCTTCAGCTGGAGGACTGCTTGGCTTATAAGAAAGAGACCGAGTATAGAAATTATCTGGTTTTGACGTATCGCAAACAGGTGTGAATAGCCTCCTGGCTATGATTCTAGTTGGCTTTCTTGACTGATCCACTGGGCAGGGGTGGGGAGAGGAAGGAAATGTTTGTGGTTTCTTGGAGTAAATGGAATGGACCAATCTGAGTTTCCATGGAGATTTCAGAGCCAAGACACTATCTACCTGATGGGTTCAATTTCAGGAGGAATGCAGCAGGTGGGTTTTGGATGCAGGGGTGGGAAGGGCCTGGGCCCAGTGGAGGCTAGGGACCAAGCACTGGAAACAGTGTCTAATCATTTTTGTTGCTCTACTATGTAGCTATGGATGACCTGGAATTCACTGTGTAAACCAGGATGTCCGCAGAAATTCTCCTGCCTCTGCCTCCCAAGTGCTGGAATTAAAGGTGTACAGTACTACACTAGGCTATTATTGATCATTTTCCTATTCTTACTCTATTTTTGATTTCTTCTTGCCTTTCTTTCCCTGCAGAATTAGAGTGTCTCCTGCAGGCTCATGTATTTGAACACCTGGTGTCTGTGCTGTTTTGTTATAGAACTTTTAAGAGGCGTGGCCTTGCTGGAGGAAGTACATCACTGGGGGCAGGCTTTGAGGAGCCTCACTCCACCCGTCCCCACTGCTTCTGCTTCCTGTGTGCAGATAAAATGTGATCCATCAGCCAGCTTCTTGCTCCTGTCTCCATGTGATGCCACCCCTAGCATGAGGGACGCTATTCCTCTAGAATAGTGTGCTGGCTTGAATATGCTTGGACCATAGGAAGTGGCACTGTTAGGAGGTGTGGCCTTATTAGAAGAGGTATAGCTTTGTTAGAGGAAGTCTGTCACTGGAGGCAGGACTTTGAGATCTTGTATATATTCTCAAGTCTGGCCAATGTGATCCAGACCTTCCTCCTGGCTACTTTCCATGTAAGATGTAGAACTCCCAGCTCCTGCAGTGCCAGGTCTACCTGCATGATCATGCTTCCTACCATGATGATAATGGACTGATATAGCATTAGTTTTTGCTTCACCACTTTGTGCTCCCAACTGATGGCATGTGCACACCGCACAAGAGCTATCTTTGGATCAACAGATGAAAGACACACACATTAGCTTATTTATAAAATGCCTTGGCTACCTTAGAGGCTCAGCATTCCTCCTAAACCTTCCCCTGCTACCCCAGGCCCAATCAGGGAAGTGGCCAGTCATGGGGATTCTGCCATTACTCTTTGCATCCTAGCCCTTGCAATTCCAAGGGTTCTGCCCCTTGCCCAGCCATTGGCCATTGGCATCTTTATTGACCGATCAATAAAGCTAATTGGGGACAAGGACCTTTGGTGACATGCAGCTTTCCAATTGAATCAAAGCATTAGAACCAACGTCCACAGACTGAACCTCTGAAACTGTGAGCCAGTCCCAACTGATCATGGTGTCTCTTCACATCAATAAAACTCTAAGGCGAATGGTAACCCAGAATAAACCCATTCTTTCTTACATTGTTTTTGGTTATGGCATTTTATCCCAGCAATATCAGATACAATTAAAACAATAGTAGATTTCTTAGCTTAAGTAGCTGCTTATATTAGTAAGGGTTTTTTAGAGTAACAGAACTTATAATGAATCTCTCTGTGTAGAAGAGGGATTTATTAGAATGACTTACAGGCTATGGTCTAGCTAATCCAACAATGGCTGCCTAAGATCATGTCTGAGGGTCCAGTAGTTGTTCAGTCCATGAGGCTGGATGTCTCAGCTGGTCTTTAGTAGACGCTGGAATCCTGAAGATGCAGGCTCTCATGCCAGTGAAGGGATGGACTTTCCGGCAAGATGCGAGCAAGCAGGCGAAGAGCAAAAGCTTCCCCCTTCTGTGTCCTTATACAGGCTTCCAGCACAAAGCATGGCCCAGATTAGAAGTTGGTTTTCCCTGCTCAAAAGATCTGGATTAAAGGTATGTCTTCTACTTCAAAGAGTCAGATTAGAAGTAGATCTTCCCACTTCAAACTTACTTACACCCTTACAGGTGTGTGTCTCCATTTTTGGGTTTTAGTTAACTTCAGATGTAGTCAAGTTGACAACCCAGCATAGCCATCGCACTGGGTTTCAATTTCCAGACAGTAAAGGCCACAGGGAGAAAAGACAAGGCTGCCTTTTTCTGATCTCCAATTGGCTCCAATTCTGCAGCACCTCCCCTCCCATTCCACCTGACTGGCTCATTAGAGAGACAGGTGAAGGATGTACCTAAACCTGGTCAGAGGATCTTCCTCCAGTGAACTTCATCTGTAGAGGACACCTAGTAGACATTGTGTCCCTGTCCCTGTCCCCGTCCGCCCACCCTCCTAGCCCAAGTGCTCCTTCCAGTGTGTCATGCATGGTGGGCCCAGGGATCCCGGAAGTGGAAAGGAAGATGCCGAAGTCAGAGTTGAAAAGAGAGTAAGAGGCCGTGCTTCATGCCTGTGAACCCTCGTACTCGGGAAGAGGCAGGCGGATCTACAGATCAAGGTCTCCAGTCTTTCTTCATGTCGTCTGGCTTTGGCACTAGGGTGATACTGGCTTCATATACTATGTTAGAAAAGTTCTCTTCACTTTGCATCTTGAAGAATTTGTAAGCACTGATTGTGTGTGTGTGTGTATGTGTATGTGTGTATACATACTGTGTACACATGTATGTCCAGGTTTGCATGAACAATTGGCACAGATGCACGAGGAAGAAAGAGGTGGCTGTCAGATGGCTTCCTCAGTCACTCTCCATCTTACTTTGATTTTTTTGGGATAGGGACTCACTATGTAGCCCTGGCTGGTCTGAAACTTATTATGTAGGTCAGACTGGCCTTGAACTCACAGAGATCTGCCCGTCTCACTGTCTTAGGGTTTTATAGCTATGAAGAGACTTACTACACACTAAACATACAACTGACTGATTGAGGTAGTCTGGCTGGCCCCAGAGACCTTCCAGAATATAGATCCCCAGCAATGGGATTACAGGCATGCCACCGGTCAAGCCGACTATCTAAACTGCAGTGGCTCTGCCTGGCTCAGCCGCCATGTTTCTCGGCCAGAGGCCACATGTGTGCTGCACCTAGAAACGACCAGCCAGAAACACCAGCCCTGCCACTCACGAGACGCCAGCGTGGGAGATGGCTCTGCCAATCTTTCATGCTGTCTCCGCAAGGCTGGGCATTGCCCAGACCATCCCACCATCCATGCGGACCCAGTAATAAAATGAGACTCTAATGATTAAAGATTAATCAAAGGCTTTATATGTTTGGCAATGCTTAATAACAATACACCCATACAAAGAGAGTTGTTTCCCAATTAGCTAACCTAAATATAAGTTGTTACCCGTAACTGCTCTCCATACCTGTGCTTCTCCATCCTCCTACATCTCTGCTCTCCCTAGCTCCTCCTCTTCCTTTTCCTCCTCCTCCCCTTACACCTCCCACCTTAGCTCCTCCTACATACTCCCAAACCCAGATTTTGATGGGAGTGTTTGGAATCCCAACTCAGACCCCCATGATTGCCTGGCAAGCACTTTACCAATGGGGACATCTTCTCGTTCCCTGATTTTGTTTAGATATTATGTATTGCTTATAATATTTTCCCTGAATTTTTTTGTTTGTTTGTTTTTTGAGATAGGGTTTCTCTGTGTAACAGCCATAGCTGTCCTGGAACTTACTCTGTAGACCAGTCTGGCCTGCAACTCATAGAGATTCACCTGCCTCTGCCTCCTGAGTGCTGGGATTAAAGGTGTACACCACCACTGCCCGGCCTGCAATCCTTTTTTATTTAAAAAAAAAAAAAAAAAGATTTATTTACTCATTATGTATATGGATGTTTGCTTACCTGTATGTCTGTGTACCATATACATGTAGTACCTATAGAGCTCAGAAGAGGGCATAAGATCCTCTAGAATTGTAATTATGCATGGTTCTGAGCCACCATATGGATGCTGGGAATTGAACCTGTGTCCCCTGTATGAACAAGCGGTATTCTTAACCACTGAACGGTTTCTTCTGCTCCTCTTAATTTGTAAAAGAGAATGTAATTTGAAGTATTATTTTACATGTATGGGTGTTTTATCTGTATGTATGTCTATGTACTTGGTACCTGAGGAAGCCAGAAGAAGGTGTCAGATCTCCTGGAACTGGAGTTACAAATAATTGTGAGTCACCATGTGGGTGCTTGGATTCAAACTCGGGTCCCCTGGGAGAGTAGCCAGTGCTCCTCACTGCTGGGCTCTCTCTTTAACCTTCCCCGCCCCCTTCCCTTCTCCCTCTTGCTCTGGTCCTGCTCGCTCTGGCCCTGCTCACTCTGGTCCAAAGTACACTGTAGCTGTCTTCAGACACCCATAGGAGGGCATCAGATCCCATTACAGATGGTTGTGAGCCATGATGTGGTTGCTGGGATTTGAACTGATGACCTCCTGAAGAGCAGTTGGTGCTCTTAACCGCTGAACCATCCCTCCAGTCTTTTAATAAAGTAAGTTGTCCTGTCTTTGCCATACACTATTTCATTCATTCATTTATCTAATCCTTCCTTCCTTCCTTCACTCCTTGCTTTTCCAGAGACACTTGTGTGTTGATTGGTATTACTCCCTTACCCAGAACTCCTAGTGCTATGGTCACCAGCCCTCTTTAATCCTCAAAATGTTTACTGTGTTGTTTAAGTCCTCACGGGTCCTGGTATTAATGTACAGCTTGGCTAGTTGTCTCTCCATGTAAACAACCTTATTTACTCAGTCTTCAGGCTTGTACATCATGGCCTGGAACTCTTGACAAGTTTTTCTTGGATTTATGTGTGAATGCTTCATCACAGTCCTAGTGACTTTGTGGTTTGCTGCCAGTCATGGTGGTGTACACCTTCAATCCCAGCACTCAGGAAGCAGAGGCAGGCGGATCTCTGTGAGTTTGAGGCCAGCCTGGTCTACAAATCAAGTCCAGGGCATCCAGGGCTTAATACATAGAGAGACCCTGTCTCAAAAAAATCAGAAAAATAATCTGGCTCTCAGAGTCAATTAAACCAAGAGCAAGCCCTATTTAAATTATCTGCTTCTCTCTCTGTATCTCCCATCTGCCTCTGTCTGTTGTCCCTCATCTGATGCCTGTGTGTGTGTGTCTCTAACAAAGGGCTTTGCTCCATGTGTATTCAGTGGTACATGCACAGTGGCAGACAGGAATGAGGGATCATTTTCTACGGAAAATCTTCGGAGTTTTAAAAGGCTTCTTAGTTACTGTTCCATTGCTGTGAGGAGACACCACGAACAAGGCGACTTGTAGAAGCATTTAATTGGGGGCTTGCTTACAGTTTCAGAAGGTTTGTCCATTACCATCATGTCAGGGAACATAGCATCAGGCAAGCATGGTGCTGGAAAAGTACTTGAGAGCTCATATCTGATGCAAACTTTTCAGGGGAGAAGGGAGGGGGGAGGGAGGGAGGGAGAGAAAGAGGATAGAGACGGAGAGATAGCAAGACTGGGTCTGGCATGGGCTTTTGAAACCACTAAGCCCTCTCCCACTAACACTCCTCCTTCAGTAGGTCCACACCTCCTAATCCTTCTCAAATAGTTCCACTAACAGGGGACCAAAGATTCAAATGTAAGAGCCTGTGGAGGCTATTCTTATTCAAGCCACCCCACGGAACATTTTTACTTTCCTGTCTCGCTAGTGACCCAGAACAGGACTTGAAACTGCAAACATGTCACTGGACTCTAGCCATCCAGTGTTGCTTCCAACATTAATTGCGGATATTTAATTTTTAAGCTTTTTTGTCCCCGACGGGTTGGCCACTTTCAGTAAACAGTTAAAAATAAAGGACATTCTCTGTGTTTATGAAGGAACATGAAAAAGAAAGCGAATTGGCTCAGCAAGCCAGTTGTTTTTGTTGAAAGACTGTGACATACAGCAAAGCACTCTGTGGAAGGTTGAGGCTTGGTCTTGCTGTCTATCGTAATGCTAAATGTGGGCCCCCAAGAACTGGAGTCTGCACATAGACTCAAGTGGCCCTGCCACCTAGTTATTTCTGATTGGTAAATAAAGACAGCCAATAGCTGGGCAGAAGAGACATAGGTGGGGTTTAGGTTTCTTGGACTTGGGGTCAGAGGAGAACCATGAGGAGAAGAAGGTGGAGGAGGAAAGAGAAGCCACCATGGGTTAGGTGGGCCCTGAGGGCTGGCTGACTGGAGTTAAGGGAGGCCCTCATGAAACATAATAAATAGTAAATAAATAACTTGGAGTTATCTATAGGAAAGTAGATTCAAACAGCATGGAAGGTAGATATCTGTCCAGCTCTTGTGCTGTTTAAGGCTTATTATAAATATAAAGGTTGTGTGTGTCTTTTATCCAGGAATTAAATGGTCAAAAGCTGTGTGGAAACGCTGGGTCAGGATTAATAATTTCTACAAGGAAGCACACTGGGACAGGCAATTCACTTCTTTATTTTTAAAAAAAAAACCTCTTTTTTGAATTGTCATTTATTTTTTATTTTATATGTATGGGTTTTTCTCTGTGACACATATATACAGTGCTGTGGAGGCCAGAAGAGGGTGTTTGGGGTCTCTGGAACTACAATTACAGATAGGTTTTAGCCATCATGTGGATACGGGGAACCGAACCCAGCCTTCTGCAAGAGCAACCAGCAGATCAACTCCTAAACTTCAGAAGGCATGGAGGTCCTTGTGACCACAGATAAACCTTAGGCGAACCTGGAATATTTGTACACTGGGTTGTTCCTTCCAGGAAAGGAATTCAATGCTTGAGAACCATCCAGAAAGCTGGGAGTGGATGTGCATGCTAGCCTGGAGACCTTGGACACCACACCGGATCCTCCTCCAGAACCTTATCAAAAGCTTGCTCCTCTCAGTCAAGCCTCAGGACCTATAGAAAGTGTCACAGGTACTTTGCCAAAGAGTTTCGATCCTAGTTCCACCCTCCTGGGAGGGGCTGCAGAGGAGGATTGAATCAATGTTGTGGATAGCCCCAGCCTTGTATTTTGATCCTAGTTCCACCCTCCTCGGAGGGGCTGCAGAGGAGGATTGAATCTGTACACAGGTGACGTCTTGTAAACCTTCTGTCCAATTAAAACCTGTAAAATAAAGGCTAGAGCCAGAGATTGGGCAGTAGAAGGGGAGGCGGAGAAAAAGGCTTAGGGAAGGAGAGAGTGAGAGGAATTCGATATAAAAGGCAGAGAGAAGCAGAAGCAGGGGCAGAAGAAGAACAGAGGAGAAGAAGTAGAAGCAGGAGGAAGCAGGCAGAAGGAAGCCGGTGGTAGAAAGAAGCCGACGACAGAGGAGCCAGAGCTGGACAAGCACAGTGGCCTGGATGAACCGCAAGTTATAAGGGATCTCATAGCCGGGGATTAGAGTAGCGTAGTGGGCAAATCTGCCCAATCCAGGCGTGCTATTATACCATAATTATTGAGTTGTGTCTTCCTTTACTGGTCTCCTTCAGGTAGGAGATCTTATTTGGGGTTTAAATAATTTTTTCTACTACAGAGGACATGCAGTGTTTGGAGGGAGTTTAAATAGAACTCAGTGGAGGATGATTGGGGGGAGGCTTGCATAGCTAGCTTTGCAAGTGTTTTGGCCATGAGTCTTCACTGATCTTCACTTTGTTGAGAACTTCTCCTGGCCTAACTGTTCCTGCTGACTCATGCCAACTTGGCTGAGGCCTGGCTGTTTCTGCTGGGTCATGGTACTACTGCTGATTCGTGTTTTCTGTCCCAACACTACTGAACCGGACTGCTGGTATCTTTGTGAAATATTTGCGAGTGGATCAAGCTGACAGTGCTGAATCCTGTGAACCGAATTGCTGATTTCCTGACAACACAGATGGGATTTGCTTAAAAAACAATTTCTAAACAATTTCCATTTCCCCCGTATCCTAATAGCTTTTCTTTCCCCACTACCTCTGGTGGGTGGTGGGCTAGAAGGGAGGTTAAAGCATTTAAAAACCATTATTAAAAATAGGGTTGAGAAAAATCCAAACACACAATGCACATGCTTACCCACCCTGGAGAGGGAACTTGCAGCAGACCAAAGTAATGACCGCATCAAAGTCCACCTTGGTGAGCAGTGCACTTTTATTGGGGTTACTTATGATGGGGATTAGAATTACAGAAGCATTTTACTTTCTATCTAACACAGCACTAGCCTGTGTGATGGGTGTGGTGGCACACACCTTTGATCCCAGCGCTTGGCAGGCAGAAACCAGTGGATCTGTGGGAATTCGAAGCCAGTTTGGTCTACATGGAGTTAAAGGCCACCCTGGGGCTACACAGTGAGCTTGTGTCTTAGAAAAGAGAAAAATAAAACAAAGAAAGACAGAAAGGAAGGAAGAGAGACCAAAGCAGAAGGCATGGATCCTTGGTTAAGAACATTTGTTGCTTTTTGCAGAGATCTTGAGTTCCCAGCACCCATATGGTGGCTCACAACTGTGTGTAACTCCAATCCCGGGGGATCCAATCCCCTCTTTTCTTATCCAGGCACCACTGCACACATGTGGTGCACAGACATGCAAGCAGGCAACACAGACACACACACACACACACACACACACATATCACACATAGTTTAGGCTGTGTTTCCTTTTCACTTACTGCAGCCGGAACCCCGCCCACTTTTCCTTGAGAAAATACACTTGCCATGTAAATGCTCTGAGCACTGGTTCAATTTCTGTAAGAGACACTCGATACAGAGATACTCAGGTCAATTCGACCCACCGAAAACAGAATAACTCTGGTGTACAATCTAGAACAACCATATAAACTGCAGATCTGTCTGACACTTCGGACCCCATGCCCAGGACATATGATAGAGTAAAGCTGAGATCTGGTTTCTAATACATTAATGGGAGTGTGAGGGAAGGGTTACAAGGAGCCTGAAGGACTCCAAGGGAGCTGCATAAGGAAAAACCCAACTAAATACTGGGAGCTCTTTGCACAGGTTACAGAGCTCAACAGCTTAAGAAATCTCTCTGCAGTGTTTCAGAAGTATCTCCTCGTTCAGGGAATCATGGAGTTGGCTGGGTCTAGCTGCCTTAAGAGGCCCTTGTCACAGGTTTATCAGGTTAGAGTCCATGGCTCCTGAGGCACTGTGTGCCTTTCAGTTCCTGAGAAACCTAGGCACTTGTTCAGGAAACGGAACATTTAGGCCCCTGTGCATTTCTGCATTCCCTAGAAGTCAATGTATCCTGTAGAAGTGTTATGGAGTGTTCACCAGAGAAGACTGCTCAGACATGTTCTTCAGCCAATAGGAAATCTTTATTAGTGGGCCAGCGACTACAGTGGGTGCGTGGGATCTCAGGGCAGCCCCAAGTCTTCCTCAGGGTGAGCTTTTAAACAGGAAAACAATGTTCTTGGTTGACGTCCTTCAGTTAACAAGAACAGTTACCTAGTGTAGAACTAAAGAAGCCAAAAAGCAAAGACCTTCCTGGAAAGATGGGATTCAATGGATTAGGTCTTTGCTGGTTGTGTGTTGAGTCTTACAGCCCAAATGGTACTTCCATCATGGAATCAGTTGTGCTAAGGTCTGGGGCTCTGCTACAGAAGTTTGGCATAACAATTAGTCTTGGATATGAATCTCGTGTACCCTGTATGACTTGCAAACATCATTGACAACTAGGATGGTATTCTTCCTGGCAGCTGGCATCATACTGTCTCTGATAAGGGTATAAAAAATATGATTGCTTGCAATAAATTTGTTTCAGTCTCAGTCTTGCTGAGATCCCTCCAACTTGGCCTGGTTTTAATTTCCCCTGAGATTATCCAGAGGCCCTGGTAAGTAAGGGTTGAGGCTCACCTCCGCTTACAGTTGTTTACTCTTTAACTGCTGGGGAGGGGCCCTCAAGAGTCTTCCAAGTTTTGATTCTCTCAGACATTTTATTTGCCTCTCAAAGCCCAAGAGCCCAGGCTCCTTCCAGGAGGGAATCCTTTCGTTTGGAAAAAAAAAAAAACTCTACTTTTCAGTGCCATACAACTGGCAGAATTACCACCAGCAGCTGTTCACGTGTCCACAGGCAGAAAGCAGAAGCTTTCATTATAAACTAAAGCTGCGGAATGACTTTCAAAGATCTGCCTCTAGAGACTTACTTCTGCTTGCCAGGTCCCACGGGCTTCACAAAGCACCACAAACCCAGGGACCAAGTGTTCAAACTGTGAGCTGTGGGAGGGGAGCATGTTAAATTTAAACCATAACACATTTGGCTGACAGTTAATTTTATTAATTCATGTGATTTTTTTTTTTTTTCTCTTCCATGAACTGTGGACTCTGGGAAAGCCTGGGTCTTGTTGACCTGAGTCACCGTATGGCCCTGAAGGTCCCGCCTGGATATAAATCTCAGGGTGTTACCATGATGTGATCAGCCACACTGTTTTAATAGCTCATGTTCAGGCTGGGGGTGAGACCCAGGCACTGGACAGTAAGTTAACTAGTTCAAACTTGGGGTGGGGGGTGGATAACAAAAAGGACCATTAGCTGTGGTAGGCCAGGCTCTTGACTCAAAGCATCAAACACAAGAGCATGAAGAAAAAGATGTGGCTCGATAAAGGATAAAGGTGTGGAGGCCCCGACATTGAACCAATCAGATTTAAGCACTGGAGGTACACCCACTAGACAGTGGCCAATCATAATGAAGTGACCACGCCCAGCGACTCAGATTGCCAAGGCCATCTCGGGGACTGAGGAGCAAAGACCTACAGACATTGAGTTGGTGATTAGTTATGGATGATGAGGGAGGAAAGTGACGTGTGTGCGTGTGCGTGTGTGTTACAGAAGCATTTAAAAGAAGGAAAGGTAATTGAGAAAGACAGGAAGGGAATTCCAGGGAGCATGGGGAGGGGATATGGGGTCATTCCACAGGAGCATGGAGGATGGTGGACTCTCGATGGCGTCCTGTCCCTGCCTTAGGATGCGTCATTTGTGTTTTGTGCCTCATTTGGCTTGGCAGGTCCGTTATTTTATTATTATTATTATTATTATTTTCTTTCTTGTTAATAGGGATTGAGCCCAGATGCTTGCAAAGCTGTACCTCAGCCCCACCTCCAGGCCCTCATTGGTTGATTTTAGGCAAAGGTTCTAATGGTGTTGTGTCACGCCCCTAACTCCTTCATGCTGCTGCAAGAATCTCATTCTCAGCTACTCATGAACATATGGCTATTCATAGCTATATGTTTTACCACTGGGTGAAATCTTCAGCCTCATTTTAATTTTCTTTTTTCTTTTCTTTCTTTCTTTCTTTTTTTTTTTTTTTTTGAGGCAGGGTCTTACAAAGTTGCTCAGGCTGCCCTTCAACACGTTTTGTAGTCCAGGTGGGTCTTGAACTTCCAACCCTTCTTACTCATTCTGCTGAGTATATGGGATGGCAGACTACCACCAGGCCTGGCTCTGGCCCTCTTTTCTTGGGAGCTCAGATGCCCCCTTCCTAACCCCTTTACTCTCTATGTACAGCTTTTATTCACCTAGAACCTCCTCCTTAGCTCAGGATCCATGACTGCTGGGACTAAAATCAAAGACCTGGAAGCCCAGACCACATCAGGGCGACAGGCCTATCAGAGATTACCCAGGTCAGGGCCGGTCACGCTGATTGCCTTGCCTCCCCCAGAGAAGGGTTATCTCTGTCTGTCCATCACATCCTTCTGCTTCCGCATCCTGCTGGCGATTCCAGCTTTCTCCCTTAAGGTGGGTACCATTCAGCTTCTTCTCTCTGGGACGTCTTCGAGTCCCACAGGGGTGCTTGCCTCCCCTTTCACCATCTGGCTGTGTGCCCCTTCTGGTTCCCTCCACTCCTGGGTCCTGCTTAGCGCCACTCTCTCATCCTGTGTCCCTCCTCTTCCTTTGCCCGCCCTTTATTCCTCACCCTCCAGTCCTGATATCAGATTCTCCAGGGATGCCCCTCCCCTCACCCCTTTCCTCCTGGGAACCTTCTTGCCTGCTTGTCTTCACCTCCACAGACCCGGGAAGCCAACTCTGTTGGGGACTGGAGGCGAGCCAGAGGAACTCCATGCTGGCCTTGGGCTTCAGCATCTCCAGCATCTCGATGGCCGCTCGATTACTTTAGTCTTTGAAACAGATGCTATGACGTCCTCCTGAAAGCTCACCTCACTCAGGGAGTTCCAACTGTTCTTGGAGCCTCTGACCTTGGACACCAGCAGCTTCCTGTACTGAGGGAGCCCTTGGCCGGGCAACAATGCTAAGAACAGTCAAGCTTTTGGGGTTTTTATGCTTCCGTTCACCCGGGCACCGGTTCTCATGGCAGGATCCACTTTCCCAGATGCCCTGAAGCCCTTTAAAGAGTGAACGAACATTTATTGACAACAGTATCAGGTTCAGTCCTAAGGGAGATGGATGGGGTACCTCTCTTTACTGGTGAATGTAGAGGGAAGACAGGCATAGTGACTGGCTTAGCATCTTTTCTGCTGCGATTAACTCGATGACCAGAAGTAACTGAAGGAATAAAATATTTGTTTCAGCCTTATGGTTCCATAGGGAGAGTCTATCATGACAGGGAAAGCATTGCATAGGAAGAGCAGGAAGCAAAGACCCTATTTTTTATCTATGTGCAAGAAGTGGCCGTGGGGTTGGGTGGGGGAGGGGAGAGAAGGGGATGGGGCAACGAAGGGATGACTGAGAATAAGTTCTCAGGCTCATACTTTCTCCAGCGGGGCTCCACCTCCTAAAGGTTCCAAACCTTCCAAATAGTGTCACTGGTTGGGGACCAAGTGTTCAAATACATCAGCCAGAGAGGATCATTTCCCATTCAAACTATCACAGTGGTGAATGTCTGTAATCCCAGTATTTGGGTGCCTGAAGCAGGAGGATGGTGAGTTTAAGGTCAGCCTGGGTTATATCACTAGACTCTGTCTCAGAAAACCAAAATAAGTATAATGTGATGTCGGCACTCTGGAGGCTGAGGCAGGAGGATCATGAATTTGAGAACAGCTTGAACTATACACATTTCCGAAAAAACAAGCAAAAACCTAAAGCAACACAACAACAACAACACAAACAAAAACCTCTTTCCTCTACGGGGTTGGGGATTTAGTTCAGTAATTAGGCACTTGCTTAGCCTGTGCAAGGCTCTGAGATCAGGTCTCAACTCTGTAAACAACAGAAACAAAAAGCCATAGCTGGCCACGGTTGTTGCAGAATATTTGATTACATTGTGAACCCTAAGATTGTAAACAAGTAATTGTGGTGTTGCTCAGCCCTTGCACACAGCCCTATAACCCCTTTAACCCAAGAGCTAAATAAAGTCAACCCTAGGTCAAAAGGCAGAGCAAGCACCCAGCCAGCAGGGAGTGAACAGAAGAGAAAGGAGGGTCTTTGAGTTGAAGCGTATTTAAGACAACATGGAGATGGAGAAAGAACTTTTTCCTGCTGGGACATCAGTGGAGGAGGAAGGTCAGCTGGGTGCTTTCTCCGCCTCTCTGAGCTTGCAGGTTTTCACCCCAGCGTCTGGCTTCTGAGTCTTCATTGGTAAAATCAAATGGCTGGGATTTTTGTTTTTAAAACAACACATGGTGGTGTGTGCCTTTAATCCCAGGACTCAGGAGACTGAAGCAGGCAGATCTCTGTAGTCTGGGCCAGCCGGGTCTATGTGGCAGATTTCAGGCCAGCCAGTGCTACCTATGAGACCCTGTCTTGAAAGCAAAGAAAACAAACCAAACCAAACAGCTTTGTGTGGCATTGAGAGGACATTGAGGAAGAATGAAATACAAAGTCGCTGGTTGGTTTGACGTCACCCTGTCTGACGACTCTTTGGCGACAGGAGTGCTGTCTGGGTGGGAACCACCAGCATCATGTGCTGGACCTTGTGCAATGTAGGAGGCCAAAGGTTGGTTTTACTGAGTCTAAAGTCCTTTGTGGTTGGGAGCTACCATACTGGACGGTGGCTCTGGACAGTGGTAGTTATGAAAAATGGGCTGGAGAGATGGCTCAGAGGTTAAGAGCACTAACCACTTTTCCAGAGGTCCTAAGTTCAATTCCCAGCAACCATATGGGAATTGAACTATCTGTAATGGGATCTGATGCCCTCTTCTGGTATGTCTGAAGAGAGTGACAGTGTACTCACATACATAAAATAAATAAACAAATCTTTAAGAGAGAGAGAGAGAGAGAGAGAGAGAGAGAGAGAGAGAGAATCCTTTAAAAAAAAAAAAGCAAAAAGAAAAACAATGAAACCAGGCTCCCAAAGACCTGCTGGGCTGCTAATAGCTGACCTGTGGCCTGAAGAAGACAGAGCCATAAAAATATCTGGGGTCTGGAGTGTAGTTCCATGGCTACAGTGCACGCCTAGTGGACAGGAAACTCTGGATTCTATCAGTAGCACCCAGAAACTAGATGTGGTGGCCCACCCTGTAATCCAGGACTCTGGAGATTCAGGGTGGAGATCCAGAGGTCCAAGGTCATCCTTGGCTACATAGAGTTTGTGGCCATTCTAAAGGAAAGGAAAAGAAACTGTAGAAGACCCAGGACTGTGGTGCCTCCCCAGCACTGGAGAGGCAGAGGTAGGCAGGTCTCTGAGTTCAAAGCCAGCCTGGTCTACAGACAGAGTTCTAGGACAACCAGGACTACACAGAGAAACCCTGTTTTGGACACCTCTCCACCCCAAAAAAGAAAATGTTGAAGAAAGTTGAACACAAGGTTCAAAGCTGTAAATCTGGAGGGAGCCTAGTTTATTCTGGGAGGATGAAGAAATGGAAACCTTGGGCTGGAGAGATGGCTCAGTGTTTAAGGACACTGGTGCTCTTGTAGAGTTTTTCAGTCCCAGTATCCATGCCAAGTGGCTCACAATAGACTGTAACTCCAGATCCAGGGAATCTGACTCTCTGTCCTGGACACCATGGGCACCTGCTCTGATTCCCACTCAGACACATACAGCTTTAAAAATGGAATAAATGTTTAAAGGATTATTGAGTTATGTTGGATGTAAAGAACTCTTAAGAAGTGTGTGTGTGTGTGTGTGTGTGTGTGTGTGTGTGCATTTAATTTAAGACAGGGTCATGTGTAGCCCATGCTGGCCTCTACCTTTCCACATTGCTGAGGATGCCCTGAAACTTCTGATCCTCTTACCTCTAATTCCCGAGTGCTTGGCTACAGGTATGTACCTGGTCATGTGGTGCCCAGAATTGAACCAAGGCTTCATGCATGCTATGCAAATACTCCGGCAACTAAGCTGCGCACTTATTCAGAAGTAAATCGATAATAAAATATACATAATGACTTACTGATTTTTATTTTATGAGTGTGAGTATTTTGTCTGCAAACATGTGTGTGCATGATGTATGTGCCTGATGCCCATGGAGTCCAGAAGAACATGGTGGATCTCCTGAAACTGGGCGGTTACAGATGGTCCTGAGCCATGATGCAGGTGCTAGGAACTGAAGCTGGGTCCTCTGGAAGAGCAGCCAGTGCTCTCACCCTAAGAACCATCACCAAGAAGTTCACATTTGGTTTTTTTTTTTGTTTTGTTTTTCAAGACAGGGTTTCTCTGTGTAGCCCGGGCTGTCCTGGAACTCACTCTGTAGACCAGGCTGGCAGAAGTTCACATTTTAAAATAAGTTTGTTGTATCCTGTGTGTTAGGTCCCAAACCCCAGAAGACAGTGAGTGACTCTAGGAGGATTGCTGTGGCATTCCTACGAAACCCGGGAAATGAGTTTCTGCCTACCAGAAAGGACCACTCTCCTTGTCATGTACCTGTGCTTCCATATCAAAGTTCCCTGGTCTCTAGTAACATGTACTTGTCATGAATATCAGAGCCCATACACACAAGCCTTCTGCTCCCCTCCTGCTCCACCCCCAAGCTCCCAGGCTATTCCAGATTCCCACTCCTGTCCTTCATGACTCAAACATCTTTTCTTCTTCACTCAGCTCCCAAGACAACCCTGGCCCTGGTCAATCTACTTCCCTCTTTGCTTCCCCATCAGAGGTAGCCATGGCATCTCTGGACTCCCCCAGATGCCTCAGGCCATGCACTCTTCCATATTTACTTGATTTTCTTTTTTTTTTTTTTTTTTCTTTCTTTTTTTTGGTTTTTCGAGACAGGGTTTCTCTGTGTAGTCCTGGCTGTCCTGGAACTCACTCTGTAGACCAGGCTGGCCTCGAACTCAGAAATCCGCCTGCCTCTGCCTCCCAAGTGCTGGGATTAAAGGCGTGCACCACCACCGCCCGGCAATTTACTTGATTTTCAAATGTGCCAATGGAGTGGCCTGGTTCATGGTTTCACTGTCACGTCAACTCAATGGACTGTCTGACAGAGCATTTATGGGTAGAAGGGTTGGAAAGGTGTATTTCTGAGTTTCAGAGAGATTCCAGGCTGGGGAAGCAGCACAACTCTGCCCACGGCAGTGGATGTAAGAGGCAACAGCTGGCCCATATGGCCCAGACTAGGAAATAGAGCATAGGTCTGGACCAGGCACAGCCTTCGGAGTTCCGCCCCAATGTGATGGTTTGTATATGCTGGTCTCAGAGAATGGCACAATTAGAAGGTGTGGCCCTGTTGGAGTAGGTGTGTCACTGTGGGTGTGGGCTATAAGACCCTCACCCTAGCTGCCTGGAAGTCAATCTTCCACTAGCAGCCTTCAGATGAAGATGTAGAACTCTCAGCTCTGCCTGTATCATGCCACCTTGATGATAATGGACTGAACTTCCAAACCTGTAAGCCAGCCCCAAATATATGTTGTTTTGTTATGAGACTTGCCTTGATCATGGTGTCTGTTCACAGCGGTAAAACCCTAACTGAGACACCCAAGTCTCCCACTTCCCTTGGCCAAGCTCCACTTCCTAAACGTTCCACAGTCTTCAAGAACATGCTACAAAGCTGAGGGCCAAGTGTTTAAAAATGTGAACCTGTGGGGAGACATTCCAGACTCAAACTATAACTCATTATTTAAGTTAGGATAAACATGGGCTAACAAGTTGGCTCAGTGGGTCAAGGTGCTTTCGGTCAAGGCTGATAGCCTGAGTTTGATTCCTGGAACCTACAGTATGGGAAGAGAGAATCAAGTTCCACAAGATGTCCTTGGACGTCCTCCATACCTGTGCTCTGCCGTGCATACACACATACACATGAATAAATAAATAAATGGAAAAACAAACACAAAACTCATTTTTTTTATTTATTTTTTTGAGACAGGGTCTCACTGTGGAGCTCTGGCTGTCCTGGAACTCACTATGTAGACCAGGCTGGCCTTGAGTTTAGAGATTTGCCTGCCTCTGCTGGGATTAAAGGTGTGAGCTGCTACACCTAGCTTCAATTTTATTTTTGAGATTGAGTTACTATGTAGCCCAGGTTATCCTTGAACTTGAGATCCTCCTGCTCCCATGTGTTGGGGTTACAGGCACGTTCCCCTAGCAGAATCTGTATTTTTAAAAGATGTCAAAGAGCCAAGGGTCTAAGGACCTTTAAATAAACAATGACAGGGAATAGGAAGAGGGGACAAGGGCCACATCACTGGTTCTTGGGTACTGTGTGAGGACTTGGCTTTGGGCTGGAGAGGTGAAGCCAGAGCAGGGCTCTGACCACGGAGTACGCCGACTCTGGCATTCACACACCCAGTCTGGTCAAGGTTAGGGATTAGAGTGTTGAAGGTAGGGTCAGGCTGTTGGAATGTAGAGGCAGAAAATGGTGGAGGCTAGATGAAGATGGGAGCAGAGAAGGGAGGCAAAGTTGGATCTGTGTAATGAGAATTCTGGTTTCTTTGAAATATTATGGGGATATGTTTTTGTTTTACTCCCAGGCGTGGGATATGGGGCTGCTTCAGACTGTTCACAGCAGCTGACTACGATTTGCTGGGTGCTCTAGCAGGGGCGTGATTTTGCCAGCAGCGGATAGTTTCTGTGATCCTGTGACGTTTGGAATTCTGGGGACTTTTCCGAGGGCATATGGATGCTAAGGGCCCCAGAGAGTCGTGGGTTGCTGGTTGGTTGCGGTTTGTCCCATAGTCGTGTGCAAAGAGACAACAAGAAGAAATTAGACATCCTGATGGTGAACAATATACCTCAAAGAACTTAATGTCCCTAATCAGCAAGAAGTAGTCTAATGATGACACCATCCTCTCTCCCTGTCCTGTTCTTTCTTATCTAGTGTTAGGGGGTTGAAAGGGTGAAAAGGGGGGTGTAGATGAGTGGGAGGAAAGAAGAGAACCCACAGAGTAACAAAAGACAGATCTACATGGAATGACCCTGAGGCTCTACAGCAAGGGCAGCCCAGCAGTTATCTGAGGAAGCCGAGGGCTAGGCCCAGGACCTTTGCAATCACGTTGAAGGTGGGACAGGAAGAGGATGCAGGAACCTTGACTGCCAGATTAGCAAGCTTAGGGGGCAAACCTTGCCCTTGGTTCTTTCACCCACCACTTATGCCTGAGACTGTTCTGAGAAGGAGTAAAATGTAAGGTCCTTGCTTGCCCAGTGTCTGCCTCAACTTCCTGTGCCTGCAGGAGTAGGGAGTGAAGGGCATTGCTGGGCCCACTATCTTATCAGTGCATCTCAAACACACACTGAAAGTCAAGGTCACTATGAGGTGCACACACTTAGCAAACATTCCTTGGAGCCAGCCCAGCAATGCAGAACACACAGTGCATACTGAGATATCTAGAACCTGTCTTCATGAGAGCACAAAGTGGGAATGAATCAACTCAGGACTGTGGTGGAGAATGGCAAAGCCTGGAACGTTACTTTCATGTAGCTGTGACCAGATACATGACAGACATGTAGCTGTGACCAGATACATGACAGAAACAGCTACTGAAAGATTTCTTTTGACTCATGGGTCAGAGAACCCAGTCCTTAGCCACTTGGCCCCATGGACTGGGGCAGAAGAACATGACAGAGGTGGGTGAGGTGGGTGAGGTGGAGGAGGCTATTGACTTTGGGACAGAAGCAGAAAGCACCTGTGAAGAAGAGACCTGGAACCAGCTATAATCTTCAGAGACATACCACAAGTCACCTACCTCCTCCAGCTAGGTCTCCTGACATTTCTAGAACTTCTTCAAACAGTGTCAGCAACTAGGGACCAATTATTCAACACACAAGTATTCAACATATGGGGGTATTTCAGATTCAAATTTAACAGCTGGAATGGGGGGAGCAAAAAATGAGGGAGGGAGAAGAGAAAGAAAGGAGTGAGATAATCAGACAGACAGACAGACAAACAAATAGACAGAATATGAATATGGGCTGTGGTGTGGAAGCTGAGGGAAGTCCTTGATCCACCCTGGGCCAAGTATGGTCTTGGAATGATCATTTTGTTAATTAGAAAAAAAAGTTTTATGTTTTATTTATTGATCTGTTTGTGTATGTGCACACATGAATATACACACATGTACACCCCACATGTGTGTAGTTACTCACAGAGGCCAGAAGAGAATGTTGGATCCTCTGAAGTTGGAATTACAGGTGGCTGTGAGCTGCCCAATATGGGTGCTGGGAGCTGAATTCTGACCACTGTTCTCAGACAAGGTGCTCTGGTGTGCCTTAGGCTCGGTGAGACATGCAGTACTGCCCACTGTAGGGACTGCGTATCACACATCTGCCATTCGAGAAGGCTTTGCCCTTGAACTGTGCCGGAAGTTTCCCATCACCCTGAAGTGGCTTTGTACAGCAGCTCTGTCCCCACCCCATGGGTTACAGTCCATCCAAGCTACCAGACATCTAGATACTTCAGCTCAGTCCAGATCCAGGCTGTAGGTGGAGGCCTATGTGTTCACCACATAGAGATGACATTAGCGTTGCTTATACACCTGATAAAATAATAATTTGATCAATCAAGACACTCATCCCAAACATGCAGAATTTGAGTACCGTCTGAAGGCTGCATAATCTGAGAAGCTGGTGAGACTATTTAACCTTCAGTATGGCTGGCCATTGTACACTTGAGATGAACAAGGCCATAACATTGGTGCAAATTCAAGCTGGCTGTAGCAGGCATTGTCTTTCGGGTTGGGTGTAGGAGGAAAGTGTTGGAAGGAATTGTGTTGCTTTGGACAGTGGCTATGTAGCCACAGCATCAGGAACTGACGGTGTGGGCTCAGGCTCAGGCATTTAGGAGCAGTGCAGATTCAGGCTTAGATGATAGTGTGTAGATTCAGGCTCAGGCAATGAC
Organism: Mastomys natalensis; assembly: GCA_021653895.1. NCBI lineage: Eukaryota > Metazoa > Chordata > Mammalia > Rodentia > Muridae > Mastomys > Mastomys natalensis. Next base: position 605,866 of record JAJTUV010000944.1, read on the forward strand.
CGAATTGTGGACTCAGGCTCAGGTAATAGGTGTGTGAACTCAGGCTCCAGCAGTGTTTGTGGACATAGGTTCAGGCATCGGTTATTATATGTATTCAGGTTTTGGTAGTAACTCAGGCCCAAGGCATCCTAAAATAGTTTTTTTTTTTCTGGAGCTCAAGGGACATGCCAATTCATGTAAAGTGACATCTGGACCAGATTCCAGAATGCAAGGACCTCAGGGGGAAAACTGTGGAATTCAAATATAGTCTCATACTTAGTTAAAAGTGACTTATCTCTGTTAATTTTTTGAAATTGTTCATCTGATTATTTATGTAAAAATGACCACATTCATAGGCAGCTACCTAAATATAGTTAGAAAATGGCACGACTGTAACCCCAGCTTTTGGGAGATGGAGGCGGGAGGCTTAGGAACTCAAAATCATCATGGGCTATGGGAGAGACTCACAAACCTCAAACAAACAAACAAAAGTTCCTCTCTATAAGTCTTCTAAATAATTCAGTCAGAACAAAATAGAAAGCTCTTGATTGGTTGAACAATCTGTCTATTAATTTGGATCTCTCCCACTCTCCCTCCTCCCCATATATATCTATCTACTTACCTTTTATATCTGTCTGCCTATCCTGTCTATCCCCCCCCCCTCTCTCTCTCTCTCTCCCCTCATCCATTGATCTATTTATCTGGAACAAATGCGCCAAGTTGCTGAATCAGATGAAAGGCAAATTGAACACTCATGTTACTATTACTGTACCATACAGGTCTGAAATATTTAAACATTAATCCATGTTAAATTAGTCAATCCTACTTAAATGTACAATAGCATAACAACACTACGTCTTGAGAGAGAAGAGAAAGTTACTAAGGTAGAGGCCAAAGGGGGCCACCCTATGTTGGCAGAGATCCCCGAAGTATCTTAGTCAGCCATCTGCTGGTGTTGGTCTCCCAATCTGTGACTTTACTTGCAGACACGACCCCTCACCTCCCACAGCTTCCCCAGGCCTTGAGCATGTTGAGGGCAGAGGCTGGATGGCTGCGTTTCGGGTTTGAAAATACCAAGTTACATCCAAGACATTCCCAAAGGGTAAGGGTTCCAGAGAGCCTGCCTGGTGCCCCAGGCTTGTGAATTGATGCTCACGTCAATCATTGTGCCAGAGTCTGTCCACACTCAATGACAGTGTGTAGGTTACCAAAGGCAACCAAGTCCTGGCTTTCCTCTACATGGAGCCAGATGACCAATGAATAGAATACAATGCCAGACTGGAACAGGAAGCCTGGTTAGGTGAATGTGGTGCTTTGGGGCTTCAGGGAGAACTCACAGAGAAGGTGACATTTGCAGGAGACTCGAAGGAGATGAGGAAGTGGCATACAGATCTCTGGGAAAGGGAGCCAGACAAATGGTGTTACAAGGGCCAAGGTCCTGGGGCATGGATGACATCGGTCTGCACACAGCTTAGGATTTATTGAGGGATCCTGCACAGGGACCGAGTCAGGGAAGCTTGTGTCAGGTAGTGAGGAGGTGAAAGCGTGTGAGCTGAGGAAACACACAAACTTTTGCATGCTCCACTCAGATGAGGCTCCTCCGTGTTCCTGGGATTTCTCTGCAGTGGCTGTCATTGAGCCTGTCTCTCCTTGGGGTTCCTGCTGTGGGGTTGGGATCCTCAGCCAGATGAGTGTTGGGGAGCTCAGGCTGCCTGCCCTTTACTTCCTCAGGTGACCTGCTCCCAAGGAGGACATTACCAAGGTGATTATCTTATCAACTGTACCTACACATGCCCTTGGAAACAAGAACACTATGGGAGGCCAGTGAAAAAAATCATACCAAAGGTCTTACCGTGTCCCCGCTGCTGCCTCAGGATCCCTGCCTGGGATCATGGAGGGGTCTGTCACACTTCCTGGCATCTGGCACCCAGCTCAGGCGAGGGCCCTTAGATACAGGCTTTCCTCGATATGTGCCACTGTTTATCTGAGCAGATTGGGGTGGGGATAGGGAAAAGATTGGGAGCTGTGGGCAAGCAGCTAGCAGTTAAGCATGCCAGTGGGACCCTGTCAAATCCCCACAAGCCTCAGTTTCATGTCTCTGCACGGTGGGAATGGTAGATAGCATATGATGTCATAGGTGACTGTGCCTATACTTTAGGGCTCACTAGAGGACACTGTGTGCAGGTGATCTGCCTGTTCCTGACTCTACCCTGTCCTAGACTAGGGTAGAGAAAGCGATGAGCTCCAATTTCTCCACCTGTAATGGGCACTCCTCACCTCTGAGGGTTTCTGGAAGGTTCAGTGAGTGAATGTGTAAGAGCCCCTCATCCCATTGTCGGTGTGAAGAGAGAGCTCCGTGTTTGCCGTCTCTTCCTGTTGACATGTGGCCGTTATAGCCCAGGGGTTCCTGATCTGAGTGACAGGTGGCAAATGGGGTTTGGGCAGGTTGAACAGCTCAGTAGAAAGTGTCTGAGCTGTCCAAGCCTGAAGGTCACCCCAAGGAGCCTCATAATCAGCTGGAATCAGCTGCTTCTGCTCCACCCCCACCCAACCGGGATATATCAGCCCTGGTCCAGACCCAAGTAGGCTCTGTGGACCAAAGAGGGCAGAGCACCAAGCACCATGGGGAAGGCAGTGAGTGTCATCTAGGGGGGTTTGTGACTCGGGGTGGGGAGCAGAAGTCCCAATGGTATCTGACATTTCCTTTGTTCCATCCCAATCCCAGGAGAATTATGAATTGTACTCAGTGGAACTGGGGACTGGTCCTGGTGGGGACATGGCTGCCAAGATGAGCAAGAAGAAGGGAGGAGGTGGGGGAGGCAAGAAGAAAGAGAAGCTGGAGAACATGAAGAAGGAGATGGAGATTGTGAGCACGGGGGCAGGGCCTGGGCAGGATTGAGGTGGGGATTGAAAGCCAGACAGTGGGCAGGGTGGGGTTGTGAGAGCCAGACCGGGAGTGAGTGCCTTGTTCCATCATCACCAGAACGACCACCAGCTGTCAGTGTCTGAGCTGGAGCAGAAGTACCAGACCAGCGCCACCAAGGTGAGCTGGGGGTGGGAGGGCATGGTGAGGAGATGATGGACAGGAAAGAGGAACAGGGAGAGAGAAAGGTGAATCACCAGAGATGGAAGTGTGTGTGTGGGAGTGTGAATAGATGGTGCAATAGAGGAGAGAGAGGAAGAGAGACATGGTGAAGGGAAGAGACATATGCAGAGAAACAGAGGGGGGGAAGAGGGAGGGGGAGAGAGAGCAAGAGAGAAGTAAGAGATAAGAGAGAGAAGGAGAGAGAGAAGGGTAAAAAGAGAGCGGGAAAGGAAGAGAAAGATGGAGGGAGGGAGTGGAAAGAGAAAGGAGAAGAAGAGAAGAGGAGGGTGTGGGAGGGAAGGAGAGAAAGAAGGGAAAGGCTGAGGAGACCAAAGTAGATGCGTGAGAGCAAGGCCCTGTAGCCTCCACCTTGACTACCTCTGCCTGTTCCCAGGGCCTGCGGGCGAGCCTGGCAGCTGAGCTGCTGCTGAGGGATGGCCCCAATGCACTGCGGCCGCCTCGGGGCACTCCTGAGTACGTGAAGTTTGCCCGGCAGCTGGCAGGTGGTCTGCAGTGCCTCATGTGGGTAGCTGCCGCTATCTGCCTCATCGCCTTTGCTATCCAGGCCAGTGAGGGTGACCTGACCACCGATGATAATGTGAGTGGAGGGCCTTGAAGGCAGGCCCGGGACACAGGGAGACTGGGGAATGAGGATACTGAGCCCAAGACTTAGATGGGATTTAGAATGAGGGAATCGAAACACTAAGATACAGCTCTGAGACATGGATCCTAGGAAATGGATGACATTGGGCTATGGGTCAGACCTGAGGATGTAGGTCACAAGGGACACTGAGGGTGACTCTTGGGTGTGTAGGAAACAGAACTGCAAACTCTAAGCTGTGGACCAGAGAAGAAGAGGAAATGAGGACACAGGACAGACTAAGGACATGAGACAGGGACATAGGGACACTTAACACCAGACACAGCACACAGACGGTAGGTATAAAAGATGGAAGGAATGGAGATGCACAGAGGACTTGATGTGTGTCAGGGTCAGACAGAGAACATGGGTGACAGGTGTGACACCAGAAAGGGGCTTGGAAAGCCCCAGGTCAAGTGACATGGTGTTGGTAGTCAGAGGTACACAGACTTGGCATTTGGGAACCAAATAATGGCAGACACAGCAGCACAGACACAGTAGTGCAGACATAGCAGTGCAGACTGCAGTGCAGACACAGCAGTGCAGACTGCAGTGCAGACACAGCAGCGCAGACTGCAGTGCAGACACAACAGTGCAGACACAGCAGCACAGACAGCAGTGCAGACTGCAGTGCAGACACAGCAGTGCAGACAGCAGTGCAGACTGCAGTGCAGACACAGCAGTGCAGACAGCAGTGCAGACAGCAGTGCAGATACAGCAGTGCAGACACAGCAGTGCAGACAGCAGTGCAGACACAGCAGCATGAGATGACACAGGGTCTAGTGGGCTCAAGGGCATGGTGCAGTGAGAATTTTGGTTTCCTTAAAAACACAGAAATACTACAAGAATGTGTTTTCATTTTAAACCCAGATGTGGGATGTGGGGCTGCTTCAGACCATCCACTGCAGCTGACTACATTTTGCCTCAAACTCTAGCAGGGTGTGATTTTGCCAATGGCAGAAAGTTTCTGTGGTTGTGTGATGTTTGGAATTCTGGGGACTTTTCAGATGGTGTATAAATGCTAGAGCCTAAAAGGCAGGGTTGTGGTGGACGGTTGGTTGTGTTGGATGCTGTTGGTTGTGGTTTGTTAAATCCTATGCAAACAAGAAACAACAATAAGAAGAAATTAGATGTCCTGACCTCAAAGATCAAACTTGCCTCAAGGAACTCAATGCCCCTAATCAGCAGGAAGTTGTCTAATGATAACCCCCTTTCCTCTGTATTGTTTTCTCTCTCTCTCTCTCTTCCATCTAGTGTTAGGGGTTGAAAGGATGGTAGAAGAAAGAAGAAGCCACAAAGTAGCCAATAGTCCGGCTCTATCACAGTGGGGCAGCATACGGATTAGAAAAAGCAATATGAAACATGGGATGTAGAAACAAGAAGAAACATGGCAGACACAACTTAGGGGAGGTAGGGATTGATCAAGAAACACAGAGCAAGGACCATATGGGGACATGGAGATCAGGAGCTAGGGACCATGGGATTAGGTATGTGGACACAAGACACAGAAGATGCAAGGCAAGTGAATGGGGCATTTGTGGAGCATGGGGACCAGGGCTTGGACTGCAGGAAAAGCACGGAAGCCTTCCTGGTAGATGGAGTATATTCTGGAGGTGACCCCAAGAACACCAGGAGACTCTGAAGTGGAACGGTGGCCTTCATGCATAAAACCGCTGTGTCTCTCTGCAGCTGTACCTGGCACTGGCACTCATTGCTGTGGTTGTAGTCACTGGCTGTTTTGGCTACTACCAGGAGTTCAAGAGCACAAATATCATCGCCAGTTTCAAGAATCTTGTACCCCAGGTGGGTCCTTCAGCCTGCTACCCGTCTATTCAGATTCCATCTTCAAGACACCTTGAGCCATCTCCTGCCATCTCCAGGGGGCCAGTCCCATCAGCCCTAATCTATCCTGATTGATGGCTTCTATCTCCCCCGCTAGGACTCCAGCTCTTCCCAATTTTCACATCCCCATATCTCCATGACACTAAGCAACTTCTACTACACACCCTGCCCCTGCCCCCACAGCAAGCCACCGTGATCCGAGATGGGGACAAGTTTCAGATCAATGCGGATCAGCTTGTGGTGGGCGACCTGGTGGAGATGAAAGGCGGGGACCGTGTGCCAGCAGACATCCGCATTCTGTCGGCCCAGGGCTGCAAGGTGGACAACTCCTCGCTCACTGGAGAATCTGAACCGCAGACCCGCTCGCCCGAGTGTACACACGAGAGTCCCCTTGAGACCCGAAACATTGCCTTCTTCTCCACCATGTGTCTGGAGGGTCTGTGAAGCGCCGTTAGCCTGTCCTTGAGCCTCGCAGACTCCACACTTTTCCATAAGAGCTCCCTTTCTGTTCTGTGTGCCGCATGCTGCATGCCTCCCCACCACAGAGCACCTTTCTGACGCTGCCCACCTCACCCTGAGCTCTCCTCTTGTTGCCACTGCAGGGACAGCACAGGGCTTGGTGGTGAGCACCGGTGATCGCACCATCATTGGGCGTATAGCCTCGCTGGCCTCGGGTGTGGAAAACGAGAAGACTCCCATTGCGATAGAGATTGAACATTTTGTGGACATCATTGCCGGCCTGGCCATCCTCTTCGGTGCCACATTCTTTATAGTGGCCATGTGTATCGGCTATACCTTCCTGCGGGCCATGGTCTTCTTCATGGCTATTGTGGTAGCCTATGTGCCTGAAGGACTGCTGGCTACTGTCACGGTGAGTAGGGGAGACAGAGGGAGGTGCAGGGAACAGAGAGCTGCTTAGTTAGACACCCCACCAGATGTCCCTCCTATCTATCCATCCGTTCACCTCCCCACCCCACACCATCCATCCATTAGGTGAATATTTATCAGGCTGCTCTGGGTTGGCCCCATGTCACACACCAGAGCTCACAGGTGAATAAACAGGGCCCTGGACCAAGGAAGACGAGGTCACTGTGGGAAGTCAGCACAAGTTCAAGACCCACCCAGTGGAGTGAGAGGCTCAGAAGTTCATTTTTTAAAAATTTTCATTATGTTGATGTGAGCTGGAGCAACTCAGAGAGAGTGTCTGGGTATACCGGGGAAGGCATGGGCTGTAAACAGCTTGGAGAGAACAAGTCTGTTTTGTTTTCCTGGTAAGGAATCCTGCATTCAAAGTGTGGGCTGTCGTAAGGAAGGAGATGTGGGGCTGGTGACAGGGACTGGCCATGCCTGTGTCCCTCCATCTATCTGCAGGTCTGCCTGTCACTGACAGCAAAGAGGCTGGCCAGTAAAAACTGCGTGGTCAAAAACCTAGAAGCAGTGGAGACCCTAGGCTCCACGTCAGTCATCTGCTCAGACAAGACAGGAACTCTCACTCAGAATCGCATGACGGTGTCTCATCTGTGGTTTGACAACCATATCCACACGGCAGACACCACAGAAGACCAGTCAGGTGTGGAGGTGGGAGGGAAGTGCAAGGACTGGATGCAGTTGGTGGTCTGATGGGGAGCCTAAGACATGCTTTCCACTAGCGACAGATAGCAGGTCTTGGGCCCTATGAGGGACAGACAGATCTGTGAAGGGAATCTGGTCTTCAGGTGGCTCTATAAAATGTTTGGAGAAAGCTCGGTCTTGGGATACGAAAAGGAAACGGTGTATTATCCATGCCTGAGGAGGAGACCCGGTTCAGCCTGGATGCAGTAGGAAGGGCTTAGCTCTGGTTTGGGAGAGCCATTCCTTCGAGGTCCCAACCCGGATATCTGGTCTCCAGGGCAAACGTTCGACCAGTCATCGGAGACATGGCGGGCGCTGTGCCGCGTGCTCACCCTGTGCAACCGGGCTGCCTTCAAGTCTGGCCAGGATGCCGTGCCGGTGCCCAAAGTGAGAGACCAGGGGATTCCAGAGGGTGATGTCTGGAACCTCGGGTTTCGATCCTCACACTGGATCTTGCTCACAGCGCATCGTGATCGGAGACGCGTCAGAGACTGCGCTGCTCAAGTTCTCGGAGCTGACGTTGGGCAACGCCATGGGTTACCGGGACCGCTTCCCCAAAGTTTGCGAGATCCCCTTCAACTCCACCAACAAGTTCCAGGTGCGTGGCGCTCTGAGCCTTATTCACAACAGGCCACACCCACTGTCGTGAATAACTGTGGGCAGTTTATCTCTTGAGGAGGAGCCTCAATTCCTGGTTCATCCAGCTCACAACCCCGCCCACGTGCGACTAGACCACGCCCACACACAGTCAAGACCCTCCCAATCAAGACCCACCCACAGGCCCTAGGCGGAGCCGAGGGGCATCTCTGCTTTAGGCAGGCCACGCCTATCGACCCTCCAAGCTTGATCCAGCTCGTAGCTCCGCCTCTCCCTCCGCCCACAGCTGTCCATTCACACCCTGGAGGATCCGCGCGACCCCCGGCACCTGCTAGTGATGAAGGGCGCCCCGAGCGCGTGCTGGAGCGTTGCAGCTCCATCCTCATCAAGGGCCAGGAGCTGCCCCTGGACGAGCAATGGCGTGAGGCCTTCCAGACAGCCTACCTCAGTCTGGGAGGCCTAGGTGAACGCGTTCTTGGTGAGAGCTGCTGTGGACAGGGCAGTGTGTCAAGAAGGGTGGGCACGGACCCCTTCAAACTTCCTGGCCCAGACCTGACCAAATGGTCAGGGCTTTTTTTGTTGTTGTTTTCGTGTGGTCCTGAGGATGGAGCCCACGGTCTTTTGCCCTCGTGTGTGCTAGGCAAGACTGTGTGATTGCTAACCCTAACTTCTCTCACCTCTGGCTTAGCCAGGGGCTCGTCAGCCTCAGCTCTCACCCTTGATATCCCTTTCTGTGTCAGTGTACCCTCTTCTTCCGGCCCTTGCCTTTATTTTACTATCCTGTGTCATCTTGACCTTTTGATCTTTCATATTCTTTGCCCTCCATGATGGACATCTTCCAGACCCTCGTCTTGGTTTTTTCATTTTCTGAGCCAGTTTTACTATGCAAGCCAGCTGTCCGGAACTCACTCGTAGACCAGGGTGACTCAGAGACCCTCCCGTTTCTGCCTCCCGAGTGCAGGATTAAAGGAGTGAACTACCCTGACCCTCCTTTACCCTTACTTTTGACCCTACCCAACTTTCGTCTTCATTCAAGCTTTCCGAACCCCTGGAAGCTATGGGAGGCAAAGACCCGTTGTTCAATTTTACCTTTCTCTTAGCTTTGAAAGAAATGTTTCCTTCTTGAGCTTGCCTGCCTGACTTCTTCCCTCCCTTCTTCCTTCCCTTCCTCCATCTTTCCTTCCTTCCTCCCTCCTTCCCTCTGCCGCCCCCCTCCCCCAACAACAGAATATAGCTCAGGTTGGCCCAGAATTCCTGATCCTCCTTCCTCTACCTCCCAAGAACTCAGATTACAGGCCATGCCTGGCTTTAAACTTCAGTCTCCTGATCTGCCCAGTGGGGACGCACTCATCAGGTGGCTGAGGATAGATTCAGGATCTGGCATCCGGGGGCCTGGTTATTTCACGATTCCTGACCCCACTGGCCCAGTTAGCGCACTATCTGCCCAGCCTCCTCTCATTTCCCCGTTTTTCTGGTCAGGTTTCTGCCAGCTCTACCTGAATGAGAAGGACTACCCACCTGGCTATGCCTTTGATGTGGAGGCCATGAACTTTCCGAGTAGTGGCCTCTGTTTTGCGGGACTTGTATCCATGATTGACCCTCCCCGGGCCACCGTTCCTGATGCCGTGCTCAAGTGCCGCACGGCAGGCATCCGGGTATGTTAAGCTAGGGATGAGGATGGCAGATGACAGAAAACTACCTGTAACTATCACAAATTAAGCTACACTGGTTCATGATGCAGAAGTTCTGGGGAAGGATGCTTCGTGTCTAAGCTGTATGCAGGGACGCAGTATAGTTAGGCTGTTTCCATGTCTTAGCGTCTTTCTGTCTCCCTGGCTTTAATCTGAGGCAGGCTTCAGTGTGATCGTGTGAGAATGACAATGTGCCTCCACTTTAATCTGAAACTCCCACATGCTCGATTGGGTCCCATCTTTATCCCCAAACCAGCTTTGGTGGCTGGAGGGGTATAGAATATCTTGATTGGCCATGTCTGGGTTTACTTGCTCGATTATGGCCAGGGAACTCCAACCAGCAGCATGGGGCAAGCCACTAAGTTGTCTACCTGGTTTTTGCCCGTCTCTAGGGTGCTGTATCTTCAGCAACTCCGACATAATCTTGCCCAGGGACCTTTGCTCTGACTCTCCCTTCTGCCAGCAATGTTCTTTCTACAAGTCTCCACATGACTGACTCTCAGTATTAGGCCTTAGCTCATATGTCACCTCTTCAGTGAGGTTTTCTTGTGCACAATTAAGCCACCACTTCCCTCCCTGAGCGTATTTTTCTTAATGTGCTATACAGTTGGTGCGCTTGCTTATCTTGGACAGTTTTCTCTTCCCACACTGGAATGTCAACTATGTAAAGACTGGGTGGGACAGTTGCTTCTTTGGTCCTAGGCATTGCAGATGGCCATGCTTGCCACATAATGATTGCGTCAACAGATAGCTCTCAGGGACAATAGGGACACTGCTCTGATCTGAACGGGTGAAGGGTGTGCTGGCCTTTCCACAGGTGATCATGGTGACCGGTGACCATCCCATCACAGCCAAGGCCATTGCAGCCAGTGTGGGCATCATCTCGGAAGGCAGCGAGACAGTGGAAGACATTGCCGCCCGGCTCCGAATGCCCGTAGACCAGGTTAATAGGAAGTAAGCGTCCATCAGCCCTCCTGGTGGTTCCCCCCCTCAACTCATACTGACTGAGACCCCAGTGAGACCCTTTTTCCTCCTGCAGGGATGCTCGGGCCTGTGTCATCAACGGCATGCAGCTGAAGGACATGGACCCGTCTGAGCTGGTGGAGGCACTTCGCACCCACCCTGAGATGGTGTTTGCTCGAACCAGTCCTCAGCAGAAGCTGGTGATTGTGGAGAGCTGTCAGCGACTGGTGAGACCCTGCTGAGGAGGGTGGCAGATGGGCCAGGCTGGCTCTGGGTGGCTGTCTTTCTAACTATGGACTCATCTGACCTACTACCCTCAGGGCGCCATTGTGGCTGTAACAGGGGACGGTGTGAATGACTCCCCAGCCCTGAAGAAAGCTGACATTGGTGTAGCCATGGGCATTGCTGGCTCGGATGCCGCTAAAAATGCTGCTGACATGATCTTGCTGGATGACAACTTTGCTTCCATTGTGACCGGCGTGGAGCAGGGTCTGTGCCATGCTAGGGAGGGGGCAGGGCATGGGGGTTCAGGGGGAAGCTGGTTGGGAGGAGGTTGAGGTACCTGCTCTGCCCTCACAGGCCGACTGATCTTTGACAACCTGAAGAAATCCATTGCCTATACACTGACCAAGAACATTCCAGAACTGACCCCCTACCTTATCTACATCACTGTCAGTGTGCCCCTACCCCTTGGGTGTATCACCATTCTCTTCATAGAACTCTGCACAGATATCGTGAGTCTCCAGTCTGACGCCTGGGTCCCTACCCCATTGTGTCCCCACACATACACTCATGGAGGGACACAATGGACCAAGGTTGCTATAATTATTTTTTTTAGATCAACAGGCATCCAGAAATAGACACAGAGGTTGGCAAGTAGGTAGACAGGGAGAGAACCATGGATTCAGAAAACTCATGGACACTCAGACAAATAGATATCAATTAGGTGCATGCCTGTAATCTTAGCACATGAGAGGCAGGGACAGGCGGCTCTCCCATCCAAGTACTAACCAGGCCCAATCCTGCTTAGTTTCCGAGATCAGACGAGATCGAGTATGTTCAGGGTGGTATGGCCATAGACAACAACAGGAGGATCTCAAGTTTGAGGCCAGCTTGGGCTACATAGTGAGACCCTGCTCAAACAGACAAACAAAACAAGAAGAAATAGAGACGTTTGCAGACATAGCTATCTAGTCACAAATGGGTAACAGACAGACATCCCGCAGCAGACACAGACAGCAGACCCCTTGAGATGCAGTCCCGAGGCCGAAGACGCTGCCCCTTCTTTTTTTTTTTTCTTCTTTTTTTTTTTTTTTTGGTTTTTTTGAGACAAGGTTTCTCTGTGTAGCTCGGGCTGTCCTGGAACTCACTCTGTAGACCAGGCTGGCCTCGAACTCAGAAATCCGCCTGCCTCTGCCTCCCAAGTGCTGGGATTAAAGGCATGCGCCACCACCGCCCGGCGACGCTGCCCCTTCTTAACAGGCGTGTTCAACTATTTACACAGTGCTGATTCAGCTGGGTCCACTACTTAGCTAATCTGCTTAATGTCCCTATCACTGCCCTCAGGACAGGCTTTCTTGAGATTCTCCCTAGGTTGCTTATCATCTGACTGAGGCACAGACAAACTGAGTGGCTTGCCCCAGGTCCCTCAGCCAATTAGTGGTCCAGCTGGGATCTGAGCTCAGGCAACCTGTTGCCTAGGTGCACCTGATCAGTCCAGTCTGCTGCCACCCAGCAGTGACTGTCCCTTCACTCATCACAGATAGGAGTGTGGAGGGGACAGAGCGTGCTTGAGAATGTGCAGATGCATGCACGAATACACACACACACACCACACACACACACACACACACACACACCACTAGGGGAAGAGAGAGAAAGAGAATATGGATCAAGAAACTGGATCAAAGAAATAGAGTGAGGCTCGGCGTCATAACACATGCACTTGGGAAGCAGAGACAGGAGGACCCATGGAGTTAGAGGTTCTTCTGGGCTACAGAGTTCAGAGTCAAAGCCCTCAGAGAAAAAGGTGGGTGAGGGGCAAGGGAGAGAGAAGGGAAAAGGAAGGCATAACAACAGGAAAGAGAGGACCCAGACTGGAATACCACAAGGCCCAGAGGACAAAGATACAGAGAAAGAGAAGGAAGAGTGATGAAGGGGAAAGGGAGAAGAGGGAGACAGTCAGAGGGCCAAAGCTCGTGGGGTTAAAGTAGACATTTGCTCAGTGTGGTGATGCACACCTGTGATCCTAGCCCTAAGGACACTTGGGAGGAGAAGGCAGGGAGATCAGGAGTTCAAAGCCAGCCTAAGCTACATGAGACCCTGTCTTAAACAAAACAACACAAAAGGCAGACGTTTGTAGGGAGATGGACACTAGGACACATGTGACCCAGACATGCAGCCTGCACACAGGGGTCAAGTGTCGGGCTGGTGTGGCTGTGTGGCCACTGCAGGGCCTCCCTCCTGTGTTTACCTAGAGGTGTGTGTTGTTGGTGGTGGTGGTGGTTGGCTTCAGAGTAAAAGGAGTCAGTGGCCCGGACTCCCCTCAGCCCTGCTTCCTTCTGGTCCTGGCTAGTTTCCATCCGTGTCTCTGGCATACGAGAAGGCCGAGAGTGACATCATGCACTTGCGCCCACGGAACCCCAGGCGTGACCGGTTGGTCAACGAACCCCTGGCTGCTTATTCATATTTCCAGATTGGTAAGCCCTGTGAACCAAGACTGGGATCCCTCCTGCTGTGGGCCTCCTGGCTGGGGCTCTGGGGCTTGGTTGCAGCATGTCCCTGTGTGTCCATGATGGCCTCTCTGGTCTGAGTGTATAGCTCTGACCCTGATGTTTCAGGGTCAGTGTCTTGGTCTTTTGGGATTCTCTCTGTTCCTGTCTGCACGAACTTTGTGTCTTTCTTGTATTTCTGCCCTGTGTCCCTGTGCTGTGTGTGTGCTTGGCTTTGTGTGTCTATCTCCATCTCTGTTCCTACACTCCCGTGTCTCACCTTCTCCAGGTGCCATTCAGTCATTTGCTGGCTTTGCTGACTACTTCACCGCCATGGCCCAGGAGGGCTGGTTTCCTCTATTGTGTGTGGGGCTGCGGCCACAGTGGGAGGACCACCATCTTCAAGATCTTCAAGACAGCTACGGCCAGGAATGGGTGAGCTCCTACTTCCTCCGACCCAGTGATAAGCACCACTGTTGACAGTTCAGCTAGAGTGTCTGCCACTTCCATGCTGACTCTGTGGTTGCTGGGAGACTTTTTCTCACCACTCTTGGCTCCGCCTTCTGCTTCTGAGGCTTCCAGAGGTGACCCTCTTGCTGTCCTGACAGACCACTTCCTCTCAGGTTCAAATGGCCCTCTACTGTCATTTTCCTAGTAATGTCACCCACACAGAGTTCTGGTGTGTGGCACCTGTTTCTCTGAAGGCTTGAAGGGCAGTGTGGCCAGCTGTGGCCAGCTGTGTTTAGTTGGCCTTAAAGAGTAAAAAGCTACAGAGCAAGAAATTCCCCAAAGCCAGTGTCACAGTTAAGAATGCAGAGCCTGGAGCTATCCTGGGTTTAAGGTTCCACATCAACCTTACAAGCTTTATGGCCTGTCCCTGCCTTCCTTCCCAACCTGTTCCAGAATTCTTATCATCTAAAAATTCATTTGAAATGCAAATTCTCAGGCCCCACCACGGGCCTGTGGTCAGAAACTGTGGGAGTGGGGCCTCCTGGGGAGTCTGACACCTGCCACTCTGCTTTACTGGATGGATGAGAGATGTTACAATGGCTACTTGGAGCCCAGGTGACGCCCACAGATATTAAGATGAGTTGTAGATCTGTGAGTTCCAGACTAGCTTGTTCTTCATATAGTTGAGTTCTAGGCTAGTCAGGACTGCATAGCCACACATATGTGCATGATACACACACATACACACACACACACACACACACACACACACACACACAATGTGCAAGTGTTGTTGAAGGAACAGCATATATAGCAGTTGTATGACTAGTTGTGGGACATGCTTCCTCTATTGTCTATGTCCCTCTCTGCTACTCCTTGGTCCCCATCAGTTTTCTCTGAAGATCCTCCAGTTCCCCTTCTCAGGCTCCTTCCTTGGTTTTCAGGAAATTCTTTCCTGAGAAAACCCCTGGTCTATCTGTCAGTTCCTAAGCTCCTCGAGATGCTGGGGTCCTGCAGCCCAGCCTGTGATTTGAGAGAAGGGAGTTGAGGGACCTCAGTGAGCAATGGGTGGCAGAGGCACTTCACCCCGGCTCAGGCTGCCCCTGTCCCCTCCTGGCCTGCAGACATTTGGTCAGCGTCTGTACCAGCAGTACACCTGTTACACCGTGTTCTTCATCAGCATCGAGATGTGCCAGATCGCTGACGTCCTCATCCGCAAGACGCGCCGCCTCTCCGCTTTCCAGCAGGGATTCTTCAGGTATTCCCAGCCGGCCCAGCTCTGCCCCCAACTCCCTGCTTCCAGATTCTGCCAGCTCCCCAACAGCAAATGCCAGCACCACATGTAGTGAGCTGGTTACCATGGAAATATGGCCTTAGCTGGCCGCCAGGACCATTCCATATCTTAACCTAGGGACTGAGGCCCAGCTCCTGCTCCTAAGGATGGCCATCGCAGAGTCATAGATCTGAGGCCTTCCCCGTACTGTGACATTTGACCTCCCAAGTTCCTCCTGTTCTCCAGCTTCAGATGGTGGGTCATCTCTGCCCCCAGCCTGTCTGAGTCTCCCTCTCCACAGGAACAGGATCCTGGTGATCGCCATCGTGTTCCAGGTCTGCATCGGCTGCTTCCTCTGCTACTGTCCAGGGATGCCTAACATCTTCAACTTCATGCCCATCCGGTGAGGGACAGTGACGCACTGGCAAAGGGATGGGGGGTATAGCAAATTGACCCGGGGACAGCCTTGACCCTGCCTTCTCTTCTAACCTCCTTCTAGGTTCCAGTGGTGGCTGGTCCCCATGCCCTTCGGCCTTCTCATCTTTGTCTATGATGAGATCCGGAAACTTGGAGTTCGCTGTTGCCCGGGAAGTGAGTGTGGAGGCTGGGGGCCTGGGGGTGGGGCCTGAGTGGTTCTTAGAGCAGTTCTCTGACCTCTGACCTTCACATAGGACATTAAGCCTTTGGCCCTCCCAATCAAAGCCCTCTACTTGTAACCTAGTTCTTGCTTGTGCATCCCAGCACTGGGTTTTATCTCTCTTCTCTCCTCCAGGCTGGTGGGACCAGGAACTCTACTATTAGAGGGACAATCATCTCTCCATCCACTATCAGCTGGGACTTAGGGTGTCCACCAAAACACCTATGTAATTGATTCCCAGCCCTATGGAATTGTACCCACTTCTGCAGCCTGTGACACCACTGGAGGGACTCTATCCTTTACCCCTCTCATCCCATAGTTCCACACCCTCTTGGGAACAGTTGCACCCCAGGAAAGTACTCTGAGGTGGGAGGGGCTAAACTAAGGGGTTCCTGCGGAGGTGTGTCCATCTCAAGGATTCCATCTGAACAAGAAGGTTGTCCGGGGGCTGTTACAAGCTCCTCACATTCTGCTGGACAGTAATAAAGCCATGCCACATCTCTTGCACAGTCTTAAGTGTTTACCAGTACCCATGACCTCCCACAAGCCCACCACATAGGGACTAACATTCAGGGCTGCAGTGTCTGCAGGGCCTCTTGAAAGCTGGTGTAGGGGTCCAGACGTCCACACCAAGCAGCAGGTTTCCGATTCTATGTGCTGGTGCCTGTACCCTTGTGTTCTTAGAAATTTTGGAGGTTCCCCTACAAAGCCCTGGCTCCTAAAGAGCCAACTCCTCCAGTTGCTGGGAATGGCCTTCCCTCTGGTCACTCCCTTTCCTGGTAATCTGTCAGTCTCCCCTTCTGTCTGGAGCTTCTCTGGCTGGGCCTGGGATTCTCCTTCCTGTTGTCTGCCCCCAACTCTAACCCCTCAAGCCCTGAGGACTTCGGTTCCATGGCCGTTATGCCCACATCTGTCTCCAGTCTCCTGCTGGACTACCGTGACCCACACTGGCCTTTCCATCACTCTTGACCTGCTACCATTTGCTCTCCAGTCTCACTGATGGCGGGGTACATCTCCCTAAGGGCAGAAGGCTCTTGGGAGCTGCCAAACTCCAAATGAGTGGTGTCCTGGACTCTTGCCCCCTTACTGACCTGTCATCTCCCACTCGCCTCCTACTGACCAACAAAACCAATCACCTCTCTACTTGGCTTCAAGCTATTTCCCACCCCTGCTGAGGGACTAGTCCACTACTGCCTTCTAGTTCCTGTCCTTCCACACCACCACCACGGACAGCTTCCAAAACCCCAACACTGCTAGAACCCCCATTGCCTGGTCAACATAGCAACTGTCAACTTTAGCCACTGCTACTAGACTACGTCTCAAGCCTTGTTACACTGGAAACAACAGGTCTGACATTTGCCAGAAGCCACTTCCTTTTCTCTGCTTCTCCCATTAACTGGTCCGTTAGATCTCAGCTGATATATCCTCCTGTAAGCCTCTCCACCTACAGGCTGGGTAAGATAGTTTCTGTGTCTCAATAAACCCTATCTTCCACCCAGACCTCTAACTGTAGCCTAGGCGTCTCCATCAGGGCTCCGGTTAATTCCGTGAAGGGACAGGCAGACCATGAGATGGAGGTCCCAATACTGCTCCACAGTGTGCACCCTGTCTACCTCCTGTCCACACAGAGTCAAGGCTATTCCTCACTCTCAGTACACAAACTGTTGGGGATACTTGGCACCGGGGGAGGGTAGAGAAGGAGCTAGGTCCATCCGATGGAAATTGTGCCTTCTGTAAACAGACTATCATAGTGAGCCTAAAGAAGCTGTCTCTTCCTATCTAAGATTAAACATCTTAAGAGCCCAGAGAGAGAGGGATGTGGCAACTGTCCTGTTCCCCAGTGGGGTGGAAGGTATGACAACACTGGGACCAAGGCCGAGAAGTGCCCTAAGACAGTAGGGTTTCCATCAAAGCCTAGCCCAGTGGAACAAGGAAAGGCACAACTACAATGGTGGAGTTAGCATCTGGGACAGTATGCAAGCTGGTAGGCCCAACTACGGCTATTTGACTATGGCTGACCTAGAATCCCTCGTCCCCCAACCCCCACACACATACTGAGAGACTCAGGCCAGGATTTAATCTGAAGGCTGCAGGACTAGTCAAAGCATGGAGAAGCTGAGGATTAAGGAACTCTTCTGACTGGCCCTGCGGTTTGAATGATGGTAGGAATTTGACAAGGGAAATCTAGCAGCTCCAGAATTATCAAGGGCAAACGGCACAGTCTGCTGCCACCTTTACTAGGAAGCTCCACAGAGAATTGCAAGTGGAGGATGGTGACCTCGTTAGACAGGTTTTATATGAAGTCCCCTAGCTGTCACATGGTGGATGGACCAGAGTGGGGAAGTAGGGGGTTGCAAAGTTGAAGGTAACCAGCTTAGGGAAGACTCCATATGGAAGAAGGCTCAGGCCAAGCTGTAAGGAGAGGAAGAATAATTCCCCTCTACCCCAAACTCTACTCTTGAACTGTAGCGTGTCCATTCCTTAGCCTGTTCAATGCTTACCAAGCCCCCAGGCTCCCATGGAGAAACCAGCAAGACTGGCCAACATTCCAGCTTGTTTACCTGGTTCTGAAGCCAGACAGGCTCTGTGGGACCTAAGTCCGAGGATTCGGATTCTGAGAGAGAAATGGACATACCAAAAACCGTTCCAAACACTGTTTACTTCACTAAAATCCGGAGAGAGACAATGAGAAGGTACGCCACCACCTGGGACGCCAGGCTAGGCGTGTACATTGACAACAGCAACATACAGGGCCAAGGTGCTGAGGGCCAGCAGACCTGTCACTACTGCCCGGGCAAGCAGTGCTGTCCAACTACCCAAGGAGCAGAGGTGGACGAAGGTCCTGTGGGGGAAATATCACAATGAGGAAAGAGAAAACACACCCCCCACTTGAACCCAGCCTCACACCCCGCCCAGCTCACTCCATGACAAAGGCCTTGTAGACACTAAGGAACATCAGGAGGAGAACAGCAGGCCGGAACGTGTGGTACAGGTCATAGCGTGTAATCATCCAGACCTGAGCCGATGCGACGATGTAGTGGACCTGCGGGGAGGAGGGAAGGAAATGGGAAGTTGGGGCCAAGCTTTTAGGAGAAGAAAGGCTAACAGTATAAAGGTAGGATAGGGTTAGACTGCATACCAGGCTGATGTTGGAATCGATACTCATCTGGATATATTTCCAGTCAAATTCAATGCCTCGGGCTCCCACCCAGAGAGGGATGCAGCTGAGGAAGGCAAAGGGAGGCAGTCTCTAGTACCCAGACTCCCTCACCCCCAGCACCCAGCCTCTGATCACCTCCCCTCAGCACCCCTGTGGGACCCAGCTGTCCTTTCCCAGAAGTCTGGGCTCCAGGCTGCTCCACACACCGAGACATAACCAGTTCAGCCGTGGCCCAGCCCAGGGCAGCAACCATGATCTTGTACTCCCCCTTGCCTGCATTCCGGGACATGACAAGGTTTAGGCCTATCAGGTCTGCCACATCCACACTGGCTTTCATGAATTCCTGTGGGTCAGGTAGAGGCTCGAGTAAACACAAGGACCAGGCGAACCTACTCCTGCACTCCCATGCCCCTCCGTTGTTCTACTTACCCCAATGAAGTCATAGATGCCACCTTCCCAGGTGGGAGAAGAAAGTGGCCAAGAACAACATCTGAGATCAGAAAGTAGAAAGGTCACCGGAAGGTGAGGGAGATTTAAAACAAACAAAACTAGGTGGATATTGTGGAAAGTGAGTGTGCAAGTAGAGGGCGTGAAGCTGAGTTCTGGGAGGTCATTCTGGGTGTAAGTGGCAAGATCACAACATCTGGGGAGAGAGAGGGCAAGTGCCTGGTTTCTAGAAGTCTAGAAGTTCACGGG
Organism: Mastomys natalensis; assembly: GCA_021653895.1. Lineage (NCBI taxonomy): Eukaryota > Metazoa > Chordata > Mammalia > Rodentia > Muridae > Mastomys > Mastomys natalensis. The sequence goes on from JAJTUV010000944.1 coordinate 625,201, forward strand.
AGAATCTCATGTCTAGAAATGCCGAAGTGAATGCATGCGTAGGCACGCATAGGCAGCACCATGCGACACCCCGTGGGTGAAATATCGCACTAAGAGGTTTCCTCATTTTACAACAGTGCTAAGAAAAAGTTGCAACAGGGCCTCTCCTGGACTTGCATCCCTTCTAAGGTACTCAAGCATAGTCTCTAAGCGTTGTCTCGAGAGCGGTCCTATAGAAGGTGACAGCGGCAGAGTCCGGCCCTTGAGATCTGGAATGCCTGGAGGCCAGACACGTGGAGTCCCGGAGTCCCTCACCTTGCATAGCTGCACAAAGAGGTAGGTGACCCCGGCCTGGACGCATTTCCAGAAGGCGTTGTACTCAGACCTGAAGAAGCCGGCGGTGAGGGGTCGGCCCGGGTCCCGCACCCTCTCCACCCCGCGCCCGCCCTGCACTCACAGGCCGCTGCATTTGTACGTGATGAAATAGGGAAAGTAGGCGAGGGCGAAGCAGTTCCCGAAGTGGAACAGGGTCATAACGCCAGCCGCCCGGTCCCGCCAACGCGGGACTCGCCAGGCGCAGCGTCTCTTCTTGTCCGCCTCGCCGGCACCGGGGCCTGGCGCCCACCTGCTTGCCTTGGCCCGCGCGTGGCCTTATGGGAACTGTAGTCCGGCCTGGTACGTCGCGCGCCGTGACGTCAGAGCGCCCCGCGCCAGCCTTGCTGCACGTTCTTCCAGAACCCAACACCTGTAAGACCGATGTTCAGACATCACTTGCCCTCTCCCACCTGGCTCGGAGCCAAGCGCCACCTCTCCTCGCTCATCCGAGAACCTTGAACCCAGCCCTGAATGCAAGGTGATCGGCGCAGAGACAAGAGGGCAAAGCTGTGCGCACTCTGGTTTTTATTTCATTGTTGACCCGGCGGCGGCGCGAGAGACACACGCCCTCCTTTGCGGGGGAGCCGAAGGCAGGAAGGCGAGGTGCGCAGGGGAGCAAGGAGGGGCCTTTTGTGTTACTTCTCTCGGCTAAACATGTAGCGGAGGAGGTCGACCACGCGGTTACTGTAGCCATATTCGTTGTCGTACCTGGGGAGGCGAGGAAAAGGAGGCGTCAGTGTGTGAGTGTATCTGTGTACACGCACGCGCGCGCCCTCTTACCAACCTCCCCCACTATCCTCTGGCATCTTTCCCCTTTACCAGGCAACAAGCTTCACGAAGTTGTCATTGAGGGCAATTCCAGCCTTAGCATCAAAGATGGAAGAATGGGAATCGCCATTAAAATCTGTGGAGACCACCTGCGTGACAATTTCAAAGATAAATGGACAGAGACCTTTTGTGTTGGTGACAAGTGTGATCAAGGCAGGTGGAACCTTTGTCTCAGGGACACACGGGGGTGTTAAGTGTTTCAAAGTGCTTGTCACATAAGCGTGAGCATCTGTGTTTGGATCCCTAAGAATCCATGTAGAGGCTGGGTAGGCGATAGATACCTATAGGCCTAGCAGTCCAGATCCAAACTGAGGATCCTTGGGGCAAGATGACTAGCTAGATTAGCTAATTGTCAAGCTACAGTTATATCTTGCCTCAGCAACAAGTGGCGTACAACGGAGGAAGACATCAATCTCTTGCTTCCATATGTGTATTTACCTGTACCTGGTGTACCTGTACGTGACCCCCGTGCATCCCCATGTATCCACAAGGGGGAGGAGGATACACATCACAGTACTCTAATACCGTACCACTAAGCATTACATAAAGCAGTGGATGGCATGAGCCTGGGTCTTAGGAACAGATGGAAGGAGTTACAGACATAAGCCTTGGACACGGGGCGGGGGTTGACATCGGGCTGATTGGATTTGCCCCATTCAAATGACATCTTGGCATTTGAGAGAGTGGACCTGTAGGAACCCATGCAAGAGAACTTCACCAAGGTGGAGGTGACTTTTTTTTTTTGGATATAGAGTTGCTATATAACCCTGGAACTCACTATGTATGAGGGCTGACCTCAAATTCACAGAGGTCTACTGCCTCTTATCACCTGAGTGCTGGGATTAAAGTCCTGTTGCAAATGGTACTTTGTAGATAGTCTCCTTTCAGGAAAGGTGTCCGAACTGGCCTAGCCTCTGAGCATGAATTCAAAAAATGAGAACCGGTGTGTTTTTGTTCACACCAGAATGTATGAAGAACTTTCTGAATGGCTCTGGGTAGGTGGTGGAAGCTCCATTTTAGCTCTGAAATCACTGTTTTCTTGGACGGTATGTGCTGTGGGTTACACGAGTGACTTCTGGTCACCGTGGTGAGGAAAAGCAGCACTGTTAGGTCAGAGAAACGTGTAGTCAAGACACTGAGGCAGGACAACCCACAACCTAGGCCTGCAGGTTTTGTGTTTCTGTATTTTGAGATGGCCTGAAACCCAGAGACCCGCCCTCCTTGGATGTGAACCACTGTGGACAGCTGGTCTGCAGGTCTTATATTAGTCCATGCAGAATAGCTTCCTGGCGAGGGGGACCCCCCTCCTCAAAGTCCTTCCCCAGAGCTTCCCTCAAGGTTTCCTCAGTCCCTACCTGGTCTTCTGTATAAGCAAGGATGCCAGCCAAAGGTCCATTGGCTGCGGTTTTCACAGCCTCCTTGATAGCTGAGTAGGAAGCAGGCCGGGCCAGGCGACAGGTCAGGTCCACAACTGATACATTTGGGGTTGGCACCCGGAATGCCATTCCTGTTAACTTCCTGAAGAATTTCAGAGTAAAGATGGGATTCAGAGCCCATGGCCTTCTGCCAGTCTCCCATGCCTTGGGGCCAGTGGAATTTTTCTGGGGTCTGTTCCCACCCTGGTTCCTGGTTTGAATCTGCATACCCATTTAGCTCTGGGATGACTTTGCCTACAGCCTTGGCAGCCCCGGTGGAAGATGGGATGATATTCTGGTGAGCACCTCGGCCACCTCGCCAGTCCTTCTTTGATGGTCCATCCACTGTCTTCTGAGTGGCCGTGTAGGAATGGACTGTGGTCTTGGGGAACAAGAGGACCAAGATGAAGCTTTCTTGCTCCTAACCTCTTATTCCTCTTTCTTTTAAGACTTGGGAAGGTGGCCTAGGTATATGGAGGCTACCAGGGCAACCACCACAGACCATAGGAAGGCTACCTGGAGGCTAGGGCCTGTCTTTGTATTCCAGATGGTGTCTTTACTATGGGCTTCCTTCCCAAGCTGCTCTCCCTGCTTGCTCCATGCCTTACACAAGGTCTGGGAAGAATAGGTTGGTTTCCCTGCCATCCTTCCTGCCCCAACTCACCATTAGCCCTTCCAAGATCCCAAAGCGTTCGTGAATAACCTTGGCGAGGGGAGCCAGGCAGTTGGTGGTACAGGATGCATTGCTGAAACGGCCATAGCATGTCAAGATGAGTGGTAAAGCCACCCCTCTCTTCTCCATTACTGTCATTTTACCAGGTCTGGTCCTGTGAGATGTGAGGATGGGGGTAGGAGGGGTGGCAGGGGTGGGAGGGGTCCCTAGGGATGCCGTAAGGAGATGCCACTGGGCAATACTACCTATGCATGTCCTCAGATACTGAACATTCCTAGCAGTTCCACGGTAAAGTCAATCTGATGACTCGAGACTTAGGAACTGAGGAGCGGGAGCAAGTTGATGTGAAAGACATCACAGATCTAGTGGGATTCAGGCGGGGAGACCGAGTGTCCCCTGTGCTATATCCTGGCATGTCTGCTGCTACCACCCACATGCTGGAGGGTGGCTGTCATCCCAGATACCTGACAATGGTCATGGAGCCAGGGTTATAGTCCTTCTCATTGACACCCATGACCAACATGGGTGCATCAGGGGAGGGCGCAGTGACCACCACACGCCTGGCACCGGATGAAATATGTGCCTAGTGATAGAGTACAAGGTTAGGGTCTCCAAGCACCACTGCCCCCTCTTCCCAGACAGCCCTGGGCACTCTTCCCCACTTACCGAAGCTGCCTCTATAGACAAGTATACGCCTGTAGACTCCACCACATAGGGACTCCCTACAGAGCTCCAGGGGATTTCTTTAGGGTCTTTGCTGTGGAGTAGTGGGAAAGCTATGTCAGTTTCCCTTGCTTGGGTCTCAGGCTAGCCAGAGGTCTTGGTACCTGATCTGCTAACACCTGCTCCCCAACTCCATATTTATACCTACCTGTTTCAGGTTGGTGTTGTCCTGCAAGCCCATATCAACTATTCTCCTCCCGCCTTTTTTTGTGCTATACCCTGCTGTGTCTACACAGACTTTCACATCTTCAACTTAGACTCTTACCTCCCTCAGGAACCATCCCCACAAATGTCAGACTAGAACCAGAACCGTTTACATCACATGCTCAGAGCAGGGAATCCCAAGATACTGAGGCTGCCAATGCTCTGAGGCCCCCAGCTCTGACTACCTCACATGAGCCCTTTTAGCCTCTTATCACCACTGAACTCTTGTTGGGAAGTCCCCAAAGACAGACACATCAGGTGACAGCTCGGGAGGGTTACATTGAAGCACCTATCAACAGCAGGGACCAATCACTGACAGTAGAAAAGCCTCAGAAAGGCTTTCTATTCATCTTTATCAGCCTCTGTTTTCACTTGATTTTTGTTGGTTGGTTGGGGGTGTCTCCTGTGTGTCCCAGACTGGTCTGCAACTTCTACTATCTTCCTGCCCTACCCTCCTGAGGACAGGGATCACACATTCCATCATGGCCAGCGTTGTCTGGATGTTCTGACAGATGTTTGTGTCTGAAACTTGTCAAACACCCATCCTCGCTGTGTTCTACCTGCGTCCAGCAAGCCTCTCTGTGACTCTTGTCTGTGGGCTTGTCCGTCGTGGAACTTACGTCACAGGGAGATTGGGTCTTAGGATTGCTTCTGGCTCTACTTCTGGATAGTTCCATACCATAGGTATGCCACCTATGAACGCTGGGAATTGAACTTGGGGGTCCTCGGAAAGCAGTTTGTGATATTAACTGCTGAGCTGCCTCTCCAACCCCAATAAATGCGCATTCATTTAATTTTTGCGGCGCTGAGGACTGATGTCAGTCCTCACATGCAGTGGAAGGTAGTCTACTACGGAGCTTTATTCCTAGTCTCGGTTCTTTGTTTTAGTCCATTCTACATAGCAAGCCCCAGCTGCCTTCTGTCTGCGTTCTTTTGGTCTGTAGGAAACCGAAAACCACCGTAACACCAGCATACTTACTACTGTGTTCCTCTTTCACAGAAGCCAGTGTCAGGCAGCGGTGAAGGCAGCGTGCAAACCTAGGCCTGGATTCTGTCCTTCGTTAGGAATAGTGTGGGAATGAGTGAATGCATAGGCTTTCCCTTCCTTCTAGCCACAAGACTCTCTTCTCCCTCTGCTTCTTCTGGCCCAAGTAGCTTTTATCTGATGCACCCACTCTGTCTTTCAGGCTAAGAGCACTTCAGCAACTCCTGCAATAGGACTTGAGATTGGCATGGACCATGCTACCTACAGGTCTGTTCTGAAGATTCATACATTCAGCTGCATTGATTAGGGAAGGCAACTGTGTTGTGTATTATATTGACAAGTAGTCATGAGCTGTTTGGGCTTGCTGAGAAGCTGGCTATGGAAGTCAGGCTGGCCTCCCTTCAGACCCAAGCAGGTTTATGTCAAGTGTTTTTCAAGACCTCTTGTCCCCAGATGAACTGACCCTTCTCACCTTTGTGACAGAGGAGGGAACAAACTATCCCAGGGGTAAAAACACAGTCCCTAAGAGTGGAGGTTACTACTGTTTATCCTGTGGTATGCAATGTGGTATTGCCAGTGGGAGAGGTTGTAAGCTCAGCCATGAGGGAAAGCTCAGTCAGGAACACCAACCGAAACCTGAGCTTCTTCAGTCAGTGTCTGCTGGGTATTGTGAGCCCCGACTCCAATGATGTCTCATTATGGTCTGTTGCTGTTTGTTCTTTTACTTGGAAGCCTCACCTGCTCTGTCTGGGAACTAACTTATTGGAGTAGTCCAAGTTGATTTCCACCAGATGTTTTGTGCACCTGGTCTGACATTTTTCTGTCTATCTGTCTTCTTCTTCTATTCTATCTATCTATCTATCTATCTATCTTCATCTATCTATCTATCTATCTATCATCTACATCTATCTATCAATCATCTGTGTATCTATCCACCTACTATCTATCTATCATCTATGTATCCATCTACCCTTCATCTATCCACCTATCTATTCAACCATCTGCCATGCATCCACCCAGCACTCACCCACCTGTCTGTCTACCTACCTGTCATCTACAGAGCGTCTACCTACCTCTCTATCCCTTGCTCTTTACTTCTTACTTTGCTTGCCACATGTATTTCATAAACATTCAGAACTGCAAGTATGGCTGTCACAGGTCATTCTCCAGCAATATGAGTGGGGTGCTGTGTGGAGGCGAGGCAGGGAGAACACTTCAAGAGGCGGGACAGATGACACCCAGGCAGAGGCAGGAGGTTGAGGTGACTGAAAAGCTGCTAGAATTTGCTTTTGGGGCCATGATTTCAAACTTAGGGCCTGTATTCTCCTGGACTCCCCAGCCCTGCCTTCAGCCTTCCTCCAGACACTCTGTCATACCTCATCTTCAGCAAGTTCACCCAGAGGTGATAACCACCCCAGAGGTGTGGCAGATGAGACACTGCGGGATGGGACGCTCATAGCACTGGGGCCCCGAGAGCTGGGGCCGGAGCGTTGAGGGGAAGCATAGAGGAGTACCTTGGCTTAGTGGAGAATCAAAAGACCTCAGAGGCTACTGGGTAGGAGCTGCCTTAGTTGCCATAGAGGTGGCTGGTGACTCGGGAGGCAGGGGATGAGGCAGTGACCCCACATGCCGCAGAGAACACAGGCAAATGAGCGTTAAATACGAAACACGTAAGAACCATGGGCAGTCTTGAAAATGAATGTCCTTAGTGTTTTCGAGGCCAGAGACCTTTCTGAGACCCTCTTTCTAAACAGAACCTAGAGGCATGCACATATGGTAGAGCCATGGTGTCACAGTCTGTCCTTACCACTGGTACACATTGATCTCAAGGTTGTCCACAACTAGTCGTCCATTCTTATGTTCCACGTTTCCTTTGTATCTACCATGTGTGGAGTCATATTTGAACATGTATACCTGCAGGAGACAGAGTGGGGTCCTGGTGGTAGGTTGCAGTGAGCAGCCCTAGAGAAATCCCCACTGTGGGCCAGATTTTTAGGAGGTTCTGCATTGCAGCCAGGAACCTCCTAGATAGCTCTCGGAATCCTCCTCAACTAAAGCGCCACTCTTGCTGGTCTCTCCCTCCCTCCATCCACTCACCATGTATTCTGGATCAATGAATGGGTCATTCACTGCTACCACCCTAATGCCCTTCTCCATGCAGACTCGCAGTACCAGACGACCAATGCGTCCAAATCTGTCCGATCAGAACACAAAGAAAAAGGAATGGGTGTGAGAACCAGAGTGACAGGGATGTCATGGTACCAGTGTCCCACCAAAGTTCATGTTGAACTTTGAACCATTGGGTGGTATAAGAGGCGAACCCCAGGGCTGGTGAGACAGCTCAACAGGTAAAAGCACTTGTCACCAAGCCTGCCATCTTCAGCTCTATCCTGCTTTAGCCTCTCTTGCTGCTAGTGTTGCAGGCACACTGCCATGCCTTGTTAATAATGTCCCTCATTCTCACTCCTGTAGCTGGGTGGACCGAGGGAAGTGCTACACCTCTCCATGTGAAAGCCACCTCCCTCTCTCGGGGAAACAAGGTCTGTATTCCTTTCCATGGTGCTTCAGGTCTTAAGGACTCCCTTCCCTTCCCCCCAGTCTGTTCTTACAGCTGTCTATGAATGTACTAAGCATGTCTCTTCCAAGCTAGAGCCCTTGCTTATCCCACTACCTCAAAGATTTGCCCTAGTAGAGAGAGACAGTTGGCTGTCTTGTCAGCCTCTTTTTCATGCCTCTTTGTAGAGGCCTTCTGTGGCCACGCCTGCCCTTGAACTACTTCCAGTTCTGTATCTGATTGTCTCCTAGAAGGGAGTTCTCTGAGGACTGGCCTGATCAGTGAGAAGGACAAAAGATGTCCCCAGGCCATAGTGACCCAAGAAAGCCACAGTGTCCACCTCCAGAGCTGGCTGGCTCCAGCATCACCAGGGTCCTGACAGAGACTCACCCATTGATGGCCACTGTCAGCTCTCTAGCTGGCTTTTGGGGTGGTGGGGGAGGGGGAGGGGGAGGTGGAGGGGGTGGGGGAGGTGGAGCCTCTTCAAACTTGACTGGCTCTATCTTGGGTGGAGGAGGTGGTGGTGGTGATGGTGGCGGTGTCTCCTCTGGTGGTGGTGGTGGGGTGTGGTGGTGTGGTGGTGGTGGTGGTGTTCCTCAGCCTTGGGTGGAGTTGGTCTGATCACTGTACAGAGTAGAGAGTTCAAAATGGAGGTGGTGAGCTGGGTCCCTCACAAGGCGATGAGGTGGTGAGGCATCTTGACGGGCCAAGGTGCTAGTCCCAGAGGCTTATAATCTGAGTGCCAATCCTGGACCCCACATGGTAGGAAGAAAACCACCTTCCACAGATTGTCCTCTTACTCCCACCTTCAGACAGGTACGGAGGTGTGAAAAAGCAGTCTTTACCACATAGAACCCATTGGGCTTTGAGCCCCTAGTAGCCAACTGTGGGTTGGATTCTTTTCCAAACCTACTGAGCCAGAAACAAGCAAGAACCCTCAAGTTAAGATATGTGAACTTCTGTTTTACAGCGTGTGTGTTAAGCAGTTACATGAGGGCCTATTTTCTGTGCCAATTTCTTACTCTCTGGAATGCAGATAAAACATTCCACACATGTTGTAGCAATCCCTCCCTGACTCTTCCCCCCCTTTTCCTTCCCTTCCTTTTTGAGACAAAATCTCACTTCTGAACTCCCCCAGCCGCAGATGGTTTCTTTGTGTACACCAGGCAGTCCTGGACATGGCTTTGTAGATTAGGCTGGCCTCAAACTCAGAGACCTGCCTGAGTGCTGAGACTGAAGGCGTGCACCACCCCTGACCAGCTATACTCCCCGGCTCCTGGACACTCTGCCTCAGCCCCCAGAACAGCACGATTATGCTTAAGTTAAGGCTCCTTCTCCTCCTTCCTTTCCTTCCTTCCTTCCTTCCTTCCTTCCTTCCTTCCTTCCTTCCTTCTCTTTCTTCCTTTTTTAAGGTTTATTTGTTTATTTTATGTATATGAGTACACTGTAGTTGTCTTCAAACACACCAGAAGGGGGCATAGGATACCATTACAGATGGTTGTGAGCCACCGTGTGGTTGCTGGAAACTGATCTCAGGACCTTTAGGAAGAGCAGTCAGTGCTACTAACCACTGAACTATCTCCAGCCCCGCCCCCTTTTTTAAGTACTAGGGATAAACCCAGACACTCTACCTGTTAACCAATTGCTCCCCCACTTAACTATACTTCCATCTTAGAATATTTCAGAGACCGTTTCCTGATGCTGTCTGATAAAGGACCCAGTTCTGTGAGCCCCAAATTACTCTAGAGATGGACGTGCCCTGGGAGGCCTATGCTAGAAAAAGCAGAATAAGATGGGCAATACTGAAGCCCAGGAATTCTCTCTCCTCTCTCTACTCCTTTTCTGCCTTGGAACAGGGTCTTCTCATTATAGCCCAGGCTAGCTTAAAACTCACTATGTAGTCAAGGATGACACATCTATTGGTACAAGGTGCAGGGGTGATAGCGCCACCATACAGGAGGGAGTTCTGTTTTTGGCTGTTCTGAGGTGGCTGTCACACTGAGGGTTGTTGAGGAGGTGACATATCACATGGCTCTAAGTAGTATGTCCATTGTACGAGGACAAGCCTAGGACACGGATGCAGGCTGCAAAGGGGAGTTGTCCCAGGGCAAGGAGATAAGACACCAGGAGAGGCTGGGACTGGGAGACAGTGGCCAGCGTCTGTCTGCCCCTGACCTCTCTTCTGCTCCTCAGACTTGAGGCTGGGGAATGGGCCCTGGTTGTTTCCACTAAACTGAGATTCCCTCAAGATATCAGTTCCTGTTTACTGGAGGCAGTGACCTTGTGGCACTGGTGACCTTGAGGATATCTGCCTTCCTGGAGATTCCATCTGTGTGGTCACAAGAGTCAACTGGGGGTTGCCCTCCAGAAGCCCTGGCTTCCTCTGGCTTCAGCACCTGAACAGCCTCTGTCTGGGTTTGCCCAGCAGTTGGCAGCAGGTTGTACAGAGACTGAGGCCCTGGGAGAATCCCAGCTCCACCATTCCTTCCATGGTTGGGAGCCTGGGAAGTGGCTTGCCCTCTCTTGCCCTCTGCTGGCCTCCATAGAATGGGGACAGTGAACACCCAGGCCTCACCTGGTGGCCGTGAGTCTCAATGAACACAGCCTCTCTTGCCTGTAAAGGGAGCAGCCCTGCCCTGGAGGGCTGCGAGCATCCTTGCTCCCTGCAGCCCAGGGAGGACCAAGCCTACCAGCCCCTTTGTCCCTTGGCCACCAGGGACATCCATGAAATGTGGGGAGCACGCCCACCTAGACCTGTCACAGATGCTCCTGGTTACCCCTCCCTCTCCAGCCTCCCCACCTCCTCCTGGCCTCTGCTTCTCCCCTGTCCACTGTTAGAACCCAAAGCTCAGGCAGTCCTGGGAGCATAGCTCCCACCCCCCAACTCTGATTCTCAGGACTCTGAGCATCCTGGGTGAGGGTGTAGAGACTCCCAGACCACACTTTCCTCCTATCCCAGGGTCACCCCCAAAGGCTCTCCTTACCTGGTGGGCATGGACATGGACATGGGCGTGGACATGGGTCCCGCCGTAGCTGGACAACAGTGACATTGGTGAGGACCACATCACGTCTCGACATGGCCTAAGATCTCATGGCCTGACTGCCTTGGTCCCCTCCCTGATGTTACTGAGGTGTGAAGCTCCCAAGGTCCCAGTGGCTCCTGAGCTTCTGATGATGACACATTTATGTCACATTGCCCAATGACATCACAGAGGGAGTGGTATAAAGGGTAGAGTCCTCAGCCCACTCTCCAGAAGCCTTTGAGAGTCCCACACTGAGGATTTCAAGACCCCCCTCTGGTATCTCGAGTGGAACCCACTAGGTTCACACAGCAGCTCGTGGCTGCCTCTCTCTTCCTCCTCCTTCTCATCCACCTGCTCCGTGCTGTTCCTGAATCTCTGAGGAGTTTCTCTTGCTTGCCCTTTTGTGTGGAAATGCTGAGAAAACCCCACCCAGGTCTCCCCTTGGCTGCTTGGGTTCCTTCCTCTCAGATGCTGTCTATAACTGAGGTGGTCCTCATCATGGCAGAAGGAGAGACAGAAATATGGTGTAGAAGATCCTGAGATGGGGAGGAGACTCAGAGCAGCTGTAGCTGCCTGTGTCAGACCCGCACAGGATCATGCCAGTGAGCCTTCCAGCATGGAAGGTAGAGGCTCAAGAGCACCTAACTCTCCTGGGGAGCTACTAAGAGCTCCTGACTTCTGGGGGAGGTAGAATCCCTTTTCTTTAAGGGTATCAATTATGCTGCAGTGGATGATAGCCCAGACCCCTTATGCACAACCCAGATTGAGTCAGTGGAGAATCAAAAGGAAACAAGGAAGTTGGGAGGGAGGATTGAGAATGATCAAGTATGGAGTCTCTCACGTTTTCAATAAACATAGGATATAATAAAAATTAGAAGGTGTAGTGGCTTGCATTTGTGTGGCCAGACTCTTGGCTCAGCTAGGCTAGAGTACATAACACTGCAGGAACAAGAGAGCCTGCCTTATTTTGTAGAAGAGACAGGATGGCTCATAAGTGCTCTCTGACCTCCACACTGCCTTGACTCGAGTGTCCAGGTGAACCGCACACGCTCACGCGCACATGCGCGTACACACACAGACACACACACAGACACACACACACACACACACACACACTAATACAGTTTTAAAAATTTAAAGTGATTCCGTAAATAAAACTATCACAGAATATATGGTAAAATGAGTTACAAATTTCTATGTAGAGAATATTTCAACAGTGGTGTTATTGCCTTATATGTAAGATAAACTTAAAAGTTTATTCTAAAACTTCAGTTTAAGGGACTGGAACACAGCTCAGTGGTAAGAGTGCTTGCCTAGTAGGCAGGAAACCCCTGAATTCAGCCTTCAACAACCTTGAAAATAAGCAAATATGTTATTTAGAAGTGTTTCCAATGTCTTATGCTGCATGGCTCCTGAGGTCTATCCTCTCAGTGACAGCCTTAGGTAGCTTCCATATGCCTATTGTAGAAGGGAAGGTTTGTGAGCTGGTGCAGGCTCCTGACTCAATGCACCTGCAAAGCCTGCTTGCTGTGTAAACCTGACAGCCCGAGTTCAGATCCCTAGACCTTCCAGAATGAGCGGCAACTCCGGACTGGTCACTGACCTGTGCACGTGAGCTGTTACACTCTCTCACCCCCAACCTCCCAAGCACTAATAGTCCAGAGATTAAAACCTCAGAGATGAGGAACAAGAGAGACCACTCAGCAGTTAAGAGCACGTTTTGCTCTTGCAGAGGATCCTAGTTCAAATCCCAGCACCCACGTAGCAGCTCACAACTTGGTGTAACTCCACTTCCAGGGAGTCTGGTGCCCTCTTCTGGCCTCTGCAGGCACCTAATGCACAGGGTCCACACATAGAAGCAGGCAAGCACTCAGACATCAAAGAATTCAAAACTTTACACCAGAGTGGAGAAATTGTCAGATGGTTAAGAGCATGCCCATGTTAACACCTAACTTGTCTGCCTTCGTAGACACCTGCCCTGGCTACACACACACACACACACACACACACACACACACACACACACACATAAACATACACAATCAATCAATCAGCCCATAATATTTTAAAATCCTGAGGGCTGGGATGTGACTCAATTGTAGAAAATGTGTTTCACATGCCAAAACCCCTGGGTTCAAACTCCCAAGATTGAAAGAAAAGAAGAAACGAAGGTGAAACGGAGAGGAGTGCACCCATGGTCCTCTCTTACCTGGGCACCCGGATATTGCAAGTATGGGCAGGTGGTTCCGTTCTTCCATGGAATCTCATCATGTAGTCTAGGCTCACCAAAACCCTACAGCCTCACTCCCGCTTCCAGCCTTCCTGGAGCTAAGATTTCATCACCACTGTTTATTTCTGGGTTTTTGGTTTTGTTTTGTTTTACACAGTATCTTATTATATATCCTTGGCTGGCCTTGAACTCATTGTGTTGACCAGGCTGACCATAGTCTCACAGAGTCCTGCCTCCTGGGTGCTGGCACTAAAGGCATGTGCCTGGTGTATCATGTCTTTTAAAGTTAAGGTATGTGTAAGCTGGGGTGTGGCTCCATGGCATGACACACAGTCAGTGCATGTGAAGACCTAGATTCAGTCTCCATCGATCGCATGCACTGCCAAGAAAATAAAAATTCATGTGCTTGGGATTTCTAGTACTAAACCTCCTATATATTTAATTGACTATAGTATAATGTAAATATAATTTCTGTGTCTGTAGGGGCAGGGGCAGGTGTTGAAACCAGACCTTGGACCTATGTCATTTTCGACAGATGTGCTACAGTATATCTCTCTCTCTCTCTCTCTCTCTCTCTCTCTCTCTCTCTCTCTCTCTCTGTCTCTCTCTCTCTCTGTCTGTCTCTCGGGTGTGGGTAGATATGTATATCTCTATACATGTGCATGTGTATCTGTTTATATATATATCGCTTGTTATACATGCATCTCTGTATATGTGTGCTTACCTCTGTATATGTGTTTCTGTTTATGTGTGTGTATGTGTGTGTGCAGGTCAGAGAACAACTTGCAGGAGTCCTAGGGACAAAATGCAAATCCTCAAACTTGATGCTTCTACCAACTGAGCCATGTTTAGTGCTGGAGGGGAACCCCAGGGCCTCCCACATGTTAAAACAATTGCTCGCCCACTAAACTACACACCACTCTTACATGTCCAAGACATTTCTGGACCCTGTCTAATTATGGATCCAGTTCTGTGAGCCCCAACCCGTTATGGTAGGAATCACCCAAGAAAAACCTTGTTCTAGGAAATTCAGACTTGAGGCTGGGAATGGGCTCTGGTTGTTTCCACTAAACTGAGATTCCCTCAAGATATCAGTTCCTGTTTACTGGAGGCAGTGACCTTGTGGCACTGGTGACCTTGAGGATATCTGCCTTCCTGGAGATTCCATCTGTGTGGTCACAAGAGTCAACTGGGGGTTGCCCTCCCAGAAGCCCTGGCTTCCTCTGGCTTCAGCACCTGAACAGCCTCTGTCTGGGTTTGCCCAGCAGTTGGCAGCAGGTTGTACAGAGACTGAGGCCCTGGGAGAATCCCAGTTCCACCATTCCTTCCATGGTTGGGAGCCTGGGAAGTGGCTTGCCCTCTCTTGCCCTCTGCTGGCCTCCATAGAATGGGGACAGTGAACACCCAGGCCTCACCTGGTGGCCGTGAGTCTCAATGAGCACAGCCTCTCTTGCCTGTAAAGGGAGCAGCCCTGCCCTGGAGGGCTGCAAGCATCCTTGCTCCCTGCAGCCCAGGGAGGACCAAGCCTACCAGCCCCTTTGTCCCTTGACCACCAGGGACATCCATGAAATGTGGGGAGCACACCCACCTAGACCTGTCACAGATGCTCCTGGTTACCCCTCCCTCTCCAGCCTCCCCACCTCCTCCTGGCCTCTGCTTCTCCCCTGTCCACTGTTAGAACCCAAAGCTCAGGCAGTCCTGGGAGCATAGCTCCCACCCCCCAACTCTGATTCTCAGGACTCTGAGAATCCTGGGTGAGGGTGTAGAGACTCCCAGATCACACTTTCCTCCTATCCCAGGGTCACCCCCAAAGGCTCTCCTTACCTGGTGGGCATGGACATGGGCATGGGCATGGACACGGGCGTGGACATGGGTCCCGCCGTAGCTGGACAACAGTAACATTGGTGAGGACCACGTCACGTCTCGACATGGCCTAAGATCTCATGGCCTGACTGGCTTGGGCCCCTCTGTGGTGTTACTGAGGTGTGAAGCTCCCAAGGTCCCAGTGGCTCCTGAGCTTCTGATGATGTCACATTTATGTCACATTGCCCAATGACATCACAGAGGGAGTGGTATAAAGGGTAGAGTCCTAGCCCTAGCTCTAGAGTCCTAGAGAGTCCTACATAGGATTTCAAGACCCCCCTCTGGTATCTCGAGTGGAACCCACTAGGTTTACACAGCAGCTCGTGGCTGCCTCTCTCTTCCTCCCTCCCCTGCTCCACGTGCTCTGTGCTGTTCTGGAATCTCTTAAAGAGTTTCTCTTGCCCTGCCCTGTGTGTAGAAACCCTGAGAAAGCTCCTTCCATGTCTCCCCTTGGCTGCCTGGGTGTTCCAGGATTTAATAGTCGCTCTTCTCACCAAGGCGGAGGAGAGGGAGTAAGTATTGTAAGATCCACAGGTCAGGTAGCACAGCAACGAAAAAGGTTCTCCTGAACATGATAGCACAGCTGCACTGCAGGACGCACCACAGGCCTTGTTCCCAGCCCAAGATCGAGGCCGTCAACATTCTCATGGGTGGGGGAGGGGCTCAGGAGCTACAGACAGTCAGTCGATGGCTCCTGGGACAGCAGAGTTGGTTCTCATTTAGGATTGTAAACCAAACAGGACTGGTTCACCCCACTCCTGTGAATCTCATCAGCAGTCCGAATCAGTGTGGACTTAAAAATAAACAAACATACGTACACGAGTACCCTGCCCTAGAGAGAGAGCCCAGCCATTAAGAGTGCTCGCTGTCCTCACTGCTGACTGGGGTTCAGCTGCCAGTACCCACATTGTGATTTTCCACCATCTATAACTACAGATCCAGGGGATCTACTGCCCTCTTCTGGCTTCTTTATGTACTGCATCCATGTGCTCACAGGTGCAGACAAAACTACTTGTATGTAAGATAAAAACTTCATGAAAAGATCAAAGTTTTTCATGAAATTGGTAGAGGGTAGCCGGGGAGGGGATCTGGAAGGACTGGGAGACTATGTAGGGATGGACATGATCAAAGCATTTTCTGCACATTGGGAATTATCAAAAATAAAATTTAAAACCATAAAAGTGATTTATAAGCATAAATAATACATAACAAAACCCAACAAAAATAAAAACAATAGAATTAGTACACACACACGCATGCACACACAGATAGCATTCATCTGTAGTCCAAAAAAGGCTTGTGGGCCAGCTAACCTGGAGTATACAGTAGAACCAAGAGAAAAGATGCAGCCTCAACAAGAATACAAACACCAGGAGGGTGCGGCTTTGTCGTCTTAGTTTTATGTTTATGTCCCATTGACTTCAAGTGTGACACATTTTAAAAATTTTAAATTACATTAGTCTGTCATGTGTGTACGTGCGGTCACACATGTGGTCAGAGGAGTAAGTTCTTTCTGTCCATTTACTATGTGGCTCTTGGGGACTGAATCCAGAGCTCATCAAATATGGCCTAACCAGCTGGACTGTCTTCAACCCTGTGTTTAATTTAGAACCCACTCAGTCCATAAGTAAAACACATTTGCCTTGCCCATTTTTTTTTTAATTAAGGAAAGTAAATTTCCACTAGTTTTCATTTTATACTTTATAATTTGCAAACTTTTAAATATTCTTTAGTTAAAGTTTTAAATAAAAAATGCTTTCTCCACGGAAATGATGCAGGTATTGTGGTCACATGAGCTGCAGGTCCAACCCCCATTCCCCCCCCCCACCCCATGTTCTGGTTCTGCCTTGGGGTTCTGACTCAGTTCAGATCCCAATACTGCTGTGGAGTGGATCACAACCCCATGTGACTCCAGCTCCAGGATCGCTGGTACCTTTGTCCGGCCTCCATAAGTACCTGTATGGTCCCAGATTCTGTCTCTCCTCTTGGGAGTGTCTGGACTCTGAAGTCTGGAGTAGGTTTGGTCTACCAGTCTGCCTCTTCCCTCCAGGGCATCAGACACCCCTGCCCACCAGGGCGGGAAGGGTAAAGCAGGGTCAGGGATGAATATTGTGGCTCTGTGTCTTCTACTCTCCCCTTCAGGGTTTGCGGGGGGAGGGGGCGTTAGGGGGCTTCTCCAAGAATCTTAGTGCTATGACTCTCTTGGGTGAAGACCTTCTCCGACTATCTTTAATGAAGTGACTCTCTGAGATGATCTTAGCTTTTTCATATTTCTTTATATGGGGTGGCCTTGAACACATACAGTTTATTTGGGTGAACCAAGTTTATTTGGAGAAGGACATGAGAATATATCCAGGGAGGGGAGGAAAGGCCATTGGTTAAAGGCCAAGGCTACCGAGACGCCTCATTTGCATGGGGACGAATTCCAGGTGTTGTGCTATGTGACTGAATATCTGTGACTGCCTGGCTGGAGGTCTCAGGGTTATGGGTTACATGCTCTGAGGCAGGAGCGGAAACAGGGAGGAAGTTATCTCCACTCCTGCTGGTCCCAGGATGAGATTCTAATCTCAGTTTTTGAGGTTTCCAGGGTTTGGATATGCTCCATCCATCTTTCCAGGTCTATGCCCCACATACTTGCACTCATACTTAATAAATAAAACATTTAAAATACATGTATAAATAGATTAACAATACGATTTTTAAAAATGTTTTAGCTTGAGGTTGACTCACAGAGCACTTAGCTATCATGCCTAATAAAATTTGTTATATTAAACATGTAATATCTGATATGCACGCCTTGGTTCTTTCCTTGGCTGAATGTAGGAGGATCCTGGTTGAACTGAATACAGGTTTTCACATAGGCTAATCACGTGCCCTGCCATGGAACTCGCTCCTGCCCACACATACCTTAAACCACACTAGCAACTGCTCCTGGCCATCTATGCTGTTGAAGAAATGGAGTTGGGGCATGTGCTGACACTGGGTTGGCACAGATGTTCAATTTATAAAAAAAAAAAAAAAAAAGGTTACATAAGTTAAGTACCTGGGAGGACTGATGCAGGAGGCCAATCTGGGGCCTCTAAGCCATGTCTTCCCATAGGCTAGCCTGGACTACATAGTGAGACCCTGTATCCAAACAAAAAAGGGACTGGAGAGATGGCTCAGTGGTTAAGACTGTTTAATGCTCTTTTAGAGGACCTGGGTTCGATTCCCAGCACCCACATGGCAGTTCACAATCTTCTGTAACTCCAGTCCCAGGGCATCTGATGCCCCATTCTGGCCTCCACAGGCCCCAGGTACACACAGACATACATTCAGGCAAAATAGCCATACACATAAAATGAAAAATAAAATGATTAAGAAGAAACAAACCCATCCCTGCAGTATCTGGGAAGCACAGGTAAGTCGGGTGTGTCTGTACATGCATGGCAAACACCTGGTCCCCTACTCCCTCAGTTTTTTTCTTTTATTTTCTCTTCTTTGCTGGAAATTGAACCCAGGGCCTTGGGCATGCTAGGCAAGTTTTCTTCTGCTGAGACACTCCCCCAGCCCCTGGGGTTATTTTAATTTAATTTATTCTCCCCCATCTCTCTGTGTGGAGGCCAGAGGACACCTTGTGGGAGTTGGCTCTCTCCTTCCATCCCATGGGCCCAGGATTGAACTCAGTTCCTCAGGCTTCGCAGCAGTCACCCACCCGTTACCCGCTGAGCCAGCTTGTCAGCGCTTGTGTCCTCTCTCATCCCCAGTCTCGAAGCAAACTCTAAGCCATGTCTTCCCAAAGCTGTTCTTTTCCTTGGAGTTTTCCTGTGTTTAGCACCCCCCGATGTCCTGTTACATGTCACCCTCATTGACTGTGTGTCCGGGGGCGGGGGAGGTGTGCTGTATCCACAGCTGTGTCACATCTGGAACAACATCTGCCCCACACTGGGCTGCCTTCTTTTAAAACAACACTTATTTTATATGTCCAAGTGTTTTACCTGCCTGCATGTCTATGCACCATGTGCAATTCTGGGTGTCTTTGGGAGCCAGAAGAGGCTGTCCAGTCCCCTGGGACTGGAGTTACAAATGGACCCATGTGGATGCTGGGAACTGAACTTGGGTCCTCTGCAAGCGTAGTCCACACCCCTACCCACTGAGCCTCCTCTTCAGGCCCGCTCTTCATTTCTTGAGACAAGATCACACCATGTAGCTGAGGCTGGCCTCTAAATGGCTATGATCCTCCGGCCTCAACCTCCTAGGCGCCGGGTTTCAAGTTGCACGCCACCATGCAAAGCTTACAAAGCAGGCTTTCAGGAAGTGTCTAGAAAAAAAAGCAAGTGAAAAATGTCCCCTCAAGCCCAGGGCTCACGTGAGCTGCTATGACTCACCGATATATGCCTTCACCTGCAGGGCCGGTTGACACGCAGCTGTGACCAAAGGGGTGTGAGGCTTTGCTACAGATAGGAGTCACCATCCTAGAGAGAAGGGTGGAAGCCCAAAACTCATACGATGACAAAACCTCTTCCTTCCCCAAGTCCCCAGAGAAGCTTTCCATGGGCTACATATAGAGATCCTGTTTCATAAAACTGAAGCCAGAACCATATCATGCAAGAACTGGCCATGGGACAGGGGTTGCAAGGCCCTGGAGAGCTAAACTAAAGATAAATGGGAAGAGACAGGCATGTATCTGTAATTGCAGGTACTTGGAGGCTGACATAGGAGGATCATAGATTAGTGCATGTCTGGGCTACAGAGTGAGTTCAAGGCCAGCCTGGCCACCTTAGTCTCAAAAAAAAAAAACATTTTAAAAGGTCTGGGTTTTCTGGAGGGCAGAGGCAAGCAGATCCCGGGAGTTTGAGACCAGCCTATTCTACATAGTTCCAGGATAGTCAGAACTATAAAGTGAGACTCTGTCTCAAAAATAAATAATGAAAAAAATGTAAAATAAAAGTCTAGGATATATATAGCCTTGTGGTAAACCCTTGCCTAGCATTGTGAGACAGTGATATGTTTGGGGCGGGCCATCTCGGTACTATTGGGCAAAGTTTTCTTTTGTATGGTGCCACATGCATGTGACCTCAGCCCCTGTGAGGCCGAGGAAGGCAGATGAAGAGTTCTGTGCTAGCCTGAACTACATGTCGAGATCCTGTCTCATAAAACCAAGGTCAGAAACACATCAAAACTCTCCCGCGACCAGAGGTGGGCATGGTGGTTCCTGCCTGGAATCCTAGTGCTTGGGTGCTGAGGCAGGTAGATTGCCATAAGTTTGAGGTTATCCTGGGCTTGTATGAGACTCTAGGTTAAATAATAATATTATTGTTGTTGTTGTTATAATAATAAAAGGACCAATAAATCCTGCCAAATCTGATGTTAGAAGTGACAGATCTGATTAATAGCAAGAGAGGAAACAGAGTTACGAGCTCTTCTCCCCACGTGCTTTAGATCAGTTTTATGGGCAGATCTACCAGATACCAGGGAACAGAAACATTTACGAGCGGCGTATCTGCTTTTCTAACTGTGGTAGATCCTAGTCTGAGCTGGGAAGCCCTGGACAGTCCCTCTACTGAGTCCCTCTGTAGAGGGGGTTCTGAGTAAGGCACTCGCTGTGACACCCTTGGATGGGCAACACCCGTGTGAACACATACTACATCTTTGGGCACTGTGGCATGAAGCTGATATCCTTGAGTCTGGGCTTCTTCCACTGGCTTTTTGGTTAAGGAGAAAGGTGAGAAGTCATGAATCCTTTGGGAAATGGTGACAGAAAGCTGAGAAGAGGGGCCAGTGGAGAGAGAGAAGGATGGAGAAGAAAATACAGAGTGACGGTGCATGCCTGCTGCAGTCCCAGAGGATCAAGAGTTCAAGGCCAGCTTCAGGTATATAATTCGTTCCAGGCCAGTCTGGGCTACAGGAAACCCTATCACCATAAAACATAGAAAAGATAAACTTTTTAAAAGGGTAAGCCGAACCTATCTGTCTTGGGGTGGACCAGGATTCTGACACACACACACACACACACCCCTCCATGCCCCTGGCTCCCTTCTCTGCCTGGCCTCTGACTCCCCATCATTGAGGGATGCAGGATGCTCCTGCTGGAGTGCCACGACCAAGATCTGCCTTTGCCATTAGACTGTGAACCTGGGAAGCAGACTGACTTGGTAGAGTGGTCCAGCCAGCCCTGTCTGCTGTGAGCTGTCAGAGCTGGGAAAGCAGATGCGCCTGGAAGGTTTGGTTCTGGGTGTGCCTGTTGCTTCTTCCAGGGGAACCACCTCATCCTCTGGGCTGAAGTTGACAACACGTGCTGGTTCTCAGCCACGCCTGGGCACCCACACAGATAACTACCTCCTCCGCTCGTGCACACCCGCATTCCTCCATGCCTGAACCTCCTACGGCTCCCTCCTCAGCCTCACTGTTGGCATTAAAACCTAAACATCTACACACACACACACACACACACACACACACACACACACACCCCGAACACTGTTCCCCACCCACTGGCTCTTGCTTGCCTCCCTCTACACTATCCCCAAGTGGACATACTAAGGAAGATCTATTCCCTGCCTTCCTTCTAATGCCAGAAGTCAGCCCCAGGCTAGGCTGCCATCTGTTTCCCCCATGCTCTGAGCCAACAGGTCGGGGAATGGAGATCCTAGAGGAGGAAAGGCGGAAGGAAAAGGCCCTGGCCCCCAGCCCATATGTTTGAGGTAGCTTCTGTTCGCTAGCTCTCCAAGCCTCTCCCTCAGGCTGCCTCAACCGGCTTTTCAGGTAGCACTGCCTCCTTTCCCAGCCCATGGCAGTCAGCCCCTAGCCCTTGCCAGGGATTGGGAGGAGAGAGGCCTGGATTCTGTCATGAACATGTGATCCTGGTTCCAAAATTCGAGCCCTTCCCCAAGAGACCCCGTGTAGCTTTTTAGCTCCAGCACCGTGTGAGATGCGTTCAGGGTTGCATTCTTCTTCCCTTGGCTTCTAATCCATTCATGAGCTCCATCTATGAATCTACTTACTGGGGCTCCGTTAGTGTCCTCTAAACCGGGGCCACAGCAGTATCCAGTACTAAGGGCCTGACGGCTAGAAGTAAACAATCTAGAAGGTGAGACACACTGTTAAAAATTATAAAACAACTTCAGATCGTGATAAGGTCTGTAGAAACAGAAGGGTGATGTCGCAGAACACAATGGCCATACCTGTAATAGCACACTGTGCCTGGGGGATGCTCGGAAAGGGCTTTCCGACATGCTTGTCATTTAAGCCACGTGTGGACTGAGTGGAGGCAGCTGGGTCACACTCTAGCTTCCAGGCAGCCATGGGGGTGGGGCCGGGGAGGGATGCTGAGGAACTCAGACAAAGGCCGTGTAACCGGAGCAGAGAGAAGGGTGGGAGAGGGCACTCTTAAGAACAAAACTGGGCAACTCCTTCCACTCCTGGGGGTTCTCTTCTCCCTGTCTACTTCCCACTTTTCCAGAGTTTTCCTGTAGAGCAAACCTTCTAAGAGGGCTGACGGGGTGGTTAGGAGGGTGCCTGAAGGTGGGCTCAAAAGGAAGGAGGATGGCCAGTGGCAAAGAGAGGAAAACAGGAGGGGGCTGGGCAGGGCAGAACCTACTCGGGTGGAGGGCCTGAGCGGGTTAAAGAGCAAAGAGGCAAGGATCTTGTCTGTGACTCATCTGGTCTTCCTCCTCCTCCTCTTCTTCATTGCTCAATCCCAAACGCTCTGGGAAACACCTCCCTGACTGAACCAAAGTCAGAGCCTCACAGGGGCGATTGAGTCATGAGGGGTGGGGAAGAGGGAGGGGAGTGAAGGATAAATAGCGGGCCGGCTCCCAGGCTCCTTTCTGCATCCTCCCCGCCCTCCCAACAACATGCATCTTGCCAGTTTGCTCAGCTCCTGCTGCCTCTTAGTGCTCTTGGGGGCTCTGCCTGCTCAGGCAGCCCGTGATGATCCCATCGAGAGGGTCATAGAAGGATTCAGCCGAGGGTTGAGCAATGCGGAGAAAGAGGTGGGCAAGGCCCTCGAAGGCATCAATAATGGAATCACTCAAGCTGGAAGGGAAGTGGAAAAAATTTTTGATGAACTTAGCAACATGGGCAGCCAGGCTGGCAAGAACATGGAACATGGCTTGGACAAAGTAGCCCACGGCATCAACAATGGCATCGAACACGCAGAAAAGGAAGCAGAGAAGTTTGCCCATGGGTCAACCACGCCGTTGGACAGGTTGGGAAGGAGACAAACACAGGCATCCATCATGGGGTCCACCATGGGGTCAACCAGGGGGGCAGCGAAGCAGGGAGACTTGGTCATGGGGCCCACCATGCTCTTGGTCAGGGGGCAGCGAAGCAGGGAGACTTGGTCATGGGGCCCACCATGCTCTTGGTCAGGGGGCAGCGAAGCAGGGAGACTTGGTCATGGGGCCCACCATGCTCTTGGTCAGGGGGGCAGCGAAGCAGGGAGACTTGGTCAGGGGGCCCACCATGCTCTTGGTCAGGGGGGCAGCGAAGCAGGGAGACTTGGTCAGGGGGCCCACCATGCTCTTGGTCAGGGGGGCAGCGAAGCAGGGAGACTTGGTCAGGGGATCCACCATGCTCTTGGTCAGGGGGGCAGCGAAGCAGGGAGACTTGGTCAGGGGATCCACCATGCACTTGGTCAGGGGGCAGTGAAGCAGGGAGACTTGGTCAGGGGCCCACCATGCTCTTGGTCAGGGGGGCAGTGAAGCAGGGAGACTTGGTCAGGGGATCCACCATGCTCTTGGTCAGGGTGGGAATGCAGCAGAGAAGTTTGGTGAAGGGATCCACCATGCACTTGGTCAGGGTGGGAATGCAGCAGAGAAATTTGGTCAGGGGACCCACCATGCTCTTGGTCAGGGGGGCAGTGAAGCAGGGAGACTTGGTCAGGGGATCCACCATGCTCTTGGTCAGGGGGGCAGTGAAGCAGGGAGACTTGGTCAGGGGATCCACCATGCTCTTGGTCAGGGTGGGAGTGAAGGAGGCAAATTGGTGCAAGGGGCCAATCAGGGACTTAGCCATGCTGCAATGGAGGCACAGCAGTTTGGTCATGGTCACGGGCATGGTTATTATGCTGCAGGACAGACTTGGCAAGGAGACAAAGTAATGTATCCAGGGGTCAACCAGGCTGGGGAAGGGATGGAGGGATTTGGGCAGGGTGTCCACCATACTATTAAACAGGCTGAGAAGGAAGCAGAGAAAGTGGCCCACGGGGTCCAAACTGGGGTCAACCAGGCTCAAGAGCAGAAGTCAGGTCAATGGGTAACGGGTCAAGGAGCAGAGAAAGTGGCCCACGGGGTCCAAACTGGGGTCAACCAGGCTCAAAAGGAAGCAGAGAAAGTGGCCCACGGGGTCCAAACTGGGGTCAACCAGGCTCAAAAGGAAGCAGAGAAAGTGGCCCATGGGGTCCAAACTGGGGTCAACCAGGCTCAAAAGGAAGCAGAGAAAGTGGCCCACGGGGTCCAAACTGGGGTCAACCAGGCTGGGAAGGAGATGGGGCAGTTTGGCCAGGGTATCCACCATACCATTGAACAGGCTGAGAAGGAAGCAGAAAAAGTGGCCCACAGGGTCCAAACTGGGGTCAACCAGGCCGAGAAGGAGGCACAGAAAGTTGGCCAAGGGGTCAACTATGCTGCTGGCCCGGCGGAAAGGACACGGAGAAGCTTGGCCAAGGCGTCTACCATGCTGCTGGCCAGGCCGGGAAGGAAATGAACAGGTTGCAGCAAGATGTTCATAATGGGGTCAACCAAGCCAGCAAGGAGGCCAACCAGCTGCTGAATGTAGGTGAACAGAGGTGGGGAAACTGGGGAGAAGGGGGTTGTGGGAGGGAAGAGGCTAAACTTTTGGGAAGCCATAATATTGGGTTCCCTTCCTTCCTTCTCCACCTCCATTACTACAGAGCTGGTGGCCAGCTGGTTTAGACTGTCTTGTCTGCAAAGCTTCCCCTGAGACAAGGTGAAAGGGACCTCGTCCTATCAGGGAGCTGTCCTACATAAGGGAACCAACCTGTTCTCTCTCCTGGAACCAGGAAATAGTTCTGATCCAGACACTGCGCAGATAGCAGCTGAGAAAACCCAGAGTTGGGGAGGAGCTTTGGTGACAGGCTCTGCTGTGTTCTATCCTTATAACAAGCCTCTGGGGTGGTCAGGATGAGGGCGATGACTCTTTTTAACATTTGGATAAGGAAACTAAGACTCAGAGAGGCCAGGGGGGCTTGGTGAGGTCAACGGAGAGTGCTCAGTGAGTGAGATGCGGGTCTGGAGTTTTCTTTCTTCCTTTGCCTTTCTGACTGGGTGGTGGGTGAGCTTCTGGAGGACTCTCATGCCCATATTTGTAGAGGGAACAGATGCTGGAGACCAGGTAAGCTACAATAGAGCAGGCACTAAGGAGGTACGTGGGGTCCATCCAGTAGCAGGCTGACTCCTGCAGACCCAGTTCCCAGTTCTCTACACTCTGAGGGAAGAGTCATTGACATCAGAAAGCTGGACCCTGAGGACGGGTCCAGGTCTCAGAGCCCAGAACTGCATCTGCTGCCTGGAAGGGGCCATGGGGGGCTGGGTGGAAAGGAGGGGACTAAAGAGAGTCCTCGGTGGAGAACAGAACCCTGAGTGACACACCCAAATGGACTCTGGGAGGGGGTCAAGAGCCTTTGAGGGTGGGGTGCTATGGGGTGGGTGTGGCCTATGTTGAGTGACTTCTAGGCTCAAGAGCAAGAACGAGCTGAGTTAGCTTGAGGCTACATTGTAGCAAAGCGATTAAAAGTCAGGGCTGAGGGTGAATGATGGTTCTGGTATTTGTGTGGGTCCTTTGAGTCCTTCTTCTGCAAGATGGAAACATTTCCTGAATGTTGAATTTAAAGAGAGCTTAGGTGAGGCAAGTCCACAAGAGGCAAATGTCCTTCCTGGAGTTCTGTCCACCTCTCCTAATCAGCTTAGTAGCCAGGGGCTCTGCGTTGTCTCTCAGAACCATGAGTGATGAGCCCTGAGGGTCAGCAAGTTTCCCACTCTAGACCCAGTCATATTAGAAGGGGCGGGTTCCTGGGGAGAGGGAATGAGGGAGACCCTCATGGGTCAAAGGGTGGGAGTGATGATCTGGGTTTGTCAACAGGGGTCTCACCAAGGTCAAGGAGGTTACGGAGGCCAGCACGGAGGGGCCGCAACCACTACAGTAGTATCTGGGGTGAGTCTCTGGGTGTAACATGGGTTTGGAGCCAGGAGAGGGGAGTAGAGGCTACTTGAGGTTCTCCCAAGGATAGTGGTTGACTGAAGTGGTCAGTGACTTGCTTTGTCCTTGAATTCCAGGCCTCAGTCAACAAGCCATTTATCAACTTCCCAGCTCTGTGGAGGGTGAGTGCCACATGATACCCAGTCCCCTTGAATTCCCTTCCCATAGCCTTCTTGTGTCAGCATCCTGTTGGACAGACTCACCCTCTGTAGAGACCATCCAACCAGTTCTCCCAGCTCTGCCTTTCGTCACCCACTTGCAGCTTTTGGGTACTTTCCAGTCCCAACTAACAAACATCAGCTGACAGAAATCACCTCCAGGGCACTGGAGCATCTGGGAGCCAGGGAGGGTGGGGATGCTGAAACCATCCCTCATGTACTCATCAGGGCTTCTCACCATCTCTCCTCCCAGCCCCAGTGATAGCTGCCTCCTCTTCTTACTGGCCATCCTGAGAATGCCTCTGCTCTCCTGCCCTGCTGCTTTGAGTGGGTGAACTGAGTAGTGATTTGGTTTGACAGGTAGTTCCTTGCCAGGTTGAGAGTAGAAGTTCTTATAGAAGTCTGGTCCTTACTCCAGCTTTGTCTTTTTAAACATTTGAAATCATATGTGTGTGTGTGTATACACTATGATTTGGATCCCTTGCAGCTAGAGATACAGGTGTTTGTAAGCTGCATGATGTAGGTGCTAGGATCCAAATTTGAGTCTTCATGTTGAACAACAACTACTGTTAACTGCCTCCTGGACTTGAAGCCTAGGGTCCAGGGTTAGTCACAGCTCCAACTCAGATAGCAGAAGGTTCTCTGAGGTAAAACACACGAGGCTTCTTCTGTAGAATGGTCACTCCCAGCTGGTCTCCCTGGGACAGCTGGTTCCCCATTGTTCAAGATAAACAGCTAGTCTCTCTATGATTTCTCAAGGGTGAAATAGGAGCCCAGATCTCAGCCCTCTGTGGCCATGTATTTAATGCCCTTCCCCTCTCTTTCAGAGTATCGCCGCCATCATGCCCTAAACTGATGCCTAGGCAACAGAACGTTCCTGTTGTCACACCAGCTGAAACGACCCAGCAGAGCTGGGGCTTGGGGAGAGCTTCCTGGGTGCCCTTAAGGGGGCTGCTTTGAGCTTTGTGAATAAACTTGAACACATTGTCCCTTTTCATCATGGTCGACTGTGCTTCTTAGAGAGGGATAGGCAGAGCTGGGGTGGCGGGCTTGTACTTTCTCTTGTCACTTGATGGAAGGATCTAGTAACTTTGCCATCCAGGATGGAAGGAGCTGGAGCCTTCAGGATGATTAGCTCAAAGAAGGCAGTTCCCAGAAGCAAGTCACCCTTGGCTAATGTGCAGTGTTTGCATTCTGGGAAAGGCAGCTAGGAAGGGAAGCAACCACTGGCAGGGTGTGTGGTAGCTAGGTTGGAAACAATGGCAGCCTGTGTCCGTTGTGCAATGGAGACACACTGGGAGCTCTCCAGGCATGATATCACCAAATCCTCCAACCACCCAGTTAGGTAAAAGTTCTGTTATTATCCCCAGGTACTCTCGTGGAGGGAGGCTTGTGCTATTGAAAAACAGCGGTCAGTCAGTGGAGGGAAAGAAACAGCCTCGGAGCTTTGAGCCGTCTCCTGTTTAACTGGAGAGGGTGAGGCAGCCAACTGGGAAAGAGCGCTGAACAAGTGGAAGGGTTTCTCAGGGAAATCAGCGAGCAGAAGGAGGCTCTCGGGTGGGAGAGCGACACAGAAGGCTTCAGATCCTTGAACCACTCAGGCACAGAGGGATGACAAAGGCAGCCAGCGGGACTGCCCAAAGCCTCCTCGCACCCATTTGTCTCACAACGAAACACAAAAGCCTGTGTTACCCCTGTTGGATGCATGAGGACTCCTCGGGGTGAGGGCACACTGGGGACTTTTCACCAGAAGCAATAGGCCTGCATCTGAGTGTGACTCAGCTCCACACAGGATGCTACCTCACACTTCCTGTGGACTCTCTGCTGTTCCCAAGTCCCAGAGACAGTGGCAGAGTCCGGGGAAGCTGCCTGTAGGACTACCTTCTCTAGTGTCTTATCAGAGGAGGTGTGTACAGCCAAAGACCACAGCCAGTTTCCAGTTCCAGGTGTTTGCATGAGGGAATTTGGCTTGGGGGAGACCTTAGACCACAAAAAACCTAGTCTGTGACTTAGTCACAGAGAGCTGGGCCAGCAAGAAACACCCCCTTAGGGACAAAACAACACCTTAGTGCACAGAGAAGCCTACATTTGCACAATAGAGGCAATATCCCAGACAGTTACTGCGTCTTTCCCCTCCGATTCTGGAGAGGTGGCATAAACCTTTAATCTCAGTTCCCTGGAGGCAGAGGCAAAGAGATCTCTGTGTGTTTGAGGGTAGCCTGGTCTACAGAGTGACTTTCCAGGGCAGGGAGACCCTGCTATTATTATTTTTAAAAATCATTTATTGTCATCTATAGCATCTCAAAGGTGGGTTTGAAAACATTTCAGATAATAAGATGAAAAAGATTTTATAGCAGTGTTGACTTCACTCTTCTGATCCCCTCTTTACCATCTTAAACTTGCTTGAGCACAGACCTGGCCATCTAGCCTCAGAACACCCTTCACAAAACAAAAATGAAACATGTTTACATGTGTGGGCATGTGCAAGCCACAGTATATGTGTGGAGGTCAGAGGACAATTTACGAGTGTCTGCTCTCTCATTCCATCATTGGGCCTCAGAATCAGTCAGGTCACCAGGCTTGGTTGCAATCTCCTTAAAGTGACAAGCTATCTTGTTGTTGTTGTTATTTTATTAATTTGGTTTTTTGAGACAGAGTTTCTCTGTGTAGCCCTGGCTGCCCTAAAACTCACTCTGTAGACCAGGCTGGCCTGGAAGATCTGCCTGTCTCTGCCTCCCAAGTGCTGGGATTGGGGGTGCATGCCACCATACCCAGCTCAGCTGTTTCTTCTTCTCCTCCTCCCTCCGCATTCTTCTTCTAACAGGCTTTCCCCATTTAGACCAGATTGTCTTAAACCCTCAACCCTGCCAGGTATAGTGAGTGGCACATTCTTATCATACCCATCCCAGTACTCAGGAGTCAGGGGCAGGATGATCAGGGTAAGCCCAAGGCCATTGGTGCCATATGGTCCAACCTTGTCCCAAATCAACATGGATCACGGAAACAACAGCAACAGAAACTCCGATCACCCCGCCTCTACATCCTGATTGCTGGAATTGCAGGCATGTGCCATCAGCTATAGATTTCTTTTAGTCCATTTCAAAATATACCGCAGAGATCTGTGGGACGCACTTTGTTTGGTAAGCAGAAACATGCCAGACATTCGATGACCAGCTCTGTGCTGGACTCGTGGTGATGGGCCAGTCCCTTTTGGGAGGTGTCCTACAGCTCCGGCTTTCCAAAGGCAGGATCCTGGTACTCGTTTACCAAGTAAAACCCTGCAATGGCTATTTTTAAATTACATTTATTTATGTATCTGTGAATTTATATATTTGTGTGTGTTTGTTTGTGTTTGTGTGTGTGTGCGCATGCTACCATGATCTGGGTATGGCAGAGGACAACTTCTCTGGAGATGGTTCTCTCTGCCACTTGGGGGCCTGGGATTGAACTCAAGCTTGGCAGTTAGCCCCCTTATTCACATCAAACCATTTTGACAGTCTTCCTTCCTTCCTTCCTTCCTTTTCTCTCACCCGTTTGCTTACAGAGTGCCGACTCCCAAGCCCCTCTTGCCTGGGAGAGAGCTCTATTTGCTGCCCTCTGCTGGATGTCCTCAGTCTTCCAGTGTTCCTAAGCTGTTTCCTCTTCATCAGGTCACAGCTGCCTTGACCACGCCCCCCAGTTGCCATTCTCTCTCCTGACACTCTGATCTTGTCCTTCATGGTGCCTGTGGCAATTTGTAACTATACCACAAATGTTACTTGTATGATACTCATCACCCCCCTCGGAGATTCAGTGGTGAGGTCAAGGCCAGACCCAAATGTCTGACCCATGAGCTAACCAGGGCCAGGCCCTGGAATGAGAGTAGTCGAGAGAAACACTCTGCTGGGAAGGGTGGATCCAGGCCAAGGAGCAGCATACGAAGGGCCAGTTTCTGCATCTGTCTAAGAACAGGGTGAGGAATTTGGGTGGGACCTCCCTGCTCACTGCCACCTTTTATGGGTCCTTCCTGGGTCTGTGCTAAGCGCTTTATAGATATGATTCATTATGTCTTCACAAGTCCCAGGAGGCAGGTACCATCATTATCCCCTAACAGATGATGGAGAAGAGGGAGAGAGTTGCCTAAGGCCACCCAGCTAGCAGATGGGATCCCTTCCCTGCTAGTCATGGCTACCTGACACGAGGCTTGCCTTCCTGTGACCTGCAGCAAGCGGAGCAGTGTGTGTGTGTGTTTATGTGTGTGTGTGTTTATGTGTGTGTATGTGTGAAAGCCAGGGTGTGGTGGCAAGTGTCTGGCATCATGGCTGTAGGGCTTACAGAGCTAAGGAAGAAGAAAAATCATGAGTCTGAGGATAGCCTGTAGTGAGTTCTAGGCTAGCCTGGACTATGTTATAATAACATGTCTCAAAATACAAAATTAGAACCAGTGAGATGGCTCAGCAGGTAAAGACTCTTGTTGCCAAATTTGATGAACTAAAATCAATCCCCAGGACCCACATGGTGGAAGGAAAGAAACAACTCCCCCAAAGTGTCGTCTGAGCTCCTCATGTGTACACAGACACATACATACTACCTACCTACACATACACATATACACACACACACATAAACACACATACACACACATAAAACATACACACATACACACACACATAAACACACACACACATACACACACATAAACACACATACACATACACACACATAAAACATACACACATATACACACACATACACACACACACATAAACACACACATAAACACACACACACATACACACACATAAAACATACACACATACATACTACCTACCCACACACACATACACACACACATACATACTACCTACCTACACACACACACATACACACACACACAGACACACATACCTACACACACACACACACACACACACATACATACTACCTACTTACACACACACATACACACACATACAGACACACATACCTACACACACACACACTAAATGCTTTAAAACAAAACAAAAATTAAAAATCATGAAGAACAATACTAATCACCAAGGAAGCATCTCATTAGGTCACCTTTCTGCTGCTTCAGGAGGCCCTCTCTGGGGTCCATGACGCACTGTTGAAAACCCTTCCTGTGTTTGCTGAAGCTGAACCTCACATCCGCCTGTCTTTACTGAGGAGAAGGAAGGATCACAATTCCATGAGCGAATACTGAAGATTCCTGTAGAGGAACGGGATGTGGCGGGGTAGGGGACCTGACCCAAGGCTATCTTCCTGCTATACTCTTCCAGCATCCCCTTTCCCCTGAGGTCTCTGTGCACTCCCAACCCCAGAGGGCTTCCTAAAGCAGCTCTTTGAACAGCTGTCCCCAAAGCCAAAGTCCTCACCACAATCTCCTAATTCCTAGTCTTCCTCTGCTTTCTAAATTAGCATCTAATTTCCTGCCTGCTCCAGCCACTGTGATCTTTCAGTAGAGTAATCAGGATCCTGTCCCAGGGTCTTTATATGCTGTCCCTGTTAGTATTCTGTTGGTGGTATAGTGGTGAGCATAGCTGCCTTCCAAGCAATTGACCTGGGTTCGATTCACAGCCAACGCACCAATGAAAGATTTCTGCGTGCAACTTAGGACAGACCACACCCGACCAGATGGTTCCATGGGACGGAGAGAAGAGAATGTGGGGTCGGGGGTTCCAACTATTTATATGAGCGATGACGTATCTCGTCTCCTGGATGTGATGTCACTGAGTTTGGGCCTGATGCCAACAGTCCCTCTGCTTGAAGACTCTACCCTGTGACGGTTTGTTTTCTTCCTGTAGATGTCTGCTTACCAGAAGATCTGCAGGAACTCTCCCAATTACCCTTAATGCTGAAAACACCAGCTTTATCTCCCAGTTGTACTTTTCTTACACTTCTGACCACCACTCGATAAGTTTCAGTGAAGTAATAAAGAGAAGAGAGTCCACAGCAGCTCACTATGATTTGCAGGAGCAGAGGGCGAGCTGAGAGATGGTAGGACCAAGAAAAAGCATGTGTGGGCAAGAAAGAGAGGGCAAAAGAGAGGACTAAGAGAAAGCTCATAGCGGAGATAGCAGGGTTACAGGGAGCATGAGTAGCTGGGGGAGGGGAGCTCCAGAGCTGGAGGAAGTTTGGGGTAGGGGAAGGGAGAAGAACTAGGTACTTGTGATACCCAGGGAGCCTGGCGGCCAGCGTGTGCTTTGATGTGCTAGTAGGCACCTTGGACAGCCATTTGTCCCTTCTGCCAGCAGTAAGAAAATGGCTCCTTTGGTAGAGGGGAACCTACCTCACAAGTCCTGAGGCATGCTGGCTTTTGTTTAATCAATCACCAGAATTTGGGGAAACAGAGTTTCCATTGTTCCTGAAATATACAATGTATTTTGATTGTTTCCATCCCGTTACTCCCTTCAACTCTCTATAAGCCCTGTAGCTCATCCCTATCTTTTTGTTATTCTTACTATTAATATCCCCTGAATCTGGCAGTGCTAACCCTGTGCAAGTGACTAAAATGGAGCCATCTGCTGAGGAATGGACAACCTACCATTCCTCCCCTGAAGCTGAAGTTAAAGGTGGTCTTGAGCTACTTGAAGTGGGTGCTGGGAACTGAACTGCAGTCCTCTGGAAGAGCAGCAAGCACTCCTAGCTATGAAGTGGTCTCGAGCTAACTTTCCTTTATAATAAAAAAAACAAAACAAATAAACAGAAAACAAAAACCCCAGGAACTGCAGTCAGCTATAAAAAAAAAAAATGTTATTGTTTGCTTTTCTCTAGTTTTTCTGGTAATATCTTCCTAGGAGAGATGATCCTTGTTTCTTATTTTATGAGTGATATAAAGTATTTTGTTTATTTTTACACCACCACCACCACCATGTGTCTGTATCTCTCTGTCCTTGTGCACCATGGTGTATCTGTGGAAGTCAGAGGACAACTTTCAATCCTCCATGTGAGGTCAGATGATCAAATTCAAATGGTTAGACTTGATGGCAAGTGCCTTTACCTGCTGAGCCATCTTGCCAACCCCTAATATATTTTCCTATCAAATTCTTTGTCGTTGTTGTTTGAGATTGAGTCTTGCTATGTAGCCTGGGCTGACTCAACTTTTGAAGTGCTGGGATGTGTTGCTCTTATAGTAGCCTTAAATGTTGGGCTCTTATAGTAGCCTTAAAGTAAGCTGGTGTATAGGATGTAAGCATCGACAGGAGATGGATCAGGGTAGACTGCAGGACCAGGAAGTGAAGCCTGGACAGAGCTTTTATGTCAGCAAGCGTTGTCCTGAGTTCTTCTACACAACCTATGAGTGGGATCAGTGGGATCTGGGACTAGAGGCTCTGGCACTCATCCTGGGGACCTAGATTCCTCCTGTATCCCTCTTCCAGCATCTCATCCTGGGGACCCAGATTCCTCCTGTATCCCTCTTCCAGCATCTCATCCTGGGGACCCAGATTCCTCCTGTACCCCCTCTTCCTGCATCTCGTCCTGGGGACCCAGATTTCCTCCTGTACCCCCTCTTCCTGCATCGATTCATAGCAAAACCAAAATTAGTTCTATCTAGACAAGCAAGGGTTGGTGTGACACTCTGAAATGACAGACAAGGCTCAGGAACTTGGGCTCTGCCAAAGGCAGGTCTGAGCTTGGCTCTTGGTTCAGCTCTAGGCGGTCTGTGTTCTCTGAGCCACAGTGTCTACAATCTCTAAACGGGGATAATAAAGAGTCTTCTTTCAGGGATAGATGACTCCATGTAGAAGCTAGAAACCTGGGCATATAGAAAGCCTTTGACAAGCTGGAGCTTAATGACGATGATGATGATGATAATTAATAATAATAATATTATTACCATCACTAAAACACCAGCAATGGAACAGTAGGGAAGTGGGAATGGGGACAGTCAGGAATGGTGTTTATACACAGAGAAGTGTTAGATGTTACAAGTTGGGAAGCAGGTGTTGGGGTGGGGAGAGACTGACTGAGAGACATTGAGAAAGGCAGATGGAAACCAGCCCCTCCTAACTAAGTGATGAAGGCCAGTTCCAAGCCAGTTCCAAGTGGGAGGACCCAGGGCCTCTGGGAACAGAGAAGCAGTCACACTTGTTGAACAGGGAGGATGCCTGGGTTCCCCACTTGAAGTGTGACCAGTGGTGAGGGCCATGAGTACTGGTGTGTGTGTGTGTGTGTGTGTGTGTGTGATGTTGTACTGATCCCTCCTTCCTCACCAGGGTTGCCCTGGCCCCTGGGGAAGGTGAGCAACCAGTAGCACAGTGACTGTGAGCTTTTACGGGAACACATGTCCCTCCATGCAGGTAAACAGGATGGGTGTTTGGGTCAGCTTCTCCCTCCTCTGCTCTTCCCGCCTACTCTTCCCCTGGGGGTGGCTGGCCCGCCCAATTCCCTTGCTCCGCACCCAGGGCTCCTGAACTCTCAATGAAAGCTGCCTGAACCCCGCCTTGCCACTAACAGAAGTATGACACTCATTCAACACTGGGGTCCCCCAAAACCTCAGAACTTAACCACAGCCCCAGAATTCCCAATGTCTAACTGCACTGTGGATGTGTGTGAGGACAGGTACCTGCAGGTAGAGGCATGCCAGCAGGGAGATGCCAGCCGGAAATGGTCACCTGTCTCTAGTCTCCGTGCCCCGTGCCTGCTGGCTTATCTGGGATGGGTCCTCTATCCTGTGGCTTTGCTCTCCTCATACCCTTGGGGTCTCACCTGTTTGTTTCCTAAGTACCCCCACCCTGCCGCCTCCAGAAGACAGCAACACCTATCTCCTCAGATGCTTCTGTCCCCACCCTGCGCCCCAAATTCCTGGGGTTAGGCAACTGGAACACTTTTTGCATCTGTCTCATCTTATTCTTTCCCCTCCCTCCCGATGGCCCGCTCGCGAGTGCTGTTTCAACACTGGCTCTCACTCACAATTAAGCTTCATTGTGATAGGCCCTGAGTCACTGGAGGAGGGACCTTAGGCAGCCCAGCCCTGTTACCTTCTCCCAACCTACAGTATAAGGGGTAGTGGCGAGAAGGAAGACTCTGGAAAGCAGGGGAGTCTGGGAACAGAGAGAGAAGGCTGTGGGTCCTGGGAAGGGAGAATAAGGAAAAAAGAAAAGGCAGGAGGTTTTAGCCCAGAGGAAGAAAGAAGGGAACAAGTAGACTGGGCTGCAGAGATCCTCAGGAGAGAGAGGGAACTGGGCAGAGATGAAGCTACAGGGGTCTCTGGCCTGTCTCCTGCTGGCCTTATGTCTGGGTGGTGGGACAGCTAACCCGCTGCACAGTGGAGGGGAGGGCACAGGGGCAAGTGCTGCCCATGGAATGGGAGATGCCATTAGTCATGGAATTGGAGAGGCTGTGGGCCAAGGGGCTAAAGAAGCAGCCAGCTCTGGAATCCAGGATGCTCTAGGTCAGGGGCATGGAGTGGAAGGTGGCTACCCATGGATGGGGAGCAGAGGAGATGTTTTTGAGCACCAGCTCGGGGAAGCAGCCCGATCTCTGGGGAACGCTGGGAATGATATTGGCAGACAGGCTGAGGATGCCATTCGCCGAGGGGTAGATGCTGTCCACAACTCTGGGTCCTGGGTGAGTGAGTGGCTGGAAAGCTGGGTGTGCAGACGGGGGTGGGCGTGGCTGGGTCAAGAACCTTGATAGATGGGTCAATGTGTGAAGAGATGGTTCCTTGGTGGCTGTCTGGGATGGTTTCTTTTGTTGTCATGGCTCTTTCCTCTCCTGCATGGTTCCCCCTTCTCCCCGCCCCATGGTACTGATTTCCTCTCTTTTATGATTGTCAGAGATAGTCACACTAAGGATGGGCGTATTGTCTTTGCAGGGGACATCTGGAGGTCATGGCGTGTATGGCTCTCAAGGTGGTGTTGGAGGCCAGGGCAATCCTGGTCCTCAAGGGACACCCTGGGCCTCAGGAGGCAACTATGGAACTAATTCTCTGGATGGCTCTGTGGGTCAGGGTGGCAATGGCAGGCCACTCAACTATGAAACCAATGCCCAGGTAAAGTCACTGACTAGACCAGACCCATCCCTCAACCCTGTTCTCCCCACCCGTCCTTATCTCGGGATCCTAAACTTGGTTTCTGCGTCCCTGCAGGGAGCTGTGGCTCAGCCTGGCTATGGGGCAGTGAGAGGCAACAACCAGAACTCAGGGGTAAGCTAGAAGTGTGCATGTGACAGGATGGGAGGGATGAGCAGAAAAGGGGGTGGGGAACACAACCCAGGGAAGTGGGAGGGAACTGGAAAGGGAGCAAGAAAGTCAAGCCACAGGCAGCAGAGGCTTGGCCGGTGGAGGTCGTTTTGATATCTTGGCACTCATGGCGTTGCTTCCATCCACAGTGTACCAACCCCCCACCTTCTGGATCCCATGAAAGCTTCAGCGACTCTGAGGTAAGAGGAGTGGGGCCTACGGGTTCGGGTTCGGCTCTGGGGAAAACCGGATACACTGCTTTCTGGGGTTGGCGGTGGGCAAAGCTATGCGGGGGGGGGGGGGACCCTGTAAGGGGACAAGGAAGGCAATTGTGGGGGCTCTGCCCTTAGACATTGCTCTGTTCTTCTGGCCCTTAGGGAAGCAGCAATGGCGGCAGTCATGGTGGCCAAGGCAGTCAAGGCAGTAATGGTCGGGCAACAGCGGTGGCCGCGGTGGCCAAGGCAACAGTGACAACAGCGGCAACAGCGACAATGGAAGCAGAGGCAGCAACAGCGGCAACAGCGACAACGGAAGCAGAGGCGGCAACAGCGGCAACAGCGGCAACAGCGCAACAGTGGTTCTGGGTCCCGGGTAAGTTTCTTCCTTAGGATGGGATCACAGTCCCAGTGGTGAGGACACAGGCTTTGGGGTTTCCCTTAAAGCTGTCACAGCCCTATAGTGGATGGCTTCAGTGACAGCGGTCATCGGCGACTCCTTCAGCCCCCCTTCCCCACCTCCCCCACCCTCATTATAGGGCTCCTTACTCAGGGGAATCGACTTTCTCCTACATTGCCAACTCCCTTCCTGTGCACGCTGCCACAGTGGGAAAGCTCTGCTCAGGTCTAACCTTTACTGCTTGCTGAGAAGGACTGAGGGTGAGGGGAGGGAAGAAGACAGGTGGGCATAGGATAATATTGTAATTTCCAGCACCGGGAGAGCTGAAGCAGGAGGATCACTATGAATATGAGGGAAGTCAGGGCTTCATAGCGATGTCTTAAGCATAGCAAATGAGGAAACCCCCATTTGTTTGGGGTGCTTCCAGGAGAATAGGGGAGGGTTGTCACCATGGAGACTTAAGGGTAGCTGAGGTGTAGACAATGCTAGTAACTGTGCACGTGTGAGGCCCCATGTGATGAGTGGGAGTACCAGGAGGGGCACCTTAGAGAGGAGCTCCGACAGAGTGTTCAAACTCGGAGGCCACACGCATTTCCCTAGGGGTCTGAGAATTGTACCAGCCAAAGGAGGAGGCTGGTCAGGTGCCCAGGGGTAGAGAGTGCTTGTCTAGGATGTACTAAGTCTGTGTTCCGTCTCCAGTTCTACATAAGCCGAATGTGGTGACACACTCCTGTAATCCAAGCTTCTGCGGGTGGAGGCAGGATTAGGAGTTAAGGTCATTCATGGCTACATAATGAGTTCAAGGTTATCCCGGGCTACATGAGAACCAAAAAAAAAAAAAAAAAAAAAAAAACCCAACGACAACAAAACAAACCAACCAACCAAAATAAATAAAGCCAGCCGAAGTGGCTTTATGTAAAGAGTCTGAGACTACCCTCTCTCCCCATTCAGGACCTAGAAACATCTAATTTTGATGATGGCTATTCAGTCTCCAGGGTAAGATCTCTAGGGCGCCCTTTTCCTTTTTATTTTTGGTGAAGGTGCATAAGGGCGGGTTGGGGTGGAACAAGCCCAGCCTGCCGCCTAGTGGCAGCTTCTTTAATTTTTTATGTGGTATATATCTGTATGTAGGTCACGAGTGCAGGTGCTCTTGGAGGCCTGACTGGTGGATCCCCTAGAGCTCGGGTTCATAGAGTTTTGAGCCCCCTACAACATGAATCTTGGCAACTGAACTCAGGTCCTCTCAGAGAGCATGTGCTCTTAACCTCTGGGCCATTTCTTCAGCCCAGCTCCAGTGACAGCTTCTTATAGTTGTGTGTGCATTTGAGAGAGAGAGAGAGAGAGAGAGAGAGAGAGAGAGAGAGAGAGAGAGAGAGGAGTTAACAGCTCAGACTCCCCCAAGTCACTGTGTATTTCCAAACCCTGGGCCAGACCTGGCCCTTCTGTTGCTGAAGTTCAACTGCCTCTTGCAATCAGTTGGCCAAAGACAGGGGAGGATGGAGACTGGAAAGATGGCTGGGAGTTTCTGGGTCCCTTTGCATATGCTTTAGGGACATTATGAGGACTCTTTTCTTGCAGGGAAGTGGCTCTTCTTCCAGCAGCAGAGGTGGAAGTGGTGGTGGAGGAAACAGACCTGAGGTGAGTGGACACTGGAGATGCTGGAAGAGTGGTCAGGGATGGGGCTTGGCTGCATATGGTAGCATCGTTGTCTCCAAGAGGTGGATGACAATGCTGTCATAGTGGGCTGGGACTGCAGAGCAGCAGGAGACTGAGGAAAAAAAAATCTTTCCCTTACAGTGTAACAACTCGGGGAATGATGTGCGCATGGCCGGAGGATCTGGGAATCAGGTGAGAGACTGACAAGCTCACACACACAGTGGCAGCCTGTCATCGCTGTGCTGTGGCCCCAGGAGCCCACTCTGCTCATTACTGATGGTCACCTCCAGGAAGCAAACTGGGAGGGAAACAAACTTGACAAGGAAGATACCAAACAGAGACTCCTAAAATCTCAAGTCTCCAAAGTCACAGTGGACAGCAGGAAAGCATTCCTTCATTGATGATGTTCGTGTGTGTGTGTGTGTGTGTGTGTGTTGTGTGTCGCGCTGTGCGTGTTAGTAAGGATTGAACCCTGGGCCTTGGTCATGCTAGGCAACCATTCTACCACGGAGCCACGCCCCCCAACCCCTCCCTGGGGGATTCTAGGCAGGGACTCTACTACTGAGCAGCCTGCCCCCTGCCCTTCTCCAGCCTCTTAATGCTGGATTTTAGGCAACTATTCTACCATGGAACTAAAATTTTCATCCTCTCTCTCTCTCTCTCTCTCTCTCTCTCTTCTCTCTCTTTCTCTCCTTTTCTCTCTTTCTTTCTTTCTTCTTTTTTTCTTTCTTTCTTTCTTTCTTTCACTTTCTTTCCTTTCTCTTTCTTTCTTTCTTTCACTTTCTTTCCTTTCTCTTTCTTTCTTTCTTTCTTTCTTTTTCTTTCTTTCTTTCTTTCTTTCTTTCTTTCTTCTTCTTCCTCTCTTTCTAAAGACAAGTTCTCAATAACAGGACCAGTCCAGGCTGCCTTCAAACCCTAGCAATCCTATTGCCTTAGCCTTAAAAGTGCTGAGATTATAGGCATAAATCACCAAGCCCAGCTTCTTTTTAGTTTTGATCTTGAGATAAGGGCTCACTAAGTACCTCAGGCTGGCCTTGAACTCCTTATGTAGCCCAAACAGCCCTTAAACTTTGATGGCAAAGTCTTATGCATTATGCTTTGCTATATATCCAGACGAGGCTATGAGGAATCCATGTGTAAACCAGTCTGATTTTTATTTTATTTATTTAGCTTTGAGATAGGCTCTAGCCCAGGCTAACCTCAGACTTCGATGCTCCTGCCTCAGTCTTGTGAGTGCTAGAGTTACGGGTGTGCACCACTCTGCCTACTGTTAGTATTTTATCAATCTATTTCAAATATTCCATCCCTGGCCAGTGACCAGAACCCATTGAACTCTAAGAGCATGTGTGCACACAAACACACCTTCCTAGTTTTTCTGGAAATCTGGGCACTAGAGTCAGGACCCGCAGTGACGCTGGTTGAGTAAGTGTGACACCCGGGTCCACACCTAGAGGTCTTGTGCAAAATGCAGGTTGAGCCAGCAGATCTGGGGTGGGGCTGGAATTGTGAGTTTCTCATTCCTTCCCTGGAGATGCTGAGGCTGCGGGACTGGGCCCTGGTGGCAGCAGGGGTCACTGGGCAGGGAGCAAGATAAGATTGGGAGAAAACAGGGTGTAATGGGGGAGAGGCTGAGCAGAGGCAGCTCTCTGAAGAACTTGTGTATTAGGGTGCTAAGTTTTATGGGTCCCCGTGTTTTAAGAGTGACTCTTTTACCTTGTTAACTCTTGTTCCTTATTTATTTATTTATTTATTTATTTATTTATTTATTTATTTTTAAATCAGCTTTAAGAACACAGAGAGCCTGTTATGCTTTGTGGCTCACGCTTTTAGTCCCAGCACTTGGGAGGCAGAGTCAGGTGGATCTCAATGAGTTTGAGGCCAGCCTGGTCTACAAAGTGTATTACAGCATAGCCAGGGCTACACAGAGAAACCCTGTCTCAAAAAACAAAACAAAACAAAACAAACAAGAAGTAGACTGTCAACAACAGCACCAGTTTTCTTCTATGGTCTCTTGTCATTTTTCTTTTTTTTTTTTTTTTTTTTCACCTTTTCTTTCTTTTGGGGACTTCAGCAGAGAACAGGGAAGTCCTAGAGGTCCCAGGGGAAAAGCTACTCTGCTCGGAGAGAGTACAGCCCAGCCGTCACTAATCTTCAGTAGCAATACTAACAGGGCAGGAATCCCCACATCCCAGCCAGGTCTGCAGCTAGCTCTGGGAATGAGAAAAGACAATGGAGCTGATGATCTCTAACTAGGACGAGCTTAAGCAACATACAGCCTGTCCCTTTCACCAGCTGCCACTCCCTTTCTGCCCAGTGCAGAGACCAGCCCAGCTGGAGTTTCTAGTCTGTGTCAGTTGTGCCCAGCAGCCAGGCCAGGGGAGGACTTGGATAACTTAGTGGCAATGGCGCTTCTCGCTGTGTTCTGGAGAAGAGAATATTATCAGGTGGTGACAGATTCGTAAGCATAAGTTAGCAGCCCACATGTGACAGGATGAAAGAGTTGGCGGGCAGAAGGCGCCGCCCATAGTCCGACCTTCTACATCCATGCGCCCCTGTGTCCCGCCCTCTCCGCCCCCATTGACTTCTGCGCATTATGTTTCCCTAGGAAAGTAAAGAAAGCGGCCGTATCCTTGGGGGCTCCCATGACTACCAGGTGAGCAAGGGACAGCTAGGGCAGCTTAGCAGAAGGGATCGTGGAGAGTGGGAGAGGATACCAGGAGACAAAAGTACTTATCTCTTTCTGTAAGCTGCTCTTAAACTGCCACGTGACTACCAGGAAACCAAAATGGTGACTGGGATCTACCTCCCCTCCTCGGCCACTGTTTCCTTTCCTGCTTCCCTTTGGGATCAGAGCCATACTGATGGCAAGTGGGGAATGAGACAGAAGTAACAGAAGGACAGAGATCCAGGCCTGGAAGTGACACCTGGAGTGGCAGTTACTGGGGAGGATGAGGCAGGAGGATCGCAAGTTCAAGGACAGCCTGGTCTATAGAGTGTGTTCATGGCCAGTCTGGGCAACTCAGAGAAATCTTACCTTAAAAAGTAAAGAAGAACTGGAACATGGCTTAGAATAGAGCCCCTGCCTAGAATCCCCCAGTGAGGGACTGGGGGCGTGGCTCAGTGATAGAGCCCCTGCCTAGAATCCTCCAGGGAGGGGCTGGGGGCGTGGCTCAGTGGTAGAGCCCCTGCCTAGAATCCCCCAGGGAGGGGCTGGGGGCGTGGCTCAGTGTTAGAGCCCTGCCTAGAATCCCCCAGGGAGGGGCTGGGGGCGTGGCTCAGTGTTAGAGCCTCTGCCTAGAATCCCCCAGGGAGGGGCTGGGGCGTGGCTCAGTGGTAGAGCCCCTGCCTAGAATCCCCCAGTGAGGGGCTGGGGGCGTGGCTCAGTGGTAGAGCCCCTGCCTAGAATCCCCCAGTGAGGGGCTGGGGGCGGGGCTCAGTGGTAGAGCACCTGTTCAACATATGTGAGAATCTAGATTCAATTCCCAGTAATGACCCCCAAAGAGATCAAGGGAATATGCATATATGTGTGTGTGTGTTGCGGGAGGTATTAGAAAAGGTGGAGCATCTGGCTAGCTCACACACATACATACACATAAGTGCATATAAATGTGCTTAATAGGTAAGTATCCAGAAGTGGAAAGTTGCTGAACTTTGGGCATAAAGATTGGGGTTAAAGGTCAGGTCTGCCCCTCATTATCTCTGTATTTTCAGGAAAGTCCATTGGCCCTTTGCGTCTGGGAACTCTGACTCCCCCTCCCCCACCTTCTGCAACCACTGTACACTTTTTTGTATCATAATCAAACCAAAGCCCAGGGTCCAGACAGGCAGACAGGGCCTGATACGTCCTGCTGACCACTTCTGTTAAAATGCAGTCATCTCAAATAAGTCCTATGTCGAGATGAGGAGTGATGCTGGGCACATAGTGGGGCTGCACGTTATCTATTCTCATCTCCACTGGTCTTTGTGGGGGCAGGCAGAAGAAAGCAGAGGCAAGGATGTGAAGGTACCAGTCAGGCATGGCGGTGGATCATTGTTAATCTCTGTAAATCTGGGGGGAGGCTGACACAGGAGGATCACTCCATGTTTGTGGCCAGCCTGGACTACGTGGTGAGCTTGCATCTCAAGAGTCTAAGTCAGCCATGTGGTTGAAGTTACTTATCTCTTTGAGCTGAGAATTCCAGTGTGGGAGAGAGACGAGATTCAAGGCCAGTGATGGAGTGAGTGGGCCTGGGATAGACTGACAGAATTTTGTCTGACAGTGGACATGAGTCTTGAACATGTCTCTTCCATTCCTCTGCACAGGGGCACGGGTCCAATGGCGGCAATGTACAAAAAGAAGCTATCAGTGGACTCAACACTGTGGTGAGTGGATGTCTTCCTCTACCCTGGGTTGGGATGGGGGTGTCAGGCATCCTTTATCATTTTCCTTCCTGACACCCACATCTCCTGCCTCTGCCTCTTGCTCACAAAGTGGACTCGTAACATCCTGCCCTTTCTCGTCCATTCCTTTAGAACTCTGATGCGTCTTACTTGCCCTTCAACTTTGACAATTTCTGGGAGGTGAGTTCTGAATGCTTGCTTGGCTCTCTTTGGAGAAGCAACCCCACATCCGAAGTCCTCCACATCCCAAGAGAAAGCTACAGACTTGGCCTTTAAATTTGTTTTTATTTTATGAATATGAATGCTT
The DNA here is from genome assembly GCA_021653895.1 of Mastomys natalensis. Classification (NCBI taxonomy): domain Eukaryota; kingdom Metazoa; phylum Chordata; class Mammalia; order Rodentia; family Muridae; genus Mastomys; species Mastomys natalensis. The sequence goes on from JAJTUV010000944.1 coordinate 668,551, forward strand.
TGTTGGTCTATATATATATGTGCATTGTGTGTGTGCCCAGTGCCAGCAGAGGCCAGAAGAGGTCATCAGATCTCCTGGAACTGGAGTTACAGATGTGGGTGCTTGGAATACAATCCAGGTCCTCTGGAACAGTGTCCAGTACTCTTACCTACCAAGTGACCTCTCCAGTCCAGCCCTTGTCCCTTTATGGCCCGAAAAAGAGAACAAAACAAAAACCAAACATTTTTTCATGATCTGACTTAGACATATCTTATTGTTTTCTCTGCAGAATTTTAAGTCCAAGATGGGTTTCATTAACTGGGATGCCGTAAGCAAGGTAAGGGCCAGAAGGCTATGCACTGCTGATTTCAGAACAGAGAGAGGAGAGCTAGACATCTTCGCGGTGAGGCAGGGGTAGAGTCATGATAGCCACTAAAAAGGTATTTAGGCAAATTCTCAAACAAAATGAGTCCACATGTGGGGAGCCAATGGAGACCTGGAAAGAGAGGGTAAATTCAGAAATTCCTGGGAGCTGGGAATGAGCAGATGGGATGGATGTTGTTAATATTTCAACATAAAGAACATGTGGACCCTCAACCTCAGTCTAGTCTCTCCTCAGACGTGCAAGGGTGCAGGCTTATCATTCTGACAATTTGAGAAGAAAAGGCAGTAGGGTTCGCAAATTCAAGGCCACCCTGGACTACAGAGGGAGTTTATAACCTGTTTGGGTGATTTAAGGAGATGATATCTCAAAATTAAAACCCATCAGTGGATGCCTGAGTTGAAACCCGAGGTAGAGCCCTTGCCTAGATTCCCCCAGTGAGGGGCGGGGGGCGTGGCTCAGTGGTAGAGCCCCTGCCTAGAATCCTCCAATGAGGGGGTGGGGGCGTGGCTCAGTGGTAGAGCCCCTGCCTAGAATCCCCCAGGGAGGGGCTGGGGGCGTGGCTCAGTGGTAGAGCCCCTGCCTAGAATCCCCCAGTGAGGGGCTGGGGGCGTGGCTCAGTGGTAGAGCCCCTGCCGAGAAATGACTCTGTGTTTAAGATATATGCTGATCTTGTGGAGGAACGAGTTCAGATTCCAGCACCAACATCAGGCAGCTCACAACTGCCTGTAATTCCAATGCCAGGGCCTCTAATGCCCTCTTCTGGCCTCCTCCCAACACACAAAGAAAGAGACTGATATAGGTGTACACACACACACACACACACACACACACACACACGTAAACATTTTTCAAAGTAAAAATAAACTCCAACTTTGCTTTAAAAAAAAAAAAAAGTGGTCCAATCAGGCACCTCTGTGGTCCACGGTCATGGTTTCTGCCTGGAGTTGGGCTTCTTTGCCCTTGATCCTCTCAATTCACATCAAGCTAACATGATGTCAGAGCATTCTGGCCAGGTGCATCCACTGAGAAAGGGACAGGTAGGACTGGAGAAGGAGAAAGAGTTTCACTGCCCTAGCTGGGAGGATTATACATGAGCAGGGACACTCCCAAGACCTGTCACCCATCTGGTGACAGCAGCTCCCCTGTCCATTTTCCTTGTCTCTCTGGATTTGTCAAACTTCATATGTCCTTGTTGGTCTATGTGACTCCTCACTCAGTAAATTCCCTATGATCATGCCTACTTAGTCTGCCTAATCCCTTTTGCATAGAGCTGGGGACTGGACCCAGAGCTTCACTAGGGCTATGTATGCAGCTCTACCTGTAAGCCACACCTCCAACCACTCTCTGGAGGATTCTAGGCAGGGGCTCTACCACTGAACCATGCCCCAGCCCCTCACTGGGGGATTATGGGCAGGGGCTCTACCACTGAGCCACGCCCCCACCCACTCATTGGAAGATTCTAGGCAGGGGCGTACCACTGAGCCACACCCCCAGCCCCTCACTGGGGGATTCTAGGCAGAGGCTCTACCACTGAGCCACGCCCCCAGCCCCTCACTGGGGGATTCTAGGCAGGGGCTCTACCACTGAGCCACGCCCCCACCCCCTCATTGGAGGATTCTAGGCAGGGGCTATACCACTGAGCCACGCCCCCAGCCCCTCACTGGGGGATTCTAGGCAGAGGCTCTACCACTGAGCCACGCCCCCCGCCCCTCACTGGGGGAATCTAGGCAGGTGAGTACTACTGAACTGTATGCCTAGCATTCTTTTTCACTTTTTATTTTGAGACAAGGATTCACTAAGTTGTCAAGGCAGTTCTTGAACTCAATATCCTCTTGCCTCAGTCTCCTCAGTAGCTGGATTGACAGGCCTGAAATACTGGGCTCAGGAAACTTGGGGATTGTTAAGAAAAGACAGTACACACCCAAGTATTGGGCTGACCTTCTCAAGAGTCATCAAGACATGTTTAGAAGAGACTATGAATCACTTGCCAAAGTTTAAAAATTGCCACTTAATAATTCAGGTGCCTGACTTACCTTGAAATATTTGGCCAGTCTGGGACCTGCTTCCCAAGGGACAGAGTGGCTTTATTTAGTGCTATGGGGTCTTGTTCTCCGGTGGCTACTCTGACCCTGTCCATCGAGGATTCCAGCCACCTGGCTGGAATTTCAACCCTTATCCTAAGACAGCCTTCCCAGGACTTGGGGTCTTTATGGGAAAGTAGGCAGTGGTGAGATGGGGGAGAACTGCCCAGATACCAGGAAAGCCTTTTTGACCTCTGAAGGCTGAGGCAAGGATTGAGAGACGGGGTTTTCCCCACATCAGTGCGTTTCTGGTTTAAATGAACAAAATAAAACAATTTATTTAAGTCCTTTATTATTTAACTTTGAGAGACAGAGCCTTCCAATTAGCTCAGGTTAGCCTTGAACTTGCTAGGTGGCCCAGAATTACCTCAAACCTGAGCGTTTCCTGCCTCAGTCTCTTTAAGACGTGGATTGTAGGCATGCACCACCATGCCTGGATGAGAAGTCTGTTTTTTAGGAAACCAGCTTCTGTTGGGATGAGTTTCCTTGCTAAAGTCCTTGGTTGGCGGGGGTCGGGGGGGGGGACTCAGGACTCCAGAAGAGGCCAGGGTATAGGCTTGCACTATACCAGGGGCCGCACACATGACCAAGCATTTTTGCCCATCTGGGAATGCTAGGTAGGTAGGATTCATAGGAACTGACCTTCCGGTAGGTCAGTCCGGGAGAAAGGAGAAGGTAGCGCAGGGCGGGATAGGGCGCCCAGCTCTAGTCTTCCTCAGTGGACGGGGGATGAGGAAGCTGAACACTTTAGCCAATAGGAGGAGTGAGGGGAGGGGCTCTAGCCCAAGCTGGAACATCTGATTTGAGTGGAGAATAGTTAGCATCTTAAAAGATCCATGCAGATTTTGAGAGCGGGATCCATGCCAGCCCACCCTCGACCACTGCTCCCAGAGGTACCCACTCCTCTAGCTTCCTCTTAGAGTCTATTTCTCTGCTCAGGACAACAAGGGGAGCTCTCGCAAACCATGACCTCCAGATGAGGAGCTACCGGCTGCATGAGAGTCCCACCATTCGGTCACCCCTAACTCTTACCCTTCTCCCCGGAAATAAACTGTAGCTGCCCCATACTGCTGGTCTCCGCTCCTTTCTTCGCCTCTACTGTTGTCCTAGGACGGGGTGGGGAGATATGTTGGTGACTGTGGTAGCCCTGGATCCTGAGGGGTTTGCGATGGTTGGGTTGTGTCAAGGAGAGGGACTGGGAGAAGGCAGAGCTAGGTGTGGGCCCACACACAGCACAGACATCTAGCCAGTCTTTGTTCCAGGTTCTGGTGTCCTTGGGGATTCCCAGCATTCCTTTCGCACATTAGTTACAAAGTATCTTGGAAGGCTGAAAGGAGGCAGGAATAGGAGCCTGGGCTTTAGGTGAGCAGTGGCAGGCTCCCTGATAACCTGTTGCCCATCTTTTTTTCACAGGGTCGTACCCCGCCTTCTACCACTCGGGCCTTACTCTACTTCCGCAGACTCTGGGAGGTAGGAGAGCTCCCACTTTACAAAGACCTAGGGATCCAGGCCATCATGTCCCCTTGCCCCAATGTCTCCTGCAAAGACATGCAGTCCACCCACCACAAACATTGTCCTTCTTTTTTTTGGGGGGGGGGGAGGAGGTATATGTTTCATTTCTGGTGTGCTGTAGATTGAACAGAAAGCACAAGCTAAGCAAGTGCTCTATTACTAACCAACACCCATGGTTGTTATTTCACGTTTCTGAGACACGACCTCACTATGTATTCCTAGCTGGCTTTGAATTTGCTAGGTAGCCCAGGCTGGCCTTGAATTCTCTATGTAACACAGGCTAGCTTGGAAGCCACAGTCTTCTTGCCTTGGCCTTCTGAGTGCAGGGATCATGGGTGTGTACTGCCACGCCTGATAATTCTCTTCATCTTTGAGATAGGTCATCTCATTATATCACCATGCCCGATGACTCTCTTCATCTTTGAGATAGGTCATCTCATTATATCACCATGCCTGATAACTCTCTTCATCTTTGAGATAGGTCATCTCATTATATTTTATTGCCAACAGCATCTCAAACTCAAGTGCCCTCAATTTCCCACATGCTTTTATTCACCCAACCCCAAGCCACACCTGGCTCTTGCTACAGTCACCTGGCACGCTGCCTAGTGTGTTATCATCTCTCACTGTCTGAGTTCTGGTACCATGGGTACTCTCTTATCTTTCCCTCTCCTTCCAGAATTTCAAACGCAGAACTCCTTTCTTCAACTGGAAACAGGTTGAGGTAAGGGGGTTGGGTAGAACTTTTGGGATGATGCACCTCCACTCTGGGACTCAGGGTTGGCAGCCCTTGACAGATGACTTGCTGATTTTCTTCCTGTCCCTGATGATAAAGGACAACTTACCTTCCCTCTCCTTGGTTTGTGCAACCTGAGCTGGGTGGAGTGGGAGTGAGAAAGCGAGAGAGCGAGGGAAGCTATGAGTCACAGAAGGAAGGACTGGAGTGGGAGGGGTCTCCCTAGGATAAAATCCCAGGGCAGGAGGCTGAGGCACTCACTGTAGGAGAGTAGAAGAACCATGAAGCCAGTCACTGCCTCTGCTCTGCTGCTTATCCTGCTGGGTGTGGCCTGGCGTGGAGACAGCCACAGCTGGGTGGGTACCGAGGGAAAGTGGGGTGGAGGGAGGGACACCACAAGATGGAAGGATTTGGGGTCAGCTCTCAAGTGATGGCAAGGGGCTATAGGGAAGGAGAGTCGAGGGAAATCAGGAAGGTAAAGTCAAGTTCAGGCAAGTCCAGAGGCATGAACAGCTGGGTCTTGGGAATGATGAGTAGGTCCACTGGGTCACATGGAAAGCCACACCTCAGTGTTGCGTGGCTAGTGGCCTTTGGGAACCAGAACTGAGGTAAGGTTGTCTGAGTTCCTTATGCATGTATGTAGGACCAGAGTAACTAGAGTGTAACTTCTTTCAAGAAAAATTAGAAATCTGATTTTAAATCAATTGCAACTAATTTTAAAAAAGAAAGAAAGAGAGAGAGAAAGAAAGACCAAACAAAAGGGTCTAGAGGCCTTTGAGTGGCCAGTTTATGACCTCAGTGCCATAGCTGGTGGTCGGACTAAGATTCAGTGTTAGGGGACTGGAGACGCAGCTCAGTGGTAGAGCCCCTGCCCAGAATCCCCCAGTGAGGGGCTGGGGGCGTGGCTCAGTGGTAGAGCCCCTGCCTAGAATCCCCCAGTGAGGGGCTGGGGGCGTGGCTCAGTGGTAGAGCCCCTGCCCATAATCCCCAGTGAGGGGCTGGGGGCGTGGCTCAGTGGTAGAGCCCCTGCCTAGAATCCCCAGTGAGGGGCTGGGGGCGTGTCTCAGTGGTAGAGCCCCTGCCAGAATCCCCCAGTGAGGGGCTGGGGCGTGGCTCAGTGGTGCCGCTCCTGCCTAGAGTAGGTTTGATCCTATGGCCTCTATCAGATATGAAGGAGCTGTAGGGTGTGCACTACAGGCTTCTTTAAATGTTTCCATGCCTGTCTTCCCTTCGGGAACCACCCTAATCACTGAGCTCCAGCTACCTCGTAGAGAATAGCATCCATAGAGCAGGATTAAGAGGCTTACAGAGAGCGGCAGGGGCTGGTGTAGGCTCGCTGATGTAGGCTCAAGGCTGGCTGGGGCTAAGGGACCTGTGTGGGTTCGTCCCCTTTGTTATTCTAGCACTGTCAACACTCATTGCTTCCGTACCTGCAGCCTGTGTGGAGGTGGTGCTGTTGCCCAACTGGGCCCTCCACCATTGCTTCCCAGCCCCGAGTGTGGAAACCTGTGTCCTATATCTATCTGGGCCATCGGCATCCTCCAGTCCTACTGGACTGAGCTGGGACCATTACAGCCGTAGGGTAGGATAGGCAGAGCCCTGAGAGGAGGCGGAGCTGAGGCAGTACAGTGCGCGGGCTTTGGAAGGCTGCTAAGACCTGGAGGACTGTGGCAACGCTGATCATGCCTTCTGACTCCTTTTCAGAGCTCAGATCTGTCGTCTCTGCAGAAGAGGGCAGGCGGTGCTGATCAGGTGAGTTCCGTTGTCCACGGCCTCCCCCTCAGCCCGTTCTCACAGCTGGCTAAGCTGAAATTCGCTTTCTTCTCTCCTACTGACAGTTTTCTCAGCCTGAAGTAGCAAGACAAGATCTGTCAGCTGACTCATCCAAGGCAAGATCTCCTGCCCTGACCCCAGACTTAAATGCCACCTTTTTTCTCTGGGTCTCCTGTCCTCACCTCCCATGTCACGTTGGAGGAGCTGGGATGGATTAGCAGAGTGGGAGGAGGGATCTGGGCTCCAGTTAGCCCTTCGGGGTAACAGGAAAGAAAGCCCCTGTTACACGGAGGGGACAAAGCATGGCTTCTAAGAAACCAGCTGTCCGGGCAAAGAAGTGGAGGTTTACGAGATGATGAAGTGACATTTCTCCTTCTCCTCTGCACCCCATGCCCCTTTGTTCCCACAGAACTACTACAACAACCCGCAGGTGAATCCTACGTACAACTGGCAGTACTATGCCAAGACCACTCCCAAGGTGAGTTTTGAGGAAATCCGTTTCCTCAGGGTAGGTGTGGGGGCGTGTCTGCTTGGAGCGGGGAGGAGCTTCTCTCACTGCTGTAAGGAGGACTCCAGTAGGTGGCCCCAGCCAGACCCCCAGCAGCTGGGAAGTAGGTGCAGGAGAGAGACCTAGTGGCGTTGCCCTTGTTTGCCCTTTGTAGGGCAGCAGCTGGATTGGAGGAGAGGATCCCAGCACATCCTAGAAGCTAAGCTGTGGGACTCTTGGTTGGTGGGGAATAGAAGCTAAGCATTAGGACTCTGAACTAAAGGCTTTATGCCCCTGAGGAATTAGAAAACGGAAAAAAAAAAAAAAGACTTGAGAGGTTTGTTTTGTGTAGTTGCAGATATGGCAGTCTTGGGGGTGTGAGGTGGCTCAGAGGGTAAAGGGGCTTGCTGCTAAAAGCCTCACAGTCTGAGATCGATCTGCTGGACCCACATAGTAGAAGGAAAACTGGCTCCTCTACATAGTCCTCTGACCTCCACATGTATACCGAGGCCTAAGTACATACATATACAATATATATATATATATATATATATATATATATATATATATAGGCAGTCTAGAACTTAGGGGTGTGGCTTCAAGGTAGAGTGCCTGTCTCACAGAGGAAAGCCCTGGACTCCATTCCTAGCATTGCAAACCCATCATTCAGCCAACCAACCAGCCAAGAAAAACAAGGTGATATTATAATACTAGAGAGTAAGTATGTTAGACACCGGTATGGCTGACAAGGAAAAGCCAGGTCAGGGACCTCCTTCCATTTCTCAGAACACTCTTCTGAGAAACTGCAGCCAGGCCACGCACAGCCTACCATCCTAGCCACTTGGGGTGGAGTGGGGATGGTGGCTGAGGCAGGAGGATTATCATAAGTTCAGGGACTACCTGGGCTATGGTGCACATCTAGCATGGGTGACTTATTGTCTCAAAATATAAAGGCCAAGGATGCGGCTTCGTGGTAAGATACTTCCCAGTGTGTGTGCGTGCGACTGTGCTCGGTGGTCAGACACTTCCCAGTGTGTGTGCGACTGTGCTCGGTGGTCAGACACTTCCAGTGTGTGTGCGACTGTGCGCCACTTCTCCACCTGGAAAACAAAGACAAAAACAAACAAACAAACAAATGAGGGACTGTGGCTGAGGAAGAGGAGGAGCAGAGGGAGTAAATATCACCGTGGACTCCACCTGGCTCCAACCGTCCCTCAAGCAGGAAAGGGCTCCTCGCTCACTCCTCTACTCCGTTGTGTGTTTGGGGGCCATATTCAATATAATCCTGGATAAAAAATGTATGCTCTGGAGGGAAAGGCCACAGACTGAATAACTACAGCCAGTGTGAAGGACTTTGCTGATAACGTTGGATTATCATGGGGGACCCTGGGGAGCCTGAGGCCAAGGGGTAGCCTAGAAAGGGCTTCCATGGCTTCCTGTGACCTCCTTTGATCTTCTCTTTCCAGGCAGGAGTCACGCCTTCATCCTCAGTGAGTGGGGGGGGAGTTGGAGGGGGATGGGGGAGAGCGAGGGGTGGGTGGGTGGGGGAGAGTGAGGTGGGGTGGGGAGAGTGAGGGTGGGGTGGGTTAAGAGGACGCAGTTCGAGGTGGAAGGGATCCGAGGCTGCTGAGGTGGTGGTGACAGTGTGGTGCCCACTCAGCCATTCCCCTTGTTCTGCAGGCTTCCCGGGCACAGCCTGGCCTGTTGAAGTGGCTGAAGTTTTGGTAGGTAAGTGTTAGAGTGGGCCGCACAAGGCTGAGGGCCAGGAGCAGGAGGAGCTGATTATCTCCTTGGACCTCAGTGAGCAGCACAGGAAGGCTGGTGTCCTTGGGGTGCATACTGAAGAGTGATTAGGAAGAGCGCCCGCTTTGAGGGGCGTGGAGAAAGACTCCTTAGAAAAAAGCCTAGGGGACAGGTGGTTGTGGTGGCAGAGGCATTTAATCCCAGCACCTGGGAGGCAAAGGCAGTTTTTGCCTAACCCTGAGTTTGAGGCAGCCTGGTCTACAGAGTGAGTTCCAGGACAGCCAGGGCTACACAGAGAAAGCCTGTCTTGAAAAAAGAAAACCAACCAACCAACCAATCAAACAAACCAACAAAAAACCAGTCAACCAAAAAACAAAGACCCAAATGAACAAAGAAAACATCCAGGACACAAGGGAGGGGCTGTCTATGTGTGAATGGCGGGTGAAGGGATGAACTTCAGAAAGGGAACCATGAAGGTTCAGAACCAAGGAGAAAGCTGGCCAGGGGTACTGACAGACAGGAGGCGAAGGTTCAGAGGCCCGGTGAAGTCAGGCCCCAGGAAGGAAGACTGTTGACATCTTGTTTTGTATTTTGGAGACAGTCTTTTTGTGTAGGCTCAGGGTGGCCCACAAACTCCCAAATCTTCTTGCCTCAGCCTCCTGGAGGCTGGTGGAACAGGTGCTTACTGTCATGTCTGGCCTGGAAAGTTATTCAGTACCTCAGTGAGCCCACAACATTTGTTTTATGTAGGAGTGAAAGTGAGGTATCTGAAGGCTGGCGGGGGAGGGCTCTAAGGAGCCCCCGGAGCCAGGGCTTCACGAAAGGACTTGTTCTCCATCACTGTAGGAGTGGTTGGATCCTATCATTTTTTTTCTCCTGCTTTTCTTTATCTTCTAGAACATTCCTCGAGTCACTGCTGACTCTTCATGAACCAGGGAGCTTGACTGTATTTACCCACAGTCCTCTCTGGTGCAGACCACCTACCTGGGCATTACATGCCTGTCATCTCACCGGGGTACCGGGTTTATCAGTCCTCATTCTCCCCGTTCAACTGTGGTGTCTTGGAGATTAATCAGCTTCGTTGGATAACCAGCCAGTTCTTCACCTCTTCTTCCGTACGTGACCGGAAGTCCCCGGAACGACGCAGCAGGAGCTTTCTACTCTTGAGTTTCTCTGTGGAAATAAAACATGACTCTTTGTTTCCCCGAGACTCTCTTGACTCCTTATTCAATATGACCCTGCTGACCTGGGTGTGGGGGAGTGGAAAGGTGGGTTGGTGGTTGGGAGTCTTTCTCCCGAGTGTGGAATGAGAGATGCAGTTGGCTGGGGAGAGAGGAGACCTGGGCTTAAGTTTGGGTAACACAGGATCAGCTAGCTGATGGCTTCCTGCAAGTTTCTCCGTCTGCAAAAACAATTTTTGCCTAACATGAATTATAGTATTAGGCTTAGTAGCTATAGATGTTTTGATGGCCTGAAATAAAACTGCTCGAAACAGGAGATTGGAAACAGGAAGCTGTTCAAACGACAGACCAGTTTTGGAGGGGGAGACGCACGGGACCGGGCAGGACCGACTCCTGGGGAATATACCTGGGCATGCTATACATTCATGGTTAGATGGGGACGAGCAGACGGTGGCAGTGTTTAGGAAGCTGGCAAATGAAGGGGAGCCAAAGCCACTACCTTATCATGTAACAGTTGCTGTGACATCGAGGAAGGCGGGCAGGGAACTATCCCGTTAGCGACTCAGTGCATGAGGCACAGGCCGAGAAGCCCCTGGGACAGAGCCAGAAAGTTCTGTGTTTCATGGAACCCCCGATATCCATGGAGGGATCAGGAAGTAAAAGAAAGACAAGAAATCCTACCAAATCAAGTGAGTCCTGGGACGTTTGCAAAGTTTAAGTTCGCTAGGCCCTTGGCTGCTGTCTTTGTAGTAACACACGAGGCCTCAAGGTGTCAATCAGTGAAACCTGGCCCTAAGCTGACTCAAGAAAGCCTCCTGATCAAGCCTACTTTTTTTTTTTTTTTTTTGATCAGAAATTCTGGTCCACTCCTTTGCTCCGCCTTCTCCTTAACTTTTTTTTTTTTTTTAAATTGAGGCTCCTGCTTGTTCATCTACTCTACTGTATGGAGGACCTTGCAATACCTCACCACAGCCACATGGGGGCAGACGAGAGGCCGTCCCGGGAGAAACTCTGGTCTCACTGGCGACAGTGAGACAGTGCCAGTGCATCCTGCTGTGTGAATGGGAATGCGAACCTTTGGGAACCCAGGTCTCCTAAGGCCAGTCCCCTGGGACCAAGTAACTAGGATCAAGATGGCTCCAGATTCTTAAGGGGATGTTCCTGGTCCTTTCGAGTTTAACCTGAGGTGGTCTGGTGTAAGGGCCCTCCAATAACAGGCAGTGGTCCCCTCCTCCTAGCTAACCTGGAGCTAGGAAATATGTTTAGTATGTGTGTATGTTTGCACATGCGGGCGCTCATGCGTGTGCGTGCGTGTGCGTGTGCGTGTGCGTGTAGGTCAGGGGATACCTCCTCAGAGCGAGCTCTCTCTTACTACATGGATCCTGGGGTTCAAACTCAGATAATTATGCTTGATGGTAAGCGACTTTACTCACAGAACCATTTTGCAGTCCCTCCTTTTTATTTCGAGATAGGTTCTCAGCCGAGTTGCCCACGCTGCTCTGTGGTACAGGATTTGACTTCAGAATACTCCTGCCTCAGGCACAGGTCCAATTCAGTCTCTTCCACCCTCAGTAGGTAACATCTTTCTTTCTCTGTTTCTTTGCAGGTCTCAGTTCTCAGGCTCCTCCCTAGGTAGTCTTTCCCGTGCGACAACTGTTACTATCTCCCGTGCTTGTTTATTTTGCTAGGTGGCACTCTGCCTCCTCCAAGAACTAAAGCATCTACTCAAGAAATATTTATGGATTACCCAATGGGAGGAGGGATTGGAAGTTCAGTGGTGAGACAGAACAGGAAGTCTTCCTGGGAGAAGTGTAGGCAAACAACTTCCAGAGTGGGAGGAGGGACTGCTGTGACTGTGATGCTGCTGCGCTGCGTTTCCTGGAGTGTAGAAATAATCCTGATCGAATAAGTGGGGACAGTCCTTCCCTGAGCTCTGACTCTAATTACCCGCACCCTCTCCTGAGACTTCAGGCTCTCTTCTTTCTCCATGGATTCCTCCATCTGTCCCCAACGCCCCTGAGTATCTGGTGTCCATTCCTTTAATCGTACAACCCCAATACCTAGGAGGCTGGCTTTTGTCCCAGTGTGTGTCATGATGTAGCAATCAGGGTGGGGCCTCACCTCCTACCTACACTCAAGTTCTGTCACATTTGGAGTGGGATGGGAGCAGGTAGTGAGAAAATAGGGGTTTACTGGTGTACTCAGTGCGGGAAGGGAAATAACTAGATCTAGAGATGGGATCTGAGTCAGTGGAACCCCCATCACTCTATGTGTTCATTCAAAGCAGAGTGGAATCCTGGGAGACTCCCTCCCCAACTAATGAACTGTCAAGACCTCCCTATTGGAAACTACCCATCCCTCTCCCCACTCTCTGGGACATTGGACTCTCGGGGAACACAAAGTCACCAAGGCAGTGTGGGTAGAAGGTTGGGGTGGTGTGGAGAGGGATACCAAGACTAGTACTCAACACAAAAGTCACCTCATTCTTGGAAATTCATCCGGGAGCTGAACCTATCTTTCCAGCTGCTTGGAAGGCTGAGGCGGGTGGGTGGAAAGTTCAAAGTCAGCCTGGGAATCGTGTGTGTGTGTGTGTGTGGTGTGTGTGTGTGTGAGTGTGTGTGTGTGAGTGTGTGTGTGAGTGTGTGTGTGTGAGTGTGTGTGTGAGTGTGTGTGTGTGTGCGTGTGTGTGTGTGTGTGAATGTGTGTGTGTGTGAGTGTGTGTGTGTGTGTGTGTGCGTGTGTGTGTGAGTGTGTGTGTGTGTGTGTGGAGAGAGAGAGAGAGAGAGAGAGAGAGTGATTTCATGCATGGGTGCAACACACATGTGCTCATGTCTGAGTGTTGGCCAGAAGACAATCTTGGTGTCATTCCTCAGAAGCCATCCACTTTGACTTTGAGACGGGGTTTCACTGGCTTATTAAATAGGCTAGGTTGGCTGATGTTATGGAGCCCAGAAATAGCAAGCCAGGCATCCACGCTGCTGGTAGCTACTTACAGCATTTATAGGGATCCATGCACAACAAGAAGTTTACTGACGACACTGTCTCTCCAGTCCCGGGTCTAGGAACCTGAAAGAGACCCGGCCTCAAAAGCAAAAAGAGTCAACAAGATAGCTGACCTGGGAGAAAGCTAGAACTGGCTCCTGGAAGTTGTCTTCTGACCTATACACACACACACACACACACACACACATCACACACATACACACACACACCACACACACACATCACACACACACACACATACACACACACACACCACACACACACGTCACACACCACATACACACACACCACAACCACACCACAACCAACACACCACAACCACACACACACCACACACATATACACACATCACATATCACACACACACACACACACACACACACATCACACACCACACACACACACACACTACAACCAACACCACCACAACCATACACACATCACACACCATACACACACCACAACCACACACACACACCACACACCATACACACACCACAACCACACACCCCCTCACACACACTAAAATACCTGTAGAATTAAAAAAAATAGTGAAAGAGAGCTGAGGGTGTATGTAGTTCAGTAATAGAGCCTTGCTGTGCATGTACGGAACCCTAGTCCAACTCTCAGCACCATAAAATAAACACAGCGTTCAGACACTCTGGAAGGTGACAAATGAGGACAAGCCATCAGACCAATGCAGCCAGCCTTTACCGCCGCAAGGGATCAGAATTCCTTCGGCCGAGCACCTGAGTGGATTACCTTGTGTTTACAAGTGTTTCATCTTCATATACAAACGTGGGGTCTGGACTAGAGAACTGTCTTCGTTTGATTAAAAGTTTTGTTTGTTTTCTGAGATAGGATCTTGTTATGTAGCCAAGGCTGGTCTCCAGCTCTCCAGCCCTCTACGGCCACCACACCCAGCTAGAAACCTTCTAAAACATACTTGATGTGGGAAGATGGGTTTCCTATGTGGGACATCTGGAAACTGAGGTGATTAATTGCAGTTTCACTGTACAATACACAGTTGCCAAATACCATATCAGTCCCCCCTCCCCACAGCACAGCGCCACCCCCCCGCCACCCCCTCCCTTGCGCTGCCCAGTGCTGGGGGTTGAACTCTGAGCCTGGACACGCTCTTCTTTCAAGCCACACTCAAACACCCTCACCGTGGATTCCAAGCACCTGCTCTACTGTGGAAGTCACATTGTCAGCCCTCTATTACTTTTTATTCCAAGTCAAGAGCTCAGGCTGGCCTTGAACTCAGTAACCCAGGTAGACCTTGAGCATCCTCCTGCCTCAGCTTCTGGAGTACCTGGGATGATACCCATTCAGCTGTGCCTGGCTAGTTCCTTCTTGTTTGCAGAGCACTTCTGGCCAAGAGGGCTAGCGAGTCTGCCCTGTGCTCTCAGCTCAAGGGTCTAACTCATACCAAACCCTTTGAGGGGAATTATTGCACAGCGGAGCAACGGCTATCGGAGACCCACCTCAGGTCTCGGAATTCTAGGGCTTTCATGCTGGCCTGGACACACACACACACCCCAGCAGTGAGACCTCTGTTAAATTATTTAACCTCCATATTTGCCATGGCTCCCCCACCCACAGAATGTGAGTAATTATAGTGTTTACCTCCCAGGACTTCTGATAATTCGATGAGATCTCGGAGTCAGAATATTTAGCACAAGGTCTGCCGCAGAGTCAGAGCAGGCAATGTTACTGATACCATTATATGGGAAAACAAAACAAAACAAAACAAAAACATCATGGAGGAGTCAATATGCTACAAAAGGCCCACCACAGAGCTGAGCTCAGAACCAGGCAGAGATGCTGGTGTGGTGTTGATGTTGGCTCTGTGCTCGGGTGGGTGTGCGTGCATATCAAGCTCCGGTTGAAATTGGATTCCGCCATTAGCATGTCTAAATGGGGCTGATTTGCATAACATCGGCTCTCTTTCGTCTGGTGCGTCACTTCTTCCAGTGCATCTGTTCACTCTATCCTGGTGTGAAGGCTCTCGTGAGCTCTTCGCAGGCACCCGCTAATTAAACAGAATGAATATACGTGCTTGCAAGAACTGCATGCTCCAGAAAACCCTAGGGGAGGAACTCCGCCCAGCTCTGTTTATTCTCTTTCTTGTCCCCTCCAGGAGCACCAGATGATCCTGATGTCCACAGTCACAGGGTCATTATGGGAAGAGGGTGTTCCTCGAGGTGTTCAAGGCTGTTCTCCCACCGTGTGGGCAAAGTGGGAGCTGCTCAGTGCTACAGAGGGCACTGGGATGTGGGGGCAGCAGGGGACTGCAGTACCAGTGTCTGGGGCTCACAAAGATTCGTCCCACCCCAGGCCTGCCTATTGTGTGTGTTGCATCAGGTTGGGGTAAAGAACCCAACCCTCAGATAAGGGCTTCTCTGCCAAGACAGTGCTCGTCTCTGCCCCAGCACCTGCCTGTGACACCGGTTGGACTATCTGAGCCTCATTGCCGAGAAGATTTCGTCATTGGGATCTTTTGTCACTTTGAGGTGATCCCACTCACCTGCTAGGGGTGGGGTGGGAAGTGGGATTATTCAGGGACATGGAACAAGTGCTCAGAGGTCAAGCAAGGCAGCTCTGATCCTCCTCTGGGAGTGAGGGGGGGTCTGTGGTACATTTGCTTCTGCCTCTCATGTTTCTCCTCAACTTGCCTTCTTCAGCCATCTATATGAAATCCCAGGGTAACAGTTGGATAGTATGCGGGGTCTGCGCCCGAGAGAGCAAAGTGCAGCTCGGCCCGGGGATGGGTGGGTGTAGTTCGAATGCTTCCAATCTCCATTGCAGTGTGTGTAGGGTGTGGTGCCGGAGGGTAGAAAAAGGGTTAATAAATACACAGTTCCGAGCCTGGGGATATAGCTCAGTAGATAGAGTGCTTGCCTAACATGCACAAGGCCCTGGGTTTGAGTTCCACCATCACAGAAACCAGATGTAGTAGTACAAGGTTGTCAGTATGAAGTAGAGGCAGGAGGCTCAAAAGTTCAAGGCCATCCTTGGCTTAAGTTTGAGGCCAGCCTGGTTAGAGAGTCTTGGAGATGTGTGTGTGTGTGTGTGTGTGTGTGTGTATACACATATACATGTGTGTGTATGCTCCCCCCTTCTCCCTCATTCATATATACTCACAACACACACACACACACACACACACACACACACACACACACACACACACACGTATGAGACTTATCAAGGAAGTAAAGAATAAATAATGGGACCAAGAAGGTTGAGTTCTGAAAACTGGAGATGAGCAAAAGGCATTTTAGGGATGAAGGAACAACCTGAGACCTTATAACAAAACAAACAAACAAACAAACAAACAAACCTGTAAGGAAAGAAAAGAGTGGGGAGATAAGACTTGGTCAAACACTCAGAGGAAGAACTGGCCTACTGGGTAAGGAGTCCAACTTCTTCAGCCAGTCAGTGTGTGGAGAGAAGAAGCAAGCTGGAGAGGCAGGTGGAGTCCGCAGCATGGAAGGCCTTACACCAGCCAAATGGCTTTAGATGGATTTGGCAGGGTGGGGGACACAGGGTGATTGAGAGGGAAAAAGAGATGAAGGAGGCTTGCTTGGATGCCAGGTCTTGCAGGGACAGGCTCAACTTGATTCCATCCCATTACCCTGTGCATGAACAGACCCATGGCAGCCTCACCTTGCAAGAGCCTGGGGAGTAATGAGAATTGAGAAATCAAAGATAGACTGGGAACAGTGTCTGCCTCCCCCTCCCGGAGCCCCAGGGGTGGGCGATGTGATCCGGGGATGAGTCACTCGGGTGGGAAGCCTGTTCCCTCACATACCCACCCCTTGCTAATATAAAGGGCCATCAGGGAGGCTCCGCCTCAGAGCACCCCAAACCGGACACCATGAAGATCCCAATTCTTCCCATCGTGGCTCTCCTCTCTCTCCTGGCATTGCATGCTGCCCAGGGAGCGTCCCTGGGGCATCCCCCGGTAATCACGCAGGTGCCGGGATCTTTTAGACCTGTTACCCAGCTGCCACTCGGTACTTCTCATGCATTCCTGGAGAAGTGACTCTTATTTGGCCGTGCTCTGGCAGCTGGAGGAGAAGCTGAGGTCCCGAAGAGGGAGGAAGGGGAGAGCGGGGAGGGAGGGGTGTGTGGGGGGGAGAGGGATGTAGCTTGGTGCAAAAGGAAGGGGAAAGACAGAATAACTCTAGGAAGAATGGTACGGTGGGGTGGAGGAGCCAGAAGTTGAGGAGGGCCATTGGCATTCCCTAATCCAGCCTTCCTTCCTTTTTAACCCTCTGAGTAGCTTCCAGAAGATGGGAGGCTCCCTGCTGGTCTAGATTCCTTAAGATCTCCCTGGAGTCCCCTCTACTTCTCAGTTGCCCTAAGGGAACAGAGGAAGGTTCTTCCGGGCCTTAAAAATCTAAGACAAGGGGCTTGGTGTCAAATGGATTGAGCAGGTGGTCTTGGGGAAAGCAGGATCTGCTTGGATCTTGAATGAGGTGGGGGCTTTGGCCAGTTTGCTGCATACATTTGTACTTATCAGGAATTAGCTGGGTGTCGTGTAGCACCGTTGTGACCCCAGCATTTGGGAGGCTGAGACAGGAGGATCTGAAGATTGAAATTCATTTGGGCTATGTAGTTGAACCCTGCTTTTTTTTTTTTTTTTTTAAAGCTTTTAGTTTTAATTAAGCATGTATGATGCATCTGTGTGTGTGCTCGAACATGCCAGTGGTGACGGAGGCCAGGCTAAGAGTGTGCTTAGCATTGGAATTGGAGCCACAGGCAGTGGTGAGATCCCTAATGCAGGAGCTGGAGACCAGACTGGGGTCCTCTACAGGAGCAGTGGGTGTTCTTAACCTGTGATCCATCACTTCAGACCCCTCCTGCCTGTGTTTAATCCAAATTTAAACCTAATATGTCAAGCTGCGGAGCTTTGAGCACTAGAACCCTGCCCAGAGGGCCACATGCTTGTGACTTCTGTGGTGCAGAGGAAGGGATAAGAGAGTCTGTAAGATGGACGGACAGGGGGCTTTAGGGATGGTGGTCAGTGAGTCACATGGTAAACTAGCTACAGCCTATGAGAGGCAGGCAGCTTACCTTAGGGGCGTGGCTCGTGCTAGCGCCCTGGTCTTCTGGTCTTTGCCCAGCCAGATCAACAAGCATGGGTGTTTTGGCACAGAAAATCAACAACCAAACAATGCTAGTTTGTTTTATTAGCTGGGGTCCTTTCTCCACCTTTTCTGCCCATTTACCAGCAACTGGGTGTACTGGCTGGCACTGGGGCTCCAGTGAGAGAGAATGCACAGGTGCTCTTGAGGGGGAGTTGGCAGAGGAAGAGGAGAGGAAGGAGGGGTGTCAGGGAGAGGGGCTCACTTTGTTTCTGTCACCCTCTTCAGGAAGATACTACCTTCAGTTATTATCAAGCAACATCAGAAACAGAGGTAAACATCTGTTTTTTTCATTCTCCCGTGTCAGGTGTCCTGACCCTGTCTTTCTGGTGGCTTCTCTAACTCCCTGATTTTTTTCCCCTAGGGCTTTAACAATGAGTTCCTGAACCTTAACCAGTTACAGTCTGTGAGTATCCTAGAGTAACCCCATGGTTTGCCCCACCTCACAGAGGAGACAGCTTGTCAAGTTTCTGGGCCCATCTTCATCTTTTCCAGAGAGTTGAGCATTGCTTGGGTGTCCTCTAGAACTGACCAACTTCTGATCTCTCTTCCCCTCCCTACTCCCACAGGCCTTTAAGTCGGATGACTTCCTGAACTGGCACGCCATCAGTGATGTAAGTGTTAGGCTGTAACTGAGAGCCAGGTGTGGTGAAGCATGCCTGTAATTCCAGCACTCCAGTGTCTGGGGTGGGAGGGTCATGAGTTCAAGGCCAGCCTGGGCTACACAGTTAAGGTCTTCAAGAAAAAAAAAAAACTGAGGTTTACCTAAACCAGGAAAGCTGAATTTCTGGCCTAGCTAGGCCTAGCCTTTATACCTTTTGGCTCTGTGCTTTCTGTGTGACCCTTTGCAAATGTCTCTGGTTCTGCGAGCCTTGGTGTCTTCCTCTGCAAAGTGGGCACAGAGACAATGCTTTCTTGAAGCGGTTGCTGTCATGCCTAAATGAAAGCACGTTTGCACAGCAGTGTGTACCGAGCTGACACAGGAAGAGCCTTCCAGAACATGAACGCTTACCATGATTGTAAATCAATAGCACTGTACCACATTGGTGAGCACAGTGTGTGATTAATGATTCGTGTTTATTATTTACTGGTCCTTGCTCATCTGGTCTATGTTCAGGGAGTGTTTACTGATCCTTGTTCACTCGCTGAATTTTTACTAGTACCTGTTCATTCAGTGAGTGCTTACTGGCATCTGCTTACCGGACCCACTCCCCTTTCTTTTAGATGTTCAAAAAGGCGTTTCCTTTCATTAACTGGGATATGTTACCTAAGGTAAGAGTGGAATATACTCATTAGTTAGGGAGAACGGGGTGGGGAAGGGGCGGATGTGGGGACGATGAATGGAGGATAAACCTTTCCCCGTAGCTCAGAGCCATCTTAGCTACTATACTCACATGACATCAGAAACCTATACCAGGTTTCGATCCCTTTACCACCAAAGCCGCACCCACCCTGACTTCATCATGGGGACTCCAACCCAGGGTAGGGGCGTCCACAACCTCACCGTCACCCCTTGCCCTTCAGGTGAAAGGACTGAGAAGTGCAGTTCCTGATTCCCAGTGACAATTCTCTTTAAGACCTAGGACCTAGGCTGTCGCCACTAGAAGAGGAGGCAAGCCTGGAATCCGGAAGTCCACCCTACAACAAATCCCCCCTGGCTCAGTTCCTCCAATAAAGTGTTTTCCACTCAAGTGGCTCCTGAATCTGTGTTTCTGTCCTTATCCTACTGGGCTCAGGAGAAGAATTAAGGCTGGTAGGGAGAACAGCGAGTTCTCCGAGGCTGGTAAGGAGGTAGATGGGAAGCGGTAAGAGAAATGGGAAGGTATGGAATCCGTCTTGCACGGTGAGCTCGTCTTCCGAGTCAAGGTTCTAGAGCTTGTTCACGAGTTACCTGTCAACTAGAGATGAGGGACGAGCCACAGGTCCACCTGTCCGGCAACAACGGATGGGAGCATTCAAGAGGTGAAGAAACCAGGTGGTCTTAGATGTGGGGGATGGCGATTGGCGGGGAGGGGTGTGACGTCACCAACGATCTGCGCACGCTCCATCCAATTCCCACGCCCTTCATAGGCCACCGGTTCAGAGAATGGTGTGTTAGCATCACCTGTGGGTGAAGATTTTGTCTCTTTGAACAAAAGACACTTATGCAGCCCCAAGGGAAGAGATTGGTGGTGTCTTCGATTGGTTTGAACCAGATAAGATGGTGTCCAGATCCTTAAAACAACTTGGTATTTTCAAGAATGCCAAGCAGCAGAGGTCTGTCTGCCTATAGCTGAGTGAAAGTGTGTATAGTGGCAAGAGTTGGGGAGGGGAGATATTACTTTATTGTTTAGCCAAGTGGTTTCTAAAATCCCTGGTGAAAGGTAGCAACCTGAGTCAACTAGAAGATTGGGGATTTATTCAAGTCTTACCAAAAAAAAAAAAAACGTAAAAAGTCAAGGTGGTGGGCTGGCGTGCGCACGCGTGTGCGCGTGAGGCCAGAGCGTGACCTCAGTGTCATCCACTCTGGCTCTCAGCTTAATTTTTGAGGCCAGTTCTCTCACTGAACTCATCAGGGATCTGCCCATCCTTCCTTAGTCCACCCCTAGTGCAGATTACAGACATGCGCAAACAAGCCCAACTTTCAACCCGGAGCCCGGCGTTTCAACCCACACCTGTGCTTGTGTGGAAGGCACTTTATAGACTGAGCGGTCTCCCCAGCCCTCTGGTTTTCAGACTTTGACAGGGTGTGGGGATATACGACTTAAGCCCCAGCATTCAGGGAGCCGAGGCAGGAGGAGCTCAGTAAATCGGAAGCCAGCCTGGTTTACATAGCAAGTTCCAGGCCAGCCGTGCCTATATAGGGAAGTCTTGTCTCAAAAAAAAAAAAAAAAAAAAAAAAAAAAAAATATATATATATATATATATATATATATATTATATTTATATATAATATAAAATAAAATGTGTTAAAAAAAAATAAAATCGCTGGGCAGTGGTGGCGCACCCCTTTAATCCCAGCACTTGGGAGGCAGAGGTAGGCGGATTTCTGAGTTCGAGGCCAGCCTGGTCTACAGAGTGAGTTCCAGGACAGCCAGAGTTCCAGGGCTATACAGAGAAACCCTGTCTCGATAAACCAAAAATAAATAAAATAAAATAATAAAATAAAATAAAACAAAACAAAACAAAATAAAATCACAAACTTTCACTTGGAAGGGAGAATGGCTCAAAGAGAATCACTTTGTTAATTTCATTTTGGGGACCTGGTTCCGTGATCAAGAGATGCCTTGGCACCCTGGTGCCTTAGCGTTGTAGGACAGCCTCAGAAATGTTGAAGATATGTTTCTTGGAAAGATGCCCATGAGCCATGAATTCAAACTTCCTCTTTGACCTATAGACACCTTCCCCACCTGCCTTCTGAGAATCTAAATGCTTTTGTAGCAGTTTAGCATAATAAAACTATTTGGAATCCAAGATTCAGATCCAGCTTAAATCATATGACCCACTTGAAATTCCTCCCTTTCTCTCTAGTTCCCTCTCCCCACCCCACCCCCACTCTCAATCAAGTTACAAATACGGAAAACTAGTGATGTGACTCTGGCCCTTTCTAAGGTTGTGTACATATCTCTGAAATTAGTGAAGAGATAAAAGAGAATTCTGACAATCCTTGTATGACAATTAAATGAAATAAACATCCTGATTCCGTTGCAGGGCCAGGCTCACGGTGGGTACTTAATTATTTGTGCTCTCCAGCACTCACTCAACCAGAGGACTGCCCCAAAGATGTGTTCATTCACCCCCACACTCACCCACCTATCCAGGCACCCATCCCTGCATCTATCTATCCATGCATTCATTCATGCATCTATGCATCCATGTAGATATCCATGCATGTACCCTACATCTGTCATCCATCCATGTACCTATGCTTCTATCTTCTGTACATCTAGTGATCCCTGTATCGATCCCTGCATCCGTCTATCCATCCACCCATCTATCTATCTATCCATCCATCTATCCATCTACCCATCTATCTATCCATCCATCCATCTATCCATTCATCCATCCATCCATCCATCTATCCACCCATCCATGCATCCACCCATCTATCCATCATCCATCTATCCATCCATCCATCCATGCATCCATCCATGCATCCATCCATCTATCCATCCATTTATCCATCCATCCATCCATCCATCCATCTATCCATCCATGCATCCACCCATCTATCCATCATCCATGCATCCATCCATGCATCCATGCATCCATCCATGCATCCATGGATGCATCCACTGACAAAACTTGATACCTGCTTTCAAGGTGCTTGTAGATGAGATGAATAACACATGTACAGGCGTGGGGAATCAGACAGACTGACCCGTGTGCATGGGTGAGGAGTCAGACTGCTCAAGACTTTCTTAGATGCTCTGATGAAATGAAAAGGGAACTTTAGTCCTTGTCCAGGAACAAACTTGGCAAGGTGTGTCTAAAGATGGAGCCAGTCTCTCACAGGAGTCAAGGTTGCTGATTTTGGGGACACAACTCTTCCCCGTGGGCTGTGGCTATCAGTCCTTAGGCAGCTGTGACTGGGGCATCCTGTGTTCTCTGTGCCAACATTGTCTGACTTAGCTCTCTACTGACTTTGGCTATTTCTCCTCAGTAAACAGTATAGAAGATGCTGTCCTTAATAAATGTTCTTGGCATAAGAAATGGCTCATGCAACGGTTTCTATTGTGTGAAGAGACACCATGACCAAGGCAACTCTTATAAAGAAAAACATTTAATTGGGGCTGGCTTACAGTTTCAGAGGTTTAGTCCATTATCATCATGGCAGGAA
This sequence comes from Mastomys natalensis, assembly GCA_021653895.1. Classification (NCBI taxonomy): domain Eukaryota; kingdom Metazoa; phylum Chordata; class Mammalia; order Rodentia; family Muridae; genus Mastomys; species Mastomys natalensis. Next base: position 691,406 of record JAJTUV010000944.1, read on the forward strand.
ACATGGTGGTGTGCAGACAGACATGGTGCTGCAGAAGGAGCCAAGAGTTTTACATTGTTATCCACAGGCATCAGAAGTGAATGCCACACCAGGCCTGGCTTGAGCATATGTGACCTCAAATCCCACCTTCACAGTGATGTACCTCCTCCACAAGGCCACACCTACTCCAACAAGGCCACTCCTACTCCAACAAGGCCACACCTACTCCAACAAGGTCACAACTCCTAATAGTGCCACTCTCTGGGCCAAGCATTCAAACACATGAGTCTATGGGGGCCATACCATACCTATTCAAATCACCAGAGAAAGAGAGAAGAGAGGAAAAGAAGGTACAGAGAAGATGGAAACATTCAAAAAACAGGACTCTAATAACCCTGGGATATATATCACATATCTTGAGCTTCTAGGCACAACACAATTATCTGATTATTGATGTCATTCCATATATCTATGGTTAAAGAATGGAGGTGACCAAAGTTGGCACTGCAGGCAGCAACATTACTGTGGCCAGGCCATGGTGTCTCACACCTTTAATCCAAGTACTTGGGAGACAGAGGCAGGTGGATCTCTGAGTTCAAGGCCAGCCTGAAATACAGAGCGAGTTCCAGAACAGCCAGGGACACACAGAGGGAAAAAAACAAGCAACAACAACAAGTGTCATTGTGAAAAAGCAGTAGTTTATAGACTGTGGTCCCAGTGTCTCACCAAATCTGTTACTGGGTTCCTCAAGCAGAAGTCTGACACTGGAGAGTCCTAACACACCATAATACTCGATGTAAAAAACGGTGGTGTAGTAGAGGAAGTTATCACTGGCTGTACTGGGAAGGACTTGGGAGACCAAGCGTCCCCAGCCATGTCTTCAATAAGCAAACAAGAGCTTGGTGGCTCTATCAAAAAGGACTAGAAGGGAGTTAGGCAGAGGCTTGCAGAGTTCAGCTGTCTTTGTCAAACTATTGTCTATGACTTCAGGGTGGCCACATGGAGCTTTCTTGCAAAGGAGAAAGTTGCTACTGCTTTGGGGAACTTCTGACTCATCACAAGGTGTTTAACCATCGGGTCTATTGTTCCTGGATTCTAAGGTGGCTGCAAGAGAGAGTGACTCAGAGAGACGGACCAGGCAGAAAGGCAAGAAGGGACTAGTTCCTCTAGATTGAAGGTGAAGATCACAGGTATCTGGATGGTATTCCAGTGGGAGCAAGACATTAGTTTTGTTGAATATGTGTGCATAAGAGAGAGAGAGAGAGAGAGAGAGAGAGAGAGAGAGAGAGAGAGAGAGAGAGAGTGTCACAGAGGGAATATATGTGAATGTGGGGCATATATATGTGTAAACGCAGGTGGCATGTGCAACTATGCATGTTCATGGTGGCCTGAGGAGAGAGTCAAGTGCCTGGCCCTATCGTTCTCCATCTTATTCCTTTGAGACAAGGTGTCTTACTGAATTGGAGCTAACCAACAGCGAGCCAGCCCCAGTGGTCCTCCTGTTTCTATCCCACAGTATTGGGTTTATAGACTCACATACCGCCAGATCCAGCTTTTTACATGCTGGGACCTACACTCAGGTCCTCAGGCTTATGTGACCAATGTTGTTACCCATCTCTCCAGGTCCTGGGACACTGCAAAAGCCTATGGGTGACAGTTGTTAATCTGACACAATCTAGAGTGATGTGTGAAAAGGCACTTTCTTCATTGATGATTGATGTGGAAGAGCCCAGTCCACTGTGGGCGGTGTCACCCTTAGGCAGATGGTCATGGGTTGTATGAGAAAACCATGAGGAGTAAGCCAGTAAGGAACATCCCTCCATGATCTCTGCTTCAGCTCCAGCCTTCAGGTTCCTACCTTGGCTTCCTCTGCTGAAGGACTGTATCCTGTAAACCAAATAAACCTTTCTTCCTTAGGAAACTTCCGGTTGTAACATTTTATCTCAGCAATAGAAAGCAAACTACGACAGCTGGCTGTGACTTCTCTGAGAATGTCAGAAGCATGTCAGTAGCTCACCTTGTTGCTTTCTCTTTTGAAACAGAAGATTACCAGCTGGAGTTGAACAGTCCATTTTTAAATATATTTTTTAGATTTATTTGTTTTATGAGTATGAGTGTATAATAAGCATAGTAAAAAAAAAATTGCCCTTTAGACATGTAAAAGCAGGTTAGTCAAAGAATCCCACTACACCCAAGGCAGCACCTGATCACCAGAATCCAGTGACATCACTCACTCAAGACAACCAGACACAGTCCTACAACCCCATGACACCCACTGGACAGTGTATAAGCAGACACCAAGAGCAATGCTCTGCACATATGGAGAGAAGCCACCTTGATCTCCCCCGGGATCCTGATTCCCGAATCAAAGACTAATGTTAGAGACTGGACCTGACCTTCAGTTAAGATAAGTCACAGAGGAGGGCAGCCTTGGGGAGACAGGCTTTGAATTATAGTTAGGAATTTAGGGGGTGAAAATTGTGTAATGACTCTCAGCATAATAAAATACAACTTTTGTTATACTAGCTACCTGTATCTGCCTTCTTGTTCGCAACACAGTATTTTTGCCTATGTGTGTGTGTGTGTGTGTGTGTGTGTGTGTGTGTGTGTACCACATGTATGCCTGATTCCTGTGGAATTCTGAATGTGGTGTCAGAGTCCACAGCAGCACTGGAGTCAGGGATGGTTGTGAGCTACCATATGGATGCTGGAAATTGAATCTAGAGCCTCTACAAGAACAGCCAGTGCTGTTAACCACTAAGTCAACTCTTCAACCTACCCAGACATAAACACAACTCAAGTGACTAATGAGACCATGCTCGGATTTGAGCAGGATCTGTGACAGGTACAGAGGAAACCTCACCTCCTGAGCCCTTATCCTGCCTTATGCCCACCACACATCTGCAGGATCCTTGCACAGGGAGCGTCTTTAGCAAACACGGCCTCAGAGTCCCTATTATACCAGGAGCAGTAGCAACAGATCGCCTGGGAACTACAAGAAATTTAATTTAATTGGCTTCACCCCAGATCTACTAAATCTGAAACTCAGGGTGGGGCCCAGCAATCTGTTTTGACAAGTCCTCCTGATGAGTCTGCACTGAAGCTTGGAACCAGCAAAAGAAGGAGAGTTAAAAGACAGATCCAGTCGGGCAGTGGTGGCGCACGCCTTTAGTCCCAGCACTTGGGAGGCAGAGGCAGGTGGATTTCTGAGTTCGAGGCCAGCCTGGTCTACAGAATGAGTTCAAGGACAGCCAGGGCTATACAGAGAAACCCTGTCTTGAAAAAACCAAGAGAGAGAGAGAGAGAGAGGAGAGAGAGAGAGAGAGAGAGAGAGAGAGATCGATCCACCAGAAGTTCAGGACAGTAGTTACCAACCAGGAGAGTTTCCCATATGTCTGTGCACCATGCGTGTGCAGTACCCATGGAGGACAGATCTTCTAGAACTGGAGTAAAAACTGTGAGCTTCCTTATAGATGCTGGGAACTGAACCCAGATCCTCTGTAAGGTCAGTTAGTGCTCTTAACTGCCAAGCCACCTTTCCAGCCACTGGCCTGTTTTTTGTTTTTGTTGTTGAGATTTTTAGGGTTTTTTTTGTTTTTGTTTTCTTCCTCATTCTTATATTAAGCTTTTTTTTTTTTTTAGTTTTTCTAGACAGGGTTTCTCTGTATAGCCCTGGCTGTTCTGGAACTCACTCTGTAGACCAGGCTGGCCTCAAACTCTATATTAAGCTGTTCATCTATTCCCTGAATAGCATCAACCGATCCTGAATCCAAAATGTGCATTTTCACAGACATAGCTCTTGACAGAACTAAAGTAGATTACTTAAATTTCCAAGACACAGAGCCTAACCTAACCATTTGAGTATACCCTGAGTATTAAAGGTAATAAAAACTCAAACCATGGCTAGGGGTGGTATGTGGGACTGTGAGAGGCAACTGGGTACCTGGTGGAGCAGGCTTTGAACCAGGAGACCCTAAGGGATGGTAGGAGTTTGGCCTTGCTCCTGGGCCCCTGGCTCCTTTCACAAAGCTACAGCCCTCTACAGAGAGGTCTGTGGCCATTGGTCATGTAGGACAATGCTCCTACTAGCTCCTCCACAGGTAGAGGGTGTGACTACAGGACACAGCCTCAAGATAGATCTCCATATTAAAGAAATACTTAAAGGTCAGAGGGCATAGCCAATTAAGCATTCCTTCCCAGACCCTCCTCCTTGTAAAAGGTATTTAACCTCAGGCCCACCCTGAGAATACCAGGGTATAGCTTCATCCATTTTCCACAATGACATAAATATCTTAAGACTATAGCCTATGACCATGGACTATCTCTCTTCTTTGGAGCCCACTGTGGGGAACCGTGGAGAAGGTCTTCAACTACTGATCTCCTGCTGATGACCTTTCTACGTTCCAGCCATAGAGACCCAGCCAAGTGAGTCGCCGTGACCAAGAAGAGTCTTATCCCCACTTCAGCTATGGGTCGATCCAGCCTGTATGCCCCATCTTGGCCCTTCCATGGCCTCTCAGCAGCACCTGAGAGCCCAAGGGCCTGAGAAACAGTCGGTTCCTAGCTGCCTTTTGGCTTGGGGACCCCCAACTCAAGAGCTTGAGCCCCCGCCGGACCTCAGACTGTGTTCCCTCACTCCCAGAGCTGAGTCCCATGGCTTCACACAGCCTGATGTCCATCCAGCGTAGAATGAACATAGTCAACTTCCCATGCTTCTGCTCTCTGAGCAGCAGCCCTAGCTCCTTGCAGGCAGCAGACTTAGGATCCACAATTCAACACAACAGGACCCATGCCCACACACACTACAACCCAACAGTGGTAGTACACCCTGTCTAAGGAAAAGAAAGGTAAAGAAAAGAAAAAGATAGATAGATAGATAGATAGATAGATAGATAGATAGATAGATTAGATAGATAGATAGATACATAGATACATAGATACATAGACACATAAATTGATGATCAATCGATAGGTAGATAGATGATAGATGATAAATAGATAGACCAATAGATAGATCGGTAGATAGACAGGTAGGTAGATAGATAGGTAGATAAATTGATGATAGGTAGATTGATAGATGGTGGATAGATAGGTAGAGAGATAGATGATAGATAAACAGACAGGTAGGTAGATAGAGAGATAGGTAAATAGATAAGTGATAGATAGATAGATGATAGATAAATAGGTAGGTAGATAGATAGACTAACGGACAGATAGATAGGTAGGTAGACAGAGAGACAGATAGGTAGGTAGACAGATAGATAGATAATAGACAGATAGATAGATAAATGGATGGATGGATAGATGGATGGATGGATAGATAGATAGATAGATAGATAGATAGATAGATAGACAGATTGAAAGCCTCCCACACATGTTACTCAGTTCCCAGGACCCACATGGTGGCTCACAGCCTTCTGTAATTTCACTTCCAAAGCACTGTAACCACTCTTCTGGCCTCTGCAGGTACTGAACTCCTATACTACCCAGACATGTATGCAGGCAAAACACACATGAAATAAAAATAAAGTTTTAAAAGCAAAAGCCCTTGAATCATACCTCAACAGAAGCCAGTTTCCTGGACCTGTCTGTGTTCCAGAGGACCTTGGCTCCCTCTGTCTCCTAAGCCCCCACCCATGAATCTAAATAAACTTCTCCCCAAAACGCACTCACTGTGGTCTGTGCATCTTCTTCTTCAAATTATGGGACGAAAACCAAGAGGCTACTGACTCTGGAAGGTTTTGTGTGACCACTGCATCTTCACTTCTGAGTTTGAGCCCACCTGAGGCCTCTGTAGAGCTCAAAGACACCCCCAAATTTCCTGAGAACTCAAATGGTACCCTCCCTGCCTTGAACTCCAGCTCGCTGCCCCTGCAGGTGATGGGAGACTGAATCAGGAGACAAAGCAAGGGAGCAGCTGCTACAGGAGGAAAACCATTAGGGGAGAGACAGAAATTCCAGCTGGGCTGAAGTTATCAGCCCTTACCAGGGAGTTGTGGTCACCTCGGGCCAGGCTGGTCACCGTGGGCCACACAGTGATGCTGGTGAGTCTTGATGCCTGAGCATCTCGCATCTGGTGACAGCTCATTTCTAACCTCAGCTCACGATCAGATCATCCTGCTGTAGGAGTCTTCAAGCAGCAGGCACCGTGATAGTGTGTAAATGGGATCTGCACCTGCAAATGGGAATAATTCCTTCCAGGTGCCCCCTTAGCAGAATGTTTGAGAAACCAGAAGCGATGATCTCATTTCCTAGCTGGTCCATGAGAGACACCAGTGGAAATCGGGGTTTGGGGGCATCTGAGGATGTAACTGTCCTAGCAGGCATGAATGTGCTCTAAAGAGGGACACCTTGTGACCTGTCCTTCAGTTATCAAGCTGTTGGAAAGACGGTTCAGAAGAAACCCCAATTTCACCAGGAGCCTCCTGCTAGAAGGAACAGCCGGTACCTGATGCAGCCAGAGGAGGAGCTTGTCTCCTGGAGAGAGACTCCACACAGTTGTCAGCACACCTTGCAAGAGAGCAGAGAACGACTCTCTTCTTAAATCTTGACCTCACTGGTGTGGTGGCTCATGCTTTTAGTCCCAGGATTTGGGAGGCAGAGGCAGGCAGATCTCTATGAGTTTGAAGCCATCCTGGTCTACAGAGTGAGTTCCCAGACAGCCAAGGTGGTCACATAGAGAAACTCTCTTGGAAAAACAAAACAACAAAACAAACAAACACCCCTTGCCCTCAGGTCAGAACCCTAAGATAGACTGGGGTGGAGGATTATACTAGACTACTTTAGTTTTTCTTCCTTTCAAGGCAGCCACATTGAATAAATCTTTCTCCACTTCTATTTCTTGTATGCTTAAACTTCTTTCTTTCTTTCTTTCTTTCTTTCTTTCTTTCTTTCTTTCTTTCTTTTTTTTGGTTTTTCGAGACAGGAGACAGGGTTTCTCTGTGTAGCCCTGGCTGTCCTGGAACTCTCTCTGTAGACCAGGCTGGCCTCGAACTCAGAAATTTGCCTGCCTCTGCCTCCCAAGTGCTGGGATTAAAGGCATGCGCCACCTCTGTCCGGCAGGCTTAGATTTTTCAAAACCTACTTTAATAAGGGTTCTTAAATGCTTTAACCTCCCTTCTATCCCACTACCTACCAGAGGTAGTGGAAAGGAAAGGTTAATAGGGCAAAGGAAGATGTGGGCTGTCTAGAAATAGTTCTTTGGTTCGATTCCAATCTTCGTTATCAGTTCACACGAATCAGCAGCAGCAGTACAATCCACTTTCAAACACCATTCACGAATCAGCAATGGCAGCTCAATCCAGAAGAAACCTAGAGGCTCTGCCAATCAGCCTCGAAGAAGCTGGAGGAAGCTGCCAGAACATCACAAGAAGTTCTTCGGTGCATTTCTCTCTATGAAGTCACGACAAAAGATGATGAGCAAAGAAGGCAAGGTGAACCAATGCCACAGCCCCGTCCACTGTCTGTTGGATTATACTTATATCCTTTCTAAACATCATATGTCCTCTCAAGTGTCCGCTCTAGCAAAACATCACACACCCCCTTTCCAGGTAGCTTCTAGAAAAACACCATGTGTCTGCTTCAGCAAAACATCCTCTCATAAGACAGTTTCCAGAAAAACATCACATGACACAACTGAGTCTCCAAAGAAACCAAAATTTTTTATTTCAGTTTCTGTTATTCATCTGTTTAGTTGGTTTATTGATTGTGACTGAGCCCAGCTCGTTCGAGCTGCCAAGGGCCGACTTTGGCCTAACAGTTCTAAAGACATGGAGGGGTTCCAGTTTCTTGTGTCTCAGGATAGAGAGAAGGAAAAAATAAACATGATAGATCAAGGTCATAGAAGATTTACTGATTCACTTGCTTAAGAAATATTAAATTACAAGTTGAAGGGGGAGTTGAGGCACCACCTCAAATCCATCTCAAGATAAGTCATGTGCTAACCAGACTTCTTGGAGTCCTAACATGGCTAGAGTTTAGTTTCACTGAGGGTATGTTTCTTTTGAGATTTGCTTGCCAGGGATTCTTGTTAATCCTCTTAGCAGGAAAAGCATAAATGTCAGGCTAGCTGCTACCTGGAAAAGCAGTTCTGGTGTGTGTCAAAGATAACAGCGACAGGTCTTTGCCCTGTGACTCCTCCCACTGGCCCAGTTGTGACAACAGACAAACAAAAACCCTGTACTTTCGGCTTATGTAAAACCTGCCTAATCGAGGCTGGAGAAATAGCTCAGTGGTTCAGAGCACTGGATGCTCTTGAAGAAGATCCAGGTTCAGTTCCCAGCACCTTATGGTTGCTCACAATCATCTGTTATTTCCGGTTTCAGAGATCTGGCGCCCTCTTCTGGCTGCACAAGTACTGCATGCACATGATGCACTGACATCCATACACATCAAATAATAATAATAATAATGATAATAATAGTAAGAAGACATTTTAAAAAGATCCCTGCCTAATTGCTCAGATTGTAAGGGGGTGGGGACTTAAAAAGCCACCTGCAGATGCCTCTATAAACTGTAACAACTTTATTGGGGGTGGTTCCTCTTTGGGCATTTATTAAGTGGCTTTTATTAAAGAATTTTTTCCCTTATGAATAATCTTTAGTGCTTGGAGTGAGTCCTCACGAGGAGGGTTTAATCTGCCAATTGCAAAGGACTCAGACAAAGACGAGTAGATGTTTCAAAAGCAAGAACGGTGTATTAGCAAACAATGCAGCTCCAGGGAGGAAGCCTGTTGAACGGGGAGAAAGTTCAGCAGCTCAAGGGTAAAGACAGAGCTGACACATCACATCTTGAAGACTTTCTGGCTTTTGCACGGCTGAGAGTGCTTGCTCACTGGCTATCTATTGCCTGTAGTTCTACTTATGTCATGCACGCTTGTCTCATTGACCTCCTAGGCCACTCCAGAGAGAGCCAATCACGCTGTATGCTTTAGTATTACAAAAAGTCACAGAGAGAAGAGGAGAGAGAGAGGAGAGAGAAGAGAGAGAGTCAGAGTCACAGCACACATGTACGGTAAAAGGACAGCTTTGGAGCTTTGGGGATCAGTTCTCTTCTCCCAACATCAATGCCAGAGATCAAAGCAAGTTGTCAGGCTCCTGTGACAAGCACTTTTATGTGCTGTGTGACCCTGCTGGACCTGGTGGTGTGCTGAGATCAGGCAGTGCCCTGCCCTAAATTAGTCCATATGTTGTAACATGGTAGTTTTTCAGACCATTTCTTGCCCTGAGGGACTCCATTTTACAAGCAGTTTTTTTTTAATGCGTATTTTTTGTTGTTTTTGTTTTTTGTTTTTCGAGACAGGGTTTCTCTGTGTAGCCCTGGCTGTCCTGGAACTCACTCTGTACACCAGGCTGGCCTTGAACTCAGAAATCCCCCTTCCTCTGCCTCCCAAGTGCTGGGATTAAAGGCATGGGCCACCAATGCCCGGCTTAATGCAGATTTTTGTTTGAGTCTACATCACACGTGACACTCAAGTCCATGTTCAGCGTCCTGACAAGGGGTTTAAGTTTCAAAGGTAAGAGGTCTTTGTAGCTAAGCAATAGTCCTGTTCAGAGCTATTAGTCCATCACTGACCCATCTTCCTCTTGGCTTTGGTCTATAAAGAAACAATAAGAACATTCAACTGTATAATGATCTTGTTTGGGCCAGGGGAGGTGCAAATAATGTTTACTGAGTGATCCAAGATGAAGTGCTCACATCTGCAGTCTGTAATACCTGACTCTCCTCAGGTCAGCAGCACCCCATCGGGTGGTGTGGTGGTTAGCAATGCGGCTTCTCTGTCTATCCCAGAGACAGCCAATCAGAACGCACACTGAACAAGGTGCGGGGGGGGGGGGGGGGGGGGGGGGGAGAATCTCCTTTCATGGCGAAATTTGAGAAGCATTGCCATAGCCGTTGTGGTAAGCGGTCTGCAGCCACCTTCAAGAAGCCTGACTCGGCTGCAAATGAAGGAGGCACTCAGGGAGAAAGTTCCAGAGCCTTAGAACAGGAAGGAATTACCTTTGTATTTGTTTTGGAGGTCAGAAGAGGGCGCCAGATCCCGCCGGACCCGGAGTTACAGATGGTTGTGCGCTTCCTTATGGGTGCTGGGACCTGAACCAGGGATCCTCTGCAAGAGCAGCCAGTGCTCTTAACCGAGGAGCCGTCTCTCCAGCCCTGAGGAGTTACCTTTGAGTCAGAGCACACAAATTAAAGGAGGCAATGTTTGAGCTGGGCACAGACAAGAGAATGAAAACCAACTCATTGCTAAAACCATCTTGGGAGAGATCCAAGGACATTCTGCAAAGAGACACTCCCTTCAGCTACCGGGCTGTTAAAACATTGCTCCTCCTAAACCGCAATTTCCCTAAGAGCTTCATGTTGGGAGAAGGGAAAAAACTGAAATGGAGCGTGGGGTGGGGGTGGGGTGAGACATGGGGTGGGGCGCAGGGTGTGTGTGTGTGGGGTTCTGAAGGATGAACTAGTCTACAAAGAAAAGGATTTCATTCAGTTTCAACAACTTATCAGACTGATGGAGATACAGGAAAGAAGCTAGCCAGGCATCATTTTAGGGACTGGAAGGCCTTTCTGATGTTTCAATTCTTGCCCTTAAAAAGATCCTTAGCCAAAAACAAAACAAAACAAACAAACAAACAAACAAAAAACACCCGAAGGGTTTAGGGGCTCTGGCCCCTGTTCAGGCTTCTTACCTTGGCTCTCCTAGAGGCTCTATGGAGGTGTGACTGAAATCTAGCCCAGCACCTTGTGAGTGGGACATCTCTCTTCCTTTGAGACAGGGTCTCATTCTGTAGCCCAAGCTGACTTCGAATTCACTCTGTAGCCCAGGCTGGTCTTGAACCTGTGATCCTCCTCCTTCAGCCTCCACAGAGCTGGGAGGACAAGTATGTGCCACCATACTTGGCGAGAGTTTTTCTTACACAAAAATTTGAGGCTGATAGATTCAAAAGAAGAGAGAGAGTTATATTTCTGTTCTTTACAAAGTAGGGAAACGATGGATCCAAATATGAAGGAATAGAAGCAAATATATAGAAACAAGCAAACCCAACGTCACCTCAACTCTCTCATATTGCCCAAATGCAGCGTGCACATGTTAAATGTACATGAAAAAAGAGTTTATTAAATATGCACATAAGTCGTATTATGTGATGGGGGCACAGTAAAGAAACCCTGACATGACCACTCCATAGTATGGTTTTTATCATATGTAAAAGAGAAAACAGATCCTGGGGCATCTAGAAGAGTCCAGAGTGGAAAGAGAAACAGACTGGGCACAATCAGGGTGGTCCAGGAAAGAGAAGGGATGAAAACAGCAAGAGGAGGTGTAGGGAACAGGGAGGTAGGGATGGGGAGGAGGAGGGCAGAGGGAGAGGGAAGGGAGAGAGAGGGGAGGGAGAGAATAGTGAGAATAAACGGGAGGAAACCTTGCCATTATAAAGAGAACAAATGGATGTCTGGGAGGACGGAAGCCTGGGAATGCTAGTGTGGACTTTGAAATGTATAACAAATACTTGAGAAAAGGGACTGAGGGACCCTGGAGGCAAATACGGACTTTGATACCACAGGTATACACCAATGGAGCTGAGGGCCTGGCTCAGTGGTAGAGTCCCTGCCTAGAATCCCCCAATGAGGAGCTGGAGGCGTGGCTCAGTGGTAGAGCCCCTGCCTAGAATCCCCCCAGTGAGGGGCTGGGGGCCTGGCTCAGTGGTAGAGCCCCTGCCTAGAATCCCCCAGTGAGGGGCTGGGGGCGTGGCTCAGTGGTAGAGCCCCTGCCTAGAATCCCTCAGTGAGGGGCTGGGGGCGTGGCTCAGTGGTAGAACACCTATCCTGCATGTGGGAGGGCCTGGGTTGATTCTCCAATGGCATATCCATATACACAGACATACAGACACATAGACAGACAGACAAACAGACACACACACACACACACAGAGAAGTTATTGTAGTTTTTAAAAAATGAATCTTTACCTTAAAGGTTTATAATAATAAAACTTACAGATCTAGTGACAAACTGATTTGTTTTCATAATATTTTGGAACAGTGAAGACACTGAGCTAACCGAGTTGCTGATTATGGAAGCTGTATGGTGGATACATGAAGGTTCACCGCACTGTGTTCTAACTTTTGTGTATTTTAAATTTTCTATAATCAAAGTCTTGATATACATTATTTTGGGATAGGATGTAGCGGTGCCGCCGGGCTGCTCTTGAACAATCGATGTAGCCAGGTTGGCCTCAGACTCAACATCTACCTCAGCCTCCTGAGTGCTGGGTGTGATATGAAGCACCACTGTTCTTGCCTTATAACAAAGACGTAAAGAGCACCAAGGCCTGGAGAGATGGCTCAGTGACTAAGAGCATTGGCTGCTCTTGCAGGGGCTGGACGGACCCATATGGTGGCTCACAACCTTTGCAATTCCAGTTCCAGAGATCTGACACCCTCTTCTGGTCTCTTTAAAAACTGCATGCATGTGGTACACAGACGTACATGCAGGCAAAGACTCATGTACATTTTTTAAAAAGCCTTAAAAAAAAGAAAGAATTCTTAGCTGGGCAGTGGTGGAGCACGCCTTTAGTCCCAGCACTTGGGAGGCAGAGGCAGGCGGATTTCTGAGTTTGAGGCCAGCCTGGTCTACGGAGTGAGTTCCAGGACAGCCAGGGCTATACAGAGAAATCCTGTCTCGAAAAAAAAAAAAAAAAAAGAAAGAATTCTTTGGAGGCCAGAAGAGAAGACAGACAGACATGAGCATGTGCACACACACACATACACACATACACACCACACACACATACACACCACACACACATACACACCACCACACACTACACACACACATACATACATACACACTACACATATACACATACACACCACATACACACATATACACCACACACACACACCACACACACACACACACACACACACACACACACAACGGGCGCACACACATGCACATATGCATGCACACACAGACACACATACACATATACACATCACACACATAAATCCATCCAGAGCTTTCCTATGTAGCTCAGGTTAGCCTTGAACTCTCTTGTCTCCTGCTTCAACCTCCCAACTACGGCATCACGCCCCACTTCTAAAGCATTCTTTATCAGTTATGTTCTGAAGTAGCACCTTCAGGACACACTGGGTTCTAGATTATTAATGTTAATCTCACCTCTCTCTCTCTCTCTCTTTTTAAAACACCTGCTGATATGACTATTGGACAATTAAAGACTGGGGATCAGCTTTCACGGGTGACTGAGGCAGTGCCGGACTTGATTGAAGCATCGCAAGGCTCTTAGCCCAGTGACGGGTGTGGAATAAACGTGTTGTAAACCTGTGTAAACATCCTTTACAGACTTTACATCCTAACATGCAGGCCCTGTGAAGAGCCGAGTGCCTCCTGGAGCTGGGCTGGAAGGGTGGAAAAACACACCCTGCCACCAAGGGAAGTTAGCTGAGCGTGGCAGCGGCCTGGAAACACAGATCTACCTTGCCCCAGATTCCACAGTCCAATGTGGTCACAGCCTTTCAGTTACATAACTAAAGAAAGTCGTAAATCAAGATAGCTTTTGAATATGTTGCTGGAAGTGTCAGATAGGCAGGGTAGCAACACGGGGACGCCCAGCGTTGTGGCCTTAGATGTTGTTTGGCGGCGTTCTTACCATTCAACGGGCAGAAGCCAGGGATCTGCTAAGTTACATTGCAAAAGGTTTCACCTCATAGGCTCAGAAATGTATAGGCTTGGCCAGGCATGGTGGCATGAGCCCTTACTCCCAGCATTAGGGACATAGAGAAGCAGGTAGATCTCTGACTTGGAGGCCAGCCTGGGCGACAGATCTAGGTCAGCCAGAACTACATACTAAGATAGTGTCATGTAGCAAAAAAGATATTAAATCTGGAAGAGTTGGGCAACTAGAGGCTTTTAAAGGTAGAGATAGCCCATAATTTGACTCTGGATCTGCAACATTCCAACCCTCCACAATCAGGAAGTTCTAACTGGTCTTTAACACGGGTGTGGCTTCCTCTTCTCAGAGCTGATCTCAGTTCACAGAAACATAAACATAAAAAGAAGGAACTTTTAGAACACAAGCCAACAAGTGCAACCGCATGCTGCTCTTGGTAAGGTGTCGAGGAGTTTGTCTGGGTTTATGGTTACTGAAGAATAAGAATCCACTGGCAGAAGCAGGATGCTGAGAGCTAGAACTAGGTAGAGAGACTCCAAACGCCTTTAACCTCTCTGTATGTCCCCAACAAGGCCACACTTCCTACCTCTCCAAGTCATGATGACCTCACCCCACCTTGTGCTCTGTAGCACCTATCACCCCATAATAAATAAACAAAATATAATAAAAGTTACGAGGGATGGATTCGATGCATGAATTCGTTTTTAAAGGTCTTTTTTTTTTTTTAAAGGTCTATTTTTTTATGTATGTATCTCTCCGTGTCTGAGTATTTGCCACATGTGTGGAGGTGACAGCACTGGCCAGCAGGGGGAGCTAGACCCCCTGCAGCTGGACTTATAGGCAGTTGTGAGTTGTCTGAGGTGGGGGCTGGGACCTGAACTTGGTCCTCTGCCAGAGCAGCAAGCCTTCTTAACTGCTGTGACGTCTCTCCAGCCCATGAATTTCCTTTTATTGCCCCCTGAAACCAGAACCTAATGTCGGTAACTGCTTAGAAATAGGTACCCGTAAATTGAGAGTGGATGTAAGAAGATACAGAGCAAGGGAAAGCAGGAAGCTGGAAAACACGACTGAGCAGTAATTGGTCATGGGCATGGCTGACCAGCGACCCTTGTAAGCTAATAGTGGGAAAGCCAAACATTGGCCAGGAGGCCACTGTGAAGTCCACAGAAGACTCAGGAACTGGCGGTGGCCGTGGAGCCTTTGGACAACATCCGAGGATTCCAGCTATGGTTTGAATGCGAGATGTACTCATGACTACGAACACTCAATGCCCAGCAGGGGGCGCTGTTTGGGAACCGTGCAGAATGTTTAGAAGGCATTCACCTGGCTTGAGGAAGTGGTGTTATAAGAGATGGGGCTCCCCCCCACCCCACCCCTGACTCCGCACATATGTATGTAGCTATGCAGTTTGGTGTTCATGCGGGTTCCCCAATAACTGGAGCAGGGAAGGGGGCGGGAGGGGGTGCTTACCACGACTCTGTTGCCTGTGGATCCTGTTCCCCTAACTGGACTGCCTTGTCTGACCTCAGGGAGCCTCACCTGAGGAATTGCCTCCATCAGATTGGCCTGTGGCCATAGCCGGGAGGCTCTTTTTTTAATTGCTAAATGATGCAGGAAGACCCAATGAGCTGTGGGCAGGGTCACCCTGCACCGGTAGTCCTTGGGGTATAAGAAAGCAGGCTGAGGAAGCCCTGGGGAGCAAGCCAGAAAGCCTCGTTCCTCCATGGCCTCAGGGATATCTTAGCTGGCCTGGGATATCTCAGCTAGCCTCTTTTCACTTTTATGCAGAGCAGGGCCCAATCCCTGGAGTGGTGCTGCCTACCAAGGGCTGGGTCGATCATCAATAGAGCGGTTCCCACCACAGACCACCATTATCTAGCTAGAGACTTACTTCTTGTTCTTTTTTTCTTTTTTAAAGATTTATTTATGCATGTGAGTACACTGTTGCTGTCTTCATGCACACCAGAGACGGCATCGGATCCCATTACAGATGGTTGCGAGCCACCATGTGGTTGCTGGGAATTGAACTCAGGACCTTGGGAAGAGCAGTCAGTGCTCTTAGCTGCTGAACCCAGAGGGCTCACTTCTTAAGTACTTCTAGGTTGTCAAGTGGACAGTTAAAACGGACCAGTCTACTCATCCAGACGCACAGAACTCTTCCCTCTTTGTGGGATGGGAGGCTGATTGCTCTCACCAAGCAATGGACTAGAGTTTTATTCTCTGGAGAGAGCGCACAGCTAGCTGTGAAATATGACAACAGTTGGAACAGGGGTTGGGGTGGGGTGGGGTGTCATGTGAGTAGGGGTAGAGAGAAAGCTGAATATTGACGCTTCTGGGTTGGTTTTTTTTTTTTTTTTTTTTTTTTGTTTATTTATTTGTTAGTGTTTTGACTCCTAGGTGTTAGAAGTCCAACTCCCCCCACCCCCTAGAAAATTCAAGGATTGTTTTTTGGAAATTTTGATTGGCCCAAGAAGAAAAATCCCAAGCACATCAGAACTTCCCCAACTTGACAGTCCAGTCCATGCTATGGGGAAGCCGAATTCTCAGGTTTATAGTCTCCATTTACCCGGCAATATCATGGAAGATGCCCGGAGGTTCTGACCTTTTGCCGTTAACACCCTTCAAGAATGAGCTAAGAAAAGATTATGGAAAGGCATTTAGAAAGGTGTATGGGGAGACCATACCTTCTTTTCTGCCAAGCTTGCTTTTTTGCTTGGTTTTGTTTTGTTGAGACAGTGTTTCACTGTGTAGCCCTGGCTGTCCTAGAACTTGCTCTGTGTAGACCAGGCTGGCCTCGAACTCATAGAGAACCATTTGCCTCTGCCTCCTGAGGACTGGGATTAAAGGCACACACTACCATGCCCTGCTTCATTCTTGCCTTCTTGCTTGTTCACATTGGTGGACATCAGTTGTCTTACGCAGAGGCCCCTGTGGTTGGGAACTGAAGGAGCCCTTTACCCCACAGCTGGTGGGACCCAGGGCCTTGCTGTTGCAGCTTGAAATGGCTCCGAGTGT
The DNA here is from genome assembly GCA_021653895.1 of Mastomys natalensis. Taxonomy (NCBI): domain Eukaryota; kingdom Metazoa; phylum Chordata; class Mammalia; order Rodentia; family Muridae; genus Mastomys; species Mastomys natalensis. The sequence continues at coordinate 708,088 of JAJTUV010000944.1, forward strand.
TGAGATGCTTGTTCCCCTGTGGGCGGCACAGTTTTGAGGAGGTTCTGGAGCTAGAAGGAAGTGGAGCTTGAGTAGCAGAAGCAGATAGCTCAGGCCTGGCCCTAAGCTCTAGTCCCAGACTTTGTCTCCCAGTCCATTTCCCTCCCCCATGCTTGTGGACAGACATAACTTGTCCACCATGCCTTCCTGAAGCTATGAAGCCAGGACTCAAACCTTTCTTCCTTTGAGTAGATCTCTCAGGGTGTTTGTCATCAGCTTACAAAAGTAACAGACTTAGCTATCGGGAACTGAATCCTATCAACAACCACACTTTTTTGGGGGGGTGGGGTGGGGTGGGTAAATATTTTTCATTTTTACTTATTTTTGTATGAGTGGGGATGTATGTGTGCCACACTGCCCCTGAAGACAACATACTCGACTTGGTTTCTTTTTCTTTCTTTCTTTCTTTCTTTCTTTCTTTCTTTCTTTCTTTCTTTCTTTCTTTTTTTTTTTTTTTTTGGGTTTTTTGAGACAGGGTTTCTCTGTGTGACCCCGGGCTGTCCTGGAACTCACTCTGTAGACCAGGCTGGCCTCGAACTCAGAAATCCGCCTGCCTCTGCCTCCCAAGTGCTGGGACTAAAGGCGTGCGCCACCACTGCCCGGCTGATTTGGTTTCTTTCCTTCTGGCACGTGGGTCTTGGGAAATTGAACTCAGATCATCAGGCTTGTGTGGCATTGACAATTACATGCTAAGCTATTTCGTTGGTCTAGAAATGTCATTAAGAATATGAAACCCAGCTGGCATAGTGGTGTTCACCTTTAGTCTTAGGATTTGGGACGCAGAGGCAGATGGATCTCTGTGAGCTTGAGGCCATCCTGGTTTGCATACTGAGTTCCAGGACAAAAAGGTCTACTTAGTGAGACTCTCTGTGGTGCCTTGAATGCCCTCCCAACCCCTGACATAGGCTATAGGAAGTGGCACCGTTAGGAGGTGTGGCCTTGTTGGAGTGGGTGTGGTCTTGTTGGAGTGGGTGTGGCCTTGTTGGAGGAATCATGTCACTGGGGGAGGGCTGTGAGGTATCAGATGCTCAAGCCAGGCTTGGTAATATTTCTCTCTTCCTGCCATGATGATAATGGACTAAACCTCTGAAACTATAAGCCAGCCTCAATGAAATGCTTTCCTTTGTAAGAGTAGCTGTGGTCATGGTGTCTCCTCATAGCAATAGTAACCCTAACTGAGATGCCCTGTTCAAAAAACCAAAACGACTAAGACTATGAAACCTCTACCTTGGTGATGTCCCTAAGGCCATGACCGATTACACAATGACAAAGAGTTAGAGATCGAAATTAGCACAGTCTGTAGAAAATGATGCAAATAAAAAACAAAACAAAAAAAAAAAAAAACAAAACAAGGAATTGGTGCTGGAGAGATGGCTCAGCGGTTAAGAGCACTGACTGATCTTCCAGAGGTCCTGAGTTCAATTCCCAGCAACCACATGGTGGCTCACAACCATCTGTAATGGGATCTGATGTCCTCTTCTGGTGTGTCCGAAGATAGCGACAGTATACTCACATATATAAAATAAATAAATCTTAAAAAACAAAAAACAAAAACAAAACAAACAAACCAACCCCAGGGAATTGTTTATTCTGGGGGTGGAGGGAGAAAGACAAAATGGAAAATGTGTAAGGCAGAAAAAAGAGCTGTAGTTGATCGTAGTGTTTCCTTCTGAGTTGACCTAATGCAGGCAGGATAATGTGAACACAGGATGTCATTCTGACATAGTTATGATATCAGGAAGATGCAGGCTGGAAGGACCATGCATGCACATTGTGTTCACTACAGAATAAAAAGAGAGCTAAGTTATTATCACCACCAGCGAGTTAAGAGATCAAATCAGATATTAAAAGTTAAGAATTATAGATATTAAGAAGATATTAAGAATTATAATAAAGCCAGCACATTTCTTAAAGATATACTAAGATAATATTTCCTTGAAAAGAGTCAGAAGAGGCTGCCACTAGAAAGAGGGAAAATGAGCTTGCTATACTGTGTGCATGTAGGGGTGTGTGTGTGTGTGTGTGTGCAGTTGCTCTCAGAGGCCAGAAGAGGGCGTCCTGGAGTTAGAGCTACAGGTGATTCTGAGCTGCTGTGTGGGGAGCTGGGAATGGAACCTGAGTCCTCTGCAAGAGCAACAAGCACTGAGCAACCTCTCCTGTCCTTACCTAAGTTTTCTAAAACTAACAAGAAAGATCGGGTGTGGGGATTCACGTGCTTCTTGTCATGAGCCTTAGAGACCCTCTGTCATCCGACAACTGCTGGCAGCTTGGTTGTTGCAGATCTAATGCCAGACTCTCCGCTCGGCCCACCGGGCGCTCAGTCATGCCGCTCAGACGGCAGGTTGATCTTAGACTCTTTGCTTGGATCATTCCTTTTCCGGTTCTCGACGGGTGCGATTCGTCCACATCACTCTCAACCCTCTTGTTTATAAGTAGCTGCCCTCTGTGCCCAGAGAAGTCATTTCCTACCTTTGATTCGCTTTCCCTGTCTTCGCAGTGTTCAGCATCTCCTCTGAGTTTCTTCTGTTTGTTTTCCTGCTTTCTTGCTTTTGAGGCAAGATCTCACAGTGTGCTGCAGGCTTTTAGGTTTTCCTCCTCTGCTCCTGTATTACCTTCTATGTCCATATCCTCTTCCCCCTTCTTCTATTGTATTCTCCTCCTCCTTTTCTTCCTCTTTCTTCCTGTCTTCCTTCCTTCCTTCCTTCCTTCCTTCCTTCCTTCCTCCTCTCTCTCTCTCTCTCTCTCTCTCTCTCTCTCTCTCTCTCTCTCTTTCTCTCTCTCTCTCTCTCTTTCTTCCTACAAGATCTTCCTGTGTACTCCAGACTGCTGCCCTGCAGACCACCTCCCGACTTTGCCTCCAAAGTCACCGCTTCCTTCTCCCTTCTCAAAACTCTTATCTTCATACCTTTGTTCATTTCTTGGGTTGTGTACAAACTAACAGCAGTCATTATATCATCTTCTAACACAAATATCATCATAACTTGCTCTCCTGTGCTCGCCCTCCCCGTGTCCCCTGACGTAAGGTATTTACTGCTCTGTTTATCTGCCTTTCCACTGAGTACAAGCCACCTGTGAAAAGGATCCCAGCTTTCTTACCCGCTGCAGGGTCGCTAACGTGGAGATCAGAGCTGACACATACTGACCCTGGCCAGAACTTGTGGATGATTGAACGCCCATGACCGTGAATGTTCAGGTGGGCCTGCATCTGTAGTGACACCGTAGAAACAGCACACAGCTGCACACGTGTTCAGTGAACACAGCTAAGTTTGAGCCTTGTGTATTTACTTTCCTGTTTCCTTGAGGCTCGTCACTGCACGGGATGACAGATGGCAGGGGGTAGTGGATCATGGAGAAAGGGAGCCTGAGATTGCTCTGGTTCTGAGGATAGCCCCTCCTTGGGTCAGCTACAAGACCACAGCTGACAGGGTTCAGAACAGTGTCTCACCCCCATCAAGCCTTCTGCCTCAGCAAACACTCCACCCATTGCCAAGTAGGTAACTGGATGAAGGCTACTGGTGGCTCTGCGATCTTTGCCCCAATTTCCTGTTTGGATGTGCAATTTGTAGATGAGAAATGGCCTCACTTCCTGTAACTATAGGAAAATAACGAGAAGGAAAAGAAAACAGGGCAAAAGTCTTTTTAACCCCAGGAGGTAAAAAGCAAGGCCAAGGAGGGAAAACGTTCAGAGGCCCAGGACTAAGAGGCAGGGAGGCCAAAGCCAGTGGAGACAAAATATTGGAGTGTGCTTTCTTCTGGTCCATTACCATCCCCCAACTGTCTCCAACCACAGAAATGGACCAAAATGCCCACATTTTGTGTACACAAACTCCGATGTGGTCAGAGGTTTTTGAGCTTGGGGTATGGTGGCATCTGAAAGAGGAAGCCGGGGTTCGGCGGTAGTCCCACCCCTCCAACCCCCCAAACCCCCCCCCCCCACCACCGCTCCTGCAGGTCTGTCTCCAGCTCCCTCTACTTCTGTTTCCTGCTGCAAGCTGCTGTCTGTGTTATTCATTAACCAGGCACTAATATTTCTGTTTACCCATCTGTCATCCTGCTGCAGGGAAGGGGATACAGACAGAGCCCCAGAATTCTACAGCCACCCAGATGCCCTCGGAGGAGGCACAGGCGGCAAGGCTGAACTAATGTGTATTGTGTTGAAAACCTTCCACCAGACCCTCTGCTGCCTGTTACTAGGGAATGAGGAAGTTTCCCATCCAGGGGTGTGATTGCTGGGCTTGTGTGCATGAGTCGCTCATTGACAAAATCATGCTCAATTTTGGCAGAAACTGGCCCCAGAGGAGAGGTGTTTTATAGGAAAGACCCAGAAACTGACGAGAGCTGCAAACTGGGGCCTTTCCTTCCTTCCAACCTCCCCTCCCCTCTGCAGCCCCAATACAAAGACTTACTTGTTAACTCTTTTTGGTTCTTGAGTCTTTCTTCTTCTTCTTCTTCTTCTTCTTAAGATTTTATTTTACTTTTAACTAATTATGTGTCTCTGTGTGCGGGTATGTGCACATATATGCAGTTGCTCAAGGAGGCCAGAAAAGGGTGTCAGATCCCCTGGAGCTGGAGTTTCAGGTAACCGTGCCCACCAGACATGGGTGCTGGGCACTGGACTCGGTCTTCTACAAGTATATTCTCTTAAACATCGAACAATCATCTCTCCAGCTTTAAACTGGTTTTTTTTTTTTTTTGGAAATTATTTTTACATTTCAGATGTTCTCTCCTTACCCCATTTCCCCCCCCCTCCCTCCCAGGAACTCACTATCCCTTCCCCCCTCCTCCTGCCTCCACGTTGGTGTACCCCCACCCACCCTCCCCCGTACCTCACCTCCCCACCCTCGAGTATTCCCCTCCAACGACGTCCAGCCTTCATGGGACCAAGGATCTCTTCTCCCCCTTATATATAGCTCCCTTGCATATATAGCTGGAGCCGTGGGTCCCTCCCTAAGCGCTCTCAGGCTGGTGGTTTAGACCCTGGGGCTCTGGTTGGTTGGTATTGTTGCTTTCCTCATGGTGTCGCGAATCCTTTCAACTCCTTCAGCCTTCACTCTATCTTCTCTATTGGGAACCCCATGATCAGTTTAATGGTTAGCTGTGAGCATCTGCCTCTGAGTATGTCAGACTCTTGCAGACTTCTAAGGAGACAGCTATATCAGGCTCCTGTCAGCATGTACATCCTGACATCCACATCAACCTCTACCTTTGGTGACTGTACATAGGATGGATATCCAGGTGGAATGGTCTGTAGACGGTCCCTCCTTCAGTTTCTGTCCTGCACTGTGTCTCCATGTTTGCACCCTTGAGTATTTTGTTACTCCTTCTAAGAAGGACGGAAGCCCCCCCTACTTGGTCATCATTCTTCATGAGCTTTATGTGGTCTGTGAGTTGAATCTTGGGTATTTCAGGCTTCTGGGCTAAAATCCAGCTATACCACTCCTGGGTATATATCCAGAAGATGCTCTAACACATAACAAGGACATATGCTCCACTATGTTCATAGCAGCTTTATTTAATAGCCAGAAACTGGAAAGAACCCAGATGCCCTTCAACAGAGGAATAGATACAAAAAATGTGGTACATTTATACAATGGAATATTACTCAGCTATTAAAAACAATGAATTTGATAAATTCTTATATAAATGGGTGGAACTAGAAAATATCTTCCTGAGTGAAGTAACCCAATCACAAAAGAACATACATGGTATTCACTCACTGATTATTGGATTTTAAACTGGTTTTAAACTAATTTCTTCCCCGACTACAGAAGCCTCCGGGTAGTACAGGAATCTTGTTTTTGTGTCTTCAGGATCTCCATCCCCTCAGCAAAGTGTCTAGCTTCTAAGAGGGTCCCAGATCTGAGATGACCCAAGTCAACATTTTTAGACTTTACAAAATTGATGTGAAAGCAAGACACTCAGTAGAAACTTGATATTAATTATGAATTTTGACTTTTCTTTTTTTAAAATATTTTTTAAGATTTATTTATTTCATGTATGTGAGTATGCTGTCTTCAGACACACCAGAAGACAACATCAAATGCCCATTACAGATGGTTGTGAGCCACCATGTAGTTGCTGGGAATTGAACTCAGGACCTCTGGAAGAGCAGTCAGTGCTCTTAACCTTTGAGCCGTCTCTCCAGCCTGAATTTTGACTTTTCTTAGGCTATGTATGCTGTGTGGTTCTTCCTTGTGGCAGCTGGCCACAGCTCCCAGATAGCCCCATGCCCCATGAGTAATGAGTGCTGTGCCTCTAAGATGTTTAGCATATTAAATGCATATTCTCTCTCTCTCTCTGTCTCTGTCTCTGTCTCTGTCTCTCTCTCTCTCTCTGTATGTGTGTGTATCTTTCTTGTTGTCTCTCTCTGTGTCTCTGTCTCTCTGTGTCTTTCTGTCTGTCTCTATCTCTCTCTGTGAGTCTCTGTTGGTCTCTCTCTCTTTGCCTGTCTCTGTGTCTTCACATTAGTTTTATTTTTAATTTAAAACATTATTTACTTTTATTTTGTGTGTGTGTGTGTGTGTTCCATCTGCATGTGTATCTGTGAACCATGTAGATCTGTGCACTAGTGCGTGCAATGCCTACAGAAGCCAGAAGAGGGCGTCCTCCTGGCACTGTATGTGGGCTCTGGGGATCTAAACACAGGTGCTTATGCTTGCCCAGCAAGCACTTGACCCGTGAAGCCATATTCAAGTCCCCGCCCTGGCTTCCTCCCAAGTCCTGGGGTTACAGGTACAGGCCTGCTTAAGTTACCAGGTATTTCTGAGGTAATCGATCCATCCTTGTTGCCCAAAAAAGTCCCTATTTTCCAGTGACCTTGGGCTGACAACACCAGGAGTGATTGAATGCTATTTCCGTGTGAGCAAATGTCTACCGCTCTTCCTACTATCTCAGACTTACCTTCTTTGATTTTCCTTGGGCCACACTGAGAGAGCAAAGTGACTCCATTTTGTACACGATTAGTGCAATTGATGGTCAAATTTCGTTGTTAACTTGGCGCGTAGTGTTTGCATTTCCAGAAGACTCATTGTGAGTGTGTGTGTAAGGGTGGGGTGGGGGGTCACACCATTCCATGGGCTGGAGGATCCTGGGCTGAATAAAAAGGAGAAAACTAGCTCCACCGTTCATCTTTCTCTGCTTCCAGACTATTGCTATCGTATGACCAGTCACTTCATGCTCCTTCTGCCTGTGTTCCCAGTATGATGGACTGTTTCCCCTCAAACCACGAGCCAAAATAAACCCTTCTCTGAGTGTGTGTGTGTGTGTGTATGTATGTGTGTGCTATTTCTGTTTATGTGTGTATTGTGTATGTGTGTGCTGTATGTGTGGTGTATGCACCCGAGAGCATGTCTGTGTGTGTATGTATGTGCTGTGTGTGTGGTGTATGCACCCGAGAGCATGTCTGTGTGTGTATGTGTGTGCTGTGTGTGTGTGTGTGTGGCATATGCACCTGGGGGTGGTGTGTATATTCGGAGAGGCCAGAGAAAGACTTTGAGAGCCCTCCTCTGTCCATCTTATTGCCTTGAGACAGAGACTTTCATTGAACCAGAAGCCCACCATTTTGGTTAGGCTTCCTGGCTAATGAACTCCCAGGATCTGTTTGTCTCTGTCCTTCAAGCACACTTAGCCATGCCTGGTATTTTATGCATCAGCTAGGGATTCAAACTCAGATCTTCATGCTTGCACGGCAAGGGGCAAGGTCTCGTACCACCCAGACAGCTTTTTTTTTTTTTTTTTTTTTTTTGGTTTTTCGAGACAGTGTTTCTCTGTGTAGCTCTGGCTGTCCTGGAACTCACTTTGTAGACCAGGCTGGCCTCGAACTCAGAAATCTGCCTGCCTCTGCCTCCCAAGTGCTGGCCGAGCCAGCTTTCAAGGGCTTCCTTTCTTATGTTTTGTCCTAGCAACAGGAAAACAGCTCACAGTTAGCAAAATGTGGATGTGGTCGCTAAAGACCCAGGGATGGCAGGGCTGGAGGTCCAGCAATTAGCTGACTCAGTGCCTATCGGAGGTCCACTTACTCAATGTCTGTGTGTGTGTGTGTGTGTGTGTTTGCTGTCTCTTCCTCTAACATTCGTGGAAATTGGGAGTGACCGTCTTCCTGGGGCAGTTAATGTGTTTGAACATCCCCAGCCTGCTGGAAACATAACGTCTTGTTGTGCTCTTTGCTCTACCCTGTGGGGCCATGCTGAACAGCATCTTCCATAAAACAGGTCTTATCATGTCCCAGCCACATGGCCAAATAGCTGGACCACTTCCGTGCAAAGAGCAGGTGTTGTGGCATAAGTTCTAAGATTTGATCTCCTGACCTAGTGACCTTTTACCGCAACCCTCTCCAGCCCTTCTCTGCCACAGCATCTAGCAGTTAATGCCATCCATATTATCACTAAGCTCCCAGTTGTTAGCATTCTGTCTAAACTCCACCTCCACAGTTATCTGGCAACAAGTAGGCCTGCCTACTATAAAAGGGGCTGCTTGCCCCCTCCTCTCTCTCTTAATCTCTTGCTCTCTTGCTCTCTTGCCTCTAGCTTCTCTCTGTCCCCTCGCCCCTCCCCCCTTCCCTTCCCCCTCTCTCCCCGTGGTCATGGCCAACCTCCACTCATCTACTTCTCTTCTCTCTCTCTCTCTCTCTCTCTCTCTCCCCCTCTCTTTCTCTCTCTGCCTCTAGTACCCTCCTGGCTCCCCTCCCCTTTTTTTCTTCTCTTTATAATAAGAAAAAGGGAGGTATGTTGGTATCAGGCTCAAACCCAGTGACATGACATCTAGGCGACCCCCACATCATTGCCAAGGCAACCGCCATTCACTCCCAGAATCCACCAGGCTACCTCACCTTTACCTGGGAGAGGCTACATCACCGCCCATAAAAAAAAAGGCAGAGCCCCCGACCTCGCTCTCTTCTTCTTCCATCTTCTTCTATTTCTCTCCCCCCACCTTTGCCCTATCTCCTGAATAGCCCACCCCACCCCCCCAGGAACCCTTTGGTCTGGTGTTGTCTGTTCTAAGCTGCACGGCAACATCCAACACCAGTGCTGCTTACTTTGACCTCAGTCAATGTTTATACATTTGCTCTGTGTGTGGAGATCTGAATATTGCAGAGCCCAAACCTCTGTGGCAAGGAACCACCACCTTAAAGAGTTCAACTGTGCACTCTTGCAAAAAGGTGGTTCTAGCTGGCCTTCTTGACTGTCCATACTCTTCACGGAGGGACCCTGGCCTTAGTACCCAGCCTCTCTCTACCACTGGTTGTATGCAACCCTGCTTTAATAGAGTGAGGTCTTAGAAAGGGGCCAGACTATATAGTGGAGTGTTGAGGGGGGGTGAGGAGAGGGAGTCTCCATCTGTGTGACTGTAGGTAAGCTAGATAAAGGCTTTTCAGGGAGAGCCTGTTTGTTGGGGGAAGCAGCACCCACACCCTTGTAATTAAGCCTCCACCTATGTTCTGTTAGGAAGCCCAATAAACTCGTTGGTTCCCCAGCGTGAACGCTGGCAGGATTATGCCTCCATTTGTCATTGAGACCTTGGGAGGCGGGTGTGCCACGGTGTGTGTGCAGCATGAGTGTGTTCTCATCTTCCACGTTGTCCAGGCAAGCTGTCTCCTGTCCTATCTGCAGGCTAGCTGCTCGCTCATGCACTTCCAGGGGATCTTCCTGTCTCTGACTGCAAACTCAGCACAGGAGTATTGGGATTACAGCTGTGTACCACACAGCTGACCTTTTAATGTGAGTTCTAGGGATCCAAACCCCGGTCTGTGCAGGCAGTGTTTTTAACACTCCCGGGCACTCAGCATCCTATCTGATTTTACAGCGCTTGAATCCCTGAGTTACGGCGCTTACAATTGTCTCTCAGTTTCAAGCAGGCTACAGATCAGACCTAAGTGGGCGGTGCTAGGCTGTTGCCAACCTAACTTTTGTTCTTTCTTTTAATGCTGCCTAAACCAAATGAGCTTTAAAATTATTTTATGCTGCTTGGTTTTGTATGTTTACATGTGCACTTGACTGTGTACACACATTCCATGGTACACATGAAGAGGTCAGAAAACAACCTGCGTTAGTCAGTTCTCTTTCCACTGTGTGAGTTCCGGCGATACGACCCAGGTCATCGGCTTTGGCAATAAGTGCCTTTACCCACCGAGCCATCCCCACAGCTCCCAGATCGGCAAGCTACGGCACATCAGACTTACTGTAAGCTAGAACCCTGCTCACGGCCACCTCAGCCTATAGTTAGCTTTTAAATGATTTTAACCAGTCGTGATTTAACCCCAGCCCTCAAGAGGTAGAGATAGGTGGGTTTCTGTAAATCCAAGGTCAACCTGGTCTATATAATGAGCTCATGACTAGTCAAGGCTACACAGTAAGACCCGGCCTCAAAACTAAATAAGTTTTAGTTTATTAATTGTGTGGGTGTGCACACACACGTGTGTGTGTGTGTGTGTGCTTGTGCCTGTGTGTATGCATATGTGTGTGCACGTGTGCCATCAAGCATGTGTGTGGAGGTCAGAAGACAACTTTGGAGTCTGTTTTCTCCTTCCATTTTGTAAAGAGCAGGTAGATCTCATCTCTGCCATGTTTGTAGCCCAGGCCCAGCTTGGTCCATCTCTACCTCCCATTGCTCCAGGAGTGCTGGGACGATAGGTACACATTACCACATCCTACTTATTGTGGGTTCTGAGAATCAAAATTAGGTCATTCGATTTATACAAGTGAGTGTTTTTATCAGCTGAACCAATTTCACTGGCTCTTGGGTTTAATATAGTATTTCCAGGACCAGTAGAGGTGGTACATGCCTATATTCTACTTGGGGATGGTGTGGAGGCAGGAGGATGAGGAGTTAAAGATCACTCTTGTCTACACTCGGAGTTCAAAGCTAACCTCAGACATCTTCAGGAGACCCTGTCTCAACAATTTTCCTTTTCTGGTGATTTAAGTTTTTAACTTACTTTTTAAAAAGGATAGGGTCTTCCTGTGTAGCTCCTGGCTGGCTTCAAACTCACAGTCCTCCTGTCTCAACTTCTGCAGTGCTGGCATGTTAGAGAGTTAATTGCCTTAGGAAGGAAGGTCACTGGGCTCCTTGCAGAGAAATGAGTTAGGCAGGTGGATCGAGAAGGGAGAGGGGGCACAGGGCAGGCAAAGGCCTGCAGCGATCTAGATTCTGCAGAGAGGCTTGATATGAGAGAATTGTGAGTCCTGAGCAGGAAGGAACAGGTTCAAAGCTGCCTGATGGATTAGCAGCCTCAGGTGGAACTCACCCATATCTGACAGGGCCCAGCCAGTGCCCTCACCCCTTGTCCCTCATGATGTTGTCATTTGAAAGCATGTGCCAAAACCCACAAACATTTGCTTCAGACTTTCATAATCTTTATTTTTAACCTGCCAAACCAGATTTTTTTTTTTTTTTTAAATCCTTCCATTCAGGTGATGTCAATGTCAGTCAGATGGGTACCAAGACACATCCTATTCCCAGTGCGGTGACATGGAGGATAAACGTGTAACCCAGATCCCAGTGTAACGGTGGAGACAAGACCAAAATACGAAAATCAGCAGAGCACGTGTACAAAGGACAGCTCAATCAGATATAGAAAGGTCCAAGATCACCAGAGATGGGAGCCCTGTCCCCTGGCAAGCCTGTGGCTTGGAGCTTTCCTCTTTTTGCCACCGTCTCCTCCCAGTCTCTTCCCATTGGCCTCTTTCCAGCATCACCAGCCAGACCACTGTCTCTTGGCTGTGTTTCCAAACTTGAAGAAAAAAATTACTTTTATCACCTGCACTCCTATTAGTCACCTTGCTTCGGAGCCCCTGACCCCACCGTGAAAACAGAGTGTGTTTTCCCAGGAGTAAAAGGCATGTAGGGGTGTAGCCATTTCTTCTTGTATCCTGGAGCTATGCGTCTCAGGACAGGAAAATTCAGACAAGCGGTTCTGCTGAGCTGAGAAGGTGGTGGCAGATGGGTGGGGGAGATGTCTTTCTCTCTCTCTCTTTTAAATCTTTTATCTTTTACCAAGTCTCGGGAGCTCTGCTAACCAGCCCAATTTCTGGGTGACCCAGCCCCACAGGAAGCTCACTCGGTGACAAAGTCGGAGCTCTGTACCCCTTCTGCTTGACTCCCACCCCTGTCCATCTTGGTCCCCTCCACTGTCTCTTTGGCTCCCCTGCCCAGCACAGAGGAGCCGGGATTGCGGAGCAGTAGCAAACCTTTCCCAAAAGCTCTGCGCACCACGGAGGAGGAGAAGTAGAAGAGCAATGGATCCAGACTGGCATTGAGGAGCTGAATACCACAGCCTCCACCCGCCACGAGGGGCTCCTCCGCAAGTAGAACCCCACCAGATGGGACACGTTGTAAGGTCCAAAGCACAGCAGGAAATTAAGAAGCGTCACCACAGCCAGGCCCACCGCCCGGCGTCGCCTCTGAGCCCCAACGTGGGGCTGTGTGAGCATGATCCACACAAAGCGCCAATAGCAGAAGATGGTGACAGCCATGGGGACGAAAAAGAGGACTAGGCACAGCTCCAGTCGCACAGGCAGCACCACATCCAACTGCTCTTGGGTGAAGTTCTCGTAGCAGGTTATTTGGTTCTCAGCGCCCACATGCTCGGTTGAGTTCAGGTACTGAACAATGATGACGATGGTACAGTGGCCAAAGGACATGATCCAGGCCACCAGAGCAGCGATCACTCCGTACAGGGGCCGGCGGGATAGCTTGTACTGCACCGGGAAGGCCACTCCCAGGTAGCGTTCCATGCTGATGCCCGCCAGCAGCCACGTGCTGCAGTAGATGCTGCTGTAGAAGCCGAAGCCCGTGAGCGCGCACACTATCTTGGGTAGGTACCAGCGGAAGTTGGATGCTGCTTCCACGATCCGGAAGGGCAGCAGCAGCAACAGGAGCAAGTCCGCCAGTGTCAGATTAAGCAGGAGGATGTGTACAGGAGCAGGTTGGGGCTGGCGAACCCGGCCCACGAAGGCCCGCAGGGCCAGCAGGTTGGCAGGGAGCCCAGTAAGAAAGATGAGGATGTAGGCCGTGAGGATCAAGGAGCTGTGCCAGTCTAGGGTCATTCTGGAAGATCCGGGAAAGGTGTAGGGTCAGGAGCTCCACACCTGCAGAGCGCACAGCCTGCACACCCTTTCCGCAGGGTTCAGACTGCTCACATCCTCTCTGGTTCTCTCCTGTCCCCAGACTAAAGCTGTCTGCTCCTCACCACCGCTTGCTCAAGCCACCTGCCAGAACTGCCCAGAGCAATTATTGACTTAGCCTTGGGCGGGATATTAAGCTGCAGTTATTACATTTGCCATCCTGTGTCTCTGGGGGAGACCAGCTCGACTTCCCACGGGAATTCCCCTCTGCTTTCCAGGGCCCCTTTTCTCTGTAGCCTCACAGATAATAGGAAGTGGCTGTTCCCTTTCTTGCTGCTGGCGGTGGCTGGGAGCCAAAACCCGGTGGGAGAGAGAGGAAGGCAGCCATAGAAACTGGGAATGATCAGGAAGGTGTGTCTTGGGAGAAAAAGGAAAGTTCCAGAAGGCAAACAAGCCCTGCCAACCCTGGCTCTCCTCAGCTTCAGGTGCCCACCTTCCCACCCCCTCCCATTCTTACACTCCCTCCCACCTCCCCACCCTCCCAACCCATTAGCTTACCTCCTTGGGCAAGTTCAAGGGTTTCTTCTGTCTGTTTCTCCTCTGGTCCAGTTCTGTGGATCCTACCAAACAGGGGGAGCTAGGGTAGCCAAGGAGGAAACCTAAGCCAGTTCCTTGCTCTATGGCCTGTCCCACCCCTCCAAATTTTAGACACACATTTATGGAAGCCCAGAGTACAGTGTAAGCTTGGTGTTCTGGCTGTATACAGGATGCCTCCTCTACAGGAGGTGACTCCGGTTCTACTTGGTTAGGAACCCTTGCTTGGTCAGGAATGCATACTCCTGTTCTTTCCTCACCCGCGCCCCCAGTCTCTGGATCCGATCATTATTCTTTCGTTCTGACAGACATCCTCCAGCCTCCTCCTCACCCCACAGCTGCTCCTCAAATCCAAACCCCGGCATCTTGCCCCTGAGTGCACACAGTAAGCTGGCTTGCCTTGCCTGGCTTCTGCTAGAAGGTTTCTTGGGGTTTCCTGGTGCAAGAGGAGTTTTAGCAATTGTTGCAGCCAATTTCACACAGAGAAAGGAGGGGGAGCCAAAAATCATAAGGAACTTGGTTGGTGGGAAGCTGTTAGATTAGCGTGGGTCACATGACCAGAGAGAAAGAGGCAGGTCGGTAATTGAGCAGTATTTCCTCTCAAACCCAAAGCAGGGGGGCCCGAGGCTCTGTCCTCTCCCTGGAGATCTGATCTATTCCGATTTCAACAGATTTTTCTCACTCTACTTCCTGTCTCCCTGCCCCCAAACCCTTAGACACTGCCCTCCTCCTATCCCCCCACCTGCCTTCCCACCAGCTCCCACTCCCACCCTCCACCCTACCCTTGTCAGATCCTTTTCTGTCTTCTCATCGGTTTCTTCCGAGCAATGTCTAGAAGGTCAATTTCATTGTCAGAATGAGGCTTCTCGTTTCCTTTGAGTACTCCCTTGTCTAACTTCCTTGTGTCTCCCTCCGTTGTCCACCCAAGTTTCCTTTGGCCTTGAAGTTGAGACAGACTGGCTTTCCCTAGCTTGTGTCTTGTGTTCCGTGCACAGTCAGGCCACTGTGGGCTGCTGTCCAAGTCTCTGCACTGGGAACTTCGGGTCAGATCAGATTTTATGAACTTTCCTTTCTTTCTGCAAGCGAGCATGGGAATCCTAACAGCACTGCACATCTGGGACAATCCAGTGAGGCTGAAGACATGAAGCCTCAGGGTCAGGGCCCCTGGTCCTTCCCTCAAGCCTCAGACACCTTCCTAGAGGGTGAGAGCCAGGAGTGGGCCCATCGGCCTGATTCCTAGCTGCTCTGCAGGCTAAGGCTGCAGATGACGGACAGGGAGGCTCGCTCTTGGTAAGGGGTCCCTGCGGCTGTTCTCAGAAGAGCTACATGCTCAGCAACATCTCCACTAGTTCCTCCTCCTCCTCTTCCTCCTCCTCCTCTCCCTCCTCCTTCTCTATCCCACCTCTCGTTTTTCTCTATGTCCTCTTCTTTGACCTGTTTAGTTAGCTTCAAGTTAGACGGTCTTCCCAAGGCCTCCACAGGGCTGGAGAGATGGCTCAGTGGTTAAGAGCACTGGCTGTTCTTGAAGAGGACCCGAGTTCAGTTCCCAGCACCCACATGGCATGGTGGCTAACACTGTCTGTAACTCCAGTTTCAGGAGATTGGACGGCTTCTTTTGACCTACATGAACATGGAATATACATGCTGTATATACCTATATGTAGACAAAACACTTACACACGTTAAAGAAAAATCCCCAAAACACATATGTAAGAAAACAAAGGCAAGAAGAACATGTCGTCTTCTCTTCCACTACTTCACCTTTCTTTTTCTCCCTCCTTCCTTTTCTTCTTTTCTTTTTTTAGTATTAGAGATGGGTTCTCGGGTCATTTGAATTCTAGCCACACATCCAGCCCCTCACTGGAGGATTCTAGCCAGGGCTCCACCACTGAGCCACGCCCCTAGCCCCTCACTGGGGGATTCTAGGCAGAGGCTCTACCACTGAGCCACGCTCCCAGCCCCTCACTGGGGGATTCTAGCAGAGGCTCTGCCACTGAGCCACGCCCCCAGCCCCTCCCTCATGGGGGATTCTAGGCAGGGGCTCCACCACTGAGCCACGCCCCCAGCCCCTCACTGGGGGATTCTAGGCAGGGGCTCTACCACTGAGCCACGCCCCAGCCCCTCACTGGGGGATTCTAGGCAGAGGCTCTACCACTGAGCCACGCTTCCAGCCCCTCATTGGGGGATTTTAGGCTGGTGCTCTACCCCTGAACCATATCCCAGCCCTTCACTGCCCTCAGAGCAAAAACCAGAAACCAGATGTGAAGTGGCTGAAGTGTGTGTGTGTGTATGTGTGCGTGCGCGCACGTGTGCGCGTGCGTGCTGGGGGGATAGTATTTAAAATGTCCAAAGACCTTCCCCTAGTAACCTACTTATGCTAACCAGGCCCAACCTTCTAAAATCTCCATAGAGACATTTCAGACTCACACAGTAGTACAGGAGAACGACCTGCTTTTGCTTGCTAGTAAGTATGGTTTTGTGTTTATAATTTTTTAAATAAATATTCATGAAGACCTAGATGTAACCTCAGAGTAGAAGTTTATTGGACAGCCAGGCTGGAAGAGCAGGACAGTCCTTTGTTTTCTGCCTGTCCCTTTGTGCTTCCCTCTGTGGCATTTCTTTGTCACCTACAGCAACACATCCCTTTTTCAGGCTCATGGAATTTACAAAGGAAGCTCTCAGTACAGAAGGAAGAGAACGCCCCACGCGAGAGGCAGAGCCGACAGCTGTGTGGACCTTGGGTTCCAGGGTCCTGGAGTCCTTCCTGGCATCGGGTGCATGCAATTTAAATCAAGGTCTAAAAACAGCTGTCAGCTTTGCCTCTGAGACACACAATTAGGCCCATCATTGTGTCAGGCAGCACCCTAGCTGTTAATTAAGCAGAATTGAGACATGGCACTATTTCATAATGAAGGAATCTGATCATCCATAGTAGTGTGAGATAGGAGCCTGGGGCTCCAAAATCAAAGCGATAGCACCCATATAGTAGGTGGTGGCTGGAGTGAACCTGCTGGGTGCTTCAGTGCTGGTCCAGGCAAGAGCTCAGGGCCACAGAGGCAGGTGTCACAGCAGCGGAGACCAGATGGGGTCAGAGATGTTACCCTGGTGTGGGGTCTCCGGAGGCCTGGGAAGGGGGCAATAGAGGTGAGGCATTATGGCACACACCTGTAATCATAGCACTCAGGAGTGCAGGCTGAAGCATCCAGAGTTTGCAGCCAGCCTGGGCTACGTAGCAAGACCCTGTCTCTTGAATCGGATGATTTCCAAAGTTCCTTGACGAGTCCCAGGGCAGCCCTTGTTTTCACGGTCCATCCAAAAGGAAGCCGGAGCTCCAGCCATCACAGCCGCGTTCCTGGGATGTTGCACATGTCACACTTCTTATCCCGCGTCCCGTCTGCTGCCTGCTCCAACTCCCAGCTTTCCTCGGCCACCTCTTCCTTCCCTCGGCTACATGGCCAGAGTTCCCACGGGAATCTGAGCAACAGCAGGAGCGCCCGCGGGTGCTATGTGCCTGAATCAACTCATTTCTTTGTTTGCTTAATCTCACAAAGACGGATCCTTCTCACGTGGCCAGGAACCTCACAAACCTCTGGCTGCCCAGCATCCATGGGTCCCCATGAGCATGGCTGTGTCCCCATAAGCATGGCTGTGTTTAGGGCGGGTCAGGCAGCCTCGGCGGCGTCTCCATTACTGCTCACTGCCCATGCTCTGTGCCCTGACACTGACACCTGACAGGTTGTCCCCAAGAATGATGTCCAGGGGGATTACATACTTCTTTGAATTGGGCTGCTCAGTTAGGATTTCTGTTAATAAGCTAAAATACAATGTCCAAAAGCAAGTTGGGGGAGGGGGAGAAGGGCTTATGTCATTTTGTTTCCAAGTAACTGTCTACCATCAAGGGAGACAGGCCTGGAACTCAAGGCAGGAACCGAAGCAGCAGACAAGATGGAGGAATGTTGTTTGCTGGCGTTTCCTCATAGTTTGCTCAGGAGGCTTAATTACCCAGGACCACCAGCCAAAGGGTGGCACCACACACAGTGCGCTTGGCACTCCCATATTAATTATTAATTGAGAAAATATAGAGTTGTCTACAAGTCAATCTGATAGAGGCATTTTCTCAATTGAGAGCCCCTCTTCCCAAATGACTTGAGTTTGTGTTAAGTTGACATAAAACTAACCAAGCCTGAGGGCTTTTGATGGTCCATCCGTCAAAAGGTCAAAGGGCACTTGTCATAAACACGAACAGAACAGCCATCCGTTAGGTCTGCCCTGATACTACCCTCCCCCGTCATGTAACAGGTTGACCCTCCTAGCTCAGTGGCCCAAGTACTGGGACTACAAGGCTGTATCAGCGCACAGGGCATCCTGCAGGCTTTCCTTAGAGGAGCCCAGCCCACTCTGTTTTCTCAGGACATTACCCTCTACAATTCTCATTGATGGTTCCCAAAAATCCAAGTTCTGATTCTTTTTGTTTTGTTTTGTTTTGTTTTTCGAGACAGGGTTTCTCTGTGTAGCCCTGGCTGTCCTGGCACTCACTCTGTAGACCAGGCTGGCCTCGAACTCAGAAATCTGCCTGCCTCTGCCTCCCAAGTGCTGGGATTAAAGGCGTGCGCCACCACCGCCTGGCATTCTGGGTCTTTCTTTCTTTCTTTTTTTAATTTGTTGTTGTTGTTTTGTTTGTTTTTTGTTTTTGTTTTTTTTTGTTGTTTTTTTTTTTTTTTTTTTTTGAGACAGGGTTTCTCTGCTTATCTTTATAGCTGACCAGGACCTCACGCTGTAGACCAGGCTGGCCTTGAACTTAGAGATCTGCCTTCTTCTGCCTCCCGAGTGCTCAGATTACAGGCATGTACTACCACCATCTGGTGCTTTCTTTTTGAGACAGGTTTTTTCTGTGTAGCCCTGGATGTCTTTTTTTTTTTTTTTTTTTTTAAAGCAGGGTCTCTTGTAACCAAAGCTGGCCTCAAATATGTGGTATAACAGAAGATGGCTCTGTACTTAAGCTGTGTGATACTATTCCTGAGGAGATGTGAACCCCAAATATGAGGGAAACTGATGACGGACCAAAGTCTGACCTTGTGAAACAATGAGTTTTACCTCAGTGACACATAAGTATGGGTGAGGGGTTACCTACAGGAGCAGAAATGACTCAAAGACAACTGCATCACCAAAGCCCGCCCTGACATGGTGACAGTTCACAAAGCTGGGAACCTACAGCAATCGCACAGCCTGTAGGAGCTCAACAAAGGAGAGTGTCCTTTCTGGGGATTCAGTTAATTGCTTGGCTGGCATCATAGTCACTGCGGCAAACAGACACCTCCTATGAAAGGCAACTTCTATGAAAAAACGCATTTAACTGGGGGTGGCTTCCAGTTTCAGAAGCTTAGTCTATTAGCATCTTAGTGGGAAGCTGGGCATGGCTGGAGAAGTAGCTGAGAGCTACGGTCATGATCCACAAGCAGAGAGAAATACTGGGCCTGGCTTTTGAAACTTCAAAGCCCACCCTCCGGAGACACATTTCCTCCAACTAAGACATACCTACTCCAACAAGGCCTAATTCTTCTCAAAATACTTCTCAAACAATGCTACTCCTTGATTGCTAAACATTTAAATATATGAATGGGGGCCATTCCCATTCAACCACCACAGCTGGTCTCTGCTTCTTCCAGAATGTTTGGTCTCAGCCTCTTCAAAGCAGTTCAGCTTGTCTCAGAGCCTTATGTGCAGAGTGGCTTGTCTAATAGTAGCTCTCAAGTAAGCAGTTTTAACTGCTTATATATTCCTATAAGGAAGAAGGAGCCTAATGAATCTGGTCAGTTTTAGGGACTTCCTGAAACCTACTTGTTTACTTGCTTCCCAGCAGGGAACATAGCCTCTTTAGAACATCCTATTGTTTCACTTCCTTGTAAACATCCAGCCCTAACACACCCCAATTTTCACTTCCCTTTTACATCCCATGTCTTAAGGAGTTTCCACCCCCAGAGGGGAAAGTTTTAATCATGGGGGAAACTACTCCTTCTGATCCTCCTTTCTCTATTTCCTAAGAATTGGCATTACAGGAGTGGGTAGGCATGCCAGGTGTGTGTGGTGCTGGGGATAGAAACCAGGGCTTCCTGCATGCTAGGCAAACACTCTCCCTTCTGAACCTTAAATCTTCCTCCAGCCTCTCTCCTTCTCTGTGTTCCACATAAACATCACCTTCTGCTCCCTAGGCTGTTCCCCACTTTATCTTCACATCTGTTCTTGGTCATAATTGTCCCTCTCCACCCCCTGCCACCCAACACCACATCCACTTTCTGTTCCTTCCGTACTATGCTCCAGTCTAAGCAGGATAAAGCCCCCAGGTTTACATCACCTGGTATTCCAAGAGCAGCAGAGACATTTCATACAGTTGGAGGTGATTGACTCTCAATTCCAGGAGGTTCAGACAGCTCTGAAAAAGA
This sequence comes from Mastomys natalensis, assembly GCA_021653895.1. Classification (NCBI taxonomy): domain Eukaryota; kingdom Metazoa; phylum Chordata; class Mammalia; order Rodentia; family Muridae; genus Mastomys; species Mastomys natalensis. The sequence continues at coordinate 728,222 of JAJTUV010000944.1, forward strand.
CTCTGAACCACTGGCCCCATATAGACAGGCTGGGGAATCAACAATTACCCCAACATTCTATCGAGCCCAGTGGTTTAGGCTTTCCCCAGCCACCTCTTGTCCCCAGAATGTCCTCTCTGAGTTTTGGGACACAACATCAACCCCAGTTTTCTCAGATTTCCCTGAAGTCCCTTAGATTATTCATTCGAGGGAAAGGAGAATGCAGCCTAGACTGGCTGGCCTTGAGCTCAAAATGTCCCCAAGGATCACGTTGAACTCATTATCCCCTGCCTCCACCATGCCTTGCTCACTGATGGCTTTTGAACACCACCCTTTCGTGCCCCACTGTCTGAGCGCTCATCTACTTGAGAAAGTTCTAATCATTCAGGAAGATCCTCTAAGAACCAGCAGCTTGTCATCTGTCTTTCCAGATTCATCTATGGGTCCCTTGTGTCCCTCTGAAAAATTACTGTTTTATGCGTATAGGCATTTTTGTTTGCTTGTATACTATCTGTGGAGCACTTGACTGTAATGAAGGTAGTGCCACAGAGGCCAGAAGAGGGGACTGGAGCTACATATAGTTGTGAGCCACCATGTGGGTGCTGGGAATTGAACCGGGGTCCTTTAGAAGAACAGCCAGTGCTCTTAATCAATAAGCCATCTCTCTTCCCTTCTCTGTGTCTTTTGACTGACAACACACTTGGGTTCTGAATCTGTCTTGCTTCTATTTTTTTCTATAGCTGTTCCCATCTCTGGATTTGAATGAATGCCACAGACTTCCTGTCAAGAAAATATCTGGGCCAGAAACACACACACCTCCATCCTCACCCCCACCCCCTGAGTTCTGCCTCCTTCTCCACCCACTGTTGCCTATGCAGGGAGACCACAGGCCCAGATTCTCAGCTCTGGGACAGAGGTTAAGCCTCAGCAGGTCCTATGGCCTTCTGACCCGTGCGGGTGCCTTTCCACCAGTTACCACCCTGGCAACCTTGGCTGCTGTTCCCGCGTTCTGCTCTGCTCCTGACCAGGTGGTAAGCCTGGAAAACCAGGAAGGACTGGGAGGTACAGGTAGAGAAGGAAAAATCCAGACTGAGGTGTGGGGTGGGGTAGGGTTCTTACTGATTTCCAGGCAGCCTCACCCCCTTCCTTTTTTTTTTTTATATTTTTTTACAAGCCTCTGGTCTGTTAAAACCAAGAAACCTCCCATCTCCGTGACGAGTTCCACCCCTATTCAGTGTATATATCTTCCCTGCAGCGCTGGAAGCTGTTCTGACTTTTTCATGCCTGCATGTGGGTTGGGTTTTTGTTTGTTTGTTTGTTTGTTTGTTTGTTTGTGTTTTTTTCCGTTGCTGGGATTTGAACTCAGGGCCTCCTGAGTACTTCAAAAGTGCTCAGACACAGGGCCACACCACCAGCCTACATAGTATTAAGGGACTTTATTTATTCTTATTTGGAGCATGTGTGGTTTGTGCCACAGTGTGCCTGTGGAGGTCAGAGGTCAAATTTCCAAAGCCAGTTCTTTCTTATCGTATCTGTGGTCTAGTCCTGGGGGATCAAAAGTAGGTTGTCAGGCTTGAATGTAAGCCCCTTTATCTGCTGAGCCATCTCACCAGCCCAGAAGTATAGACCCCTGGTTTGTTTCCCAGCTCTGACTAAGAACAGAAGGCAGTGGGATCTGGGGTCTGTATTTATCTAATCCCATCTGCTAGGAAGGCTGAGGTGGGAGAATCAACCTTTGAGACCATCCTGGACAATTTAGCAACATTCTATGCTCACACCCATGACAGGAATCCCCTACAAGGCCGCACCCCAAAACTTCCCAAACAGTTCCACCAAATGGGGACAAAGTATTCAACTATATGAGCCTATGGGAGGGGGCATTCTCATGCAAAACACATACAGGCTTAAGAGTCAGAGCAGCTGGCCTCAAGGATTGGTTACCATCGCTCTGGAGGCTTTGCCAAGTTGCCCAACCTATAGCTGATCCATAAGAATGACTTACCCAGCATGGAGGCTGGAACCCGGGTGGCTTCATAATCGTGGACAGGCTAACTCATGTTCTCCAGTCTCAGTTTCTCCCCTGTAGAATGGGGGTGACAATCTACTTATATAGTAGGGTTGCTCTGAGGCCAGAATGAGCATGGATTTGTCTGTACATGTGTGTGCATACACATGCACATATAACCATACACTTGTGCATGAACACAAATGTGTATAATGTCACCACAGTGAATGCAGTTGTTCTGTGGTATTCAAGAAGGCCTGGTTCCAAGATTACTTCCCTGAAGACACCAAACTTCACAGATGCTCGAGTCCTGTATATAAGATGGGGCAGACTGTGGTGATGTACAACTCCCAGATACTCAGAAAGCTGAGGCAGGAGGTTGGTGTAAGCCCAGGAGTTCAATGTCAGCCTGGGCAAAATGGCATGAGGCTGTCTTACAGACTGACAGGTGGGATATTCAGCAGGTGGTTGTCTACCCTTGGAACTGGTCAGCGCCTTGTGTCAGTACTGAGGTGGGGTAAGGTTGGCTCTTCTGGAAGGAGTTTCATCCTTAGGGAAAACCAAAACTCTAGCACCCCGTGCCTGCACCAGGCATCCAGACAGCTCCATTGACAGTGGACTCTGAGCTAGCTCACGAGTGCTTTCCCACAGACGAATGAGCAAAAATAGCCCAAAGCCTGCACTTTCCACTTCGTCCATTATTCCCATTTTGTTACCCAAATCCAAGTCACAGATAGGTAAAAGGACAGCCTTGGTGCTGAGGTCCAGGGTCACTGTTATATGTGACATGCACCCCCACCGTCCCACTCCCACACACCCTCTACCCACCACCAACCCCTCAATCCCCCACTCTGAGGATGCAATCTCCAAATTTAGACCCCAGCTCCTGGTGCTATTTAATGAGATTGTGGGCCTTTGAGGGGCGCCTGGAAGGGGGCATATGCCTTTGGTGTCTTCTTCCTGGTCCTCACGTTGATGGAGGAGCTTCCACAGACGGTTCCCATACTGTTACTGTTTTATGTGCTTAGGCATTTTTGTTTGCATGTATAGCTATCTGGGAACACTTGACTGTAATGAAGGTAGTGCCACAGAGGCCTTCCCACCATGATGTATTGAAGTTCCTGAATCTGTGAGCCAAGGTGAGCCTGTCTTCCCTCTGGGTGTCTCTGTTGGTTATTTGGTTGGTCACGGTGTTAAGTGAAGTCAGTAACATGGAACCCAGGTGCTGAAAGGGAAACTGTAGTGCAGGCTCTGTGTGGAACGGGGAGGCTGGTTTTAGGTCTTTGCTGCTGCATCATGGGAATGCAGTGTCTTACCTTTCTGCTCAGTGATAACTTAGGTAGAGCCATGCTCATTGGAGCATTAGAAATGACTGCGGTGTGAAATGAGAATTTTGGTTTCTTTAAAAAAAAAAAACAGTTATGTTATGTGAATGTGTTTTTGCTTTAATCCCAGGTTCCCAGGTGTGGGATAGGGGGCTGCTTCACAGCAGGTGACTAATAATTTCTCCCATGAACTAGGAGAGGTGTGATTTTTGCCCAGCAAAAAGTTTTAAGTTTGGAATTTTGGGAACTTTTGAGAGGGTGTAAATTCGAGAACCCCAAGAAGGGCCGAGGGTGCACCCTCAGAGCAGGCTGCTGCTGGTTCCTGCTGCTGTGGTTTGTCAAGTGGTTTGAGCAAAGAGATGAGAAGAAATTGGAGATGTTCTGATGAAGAAGACTGGGTTTTCCCCAGGAACCTGACACCCCTAAGCAGTAGGAGATAGTCTAAAGAGTTCTGTGTTCCCTTTCTCCTCTAACCGTCTGTCTATCCTACCTACTGTTGGAGGTTTAGAAGGGACAAGGACTGTATTAGTCAGGGTTCTCCACAGAACTTATGGAATGTCTATATGCATTAAGGGAATTCATTTGAATGACTTACAGTTTGTAGTCCAACTAACCCAACAACGGGCAGCTGTGAATGGGCAGTCCAAGAATCTAGTAGTTGGCCCGGCGGTGGTGGCGCACGCCTTTAATCCCAGCACTTGGGAGGCAGAGGCAGGCGGATTTCTGAGTTCGAGGCTAGCCTGGTCTACAGAGTGAGTTCCAGGACAGCCAGGGCTATACAGAGAAACCCTGTCTCGAAAAAACCAAAAAAAAAAAAAAAAAAAAAGAATCTAGTAGTTGCTCAGTCCCATGAGGCTAGGTATTTCAGCTGATCTTCTGTGTAAGTTGGAATCCTGAAGAAGTAGGTTCCAACAGATGTGCTGGCAAGTAAGTGCAAGCAGGTGAAGAAGAACAAACATTTCCTTTTTCCGCTCTTTATGTAGGCCTCCAGGAGAAGGTATAAAGGTGTGTACTATCACGCTTGGATTTGGAACTTGCTCTGTCCCAGGCTGGCTTTGAACTCAGAGATCTGCTTGCCTCTGTCTCCTAGAATTAAAGGCGTGTACTACCTCGCCTGGGCCTAAGCTTTTCATGGCCACTATGCCTCAAGATCTAGATCACAGTTGTAGCCTCCATTTCTAGATTATAGTTCATCCCAGATATAGTCAAGTTGACAACCCGGAATAGCCATCACAAGGGTGGGATAAGGGTTGGAAGGGTGGTAGATATAAGAATGCAATAAAGAGCAAAAAGTGGGCCAACAGTATTTCCCTACCATTGTTGTCTGCTCATCAGATATGCTCGGCCTTTCTTCTACAAGGGAGGCCATTTTGAGTGCTGGAGACATGAGTGAGCAAGACAGGCCTTGAGCAAGTGGACAGACAGACTGGGTGGCAATAAGAACTATCTGGTGTGGGCTGGGAAGGGGTGCTCAAGTGGCAGCGGATGTTGAGGAGAGCGTCTAGGTCTAAACTAGCTAGACTGATCCTGCATCAAGAATAGGCTTTCCCGAATTGAGAGGCAAGAAGGAGCCGCGAAAGCTGAACCGGAGCCTGGACTGTCTGCCCACCTTCTAGACCTGGAGGAGGGTTCAGAAAAGCAAACTGGAAAGTGTGACCCCTCAAAGAGTTGTCCATCCTCCACGTCCACTCTATGTCGTCGTGTCTTCTTTTCTGGTCTTAATGAGGCTCGAGAGGCTGCAGCAAGGTAAGACACAAGCCAGTAACTCAGAGCTATGGCAGTACAGGTCTGCCGTCCGAGCACTCAGGCTGAGGCAGGAGGATCAAGCCAGTATGTGTCACATAATGAGACCCTTTCTGAAAAGGAGCGAGGGAGGGACAGAGGGAAGAGAGAAAGGAGAAAAAGGAGGAAGGAAAACCCCGACCAGTCCAAGAGCTGCGTCTCACAGTGGCCTGTAAGCTGAGCCTTCCCCACAGCGACTCCATCTTCAATTTGACCACGCCTCTTGTGAAGCCACCAGTGGGCTATCAGGAAGCATCACCTGCTGAAACAGCGGGATTTCCAGGCACTCCACACACCAGCTGTGCCAGGTCCTCGTTTCCAACATCTTGAGAGTGATATCCATTCGTCTCCATGATACAGACATGGCCGCATCATCCTTCTGATGTTTGGACCCAGATCCTAAGAGACACTGTTCACTCTCTTCTGTTGATCTAACATTAATCCCATCAGCTCTAAGAGGCACATCTGGCCGCTAGGCTGCACATCCAAGGTCACTAGGTTGTCAGCACTAGCTCTTATCTGTGCTGCTTAGGGTCTTCCTATGTGGTCCCTTGCCTTATCTTTACGGCTTCCCCCTCTGGTCCTTCCCCACACAGCTGCAGAACATTCCTTTAAAAAGGCAACTTGAGACTCTCTCCTGTAAGAGATACAATTTAATAGCTTTAAATGAAAATGTCCAGTTAGGTGTGGTGGTGCACACCTGCAATTCTTATACAAAGGAGCCCAAAAAAGGAGAATTACTGTGAGTTCAAGAGCCTGGGCTACACAGCAAGTGCCAGGCCAGGCAGGGATACACTAGCAGAGCCTATCTCAACAATAACAACAAAGAACAACAAAGTAAAAGGTGGGTAGGGTATGTATGTACCTATTTGACCTAATAGATTGACATCTGCCGATTATTTCATGGTGGACTTTCACACATGCTCAAACAAATATGTCTGTCATGGTATGTTTGGTTTGTTCCTTTGCAATTTTGTGACACTAAAAGATTACAAGCAGCCTATGTCCATCAGGAAAGTATCTGCTTCCATGAACACTATGGCATGGAACATTACAGTGTATCCTTTTATTCTCTCACTATTTCCCAGAATCCTCTCTTCCTGCCAGTGCCCCACCTCCTATTTCCTGCCTCAGCTCATTGGCCGTCAGCTTTTTTATTGACAGGTGATGCTTACAAGAGATTCTCTCTACAGCGTGTCATTGCCCGTGGACTTTGAGGTCTCAGATGCTCAAGCCACACCCAGTGCGACAGTTCACTTCCTGTTGCCTGTGGATCCAGATGTAGAACTCTCAGCTACCTCTCCAGCACCATGTCTGCCTGCGTACGGTCATGCTTCCTGCCATGATGATAATGGACTGAACCTCTGAACTGTAAGCCAGCCCCAATTAAATGTTTTTCTTTATAAGAGTTACTGTGATCAGGGTGTCTCCTCACAGCAATGGAAACCCTAAGTAAGACAGTCCCTTATGTCAGGGAAGACAGTAACTTGGGGTTCAGTGTATGGCTGCAGGATACTGCGGCTTGCTTATATCACAGCAGGAAGCAGTAAAGGGTCTGGGTTATCGTTGTTAAAGGTCAACCCTAGTGGCATGTCATTACAAACCATGATCCCATCTTGAAAGTTCCACAACACCCAACACGGTACTCCTCACTGAGGACCAAGTACACAGCAATCCTCACTGAGCACCAAGTACACAGCACTCCTCACTGAGGACCAAGTACACAGCACTCCTCACTGAGGACCAAGTACACAGCACTCCTCACTGAGGACCAAGTACTCAAACACATGAGCCCAGAAGGAACAGTTCTTAGAGGATGTGAGGTAGGAGCTAGAAGCTGTCTGGGGACATTCACAGCATAGGGACAGAAAGCCCTGAGTGAGCCATGGTCTGTCCAAAGCACCCAGGGAGGACAGAGTGGTCATGAGGAGCCTGAATAAGGGCCGGGATATGAGAATGAGGTCCAGGCAGTCAGCAGGACCCAGGTCCCGTGGACCCCTAAGCCTTGTCAGAATGATATAGAATGGTGCCCAGGGAGTGAGGAGGAAGCAGAGATGGATTCAGTTTGGTGAGTGGACGAGGATTGTGGGAAGGGACACTGAGTGTCTCCCTGCAGGAACACTCACCTTCCCCTGCAGATTCGTTGCTACTCTGAAGAAAGCTTTGAGCTGGAGACATAGATCTGATATGGCACACTTGTCTATTAAGGAGGAGCTCTGAGTACACTCCTCAAACACTGCAGAAACAAAGAAAAAAAAAAAAGGTAAATATCCCAAGGGTAGGGCTGGAGAGATGGCTCAGCCATAAAGAGCACAGACTGCTCTTCCAGAGGATCTGAGTCCAGTTCCCAGCACCTACGGGACAGCTCACAGACACTTGTGACTCCAGTACCAGGGATCTGATGTCTTCTGGCCTCCAAGGGCTCCATCCATGCATCCGGTTCACATATATATATATATATAATATATAATATATATATATATATATATATATATGCAGGCACACATTCATATGCATAAAAGTTTTTTAATCTTTTTTTTTTTATTTCTGTAGAAGTGATACGGTATGGTTCTACCTCCCAGTCCATACTCTCCAAAATAAGATCAAATTATATTTACAAATACCTTGGTCATAGAGCTAGACTCTTCTCTGACTAGATCATAACTTAAAATAACCCATGTATTCTAATTTACATTCTGCCTTGTGGCTGGTTACCTGTGCTCAGGTACTGTCTGTCTGTCTCTTCACATCTTCTCAGGCGAATCTGCTGTGCCTCGCACTATCCCAGAATCCTTTTGTCCTAATGGATGTGCCACCTCCTATTTCTTGCCTAAGCCATAGGCCATCAGATTTATTATTGACAGGTGCCACATTCATACAGACATAGATATTTTCTCTACAGTTTGTTTGTTTGTTTGTTTTTGTTTTTTGAGACAAGGTTTACTATGTAGCTCTGACTGTCCTGGAACTCACTCTGTAGACTAGGCTGGCCTCAAATACAGAGATCCACCTACCTCTGTTTCCCAAGTGCTGGGATTAAAGGCATGTGCCACTGTTGCCCAGAACATTTTTTTTTTTTAAGGAAAAAATTTCTGAGGATATATTTATGCATGTATAAGATATACCCTAACCCCTGCAAGGAGCTAGAGAGATGAGATGACTCAAAAATTAAGAATACAGACCTAAGTTCAGTTTCTAGAATCCACAATTAATTAATTTCCTGTTAATCTAGCTCCGGGGTAACAAAACATGCTCTCTTGGCCTCCAAGGACACCTACATCCATGTACACACACACACACACACACACACACACACACAAAAGTAGCTTTTTTTTTTCCAAAAGTTAATCTAAACACACCACTCACTGAAGTTAAAGGCAAGCAGAAATACCCACAGTTAATACCTTAGTCAGGGTTTCTATTGCCGTGATAAACACCATGACCAAAAGCAACTTGGGGAAGAAGGGTTAGTTTGCTTTGTACTTCCATGTCACAGGTCATCTCTGAAGGAAGTCGGGACAGGAACTCAAGGCAGGAACCTGGAGGCAGGAACTGAAGGACGGAGGCTATGGAGGGTGCTGCTTACTGGCTTGGTCAGTCAGCTTTCTGATAACACCCTGAGACATGGACCTACAGTAGGCTGGGCCTCTCCTGTCAGTCGTTAATCATTAGAATGTCCTCACAGAGTTGCCAACAGGCCCACGAAGGCATTTTCTCAATTGAGATTCCTCTTCCCGCATGCTGATAAAAACCAACCTGTTGTAGAAAATATTTAATCTCAATCCAGGGTTTCTACTCTACCTTTGACCATTTAGTTTCTGGATAAAACACACACACAACTTTTATATTTATAATGAGCCTTAAACAGCACTAGAGCTGGGCAGCTGCCTACCCTCTATGCAATTAGACTCTACTCTCCTATTGTAACCTGAGTTATTGCTTATGTGTTTACTATGTTTCATCTGAGTTGCTCTTAACTCCAATTGGCCATGTTTTCATGACTCCTAACCCATGGTGTCTTTCTCCTCTCTCCTTTCTTTCTCTCCTGGTTCGGGAACCCTAAACCCCCACCTATGTCTCTTCTGCCCAGCTATTGGCTGTCGGCATCTTTATTCACCAATCAGAAATAACTTGAGGTCAAGGTCACATAATGTCACTTGAGTCTAGGTGCAGACTGTCTGATCTCTGGGGCAACCAGGTCTTGGGTGCCTGCGCTTGGTATTCCAATACATAGCAACAGACCAAACCTCAACACCCACCAGGAGAGCTAGTGCTATCAGTTCACATAGGGTAAAAACCTAAAACCTGACAGCTCCAACCAATTAGAAAGTGTCTCTTACCCTCAATGGCCAATCAAAGCTACAAGCAATAGCCAAAAATAGGGTATTTTGGCTATTTGTTCAGTGTGGCTACACTGGGAAGAGGAATATAGAAGTCCGGTGATGTCCAAGTCCATTTTCTTGGGAGTCCTGCGTGAAATTTAGGTTTAAATAAAGGGACAAAGGTCTGCATAACTAAGCAGCCTTGGTTCAGAGTGTAATCCCACCCATCACTGATCCCATCACTGATCCCATCACTGTCTGGCTCCACCTCCCCTACAAAGTTCTCTGACAAACAGAACTGTGTGACATCCTTTCAGAGGACACAAGCTTTCCCTCCAGCAGCAGCAGACTTCATTCAACCTTTTCCTAGCATGACACACCTACAAAAATTCCAAACACCCCCACTCCTCATTCCCCTACCCTACCCCCTATATCCACAACCTCCATCCCCACCCCCATATTCCCACCCCACCTCAGTCCCTCCACCCTCCATTCCTATTTCCCCAAACCAAACCTTGAAACTCTTTTCAGGCCCGAATCCCCTGCCTTCCCCCGTAAAACTCCCTTTATACCAGATCTGTTGCATGCTTAATTTCTCAGGGGCACATCTGGCATACCACCGTGGTAACCCTCCCCAGAATGTATTTCATAACTAATAATTAACTTGTTACACGTTTATTTTCTGTTCCTGTAAAACTCTGCCTATTTATCTGCCAAATCCTCACATCTGGAAAGCCCCTTACCCCTGAGCTCTAAAAACCTTGTTTCTCTAACATCCGGGGCTCTCTTTCTAAGATCCTGACTTGGGGTGAGACTAGCCCCCCCAGCTGCACCTCTAAAATAAAGCTTGCTTGAACTAAGACTCTGGACTTGGTCTTTCTCCTTGAAATTTTCAGGCTTAATACTGCCATGGCCAGCCAGCCACACACACGCATTGTCCAGCCACCCCCCCCTCACCCATGTTGTCTGCTGAATAAACTGGGTCCAATGTACATATGGAAGAAAGAGGGCTTAGCCACCAGCCTCATGCAGCTGGATGGCATGGGTGAGTAGCTTGTAAGAGCTGCCCATGATACAATGTAGCAGCGTCTCTGCGCTGTTTTAAAGTCCTGTTCCGATGGCTAATGGATGGATAACTCTGGGAAGTGCAGACCTTCTTAGCTTATCATAGCAGGCAGGCCTACAGTGCTGACTCTTAATTGCAGCCACTGAAGCAAAGTTTGACTCATTTAGGGCCTTTAATATAAGAATATTGAGTGCTTGGAGCTGTCCAAGGAAATAGAGGAAGCTGAGTAGCCAGGGCAGAGAGAACCTTCTCACCAGCATAGTCCAGTGAAGACCTCCATATACACCTGAATTTGAACGTGAAGCTGCAGGGTCACGTGTCACATAGTTTTCTTGCCTTTCCTTTCTTGTACCGTGAGCTTCGAATGCAGACTTTGACTCTGCAGTTCGATAAAAACCAGGATCCTGGAGAAAAGGGTCCGAATCCTTAGCATCTCTGATGGGAGACGGGCTCTGTTTGCTGCTCAGATCCATGCCCTATTGTTCCCTACACATGAGATGCAGGTACTAGACTGCATCAAAAGTTGGAGGAGTGGCATGTCCATCCAGAAACCTTTAGACACATCAGAACTGCTGTGCTTTGAATGTGGAATGTCTTCAGACCTTGTGTGTTTATTATGCGTATGGGTGTTTTGCCTACATGTATGTTGTCCCGTGTTGCATGTAGTGTCCATGGTAGCCAGAAAATAAACTGGAGTTACAGAAGGTTGTGAGACACCACGTGGTTGCTGGGAACTGAACCTGGTTCTTGGCAACAGCAACCAGTGTTCTTGATAACTGAGCCGTCTCTCCATCCCCCACTTCCCTTTTCTTCTAATGCTCAGTTTGTAGGGGAAAAAAAGAAAGTGATTAACTGCTAAAAGGGGGTTACCAAACCACACAGTTATTAAATGTCTTAACGGGAAATAAGGGAGGAACTGCGTTGCTTGCAATATATTAATAGTTCTACGATTTTACTTGGTTTGGGAACTTTCAGGAGTTGGAAACAGACTATGGATTTAAAACCAACCTGGGTCTTCTAGTTTGTCTCAGTCAGACATCACTCTGCAAAAGCAATGGCGAGAGGCCTGGCTCAGATGCCCTGAGGCCTGCTATTAGGGAGCTGATGTGAGCAGTAGCTCTGGTCCAGCCAGCCAGGAGCTCCACTAGATACTAATGGAGATGCTGCATGCCCGAGAGGCAAATACAGCAGAACTCTATTCTTCTAGAGAAATTGCTCTTGAAAATCTCCTCCCTTCTTTCCAATAAATGTTTTTTATACCATGGAATTTCTGTTTGTTTTTGTGGGGAAAGAAATTTAACTCAGGATTTATACATCTAGGCAAACTCAACCACTGAGTCACACTCCCCAGCCCTCACTGGGGGAGTCAAGGCAGGGGCTCTACCACTGAGCCACGCCCCCAGCCCCTCACTGGGGGATTCTAGGCAGGGGCTCTACCACTGAGCCACGCCCCCAGCCCCTCACTGGGGGATTCTAGGCAGGGGTTCTACCACTGAGACACGCCCCCAGCCCCTCACTGGCGGATTCTAGGCAGGGGCTCTACTCTCCAGCCCCTCCACTGGGGATTCTAGGCAAGGGCTCTACCACAGAGCCACGCTCCCAGCCCCTCACTGGGGGAATTGACTGGGAAGGAGGTGCTGTCATGCTTAGTGACCGTAACCATTATTCCAGATAACCTCCCAAACACCTTTGTTTTCAAGCAACTTGCGCCTCCCCTCCCCCCCCCCCCCCCCCCCCCCCCCCCCCGCCTCACTGTCTAGTCTAAACTCGGTCAGTGTTCTGTTTTCTTTCTGTTGCTATGATAAACACTCTGACCAGAAGCATCTTAAGGAGGAAAAGTTAATTTTTATTATCACAGTCCGTCACTGAGGCCAATCAGAACAGTGAAGGAAGGTTGGCTCACTCACAGACTCAGCCACCTGCTTAAGAAGACAGCCCTGGGACATCATTGGGCCTGAAGCCTCTAGTCTCTGTGAGCACTGTACCTATGCACACAACCCTCTTCCCCATAAAAAATAAATAAATAAATAAATCTTCGAAAAAAAAAAAAAACTGCTTAAAACTCTGATGAAAAAAAAATCCAAGCGTGTGGTTCACACCTGTTATCCCAGCGTTTAAGATGTAGGGGAGGAGGATCAGAATTCCAGGCAATCTTTGCCTGCGTAGGGAGCTCAAGGGCAGCCTGGGTTACATAACACTGCTGATGTATGTTTAACATACCAAAGCAGACCTGGCCTCTTGGTTTCCCCAGCATCCCTCAGTCCCTACCTGTTACAGGGTACAGCTGGCACACCCTGCCCTCTACCCTCAACTGTCTAGTTCAGGGTCTGGGCTTCCCTCCCCCAGAAGCTCTTTTCTATATAATCTAAACATTTTGGTCTCTCCAGCCTTTTCTCTCTCCTTATGTGCACAGGCGCTTTCTCTTCCCCCTCTCCTCTGCCTCCCTCCCGATGGTGACTTCCCTGGCCTTGGGATCAGTGAATCCACCTGAGGGCTGCTCCCCCTATAAACCTGCCTTTATCTACTCCAATCTGGCTGGAGTTGGCTCATTTCATCAGTGGAGAATAATTTATTAGAGACCCTGTCTAAAATAAATACATAAATATCCCAGGTATGGTGCTACATGCCTTTGATCTCATTACTGGTGAGGCAGAGGTTGGCGTGATGTGTTTATAAAAAGATAAAGAGTATGTTCTGTGGGTGTGTGGAGAGGTATGGGGAAGGGAATGTCTCATGGGGCCCGCTGAGACATTCCCTTCTCCCTGAGGGACCAGTCACACACCGGTATAGTATAGAGTTTATTCAGGTCATGGGGAGGGGAGCCAGGAGGGTAGTAGAGGCAGAGAGAGAGAGAGAGAGAAGAGAGAGAGAGAGAGAGAGAGAAGAGAGGAGTAGAGGCCAGCCATGACCATGTGGAGGGAGGGGAAGGGAAGGGGGAGGGGACAGAGGGACTTTAGAGGCAAGAGCAAGAGACCAAGAGAGAGAGGAGGGGGCAAACAGCCCCTTTTTATAGTGGGCAGGCCTTACTTGGCTGTTGCCAGGTAAGTGTGGAGGTGGAGTTTAGACAGAATACTAATATGGCACATCTCTGATTTCAAGGCCAGCCTGTGCTACATAGTGAGACCACGTGTAAAGAAAGAGAAAGAGAGATAGAGAGAAAGGATATAATGCCGGCGGTGGTGGCGCACGCCTTTAATCCCACACTTGGGAGGCAGAGCAGGCGGATTTCTGAGTTCGAGCCAGCCTGTCTACAGATGAGTTCCAGGACAGCCCGGCTACACAGAGAAACCCGTCTCGAAAAAAACAAAAAAAAACAAAAAAAAAAAGGATATATATGGAGGGAGAGAGAGAGAAAGTGAGAAGAAACGTTAGACCTGAGGGAAAAACTATTTCCATGATTAAAACAAGCTGTACTTAGAACTGACCATCTGGCTGCCTCTTCCCAAGTCGGAATTTCAGAGGGCACCCCCTCACTGACTCTTAAGGTCTCTTTTGTGGGGAAGGGTTAGGAATGATAGAAAAACAGCTACTGAGATAATTGGACAGAAGGGGGGGGGGGAACCCAGGGCTCAAGGTTGCCTGTGGGGTGGGTAAGTATGGGAAATGCATCACGTGGGAAGGGAGGCATCAAGGTATCTCAGAAGACACATTTTCATAAGACAAAAGGTTCGTGGGGTCACAAGTTTAGCATAGGTTGAGAAACATGGTTTGCAGGCTACTTAGGCTTAGGAAACAGACTCATTCTTGTAATGTGTGGAAACTTAGTAACCACGTAGGACAATGTGGCTCCTGGTTTGGTTTCACAAAAGCCAAAAGCAACTCAGGGAACAACAACAAACTCCAGAGTTTTCTGATGTATTTCGGAAAGAAGAGAGGTCTCTTGACTGAACGCCAGTGTTTCAGAAAAACTGTCAGCCCAACCAGGGGATCTGGAGCAGACTGAAAGATCTCAGTCTTTCACCAAACTCTCGCAAGTCAAATAAGGAAAAGCAATTACAGGAGGAAATGCAAATGACGCCCATAATTATGCAAATAATTCCTCCCAGGACTTATTATTGCTGCAAATCAGACCCAGGCCTGAGTGAAAGCTGGTAGCTCTCCACCACCCAGCTGGAACCCAGATCTCCACCTTTCTCAGGGAGATTAGAATTAGACTAATGAACAGTAATGGATTTATGGGTCTGCTTGTCTGGGCTATTATGCCTGCCTATATCCCTGGCGTTTCCATGAGGATATTGTAGAATAAGATTTACACTGGCCAGTGGTGTGTTGCAGTGTGGGTGAGCTTCATCCAGTCAGTTAAAGGCCTAGGGGACAAAAGGCTGACCTCCTGCATCAAGGACTTCACCTGCAGAAGGCATTGTGTTGTCACCCATAACTCCAGCTCTTTCCTGTTTCCCCCAGTCATCTTTGCACGCATACCGTGAGCTTTCGTCCTGTTTTCTCTAGAGAATCCTAACGCCCACAATTACTAAATTTTAAGCATCAGGTTTAAAAGCTGCTTACTATACAATATTTTCTCTTGTCGGCAGAGTTGCAGGGGCTTCTCGAACTGTTGGGGGGGTGGGGAGAGAGGAGCTGATTCTGCCGCAGAAAGATCAGTATTTCAAATTCATGCAGTAATTCTAGTTGGAGAGTATGGGGTCTCAAACCTGGGACAAGTGACTGAGATGCCTGGTTAACATAGCAAAGCCGACCAGGCTGCCAGCTTCTCCCAGCATCCCTCAGTCCCTACCTATTATAGGGTGTGGCTGACATACCCTGGCCCCACCTAAACTTCTCCAGTCGAGGGGCTGGCCTATCCTTCCCTTTTCTCATATAATCCTGCCATTTTGGTTATCTGCCCTTTTGGGGCTACTCTTTTCCCTCCTGGTCTTTTGGCTCCACTCCTTTCTCCCATTCTCCACACCTGGGTCAGGATCATGTTCACTCTGGACTGTCCCACGTATCTGCCTCTGGCTATGCTCTCCCTCATATCCACAATAAACTCTCTCCACCATACCTAGGAGCAGTCATGTTTTCCCATTTTTACCTCTTTATTTTTTCATTCAGAGAGGTGGCTCAGAGATTAAGAGGATCTTAGATTGTCCTCTTATCTCTATGTGTACACACACACACACACACACACAGAGAGAGAGAGGAGAGAGAGAGGGAGAGATACACATGCAAGCATGTGCATTACATCGTGAGACTGTGTCTCAAAACAATAAAAATCAGCGATGGTACCAAGGGACGCCCATGGCGGAAATGGTGATAAAGAAACCACAGCTGATATTAGCTGCTGTGAGCTTCCATGTTCAGTGAGAAGAGTCACAACACACAAATGAGTACACAGAAGTAAATCCCAGTCACAATACAAGGTGAAATCACATCAAAGAGAAGGGACATTTGAGGTTGGGCAAGGAGGGGCAGCACTGCCTCTCCACAGAGGTTCACTCAGGGGTGAGTCCACCAGGCATGTGGGGTGGAAGCGTTGTGGAGATTGTGTGCTTGTCATTTGCAGGAAATACAAATGCTGTGTGTCTTCTATCTTATCTGGAATAGAGATTTTTTTTTTTTTTTTTTTTTGAGACAGGGTTTCTCTGTGTAGCCTGGGCTATCCTAGAACTCACTCTGTAGACCAGGCTGGCCTCCAACTCAGAAATCCGCCTGCCTCTGCCTCCCAAGTGCTGGGATTAAAGGCCTGTGCCACCGCCCGGCTGGAGTCGAGATCTTAAAACGAATCGAGAGAAGTAAAAAGGAAAATGACTTGGGAGAGGGAAGGGATGCACAGGAGTGAGGAAGAGGGTGAGAGGGATGAGGAGGGAGTGAGGATGGCAAAGGACATTATATACAGGTGCAAGTGGTACACATACATAGTGCAGGAAAAACCTTACACATAAAATAATAGTTTTTACTAAAGAAAGAAAGAAAAAGGAAAGGAAAGGAAATCTGGTTTGTACCTATAATCCCACAGTCAGGGTGCTGAAGTAATCATTGTGAATTTGAGACTAGCCTGGCTACACAGAGAGATTCTGTCTCAACACACACAGAGGCTTGTGTCCTCCACAGCCATCTCTGTGATAAGGGACACAGTCCTCAGAGAAGCTCTGCAGGGTGAGCAGAGACTTTGACCTGAGACCAGAGACTGGTAAGAACACTTTTGAAAAGTCAGCAGGTCTCTTGCCCCACTTAACAATGGGGACACATTCTGAGAAACCTAGTTAGTGGATTCCACGGGCCTGTGGACACCACAGAGTGACTCACATAAGCCCCGGTGTCGGGGTCAGTCCCTCCATGTGGCTTTTTGAGGCTTATAAAGACACAACTAACTGCTTGACGCTGCAAGCCTACGTTTCTAGCAGCTGGAAGGCAAGGGCGGGACCTTGAAGAGTTTGGCACCAGCCCAGGCTACATAGCAAGATTCCGGTTCAGATAAGGGGCAAGTGCGATGTTTCCAGCAGGGTGAAGGTGCTTGCTGCAGGGCTTGGCATTAGTGTTCTGTCTAAACTCCACCTCCACACTTACCTGCAACAGCCAGGTAGCTCCGCCCCACAGTTACCTGGCAACAGCCAGGTAGGCCTGCCCATTAAAAACGGGCTGCTTGCCCCCTCCTCTCTCTCTTGTTTCTCCCCACTCTTTTGCCTCTAGCTTCCTCTATCCCCTCGAGCCTCCCCCTTCCCTTCCCCCTCTTTTCCACGTGGTCATGGCCAGCCTCTACCTCTCTCTCTTCTCTCTCTCTCCGTCCTCTCTCTCTCTCTCTCTCTCTCACTCTCTCTCTGCCTCTACTACCCTCCTGGCTCCCCTCCCCAGCCCTGAATAAACTCTATTCTATGCTATACCATCGTGTGGCGGTCCCTCAAGGGGAACAGATGCCTCGGCATGGGCCTGCTAAGACATCCCCTTCCATCATTGGTCCCCTTCCATCATTTCACTTGGTCCCCAGGGTTTTGACCCCCAGGGACCCCCATGGCCAGGGGAGAGCTCATTCCCAGCAGCCTGTGCCTTCAAAAACGCACGCACACACATGCCTACAAAATAAGGAAGATTCACGTCAATCATTGCAATAAAACAAACGCTCGGCATCTGCAAATGCACAGGGTGGGGTACAGAGCACACTGCATTGTAGGAAGTTTTGTTCCTGGGTGTGGTCTGCCGGAGGGAGCCTGTGACCCCAGCCCTTAGAAGACAAATGTAGGGAATCAGTCAGGAGTCGAAAGTAGTTCTCTGCTACATGCAGAGTTTAAAAATCAGCCTGCAAGATAACACAAGACTGAGATTCAAAAGTAAAACAAGACACAAGATTTTAACTTTAGTTTTTGTTTGTTTTTTGAGACAGGGTTTCTCTGTATAGCTCTGGCTGTCCTGGAACTCACTCTGTAGACCAGGCTGGCCTCAAATCAGAAATCCACCTGCCTCTGCCTCCCAAGTGCTGGGATTAAAGGCGTGTGCCGCCACTCCCAGCTCTTAACTTAGTTTTAAAAATATTTATCTACTTGTTTATTTTGGGGAGGTGGGGAGTCTCTGTGGGGATCAAAGGACAACTTAGGAGAGTTAGTTTTTTTCCTTCCATGTAGGTTCTGGAAACAAATTCAGATCTTCAGGCAAAAAGATACCAGATTCAACTTCTGACTTTCATGTGCTATGTGTGGACACCCCAAAACAAGTGCATACAAATACACCTCACTCCACACTCTCCCTTCACACACACACACACACACACACACCACACACACACACACTCAACCTTACTGAGGCAAGAACATTCATTCACTCTAAACTTAGGGGTCTGACTCAGGACTCGACATTCCAGCACTACCGAGTTATAGAATTTCTCCATCGCTCTGTAAGGTCCCAGGGCATCTCCTCTGTCTATATCTCCATTTTTGCTATTCCAAGCCCATGACAACCACTGATCTGCTTCCTGTCAAGGGTACCCCATAAAAGCGAAGGATGGTTGAAACAAGAAACATGGAGTCCTCCTTGGAGCTCAAGAGCAAACAGAGCAGGAAAAAGAGGCCACAGGGAGGAAGGTCCCTGGCAGGGCAGTGGGTGGGACAGCCTTGCTCTGGTTAACTTTCAAAAATAAGCTGCTATGTTTTGTGATGCAGAGGCATGACGTGCTGGGCCCAGGCTGGACGCCTGAGGTACCAGTCATTTGATGGGTCTAGTAAAAATGAAGTTTATTTTGGAGCATGAGAAGGGGGGTCTGAGAAGGGGGTAGAGGCAGAGAGAGAGAAAGAGAAGGATAGAGAGAGAAAGAAGGAAAGAGGCCAGGGAACATGTGGAAGAGAGAGGGGGACGGGCAGGGAGAGGGGGAGGGAGGGGAGAGGGGGACAGGCAAGAGTGCAAACAGTCCTTTTATAGCAGCGCTCCTAACCTGGCTGTTGCTAGGTAACTGTTGGGGGTGCCTAGAAGAAATGCTAACATTCCTCCATTTTGGTTTAATTAAAAGTGAGAAACTAGAAAGAGGTGATGGTGAAGCAGGAATTGGGTCATCATCATCTTTTAGCTCCTTCCTGCTGACTTGGGTGACTGTTTTGTGTTGGGAACCTAAGAAAATGGGGATGGGATGTTGGTCCAGCCTCAGGCATTATTGCTGTCCAGGGTCCTGTGGGACCATCTGCAGGTAGGAAAAGGGGCAGGCCCATAGAAGACTGGGAAATAGGTTGGAGCATCTGTAGGTTGCTTCTCTGGAGCTGTCCTGGATGTAATTTTGAGTAAACGTCTGGACTTAGCAAGATATTGAAACGCACATATATATGCTAGAGGCCAGAAAATAAATAAAGGTTTAGCGGCTTAGGAGAAAAAACTTTTCTTAGGTGTCATTTGAAACCCTAAGGTCTTGTAGTTGGGGAGGGAGTCCCAAAACAAGGGAACAGAGGAGGAAGCCCACCCTCTGGATATGGCAACAGGTAGAATATTAGCTATTTATTGGCAGTGTATATAGATGGAGTCTATTTGGTCCATGAGAAGTAATCTGAGCTGTATTCCTATAGCGTATACGTTTACAAAAGAGATACATTTGTTGACAGCAGGACAGTCTTTAAGGTGAACTTAGGGAAGACCCCAACCTTTCGTGGAGCAGAAGGGCCAAAAGTTTCCCTCTCTGTCTGAAACTGAATGATATTAATTTAGTAAAATGAGAAACTTTTTTTGTTTTTGTTTTTTGGGTTTTTTTTTTTTTTTTTTTTTTTTTTTTTTTTGGTTTTTTTCGAGACGGGTTTCCTGTGTAATCTTGGCGTCCGAATTCACCCGTAGACCGGCTGGCCCAAACTCAGAAATCCGCCTGCCTCTCCTCCCAAGTGCTGGGACTAAAGGCGTTGCGCCACCCCACCCGGAAACAAATAACTTTCCTTTATTTGTGTTTTAAATATAAATTTTAAAATGTTTCTCATTAAGGCGGGCATGCCTTTAATTTTGTCCTGTCCTTCAAGCTTTGCATCTTATGATTACCAATCTTAAAACACCTTTCTAGAACCCTCATTTAGATCTTCATAACTTAAGCCTTTTATCTTATTATTTACGGTGAGATATAGGGTTAATCAACTAGGAAGCACTCACTGCAAACTGAGAAGTACAGGTTACATCTGTGAAAGGCTACATGAAGGATCTTGTCTATCTTTTATCCTGAAGCCCCTGAGAAAGGCAAACCTGTCTGCCTTTGATAGAGAATCTGGTAGTCTTCACTAATTAACAAATTGACATAATGAGCTAATATGGTGGTAGATTACCTTGGGGTAAGACTAGTTATCTGTTTTCTAGCTGTCAAGCTCAGATAGTTTAGCTGGCAAGTAATCAGAAATCTGGGAATAAAAAATTACAGTCTAGATGTTATATATTAATTAAAGTGACAGCATCGTCTAAGTCCACACCCTAAACAGTTTTTCCAGTTGTCTCCATCACAACTTAGCAGAGGCAAGGTCTCCATCAGCCCAGAAGGGCAGAGGCCTTTCCTGTGGAGGAGGATCATGGAAAAATGACTCACCTTGTCTCGGGCAACACGAGACATTTAATTCTCCAGGTGTTCTCTGTTTGTCTACCGTCTAGGCTGGGAGCCCGGCAGTGGGCAATGGAGTAGTTTTTCTCAGTGGTTATCGTACCACAATCCAGTTAGAGCCCTTTGTCGCTGTGCCCATATCTTCTTGCAGACCTTTGCGGGTCACTGTTAGGATTTGGGAGTCTCTGTCTGTCACAGTAAGTTTAAACAGTTAACATTATATTTAGCAGATCCCTGTCAAGATTGAGAGTTAGTATCTAGTAGTATATCTGAGTTAGACAGCTTATGTCTGTTTTTAATTATTTTTTCTAGATTGTATTAGCAAACAAGAAGTTACATTGTAACTTAATAACAGTGGCAAAAATAAGGCTAACAATCTTCAAGGTGAGATCTTTGGCCTTTTTTTCTCCTAACAGTCTATAGATCGTGGACCATATGCACCTTTTATTTCAGAAACAAACTCATGGATTCTCCTTTGTGCACTTTTTTTGTTGTTGTTGTTTTTTTTTTTTTTTTTTTTTTTTTGGTTTTTCGAGACAGGGTTTCTCTGTGTAGTCCTGGCTGTCCTGGAACTCACTCTGTAGACCAGGCTGGCCTTGAACTCAGAAATCTGCCTGCCTCTGCCTCCCAAGTGCTGGGGTTAAAGGTTGAATGCACTTTTTAAATTTTTACTTGGCTTAGGAAAGTTTCTAGAATATCTATGGCCCTCTAAAACAAAGGCATAGAGCTAGGGAGATGGCTCAGTGGTTAGGACTACATGCTGCTTTTCTTTTTTCCCCATTCTCCCCCCCAGAGACCCCTATTCCATCCCCCTTCCTCCTGCTTCTATGAGGGTGTGCCCCCCAATCCACTCCTACCTACCCACTCACTCCCACCTCTCTGCCCTCGAATTTCCCCACACTGGGGCATCCAGCCTTCATGGACCAAGGATCTCCTCTCCCACCGATGCCAGACAAGGCCATCCTCTCCTACATATACAGCTGGAGCCATGGGTCCCTCCCTATGTGCTCCCAGCTGATGGTTTAGACTCTGGAAGCTCTGGTTGGTTGGTATTGTGGCTCTTCGCAAACCTCTTCAGCTCCTTCAGTCTTCTTTCTACTTTCTCCTTTGGGAACCCCATGATCAGTTCAATGGTTAGCTTTGAGCATTTGCCTCTGTATATGTCAGGCTCTGGCAGAGCCTCTCAGGAGAAAGCTATATCAGGCTCCCAGGTGGGGCAGTCTTCAGGTGGCCCCTCCTTCAGTCTCTGCTCCACACTTTGTCTCCATATTTGCTCCTGTGAGTATTTTGTTACTCCTTCTAAGAAGGACGGAAGCACCCACACTTTGGTCTTCCTTCTTCATGAGCTTCATGTGGTCTGTGAGTTGTATCTTGGGTATTGCCAGCTTTTGGGCTAATATCCACTTATCAGTGAGTGCATACCATGTATGTTCTTCTGTGATTGGGTTACAATCTTCAGCTTTTTTAATGTTGTAAATTTTTAAAATAAATATTAAAATTACATTTATCAAGGCAGGATAGAAACTACATGAAAACCTTATCTTAATTGAAAAATGTCTTTAGAGACCTTTTCTTAAAGTCAGGTTGTTCTCAAGTAAGACAGTGGTGAAGCAGTGACTGCCCATAATAAAGATGGTGGACAGTCATGTGACTGCCTTCCATTAAGATGGTACTGAAACTATAGTCAGTCATGTGATTGCCCTTAACTAAGATGGTGCTGAAACTGTAGCTCCGCCTCTCTTCCTCTACCCTTGCCAAAGGTGGTAGAAGTCACATGTTACATCCTAGACTGGAATGGTATTTATTTACAGAAGTGTGGCTATGTATCAGCAAAGAAACAAATAGATATACAAAGAGACAAATAGACATGATTTTGCTGGCAGGCAGGGCATTCTATGTATGTGAGGAGATCTCTCTCTGCCACCGCAGGAGCCTCTGCTGTCACGCCATACCAGTCAGAGCAGAGAGGAAGGTATGAAGCCAGCACACAGCAATGGTTTGTCTGCTTGTGTTTGTAGGACTTTTTGGGTCTCGGTTTGAACTTTAAATTGAAAGAACCCCACTGTCCCAGGACACATCCTGGGAGGAGCACATTCCTTAGTCAGAGGACACTTGCTAGATTAACATTCAGAGGAAGAAGGGAGAGGCTGATTAACATTCCTCAGACCACAGGGAGGGAACCCACCTTCTGGTGAGGGGCCCAGAACAGGTAGACACATTCCAGGAGAGGGGCCCAGGATGGGAGGGCGGTCAGGACCTGGGCAAACTTTTATGGCACTCATTGTCATAAAAGAAATGTGGGAATCTTAGTCACCTAGAGACGGACCTGGGAAGGTCAACCTTTGTGGTCCTTTGTAGTTGCCCTCATGAACTCTGTATAAGAACTGCTCCCAGCTTTTGTTCAGGGCTCTCTTGCCTGCATGGAGAGAGTCCCAGTGCACTGGTATCATTAAACCTCATGTTATTGCAGCAAGTCCCGTCCGTGTGTGTTTCTGTGGGAGCGCGTCCCCTGGTTTTGGATCTTAGAGTTCAACAGTGTGCCTGAGGGATCTAGAAACCACCCAACCCTTTCCCCACCAGAGCTGCCTTAGAGCTGTTTCAGATCAGAATAGAAAGAAATCAGAGATAACAATTTCCCAGGAAGTAGAAGTTTAAGAGTGCCTGCTGAGCCGGGCGGTGGTGGGCCTTTGATCCCAGCAATTGGGAGGCAGAGGCAGGCGGATTTCTGAGTTCAAGGCCAGCCTGGTCTACAGAGTGAGTTCCAGGACAGCCAGGACTACACAGAGAAACCCTGTCTCGAAAAACCAAAAAAAAAAAAAAAGAGAGAGAGAGAGAGAGAGAAGGTAGACTAGCTGGATCAAGGATAGGACCTGAGTTGGGGATCGGGAGGAATAAAGAGATTTGGGGTGAAGGTAGGGGAAAGCTTGTACATAGAAGATCTTCCACTTTCTGGATCACTGACAAGAGTTGTAAAGTTTCTTTAAAAAGTGCTGTTAAGTGGCCATTTAGAGTTACTATCTAGTGGGTATTGGGGCGGGATTTAGTGTGTGACTTTGGAAGCCTTTAAGTCCAGAAGGCTTCCCAGTAGGGAGTCTGGAGGTGATGGTGAAGAGAAGATACCCAATGAGTGAGAATAAAAGTTATTATTTTTATTGATAGGTGACCCAAGGATAGACTAATAACAGAACCTGCAGCACAGGTTAGATTACGAGGTCATTATGTGGCAACTAGGGGCTGGGCGCGCTGGCCCCCCAAGAGAGACCAGATCACACAGTACTTGGGACATTTTGAGAAAAAAAAAAAAAAATGGAGGAGCCCTGTCTCAAGAAGAGAGAAATCTCACCCAAGGGAAGAGGTCCTAAGGTGATCAATGAGAAGGGCCAGCCATGAAGACCGTGAATCCCTCCATCCCCAAGGACACCAGAGGGTGACTGGTCAATGGCTCTCCCTCAGGACTAGGGGCTGTTTACACTGACCAGTGGGGTAGATTACCAAATCACTGATGTTTTGATGGAGAGATTTAGCAATCTGATGGCTGGAAAGTCTGCCCAGCAGCAAGACCATGAGCCTTCAATTTTATGAATCTGGGTCTTGGGACCATTGATGTGTTTTGTGAAACACGGTATGATGCTGCAGGAGGGGGTGCCTTGTCGGATGCTGAGGCAAACCCCTGAGTACCAGACATACAACAGGTATACTATAAAATGGCGCTTATTTGGGGACATGAGAAGCGGGGTTAAGAAGGGAGTGGAGGCAGAGAAAAGAGGTGACAGAGAAGCAGAGAGAGAGGGGAGAGAGAAGGGAAAAAGCTGGCCAGGAACACAGGGAGAGAGAGGGGAGGGGGACAGAAAAGGAAGGAGAGAGAAAGTCTAGAGAGAGAGACAGAGGGAAGCCAAACAGTCCTTTTATAGCAAGCCAGGCTTGTACCGGGTCACTGTTAGGTAACTGTTGGGTGGAGCCTAGAAGAAATGCTAACATAAGTAAGAGTTATTTTATTTATTTAGCCATTATGAAGATCAAATTGAGAGTCTTGTACTTGTTAGGGACTCTATTCCCAGCCCTTATTTTATTTGGAGACAGGGTCTTAATCTGTAGCCCAGGCTACCCTTGAATTTAGGATCCTGACAGGAATCTACCTCTGTTCTCTGCCTGGACTTACTCTTTGGTAATAACTCTCAGGAAGATTTCTCAGGCAGCAGTTCTCAACCTGTGGGTGGAGACTGTTAGACATCGGAGTGCAGCTTAGAACAGAGAACACCAGACCAAACGGTTGCGGGGGTGTTATTCAGGAGATAGCGAAAAGGTGCAAGGGGGGTGGGGGGAGAGAAATAGAAGAGGATGGAGGAAAAAGAGAGAGAGGTCAGGGGGCTCTGCCTGTTTTATATGGGTGGTGATGTAGCCTCTCCCAGGTAAAGGTGAGGTAACCAGGTGGATTCTGGGAGTGTATGGTGGTTGCCTTGGCAACAATGTGGGGTGGCCTAGATGTGATGTCACTGGGTTTGGGACCTGATACCAACAGAAACCCCTTGTTTTTACAGGAGTCACCTAAAACAGGGAAAACAGGGATACTTACATTATGACCCATAACAGTAGCAACATTACAGTATGGAGTCGCAACAAAATAATTGTATGGTTGGGGGTCATCACAACACTAGGAAGTGTGTTAAAGGGTCGCAGCACGGGGAAGTTAGGAACCACAGCCAGGAGTTGGAAAGACGACTGGGGTCTAAGCAGAGAGCTGCTTCAGCAGACACCAGAAAGGGTAGAGGCGCCTGGGAATGGAAGCCCCAAAGCTAGGCTCTCCCAGCCTCATAAATCATCTTGTTAGGCACTGGAGAGCACACGTCTCTGTCTGCATCTGCCTCATGTTCTGTGTTAGGTTTGCTCTTGGCTGAGGAGCCGGGCTGGGGCATGAGCTCCCCCACAGCCCCTTTCTCCAGGTCCCATTTAACCCTGAGAACCTTCGCCTGCCCCATCTCCTTGCTTTCCAGGGAGACAGCCTTGGCAGTTTGGAATACACCTTTTCCTTTTTTCATCCATAGAAGCCCATTTTCAGTCACCAAATGAGCTATGTCCCCAGCCCTAAATTAAAAAAAAAAAAAAAAAAAAAAATTAAAGGTAAAACTGTAATTAGTTTTATATCCCTCCAGCCCTCTGCAGGCACCTGGGCATTTGTTCCATTCCGCTCCTTCAGCGTGTGAGTAGTCCTTCCCATCCACCACATACCCTACCCAGAAAAAACAAGGAGATAAAAAATATATTATTTTCTTTTTCCTAGGAACCAAATTTATTTGGATAATTTTTCTCATTGTCTGCCGTTGTTCATAAGTATCCCAGAAGATGTGAGTTTACAGAAAAGTAGGAACTGTCTGGGAAACTCTCACCAGGGCAGGCTGTTCCCCCACCCCTGGAACTCCCCACCACCCACCCACCCGCAATTCTGAGGAACTAGGAGGAGTCAGCGGCTCGCACCCCTCCCCCCACCCAAGTCCCAGGCTCAGCTCTAGCCCTGGGGCAATGCCCTCCCTTTTTCACCCAGGGAGGCTCTGGAGCTGACTCGCTGAGGCAGAGGCTTGGCTCTTCTAGAGAAGTCTCTCGCCTCCACAATTTTTCAGAGTGGAATTCAGGGCTTATGAGAGGATAGGCAAGGGGGCAACCTGGAAAGCCCCGAATGTGAGGATGCCCAGGGCAATCTGAGTGACTGCAATGTCTTCAGCCTGTCGCAGTGCACTCTAGTCTGTCTGAGCTAGGGAATGACCTGCAGACACACACACCTGCCTACTCCTTCCTGCCTCTGGAGAGCTCTCTGCCAGCCAAAGCACTGGGCCCATGGTTCCACAGCCCTCCTCCGGTCCACTCTTGTCTCTAGCTCGGACACTCCTTGGATGGCTCTTCTCGGTTCTTTACCTTCAGTTCCAAGCTGACTTCCCGAGTCCAAGGCACAGAAGCTCTGATCAGCCTCCCCAGGAGCTGGTGGAAGTCGGCTTGGAACTTGGAGGACGAAAAGTAGAAAACCAGAGGGTCGATACAAGAGTTGAGGGTGCTGAGGAGGAGCACGTAGCTCCGCCAGGATGGACTCTCGCCGCGCACGTAGCCCACCACATGGGACATATTGTAGGGGCCGAAGCAGACGAAGAAGATGAGCAGCGTGGCTGCAAGAAGCCCCATCACCCTCTTGCGCCGGCGCCGGCTGGCACCCGGCTCAGAACCCACACCAGGCGACTATAGCAGTAACTCGTGATACACAGGGGCACCATGAAAAGGACCACAGCCATCTCTAGTCGCACAGGCAGGAGGATAGCCAGCTGGTCCTCCCGGAATTCCAGGTAGCAGGTTCCATTGGTCCCCTGGCTGTCGGTTGCATTTCCCCAGTATTCAGTGACATAAACCACACTACAGTGAGCTGATGCCAGGAACCAACAGACGCCACTGACCAGACCGGCCTGGGCCAGCCGGGGCCGGGTTTTGTACCACAGTGGGTAGGCCACGCTCAGAAAACGTTCGATGCTCACGGCCGTCAGGAAGAGGGAAGTAAGGTAGATGGTGGTGAAGAAAAGGAACCCAGAAAGGGGACAGAGGATGAAGGGTAGAAGCCATCTCATGCCGCAGGCCGCCTCCACCATGCGAAACGGCAGGAAGAGGAGCAAGAGTAGGTCCGAAATGGTCAGGTTTAGCAAAAGTAAGTCCACAGCCACCGGGCGGCGGCGCAGCTTGCCCACGAAGACCACCAGGGCCATCACGTTGAGGGGGAGTCCCACGAGGAACACCAA
Organism: Mastomys natalensis; assembly: GCA_021653895.1. NCBI lineage: Eukaryota > Metazoa > Chordata > Mammalia > Rodentia > Muridae > Mastomys > Mastomys natalensis. The sequence continues at coordinate 755,450 of JAJTUV010000944.1, forward strand.
CAGGTACACGGAAAAGAAAAGCCAATGACTGCCAGGAAAGAAGCTTGTCCCCATGGTCGCAGATGCTAGCGAGACAGAGGAATAGGAAGATATTGTCGGGAGTTGAAGAGTCTTCGGGTTCCCTCACGGGAGATTCTTACCCATCAGGCAAGACTGTTGTCAACATTACTTACGCCCCACCACCATGTCCCCACATGCAATCCCCTGCAGGGTGGTCCTGCCTACCTCTTTGGTTTCCTGTCCCTCATCCAGTGCAAACATCACCGAGGTGCCACCTCTGTGTGTAAGCCTCAGCCCCACACTCACCAGCGTATTGGAGAACTGGCTCTCTGCCGCCCAGCACCCGGCTGGCTTCTACAGCACCAGGGCAGTGAGCTAGCTGTCCAGCAGAAATGATAAAGCCTTAATGATGCTTATGACGTCACTCGCTGCAGAGCTGCACAAAAGATGCTTTGAGCTAGCTATCAAGGGCTGTGTCCATATGCAAAAAGAAAGGACAAATTCCAAGGATGTGTGTGTCTCTGCAGACGATCGCAGGGAGGACCTTCCTTCATCCTCCTTTGCCTTTATCTCCTTCACTTGGATCACCGTGTGCCTCTTTAGAACCATGCCTATCTAGTTCTCATCGGAGTGGGGAGTGGGAGGCACAAATGGAGGGCTGGGCTCTGCAGCCAGCTCCGTTTCCTGATAAAATCTGTGATCTAGGAAGGAATGAGTTCAACCTGTGTCTCCCACTCTATAAAACAGAGGTACCAATAGACTCAATTTCTTAGATTAAAGCATGCACGTTGGCTGGGGATGTAACTTGGTGGAAAGAACACTTAGACTGGGCTGTTAGTTCAGTGGGTAGAGCACTTGCCGATCATGCCTGAAGTCCTGAGCTCCAGCCCCAGCACACAGAGCAGGTGTGGTGGTGCATACCTGTAATCCAGAAGTTAGGAAGAAGGATCCTAACTCAGGGTCTTCATTAGTTCCTAGCTACACACAGTTTGAGGCTAGCCTGGGATAAATGAAGACCTGTCTCAAATAAAATAAAACATGCTAAGTACATAGAATAGAGCCTGCCCCATCATCTGGAGTGACAGTAGTGAAGGTGATGGTAGTGGTGCAAACAATGGCGACAGCAGTTATCTTTCGGTGGGGGCATAATCCACAACAGGCCGTCAGGTTGCCACTGTTTTATGTCTGCCATCATTTTTGCTCATGACAGGGAAGTGACTCTCCAGGTCCCCTTCTTTCTTAGGCATCGTGGGGGTGGGGTGGGGGGGTACGAGTTTCACATCCGGCTCTGTTTATCATTTTTGCTCACATACTTATGGAAGAGAGCACGAAACCAACACTCGTGCACTAGAATGGCTATCAGCACAACACCAGAGAGGGCCAAGTTCTGGCAAAGATGGAGGGATACTACAGTGTTTGTTGATGGCTGAGGGGAACACACGATGGGGTAGTCACTTTGGAAATCAATATGGTGGTGTCTTTAAAAAGTTGAACGTACATTCACACAATACCAATAATTCCACTATGAATATTTATTGAAGAGACTAGAACACATGCACATCCTCAAACGCTGGCTCATGGGGCATCCTCATCCCAGTCCCAGTGACCTTGGATCACAAGTGGAAACGACCCCTCCACAGACAGATGCATCAGGATAACGGCATAGTCAGGGTCAACTACTCAAGCATACCACATGGCTCAAGCCTAAAAAATGTATGCTAAGTGGAGCAAGCTAGACATAACAGGCTCTGTCTCACACGGTTTCATTTGCATGAAATGTCCAGAAGAGGCAAATATTTTAAAACAGAAAGTAGGTTAGAGATTGGAAGCCAAGGCTGAGAGGTGGGAGATAGAAAGATATAGTGTTAAGGAACTGAAGGGATCTTTCTGGGGCTGTGAAAATGGACTACATACCTGCAAATTTATTTGTAAAGATTGGCTTGTATACTTAGCACAGATGAATTTCCCAATGTTGTTTAAGGTGCTGCTGTGAGCCAAGCAGTTTTTATTGCTCGGGGCTTGCATCTCGTGAGAGACTAAATAATAAAGATATAGATGCTAAAAGGGGGCTCTGTCTCCTGGGGGAGTTGGATATCAAAAGATCTAGTTGGAGGTGGGGCGGCTGTACCCAGTGGAGGAAGCCGGAGTGAACCGCTCTGGCCTCATGGGCTCCAGGAAGGAAGTGGATTATCCATCCCCTGAGTAAGAGAAAGCCCAGGTAACTGAGGGCAGTGGCCCCACCCCAACAGGTGCCTGTGGGACAGAGGTTTCTTTTTTTTTTTTTTTTTTTTTTTTTGGTTTTTTCGAGACAGGGTTTCTCTGTGTAGTCCGGGCTGTCCTGGAACTCGCTCGGTAGACCAGGCTGGCCTCGAACTCGGAAATCCGCCTGCCTCTGCCTCCCAAGTGCTGGGATTAAAGGCGTGCGCCACCACCGCCCGGCGGGACAGAGGTTTCTAACCACTGTGGGGCAGGCAGTGGTGCTGCAGACTTTTACTAAGATTCTCTGGTGTCCCCACTGCCCAGGGGCCAGGTCTATTATTCTTGGCTATCATGGTGAATACAAAAAATGAAATAAAAGATGGATATGCCTACTCTAAAATATGGAGAAGATTTTTTATTGTAGATATAAGGGAGAAAGCAGACAGAGGGAAGAGAGAGTCCAGGTTGACTGTGGATGGCAGACTAAACTGGACCGTGAGAGGAAAGAGTAGGAGGGGGGGGGGCAAGAGAGGAGCCCCTGACAGAGATGACCCAGTCAAGAGGCCAAGAGACTGGTGTAGCCAAATGGCTAAGTTATATAGGGATCAGGCCCTGGTAAGTTAGGGTAGGGGGCAAGCTGAGAAGTGCTGGGAGAAGCCACGGGTACTGAGGGATGCTGGGAGAGCTGGCCAGCGTCTGCCTGATAGGTTAAATAGGCACCTCAGCCAGAACTTCATGGGCTGTCTCTCTGCATAGTTACCAAATAAGCAACACAGAACTCCTTTGTCAAGAGATCAAAGTATCTATGCATTCAGCAAATGTTTGCTGAACACCTACTATGTGCTGATTGCCGAACGCCTACTATGTGCTGGTCTTTATTTTTTTTTCTAAGTGCTGTGGACCTACTGTTCAAAAACCCTACATTCAAACAAATTTAAAGCCTCAACAAGGTTCATTCTTTCTTTCTTTCTGTCTGTCTTTCTGTCTTAACCAGGGTCTCACTATGTAGTCCTGCCTGTTCTGGAACTCACTAAGTAGACCAAACTGGCTTTGACCTCACAGAGATCTACTTGCCTAAAGGGATGATTCGCATCAAGTGCTCTGGCCACTCTGCCATCTGTCATCACTAGAGGCTTTACTTTCATCAGAAGAACAAGCTTGATTCGGACACCTGATTTCCTCAGAGATGCCCAAGTGTCTGTTTCCTTCAAGGCCACTCCTCTCTGTCCTCCCTCCCATGGGCTGGGGTGTGCCTCTCCTCCTTCTCCAAATGATGACCAATATAGCTGACACCACTAGTTTTTCTAAATGTCCACTAAGCCTTAGGGGTCCTGCTTGGAAGGACCACATTCCACCTCATCTTTGCTGTAGGGTATCAAGAAAGCTTCCTGGCCAACTCCAAAATGAAGGTGGTCATCACTATAGCTACTAAACGCTGTATTTTGGGGAAGGCACCCCTTGTCTGGGAGTACTGCCTTGCACCCCAGAGCAGTTAGCTGAAGGAGTGTGTGGTGTCTGCTCAAATCTGAAAAGATCCTCCCTGGACAAGCAAAGACGCTACACGACAAATAGCATTGGTGTTGGCTCCCTCTGCTGGTGTACAACCTGCTCATCTGAACAGCAGGCGCCTGGCTGAAATCCCCGCTGTGTGAGTTGGGGAACTGTGTCCTGTGCCAACAGTCTCAGGTTGTCTGGATGCTGAGGCAGGGGATTCACTGAGCCCAGGAGTTCAAGACCACACCTAAACTCTGCTAAAACAAAATGTGTATGTGTGAGTGTGTGTGTGTGTTTGTGTGTTGCAAAGTACCTGGGATAAAGATCCACCACTGCCTAGCAGATTGAAGGCTCTGAATTCTATCTCCAGTAAAACACACACACACACACACACACACACACACCACACACACACACACACACGTGCATGCATGCAGGCGCCGCGGCAACGCACACCCACCCACCCCACCCACACACACGAGGTGCTAGGCAGAAGGGTTTTTGTGATGATGAAATGAGACAACTCGAAGGATGACACTCCAAGTGGTACCTACTCCACTCTGCAGTTGGCAGTTGCCTTTGATGGAGCTCTGGCCTTAAAGTCCCCATTTCCAGCCAGCGTTCCCCGATCCGAAGAAACTGAACGTTCAGTGCTGTCCCCTAGTGGGTTCAGCGTGGTATGGCAGGGCCATGATACTGCCTCTTCAGACATGAAAATGTTCCTCCCTCAGAAATTATCTCAGGGAAACACTCCAAAACTGGGTCACGGTGGTAGGTATTCCTCCTGATCAGGAGCGAGCTTCTCCTCACCCCCAGGAGAGGGCTGCGCACAGCCTACGGCAGGCACTTAGGACAAAAAAGGCCAGAAGCAGTTGGGAGCAATCTGAGGTGTGTCAGGCAGGCAGGTGTACCAGCACTTGTCTCCCCACTCACTCATTCGCACAAGGACACGGTCCTCTCCAGGTATAGCCCTTCCCACGAGTGGCTTCTTTGTTGGGCCAGGCTGCCTGAGTTGTGGTGGATCAGCCCTCTTGGGGGCCTGGCAGAGTCAGAGTCATCCAATTCCACTCAGTGTCCCTTGCCCCAGAGGTGGCGGCTACTTCTGAATTGTTCCTCTTTGAGTCCTCGTCACACATATTGTCCCCCGTCCAGGACCTGTTCCCAAATAGCCAGTTACTAGTGGGTTGAGTACCACACTCCAGGCCCCTGTGATGAGCCCCAACTTTCTCCAGGAGCCGCCTAGGTCCGGGTTTATGAAACTAGCCACATTGGAGGCATTATAGGGCCCCGGGCAGAGTAGGAGGGTGAGGAGAGCTCCTCCGGCCACCCAAGCTGCTCTGAGCTTCCGTTTGTGGCTCAGGCCCGAGTGCGCCAGGGCCCGGAGGCAGCCCACATAGCAGAAGACAGTGATGACCAAGGGCAGAAAGAAGAGCAGAATGGAGAAACTGAGGCGGGCAGGTCCGGCAGAGTCGGGATCCCAGGCTTCCAGGCAGACTGGGGAGCCATTCACGGGTATGTTGATGCCCAAGGAACTGGTGGTGTTGTCCAGCCAGCCTCCGGGAGCCTCCAAGCCAAGGGCCAGCCCCAGGTGGCAGAGGACAAGGGCCCATATAGCCACACACACACCCCAGGAATAGCGGGGCCTCCGGATGGCTTGGTACCCGAAGGGGAAGGCAGCCCCAGGTAACGGCCCGCGCTGAGAGCAGCCAGGAAGCCTCCGCCTGCGTAGAGGGGAGCAAAGTGGGCCAAGGCGAAAGACTGGACAGAAGGGCAGCGGCAGGGGCCAAGCCCCAGAAGCCAGGGCCTCCACAGCCTTCAGGGGCAGGGTGATGGCCAGTAGGAGGTCTGAGAAGCCCAGGTGGAGAGTGTAGACCAAGCTGGGCGTGAGTCGCAGTTTTGCGTGGGACACCGCGCCACGGATGGCTAACAAGTTCAATGGAAAGCCCAGCGCAAAGGCAGATACATAAAGTGCAAAGGAGAGCTGTGGGGGCAGGTCCATGGGGCCGAGGGGATGCTGGTCGCCACTGTTCCTCGCCAGCTCATCTGCAGAGAAAAGAATGTCACACTGGCTTCCCTCCTGTCCAGAGCATCAGAAGCCAGCCCTAGAGCCACCGAGGATGCTGAGGCCCACAGAAGGAAATGGCCACCGGAGAGCAAGCAGAATCAAGGAGTCCCAGCGTTCAGTCCCCAGCTGCTCCTCCACAGAACCGCCACTTAGGATGAAGATAATGACTGGGTGTAACAGGAAGAGAAAGATGGTTCCACAGCCGAGGCGGAAGAGAAAGAAGGTTCCGGATCCAAGGCAATGATGTCTGATCCCTGAGACTCTGGGGAAAGAGGAGCAGAGGGAAGTCAGAACCAGTCTATATGGGTGACGGAGACCCCAAGTTCACTCCTTGTCCCTTACTCTGTGACCAGAGTTTCTGAACCTCCTCAAAAGGAGAGAACCCTCACCAGAGAAATCATGGACTTCCTCGAGGGATGGCTCGGCAGTTAAAGAGTGCTTGCTGGTCTTCCAGGAGACCTGAGTTTTAAATCCTAGCTCCCACGTCAGTTACTCACAGTCATCTTGAATTCCAGTGCAACACTTCTGACTTCTGCGCACACATACATATATATACTTGGAAGAGAGAAAGCCCAGAGTGGTGGTGCTCGGAAGACAGAAACAAGAAGATCTCTGTGAGTTTGAAGCCAGCCTGGTCAACAGAGCAGGTTCCAGGCCAGTTAGGGCTACATACATAGTGAGGCACTGAGAGAGAAAGAGCAGAGAGGAGAGAGAGAGAGAGAGAGAGAGAGAGAGAGAGAGAGAACAGTGTTGAATACTAGCTACATAAGGCAGGGAGAGGCAGGCAACTGAGGTGCTAAGGGAACAGACAGCCCCAAAGGCAGACCAGGCCAGATCCCATCAGTATATAATACCCCAGGGAACATCTTGGACACAGAAACCCAGAAAAGAGAGGAGCTGTTGAGAATGGGACCCCTTTAGTGCTGCTGGTGCTTCTGGGACTCAGGAGTCCCCTTGCCAGGCTGCTAATGATGGGAGTGAGCGGAAGGGAGGGAGGCGGGTGGCCATTAGCCGAGTGCTCGCCCTGGATAGAGTGATGGGGCATCCTATTCTGTCTGCGGAGGTGAGGGTGGACACGAAGCGAGAGGAGATGGGGTATGATGACTTGACTGATGACCTAAAGAAGCAGGTTCGTGGGTGCGGCATTGTGCCTTCCTGATGCATCACTGCCCACCAAACCACTGGGAGCCGGAGCTGCCATTGCTGATGAGTCTCAGGCAGGTCCCGACTTTATTGACTCTGTCTAGGTAACAACCACAACAACGAATCATTCTGGAGACTTCTGTCACTCAAAGTAGGTACATGTTCTCATTCATATATGAACAACAAAAGAATCTCTTAGTGCCCTAAGCCTGGTAGTACAACCTGTAATTCCAGCTACTCTGGAAGTTGATGTAGGAGGATCACAAGTTCAAGGCTAATCTGAGCTACAGAGTGAGTTCAAGCTCAGCCTAGAGAGCTTAATGTCACTGTCTCAAAATAGGTACCAATGAAGGGGCTGGGGGCGTGGCTTGGCGGTGCACCACCTACCTAGACTGTGAGGGGCTGGGGGCGTGGCTTGGCGGTGCACCACCTGCCTAGACTGTGAGTGAGGGGCTGGTGGTATGCACAGCTCAGTGGTAGAGCGTTTGCCTAGCTTACACAAGGCCCTGGTTTCCATCCCCAGCCCATGTTTGTTTGTTTGTTGTTTAATTTCTGTTTCACCTACATACACACACTGTCAATTCCGGTCTAATTCTACACAGTGACATTTTCATAGACTTTCACAAAGCCTATGCAAGTTGGCTTTGTGGCCCTTCGCTGTCCCTCTGACTATGTGACCCCATGTCTGCTACCCTTGCTAAAAGGCTGGCCTCGTAAGTGCTGAGGTCTGATGTGCTCATGGTGCCCCCTAGGTGCTCTGATCCTGGGATAATGGCTTAATCTAGGGTAAAAGACTGCTTGTGTTCTGGAGTCCGGGCCTCTGGACTTCCTGGCCACCTGCTCTTCACGCCTCAGCAAAGCTGTTGACAGCCACATCTCGTGGTCAATGGTTCATGAAGTAGCTTTATATCAGCAACTGGGTTTGGGAACAGGATAAGAAGGTACTTGCTGGTTGCCAGGAAGCCTAATTCAGACCTTGTCAGCCTCAGGGCTGCCTTTCTGCTGCTTAGAGACCTTGCCCTCAAGAGGTCTTTGAGACTCCAGGCTTGATTGAAAAGCTTCACACCACTGGCCCTGTGCTTTATAATTCTGCCAGGTGTGTGTGTGTGGGGGGGTTGTTTTATTATTGTTTTTGTTTTGTGTCTTGAGAGGAAGTCTCAGGCAGTCCAGATTTGTCTCAGATTTGCTGTGTAGTAGAGGATGACTGCGGGGATGATAGCACGCGCGTGGACATGCAGGCGTGGGATCCTGTTGGGTGGAGTTGTGGTTTCCGCGTGTCTGCCACCCAGTCGGCTGGGACACGACTCTGGGCAGCAGAAGCGCGCATGGGATTTTTGACTGTGTTCACTCAGCATGGTACCTGGCTGACGCTGTTGGGCTCACACCTAGACGCAAGGAGTTCTCACTCAGTCTGAAGTACCTCGGGGTAGGGCTTTAAGTGGACCCGGAGTCCAGTGGCCTCCATTCTGGGGCTCCCAGACACCGCTGAGCTGTGGCAGAACAGAGAGGGGAGAGTGTGGGGGTGGGGAGAGAAAGAAGCCCCCGACAGTGCCCCTCAGAAAAGAGACTCTTTGGTTACTGTACTTGATTGCTGGATCGCTGGCTGCTGGGCTAGCTTACTTGAAGAGGCGGCCTCCACGGTGGGAACACAGAGAAGCTCTCCATGGGAGATTAGACAACGGCTCAATAGTTGAGACCTTCTCTAGGGTTCCCCACGGTGGGCCCCAAAGACACGAGGGAGTCCGTGGTTTTATAAACTTTATTTTCATGGTGGATGGTAGATGAATCTTGCTGTATCCTCGCACCCCCAGGGCGGGCCTTTGGTTAAATACCGTTTGTAAGGAGGAGGGTCTGGGAAGCAATGGTGTCTCATTAATATGGAAATCTCTTGAGGCTGAGGCCTGCAGTCACGCCCTCTACCTGTAAGAGGGGCACAAACCTCTCTTTGGGAGGGGCTGTATTGCCCTACGTGACAGAAAGGAGTGAGTCAATGGAGATCTTTGCTACTTGTCAGGAGCCTGGAATCTGGGGGCATGGCTGAACACCTGCCGTTGTCCCACTTGGGCCGGGAGTTCAAGGCCTGTGCTCAACCAGGAACCAAGTTATCCTTTCATGGTCCCACAGATAACCTTGAACTTCCTATGCTCTCTACCTTCCCCATGCTAGGATTATTGGCAGCGACACCAGGCCTGTTTTATGTAGTGCTGGACGTAGAACCCACGGACTCGTGCCTGCGAGGCAAAACGCTCTACATATCAACCAAATTTCCAGCCCCCAGATGTGAATAGATATCACCAACTGTTTGTCATAAATATGAGTAAATGATTAATGAGTAGGTGAATATTGCTTAACTTCATTGTGAGTACAGAAGCCCTTAAAAACCTTCCTTCTCTCATTTAAACAGTGGGGTTAGTTTAGTTTTTTTAGTGTAAAAAATACATAAATGTTAAAAAAAAAAATGAGAGTATTTGGAGAAATCACTCTGAAAGCATTGAACATTCTTAATACTGAGACATCTCTCCGGCCCCCAAAATATTTATTTTCCATTTGTGTGTGTTTTATGTTGTGTACATGCCAAAGTGTGCAGACACCATTTAGGGGGGAGTCAGTTCTGTCCTTTTACCATGTGGACCTGAGGATCAAACTCAGGTTGTTGGGTTTTGTTGCAGTAATTATTTAAAAACGGCCTCTGGCTCAGGCCGACTATCTAAGCTGCAGCCGATCTGCCTAGCCCAGCTGCCATGTTTCTCAGCCTGAGGCCAAGTGCACGCTGCAGCTAGAACCAGCCACCAGAAACACTAGCCCTGACACCCACTAGATGCCAGCGTGAGAGATGGCTCTGCCAATCTTCCACGCTGTCTCCGTAAGGCAGGGCATTGCCCAGACCATTCCGCCATCCATGCGGGCCCAGTAAGAGAATGAGACTCTAATTCTTACAGATTAATCAAAGCTTATATATTTGGCAATGATCAGTAACAAAATACTCATACAATCAGAAGCATAACCCAATACCCAACCTAGGTATACCAACTACCTTTGACTGCTACAGACACGTGAACATCCATTTCCATCGCTCCTACATCTCTGCCCCTCTTGCTCCTCCTCTTCCTTTTTCTCTCCTAACTCCTCGCACCTTAGCTCCTCCTACAGAGTTTGGAGGCAGGACCACAGAGCCTTCTCATTAGCCCCTCATTTAAACTGCATTTAAAGTCCCACTGGCCTCCAGACAAGTTATCGCTGCTCACCTGAGATCAATTTGGAGACAAAGAGGAAATCAGCATCTCCCTCTAATGATGGGAACTTGAGGTTTTAGGAGTTTTGCCTTCTGTGCTTGGCTTTTCTCAGTGTTACCCCACAGAATAGAAGACTACACTTTACTTCCACAAACCACGTATGTAGCAGAGAATAACAACATCTCCATCTTGGAAAACTGAGGCTCAGTCATGTTGGAAAGCTCTGCCCAAGATCACTCAGCTGGGTACACAGAAGATTTAGTGCAAGATGTGCACTAAATATTTCCCCTGCTGCAAAGACAATATGCTTTCCCAGAAACAAAACTAACAGCTCCCGGAGGTGCAGGCATGTCATCCACCTATTTGGGAGGCTCAGGCAGGAGGATTCTAAGTTCCAGAGCTACAGAGTGAGTTAAGATTCTATTTCACAATAAATAGGAGGCCAGAAGTAGGGCTCAGTTCTAGAACTAGAATTCCCCCAGTGAGGAAATGGGAATGTGGCTCAGTGGTAGAGCCCCTGCCTAGAATCCCCCAGTGAGGGGCTGGGGCCGTGGCTCAGTGGTAGAGCCCCTGTCTAGAATCCCCAGTGAGGGGCTGGGGGCGTGTCTCAATGGTAGAGCTCCTGCCTAGAATCCCCCAGTGAGGGGCTGGGGCCGTGGCTCAGTGGTAGAGCCCCTGTCTAGAATCCCCCAGTGAGGGGCTGGGGGCGTGGCTCAGTGGTAGAGCCCCTGCCTAGAATCCCCCAGTGAGGGGCTGGGGGCGTGGCCCAGTGGTAGAGCCCTGCCACTTTGACTCTAGAGTACTTACTCAGCGTCTTAGTCAGGGTCTTACTGCTGTGAACAGACACCGTGACCAAGGCAACTCTTAAAGAACAACATTTAATTGGGGCTGGCTTACAGGTTCAGAGGTTCAGTCCATTATCATCAAGGCAGCATCCAGGCAGGCATGGTACTGGAGGAGCTGAGAGTTCTACAATCTTCATCTGAGGCTGCTAGGAAAAGAATGGCTAAAGCCACGCCCACAATGACACACCTACTCCAACAAGGCCATGTCCTATATTGCCACTCCCTAGGCCAAGCATAGTCAAACCATCACACCTGGGATGCATGAAGCCCTAAGTTGAATACCAACACTGCAAGACAATGGTACCCCTATGGACTAATTTAATCATGAGATTATCCTGAGTCTCTTCCCCTCCCTCCAGGCTCCAAGAGGCCATTCCCATCTCCAGGAGTTCAGTATAATCAACACCAATCACTAACACAAAAGAGTTCCTATGACAGCTGTGCTATTTTAATATGAAAATTATTGAATTATATCTATATATATATATATATATATATATATATATATTATATATATATATATATGTCCATGCCATTCTATCTGCTCAGCATCCAGGACCCCTGAGAGAAGGTACCATCTCCACTTAAGGTCCGACTCACTCGTAGACATCTTTGTAGGAGAAAAGCCAGCTGGGGACAGCGCCTCTTGCTTCTCTGTTTCTGCCTTGCCTGGGGATTTCTCTCCAGGGCCAGAAAGTGAGTAGTAAGATCAGTGAGTGGGGTGGATTATCAAGGGGTCAGAGAAGAAGAGACGTTACTGATGGTCCCAGGGGATCACAGCAGGAACACATCCAGCTGAAGTGAGGCTCCGGGTGGCACGGATGGTGGCAGGTGCCTGAGGCTGGAGAAGCAGTGGGAGGGCCACCAGTACAGAGAAGGCCGGCTAGGTCTGGCCAGACAGGTTTTCAGTTGACATGTGGGCATGCGTGCCTGCGTGTGTGTCCAGGGAGCCGCCTGTGTCTTAGCGGCTGAGCCGCAGCAGCTGAAGAAGTTGTAGTCTTCTTTAGGCTCCAAAGCCTGCCACTGCAGCTACTACCCACCTCAGTGCTTGAGGGTCACATATTCTACGTCTTCCTTTGCCTGGAGCCGCTTACCAGCCCCAAACTGAACCAGCTCCGAGTAATGGATGCTGTCATCCTCGGGGCAGCTTGGACTTACGTTCTCATAATCACCCTGTAAAACACGGGAAGGTGAGCCAGGCCTGTGGTGACCATCCTCCCTCCACTCTCATTCAAGCCTTCTCCCATTGAGTCCCCAATGTCCAAACGGGGACATCTTGTCTACAAATGGCTATGCGGTGCCCCTTAGATACCCAGATACCTGTCCTGGCTCCTACTTTTGCCCTCTGCCTGGGCAATTGTGGGGTCTGAGTGTGTCCCCTGTGTCTCTTGTGTTGGAAATGTACAAACTGTGGGATCTGACTATGTTGATGGATGAACAGATAATCAAGGCGGAGATTGTCTTAGGAAGTCGAGTTCTCTGTGACATACGCCCTAGCTGTGAATGCTTTGTGTCACTTTAGGGCTCCACCATCACCAGACACAGCTCCCTGGTCTTAGATTCCCAGAACCAACCATGAGCCAAAATAAACCTTTTTCCATTATAAACCACCAAGTCTTGGGTATTCAATTATAGCAATGGGAAATAGACTTAAGCTGGGCAGTGGTGGCGCACGCCTTTAATCCCAGCACTTGGAGGCAGAGGCAGGTGGATTTCTGAGTTCGAGGCCAGCCTGGTCTACAGAGTGAGTTCCAGGACAGCCAGGCTACACAGAGAAACCCTGTCTCGGAAAACCAAAAATAAATAAATAAATAAATAAAAATAAATAAATAAATAAATACTACTAAATTAAAAAAAAAAAAAAAAAAGAAAGAAAGAAAAAAGAAAAGAAAATACTTAAGACTGCCACCGTTCCCAACGTCATTGTCTGCCACGCGTGTCCCATGACCGGCTCTCAATCGAGACCCCAGCCCCACCCCCCCAGCCCACCCCCCACCCCCACCTTTCTGTAGCTCTGCGCTCTTACCATATGCCGCTTCTGTAGCACTGAGTAAGTGACTGTGTCGTTGTTTGGAGGAGGACCCTGTGTTGCTGGGGTCCCTGCATCTCTGAGAGAATGGAGATGGCTACACATGAGTTTTCCCCAGCAGCTCCTCAACCCCAGCCCCTTAGGGGAAAACGCCTCTTCTCCTCTGTGCACTGCACCACAGAAGCAGCTAATGAAACTGACTGTGTGGATGTATCACAACACAGTCAACCCGCGATGCAGCCTGACTCCAGACACCAGCTTCTGAACTAAAGACACAGGTCCCTTCTGAGGCCTGTTACCTTGTCATGCAGCAGGAATGAGGGAATGAGTGTACCGTGGAGCCTGGCACAGGCCTGGCACAAAGAGGGCAGACTGGGACCCACGGTTTTCATCCCCGCCCCTTGGGAGTTACAGCTACCAAACTCCAGGTCCCTCCTCCATACCCAGCGCTGTGCGTCTCGCTCTCTGGAAAGCGCAAGATGGCGTAACTAACGGTGTCATCCATGGCCGGATTGTAGCATCCCTGGGATTGGGGACCTTCTGAGAGAGGGGTCCTTCTAGCCTGGAAGATGCAAAGTTGAAGCTGTGTCTCTCTTCCCTGACCCCATGCCTTACCCCTAGCCTTTGACCCTAACAATTCCCTGGAGGCTTTTTTATCCAACAGGATCTTCTCCTGCATGGAGACGGCAGATGCCCGTGAGTCCTCCAGCCATTTTATCATCTGTTGCCTTCAAGGGCTACCCTGGGTCTCATGTTCCTCTCGTCTTACCTTTTTTTTCCTCACGAAAAAGCTCTGGCCACTGGAATTTTCCTGAAGCCCCTGCTGGCTCTGACTATGCTTCCATCTAAGGACGAAGGGGTTTGTGAGGGCGGGTGGGTACGATCCCGAAAGGCGGCGGGCTGCAGGCTGTGGGCTTCGGGGAGGGGGCAGGAAGAGGAGGGGGCGGGGATGGAGCTCACTTTTTTTTGAATTTCATCCCCCAGATGGCCAGGATGCAGAGAGCCAGGCAGAACCCTAGTCCCAAGGCGACCCGCTTGCCGATGGTCTCTGGACTGTCTGGGAAGAAAGGCAAACAGGCTCACTCTGCCTTGTGAAGACAGACAGAGAGGATCCTGTCCTTCTCCCTTCCTGAAGCCTGGTCCTTCTTGCCTGCAGATGTCCTCCACATATGGGAGAGGGGTATAGAAGGGGATGGAGAAGTCCCTGACTCCCCACCCTTGATAGGAGAGAAGAGACAAACCTTTGCTCCTAGCAAGAGCTACTCCATAGTCGGCTCTCATAGAAAGCCATGCAACCCTGAGAGCAGTTTGATCAGACAGTCAAAACTTAAAGTGCGCCCAGGCAGACCCAGCTCCACACAAGCTCGGTCCCTCGATTGTCTGGGCAGGTGTACCCACAGCAAGGGTTCCTGCATGTCTCTACTTGAAGAGGGTGCTAGGGAGATGGGATGGGCTACAGTCATCTGAAAGAGGCAAGGCACAAACTGGGCGAGATGACTCCTACAATCCCAACACTCAGGAGGCAGAGGCAGGTGGTTGGATCTCTGTGAGTTCGAGGCCAGCCTGCTTTATAGAGCAAGTTCTGGGACAGCCAGAACTGCACAGAGAGACCCTGCCTTGAAAAACAAAAACAAAACAAAACAAAAACATTAAAAAGAAAAGAACTAAGGATCTTATCCATCAGGGCGAGATTGCCATTAGAGGAAAGGAGGAGGAAGGCAGGTCCATAGGGAAGGTCCAGGTGACAGGGGGACTTTCCACTCAGGAGCTACTGGTCACAGGGTGTGCCTGGGCTGGACACAGGAGAAGGAAGAGGGAAGGGATTGCAGCTCCTAGGACAGGGGAGGGATCCAAGGGAAGACGGCAGGGGGAACTTACAGTAGACAGTGAGAGTGCTGGGTGGTGACTCTCCTACGCCTATCTCATTGGTCCCTTGGCAGCGGTAGGAGCCCGTGTATTGGACCTTCAGGGTTCCAGTCTCAGTTTCTGGCCCGAAAAGTAGAGGTCTTGGCCACTGGAGTCGAACCAGATGTATTTAGAGATGGGCGGATTAGCATCGCTCTCACAGGACAAGGTGGCCTTCTTCCCCTCCATCACGCGGTCCCCGGGGCTGATGGACACACGCAGCCTCCGAGGAGCATCTGTAAAGGGGAATCCAAGTCAGGCCGGGGTCAGGGACACCTCATCATCTTCATATTTAGCCTTGACTCCAGTACTCACACAGCACTTGGAGGCTCCAGGCCTTTGATGAGGTCTCTCCGACGGAGTTGTTGACCATGCAGTTATAGTTTCCAGAATCTTCTGGAGAGACGGAACTGAAGTGCAGATTTCTCCCTTCCTGCACAAGACTTCCATTCTTCTTCCAGAAGAAGCGGACCTCTGCAGGGTTGCTCTTTGAGAAGTCACACTGGAGGTGGACACGCTGCCCAGCGCGGATCTCTGATGGCGGGCTCACCTTCAAAATCTTCACGTCTCTGGGTGCGTCTGCAGGGCCACAGCCTCAGGTGATGTTTTGGCTCTCTTCCCTTCTTGATATCCCCAAAGCTTCCTGTGCCCTTGATTAGGACTTGACATCTCCTTGGCCCTGAGCCCTATGTGTCCTCCCTCAATCCTCTCTGGTGGTGTGGTCCGGGTCCCCATCCCCTCACTCTCCTCCTATCCACATAGCTCAATGTGAACACCTCCTGGACACCCCTGTCACTCACAGTGGACATTCAGGATGACAGCGGGGGCCCACGAACACTTGGGGTTACAGGCGGCACAGCTGACGGGCCTGGAATCCCATGTCACTTTCTGAATCTTCAGCATTCTGGATGTGAGCTCACTCCCAGAACCTTGAGGGCTCCATCTGTAGTGGGTGACGTCTGGATTGCTGGAGTTGTACCTACAGACCAGGGTCACACTGTCTCCTTCCCGAATTGGTGTGGAGCTTTGAATCACCGTGGTTACTGCCTTGGGAATGTCTTTGGGTAGAACAGAGAGGCAAACAAAGAAGGATTACTTTTCTTTCCCTTTGCAAGCACCAGAGATCAATCAAACACGAGGTAGGTCTTGCACGGGCTAGGCAAGAGCACTACTCTAACCTGTTTTTCTTTTTAACCTTTTGTTTTTGAGTCACAGTCGTCTTAATTTGCACAGGCCAGCCTTGAACTTGTGACCATCCCGCCTTAGCCCCTGAATAGCTGAAGTGACCGACTTGCAGCACCCTGGGTCAGTCACAAGGCTGGTTTTCACAAAGCCTTTTCACAATGTCCCTGAATGAACCCTCTCTTGCTCCCTCTTGCAGCTGTGAGGCACACTGCCGGAGCCCATGCTGTTTAAAGCTGTGTAACTGTGGCCTGTAGGCCCCTGGGCACCAAGCCTTCCAGAATCCTCCCAAAGGATATCCTTAGAGCAGCCATTGGTGTGATACTTAGCTACTGCTGTCCGGATGTCTAGATGTTCAGAGTATGGGAGGCCCTGTCTGTATTCAAGTCACTAGGTGCCCAACAAATAAATCTTCTTTATCTTGGAAGCATCTCTAAAGCAAGCTGGGCTGGGCTAAGGAATGCCAAACAGAGGGGCAGAATGACCAGATAGACCCTCTGGCTCTCAGATCTCTCAGGACTTGTTCAGGGCCTTACCCCTTACTACTAATGTTATATCTCCATGCCCCTAGCTGGGAAATCCTAATAGCAAGCAGGATCTCACATAATCCAAGCAGGCCTCAAACTTGTTATAGAGCCAAGATAACCTTGAATTTATGATCCTCCTGCCTTCCTGTCTTAAGTGCTGAGATTTCAGGTATGTGCCACTACATTTGTTTCTTTTATACAGTTGGGGATTGAATCCAGAGTTTCATGTGAGATAAGCATTCTATCAACAGAGCCACGCTGCCAGCCCCTCACTGGGGGATTCTAGGCAGGGGCTCTACCACTGAGCCACGCCCCCAGCCCCTCACTGGGGGATTCTAGGCAGGGGCTCTACCACTGAGCCACGCCCCCAGCTCCTCACTGGGGGATTCTAGGCAGGGGCTCTATCACTGGGCCACGCCCCCAGCCCCTCACTGGGGGATTCGAGACTAGTGTTTGGTTGCTGAGTCGTACTCCCAGTCCCTTACTGGTACACTGTAGGATAGTATTCTGTTGTTGAGCTCCATCTCTGGTCCTCCTTCTACTTTTGAGCCAGTCTTACTAAGTTGCCTAGGCTGACCTTGAACTTATTCTGCAGCCCAGGCAGGCCTCATATTTGTGATCCTTCAGTCTCAGCTTCCCCAGTAGCTGGGATGACGGATCTGGGCCACCAGGCTGGTGAAATTCATTCATTCAACAAACATCTACCAAGTAACTTCCATAAGCTGAGGCTCTTGGTCATTGTCTAGAAAGCAGCGGCGAAGCTCCCGGTGCCTGGTTGCTTGTCTCTCCAACACCCTCACATCTCCACAGCGAACACCCACTACACCCCCTCACCTCCATAACCAACACCCCCTATACCTCCTCACCCTCCATACCCAATACATCCCACATCCCCTCACTCCCACAACCTGTCACCTTCACACCCAACACCCATTAAACCCCCTCACTCCCACAACCCGTCACCCCTACACCCTATTTGCCTTCCTTCTCTATTTCCCTCTTTCCTCCAAAAACCAGAAGTCAGTTCGCCGCTCACAAAGGACATCCAGCTCCATTTCCTGGTGTACGCTTCCACGACCTAGATAGTTCTCTGCCAAGCAAGAGTAATTCCCAGCATGCCACAGGGAGACGTTAGGGATCTGGAGCTTCTCTTGGGTGTCTCCAAGTACTTCTTTCCCGTTGTGATACCAGGTGTAATTTGTTGCTTTCGGACTGGCCAGTGACCGACAGGTCAGCTCGACTGACTGTCCCTCTTCAGCGGGTGAGGGAGAGATGACAACCGTGGAGGGTTCTGGAGCATCTGAAAGAATGTATGGCAGCCACGGAACAGGTGAGCAGAGCCTGCAAACGTGGTCACTCAGCACCTGAACCCCTATTATCATCCCTTGAGGACCCTGTTAACTCCGCGCCTCCCTCACCAGCTTCAAGGAAACTCACAGAGGACCTTGAATTCCACTTCTTCCGACTCTCCTTCACCTATGTCGTTGGAAGCCCGGCACTGGTATTTCCCACTCATGTCCTTGGTCACTGAACTCAGAGTTAGCTTGGACATCTGTTCCTGTTCCTGTTTCGGTTTCGGTTTCAGTTTCGGTTCCTGTTCCTGCAGGGGGCGCCCATCCTTGAACCAGGACACCGCTGCCACCGCCGTGGTCCTGAGTTCCGGGTTGCTGCTGATAACCCGGCATGTCATGGTCACAGAGTTGCCCTCCTCGACCTCTGTGGGGTTGACATGGATCTCCAGCTTCGGGGTGTCTGCAGGAACGGAGAAGCAGTTGCGGAGAGGACAAGGAATGCTCGGTGGCTGCAGTTTTATTCTGACAGCAGCGGTGCGCACAGCTGTGGCTCCTAAGTCCACCCAGGCCACTGTCCCAGCTCGCTCACTTGTCTGTCTGCTCCCATTTCTCCCGTCCTCTCCCACATTGTCTCTGACAGGCATCCCCGGCATTATCAGAGACTGGCACTGAAGCTGTCCACTGGGCTTGTACAGAGCAGGAGACCAGTGCCCTCCCCTCTCCACTTCCTTCTGCCCTTAGCTCAAAAGGCTCAGATTTGATCCACGTTCCTCTCCGGTCCTCAGCCACTGCCGGGGATACTCTATGCCCCACCTCAGACCTTTGCACGTGTCCCTTCCTCTCCCTAGGATCTTATTTGCCTGTTCTAGTCCCTCCCTCTATCCTGTCAGCTGAGATCTGCATCTTCTTCACAGGAGTCTCTATCCATCACCCACACACCTCGTACCCCCCCCCCTTGTTTTTTTTTAAGGTAGTTGTGGTGTGCTCGCACATGCGCAGGCGGGTATGGTCAGAAGACAGCCGTGGGTGTTGTGTTTCAGAAACCATCCGTCTTGTGTTTACTTTTTTCAAGACCGGGTCTCTCACTGATCTGGAGCTCACTTAGATCAGACTCACTTAGACCCAAGGATCCACCGGATCCGCCTCCCCACGGCTGAGACAAGCAAAGCCTACCACACGCAACTTTTTTGTTTTGTTGGCTTTTTGTTTTTCCAGATCAGGTTTCTCAGTGTAGCCATGGCTGTCCTGGAACTTGCTCTGTAGACCAGGCTGACCTCAAACTCAGCGATGCACCTGCCTCTGCCTCCTGCGTCCTGTGTCCTGGGATTAACGGTGTGCACCACCATATCCTGCTTACATTCAACTTTTATAATGTGAGCTCCAGTGGGGTTCAAACTCACTCTTGTAATGCAAATATTTTTTTTTAAGCTTGTTTTCTTTTCATTGTGTGTATCTGTGCCAGAGGAACTAAAGGCCTCAGATCCTGTGGAGAGAGAACTCTTGGTGGTTGTCAACTGCCTGGTATGGGTGCTAGGATTTGAATTCAGGTCCTCTTCAAGAGCAGTAAGTGCTTTCAACCATTGAAACATCTCTCCTAAGTACTTAAAAAAACAAAACAAAACAAAACAAAAAAACAAAACAAAAAAAAAAAAACAAACATATTATGGGACTGGAGAGATGGCTCAGCAGTTAAGAGCACTGGTTGCTCTTCCAGAAGACTCAGGTTCCCAGCACCCACAGGGAGGCTCACAACTGTCTTTAATTCCAGTTCTAGGGCATCCAACGCCCTCTTCTGGCCTCCTCAAACACTGTTCTTGTGATCAGTGCACAGACATACATTCAGGCAAAACACTCAAACACATACAAATAAAAATTTAAAAATCTTTTTTAAATTAATAAACAGTATTTATCATGTGGTACTAAGTTTAAAAACAAAAAAATTCAAAGAGGGTTTATTAGGTTGGCTAGGCAAATTCAGAGTTATCTACCCAGCCCTCTTTTTCTCTTAGTACACACATTTCCTCCTGGCAATTCTGTTCTGTGTGTCTTGATTAGTGTTTATGTGTCTACTCCATTGCAACTGTTACACCACACAGGCGGAACCTGGCTGCATGCTGTGTTCTCAGCCAAAGCTGGCATTCAAGACAAGACTGGCACCTAGTTAATTCACAGACTTGGGGGTTTGTTTGTTTGTTTGTTTGTTTTAAGAGGGGGTCTGATTGGCTTAGAACTATGTAGACCAGGCTAGCCTCAAACTCACAGAGCTCCACCTCCTTCTGCCTCATGAGTGCTGGACTTGAAAGTATGTAGCACCATGCTAGGCCCCACAGTGATATTCATTCGATGAATGAATAAATGAATGAAGGAAGCATAAAATAATGATGTATGTTCTACATACATGTATGTAGAACAATGAACCCTAAGGAAATTATCCTCAGTGTGCTGTGGCTTCAGAATTGATTGATTGATAGATTGATTGGTTGGTGCTGGAGGTTAGCCCAGGGTCTCACAAGTGCTAAGCAAGTACCATACCACTGAGATACATCTCCAGCCCTTAGTTTTTGAGACAATGTTTTACTCTGTAGCCCAAGGTTGTCTCATTCTCGAGATCCCCTGTGTTAGTATTCTGTCTAAACTCCACCTTCACAGTTACCTGGCAACAGCCAGGTAGGCTTCTCCCCACAGTTACCTGGCAATAGCCAGGTAGGCCTGCCCACTATAAAAGGGGCTGCTTGCCCCTCCTCCCTCTCTTGCTCTCTTACCCTCTTACCCTCTTACCCTCATGATCTCTTGATCTCTTGCCTGTAGCTTCTCTCTGCCCCTCCCCCCTTCCCTCTCTCTCCACGTGGTCATGGCCAGCCTCCACTTCCCTCTACTCCTCTACCTCTCTGCTCTCTCTCTCTCTCTCTCTGCCTCTACTACCCTCCTGGCTTCACTCCCCATGCCCTGAATAAACTCTAATCTATGCTATACCGTCGTGTGGCTGGTCCCTCAGGGGGAAGAGATGCCACAGCATGGGCCCGCTGAGACATCCCCTTCCATCATTGGTCCGCTTCCATCATTTCACCCTGCCTTGCCCTCCTGAGTGTCCAATTCCAGGCCTGTATTACCACACTTAACTAGGTTGCCTCATTGTTCAGGTCAAGACAGGCTAAAACGAGTGTGTCTTGAGACACAGAACTGACGATGTGGAGAGCCTGTGCCACCCCCAGAAACAGGTGACTGACAGCTGAACCTTCAGCCGACACAGGCTCCTCCCACCCTTGGTACAACTCAACAGGATTTAGGGAGAAAGTGACAGGTAGCGTCCTTCCCACCAGAGACTCACACTTAACATCCAGACGCACTGCTTTCACAGAGAGCTGTTTGGAGGCATGCTGGACTTCACATGTCACAGTCTGTCCGTGGTGTGTCCACTTTGGTTGGAAGGTGAGCTTGCTTTCTGTATAGACATCGTGAACGGAGGAGGTGACGGAAGAGGTGATGGAGGTAGTCTCGGACTCATTCAGGGACCACCGCAAGTGGATGTCATATCCAGAGCAGGTGAAATTCAGTCTACAGGTCAGAGTGACACTTTGGAATTCCCGGATTTCTGGTGGCAGCTGGATGTAAGGTTGGAAGGGTTTCTCTGGGGGGGAAAAAAAAGAGAGAGAGGCCTGCTTGCTAGGGATGGGACACAGACTGGCTTTCCACCCCTGGCTTCAGGCATCCTGTCCTGTGTGAACGCAGAAGAAGCCCTTGCAAGACTGGCCTATTTCCTTGTTCAGTTCAACTACGCTGGAACGCCTTGGGGACACAAAGCCTGCTGGGAAATAGTATCTAACATGGAGTTCCTTTCTCACTCCCTCCTTCCATTACACTTTTAAATGGCTTCGGGATCACCCAGAGTGATTTGATTTGATTTGATTTGATTGGTTGATTGGTTTATTTCTCCATGTATTGCTAATCATTGGTGACATATGTTTGTTTGACAGCCTCAGACTTAGAGTCAGGCAAGCACAACATTCCTTTAGTGGGGTGATCCTGAGGCCTGGGGCTCAAATCTCTACCACGTTAGACCAGCCGACAGATGTGATGTCAAGAGGCATAGCACGGACAGCTCTACTGCACAGAGGCCCCTGGCTGCTGTTTTTTTTTTGGGGTTTTTTTTTTTTTTTTTTTTTTTTGGTTTTTTTTGAGACAGGGTTTCTCTGTGTAGCCCAGGCTGTCCTGGAACTCACTCTGTAGACCAGGCTGTCCTCGAACTCAGAAATCTGCCTGCCTCTGCCTCCCAAGTGCTGGGATTAAAGGCGTGTGCCACCACCGCCCAGCCCTGGCTGCTGTTACAAGTCATTTCTGAACCCTGTGCTCTCTCTCCTTGTTTATCCTAAAAGGATTCCTTTAATTTGGTCACTAATACGCTGAGAAATTTGAAAATCCAGCCCTCTCTCTGCTTTGGAAAGCTTCAGAAAACCTGAGAGCCCAGACAGCAGATTCCACAACAGATACAAACTGAGGAGAGAAGGCCTGAGGTAGGACAGTTGCTCATGCTGCAGTTGGCTCTTGTGTGTGTGTGTGTGTGTGTGTGTGTGTGTGTACACGCACCCACCCACGCATCAATGTCTCCTATTTGGTGAGCAAATGAGAAGAAGAAATAAAAAGGAAAGGACATGACTGCTAGGTGTGGTGGAGGAGAAAGTTTACTGTAGATAAAAGGGAGAGCATAGCCAGAGGCAGGGCCGTCTGGGAGAGTCCAGAGTGCATATGACCTTGAGTCAGTCAGGTGAGGAGGGGCGGGGAGGAAGAGGGGAGAGAGGGGAACCAGGTGCAGCAGCAAGAAAGAGGACAAGAGGTTAAAAAATAGCTGAATTCTATAGAGAAGAGGCTGGAGGAAGGGCAGCCCAGCCCTTGGGCTGAAGAGTTGGGATAGAGAGAGTGCCAGCCATTCTCTGTAAAAGGCAGAGACTGAGGGATGCTGGGAGAACCTGGTGGCCATGCCCACTTTAGTATGTTAAATAGGCACCTGGGCTGTTTACTCTAGGGTTTGAAACCTAACCTTTAGCAGGTAATACCTCACTTCCCCTCTGTCCCTCTGTCCCTCTGTCCCTCTGCTGACGCTAGAACAGGCTGTCTCCCCATGCTTACCGGAGACATTGAGGGAAATGTGCTCCATCCATCTGTCAGTCCCTGAGGTCATCCTTAAGCCCAGCATCCCACTGTCAGTGGCATATACTGGGTAGATTTTCAAGGTACAATTGTTTATTCTGTTTCCGAGAAATGTTATTCTCTCTTGCTCAGAAAGGTACAGCTCAGACTCTGTGTTCGTCCTAGTCTTTGTATTGTTGTACAGGATAGTTCCTTTGAAATCCCCGGTGCGATTGTCAAAATCATATTTCTGAAAAAGGAGGACGTTGTCCAAACGTTTATTGGGTCCTGGAATTTTGTATTTGCAAGGAATCTGGATGCAGGCGTCCTGCCAGGCGAAGAGGGTTTGGGGATGGTCAACAGTCCATTTACTTGCTTGGTTGTACGAAGCCACGTGTCCTATAGGGCACAACTCTGGTCAGAAGTTGTTATTGAGGGGTGAGAACTTCCACTGGAAGTAGGAGAGGGAGACACTGTGGAGACACACGGTGGAGCAGGAACACAGAATATCTATCTCTGTGCACACTACCTCCCCAAAGTTCCCCTCCAATGGCCCAGGCTCATCCCCTCTCTACATTACCCACTGTTATCTCCAAACCCAGCTATCAGCGTGGGCCTCAGCACTTACCTAGAATCAGGAGGAGCCAGGGGCAGTGGACACGCATGATGTCTCGTCTGGGTGGGCCCTGGGGAGAGAAGAGTTAGTCTGTAAACTGGATGTGTTGGCTTGTGACTGTAATCCCAGCATTCGGGAAGTTGAGGCAGGAGGATTGCTATGAGTCTGAGGCCAGTGTGGGCTAATTCTGAGACCCTGTGTCAACAACAGCAGCAGCAACAACAAAAGGAATTTGCCTTTGAGCTATCTTGTTGCCCTCTGAACTCTGGCCCCTTTTTCCTGATTGGGGGTACAGGTGTCTGGTTATGTGATAGAGAGTGGGTTCCCGGTGCTCATAGAGTCTTTCTGCGTATACTGTACTACTTCAAGCAGGCTTTCCTTTCCTCTCATCTACCTCTCTCTTCCATCCATTTATATGCATCCATTTATTGTAATTTTCATTTTATACTATTGGGGTGTGTGTGTGTGTGTGGTGCCTGAAATATAAGGCATTTGCAAGCTACAGTGCATGTGTGGATACCAGAGGACAACTTTGTGGAGTTGATACTTTCCTTCCTCCTTTAAGTGGGTCCCAGGAATCCAACTCATACGACCAGGCTTACACAGCAAGCACCTTCCAACCCTGAGCCATCTTGATGGCTTTTATAACTCTTAAAACTCTGTTCTCTTGCTGGGCAGTGGTGGCGCACACCTTTAATCCCAGCACTTGGGAGGCCGAGGCAGGAGGATTTCTGAGTTCGAGGTTAGCCTGGTCTACAGAGTGAGTTCTAGACAGCTAGGGCTACACAAAGAAACCCTGTCTCAAAAAACAAAAAACAAACAAACAAAGCAAAAAAAACTAAAATAAACAAACAAACAAACAAAAAAAACCCTCGGTTCTCTCAGGCTCTGTGCTGCCAGCCTGTTATATGCCTCAGATGCCAGGCTCAGGTAGCAAGAGTCTCCCCAGGCTACTATTGCAAGATTACACATAGGGGGTCAGACAGAGGTCTTTGAAAGACTCGGGGTGGTAGGGTGGCAGTGGGGAAAATCACATTAAAACAAACCTGAGCCAGGCTTAGTGATTCAGGCCTGGAATTCCAGGTGCTCCAGGCTGATACAAAACAACTGCAAGCAAGGTCAGCTTGGCTACAAAGCAAGTTCAAGACGTGTCTAATACACTTAACAAGAAACTTGTCTCAAAACAAAAATAAAAAGAGGGCTATCTTTTTATCACAGTGTATCTCTGTGATAAAGGAATCACCTAGTGAGGTATTGGAGGTGGGGTTCAGCACTAGAGCCCCTGCCTAGAATCCCCCAGTGAGGGGCTGGAGGTGTGGCTCAGTGGTAGAGCCTCTGCCTAGAATTTCCCAGCTGGAGGTGTGACTCAGTGGTAGAGCCCCTGCCTAGCAAGCATAGGACCTAGATTCAATTCGTATTTACTATCCCAAAAAGTAAAACTAAACTCATAGTGAAGTATGACATCAGCAGAACATTCTGAGGGAGTTAGAAAGCCTTAGAGACAGAGAGTGGTCCGAGAGGCCCCCTCCTGAGCCCCGGGTGCTGATAGGGAACAGGGGCAGGCATTTCTTTTCTAACATCTGCCAGTTGTTACCTGGTGGTAGAGGGGACTTCCAGATGTCTGATTAACCACTGTCTGACCATGAGAAATGACCATTTCTCATTTTGTCGTGAGAAATGTCTTGCTTTAGAAGCAATGCATAGGACCAGCCCTGTCTCTCTCTCTCTCTCTCTGTCTCTCTCTGTCTCTCTCTGTCTCTCTCTGTCTCTCTGTCTCTCCCCTCTCTTTCTCTCTCTCTCCAATGAGCTTGGCCTCCATCATCCTACACTTTATGTAGAGTTAAATTTAACTCTATTCATGTAGCTGTGATCTTGGTGTGAGTCCCCAGGGATCTTGCAGGATGTGCCAACAGAGTGTGTCTCCGGTGTCAGAGAGCAGAGCTGTGTCCCTTCCCTTCCACCCACGCAACCAAGGTTTCCCATTATCACCTCCCTCTCTCCAGCTACGTATCTCCCAGGCCGCAGGGCACAGGTAGTAAGGACTGTGGGGTAACCAGGACCAGGTGTGAGGAAAGCTAGTCCAGTTACTGAGAGCGGGCTGGGTTCTGCCTCCGCTGTAGGGGTTGGCCTAGCCTGGGTGTGTATAAGAGCTTTGTGGGCTGAGGCTGGAGCAGATCATCTGAGGTAGGGGTGATCTCAGTTTCCCAGGTACAGGGAATGCATCGAATAGAGATATCTTCAAGGTCACAGTCACTTGGGAAAAACTGAGTTCAGCAGGAGGCTTCACTGCAGGAGTTCTCACCTTGTCTAAAAGAGCTTAGACAGTGGCGGCCATACTTCTTTGGCCATGAGATCTATTTTAATCTTCTCCAACAAAAGCGTTGCAGGGTTGCAAGCTCTGTTCTGGGGGACACACTTTGACACACACCCTGGGGGTTGCTACAACAAAGGCTGTGGCAACTGTCAGCCTCCAGGTGCTGGAGTGCCCTGCTTGCCGGGACCACCTCCAGCCTTAGCAGAGCCTGGCTGGAGAACTCAGCTAAGGCAGGAAGCAGGCAGTTCCTGAGCAAAGCTGCCTGCCTACCCAAGGGATTTACAGCATGAGAAGCAGGGACCTGAGCCTGGGGACCGGGTGGATGAGGAGTTAGATCGGGATGCAGCGGCATCAATTACTAAGTCCAGAAGCACCGAACAGGGCCATACAGTCAAGATCTGTGATCCGCTCACCTTCTGGGAGCCTCAAGGTTAGCTTCCTGGTCCCATTATTTCCTCACCCGCACTCAACAGCTTCTTCTACCTCAGAGGACCCAGAAAGCCTGAAAAGGATGTGCTGAAAGATGAGGATGGGGAGGAGGGGTTGGGGTTGGGACTTGGGGGTGAGTTCTGTCCTGTCCGTGCCCTATTGTAAAGGAAATGAGAAACCCCAGCAGGTGCCCACGGCCAGCACCCAGAGACCACTCCATATTTACTTGTTGAGAACAAGAGAAAAGATCAAAATGGTTTTACCTGTTTCCTCCTGAGTTCGATCTTCAGGGTCAGCTAGCATGCTCTGAGAGGAAAAGTAAGAAAACTCTCATGAACTTGGCCACGCCTCCTTCCTCTCTGTGCCTCTGAGAGAGACCAGCAGATACAATGGGGAAGAGAGACCATGGTGGAGAGCACAAGCCTAGGGTCAAATCCACTCTGTGCAGTCAGGTCTTGGCTTGTGCGTCTTCCAGCTCTGATGAATGGATTTCCAAACCGGCTTGTCCCTAGAGCCTGACAGTGCACAAATACACACTTGAACACACAATACTCAATCAAACACACACACACACACTCCACTATGGGGTTGGCCTGGCCTGGGTGTGTATAAGAGGTTTGTGGGCTGAGGCTGGGGCAGATCATCTGAGGTAGAGGTGATTTCAGTTTCCCGGGTACAGGGAATGCATCCCATAGAGAAATCTTCAAGGTCACAGCCTTGGTGCACCTGGGCACAAATAAATAAAAATGAAGTAAAAGATTTCCCATTCAGCAACCCTTCTTCCCCAGAGCTAAAGCTCCTGGTTGGCTGGCAAAGGGACAGGTCTTCTTGAAAGTGACTTTAGTTTGCTGATAGCATCTTATTACTAACAATCCGATCAAAGTCAGGAGCAGGGGCATGGATACCTTAGCAGCTCCATGGGCTGCTCTCATTATAGATGGCTGTGAGCCACCATGTGGTTGCTGGGAATAGAACTCAGGACCTCTGGAAGAGCAGTCAGTGCTCCTAACTGCTGAGCCATCTCTCCAGCCCCAGGAAGTCATTTTTTTTTTTTACTTCCTTCTTATCTATTTGTGATGGCGCCCAGACACATGAGTGTGTGTGTGTGATGTGTGTTTGAGTATTGTGTGTGTTCAAGTATATATTTCTGTGTTGTATGTGTTTATGTGTCAGGTGAGTGTTATGTTTATGTATATGTGTGTATTGTGTGTGTTTGTGTATTGTGTGTATTTGAGTGTTGTGCATGTGTGTGTTGTGTGTGTGTGTGTGTGTGTTGTATGTGTTGTGTGTATAGTTATGTGTATTGTGCCTGTGTGGTGTGTATGTGTATATGTGTGTACGTGTGTGGTATGTGCGTGGTGTGTGTGTGGTATATCTGTGGTATGTGGTGTGTGTGTTTGTGAGTGTGTATGTGATGTGTGTGGTATATGTGTGACATTTGACAGTGTGTGTGTTTGTGTATTGTGTGTATTTGAGTGTTGTGTGTTTGTGTTGTATGTTTTTGTGTATGGTATCTGTTTGTGTATGTGTTGTGTGGTTTGTGTTGAATTGCGTGTGAGTATGTGTGTTGTATGTGTGTATATGTGTGGTATGTGTGGTGTGTGTGTTTGTGTATGTAGAGTGTGTGTGTGTGTCTGTGGGGTGTGTATGTTTGTGTGTTTGTTTGCATCAGTGCTTGTGTAGAGTTCAGAGGACAACCTGTGGTCAACTCTCTTCTTCCATATTTATGTGGGTTCCAGGGATCGAACTTGGGTTGTCAAGCTTGCCCACAACCCCTTTTACCCACAGTCCCATCTGGCAGACCTGCAAATGGGAAAGTCTTGAGACTGAAACTGAGTCACTGTATGAGTGAGTCTTCTAATCAGCAAGTGTACTGGTGGCAGCACCAGGCAGCAGCACCAGAGCGATGCAAATTCTACAGATGGCCGGAACACGAGGGCAGAGCTGACCTCAGTTTGACAGGCCCACAGAATGTGCTACACAAAATGTCTTCAAGGTCATGGCCGGTCAGGAAACAGTGAATGCAGAAGTTCAGGGCTCACTCATGGCCAGGAGGAAAACTGAACGACGAAGAGGCAGGAAACTCCTTTGCAAAGTATATGTGGCCATGAAGAGGGGCTCTGTAGCTTAAGGGCCTAGGATCTGATGGGGTCTCTGACTGAGATAGGTAGAGATCAGAGAGCCCCCAAATTATATAGGGTACCTGTGACATCTCACCTAAGGATTAGTTTTATTAACTAAGAAATAAAGATACGGTCTAGGGAGGGAGGGTCTGGGATAAACATTCCGAGGGATTTGGGTGAAGTCTGGCTCTACAGATAGCAAAAGTCTCCAGGTTATTTATTAATAACCCCTAACTTTCTGGGTAGAAAAGAGAGGAGACATCCCTGTGTTTATAACACTCCTGGTTTCTCCAGTGCTATCTGTGAGGACATGAATGGCGTGTGTCCTCTGCATAATAGTGGGCTTTACTGTAGCCCTTCTCAAGCTGTCTAAAGAGCTCTATGTATGATACCTGTCACTAGACGTAGGAGTAGCCTGAGGGACACAGGATCGGAAAGAGTTAAGAAGAACTGCAGAAGACAGTGAAATAAGGCGGGGGGTGGGGAGGTTGAGTAGTAGAAGGACTGATTTTCCAACTACTCAGGAAATAGAAACAGGAAGATCAAAAGTACAAGATCAGCCTAGGTTACAGAGTAATGTAATGACAAGCTTACGAGATTTAATGAGACCCTGTCTTGAAATAAAAAACTTTAAAATGTTTTTCATTTTGCTAAATTAATATACATTCAGTCTTCCAGACAGAGAGGGAAAGCCCTTCTTGGCCCTTCTGCTCCACGAAAGGTTTGGGTCTTCCCTAAGTTCACCTTAAAGACTGTCATGCTGTCAACAAATGTATCTCTTTTGTAAACGTATACGCTATAGGAATCCAGCTCAGATCTACTTCTCATGGACTAAATAGACTCCATCTATATACACCTGCCAATCAATAGCCTAAGCTTCTACCTGTTGCCTATCCAGAGGGTGGGCTTCCTCCCCTGTTCCCTTGTTTTGGGACTCCCCTCACCCCAACTACCAAGACCTAAGGGTTTCAAATGTACACCTAAGAAAAAGTTTTTTCTCCTAAGCCTGCTAAACTTTATTTATTTTCTGCCTCTAGCATATATGTGTGCGTTTCAACATCTTGCTAAGTCCAGACGTTTACTCAAAATCTACATCCAGGACAGCTCCAGAGAAGCAACCTACAGATGCTCCAACCTATTCTCCCAGATGCTTCTACTGGGCCTGCACCTTCCTACCTGCAGATGGTCCCACAGACCCTGGACAGCAATGAATCAGCCTGAGGCTGGACCAACATCCCCATCCCCATTTTCTTAGGTTCCCAGACACAAAACAGTCACCCCAAAGTCAGCAGGAAGGAGCTAAAGATGATGATGACAACCCAATTCCTGCTTCACCATCACCTCTTTCTAGTTTCTCACTTTTAATTAAACCAAAATGGAGGAATGTTAGCATTTCTTCTAGGCACCGCCCAACAGTTACCTAGCAACAGCCAGGTAGGAGCCTGGCTTGCTATAAAAGGACTGTTTGCACTCTCTGCCTGTCCCCATCTCCTGTCCCTGTCCCTGTCCCTCTCCCTCTCTGTCCCCCTCTTCTCTCTCCACATGTTCCCAGCTGGCCTCTTTCCTTCTTTCTCTCTCTATCCTTCTCTTTCCCTCTCTTTCTCTGCCTCTACCCCCTTCTCAGACCCCCCTTCTCATGCTCCAAAATAAACTTCATTTTATACTAGACCCATCAAATGACTGGTACCTCAGCCTGGGCCCACCATGTCATGCCTCTGCATCACAAAACATAGCAGCTTATTTTTGAAAGTTAACCAGAGCAAGGCTGTCCCCACCCACTGCCCTGCCAGGGACCTTCCTCCCTGTGGCCTCTTTTTCCTGCTCTGTTTGCTCTTGAGCTCCAAGGAGGACTCCATGTTTCTTGTTTCAACCATCCTTCGCTTTTATGGGGTACCCCTTGACAGGAAGCAGATCAGTGGTTGTCATGGGCTTGGAATAGCAAAAATGGAGATATAGACAGAGGAGATGCCCTGGGACCTTACAGAGCGATGGAGAAATTCTATAACTCGGTAGTGCTGGAATGTCGAGTCCTGAGTCAGAGCCCTAAGTTTAGAGTGAATGAATGTTCTTGCCTCAGTAAGGTTGAGTGTGTGTGTGTGTGTGTGTGTGTGTGTGTGTGTGTGTGTGTGTGTGAAGGGAGAGTGTGAGTGAGGTGTATTTATATGTACTTGTTTGTGTGTGCCCACACATATGCACATGAAAGTCAGAAGTTGACATCTGGTATCTTTTTGCCTGAAGATCTGAATTTGGTTCCCAGAACCTACATGGAAGGAAAAAACTAACTCTCCTAAGTCGTCCTTTGATCTCCACACAGACTCCCCAGCTCTCCCAAATAAACAAGTAGATAAATATTTTAAAACTAAAGTTAAGAGCTGGGCAGTGGTGGCGCACGCCTTTAATCCCAGCACTTGGGAGGCAGAGGCAGGTGGATTTCTGAGTTCGAGGCCAGCCTGGTCTACAGAGTGAGTTCCAGGACAGCCAGAGCTACACAGAGAAACCCTGTCTCAAAAAACCAACAACAACAAAACAATAAAAACAAAACAAAACAAAAAAAATCTTAAAGGCAAACAGAGAAATGACACTTTAGTGGGAAAATCATACCCCACGTAGCATTGACATTTTTGTACAAACTGTGGCAGCTATAGGGAGGTGACAGAGATGACTCAGTGATTAAGTGTGCATGTGGCTCTCGCAGAGGACCTAGAGTCAATTTCCAGCACCCAAGCGGTGGCTCACAACCACTTGTAACTCCAGTTACAGGAGATCTTTTTTATCTTGCCAGGCGAGAATAAGACCACTACTACAATATGGAGCCAAATTTAAAGCGAACTTTAATTTAATGCTGGCATGTATGAAGGACTCTGGCTAGGTCCCTCTGAGTTCCCAGAAAAGGGCGATGAGTCACACTTTGCAAAGGCTTAAAAAGGCAACCTCATAAGGCCGCCATCTTTTCCATCAGGTCCAATTGGACGCAAGCATGTACTTCCTGTCCCTCCCACCTACATCAATCAATGGGAAGCATACATCCTGATTTATTTCTTGCCTATGTACTTCTCGCCTATATGTGATCAAGTACATCGGGTGCAGTTAAAGGGGGTGGGGTTTGGAGGGTGAGGTGGTGGTGGGAGTGGAGGGTCAGAGGTGATGGGAGGTGGGGGGGGGCACTGTCCGAATATGGCATATACCTACATGGGCACATACACACATAAATAAAAATAATAAATAGAAATCCTTAAAAAGAACTCTCAAGAACCGGGCATGACTGTACTCATCCATTACCTTATCACAGGGGTTGGGGGGAGCAGAGGAGAGATTGTTGGAAGTTCGAAGGCAGCCTGGACTACATAGTAAGTTCTAGGACAGCCAGGGCTACATATAAAAACCTTGTCTACACACATACATTCATTAAGCATTAAGAGCTCAGTGTAGGCCTGGTGTGGTAGCGCATAGCTAATAGACTAGCATTTGGGAAGCTCAAGGATTAGTTATGCATGGTGATGCTGGCCCTGATACTCCAGGGCTCAAGCAGGAAGATCACAAATTCAAGACTGGTCTGTCTCAAAAATGAAAGAGAGAACATCAGTAGTGGCTCACACCTTAGTTTCAGAACTTGGGGCAGGCAGAGGCAGAGGCAGAGAGCAGAGGCAGAGGCAGAGGCAGAGGCAGAGGCAGAGGCAGAGGCAGAGGCAGAGGCAGAGGCAGAGGCAGAGGCAGAGGCAGAGGCAGAGGCAGAGGCAGAGGAGTATCTCTGAGTTCAAGGCTAGCCTGGTCTACAGAGTGAGTTCCAGGAGAGCCAGAGTTACCCTGTCTCAAAAAATGAGGTTTGTTGAGTCGGAGCGCGGGGCCGGCTGTGAGGAGCGCTGGAGCAGCCGGTGGGGAACATGTCGGAGTCCGAGCTGGGCAGAAAGTGGGACCGGTGCTTGGCTGATACGGTAGTGAAGCTAGGTACTGGTTTTGGATTAGGAATTGTTTTCTCCCTCACCTTCTTTAAGAGAAGAATGTGGCCATTAGCCTTTGGTTCTGGCGTGGGATTGGGGATGGCCTACTCCAACTGTCAGCACGACTTTCAGGCTCCGTATCTTCTACATGGAAAATACGTCAAAGAGCAGTGACTTATGCCGAGAACATCCCAGCGGGAGGAAAGAGAAACCATGTTTATTCCTCAGGAATACTGAAGTGCCCGGAGTGCGCTGACGTCCTGTGACGGTGCCATCAGCAACGCTTTCAACTCCAGCTACTGTTTGTGTTTGAAACCAAGTCTGTTGCTTTTGTATCATCTCTTTGGAAATTGTAAGGAGGTCTTAAATAAATTAAAAACGGAAGCCCCCCCCCCCGCAAAAAAAAAAGAGGTTTGTGCCCAGTCTTATTGTAACTTGTTTGATATCCCTGGGAGGCCTGCTGTTTTTGAAAGGGATTGGGTGGGGTGGGGGAGGGGAGTGGAGGAGGGGTAGGGCAGGGGCTGAGATGAATGGAGTGAGGAGAAAATGCAATAGGGATGTAATGTAATGTGTGAAAGAGGAGGAGGAGGAGGAGAGAAAGTTGAGGACCCAGGTTAGTGTAGAGTGTCTGTGTGTCACCCACAAGTCCTGCATTCCATCCCCACTTCTGCTAACAAAACCAGAAGGAAAGCAACACGCGATTTTAAAACTCCCACACAGCTACAATGGTACACACCTTTAATACCAAAAGGCAGAGGCAGGATCTCTGTGAGTTTGAGGCCAGCCTGGTCTGCATAAGCAAATTGTAGGCCATCAGGGGCTACACAGTAACATAAAGAGATATTTTACCAAAGAGGATTTACAGATAGACAGTAACCACATAAAAACATTCAAGGTGGGGATGTGGCTACCTGGCGGTCAGGAAGTGCTGGGGTCTGTTTCTCACACTGCGTAAACTAGGTGTGCTGAAATCTCAGCCCTCAGAAAGGGAGGACAGCATTTACAAGTCATTCTCAGCTATATAGCCAGTTCAAGGTCAGCCTGGGTTAGGTGAGACCAGAGAGAGAGGCAGGGAGAGAGGGGTCCGAAAGGCCTTTGACATCACGTAGCCTTTAGGGAAATATAAATGAGGTATCACCATGGCGCACCTATTAAAACCATGAAAGCAAAAAGGAATAACCATATGAAAAGCTTTGGATGTCTGTGCCAACGTAGAATGCTTTATATATTGGCAGAGTAGATGTAAAAAAAAAAAAAAAAAATTACTTCAAAACAGTTGCTCAAAGATTAAGCATTGAATCTGTCTGCAGCTCCACCCCAAACCAGCTAGATCCGTGTGAGAAGTGAAAATAGGCTCACCCAGAAACATCAGTGAATGCTCAGGGAAGTATTATTAATAAAGGGTAAAAAGGAGAAACCCAGCCGTCCACCCAGCAAGCCTGAAGGAACGAAACACCGCGTATGCAGAGTGCAGGCTATCCCTTGACAACTGCCCCAGGAATGGAGCCCTGGGAATAAAAACAATACGAAGGGACTTGGAACATGTTCTTGGGAAGACACCAACCACCTGATGCCACAGATTCAATGCCACTGATGTGAAAAGTCCCGTAAAAGGGTGTTGAGGCAGAATGCAGATTCAGTGGTTAGCTGGGTGAGATGCTGACAGGAAATGGGCAGCAAATGCTCATGAGACAGGGTTGGTCAGGGGTGAGCGAATGTTCTAAACCTGGAGGTGGTGATAGTTTCACAACTCCATTTATATACTTTTAAACCGCTGAACTGGGGCTGGAGAGAAGGCTAGCGGTTAAGAACACTGGCCTGTCTTGCACAGAAAGGTTCTAGTTGCAGCACCCACATGGTCTCTCACGACTCTAGTCTTCACAGTTCTAAGGCCCTCTTCTGATCTCCGAGGGCAGCGGATGTGCACGTGGTACACAGATGTACACGCAGACAAGACAGCCACACACAAAATAAATACATTAACCAATTTAAATCACCGCCAAAGTGTCCTCTTTAAATGGATGTGATGTATGGTTGGTGAGTGGTTAAGTCAACCCAGTCAGAAAACGGGCAATGACTTGAGACTTTTCACTGAGAAGGACAGACGCACAATGGCATATAAGCACCAGGAAGGACATCCAGCACCGTTAGGCATCAGGTAAATCCAAACCAGGACCGTAACAAGCTGTTAGAAGAACTCAAATAGCCGGGCGGTGGTGGCGCACACCTTTAATCCCAGCACTTGGGAGGCAGAGGCAGGTGGATCTCCGAGTTCGAGGCCAGCCTGGTCTACAGAGTGAGTTCCAGGACAGCCCGGGCTACACAGAGAAACCCTGTCTCGAAAAACCAAAAAAAAAAAAAAGAAGAACTCAAATAAAAACACATTGACCAGTTAGACTGGGCTTGGAGACACAATTGCAATCCCAGCACTTGGGAGACAGTGGCAAGAGGGTCAAAGACCGTGAGTTCCAGGCCAGCTACATGCAAGGCATTGTCTCACAATAATAATAATAATAATAATAATAATAATAATAATAATAGGAGGAGGAGGAAGAGGAGGAAGAAGAAGAGGAAGAGGAGGAAGAAGAAAAAGAGGAAGAGGAGGAAAAAGAGGAGGAAGAAGAAGAAGAGGAGGAGGAGGAGGAAAAGGAGGAGGAAGATGAAGAAGGAGGAGGAGGAGAAGAAATAATACACAGCCTTCTATCCAACGTTGGCTTTAAACTTGCTATATAGGGAAGGATGGCCTTGAAATCCTGGTCCTCCTGTCTCCACCTTTCAAGGGCTGGGGTTACAGACGTGAGCCTTTGGATGGTGATGATGATGATGGTGTCGGTGATAGTGATGAAGATGAGAGTGATGGTAATGGTGACAGTGACTGCAATGACATCAGACAATGATGGTGACAGTGTTGACGATGATGACAGTGATGATGGTGACAATGGCGACTTGTAAACTGATCTAGCCACCCCAGATAATGGTTCGCCAATTTCTTCAAAGACTGAGCAAACTGTACCTGTCCTTGACATAGCCATCATATCCTAGGCCTTTTGTCATCAATAAATAAAACAATATGTCTGTGTAGAAAAACCTGTGCAAATTACTCACCGCTACTCTTTGTGACAGCCAAACACTGAGGTAAACGAACACGCCCTTCGATGGGTGGGTAGCTAAACAAACTGAGCTTCGTCTGTAGCATGGAGACCAGCTGGCTCTTAATACCTGTGATAACTAAGCCAGGATCCCCTTCAGGAAGCCAAGTCTAGGGGAACTCAGCTGATTATATAAACACTGCCTGTAACTTACACGCACAGCCTCTAGTGTATTTATTTTCGTTCACTTTATTTTACTTTAGTGTGGTGCGAGGAGTCAACCCCAGGGACTTGCACGAGCTTGGCAAGTGCTTGACCACTGAGCTATACCACCCCTCCCCCGTGCTTTTTCTAGTTGCTTATAATATGGATCATGCTGTTAATGCCAGGAAGATAGTTACCGCGCCGTATTGTGAGCGAGTGACAACACAGGGTATTGTTTTTGTTTAGTTGTTTGGGTTTTTTTTTTCTGTTGTTTTTTAGTTTTTTGTTTTGTTTTGTTTTGTTTTGTTTTGAGATAGAATCTTGTTATGTGGGAGGCAGAGGCAGGTGGATTTCTGAGTTCGAGGCCAGCCTGGTCTACAGAGTGAGATCCAGGACAGCCCGGGCTACACAGAGAAACCCTGTCTCGAAAAACCAAAAAAAAAGAATCTCATTATATACAGTCAAGTTGGCCTGGAACTCACAATCCCCCTGCCTCAGCCTCTCAAGTACTGTGATTGCAGGTGTGCACCACCATTCCCAACTTGTTCAAGTATTTTTGATCCATAGTTTGTTGAATCTGTGGCTGTGGACTTTGCAGATACTGAGGTCACTCTATGAAGCAATTAAGGCTGAATGCAGTGGTGCAGCCTTAGCTCACAGCATCTGAGAAGCAGAGGTAAGAGCCTCTGTGAGTCTGAGGCCAGCCTGGTCTGCACAGCAAGTTCCGACTAGCCCAGGGTTACACAGTGAAACCCTGTCTCAAAAAACAACACTTGAGTGCAGTATTCAGAGTGGGGTAGGGGAGTCTCTGTGAGTTCAAAGCAAGTCTGGTCTACTCAGTGAGTTCCAGGACAGCCAGAGCTACATAGCGAGACTCTGTCTCAACAAAAATGAAAACAAACAGAACAACAACAACCCATATTAAACATGTAGCAATAAAAAATTAATTTAAGGCAGGGCAGTGGTGGCGCACGCCTTTAGTCCCAGCACTTGGGAGGCAGAGGCAGGCGAATTTCTGAGTTCGAGGCCAGCCTGGTCTACAGAGTGAGTTCCAGGACAGCCAGGGCTACACAGAGAAACCCTGTCTAGAAAAACCAAACCAAACAGCAACAAAAAAGATTTTAAAATATTTTGATTATATGTATATGAGAGTTCTGTCTGCCTATATGTATGTGTGCCGTGTGCATGCAGTACCTTCAGAGACCAGAAGATGATGTTGGATCCCTTGGAACTAGATTTACAGATCGTTGTGAGCCATACTGCAGGCACTGGGAAATGAATCCAGATCCACCGCAAGAGCAGACAGGTCCTCTTAACGACTGAGCCATCATTCCATCTCCAAGAAGAATTAAAAAACAAGGACACCCGTGGAGCCAGGGACGATGGCAGAGGGCACCGGAAGTTGGAGGGAGAAGGCGTGGCCAATATACAATGCATAAGTGTATGAGACAGGCTTGCAAAGACTGAAGTCTTTTTTAAAATGAGGCATTATGAGAATGAGAAATTCCGGTGACTCTGAAGATCCTTTTCAGAGTGAAAGCGTCAGTCTCAAAGGCTCACGGTGTTCCCACGATGGCAGAATGATGGCGATGTGGGTGAGATGACCCATTGTCAGGGTGTTAGGACAGGGGAGAAGGAGGGTTGTACCATAAGGTTTTAGCACAAGGGGGCAGGTCTTAGTGGTCATAGCGGCACTCCTTATTTTGACTGTGGGTGGCTATCGCACACATCTAAAGTCGTGACATAAGACACCGAGAGGCTGTACACACACATTCCCACTGTGAGGTCCCTGCTGAGGAAAGCATACTGTAATTATGTAAATTGGGTGACTGGCAGACAGACCTTTATGCTCTATCTTTGCAACTTCCTGTGTCTATAATTACTTAAAAATAGAAAGCTAAGAAAAATAAAATAAAACTGGGCCTGGTGGTGTGGGCGCTGAGGCAGGAGATTCACAAATTCAAGGACCACTTTTTGAGCAACAAAGTAAGTTCAAAGCTATCCTGAGTAACGTAATGAGACTGTCCCAAAATTAAAAGTGAAGTTTGGATATAGCTCAGCAGTAGAGCCCCTGCCTAGAATCCCCCAGTGAGGGGCTGGGGGCGTGGCTCAGTGGTAGAGCCCCTGCCTAGAATCCCCCAGTGAGGGGCTGGGGCGTGGCTCAGTGGTAGAGCCCCTCCCTAGAATCCCCCAGTGAGGGGCTGGGGCGTGGCTCAGTGGTAGAGCCCCTGCCTAGAATCCTCCAGGAGGGGCTGGGGGCGTGGCTCAGTGGTAGAGCACCTGCCTAGACTCCCCCAGTGAGGGGCTGGGGGCGTGGCTCAGTGGTAGAGCCCCTGCCTAGAATGCCCCAGTGAGGGGCTGGGGGCGTGGCTCCGTGGTAGAGCCTCTGCCTAGAATCCCTCAGTGAGGGGCTGGGGGTGGCTCAGTGGTAGAGCCCCTGCCTAGAATCCCCCAGTGAGGGGCTGGGGGCGTGGCTCAGTGGTAGAGCACCTGCCTAGACTCCCCCAGTGAGGGACTGGGGGGTGTGGATCAAAGGTAGAGCATCTGCCTAGAACCCCCCAGTGAGAGACTGGGGCTGCAGCTCAGTAGTAGAATACTTTTATAGCATGCAAGGGCTTCTAGAATGTTCCAACTAAGAGAGAGACAGAGAGGAAAAGAGGATAATAAAACATTGATTTTAGGGTGGGACTCCAGACCAGACATCCAAGTTACAACAGCCTTAGTGGAGGACTTTCCTGGAGTTGAACCCATCTCAGTTCCTGGAGGGAAGTCTGGGTTTTCTGCCTCCCACGATGCTGAGACTGCTCATAGTCCTGTCACAGAAGGAAATTGGGTAATAGGTCATGGATGTTTCATGGTAGCCAAAGGCTTCTGAAGGAGTCCAGGGCATGGAGGCAGGACTCCTGGGAACGGTAGCTTTGAAATCATTCTTTTTCCTTCCAACGAGATAAATGATCTCTGTTTAAGGTAACTTGACTGTCATATCCTCACTAGAGAAGCAACGGAACCAGGAACACGAGAGATTTCAGGGCGGGAACTCCACACATGGTTGTAAACCCTAGGCTCCTAGACAGGACTGTGGTACGTGAATGATGTCAGTACCCCTTCCCAGGGCTTACAGGACCATAACATTTCACACAAATACATCAACTAGCACAGTGGTAAACAGACCTGGGGTTTAGATTTCACGTAGCCATCTGCCCGCTGTGACATCCCTGCCTCTGGTCTAAGGACAGTGATGATGTTGGTGTGATCAGTTTTAAGGTGTGTTGTGTGGTCACCCTTTCCAAATCACAAGTGCGTGAAACACATCCCGTGTGTCTGTGGCACAGTTTGTACGAGTGCTCTGCAAAAGGCAGGCTGATGTCACTACAGATGATGTCACTTGCTCTGCGGCGGGTGGCTTGTGACTTCCTGGTAGCTGTTATGTCCCCCACGGGCTTGTATTTTGAACTCAGTCTCCAGTTGGTGGTGCTATCTTGAAAGGTCATATGTGGAGCTTTCAAGAGATGCAGTCTGACTGGCAGAAGCGGACCCTAGGGGTGTGCCTTGAAGGTTTACAGAGCCAAGCCCTTGTCTTACTCCCTACTTCCTGGTCCTCCAGGATGTGAAGAGACTCTAGTAATGGCATACCTCTTTCCGCCATGGTGGGCAAAAATGTCTGTGAAACCATCAGCTGAAATGATCCTTTCCTCCCCTGAGCTGTTTCTGTGGGGCGCTTGGTCGCATTGACAGACCACACCTCTGACTACTGAATTGAACAGGAAGACCCTGGAGAATAAAATAGAGTTTTCCACTCACTCTGCAGGGAAGATGGCTCAGAAAGATTGACCAGTTGGGTGGCAAGGGGCCCCCTGCCTGCCATCCTGCTGTCTTGCCTGTGAGGTAAGCAGATGAGTCTGAGAGAGGAGGTCGGTGGGGAAGAAGGGTACTTCTGGGCTGTGAGTCCCCACCTGGCTCCATTGTGGCCAGAGCCCAGCCCTGCTTAGCCAGCCCAGCCTCAGGAAAGTTCTGGATGTAGCCTGCAGCCTTTTTAACAGTGAGGAATGAAGGGACTCTAGTTGCTCCCCCCCATATCCCCACAAGCAAGGCAAGTATGGTTCTGGCAGGCCTTGCCCTTCTCCCCCATTTCCTCTGCCTTGCTTAAAAACCTGTTAGATTACATTCCTAAAGCTAGCCACCAAGGTCTGTTCCCTTATGTGGCAACTTCCTTCTCCTGAGACTGACCACCAAGGTCCAGCTATCAAAGTACTGAAGTCCAGTATCCAAAGCCCTCCTTGGCCTCTTTAATTAACATGCCCAGTTAAAATGAAACACCCCATCCTAACCCAGGGGTTCCCCTTTCCTCTTTATAAACCAACATCTCCCCTATATCAGAAGCAGCCTTTGTCCCTCAAGGCAAATATCCTCCCTCCCTCTCTCCATTCCCTTCCCCTTCTTCCTCCTCTGTCTCCTGTCTTTGTCTCTTATTCCCTGCCTTTGTCCCTCTGGGACAAATAAATCACCTTTGTGCTGAGCCTGTGGTCCAGGTCTTTCTTGTGCCTTTCAAGTCCTTTCAAGAATAATGGATGTACCTCTGTGTGTGTGTGTGTGTGTGGTGTGTGTGTGTGTGTGTGTGTGTGTGTGTGTATCTAGGGATAGGGACAGGTCAGGGTTGAATGACATCACCCCAGTCAGAAGTGACTCAGGAGATAGAATCCAGACCAGACTGCTCAGGCCGCAGTGCCTGCAGCCCGTCCTCTTGCACAGATGCCCACAGGGATCCACGGAGACTCTGAGACTCTGCAGCTAACAGAGCTCCAGGTGTTGGGATCTCTCACCTGGAAACATGTGTTCATATCTCAGGAGGTATGGCCGGTCAGCATCGTGCTCCCCACACCTTCCCTTGCCTGTTGCTAGGGAATCAGAGATCCTGGCTGCAGGGTTGTGCTGTAAAAGCCCCTTCCTCAGAAAGCTATGATAAGGTACCCAGCGCCCCATGTGGGTCCAATTCCTCTGTCAGAGGCTACACTATGCTGTCTATCTCTGATTCAGGAGCCTGAACTCAGAGCCCCTGACACTGTAGTCTGTCTGCCTGCCCATGGCATTAAAATAACCCTTCTAATAAACTTCTTATCCACAGCAATCCATCTCAGTGTCCGCCTTGAACCCTGTACCCAGGAACATTCAGGAGGTCACTGGGACCCGAGGAACACAGAGTCTCAAGTCATAGCCATGGCTTGGTGGTGACAGTACTCCATATAACACATGCAGCCCACCTTTCCCAGTCTCTGAAGCCAGGAGGCCCTGCTAGCCCTCTTCCAGCCATACCCACCTCATCCCTGGTTCTGTATGGTGGTAAGTCATTGTGTCCTGGTGCCCACTTCTGCTTACTTGGTATTTCTCAAGGGAAGGAAACCCTCAGTCTTTCCTATCCCCAGGCCCAGATGAGGCCAGAGGGAACACTCTTAGGATTCCCCATCCCTCTCTTTTTTTGGCATCTGAGGAAGTAGCAGGGGCCATTTTGAACTCCCGTCTTGGGCATTCTTGAGTCCCATTGGGTCCTTCTCCATGGGTCCTGACTGTGACTATCCCCTTTCTCCATCAATGACCATGAACCCTGAGGGTTTGTTCACAGCCTTCAATCCCTGTGGTCCTGTCTGGAAATGACCTGAACTATTTTCACTTATTCTGTTCTTTTAAACCAACTCACTCAAGGGGCCCGAGGGATGGCACAGCAGTTGAGAGCACGTACTGCTTTTGTAGAAGATCTGAGGTTAGTTCCCATTACCCAGATCAGGTGGCTCACAACAGCCTGCAACTCCAGTTCCAGGAGCGTTGGCTTCCTCTGGCCTCCGCGGATGCACATACAGAACAGGAAAACACACAGACACGTAGAAATAAACCTGGTAGCTGGGCATGGTGCGCACAGTCTTTAATCCAGGTGCTTGGGAGACAGAGGCAGGCGGATTTCTGAGTTCAAGGCCAGCCTGGTCTACAGAGTGAGTTCTAGGACAGCCAGAGATACACAGGGAAACCCTGTCTCGAAAAAGCAAAAACAAAACAAAACAAAACCTTGTAAAATTCAACTGTATATTTGTATTGTATTGAACTGTATTGTATTGTTTTGCATTGCATTGCAACATCATATTACTACATAGCTCAGGTTGATCCTCCTGCCTCAGCCTTGTATGACAGGAATGCACCACACCCCCAATTGCCTTGATTTTTTTTTTTTTTTCTCTTTTGGCTGGGTTTTTTGTGGTTCTAACTTTTCTTTCTCTTCATTTATTTTATTTGATGTGTATGAGTGTTTAGCCTACATGTATGTGTGAGCACTGTGCTAGATCCCCTGGAATAGGAGTTACAGACGGTTGTAGCTCATGGGGCCACCATGGGTACTAGGAGAGCAGCCAGTGCTCTTAACCACTGAGCCATCTCTCTAGTCCCTTAACCTTTCTTTTTAAACTTGATCTCTTCCTGTGCTTTTACTGTTTAAGAGATTACCAGTTCAGTATGACGCTTTTGTTTTGATAGACCCTAAATAAGGCCTCCACAAGGATACCCTTCCTAGACTTATCTGTTGCATCAGTGTGGCTCTAGGCTTGTGGGTCACAACCCCTTTGGGAGGGGAGGGGCAAACCATCTTTCACAGAGGTTGCAGATACCAGATATCCTGCATATCGGATATTTATGATTCATAAAAGTAGCAAAATTAAAGATATGAAGCAGCAATGAAATAATTTCATGGTGGTGGTGAGGGGGGTCATCACAAGTGTATTAAAGGGTCGCAGCCTCAGGAAGGTTGACAACCACTGATCTAGACTGTACTTTGGTCAGGTGGAGGCTATCCCCCACCCCAACCCTGTTTATTGACATTGCTCTTCTCCCTAGGGCAAAGTCCTCAGGATGCAGTTCTACCAGCCCAGCCCAGCAGGAGCCAGGGTCGGTTGGTAAGGTGTGTCAGGGCGTGCCCACCAACAAGTGGTGTGCGTGTGGGAACTGGACCAAACTTCCACCCCAGTTATCTCAAAAGAAAAATTTGCTCCAGCTTCATCTTGCCTTGCTGTCCTTGTTCTGGGTCCTGAGGTTGGGTATGAGGTAGGGTCTTGCCATTTAGTCCGCTGGCCTCAAACTCATGATGAGATGATCCTTCTGCTTCTGAGATCTGGATTATGGGTATGCGCCGCCACACCCAGCTTATCTCCTGGGATTTTACAAGCTGTGCCACCACTTGTGGGGGAGGTTCTTGACACAGTTGGAACTCTCTTGCAGGCCCCTGACCCCTAAAACCCTAAACCTCACTTCTGTCCCCTGCTCCGAAAGCCCTACACATCTTCTGTTGACTTCATGTCCTTGACCTACAAGACTGTAAGCTGTCCAAAAGTGGGGAAGGACTTGGGACCCTGTGCATGGCTGGTGGTTCCAACCAAAATGACAGGAGGTACAGTGGTAACAGAGTGGTGTTAGAGACAAAACTCGTGGCTCAAAACTGGACTCTATGGTACCAGCAAGAGAGGAGAGAGATTTAGAAAGGCCACTTTAAAACCCCAGGCTCCTTCTATACTTAGAGAAGGGAGGAGATGTCAGGGGCAGCCCTGCTTATACACTGAAGGCCTAAAATCAACCATAGACCTAAAATCAGCAATAGTCCTGACATACACACATGCTAACACCAAGTCTTGGGTCTCTGTGGAAAAACACTGAAACAGATGGCTATAAGCTATTGCAAACAGGCAGTTTTTGTGGAAATTTACCAGCCTGAGTAGTCATAGATCTTGTAAATAGGCAGCCTCGGTAG
Organism: Mastomys natalensis; assembly: GCA_021653895.1. Lineage (NCBI taxonomy): Eukaryota > Metazoa > Chordata > Mammalia > Rodentia > Muridae > Mastomys > Mastomys natalensis. The sequence continues at coordinate 798,981 of JAJTUV010000944.1, forward strand.
ACAGTAGCAACTTAGATAAGGACAAGTGAATCATAGGCAGAGTCATAGTGACCTGTCCCCTGAACCTTCACCCAGCTGACACTCTGTTCTGAAAGGTATCTATACTCCCCCTGAACACCTATGCTCTGGTGTCATTCCCTTCCCCACATCCTGCCTTTTTGTGTTTATAACCCCTGTGTGAATAAGTAAATTAGGATTTGATTTAAATAATTAAAGAAATTAAAAAAAATAAAGAAATTAAAAAAAAAAAAAAAAAAAAAAACAGGCTCAGATAACTCCTGCTTCTCAAACATCAAGGATGCCAGCTTTCGCAGACAGCTGCAGTTTTTGAGTCCTGTGGGGGTGGGGAGTAGTGGGGAAGGGGGAGGGGATTCGCCTGTCTAATAAAGTCCCAAATCCAGATGCTACTGGATTCACAGGACCTCTCCATAAGATTATAAAGCAGTAACAATTGCTGAGGAGAAGAGACTCTGGCCAGCCATACTCGCTGCCTGCAAGATCCAGGCATGCAGCCTTTGTGAGATACCACTCGTGCTGGGCTTTTCAATGATGCAGTTGTCTCCAGGTCACCCAGGCTTCTGTACCTAACCACAGTCAGTTCCTTGATTCACTGAACTGGGGTCAGGCCATTTCTTTGGTCTGTTCTGGTTGCCCTGTCTAGGGTAAATAGATATTTGTACACATTTCCCCATTAGAGTTACAGAACTCCTTCATAGCCCTTTTTGTGTGTGTGGAGGAAATGGATCCTTTTCCCAACAGCCCCATCTTCCTAAAGGGGTTCAGTATACAGCGAGGGCCTAATATTTGTTTGGACAGCTGAAGGTCTGAAGTGTAGAGTGGTGGAACGGGGACAGCAGTGCAGCCAACACACACCTGTGAGGTGCTGGGTCTGTGGTTCCTACTTTATCTGCAAGGGCCACAGGTAAGGGAGGTGAGGGAATAAAGTCAGCCAGGTGCCCACAGCAGGGAATGGTGGGGACTGCAGCACATGGGAGTCTGAATTATGCAGAAGGGGCAGATTTCTCCCTATTTGGTGAGAGTCTGAGAAACTGTTGCCGGGCGAACAATGTGAGCACAGCTGATGCAGAAGTCAGGATCCTCGTACTGACAATTTCAAGAAGTTCGGAATTAAAAAACAAAACAAAAACAACCAAAGAAATATTGCAAGAATGTGCTTTCATTTTAAGCCCAGATGTGGGAATGTGTGGCTGACTGTGATTTGCCTCGTGCTCTAGCAAAAGTGTTGTTTGGCTTGCTGGAGATAGTTTCTGCAATTGTGTGACCTTTGGAATTCTGGGAGCTTTTCAGAGGGTATATAAATGCTAGAGAGAGGTGAGGAATGGTGAGGTGAGGAATGGTTGTTGATTATTCCAGGAGGTTGGTTATAGCTTGTTAGTAGCTGTGGTCAAAGAAGAAACAAAAGGAAAGAAATTAGACTCAGGGATTTTCCTAATTCTTCTCTCCTCTCTATCCTTGTTTCTCTCCTGTCTAGTGTTAGGGGGTAAAACAGGGCGTGGGGGCTAAAGAGTGGGAAAAAGAACCCACAAAGTCGTAGGCAAAGACCAGCTTCAATCCTTAGATGACAACTAGGTGGCAGAACAGGACAAGCCCTTAGCTTGCCAAGTGTGAGCACAGGATCTTGCCCCAATGCAGGGCCCAGCAGAGGTAAAGCAAACTCTGAGATCATTCCAGAAACAAGATGGCAAACTCCCAATGATGATTAATCTTCATTGCCAACTTGCCTGGGTTTAGAATCACCTAGGAGACACATTTCTAGGTAAAGCTATGCAGCCCTGCTCTGAATGTGAGCTGTGGTCCTGGACCACATAAAGAGAAAGTGAGCAGGGTGGTAGATAGCAGTCCTCCCTCAGTGTTTCCCGACTGTGGCTGCCCTGTGAACAGCCGTCTAAGGGTCCCGCTGCCATGCCTTCTCTGCAGTGATGGACCACACCCTCAAACCACAAGCCAAAATACACCTTCTCCCTTAAGTTGCTGGGGTGGTTTGAATGAAAGAATTTCCCCATAGGCTCATGTCCCTGGACACATGGTCCCCAATTGGTGATGTTTATTGTGGAGGTGTGAACCCCATTTCCTGTTCCTAGTCTCCTCTCTGGCAAGTTCTCTCTCTCTCTCTCTCTCTTCTCTCTCTCTCTCTCTCTCTCTCCTTCCCGTGTGTGGAGCCTCCTGCTCCTGCCTTTATGTCTGTTGCCAGGTCTTTCCTATCAGGATGAAGTCTATACTGGGATTATAAGCCAAAACAAACCCTGTCTTGGGGCTAGAGAGATGGCTCAGTGGTTAAGAGCACTCACTGCTCTTCCAGAGGGCATTGGTTCCATTCCCAGCACCCATGTCACAGCTTGCAACTGTCTGTAACTCCGGTTCTGGGAGATCTGACGGTCTCTTCTGGCTCTGCAGGTCCTAGATACGGTATATTTCTATGCATCCACGCAAAACACACGTGCACATAGGATGAAATAAATAAATCTTTAAACACAGACCAAAAGAAACCCCTTCCTTCCCTAAGCTGCTTATGCCTATGCGATTTTTTTTTTTCCCCAAAGGAACAGAAAATAACTATGAAAGTGTTTTTGTCCAGAATTTTGTTGTAGCAATGAGAAAAGTATTGCTAATACACCTCTTTCCTCCAAAGGATGGGTCTAGACTGGTGTTTGTCATTAGGACATTTATTTCATGTCCCTTTTGTACAGGTCCTGGGGCCAGGTAAGGGGACAGGAGACCAGGAAAGGGATAGCAATAAATAACGTGAACAGACAGAGCACCCCTCTCAACAGCTGAGGTTAAAAGGAAGGGAGAGGGGGCCGGTAACGTAGGCATGGGATTTTGGCAAGGAGAAGCAGCTGGGAAGGACGGGAGGCCAGGCCCCCAGGACCTCACTGTTTCCTGCCCCTGCCCCTTCCCCTTCCCGCCCCCACCCCTACCACTCTCAAGAGAAAAGGTGCCCACAGCCAGTGGGGGCCAGCAAGGGTCCTGATGGGGGGTGAGCCACAGGGCCAGCCCCCAGCTTCCTCACTTGACTCGGATTTCTGCATACTCAGCCAGTTCCTCGGTCAGGGTGTAGCTGTCCTTGGTTGGTCGTTTTCCCAGGTCTGAGTGGGAATAACTGAGGTCCAGTTCTGGGGGTTCCCCCGAAGGCCCAGCAGCCTCCTCTCAGATCCCAGGCGCTTCTCACTCTATGGAGAGGAGAAGACAACCCATCAGCATGGTTCTCTCTGACTATCCCATGCAAAGACTGGACTGGTGGCACCTTTTTCTCAGGGGCCAGGGTCAGGGGTCAGGGTGGGGGACCTTTGCAAGTGCTGACACCAGTAAACCCACTATCTCTCATTGCTAACCTTGATGCTTGCCTAGGAATCTCAGGTTCCAAGAAGCACTCTTTGAGAAAATAACTTTAGGGGTGCATGATTGAACCCAGAACGCCTCTCTAGATTAAATCTTGGTTGGACTACCCTTTTGGAAGTTTCCAAGAGCCTCGGTTCAGTACACCTTCCTCTCTTTGGCTATGGCAGGGTTTCTCTCAGTTGAGGGGATGCGGGTGGTATGATTCCCCGCCTCTCCAGCTCTCTACCCCCGACCCCCACCCCGCCAGCATTTGGACACACAATAGGGTAGTGGCCACAGACAGAAAAAAAAAAGGGATCAGCGAAGGAACAGAATAGACCAGGCCAGGGCTGCGGAGCAAGGCTGGGATTAACCAAAGAGTGCCGCAGACGCTTGACTGGAACACACACATACATGCACACCAACCCCGAGGCCCAGCTAGGGCCCAGAGGCTGGCACACTGAGGCCCCCGGAACCTACCTCCTGGGGCCCTCAGTGACAATCCCGGGTAGAGACCTCTCTGGACTATTGAAGAAGGAAATGCAGTCACAGGCACAGGCAGGGAGGGCGGGGCTACCCAGGCCCCACCCCCTCAACCCCTCCTGTACAGCTTCAGCAAAGGAGCCTCCTCCCCCAAACTCCAGCCCCAGTCCAGCCCTACAAACGCCCACCCATGAGTCTGACCTCCCTTTCGCCCCACCCCCACCCTTAGCAACGTTGCCATTCCGTCCTGCCCTGTGGGAGCCACAGGGGTGTGGTCCTCTCACCTCATACTTGTCAGGCGCTCCAGAGATTCGGAATTCGGGCTGTACAGGACGTGAGGGTTGTCTCCCGCTGAGAAGCTGGGGCTCCCAGTGACGTTCTTTCTGCAGGGAGGCAGGAAACATCAATTTTACTGGGGACTCCTGGGGCACCCTCTCCACACACCCGAATGGCTTCCTCTCTTCCCTGCTTCCAGGGCTCCCGTGTTTACTACGCCAGGTGGGGAGCTTCAAGCAGGACAGGAGGTTGGAGCATAGAACGTGGACATATGTGTCCCCTGGGCGACATTCTCATCCGCCAACTGCCCTCCTTGTACTTACAGAACTACCCCTGCTCCACACCCGAGCCTTTCACATTCTCCTACCAGCCCACTTGGAGACTCCGTGTCCCCAGATCAGCCTGGCAGGTACTCACTTTCTTCTTGTCTGGGTGATGTAGACACAATGGCAATCAGGATGGCAAAGGCGACCACAGCGCCCACAGGACCGATTTTGGCCCACATCAGTCGGTCTAGGGATAGAGAATGGGACCAGGAGCCCTCAGGGATATTGGTAGGTGTAAGGATGCCTGCGTTCTCAGGATACCCCAGGGAGTTAGAGCCCACATTTTTAGGCAGCCTCGACTCATCAGTTACAAACTGAGGGTTTATTTATTCCCCGCCCCCTTTTTTTTTAGTACCGGGGTTTGAACCCATGGCCTCTGAAGTACTAAGTAAATGCTTGACCCCTGGGCCCACATCCCCTCCATGGGGGATTCTAGGCAGGGGCTCTACCACTGAGCCACGCCCCCAGCCCCTCACTGGATGATTCTAGGCAGGGGCTCTACCACTGAGCCACGCCTCCAGCCCCTCACTGGGGGATTCTAGGCAGGGGCTCTACCACTGAGCCACGCCCCCAGCCCCTCACTGGGGGATTCTAGGCAGGGGCTCTACCACTGAGCCACGCCCCCAGCCCCTCACTGGGGGATTCTAGGCAGGGGCTCTACCACTGAGCCACGCCCCCAGCTCCTCACTGGGGGATTCTAGGCAGGGGCTCTACCACTGAGCCACGCCCCCAGCCCCTCACTGGGGGATTCTAGGCAGGGGCTCTACCACTGAGCCACGCCCCCAGCCCCTCACTGGGGATTCTAGGCAGGGACTCTACCACTGAGCCACGCCCCCAGCCCCTCACTGGGGGATTCTAGGCAGGGGCTCTACCACTGAGCCACGCCCCCAGCCCTCACTGGGGGATTCTAGGCAGGTTCTCTACCACTGAGCCAATTCCAGTCTTACTAAGTTTCCTGAACAGGCTGAGAACTCAGCCTCCATGTAGCTGGGATGACAAGTCTAGATAACATCTTTCACTCTATTATCAATCTACGTAGCTGGGCCATGCTCACTGGCTGGATCAGTAGCAAGAGTAGGGGTGTGTCGGATCCAAGAGGGCCTGCCTCCTTCCTGTGGCTCCCACCCCCAGATCACATCACTCACGTGCTCCCTGGAAAGGCAGCTCGAGGCTCTGGGTGCCATAGAGGTTCCTGGAGGTACAAATGACGCGGGGTGGAGCTTGGGCCTGACCCCGCAGCGGCAGCGTGAGGATACTGGTGAGCAGGAGGCCACTGCGCTCTGAGTACACGAACTCCCTCTCTGTCTCATTCACGGTCACATTGCGGGAAGGCAGCTCAAAGGCCACGGAGGGTTCCGGGTTGGATTTTACCACACACAGGCATTGCACGGTGTCTCTGGCCGCTGCACAGTGTGACTCCAGAAGGATGATGGGGGCAACTGCAAGATTAAAACCAAGGCTAAGAGTAAAGCTGGGCCTCCAGGACTCCTTGGTAGGGGCAAGGCCGTGGATGAGATAGTTCTATACGGGTCCTGGCTCAGTAACCTGGAGCAAGTGAGAGAACGTGACATATGTGCAGTTATGCATGTATGGATGAAACGCACACGTGGGTGTCAGAGAGTGACACTGGATGCATTTCTCTATCACTTTACACTTACATTTTGAGACACTGTCTCTCACTAATACTGAAGCTTACCAACTAGCCAGCAGTCCCTGGAATCCTCCTGTCTCAGCTCCAGGATTACAGGTACAATGCTTCTTTTAACATGGTGCATAGGATTTGAATTCAGGTCCTCATGCTTATGCAGAAACACATAACCCACGGAACCACCTCCCTGGCCCCTAAGTTATGCTTTTAAAACCATGTTCTTGCCAAGCAGTGGTGGCGCACGCCTTTAATCCCAGCATTTGGGAGGCAGAAGCAGGTGGATTTCTGAGTTCGAGGCCAGCCTGGTCTACAGAGTGAGTTCCAGGACAGCCTGGGCTACACAGAGAAACCCTGTCTCGAAAAACAAAACAAACAAACAAACAAACAAAACCATGTTCTTTATCAGTCTTAAGCTATCTGACACCTCTCTGCTGGTTCTAGACCAAGTGCTGGTACTGAGTGAATTCCGACCCAAATCAGCTCACACAGGCAAAAGACCACCAGCTTGTTGACTCCACCCATTTTTAAGCCCAGAAGAATGAGCCAGTCACAATGGTGGGCAGCAACCCCGGGAGCAGATATGTGTGCACCAGGGCTGGGTAACTGCGGTTGGAGCCTCAGTGCATGTCTGAGCAAACCTAAAGTGAATAGGCGTTGTGCACACACACTCGATGGACTGGCTCAGCCCAGAGGCAATGAGTAACACTGAATCTGAACTAAAAAGACCATTCTAGAACATTTCTGAGCCACACCAACTCAGGACACCACAACCAACACACTGGTGACAAGTGTCCACTCCAGATGCTCGAGTGCTGGTGCCCTGTCTGTGTGCGCATTCAGTATCGTTCCAGCTTCCCAGAAGTTTCAGAAGAAGTGTACAACCCCTTGACATGATTCAAAGGATGGGGAGTTTGGGGGTGCCTGGCTTTGGCATCCCAACTCTGCCATCTACTGGTTGACTGTGGCCAGTGAGCCTTCAAGATGGAGAAGTAAAGGTAGAGGGGTGTGGGGACTTTTGGTTTGGGGTTTTGGGTTTTTGGAGTCAGAGTCCTGGGTACTCTAGTGTCACGGTGTTAATTTTCAACACTGTGGGAAGGAAGTCTCAGTGAGGGACTGCCTAGATTAGGCTGGTCTGTGGGCATGCCAGAGGGGGATTTTTCTTAATTGAGTTAAGGAGGGAAGACCCATCCTGGATATGAACGGCACTGGTTCATATCCCACTCCACCCTGACTGAATGAGAGAAAGCTGAGCTTGGCATTAACTCATTGCTCTCCGCTCTTGGCTGTGGATGTGATGTGGCCAGCTCCTTCAAGCTTCTGTCAACATGATATCCCCCAAAATGATGGGCTGTAGCCTGGAAACAATGCATGAGTGAAACAAACATGTCTCCCTAAGTTGTTTTCTTGAGAGTATGAACAATATATCGTCAACACCAAAAAAATTAAAAAAATAAAAAATAATTAAGACACCTAGGCTGGCCCCAGGCTCCCTTGGTAACCAAGGGTAACTTCTGATTCGTCTGTCTTCACCTCCTGACTGATGGATTTGGGGTATGTGACACTACATGGAATTTATACAGCTGTGTGTCTGGAACCTGGGCTTCATACATGCTAGGTAAGCACTCTATCAACTGAGCTACCTTCCTGGAGAAGGGCGAGGTGCCATTAGCTCACAAGAGGCTATGGGGTTCTGGGTTAAGGGCACTGACTGCTCTTCCAGAGCTCCTGAGTTTATTTCCCAGCAACCACATGGTAGCTCATGACCTGGTATAATGTGATCCAATGCCCTCTTCTGGCATGCAGATGTATATGCAGATAGAGCAGTAATATATAAGAATAAATAAATCAGGCCGGGCAGTGGTGGCGCACGCCTTTAATCCCAGCACTGGGAGGCAGAGGCAGGCGGATTTCTGAGTTCGAGGCCAACCTGGTCTACAGAGTGAGTTCCAGGACAGCCAGGGCTACACAGAGAAACCCTGTCTCAAAAAAACCAAAAAAATAAATAAATAATTTTTTTTTTTTTTTTTTTTTTGGTTTTTCCAGACAGGGTTTCTCTGTGTAGTCCCTGCTGTCCTGGAACTCACTCTGTAGATCAGGCTAGTCTCGAACTCAGAAATCTGCCTGCCTCTAAAATAAATAACTCTTAAGAGGCCATGGGACTCCAAAGACAGCATGAAGTGCTTAGCATCCAGACAAGTATTTACCTCTGCAGAGTGGAAGAAGCAGACAAATCTTTGGCTGCAGTGACAAATGCCCACTTGAGTCCCGAGGAAACCAATGGGACAAGACACAGATATCTAAGGATGCCCAGGACATGTTCCTCTCATCCTCACAGTCTTCTTACTCATGAGGTGCTTTTATCATCTCCTTTTGCAGAAAAAGAGCTGGAACTGGTTGTGTTGCTCAGTGGCAGAGCCCTGCCTAGAATCCCCCAGTGAGGGGCTGGGGGCGTGGCTCAGTGGTAGAGCCCCTGCCTAGAATCCCCCAGTGAGGGGCTGGGGGCGTGGCTCAGTGGTAGAGCCCCTTCCTAGAATCCCCCAGTGAGGGGCTGGAGGCGTGGCTCAGTGGCAGAGCCCCTGCCTAGAATCCCCCAGTGAGGGACTGGGGGCGTGGCTCAGTGGTAGAGCCCCTGCCTAGAATCCCCCAGTGAGGGGCTGAGGGCGTGGCTCAGTGGTAGAGCCCCTGACTAGACTCCCCCAGTGAGGGGCTGGGGCGTGGCCCAGTGGTAGAGCCCCTGCCTAGAATCCCCCAGTGAGGGGCTGGGGGTGTAGCTCAGTGGCAGAGCCCCTCCCTGACACACATAAAGCCCTGGGTTCCATTGGCAGCACTGAAAGAGGTACAGTTTCGAGGTGAGTGCTTTAAGACCTGCAACGCTGAGAAGGAAGCCTGGGGAACAGGAAACAAGGAGATAGCACTCTATTTGGAAACTCTTGGAAAGCACAAAGAAGTAAAGACTGGAACTTGGCTGCTACCACCTGTAGTGAACTTGGGCGTGGGTTTGGGTGAAGTAGAGGGGGACATCCACAGAGAGCCCAGGCCAGGCACTAGTTGACAATGTATAATTGCTTTTACTTCTGGGACATTAGCTTATATAGGTGTCCTTAGCATTCCTCTCACTGTGCTATGTCTGCTAAGAAGCTTGGCAACTCCTTGGTCCCATCCCCCACCTCCCAGGAGCACACCACAACACCTCATCGTATGAGCTTAGGGTGGTCGACTCTAGGCTGTGCAGGGCAGAGCCAGATTGCCTGGCTATCTGCTACTTTTTAGCCGTGTGACCTCAGGCAAGTGTCCTAATTTCTCTGGGCCTCAGTTTCCTTCTCTGTAAAGAGGGTACTGATGGTACAAAGATGAGATGGGTCCCTGCGTGTAGCACATCCAACAACATCTGGTACCTAGCAACGCTCTCTCTCCAAGGGACAGATACGAGAGTTACCTTCTCAAATCTGTAGACGAGCAGTAACCACAGGATCCCGAACCCCTTTGGTTAAAAGCTCCTCCCACTCCCAGGACACGGGAACTTGATGTTCACAATGGGAGATTCCTACTCTTAGCCTGGATTCAGCTCCCCTCCTCTTCCCCATCCTTGTCAGGGACAGACAACGCTGAGCCTGGCTGGGATGCCTGGGCGACTCCCAGTCACTCAGGTGTCCCCACGGAGCTACTGGTGGAAGTGAGGGGATGGGGTGCACTCACATTCCACAGACAGGTTGAAGGCGGTGGCTCTCTGGCCATACTGGTTCTCAGCCACGCACCAGTATTCCCCGTCATCCTCGGGCGTCACTGCAGGGAGTTCCAGCTGCAGCTGACTCTCATAGATGACCGTGGCCAAGATCTGCTTCTCCTTGAAGATGGTGAGAATGGGGTCCGGGTTGCTCTGCGTGGAACACAGGATGGAGACCGTCTCTCCCTCTACGGCCACCACCGTCCCGTTCACCGTGGGCTTCCAAGGTGCATCTGAGGGAAGACAAAATATCAGAACCTGTGGCTGAAGAGATGGCTAAGTGGTTATCTGCACTGGCTGCTCTTCCAGAAGACTGGGGCTCAATTCTTAGCACCCACATGGCAGCTCATGGCTGTAAATCTAAGATCCAACACCCTCATACAGATAGACACGCAGGCAAAACACCAATGCACATCTAATAAAAAAATAAATTATTTAAAAGAAAAAGAGGCACTCACAGGCCTTAAAAAACAATTGGAACCCATAGGAACTGCTCATCTGCAGGCCAAGCCCCACCCCCCAAATGTGACCCCGACAGTCCCATCCATTCCTGGCTGTCTCATATAAACGAACTGTCATCCTGCCTTTTTTTTTTTTTTCCTTTTTAATGCTGTTTGTTTATTTGTTCATTTACTTTTGGGACAGGCTTGGCCCTAGCTGGCCTTTTAGTTCACTATATAGTCCAGCCTGGCCTTGAACTCATGGCAATCAATCCTCCTGCCTTAACCTCCTGCATGTTGGAATTATGTGTGTAGTCTGGGAACTTGTCTTTGGATGCTGGCACTACCCCCATCCTAGCTATGCAGACCTTTTGTCTTCATGTTGGGACTCGTTTTTCCCATCTTGAAAATGGGCTTAATAATTCCAGCCTCACAGAATAGGGTTGATCATCCAACATGGGACAAAACCCTGCCGAGTGACAAGAACTATTCCAGCTGAGCAAGGCCCTTAGGGAAAGATGCTGTGTAAGGAAATAAAATACATTTTCAGCCAGAGATTTGTGCTATGGAAAAAACCCCAAACGCTTAGGGAGGAGGAATCGGGTGGTCATGGTTCTAAGTAGGATGGTGAGGGAAGGCTTCTGAGAGCTGAGCAGGAGGCGTAGAGGATGCCAGTCAGGGAGAGCCGAGTGAACACTGCCTGTGACTGTCTTTATTATCCCCAGCCCTGGGCACTGTGCCTCAATACATATTTGTGAATGAATGAATGAATGAATGAATACATGCATGAATGGCCTATGCTTGATTCTCAGTTAAGGGTCCTGCTCCAACAGCATCTGTCTCCTATTACAACCAGGTCCACGCAATGAGGCTGATTGATACCCGGGATATCCTCAGCCCTCCCATTAAACTACCGCTGCAAAATACAGGTAAGTTCCTGTCGTTTTAGGCTAGTAGTTCTTCTGAGAGAAGCCTTTCCCAATGTCTGTTCCCTGCAGGGGTGTATGGATGCCCCGGGTGGGGACTCACACATGACGCTCAGCTCCACTGTGCGGTTGTCCTGGCCATAGGCATTCTCTGCCAGGCAAGCATAGACGCCGTCCTCTCCTGGGGTCACCTCCTCCAGATCCAGGTATAGACTCTCGGCAACTGCCTCCCTCAACACCATCCCATCCCGCATCCAAGTCAGCAGCGGTGGCGGGTTGCTGTCAGCCCCACAGAGTAGGCTGACGTGGGAGCCCTCAATGGCCTCCACAGAGGAATTCATCTCCACAATCACTGGGGGGTCTGAGGCCCGGAATAAGGCGAAGGGTCAGCGGGCTGATTGATGGATGTATCAGATCCAGGATTGCTCCACAAGCCCAGGCCCCGCCCCCAGTCCCCAGCTTCCAGGCCCCTTCTCTGGGTCCAACCCCTCCAGGACCCACCTACCCAGCAGACCTGACTTAACTCAACCATCCTCCAGATGCCACCCTCCAGATTGGTCCTGCCCCAGTCCACCGCCCACCAACAAGGCCCCGCCCCCAATTCCTACCCATCCAAGCCCCGCCCACAGTCTCCCTATTCTGCCACACCCTGCCCAGTCCCCACCCCTGCCCCAACCCGCACCCAGGCTCACACTTGACGTCCAGACTGGCGTAACCCTCGAACTGCAAGGTGGTGTTGGGGAAGGCAGCCTGACAGCCCAGACGGTGGCCGTTGGCCTCTCTAGTAGGCACGAAGTGTAGCAGCGACACCTGTACCCAGGTGCCTTCATCCTCACGCAGCCGACCCAGCACAGTGGGTTCCCCCAGCCCCTCGTGGCCCAGCCAGCTCAACTCGGGGCGCAGCTCCGGGCAGTTGTCCGGCACCATGCAACTGACCTCCACTTCCGTTCCTGCCACCACTTCCGGGGGCACTACGATGTTAGGGGTGTCTGTGTACGAGGAGGAGAAAAAGGAGGGTTCAGTCTCAGGCTGTGGTCATGCCCGCCTGTCTGGCTCCACTCCTGGGACCTTATCCCTCTAAATGCCCAATGCACCATCAGCTACACCCTTTCCAAGTGTTGGTCACCGCCCCCAACACACGCTCGCGGGCACACACACACACACACACACACACACACACACAAACACAGCAGTTCACACAGCCTATCAGGATGCTTCTGTGTGCTTTCTTTGTGAAATTCTATTTCACCAAGTTCCTCTGTGGTCCCTGTATATATCCCCTACCTGGGTGGGCCGCTGGATTGGGGAGGAGGGACAGTTGTCGGGGTGTGATGTTATGTGTATAGGTATGTGATATTGTCCTGTTTGATTTTGTGTGAACCTGCGTCATGTGGGAAGATTGAACCTCAATTGGGAAAATAGCTTTATCTGATTGGCCTGCACGGTAAGCCTACAGAGCAACTTCTTGACTGATTGATGCAGGGAGATTTAGCCATTGTGGGGCAGTGCCATTGTGGAACATGTGGTCCCGGGAGGTATAAGAAAAGTTGTTGAATGTGAGACCGAGGAGTAAGCCAGGAAGCATCCCTCTGTGGTCTCTACTTCAGTTCCTGCCTCCAGGTTCATGTCTTGAGTCTCTACCCTGGTCCTCAGGGATGGACTCGGACCTGAGTCTTAACTGAAATATCCCCTGTCCTGCAGTGTTGCGTTTGGTTATTGTATTTACCGCAGCAACAGAAAGCAAGCTAAGACGGGTATGGCATGGGGGTGGGGGGCTGCGTGTTTTGTGGGTGCATGTGCGTGGTTCGGGGGTTGTGATCCATGTATACTCTGGTGTGCTGAGCATGTGGTGTGTGATGTGGTCTCTTTCCACAGCAAGGCTGTAGTGTGTGTACTCACAAAGACCAAACGCTGCTGGGAAACTTAATGTAAGGTCTCTAGTTAGGGATTCCTCTCAGAAATCAGGCCGGGACCTCTATTTTAATTGCCAAACCTGGCCACAGCTACCTGCCACATTTTCCCCAATTTCACCCCTACGCCCACCCCCCGCATTTTGAGGATCGACTCTTGGACCTGATACATCCTTATCCCTCTGGTTACTCTTTAGTTTGAGGATCTTATTAAGTTCTTAAAGCTGACCTCAGCTACTCAGTATCGCAGACGGGCGTGTAGTCTTCCTGCTTCAGCCCTTCAAGTAGCTGGGAATAGGTCTATGCCATCAGGTCCTGTCTTCTTATTTCTCCTCTCTCTCTCTCTCTCTCTCTTCCTCCCTCCTCCTCCCTCCCTCCCTCCCTCCCTCCCTCCCTCCCTCCCTCCCTCCTTCCCTCTCTCTCTCTCTCTTTCTCTCTCTCTTCCTCCCTCCCTCCCTCCCTCCCTCCCTCCCTCCCTCCCTCCCTCCCTCCCTCCTTCCCTCTCTCTCTCTCTCTCTCTCTCTCTCTCTCTTTCTCTCTCTTTGTCTATCTGTCTGTCCATCTTTGTTTCTTCCTTTATTTTGTTTTTTACATTTATTTGTGTGTGGTGTGTGTGTGTGTGTGTGTGTGTGTGTGTGTGTATGGATACCTGTGGGCATGTGTATGTCCTGTGGAGGTCAGAGGACAACCTACAGGAGTTGCTTCTCTTCTTCCACCATTTCTACTCATATGAGTTCCAGTTATCAGATCTGGGGTGTCAGACTTAGGGGCAAGTACCATTACCCACTGAGCCATTTTGTGGTCCCCCTAACCCCAACCCACCCCTTTCGGTCTTATTCGGAATGCAACCATGCAAGACAAGTGCAAGAATTCAGCTGTTAGCCCCAAACTTCCAGTGTTGATTTGTAGTGTGCCTGCATAGCAGGGGGTCCTGCTTCAGTGCCTCATTCTGTAATGACCCCCCCCCCGCCCCGTCCCCCGCTCCTTCAGTCAGAGCTGGGTGCTGCAAGCCAGGCACAGCCCCCAGGCTTGAAACCAGTCACCCTGGGGAAGTTAAGCAAGTCAAGCCTCTACCTCTGCCAGAGCTTAGATCTAGTGCTGCAGCTTCCAGCCTTAAAACCATTCACCTGCTGCCTGTGCGTTGGAAACCAAGGACCAAAGAACTTAATCAAGTTGCCCAAAGCCACCCAACTAAAGCAGGCATCTAGAAGTCTCATCCCTGACCCCAGCTCTCTGTCTTTAGCTCCAGATGTCTCTAGAATAGTAAGGGTGATCTCAGAGGGCAGCCGGACCACTTAGGGTCCTCTTTGTTTATATCTGTCATCCATATAGCTCACATAGGCACTGGGGTTTACACCCAGCTAAATTGAACGTTCCTGGGTCTGTCATCCAGAGCTGGTGGCCCAGGTGCTGAGGATACCCAGCTGCCCTTCCTCTCATCTCAGGATTGCTGCAGCTCCTTGGAGCCCACCCAACCCTGGGGGACCCAACTCACTGATGATGTCCAGGACGCTGTGCTCCGAGAAGGTGTACTGGTTGTAGCCGCCCAGGTCACCTCGGAAATAGTATTTGCCTCCCAGTTCGGGGCTCAGCGTGCTGAGAAGCAGGGTACAGTTTCGTAGGCCCAGGTCCCCCAACAGACGACTGCGGCCCTGGAAGCTCTCATGGACCACTTGTGTGCGGGACTTGAAGACCACCGGTGGGTAGTTCTTGGGGTAGGGACTATTGAAATACCAGACGCCATGTACCACAGCCGGTCTGAGCTCATCGGGGAAGTCGAAACGGCAGGGGATGGAGACACACGTGCCCTCGAAGGCTGAGATGGACGAAGGCATCCAGGCGCCCCAGTGGCCCCCTCGAGAAGCTGTAGATGGGCGGGAGCACAGAAACTGAGGGACAAAGCCCACCCCCTTATCTCCAACAGTTCCCACCCTGGGACACCGGGCTGGAATTGTGGGGTGTGGGACACGTCTCGCCAGCAATTACCTGAAATCATTATCCAAAACAGCGGCAGCGTGGTGAGGAATATCATCTTGTCCAGCACGTGAGTGAGCTAGGGATGGAGACGGACAAGAGCAGGGTTTTAGAAGACCACTGGAGGGGGCACTGGGCCAAGGTTAACTGCTGTCACTTACAAATGCCGGGCTTCAGTGCCTCAGTTAGAGCTGGGTGCTGCAAGCCAGGCACAGCCCCCAGGCTTGAGACCAGTCACCCCGGGAAGTTAAGCAAACTTCCCAAAGTCACGCAGCTCAAACATGGGCCCAAACATCTCATCCCTGACCCCAGTTCTTCCCTGCCTTAGCTGCAGATATCTCTAGAATAATAGATGTCACCGTTCTGCAGTGGACAGCTAGATCGTTCAGGGATCTGTTTGTCTTGTGTCTGTCATTCTCGTGGCTCAAGTGGGCACTGGGGCTACAACTCTGATGTCTTTGAGGTAGGTGAAATTACTGTGTGCATCTAAAGTCCAGAGGGTGCATAGCTTGCCCAAGATCACTTAGCTGGTCTGCAGACTTAGCAGCAAAGCTGTGCTGTCATGGCGTGGCAGCAGCAGGTTAGTAATGATCTAAGGAAGCATTCCTGCGTCTCCACCTCTCAGAGAGTGCTAGGCAAAGGCAGATACAACACTCCTCCTGACGTAAGAAGCGGTTATTTGGATAAAGAAAACATTGGTATCTTACTCCTCACCTCAGTCTCCCTGAGTTGGCAATGTCTCCTGATCCCACTTGAAGTGGCCAGTCAACCTAGAACACAAATCAGTCAGGGGTTCCAGGGTGAAAGTCTCAGCGCCCACCACCCTACTCTTCCATGTATACTATGGGCGGTGTCTGTGTTGTAAGAACATCCCTGTGGTCTCTGGTATCCATGGATACCCCGGATGCTCCCACACAGCTTCAAAGACACTGTACCACCACCACAACACTCCCCCTCCCCCAGCTGGGGCGTGGGAGAGTCGTGGGAAGGAAGGGAATGGTGGCTCTGAGATGAGGGCAACAGTGAGCGATGAGTCCAGTGAAGGAGCAGATGAGGCCTGGGGGTGGCAGGCAGGCAGGGACCCAGCCCCATCAATGACTGGGTTTCACAACATCAGCATTCCCAGCATGCCGTGTGAATTCCTGCCGCCCTCTCCCACCCGCAGCAGGCCCAGGGTGTCCCCACCCTCACCAGAGGCCAGTAGCCAATACAAAAGAGCCCTGTTCCTTTGGGGGTGTGGGTGCCCCATCCTAGGGACCTCCTGGGGGTAGGTGGAGTGTGAGTGAGATTGGTTGCTCCTGACTGGGCTCTGCAAAGGGCCAGGAGGAGCCAGAGGTGATGGCTCCTTTGCCCCCGCTGCCCTGTGGGTCGATCAGGACTAGAGCCAGGATTTTGAAGTAGCTGCTTTTCCCGGCCTTGGCTGCCCTCTTCCCACAGATGCAGATGCATGCCCAGAAACACGCAAACGCTAGAAGGAAATGTGACAGCCAGCAAGAACAGACTTACAGAATGGAGATTCGGAGACCCATGAGGACACATCTCTACCCTGACAACCCTGTGTCTGCAGAGGGGCACGCTGGTACAGGTCGTGCGGAGACCACCTGACTGCCCTCAGCCTCGGACACGCACATCTGGGTAGTCATGGCTCTGGATGTCCTGCTCACAAGTGTGCAAGTCACGAGAACCTGCGCACACTGAGGTGTGACTACAGAGAGCTCCACCCAGACACACCTATGGGCACAGGGCAGCTGTGGCCCTGGCACCTGTGACTGGAAGGAACGGGAAATACCCAGAGGTAAGGACCAATCAATTTAGCACAAGCAGATGGGTGAGACAGTCATGTACAGGGTGCCTTCTCCTCTGGGGCAGATTCTGATCTTGGGATGTGGGCTCAAGCAACCTCAGCAAAGACAATGATTTGAAGCTCTCTAAAGAATCACAAGGCTAATATCTGCAAGACAAACAGATCCCACACCTATAGTGTTAACTTTACACTGGAAAAGCCAGGACCAGTAACTGCACGCACCTGTCACCCCCGAACTTGGGAAGGAAGGGCAGGAGGATCAAGAGTTCAAAGCCAGCCTTGGCTACATTAACAAGTTGGAGGTTAGCCTGGGCTATGAGTGGCCCTACTTCAACAAACACAAACAAATCCAAGGGACTGGTAGGGATAGGGAAAAACACACCCTACCAAGTCTCTTCAGCGAGGTGCACCGAGGAGCTGAGGAATACTAACACAGAAGGCTACACGGGGGAGGTAGACACACACTGTCACCCTTACGGTGTGCTCAGGTGTTCACAGCCTGCTGGCCTCACCCACATCCACATGGTGGATTCCAGCATCCGATGGCTCTGCACCGGCCCCTTCTTCCCAATCCAGATCACTGTCCCATCTATCCCAATTTTGCAAACCCCTGGCCTTGCAGAAACTCCCACCATTGATGAGGTAGGTCCAGGAGTGAGGTCCCTTGTCCTTTCTTTCTGTCTCTTCTTCTCAAGGCCTCATTGCTGTCTCTGCCCCATCACTGCCCCACTAAGATCTTTGGTTGATTTGAAAGCCCATTTCAAACAACACCCCATTTGAAATGAGTGGCCCTCCTCTGCTTCCTGCCACACCTGGCCTTGCACATGTCCTGATGACCAGCACTCCCGACCCCCTGGGGGTGTTTCACCCTAGCCCTCTCTGCCTCAGTACTCACTTGGATGGTCTGGCTTCTGCACCTTCTGCTCCGCTGGCAGGGCTTACAGTCCCTTGGCCTCTCAGGGTCTAGGCCCCCACTTGCCAGCCCCTCCTCTGCCCCCCGGGTGCCAGGGGCCGCCTGCCTCCAGGGCCCAGCTCCTCCCTGCCCCCGGGGGAGGGGGCACAAAGGGGCCCTTGTCACCACAGGGCTAGGGCTGGGACTGGGCAGCCTGATGCCTGGGTCCTACTAGCTCCTTCCTAGAGAGGATGGGGGGTCTACCTTGCTCCTCCCCTTCCTCCATTAATATACACCCTAATTTGGGGGTTGGGGAGGGAGAAGTGGCCTCGTCTTTCTGAAAATTGCAGGCTGAAAGGTGGAACCTGGAAGAATGGGTGGCAACATTGTGACCTTGGTCCCAAGAGATAGGTAGAGACTGGTTGCCAGGAAGAGGAAACATACCCTCTCCTTGTTTGGCTCCAGAGTCACCTCCACCTTGCTGAGAATCACCTCCCCCTCCCCCCATGCTTCCCTTCCTGGTCTGTTTTCTTCTTGACCCTTCTGGCCCTCTGAAATGACCTTAGTCACTGTCTCCTGAGATCACGACCTTCCTTTGGTGAGGACGAGGGCTCTGTCTGTATTGTTCTGAATCCGTCTCCACCTGTTAAACAGACAAACAAACAAACGTGTTCCCCTCTTTAAACAATTACATGTATTGATTTACTTATTTTAGATTTATTGATGCTATGCGTGGGTGTTTTTGCTTGTATGTTTGTCTGCACCCCATTTTTGGATCTGATGCTCATGGAGTCAGATGAGAGCATCAGATCCCCTGGATCTGGAGTTATAGATGGTTGTGAGCCACCATGTAAGTGACTGGGACTTACTAAGCCATTTCTCCACCTCCTTCTTTCTTTCTCTCTTGCTCTCTTCCTTCCTTCCCCCTTTCCATCCTTTCTTTCTTTCTTTCTTTCTTTCTTTCTTTCTTTCTTTCTTTCTTTCTTTCTTTTTTTCCCTCTCTCTCTCTCTCTCTCTCTCACACCCCACACACTACACACACACACACACACACACACACACACACACACACACACACCTATGTGTGGCTTTGCGAATGCACCTCAGTTCTCTCCTTTCACCTCGTAGGTCCCAGGGATTCAGGCTTGGCATTGATACTGTTACCTACTGAGCCATCTTGCTGGCCTACTCTCCCCCCCCCCCAACCCCCACCCCCTTTTTAATTCATTCTTTGAGTCTCTCTATATAGTGCAGGCTGGCCTCCAGCTCATTATGCAGCTCAGCTAGCCTTGAGTACAACGTGGCTAAGTCTCCACAGTGCTGATATAGATGTGTGCCACCATGTCTGGTCCCTGCCCTTCCATTTAAAAACTGTCCTTTCTTTCTATAGAACTCACCATGACTGAAGCTGGTCACCCTGCCCTTGGGTACTCTGTCTGGTCCCAGCCTAATCATCTAGCCTAAAGCTCTGAGAGAGCAGACTTCCAACAGAAGCCTGCCTGTGTACTTGCCTGGGGTCTTTAGTTTTTTGGTTTTTTTGTTTTTCCAGACAGGAGTTTCTATGTGTAGCTCTGGCTGTCCTGGAACTCACTCGGTAGACCAGGCTGGCCTGAACTCAGAAATCCGCCACCTAGGGTCTTTAAAGCTAGGCTTTTGTGCACACAGGGCCACCTCGGCTTTCTGAGTTGGGTGAGGGCCCTCTAGGTGTGGAAATCTACAATCATCCTGAATCAGGCATGGGTTTTGCAAGGTGGACAGGGTGTTTGAGGTGGCAAGATACACAGAGCAGTATCATGTCCCTTCAGAGGCCAGAGCAGGGGTTGGGGGTGGGGGAGTCCTTTCTTCCAGGAGTGAGGGCAGGGAAATCCCTTAGACCAGGGATCAGGAGTCAGGAAGACTGGGGCTGGGGGGGCAGTGACACCCCACCCAGGCTTCGTGATGTCAGCCTCTGCCCGTGCCTTTCCCAGTCTGAGACAATGGTCCATTGACAGTGGGGTGGGGCTTGAAAGCCTGGGTTCCTGGAGAAGAGAGGGACCTGGTGCCTGGACTTTGAGGGTGAATATGAAGATTCTAAGGTTCCCTGTGCCACAGATGTCCAACCACACTGGACTCACTGAGCTGGTGTTCCTGTGTAGAGTGGGTACTCTGTCAGTTCCAGGTATGAGCTAGAGTCCCTGGAGAGGGGAAACAGGGCAGGTGAGTCCCAGTGAGAGTCTGTGGCCGAGCCAGGGGATTAGCAGGGGCCCACCATAAGGGCGGATCAGATGGACTGAGAGCCAGAGGGGAGCTGGGTAAGTGTGGGGGCTACCTGTTACACAAATCAGCTGATGCCTTCAAGAAACCTGGTATTTGGTCTGCAAGGGCTGGGGGCTGAGGGCTGGGGACAAACGTCTAAGCTAGAATGTATTCTGTCACACCCTTTCAGCCTTCAATTTCAATTTCAGAATCAAGTGCAGCAGGGTTACTTCCTTTTGTGCTTCGAGCAGAGGATCTACTCCTGCCCCTCCCCAACCCCCTCAACCTTGGGACTTGGAGGTTTGAATATTTGCGCTTTGTTCTACCTGGATCTGTTTTGGGTCAAATCTCCTCCCCCTTTTTGCCGAGACATATTGGATTAGGACCCACTATAATGACTTCATCATAACTGTTACCCTCAGTCAAGACCTACCGCCGAAGCCAGGCGCAGTGGCACATACCTGTAACCCCAGCCCTTGGGAGGTGGAGGCAGGAGGACCAGATCAAGGTCATTCTCTTCTATACTGGACCTGTCTTCTCACCGCTCCCTCACAAACGATCCCATCTGTAACTAAGGTCACATTCTGGGGTTTAAGGCATCAGTATGGAAATGGAGGGTGGTCATAGACATTTTGTAAGTGTAATGATTTTTGCTCGTTAGCTCAATTTTATCTAAAATAGCATGCAAACTAGGGCAAGCATCTTCAGACAATACGGTCCTGTTAGCCATTTTATCTCTTAACGCCATCTTGGGCCAGGGCCTGGGTCTTAGCAAGCCCAGAGTTCCTTTGTTGCTAGGGAATCAGGACTGGCTGTTTCGCGTCAAGGGTCACACCAGTGTGGTCCTCAGGTCAGGGCAGTAGTAGCAGCATTTAGTCCTGGAGCAAGTTCAAAGGCCTGGGATTATAGCTCAGTGGGTAGAGTGCTTGCCTAGTATGCATAAAACCCAGTGTTCTCACCCCAGCACCACATATACTGGGTAAAAGTCACATGTAATTCTAGCACTCAGAAGGTAGAGACAGGAGGGAGGGAGGGTCAGAGGTCCAAAAAAAAAAAAAAAAAGAGGCAAGGAATGGAGAGATTAAGAGTAGTGTGTGTGTGTGTGTGGTGTGTGTATAGTGCTTAAGATCAGGTAACACTCTTCACAGAATTCCAGTTCAGTTCCCAGCACACCCACATTAGTTAGTTCACTACGTCCTGTAACTCCAGCTCCAGAGGATCCAACGCCTTCTCCTATTCTCCAAAGGCACCTTCACACATGTTCGCAGGTACTCATGCAAACGCACGTGGGAATGAAAATGAAAAATAAAGCCGGCCAGCGGTGGCACACTGCTGTAGTCGCCGTGCTCAGGAGTCCAAGGCGGCCGTCTTTCTCGAGTTCGAGTCCAGTCTCTGCTGTGAGTTCGTCTCACAGCCCAGAAAAAAAAAAAAAAAAAGAAAAAGAAACTTTATAAAACAAAATACAGCGGCGGTGGCAAGCTTTATCAGCACTTGGAGGCAGAGGCAGCGTTTCTGAGTTGACCACTGGTCTACGAGCGAATTCAGGACAGCCAGGACTCACAGAGAACCCTGTCTCGACACTGCAGGAGCTAATTCAAGTCAATTGCCAGCAGGACATTACATTTGAAACTAACCTGGTATACATAGCAAGTTCCAGGCCAGCCAGGGATACATACTGAGACCTTTTCTCAAAACCAACCATTTCTATAACTAGCCTGTCTGCTGAATGGGGCTCAGCAGTGTACTTTTGAATAGGTTTGTATAAGATCCACTCTTGACACACACCAAAGTTGTTCGTTTTGGTTTTGTTTGTTTGTTTGTTTGTTTTGAGACAGGGTTTCTCTGTGTAGCACTAGCTGTCCTGGAACTCACTCTGTAGATCAGCTGGCCTGGAACTCTCAGAGATCCGCCTGCCTCTGCCTCCTGAATGCTGGGATCAAAGGTGTGCACCACCACCACCACCCTGGCTTGAACACTAAAACTGTAATCCCTCTGCTTCACATCTACAGTTCTAGGACCTTCTGGAGAACTATGTTCAAAAGCGAGAGGGATATCTGTAGCAATTCAGTGTAATCAGTAATGCTATATAGAGGTCATTTCTGCCGATGTAACAGAATACCCCTGAAAACAGCTAACTGGAGGAAGGACATGTTTAGCTTATGGTTTCAGAGGTTCCTGTGAATGGTCAGTTGCCCACCATCAATCACAGACGACCTCCAGGAACCTTCAAAGGTGCGACTCCTCTGACCGACTTCCTTTTTATTTATTTTATTTTTGAGACCGCAAAGAAGATGGATTATTGTACAGGAGTTACACTTGGCCACAAATGCAAACAGGACTAGTCCAGAATGGCGCAGGTGCTGGGGAGAGCGCCAGCAGGATTGCTTTTGGTTGTGAGGAAGGCAGTCAGTCTCTTGGGTGGTCTTAGCAAGCACGACGACGATGATGTCCCAGATCCACTGAGACTTATTATCCACAGTAGCCCTCAGCCTTCAGCACCCTTACCTCTGTTCCTCCAGCCTTCGCGGGTACACACGCTAATTTCCCTCTGCCTTATCTTTCTTCTCTTGTCGCTTCAGCCTGGACATTCGCTTCTTCCTCCGCTCCTCCCTCCACTTGGCAGAGGAGTTTCAAGGAAGATGGCTTCAGACCCCCTGGAGTTGGAGTTAGAGGTGGCTTTGAGCAGCCTGACCTGGATGCTGAAAGCCAAACTCCAGACCTCTGCAAGAAGAGTACAGGCTCTTTACTGCCAGGTCATTTCTCCAGGCCCCTAGTCTACTAGCAATTTCCGGAACAGCTGGGGCTACAGTGAAACTGTTTTCACAAAAACAAAACAAAACAAGGAGTGGGAGAAACCCTGCCTCTCTCTTGTTGATACCGATTGTTCACGTTTAGGGGCATTTGTCCGTTTTCAAAACAAATCTACATTCTTCTTCTTGACTGAGTTCAACAGGCAGAAGCACCGTACTGTGGGGAGCCAAGCCGTCCATAGCAGGGTCCTCTCCCCGCCCCTCTGTCTTCATTCAAGAAACCCCTAACTAGCTTGTGGCCCTTGTCTCCTACAGCTCCCAGGTTGCTTGAGTCTTAGAAAAAGGACCTTTCAGTGGGTTGAGCAAACTGCAATCTAGGTAATATGGCGACCCGAATTCACTGAGGGGTGACTGGTTTCTATGGACTACCGTCATTCTGAAATACTCAGGTCATATCCTAAAACGTGTGAGGGGAGGGACTTCTGAAGAGTGTGAAAGGGCAAGCCAGGGGCGGAGCAAGCCAGGGGCAGAGCAAGCCAGGGGGCAGAGCAAGCCAGGGAACAGAATAAGTGCTGTGCTGCTGTGCTGTGCTGTGCGTGGTGCTGTGCTGTGCTGTGCTGTGCTGTGCTGTGCTGTGCTGTGCTGTGCTGTGCTGTGTGCTGTGCTGTGCTGATGTGTCTTGCTGTGATGTGGTGCTGTGGTGTCATTGTCTGTGTGTGGGGGTTACTTTGTCGTCTGAGCTTGCTCTCTGTGCTTGCTGTAGCTTGTGTCTGTGCTTGGTCTTAGTGTAATCAGGGCTGTGATGTATTGTCGTGTGAAGACACCGATAAACTAGGCTGGGGTGGCCTTGAAAACCAAGTTTCAAGGTTGTAAAATAGTAGGCGGGTGTGGGGTGAGGCGGGTGGGGTGTCTTTGCCATCACCTTCCTCTGATGACCAGCCTCTTACAGTCTCTAAGGTAAAAGGTTGTGGTGGATGAGGATGTTGCTGCCTTCTAGTTTGGTTAAGTTTGTCCTACAGACGGGCTTTTTAAGTTCTAGTTGGCCTAGGCAGGAGGATTGCAGCAAGTTTTAAAAAGCCAGCCTGAGCTACATAGTGAGTTCTAGTGCAGCCTGGGCTACATTATAGAGGCTCTGTCTCAAGCATAAACCAGGCCCTGCATGTGCGTTGCCACACTGCACAAAAGCAAGCGTACTTCGGAGGTAGAGGCAGGAGGATCAGAAGTTCAAGGTCATCCTTGGCTACTTAGAGTGTGTGAGTCCAGGTTAGACTGCACTGTCTACAATAGATAGATGGATGGATGGCTCAGGGTATACGTCAGTTGTGTAAGTATCTGGCTGTTCTATGTGAGGCCTGTGTTTGATTCCTCAGTCCTGGGGAAGACAAGGGCACTTGATGAAAGAACTTGTTATTGTTGTTGCTACCGGTTTGAACTGCCATACTCAGCTTAGCTGCCAATATTTAAAGTATTAGTATATCTCACAAAGAGGCTTTCCAGTCTGTCTTGACAAAATCAGATGCCCTTCTCTCCATGCCTCTGGACATGGCAGCCAGTTCCCAGGGCGTCACGTATTTAGGCTATTATTTCCCTCCCAGGATCCAACAGAGGCCAAGTGACCAGTGTCCTTTCTCATCATTAGGGCTGCTGAAATCATGCAAGCTGGGACGATAGTGGATTCTGACTCATGTGTTCTGTGTCCCTGTAGAGCAATCAGGCTGGAAGGATGGCTCAGTGGGTAAGGTACATGCCGCCGCGCAAGCTGAGTGCTAGCACCCACATTACAAGCTGTTGTAACGGAGACAGATGGATTGGAGAGACCTGCTGGTCAGACAGTTTATGGGGAAATTAGTGAGCTCCAGGTTCAGTTAGAGACCCTGTCTCAAAACCCAAAAAACAGAAACACACAGAATAAAAAAAAAAAAAATTAAAAAAGAAAAGAAAAAAAACCGATGGTAGATACAGCACACACCTTTAAATCCCCAGACTTAGGAGGCAGAGGCAGAAGATCTCTGTGAGTTTGACATAGCAAGTTTCATACCAGCGGGGCTACTCTAGCTGTCACATATACTCACAATCCACACACACACACACACACACACATACACACATACACATGCGTACACATTTTAAAAAGTTTTTAAGAAGAAAGAGCTGGGCAGTGGTGGCGCACGCCTTTAATCCCAGCACTTGGGAGGCAGAGGCAGGCAGATTTCTGAGTTCGAGGCCAGCCTGGTCTACAGAGTGAGTTCCAGGACAGCCAGGGCTACACAGAGAAACCCTGTCTCGAAACAACAACAACAAAACAACAAAACAAAAAAACAAAAGAAGAAAGAAAGAAAAAGACTGAGGAAAGTCTTTTCAACTTTCTTCCTGGGTTGCTACGTAAACTCCAGATCTTTTGAAGTAAGAAGGGAAGTGAAGAACAGACAAGAAAAAAAGCTTACCCAGCTTTTTAGCAGCCTCAATGTACACAGAC
This sequence comes from Mastomys natalensis, assembly GCA_021653895.1. Classification (NCBI taxonomy): domain Eukaryota; kingdom Metazoa; phylum Chordata; class Mammalia; order Rodentia; family Muridae; genus Mastomys; species Mastomys natalensis. The sequence continues at coordinate 824,184 of JAJTUV010000944.1, forward strand.
CTGTATATCCTGACAAATGTCTGTCTCTGGGTGGCAGGGCTTGCAACAAGTCCATATCTTTGGCAAGGAAAAAAAAAAAAAAAAAGGTAAAAAAAAACCCAGACACCATACTTTGAAATAAACCATCGTCTTTATTTCAAGGTCATTGCTGGGGGAGGGCAGGAATAAATAACTGGGGTGAGGAGAGGCAGGGGTGTCGAGAGGTCAGGACCTAGGTTCTCTCTCTCTATGTTTTGCAACAGAAACCACATTTAGGATTGTTACAGCATTTACAGCAGATGATGCAGATGGGGAAGTTGCTGTCTCGCTTCCTTCGCTTCTGAATCAGGAGCTGTGGAAAGCAAGAGGTAAGCAGTCTCGCTTGGACATGGGAGAGGCTGGGGATCAGGGAGGGCGTCCCAGACGTTCTTACCGCACTGTCGGTCCTGCTTTCTGCCCTGTGCAAAGGCTGCAGTGCTGTCGTCTGTCTCATCTGTGAAAGCAGAAGAGGTACTAAGTATTGTGGAATCCCCAGCATAGCTTTCTGACTTGTCTCTGCCGGCTTCTTCCCCAGGGACTTAGGGACCTGTGCTTAGATGGAATTCCTAGAAGGGACCCTACTGCCCTGTCTCCCTCACTGTTCTTTGGATATTCCTAAAAGCACCCCCTCTTGTAATCTCCTAGACACTCCAACATCTCTTACATCTCATCTCTTACAACCAGGTCACCTCACAGCACAACTTACAGCACCATAAGCTGGATGGTGGCTTCCCCTCCTGTCTCTCAGCAACGTGAGGCCTGATCATCTCTGCACAGCTGTCCACAAAGCTCGGCACAGCAGAGCCTCTACAGCCCTCTCCTCATCTCTGGCAACGGCTCCACTCTTCAGACCCTATGGTCCCCGAGGGTCTTGTGATTGACTTGAGCGCCCACTCTGCTGTCTCAGCTCCACAAATCTAGTATCCGTTTGTTGCTGTTTGTTTTTTGTTTTTTTTTTGTTTGTTTGTTTGTTTGTTTTGAGAAAGGGTTTTTTTTATGTACTCCAAGTTGGTAATGAATTTGCTTTGTAGCCAGGAATGACTGTGAACTCTGGATCCCCCCCAATTCTACCTTTGGAGTGCCCACACCAAACTTGGCTCTCTGTACTATTTTTTCTTTCTTATAGATTTGTTTTATGTGTGAGTGTTTTGTCTGCATATATGTATGTGTACCATACGCATGCCCAGTACTCAATATGACTGTGTTAGGAGACATGAAGGCATCAGATCCCTTGGAACTAGAGTTAAGAATGTTGTGAGCCACCATAGGGTGTCAGGAACTGACCGTAGGTCATGCTGTTGTACAAGCATCGATCGTAGTGTTACTCGATATGGCTAAGCCATGTCTGTCTAGCCTCAGCCCCTTCTAGAGTATCATTTTCTTATAGACTACTTTGCATCAGCCTCTTAGCCCCACCTCTGGTCCTTCCTCATGAGAGTTTTTCTGTCGTGTCTTTTGCACTATCCACAACAAGTTTTTACTAAATAGTCACTTAAAGGCTGCTTAAAGAATGCCCTGACCGCCGGGCGGTGGTGGCGCACGCCTTTAATCCCAGCACTTGGGAGGCAGAGGCAGGCGGATTTCTGAGTTCGAGGCCAGCCTGGTCTACAGAGTGAGTTCCAGGACAGCCAGGGCTATACAGAAAAACCCTGTCTCAAAAAACCAAAAAAAAAAAAAAAAAAAAAAAAAAAGAATGCCCTGACCAGGATGGGACAGCCAGAAGAACATCTTGTCTGGCTCCCATGCTCCTCCTGTCCATTCTCCACTCCACAGAGATGACAGAGTAGCTATTCAACACCCGTGCAGCCTCTCAGCCCTTCCACTAAGGACCACCCTTGTCCTTGTTAGCAGCTGCCATCAGTCCTGAACTGTTCTAAATGCTCCGTGTTGAGGAGCTCTTGCCTCACTGCGACCTGGCTCTCCCACCACAGCGGGCCTGGGGTGCTCACCTGTTGCTGGAGATAGGTGCTGCTGCTCAGGCTGGCAAGGAGGAGAAGCAGGAGACAGGCAGCCTGGGTCTGAGTGCTGAGTACCATCGTGCTTTCTGTCCTGCTGTGCAGTCTAAGGACTTGTGCTGGTGTCCAGGAGCCAGTTCCAGTCCTTTTTATGGGACCAGTGGGAGGAGGGTCACCTGAGCCCCCTCCCTTTTGCCCTGACTCATTTCCAAGAAGACAGTGGCGCCAAACAGGCGGGAGAGATAAGCGGGAACAGAGTGACAGGGTTGTGTCACCCTCAGCCAGCAGAGGTGCATCGAGGGTGGGGCAGACAGAGCCATGGACACAAGCCTCCAGCCAGTCACCTGTGATGTCACCCTGTGGCTCTCAGAAAAATTCCCCTCCTTTCCCCTAAATATTGATTGGATTGGTGAGTGGAAGAATTGTGCCTCTCACTCCATCAGTGTCTTCAATATGGCTGTCACTCACTGGGCTCCTCAGATGGACCCAGCAATTTGGTACATACACACAGGGTGCATCCCAGCATGAGTTAGGAACAATGGCCAAGGGACTTGACAGATGCCCACGAGTTTGTGTCAGCGTTAGCTCCAACATGCAGCATGGAACCCAATGTGAAGACCACATGATGTAGCTGTCATGTCGAGTGACCTGCCTATAGTGGTGGCAGTCATTACACACATATCATGACAATGTACTGACTGTGTCTGTAACACCAGTGCCAACTCACTTTTGTGTCAACAGCTGGCGCTACTTGACCTCTAAGTGGCTGCCTGTTTCTTCCTGGGCTACATTTGTGTTTACACTTCAAGTTGCCTTCCCGTTACTGACTGCAGGGGTCTGGCTTGAGGATCTAGTCCTCAAACTCAGTCTCCCTCTGGGCACAGGGGACACAGTAGTGTATGAGACTTGGCTTAGTAAGAGCAGACTATGCCCACCGCACAGCTCCAAGTGCAGTGGTATGCCAGAACCTCCCCATGCCACCCTGGACTACATATACCAGAGATTGGTACACAGTCTACACCAGGGCTTTTGTAGCTGGTTCTTGGGGTACTGCTAAAGCCTGTGGGGTCTCCTCGTTTCTATTACCTGAACCTCTTGGTGTATGCAGCCTGAGATATTATCAAACTTGGACTCCAGAGACAGGCTACTGGACAGCATGTCTGTGTCACACAGGGAGCACCCAGTCAGTCCTGTCCAGAGCCTGAGAACACGACCACTCTACTGCTGACCACTGAGTCTCTTCCTTTGTCCCACATGCTCCCTCAGAGGGCTTTCCCTAAGTGGTAAGACCAAAGACAGGATTCTCAAGACACCAGAGGCCAGCAGGCGTATTTAGGTTGTGGCAAGGTACAAAATGCCGCAAGGGGAAACCGCCAGGCAGGCCTAGATTCTGGGAATGGTGAGCCACTCTTGGGGACATGATGGTATTCCCCGACCCCACCAGGCAGCGCTGCGGCTGCTCAGGACAGGTTTCATCATCAGCCAAGGGCAGGGGTCACAGCACAGGCGCCAGAGCTACAATTCGAGGCGACAGACTGCCGGGCCAAGCCTGGCTTTCTGGCCATCTGCCCTCTCTTGGGGGTGGGGGGCTCAAGGCCAGGCCCCATCATTGGCTGGTACAGAGGGGAGGGCTTCAGTCCCAGAGCCCAGGGATACTCGGCAGCCCTGTTTTCAAGCACTGACCTAGGAGACGCCAGCCTCCCCTCTAACACAGGGGTACGTCCTTGACCCCAGGGCCTCAGAGAATTCCCCCCAGCCACTGTCACACTGTCACAGTATAACTGAAGCTTAGACCTCAGGGAGACCGTAGGACATGGACACACAGACAGACAAGGCGGGGCCACACTGGCCAGTTTATTGCAGTTAAATACCTCTCTCTCTATTTTTTTGTCCATTTTCCATAAAGAAAATTAAAACACACACACGCACACACGCGCATACACACACACACCCACACACCCAGAGGGGAGTAGGGATCCAGAAACAAGAGGGGTGGGGGGCATGGCCTCCCTGCATAGGTCCAGGCCCCAGGGAAGGCCCCCATCCCCAAAGCTCCCTCCTCCCCATAAGCACCCTGTCTCAATACCTCTAGAGACCAAGGAGGCAGCGGGCAGCGGGGCCTCTGTCCTCCTCCCTTGCTCCTCCTGATGAGCCCACGATAAGTGATGGGCTGCTGAGGACTGAGAAGGGAGGCCGACGGACAGACGGGCAGGTGGGCATCGTTTCCGCATGGAGGAGGGTAGTGGGCAATGTATCAACAGAAATGCATTATGTCTCCTTGTTTTTGTTAAAAATCTACTATAAAAAAACGCAGCTTGGGGAGGGGCATCTCCCTCTCTGTGCTAAGGGCTGGGGGAGGGGCAGCAGAGGCCGGCAGTAGCTGAAGGGTGAGCCGGCGGGCGTCACTGCCGGGTGCTCTCGCCCACCATTTCCAGGTTGTGCTGCTGCAGCTGGGCTCGAAGCAGGGCGTTCTCGTTCTTCAGCTCCTCGATCTGCAGGCACCACAGAGGACATGGGAGCCAGGGTTAGGCCTTGGCGCCCTGGGCCCCGTGGATTCCCCGTGGATTCCCCCGTGGATTCCCCCGTGGATTCCCCCGTGGATTCCTCCGTGGACTCCAGGCCTGTACCCACCTGCTGCCTCAGGAGCTCATTGTCCATCTGCAGCCGCTCTGCCTCCTTGAAGGTCTCCTGCATGCGCTGGTTGGTCTGGCGTAGCTCCCGGATGTAATCGCAAGCCTTGGACAGGATGCCCCCTTTACTCTGGAGTGGAGGGCAGACGAGAGTCAGAGGACAAAACAGCGCAGCTCCTGTGCCTGGTGGTAGCCCAACTTTCTTTCTTTCTCTCTCTTTCTTTCTCTCTTTCAGATTTATTTATTTATTTTATTTCTATAAGTACACTGCCGCTATCTTCAGACACACCAGAAGAGGGCATCAGATCCCATTACAGATGGTTGTGAGCCACCATGTGGTTGCTGGGAATTGAACTCAGAACCTCTGGAAGAGCAGTCACTGCTCTTAACCACTGAGCCATCTCTCCAGCCCTTAGTCCAACTTTCTGGAAGCCACTGGGGACACTCACCGCTCCTGTCTTGCTGTTGTCTGCATGACAATCTGGAATGATTTTGAAAGCTGGACGATCCAGTTGTTGATCTTGTCCCTTCTTCTCCGCTCCACTGCAGGGAACAGTGACAATCACGGCTCTATGGACAGACTCACTCAAACTAGTAAGGTGTAGGATGTCCAGGCATGGCGCTAGTGAGGACCCAAGGCTGCTGTCGCCTTACGGGCCACACTGTCTCATGAAGAGGCCAATCAAGTGCCAGCCCTCAAGTGCCATGCTGTGAGGACGGCACCCCGCACGGACGGCTGCACAGCACACTTGGTAAGAACTGCCATGTCACAGCATGCACTGAGAACGCAGGTCTGGGCACTGGGACTCCTATTTTGGGGGCGGTGCTACAGAACCCCGTATGCAAGATCCAGCACTCCCACGTTCCTGGTAACCCTATGTCTCATTCTCTGTGTGGCCACAGACTCTGGCTTCTGGTTTTTTTTTTTTGGGGGTCCCCTTGGGAATAGAGTCTCATTTAGGCCAAGCTGGGCTCAAACTGTGTAGCTGAGGAAGAGGATTCTGAACTTCTAACTCACTTGCCTCAATTCCTAAGAGGCCACTACTGCCTGGTTTTATTCAGTGCTGGGAGGGACTCCAGCCCAGATCCCTTTCATCCTTAACGTAAAATCTGACCATAGCTTGGCCCTGTTTAAAATTCTCCTCCACAGCCTTGGCAAGCTACTCTCTCCAGACAAGAGCTGTGCCCTGAGGCCTGGCCCTGGGGACCTCACCTCACCCAGGAATGTGAACATCCTATCTTAGAGGCCATGCCGCCCACTGTTAGCTATGCTGAGTTACAACTGTCCGGCAGGCAGCTGTGCCCTCCTCTGGCCTGCTGTGTGCTCAGGAGGCCAGCCAGGAGCCACCTGACTTGGAGCCAATTTCATAGCTTGTTGTAGCAAGGCTTCTCAGCCCTTCATTACCTCTAGGGCACAGGTCTCCTACTGCTAGGATACACAGACCCTGGGACCCCAAACCTCCTCATAGTCCTCCATCCTCTTGTCAGGAGGGCTGAAGAGACTTGCTACATTTGTGGAGGGGAGCTGGTCCCAGAGCCTGATGGGCTGTGGGAAAACAGCAAGGGGGCATTTCCTAATGACGGTAGTAAGAAGGGAAAATGGGCAAAGCCTTAAGTGAGAAGGGTGGGTGGGGGCAGTCCTCCTTCTCTTCAGACCTGACCTCACACCTTGCCCACTCCCTTAAAGGACCTCAGGGACTGGGAACAGGTAGAGCTTACTGCCTCTGCTTGGTCAGTCTGCTGACAGGTACCTCCCAATTTGGCCTCAAATGACTTCATTTTCCAAAGTGAGTCTCCCCTTCTGCTCAGTCCTTTTTCTCATTGCTTAGCAATGCTTCTTTCTGTGCCATCTTTCCAATGTCCTGCCAAGAACTCAGCCATGCTGAATTCAGTAAGTGCAGGGATATGTCTCCACTAAGCTCAGGGCTAGGTTATGCATGTCACCATCAAGTGTGGTACAATCTTCTGGGAACTTCGTGGAAGACTGCACAGCCAAACTGAGTCTAGCCAGGGCCTAGAAGCAAACCCACCGTGCTCCTTGCCAGACTGCTGCATCTCTAGGGTTCTACAGGGCTCACCGAGTACCTCCCCATCCTCTTTTAGTCCACTCCTCTAGGGCCTGGGCCCCGGTATGACCTTCCTCTGATGAACACATCTCAACCCCACAGGCTACGGGTAGCTGTGTGCTTGGCAGAGCTCCTTTGGTGTGTGTTTAATTTTGCAAAATGTAGGTGTGTGGCTGGGGTCCAGGGCACTCAATCCTGGCTCTCCCCTGGCTGGTGCCCACCCATGATGCTACTGTCAAGTGACATGCATGGCGACACTGTGCCTACAGTACATATGTCCAAAGAAGGGCAGAGTGCAACAACACTTTCTGGATGGAGCCCCACATTCAGATGAATTTCCAGAGGGACTAAGAAATATTTGAGTTTCTGAGAGAAAGGACCCCAGGCAGATGGAAAGTAAGATCAAGACCACACCCACACAAAAGATAATAAACACTTGTGCTGTGTATGTTGTATGTGTGTGTGTGTGTGTGCGCGCGCGCGTGCGTGCGTGCGTGTACATAAGCTGTCCACAGCCTGTGTCCAGGTGGTAACACAGTTAGGTCCCTGGCTTGGAAAACCATTAGGACACATTGGACCTACAGAAGGCCAGTTAGACCACAGAAGCCCTGTAGTTAGAGCACAGCACTCAAAACACTTCTCACAGCCCTGTGTTGTGGCGCACACCATTAATCCCAGCACTCAGGAGGCAGATGCACGGCAGATCTGTGAGTTTGAAGCCAGTCTAGTCTACAGAGTGAGTTCTAAAACAACCAAAGCGATATAGAAAGACACTGTCTCAAAAACAAACAAACCAACCAACCAACCAACCAACCAACCTACCCCCGTACCTCATAGCACTGCCTGCCAGAACCAAAGGAAGATTAAAACAAATATACTGGGAGGCATTAGCACACGTCTCTCCCTCACCAAGAAAAGCAAGAAAACAGAAGGCTGCAAACCCTGGCTGCCTCAGCCAGCCAGCTGGCCTCCCTGCAGAGGAGAGCCCCTTTCACAGCAGCAGGCAAGGCACACGTCCACCATGGTGCACACAGGGCCTTCTCCATGCCAGTCCTCCCACAGAGCCCAGGGTAAGTTTCATACCCTCAAATAACTCCAACTATATCCGCTGTGCTCTGACTACAGAGAACTGAGAAACCAAACAAAAATGAGACCCAGAGCCTACGACATGTCTGCAAATTGGAAAACATGCTTCCTGACAACCTAGGGTCAAAGAGAAAATCATACAACTGGAAAATTTTTGATATAAATGATAATAAAAACATTTGCCCAACCTCATGAAACAGAAATCTTCTGTGAGGCAAAGAACACTGTCAACTGGACAGAACAGCAGTGTACGGGTCGGGAAAGGACCTTCCCCAACCCTACATCCGACAGATAGAAAACAATTCAAGAAACTAGATACCAATAAACCAAATAACCCAATTATAAAATGAGGCACAGAGCTAAACAGAGAATTCTCAACAGAGGAATCTCAAATAGCTGAGAAGCCCTTAAAGAAATGTTCAACATCCTTAGTCATCAGAGAAATGCAAATCAAAACGATCCTGAGATTCCATCTTATACTGGTCAGAATGGCTAAGATCAAACTCGAGAGACAGCACATGCTAGGCAGGATGTGGAGCAAGGGGAACACTCCTCCATTGCTGGTGGGAGTGCAAACTTGTACAACCACTTTGGAAATCAATCTGCTAGTTTCGTAAAAAACTGGGAATAATTCTACCTCAAGACCCAGCTATCCACTCCTGGGCATATACCCAAAAGGTGCTCCACTATACCACAGGGATACTTGCTCAACTATATTCATAGCAGCTTTATATGTAACAGCCAGAAACTGAAGACAACCCAGATGTCCCTCAACTGAAAATTGGATACAGAAAACGTGGCACCTCTACACAATGGAATACCACTCAGCTACTGAAAACAAAGACATCATGAATTTTGCAGACAATGGATGGAACTTGAGCACGTCATCCTGAGTGAGGTAACCCAGAGGCAGAAAGACATGTATGGTGTGTACTCACGAACAAGTGGACATTAGTCATAAAGTACAGGACAACCATGCTATGATCCACAGAACAGAAGAAACTGGGTAACAAAGAGGTCTCAAGGGAGGATGCATGAATCTTACTGAGAATGGGAAATGACATAGTCATTGGAGATGGATGGAAAGAGGGAACTGGCTAGGAGAGGGGGCGAGGAGGCAATCAGATGTGGGGAGAGGAGAGGGCAGAGGAGAGCTGGGAGTGAGAATGGAAACTGTCGAGAGAATACAGGGAGTCCATGGGCGTGACTCTATGAGATCCTACAAAGAGGGATGTGGAGACTGAAGGGCTTCTTCCTGTAGCCAGGTAGGACTTCCAGAGGAGGCAGGGGGACATCAGTATATCTACAAAACCTTCAACCCAAAATCTGTCTGCCTACAAGATGTGCAGAGATAACGATGGAGCAGAGACTGAGGTAACTGTCAATGTCTTCCTTGGTACCTAAGGAAGGGGCAGTGTGCGGGGAGGATCTGCAAAGAGGGATATGGAAGGAGAGAGGGAGGGGGACTGTGGTCTAGATGTAAAATGAATAAAAATAATAAATTATTACAAGAAAAAGAATCAACTTAGAAAAACAACCAAAAACCAAAAAAAAACAAAGTAGAACAAAAACCCTATCCAATTGGGCCACAAGTCCACAGTCACAAGTCCACAATCGGAAGTCTACAGCCACAAGTCCACAGTCACAAGTCCACAGCCAGAAGCCCACAGTCACAAGTCTACAGCCAGAAGTCCACAGTCACAAGTCCACAGTCGGAAGTCTACAGTCAGAAGTTCACAGCCACAAGTCTACAGTCAGAAGTCTACAGTCAGAAGTTCACAGCCACAAGTCTACAGTCAGAAGTCTACAGCCACAAGTCCACAGTCGGAAGTCTACAGCCACAAGTCCACAGTCGGAAGTCTACAGTCAGAAGTCCACAGTCGGAAGTCTACAGTTGGAAGTCTACAGCCACAAGTCCACAGTCGGAAGTCTACAGTCAGAAGTTCACAGCCACAAGTCCACAGTCAGAAGTCCACAGTTGGAAGTCTACAGCCACAAGTCTACAGTCAGAAGTCTACAGCCACAAGTCCACAGTTGGAAGTCTGTAACTGTAGGTTTGCAACAGGAAAAGGCTTGTTCATTTGTTTTTTCTTTTTTCTTTTTTTTTTTTTTTTTGGTTTTTCAAGACGGGATTTCTCTGTATAGCCCTGGCTGTCCTGGAACTCACTCTGTAGACCAGGCTGGCCTTGAACTCAGAAATCCGCCTGCCTCTGCCTCCCAAGTGCTGGGGACTAAAGGCGTGCACCACCACTGCCCGGCTTTCCTCCCACCCCCATGATTGATTGACAGGCAAGGATGGGATTTGAACCAGGAGAGACTGAGTCAGGACAACTCCGGAGCGCGGAGACTAGAGTGGTGCGCCAAGGCTGGCCGGCTTTGTTTTTTCTTTAAGACAGGTTCTTACTATGCAAACCAGCTGGATTCTGCTCCAGCCTCACCAGTGCTAAGATTACAAGAGTATACCATGATACTCAGCTTTTAAAAGAAAGATTTGGGATCCCAGCTACTAGGGAGTCAGAGACAGGAGGCTTCCAAGTACAAGACCAGCCTGGACAAACAGTGAGACTCTAGGAATATAGTTGCTGGCAGAGTACTTTCTTAGCATACTCCAGGTCCTAGGTTAGAGTCCCAGTGCCATAAAACAAAACAAACAACAAAACAAAACCCCAAGCACCACCATAATGAAGAACCCAATTAGGACTCTATTACGAACAGTGAGCCCAGCATTTAAAGTCAGATTTCACAGAAAGACCTGCATTTCTGCCGCTATTAACACCAGGTTCCCCATCCACCCCTTTCCGTCAGCTCCCCACAGGTCCTTTGAACAACGTGCAGAGCCTCCTCAGGCCCGTTGGAACCTACCCCCGCAGAAAAGCCAGAGGGAAAGAAAGAGAAGCCACAGGGAAACTCTTGTGAGCACAGCAGAGTCCTGGGAAGGCAAGGGTAGAGCTCTGAAAGCCACCCTCCGCGGTTCTGGCAGGGGAGCGTACATAGGGCCTCTCAGAAAGACAGGCAGTGTGTTCTCAACAGGGGCATGAGAAGTCCTGTGGACAGCCGGACATGGGAGATTCTGAGTGGCAATTTCAGATGTCCAAGAAGTAGAAACTGCATCTTCCGGGCTGGGATAAGGCCCAGGAAGACGGAAGAAGCAACTACCACCTTTCTGGATAAAAGAAGTAAGAGACTCTGGTGCTAGGGGTGAGTGTTTGGGGTGTGACAACTAGAGCTGGTACACCTGTGGTCAATGCTTACTAGTAAATGGAAAAGGAACTCAAGCCCAGGCCTTAAGAAACACCCACGATGCTGCTTCCCAGTTCTGAGGGCCTCTCTGTAAAGACAGCCCAGGGACCTCTCCTATGACGCCCCAGGCTCAGCCTGGAGAGCCTGTTAAGAACGCTAGGTTGTTGTAGGAATGGGAGCGGAGGGACAGACAAAGAGGGTAGAAGAGTAAGCAAACAGGAGGAGGAACGTTCCCAAAAGTGATGGTGGGGTTAACAGTGGCAGCAGATGTTTGGAGCTCAGACAGGAAAGGAAGCCAGCAGATTTGGCAATGAGGTTGTCACAGGTGACCTTCAACAGAGCCAGTCTGGTAGGCTAGACTGCCAAGCTAAAAGGAGGACAGGCAGATGGTGGTTCAAACCTTCTACAGGTTAGAAGCTAGAGGGCTGGATGCAGGGGTGAGGTTATGGATGGAAAAACAATCCAGGGCAAGGCACAGTGCCCCCTCCCATCCCACTGTAGGCTGGCACAGCCTGAGGCACACTCAGTGGGAGGCTGGAGTTAGAGCTCAGGGTTGTGTTAACGTCACTTTCCATCAGACAACACAGGTACAAAGACTGAAGAGCAGACCCCAGTCGGTAGTGGAGCTGTAGGAGCCCGAGTGACCCACTCGAGAACCATCAACTCTTCCCCAAACCATATCCCAAACAACCAAGGCCCAGCCTACCCTTTTCCTTCAAAGCCACCTGTCCTAGGCATTAGGCCTCAACCTAGCAGTCCTGACTCTGGCTCCTTATGCCCATCCTCTGGATCCTGACACCTCAGAGCAGGCCTCTCCCTTCCCAGACAGCATCTCTAACACAGGACTTCTTGGTTTCCCATCATCTTATCATTCTGTGTCCACACAGAGACCCCACAATGGCTTCCTCGTGATCAGAGGACATCCCCAGCGTCAGGAAAACCAGTGAGGGAAGAGCTCCTAGACACCCTGCGTGAGCCGGCCCTGGTAGGTTCCCTGAGCACTAGACCTTCCTCTTTCCCTTCCCCATTCTGCTCTTCCTCAAACTTCAAGTGTCTGTGTCTGCTCTGGGCCTAGACACTTATCTGTGCTATCTCCAGATCCCTGAGAGAGGCCTCTGAAGCGTGTTGACAACTCTGCTTCACTGCTTGGCTTTCTCTCATCCAGTGCTCCGGCATGCTGAGGGCACATGGCAACTGTGTTCAGCCTGTCTCCTACCAATGAGTGGTGAGAGCCCAGACCCTGTCTCTGTTGGTATCCACTGTGTACCTGAGGTCTAGATGAGGCTGGCATGGGTATGGACTTACTGGCTGAAAGCGTGAACTTGCCACTTAGAACAGCAGTGCCCCCCACCCCCATTTACATCAAAGCACCCCCAAGTCTTAGATCATTGCCTGGACACCTGAGGCATCATCCTGGCTCATTTTCGTTTTTTTGGTTTTTCAAGACAGGGTTTCTCTGTGTAGCCCTGGCTGTCCTGCAACTCACTCTGTAGACCAGGCTGGCCTCGAAATCCGCCTGCCTCACCCTGGCTCATTCTTAAAGAAGCGCATAGAAGTTCAGCAACCAGCCAACAGTACCCTTGAAAGAACTTGATTCTCTGCAGTCTATGCCCCTCTACTTGCCAAGCTCCCAGAAAAACCTTCCTGGGGCAACTTCACTTCAACATTTCAGCAATCCCCCAGCTGTTCTTCGGTAGCAATTCTGACTAACTCTCTAGGCCAGGTTGCAGACTTGGCACAGGGCCTGTGCTGTGTTGCCCTGCCCTGCCTTGGATCCAGGGTCAGTAAATATTTGTTCAGCGATGGCTGTTTGGGTATCAGAACTACCTTACCCCGAGGGCTGCTGTGTGCTAAGCAGTGGTGACCAATCAAGGCTGGGAGACCAAGGAACAGCACTAAAGGACAAAAGACCTCAGGGTGGAACAGGTTGCTTCCAGGAAGGGCAGGAGGCTCTGGTTTCAGCTGGCCAGAGGCTGCCCAGTTACAGATGGAGAACCAAGGAGCTTGCTAATGATAATGAGGTCAAGACCCATGTGCACATTTGGGGTCCGCCACTTCAAGAGGATGGCCAACAAATCAAATCAAAATCACAGGCTGGGCAAGACAAAATATCTGGGCAAACCCAATCCATGCTCTCCATCTTTCCTAACATCTTGCTGTCCTTCACCCATCAGCACTGACCTACCTACTTGGCATGCACCTCTCCAGCACCTGGACATGTCAGGCAATGGGCTCAAAGCACCCGGGAGCACCCTCACCTTCATTGTGCTGCGCTCGTCTTCTCTCATCTCGAGGAGTTCTGGTTCCATCAAGTTTCCTAAAACAGTGGGGGAAGTAACAGCATTTACCAAGCTACCAGACTTGACAAACACCTTTGTTTTTAGGGTACTGGGGACTGAACACCAGGGCTTTGGGAAATGCTAGGCAAGCGCACCACCACTGAGTTAGCTCTCCATTCCTTCACAATTATCTGTGCAAAGTAAATCCCCATGAAAAGAGGGTGAAAATAGACTTCTTCTTCTTCTTTTTTTTTTAGAAACTGATATTTCAGAAGCAAAAGGTCACAAAACCCATAACCCACGTCTGCTGTATATTGACCAGCCAGCAAAGCCTCCCTTCCCTCTGCCTCAACAATGGGACTGGCACATACGGAGAATAGGGGTGTGTCCGGGGTGCAATTGTCCTCTGTGTTCCTGTCTGGAGCACATCCTGGGGTGTCATCATGACATAGAACTGGCCTGTAGGAAATGTTTCAGTGAATGTCAGTAACGGGTCAAATCGGAACTGCTTAAGTGGTTTCCCTACCTTTACCCTCAGAATCCTTCCGCCCCTTACCTCCGGCCTGTAGGCTCTGGTCTGTAGTTTGAACAGACACTGCTGTGGTATCACCCACACTGGATGCTGGGAAAAAGCAAACCGTGCCTCCCCGCTGACAGCGTCGGCCGCTGGGCTGCCACCATTGCTGAATGGATTTTGAATTACAGCCTAGGGAGGAGTACACATAACAGGCCATCCTTAGCCACCCCTGCTATCCCACCTTTGTTATTCGGAACGGTGTTTGTTTCCTATTTTGTGAGACAAGAGGGAAGCCCATGGTGTGTACCACTGTCTAGTAACTCGTCTCTGACGGGACTCAACGGTCACTAAGCTCTACTCTTTTTCTCTAACAAGTTTTCCTGTTTTACAGAGAAAAGCTATTCCAAAACACCTATCCAACGCCTGTGCAAAACTCTGACACCCCACCCCCTGGGCCTTCCCGCTCCCCAACCCCTCCCTAAGTTTCGGGCCACCTACCAGCGGGAAGGGTGCTGCGGGACCTGTGGGTACAGAGGCAGCGGCAGGGCCGGGGCGCTGGGCTGCCCCGTCCACACCCACCTGGGTCACAGCCTGCTGCCCCCCGCGAAGGCAGCGGTGGACACGACGCTGACGGCGCCGGCCGCGCTCGCCCTGGCCGTCCAGCTGACCATCAGTCACCTGGACTACGCGGTATGTCACCTGCAGGGGGCGGCAGAGCGACGAGACCGACGCTGGGGCCCGAGTGGGGGACAGGTCGGAGGCTCTCCCTGTCCCGCCGCACGCGTCTGCCCTCCCTCAGCTCGCCCCGGCGCTGGCCCTCCGGGCTCCCGGCCACGGCCGCCTCACCTGGCCTCCATTACTCTCTGTGCGGAACTGGTACTGGATATTGTGGTCGCCGAACGCCGCCTGCTGGACGCTGGCGATGGCCACCGCCGTCTGCTCCTCGGCCCCCGGGCCGTCCCCGCCTGTGGGGGCAGCAGGGCAGGGGGCACGCTCAGCGGGCGCGACGGGGGCCTCCCGGCGTCCCCGGCCTGCAAACCCCGGCGCGGGCCGCAGCCCCCGTGGCCCCCGCAAACACTCACCTTCCTGCAGCTCAACGCTCTCCTCGGCCTCGGGTCCCTTGTCGTGGCTGCGGGGGCACACGAGGGGCAGGGCCCGGGGTCAGCGAGGCCCGCACCCCTCGCCGGGGCGCAGCGGCCCGCCGCCCGCCCCTCCAGGCCCGGCCCCCGCCAGGGTCGGCACGACCGCGGAGCCCCGGCCGCCCGGATCCCCTCCCCGCGGCCTCCATTTTGAGCCGGGCCCAGAGGCCGCTCGGGATCATGGCGGCCCCCGCGCGCGGGGCTGGAGGGGCCGGGGCCCAGGGCGCGCGGAGGGGCGCGAGCCGTCGGCGCGCTTACCTGGCGGCGGCAGCAGCGGTGGCCGAGGAAGCGGGATCCAGACCCGGGTCCAGCATGTCCATGGGGGGGCGGGGGGGAGGGGAGGGGAGGGAGGGGAGGGGGCGGGGCGGCCGGGGGGGCCCGAGCCCGGCGCTCACGCCGCGCGGCAGGAGGGGACGGAGGAGACACGGGAGCCGCTCGCGCTGATCACGGGGACAAACAGTGGGGTCATGTGAGGAGGAGATGCCGCCGCCGCGCCGCCGCCGCTACTCCTGCAGCTGCCTCCTCCTCCTCCTGCCGCCTCCGCCCGCCGCCGGCTCCGGGCGGCGCGAGGCTCCGGGCCACAGCTCAGCTGCCCCCCGCCCGCCGGCCCGCCGGCTCGCCGCACGCGGCCTGGGGCCTGCTTCCCTGAGCGCTCGCCGCGCCGCCGCCGCCGCGACTTGAGCTCTTTTTTTTTTTTTTTTTTTTTTAACGCGGCCCTGCCCGGATGGCGGCCGCCCGGTTGCCCAGATCGCCGGCTCCCGCACCCGCCGCCCGACCTGGCCCGGTCCGGCGGCGGATCGTGGCTGCAGCTGCCGCCGCTTTCTATCACCCCCCCCCCTTCTCTTTTTCCTTTTTTTTTTTTTTTTTTTTTTCCTCCTTTACTGGAGCTGCGCGCGCGCGGTGGCGGCGACGGCGCGATCCCGGGGCGGGCGGGCGCGCGCGGCGGGGGGAGGGGGAGGGCAGGCCCCGGGGAACGCGCGCGCTGTCTGTCTCTATTGGCGGCGGGGCGCGCACACGCACAGGCCGGGGGAAAAATCTACAAGGGACCGCCACGGACTGGAACGCAGGCCCGGCTGGAACGCCCGGCAACACGGAACGCGGGGTTCAGATCGCCGGGGCACAGGGTTTGAAGACCGTAAAGTAGGTCGTGGAGGAGCCGGGAGGATGGAGAGCGGGGCTGCGCCCTCGCGCGCCCCCGAGGACGCGAGGGCGCATGCGCACGCCGGGGCGGGGCAGGGCGGAGGCGGCTCGGGGCACGTACTCCAGGAGGCTGGCCTAGGAGACGGCAGAAGGTCTGTATGGTCCCCTCCTCCCAATTCGCGCAGCAAAACAGATGCTCAGATCTTGTGATTAGGCATTTATTCGGCTTGGTTAAGAGTTTCATCAATATCCCAATTAAAAAAAAAAAGTATAAAAGCTACATACAAAACGTGGGATCAGACGACTAAACTTTCCCGACTCAGGGCCAAATTCTGCAAAAGGAGAAAAGAAAACGGGTTAACTGTATGGGCTGGAGGCGGGGCGGGGGGGGTCCTGAAGGTCTTAAGTCAGAGGGTCTCACCTTTTTCATCCTCCGCTCCCTCGAGGCCTGCGAGTCAGTCTCTGAGTAAGGCGGAGGTGCTGGGGGATAGTGGTCCTCCTCTTCTTCTTTTTCCTCCCTGTAAATTCGCCTTCTCTCTCCAGACCCCTTTTTCTTTAAAGCCTCTTCTAATAGTTGCCCATCATACTGAGGGTCCCGTGACCTGAAGCCAGCATCCCGAGGATCGCGGGATCGCTGACGGGATCTGGGATCACCACGTGGATCCCTAGACTTGAAGTCGTCATGATAGTGGGGATCTCGGGAATGTGAGTCCCTAGGATCATCGGGGTCATAGAGGTCATCCCGGCTGCGACTTCTCGGGGGTGCATAGGCCCGTCCTCTCCGTCCACTACTTTGGGGAGAAGACCGTCCAGATTCAGTGGAGCCAGGCCGGTGGATGTCATCTAGAGCATCCACAGAGCGGGCCCGAGGCCGCCCGGACCCCCAACCACCCCTTGGCTGTTCTTGAAGGGGTTCCTGCTCCCATGTTCTGGGACTCCGAGGGGAGTAGCGATTCCACTCCTCATCCCTGATGGGGGTGAGGGCAGGAGCCCTGGAAGGTCGAGATCGCCAGTCATCTTCATGGAGGGAAGTTACTTCACTCATGGCTGTAGAGAAGGGAGATATCACTGGTACTAAGATGGGTTCAACCTAGTCACCCATGGTTTCACACCCTCCCCTGGGAGCACCGCAGGCAAGGATTGTCTGCACAAGACTGTGGTGGCAAAGCATGCTTCATCCCCTTAGACTCCGGTCCGCAGCTCACCCCGTTCCACTCTGCCATTGGGAGGCCAGGCCGGGAAGGGTCAAAGTTGGCTAGCTCCTTCTCCATGTAGTACAGGACCCTCATGGAGTCATCTTGCTGGTTAGCCTGGATCCTGTAGCCACTTCGTACTTCTGAGAAGAAGAACAACAAGGTGATTGGTTTGGGGGTGGGAGGGGATGCATGAGAATCAACCCTCCAGGCACAACCACTTCAAAATAACAGGTTCTTACCTGAAGATACACTGCCATCCACTTCTCGAAGCAGAGGTACCTGGGAGCTGTGGCCACCAACTAGTAGAGACTGGTTATCAGTGACTGATTTCCATCTGGAGCAGAGTCGGGCAATCCAATCTCCCACGCTCCCTCCCTATCCCACCCCTTGTCTGGTTTCCCCAGGCCTCACCTGAGCTAGTCCTGTCAAAGTCTCCAGGGTAGCCATAGGGGTGACTCATGGGAATCATGGCCGGCGGAGGTGGTGGGGTCTTGGCAGGAGAGAGGTGTGTATAGATGCTGGGGGCATAGATGCTGGGGACGCCCGAGGTGGCTGCTTTGCCAGCAGCATAAACTGGGAAGGCAGATTGGCATGAGAATGATCAGCAGCTGTGCTGTCCCATGCTGGAGTGGGATTCTGGGGACATGGTTCTGCCCCTCGGTACCATCCCTGCAGTACTCTAGGCTAGGGGGCACAGGCTTCACCAAGTCCCTACACCCTATCTGACTTCTCGTGGAGTAGAGAACAGCGGTGCTCATGGATACATCAGGGCCCCAATCTATACATGGTGGTTTGCCGACCGCTGACAATAGAAAGATTTCATATGAAACTCAAGGGTAGCTGCCTGTCTTTCTGTCTGCGTTGGGGTACTAGGAAACAATCCCAGAACTCAGACTTCCTAGGTGTTTTTCCACCGGACCACATTCCCAACTTCAGCCCTTCCCCCCTTCTTATCTTGAGACAAGGACTCTTAAGTGGCTGAGGAAGAATCCTAAACTCTGTAGCCAAGATAGACCTTGAACTTGTGATCCTCCCGCCTCAGAAACCAAGGACAGATCTGTATCTAAAGGCATAAGTAGTCAAAGTCACTCTCTTTACATAAATAAAGCCCCTGGGCCAACTACTGACCCTATAGGGTGGGGCAGCCTAGCCCATACTGTGGAAAAGTCAAGTCTGTTGGGTCCATAACATCCGGTCACCTCCCAGTTGCAGTAAGTGGAGCGAGGCAGACACACATGGGAGCCCGAGGAGTTACCTTGCCTACACCCTAGAGTAATACAGTGCCTTCCGGGTTTCCCACTACTGGCCGTACCCGCCCAGCTGATTCTAGCTGGACAGTTTAGGGTAAACTGTTCTCAGGCTAGAGGCTGGGTGGTAAATACTAGCTACCCAAGATACTGAGACAGGGGGATTACTGTTCAAGGCCTGTCGGAGCTAGAGGCTTTTTGTCTGTTCTCACCGTCATTACTATTCACATTCAGTGTGTGTGTGTGTGTGTGTGTGTGTGAAGTCAGAAGACCACTTGCAGAAATTTGCTTTCCTTCTACCACAGGAGTCTTAAGGGTCAGACTCCTGCTGCAGGCTTGACAGCAGCTGACTTTACTAATTGAACCAACCATCTTACCAGCCCTGGCTTCCTGAACTTTTTTTTTTAGACTTCCATTAATTGTGTGTATGTGTGTGTGTGTTGGGGGATGTGGATATATGTGTGTTTGTGTATAGGTGCCTGTGGAGGCCAGAGGAATAAGATAGCCCTGAAGTGGGAGGTACTGAGCTGAGAATCAAATTCTGGTCCTCATGAGAGCAAGGGTTTTTTAACCACTGAGCTTTTTGTTTTTCAAGACAGAGTTTCTCTGTGTCACAGCCCAGGCTGTCCTGGAACTTGCTCTGTAGACCAGGCTAGCTTTGAACTCACAGAGCACCAGGGCCAAAAGGCATGCTCCACCTTGCCCAGCTAATCTCTTCAGTCTTGAAGGGCTCCAGAGTTTTAAGGCCAGCCAGCTTGAGTTAGGAAGAGACTGTCTTGAAATAAGTAAAAAGGCCTGGGAATGTATGTAGGTCAGTGGTAGGGTGTTTGCTTAGCATGCTTGTTCAATACAAAAGTTACTGGACTCTACTCAGGATGCTACCAGGCTTCCTCTAATTTGGGAGCAGAAAACTTCAGTACTCAGCTCTGTCCAGGAGGAGACCCTTCATTAAGTGACTGGCTAGGTTATAATTAGCAGCAGGCTGATACTTCTATAAGGCGATAAAGAACTGGGGCAGAGAGGACAGGAAGAAACTCCCACGGGGAAGCAATGGGATCCTAGGTATGTGAACAATGGAGCCTAGATGGACCTAGCTCCAGTCTTAGTGCTCGCAGCTCCTGGGGTTCCCTCCACATCTGTAAAATGGACCCACAGCCCATGTTAGCACGGTCAGCAAGACCACAGACCAGAGCCTGGCTCACCGGTCACACATAGAGTGCACAGCAGGCCCCCCTGACCTGGGCATCAGCTCACAGTACTGTCCAACAGGGGCAGGTGTGGAGTGTGTTATGTGGGCCCTACCAAATGCCATCCACATGCAAACCTCCAAGTTCTTGGGCAGAGCTCTGCTGTAACTGCATCAGCCCATCAGGCACCTAGCTGGCCTCAAAGCCCACTTGGCCTGTTCTCTTCTGTGGGCTATGTATTGGGGTTCAGGGGTATCCAGACAGCCTCTCAGGGGAAACCAAAGGGCTCAGGGAGATGTAATTAACCATTTTCTTATCCTCTCTTCCACTGCTTTATGTATTTGCTTCATTTCTGGTCCCAATTTCTGTTCCCAGCCCTCCACAGGTATCCACTTGGATGTGAGGGATATATCTTAGTACAGAGGCTCCACACAGGACTGCAGCTTGAGTGGTTGTGTGCTGCTTAATCTACAAACACCATTTAGTTTCTTTTTTTTTTTTCACCATTTAGTTTCTTACCTTTCCACTTGAGGTTTCTGCTTCGTTTGAGACAGGATCCTGTGTAACCCAGGCTAGCCTCAAATCTCAGATCTTCCTGTCACTATCTTTCCACACTGCTGGGACTGCCTAAGAACACCCACCTAGATTTTGTTTTTTAATGGGAGCTCTATCTTCCTGTGATATTATCTACAATAATACCTCGGAATGTTGGACATTATTGTTTTTGGTGGTCTTGTTTTTGAGCCACAGCCATAAAATTAGCCTCTCAAAGGAAAAAACTCACAAGTTAGGGCTGTAGTTTGGTGGCAGTGTTTGCCTAGCACACACAGGGCCCTTGCTTCAATTCCCCAACACAAGAATAAGAGACGCCTCAAAATAAAGGAAATCAAAGCTGAAGTAAGCGAATGATAATGGAAAGTAACAGGTTCTGCATGGTCTGTTGTGCACACCGCCTCAGTCTCCAGATCTGGAAGGCAGGCGAATGTGCCCAGCAGAGTTCCAGCAGTGGGGGAGCAGGTGAGGGGCACTTACGGGCCTCAGGGCAACAGCACTTGTCTGGGCAGCAGGGACATCTGACATAGCAGCAGCAGGTGTGGGGACAGCACTGGCACCAGCAGATGCCCAGGAGGAGGAAGAGGAGGAGGCTCGCCAGGCAGACCACGACCACAAAGAGCCAATCTGCAGAAGAAGGAGAATGGTCCCTGAGCTGGGGGGACTGAGGAATAACGGGGATGGGCAGGGCACCCAGGCTCCACAGGGTGCTATGGAGCCAGCATTGGGACAGGGGACTATCTGCAAAGCTCCTCAGAGAACCTGCAACTACAGCTTGGTTCTCTGTGCCCAAGACTAGGGCATAGCAACAGGGACACCAACCTCAGGACAGCCTGCTTCAGGCCCGACATCAGAGACCTTATCCTGAGTTTAAATAGACAAGAGCAGAGAGCGAGAGGGAGTCTGGCTGCAGCAACATAAACAGTAGCTTTCAGGAGGGGAAAGAGCCACAGCCCATACCCGAGCCCCAGAAGAGCACTGCAGGCACCAGTCACTCGAGTCTCTTGCCTGTGCCCCAGAACCTCTTTAACCAGCCCAGACCACCCCAAGCCCACAGCCAGGCCACTAGATGTCACAGAATGGGGCAGGTTTAGTGGAGGTCTCCAGTGAGAAGTAGTTAGGGGGTAGGGAGGGTAACTAGAAACAGAAGCAGTCTATGGGGGGCAAGAGAAGCCCCACCAGGGATTCCACCCCATACCTTCCAAGGGCCCCGCCCGAAAACCAGGTAGGAGCTCAGGGGCCTCTGAGGTCCTGCCTGGAGGGACAAAAGAGAAACAAGATTATGTTGGCCATGGCCAGCCCAAGCCACCGCCCTTAAGAACAGCTAGCTTCAACTGGTCTTTAGAAAACATGTCCCAAACAGAAAAGAAACAATGGTGACTTAGGACAGTCCAAGCCAGAAGTATATATACCTTCCACCCTGCCACAGGAGCCCAATCACATACGCCGTGGATCCTAAGGGTTCGACCTCAGCCCGGCACGCCATCTCTCACACCTACACAGGTCCTGTTAGGCGAAGTGTATGAACCCTGGAGCCCACCAAGAATTGATTGTTTCAGACAGTCTCACATTGTAGCTCAGGTTGGTCTTGAACTTGAAGCAATCCCTCTGCCTCAGCCTCCTGAGCTCTAGGATTAAAGGCGTGAGCTACCACTCAGGGCTCAAAATGAGGAACTTTGGGCAATTTATGGCTACAAGGGGAGGCTGTAGCTACTGGCAGGTTTGCCCATGCTCCAGTGAATAGCTCCATACCCATGAGCATAGTCAGTAATAACTGGACTCAGTAGGCTAGTAAAAAAAAAAAAAAAAAAAAAAAAGGAATGAATTTGGAAGGGAAACATGTTGGGGGTATCTGGGGCAAGTTGGAGGTAGAGAGTGGGTTATGTACATGCATATTACCAAAACATATGATATATACTTGTATGAAATTATCAAAGAATAAATATATTAAAACTTAAATAGTAAAGTATGAAAAAAAAAAAACGATACCAAGTATATCACAATGAATTCTTTATAGTGACACAATTGCAAAATACAATGTATCCATTTTTGAAGTGCTGGGGCTTGAACCCAGGACCTCATAAATGCTAAGCATGTACTTTAGCACCTAGCTACACTCCAGCCCGAAGTATTTTTTTCAGTGGAGTAAAGGGCCATGAAGGCACATTAAAATCGTATATGGACCTGGCTATGTGACCCAGGAAGATTTGAGTTCTGTTCACAAATCAGGTCACACACAAGTTTCAAGACCCTTCTCTAGGGCATGGTGGAGGCCCTGTGTTCACCAAGCACTGTATCAGGAAAGTATGCATGTACACACACACAGACACACACACACTCCACACCAACACACCTCTCCAGAGTGTGCCCTTGGCAGCTGGGCATAGTGGCTGAGGCAGGAGCACCAGGAGTTTAAAACAGCCTTAGCTACGTAACGAAGGTTATACGGGACTCTGGCTCACAATGAATAAGAAACAAAAACATGGCTCAAGAAGCCAAAACTGTGTATCATGACACTAGAACTAATGCTACTCATGACATGACTTCCTCTTCCGTGGAGAGCACAGCTGGGCTTTCCACAGGCTCCCTCCCTCACACACCACCACCAACTTGGTGGCTAACATCTCCCAGTTATCTTGGGATTTTAAAAGCTTCTGAGTTTCAACAAGTTGTGGTGACACATGCTATAATTTTAATCTAAGCATTCAAGAGGGACGAGATATTAGGGATATGGGGGTTGCCACTTTAAGCCAATTTGGGCCACACAGCGAGACCCTGTCTTTTGAAAATCCTAGTTCATTTTTAATACTCTGAACAACTAGATATAAACCACAAACATGGCACAAAAACTCATGAGCACCTCAGTGGTTCCAAGAACTGCTGTTCATGCATGCCAACAAAGGCCCCGAGGTCATCGGAGGGAGGATCCCACTGTTGGCCCTTGTGCTGTGGCCTGAGCCCTCTGGACCTGTTCCCACCATGCATTTGCTCACACATGAAGATGGAAGCTTTTCTCGTATCCAGCATGTGTCATGAAAGACTACGTGTTGGCTTCTTCTGATTGGCCCGGGAAAGGAAGCCACCTACCCAGACTGGAGATCCTGGGAACACTCTACTACCCTGCCATGTTTTAGACACACTCACACTTTCACACACTGTGTAACTCACACACACACACCCACACACCAAAAGGGCAGAAGACAAACTGGACAAGGGACTCAGGGTATACTGTGACCCCAGAGATGTGACAGAGGGTAGGTCCAACCTCAGTTATACAGCTAGCCTTCCAGACCCAGAAAACATAGGAGAAAAATATTCAAAAGAAAATGCCCCTTCTACTCCCCTTTTAAACAGCTAGCCCAGGCTAGCTAGAAAGTCACTGTATAGCTCCGACAAGCCTGAAATTCAGTGTAGCCTAGGTCATTCTTAAAGGAACTATGTGGCTCAAGATTGGCCTAGAACGAGATCTCTCTCTCTCTCTCTCTCTCTCTCTCTCTCTCTCTTCTCTCTCTCTTTCCCTCTCTCTCATTTATATGAGTAAACTGTCACTGTCTCCAGACACACCAGAAGAGGCATCAGATCCCATTACACATGATTGTGAGCCATCATGTAGTTGCTGGGAATTGAACTCAGGACCTCTGGAAGAGCAGTCAGTGCTCTTAACTGCTGAGCCATCTCTCCAGCCCCTAGCTTGGGGCTCTTGATTGTATTGACTCAGCCTCCCAAATGGGCCACCACCCTCTCAAGATACATGACTTGAACAAACATGTATGGACTTGTTTTCTTGCTGTTAATCTTCTCAGCGACAACGTAATAGCTTGAACTATAACATACTTGCTTTATCAGGTATTCTAAGTAACCCTGGACAATGGAAAGATTACTGATTCCCCGTGAGCGCTCCACTATTTTCTATAGGGACCCAGAACAACAGACGCCTCCCCCTCCACTTCAGGGAAGTTCTCACTACCAATTAACTCTGCCCAGGGTCTCTATTTTGTAGCTCTGTTTGTCCTTGAACTTGCTATGTAGACTGGGCTGGCCACAAGCTCAGAGATGCACCTGCCTCTGCTTCTGCCTCCAAGTGCTGGAATTAAAAGCATAAGCCACCACACCTGCCTCTGTGTCTGTGTGGTTTAGAACCAGAGACTATCTAGAGGTAGATTCCTCCGTTCAGTCTTACTTTGACTCTGGCTAATTTAAAATGCCACAGAGATTAGGAAGGGTCATGTCTAGGGTGCGGGGCATGGAGAAGCCCAAGTGACTGGCAGTGCCGCAAGGGAGGGAGCAAAGCAGGCGACAGGGCCCAGCTGGATGACAGAGGGTGGACACACAAGAGTGGACAAAAGGCATACCAGCTCCCGCTCCCCCGTTCCCGCGCCCTCTGAGCCCAGCCCCACTCACCAAGGACAATGAGTTCTGCATACGCCTCATTGTTCCCATCCAGATCTTGAGCTGAGACCACGGAGCAGTAATACACTCCACTGTCTCCCCAGGCCGTCTGCTCGAACGTCAGGTCAGCATCTGGGTCAGGAGGAGACAGTATGAAGAGACCTCAGGGAGGGTACTCTTAAGATCAGCAGGGGCTGAGCCCCCTACATCTTTTTTTTTTGTTTTTTTGAGACAGGGTTTCTCTGTATAGCCTTGGCTGTCCTGAAACTCACTCTGTAGACCAGGCTGGCCTCGAACTCAGAAATTCACCTGCCTCTGCCTCCCAAGTGCTGGGATTAAAGGCGTGCATCACCACCGCCCGGCTTTCCTCCCCCCCCCCCCCCCCCCCGCTGAAGGACAGCGGATTCGAACTCGGGACAGACAGAGCACTCTAGTGACAGAGCGCGATCACTACAGTGATGCGCCACCGCACTATCTTAAGGAGAGAGCAAAAGTAAATTATTGGTTGGGGCTACAGAGATGGCTCATCAGTTAAGAGCGCGTGTTGCTCTTGCTGAGGACACAAAGTTTAGCTCCCAGGACTCTCATGACAGCCTACGACCATCTCTAACTCCATTTCCAGAGGATCCAATACCCTCCCTGACATCCCCAGGCATGGGGTAAGCATGTGGTACACAGACATAAACAGGCAAAAAACCACTTACACACAGAAGTAAGTATCAAATCATTAGGTTTTGTTTGACACAGTATCTCACTATGTATCCCAGGCTGGCCTTGAACTGGAAAATCCTCCCACTTTGGCTTCCCAAGTGCTGGGATTTCCAAGGAGTACCTGCCAGCTACTGCTCTGAACACCAAAGATGGGTTATATGAAGACATCTGGGTGCTAGCCGCGGTGGCACCAGCTGCTCATCCCGCACTCAAGAAGCCGAGGCAGCATAGTCTCAAGCTGAACAACAGTTTGGGCTATGCAGTATGATCCCATCTCAAAATAAAGTAACACAGGCTAGACCTGTGGCTCAGTGGTAGACTGTGCGCCTAGCACACAGAGCGCCTGACTAAGATCCCCAGGACTGACATAAAACAAACCCAAACCAAGTCTAGGAGGTAAACAGAATTATCATTGTGGTTTAGGAGTGAGACACCTGGTGTGGAGCAATGACATAATCTAGCCATAGGTGGGGACGGTCTGACTCCAGGATTTGTGCTTTCCTCCTAGACACTTGCTTCTTACCTATCCGAGTCCGGTCTCCCTCATCAGGCCTTGGGGGTGGTGTGCAAAGCTAGGCAGCCAAGCTAACTAGGCCAGATCCCAGATAGGAGATGCCTGGGCACTAAGGAGTGGGTGTGGGAGAGTCAGCGACACTCCCAGATACTCCCAGTTCCAAACCCATCTCCTTCCGTTCTATCCCTACATTCCAGGTCAGTCCCAGGGCTTGGAGACGCTCTGGTCCGAAGCAGCTCCAGGCAAGGTGCCTGCTAATTACACTACTAATGAAAGTCTTTTAGCACATCCGGCTTCCTCTGTACTCCTCAGGCCCTAATTAGTTACATCCTTTAATCAACCTAGCAAGGCCGGGACAGGGAAGCCTCTGCTTGAAGACTCTATCTTAGTGTCTTAGCCAAAGTCCCAGAGGTTCATAACCTTGGTCTTCTCAGCCACGGGCTCCTGATGACTACCTGCCACCTGGATCCATGGGCCCAGGAGCCTGCATGACAACTTGACCACCACACCAGGATAGCAGTTAACTTTGGGTGCCTAGATCCTGGTACCTGCAGTGACTGAGACGCCGGCTACTAATAAGGGCTAAAGCTTCCTCAGAAAGAAAGCCCTTTCCAGAATCTATCTAGATCACCCAAGCACAGTCCCCAGGCCCACAAAGCCCTCAGCTTTGTTCTCTGGTCACTAGCTATGGCAGTGTCATCTCCACGATCTCAGTGGCCTTCAGCCCATCCCTGGCTACCCCAACTCACATCGCCGGTCTGCTGAAGCTTCTCACCCTGCTCCCATGCTAATTCTGTCTTCACCTCTGACAAACATTATATAAGGCGGAAGAACGGAGTCAGCCTCCGCTACCTCTGATTCTATGGAAGGCTATTCCTCTCCTTAACTTGTATTGCTGGTCCCAGAATTCTAGCCATCTGGTTATCAAATAAACAGCCAGTCTACTCATGCAGCTTTCAATATGGCTGAGGGTATGATGGCATATGCCTCCAGCTCTGGGGAGGTTAAGGTAGAAGGATGGAGAGTTTGAAGTCAGCCTGGACTACACAGTGAGACCACCTCAACTCCTGTGCTGCAACAAATAAACAGAAGTGCATCGAATATTCCAGGAAGTGTGTAACTAACCTTCCTTAGAAGGCGGAGATTGGCACAGTGTTGCTAAGGGGTACCCTGGTGTTTCTTGGCCCTTCCAGGGGATCCAGAGGTCACACTTATTTCACAGCACTAATACCCAACCAGCCTTCCCTTTAACCTCTCAGGAATGTTCAAAGGAGTTTTCCATGTGACCTGTAATCTCACAGCGCGAAAGCTCTTGGAAAATCTTGCTTCTACTGAGCTAGGCCAAGGAGACACGTAAAAATAAAAAAAAAACAATGCCACTACTTACTTCATTTAAATAGTTCTTTTTTAGTTTTGGCATTTTGTTTTTTTTTTTTTCATAAAAGGTATGTTCAGTTCTTTGACTGACTTTCCTCTTTTGAGACTTGGCTGGCCTGGAACTCACGTTAAGTTTGCTAACAATAAAAACAAAAGCTTGAGCCAGATGTGATGTCACAGATCTATCATTCCCAGCACTTGGGAGGCTGAAGTATGAGACTGTGAGTTCAACGCCAGCCTGGGCTGCAGAGTGAACTCCTGGAGACACCAAGGCTCCCAGAGTTCTTCAGTAATCAGACAGTTCAGAAGTCCCGAGAAGAATCTAGAACCTTCCTGGAGGAAAAGTTTGTCCTTACAGCACCTTAGACTGGAGTTAAAACACACACTGCCTATCAGATGGTGAGAAGCAGTATGAAGGACATGCCCTAGGAGTGACAGCAGGGGCTGCGCAGCTCTGGGAAGGCTGCCCAGGGTAACCGTGGAGGAGCGAGGACTGACTCCCTCTCCAAGGTCAGGCTTGTAGAGATTGCGGTTGTGTTATGCACAGATCCCCTCCATCGTAGACACCAGCCTTTCACAGAACCCTCAAAGACTCAGTGACTTAAGACTGCCCTAAATATCCCTGTTTCTTCTGCACGCTTTCTGAAGTCGTGTGTCTAGGGTCCAACAGTGGGTGTCCTGTGTTATGAATTGGAGCACCCATGGGTAACACTCTTGGAGATAGCACAAGGGGACCCGAGGCTCATTGGCCGTGGTGCCCACCCAACTGTTCTGTCTCCCATGGGCCTATGGTTTTGATTACCCCTTCCTGAACTATGCACGCTACAGCAAGCCTCTCCCAAAGCCGAAGGCGTGAACAGGAACCCCCTGCCATGGGAAATGATTACATAGGCCCCGACATTAAAACCAGGGCCTCCAGGACCAGATCTTGGTCTTGCTGTATTGTACTTGGCCCATCAGATGTTTGTAGAACCCATGAAAAGGCTTTCCGGCTCCTTTTGATCACTCCTGAGGCCTGGGTCCACCTCCTTCCTGTGGGCCACACCCTGTTCCTGGCCCCTGCTGGCCCCCAAGATCACAGGGGCTGGGCAATGATTCCATGTGTGAGGTGAGAGGCCAAGATACTGGTCTCCAGTGGGAACTGAGCCTGGGCTATATCCTGACTCCTTATTTACAGACAGCAGAGGGATACCTCATGATTTCAGAGGCCCTCAGGGTCCTCTTCAGACACTGTTAAGACTGCTCGGAATGGGGGTGGGGGTGAACATGGCTCCAAATAGCCTGAGGAAATTAACACTAGGTCCTCCACTATAATACCCCACAGCTCCCAAAGCAAGAGTGAGGAGGGGGGCCCTGGGAGATGGGCATCTATTCTTTCTGTCTTTCTTTTGCAGTTCTTGGGGACAACCTACGTCCTTACCCATACTAGACAGGCACTGTACCACCCAGTCGCATCCCAATCCTCTTTTTACTATTGGAGACAAGGTTTCACTAGGTGGCCCAGGATGGCCTTGAACCTTGAACTTCTTACAGTACACAAACACGAGTACACACCCCGCCTCCTGAGTAGCTGGAGACAGGTCACACTTATTTTCACTCTTAAAAAGTAGGAGGGCAGGTGGCCTTTGGGACACCAACTGAGAAGTTCAGCTCTTGAGTGCCTCTTAAATACTTTGTCCTCAGAGCTGAAGGGGAGGGAGGCTCTCATGGCTACTGGGACTTGTGAAAAGATGGCCACTTACGTACCACTACTGAGATAAGCCAGCTAGAGGGCTGGCTCTAAAGTTTCCCAGGATATCCCAGGATATTGAGTTTTGTGTTCCCTCAGAGCACATCCAGTTCCAGCCAGCCTTCAAGGATTTCTCTGTATTTATGGTGTCCTGATCATTACTAGGCCCAGGAGGTATTCCCAAGAAGCCCTCTCACGGGCTTCTTCACAGGCAGCGGAAGCTTAGGGCTGAGTTTCCATGGGGATTCAAGGCAAGTCTGATCCCTGGGGACCCTGCTTTTCACCTGTGTCCTGTCAGGGACAGAGGGAACATTTTACAGTCAAGAGTCACCCGCTTCCTGTGCTCCTATACAGAATTAAAACCAATCCCGTACGGCAAATAATGGATGGCTCCATTTACCCAGGGAAGCCTGCACCCCTGGCCCACTGCTGTCTTTCCTCTGCCCTTGGGGGTCTTCAATCATGCTGGCAAAGATGGTGCACCCAGTCATTCCACACATCACCAAAAGCTATTTTCTTCGTAGCTTGTAGAACTACCTGAAATCTCCCAACCCCAGGCTGGCCTCCAATGTGCTACAATAGCTGCGGGTGACTTTAACTCCGTATCTACCTCCACCTTCCCCATGTTAGGATCATGGTGCACCACTATGCTTGGTGTGCTTGCTCTTCCTAGCATCTTCTCACTTCCAGTCTCACTTCTAGAAGGCAACCTGGGGCAGAGACAGGGTCTGGGTTATTCTGCTCACCACCCTTTTCCAAGTGATTCTAAGAGTACCTGAGACTCAGTAGATCCTTGACAAATACCAGGTCAGTGGCTGTGGATATAACTCAAGTTGTAGAGCACCAGCCTAGAATCCCCCAGTGAGGAGTTGGGGGTGTGGCTCAATGGTAGAGCCCCTGCCTAGAGTCCCCAGTGAGGGGCTGGGCGGTGTGACTCAAAGGTAGAGCCAGCCACCTAGCTCTATCTAGCACATGCCAAGCCACCCATCTCTAACACCATCAGAGAGCAAAAATAATGAATGCTTTCATTCATTATTCATTGATTGGAGACTAGGCCTAGAGTGGTGGCGTTCAAACTCAGCTGCTATCAACTGTATAACTTCCAGCAAGACATTTATCTCTAAGGACCTCTGAAAAAAAATGACAATAGAATGGAGTTATTCAATTACTGTGTGGTCTACCTGAGCTAGTCCACTCCAGGCAAATCTAAAGCAGGCCTTGGTTCTCACTACATGCAGCAGATCTTGAACTCAAGATCCTTCTGCCTCAGCCTCCCAAGTGCTGGGATTACATGTGTGCTACCAAAGCTGGCTAAAGTAGTACTTCTTATTGCTGGCATTTTAGTATTATAAAGCAAACCCCGACTTTAATCTCTACTAGTTTTTTGTTGTTTTATCTGCAAGCTTTTGACACTGTATATTTATAACACCCTAAACTCTGTAAGAGGGTGATTTGATGGTTTTATTTCTGTCTATGTTCCAGAGCCTGGCACAGGCTTGGTATATAGTCCGGGCTTTATTGTGGGATAATGGGATGGAAGGATAGATGGATGGATATGTGGGCAGGTGAGTGAATGGATCCATGAATGTATGGATGGGTGATGGGTGGACAGGTGGTTGGAATGGATCCATGAATGCATGGATGGGTGAGTGGGTGGACAGGTGGTTGGATAGGTGGGTAAATGGAAAGATGCCTACCTTCATTAGCCCATTTAAGACAGGACACTCAACCACTCTCACCCCCACCACCCACAGAGCCTCCTCCCGCCATGCCCCACATACTTCCTGTGATGGTGATCCTCCTGCCCTGGTAGTAGTCTCCCAGGGTCACAGCATTGCCCTGTTTGGTGGCCACCACCCTGACAGTGCGTACACTGTCCTGGCATTCCACATAGGGGTTGTAGCCGGGGTTGCCAGCTGCCAGCTGGGCGTTTAGCTGGTTGTCCACACTGGCAGGTGAGAAAGCATCAGCAACACGGTCCCGGCAGAACGACTTGTACTTCCAGATCACGATGGGGGGTGTGAGGGTGCTGCCCATCTGATAGGTGCAGGGCAGTGTCACCGGCTGGAATAGGATCACTACGTGGTAGGGGTCGGACACAGTCACCTGGACAGCACTGGCAGGGTCTGAGAAGAAGAGTATAGTTAGCAGAGTTAGCCAAGCCCAGGGAGGTACCACCACAGCGCTGGGCCACACCACTTAGACAGCATACGCTGTCTCTTCAGAGCACCTAGCGTATTGTTCCTTAATCCCCTAGGCTGGTGAGGCAGATCGGATAATCATGTCCATTTTATACACCTACGGGGCTGAAAAGTGATAAGTATGTAGCCATACAGGCTAGGTCCCTGAAATATTCTGTCCACATCCTCCTACCCAGAGACTCTTCAAAACGCACATCCAAACCAACCAAAATGCACGACCCAAGCCAACGTTCAACAATCTAGGCGGAAGATGATTTAAGGTTCAAAAGTCCACCCTACAGATACCCCGGAGGTGGGTGGGGTGGGGAGTCCCCAATTCCACACCCATTCTAAGCCAGGGCACTGTTTCTCGAACTCTTCGCTTGATCCAGCCCTCGAATGACCTGACCTCTCCCCGTTACCCCAACACTTAGAAATCTTGGGGTGCGTCCAAAATCCAGTGGCTGGCTTATCTCACGATCAAGAGGCCCTTGCTCCTTCCCACAAAGGGTCCCCTTCTCCATATACAGCGCTCGGGCTTAGGTTCCCCAGAGTTTTCACTTCCTGTTATCTCCAACAAAGGCGGAGGAGCGGGCTGGGCGCCACAAGAAAGTCCCTTCCTCGGGCACACAGGGGTCTCCTCAACCAGGCGGGCTCTGGAGATCTTGAATCTGCATTCCCGCACCAACCATCATCCCCAACTCCCCTCCACTTCATTCTGGGTCTTCCAGGGGTAGTGAGAACCACAGCCTCCATCCACCTCCTGTAGCTGCCTTCCGCCGTCCCACAGCACTGGGGACCCCAATCCTTACCTGAGCAGTAAATGATGAGAAAGAGACACACGAAGACCATGGTGGCCAGGCGGGAGCCAGGCGCTCCAGAACACGCGCTGGCCGCCGGCGCCATCGCGGCCGTCCAGCAGCGACGGTGCCCGCGCGTCCCCTCCCAAGTATCCGGAGAGTAGGGGGCGCGGCGAGCACCAAAGCCAAGAAGGGTACGTGCTGCGCCGGGCCTCTATTCCAAGTCCATTTTCCCCGCACTGGAGGAGTTCTAACCTACAAAAAGAACTTGGACGAAGCTCATGCCTTCGGCTTCTCGGGGACAACTGATCCGGTGCGCGGTGGCTCTATGGGTCACTCTACCCCCTGCGCACTCCCGGGAATGGAACCGCCCAGGTACACAAGGGTGGGAGCCCCGGGGCTGGGCTTGGGGGTGGGCGGCGGGGGCGGGCCTTGCGGGCCTCCCTCCCCGGAAGTGGGCTGACTCAGGTGCGCTCCTGCCTCCAGGGCCTGAACCAAGTGACCGCTTTGCCAGGAGGGCGCCTGTACTATAGGCGACCTGTGCAGCCACCTGCTGCTCTGGCCAAAGTTGAAAGGACTGAACTCCCTGAGGACAGAGACCCTCTGGGCGTGCTCCACCTGCCGAGAGGGGCTGGGCCCTATGTGCACCTGTTCGCTGCTGGTCCACACCCCTGTCCGGGGCGCCGATGGACCCGCCTAGGTGCGCCCTGCAGGGAGGTGCCAGGCTGAGCCAGGTCCCGGCTGGCAGGGGAATGTTGGTGACGCTGCTTGCCTTCCCACTCTCGTCCTGGTGGGGGAGGTGCTGCGGTCTTTCTGGGTTTCCTTTTTGAATGATTCGAGGAATCAATGAGATCATACTAGGAGATGCTCGGGCCCCCTAGGGGACGCTTGTGGGGACAGCACCTTTTAAAAAGTTGCAGTTTTACTTCGGCAGTTTCCTTACTTCCCTAATTTCCTAACTTGTGGTTCCTTTTCCACCTCCCCCTCGGGTATCCCTCGCGCTTGGTCAGGCTTCCGGAAGTTCTGATGCTTAAAGGCGCTGAGCCAAGACTGGAGACTAACAGACCAGTTTCGGTTCAAAGGTTCCCAGGCCGTAACCTGCACCCCAGGCGCTGCCAGTAGCTCTCGTCCTTCTCAGCGCAACACTGCTGCTCCCTGGTGGCGGCGAGGGAAACGCATCCTGGGAGACTTTTCCTACCATTTTCCTGTTTTATAAAAGGGTGTCAGGTCACATTCTTCCGCTCAAAACTTCGTTGAAGTCCATCCCAAGCAAAATTCAAAGTACATTGGCCTGATTGACCTTCCCCAACTAACTTCTCTTAGTTGACTTCAGCCATACTGGCTTGGCTGGTCCTGAATCAGACTTTCACATATGGCTGGTTTAGCTACCAGAATTCCCTTCCTGCAGCGGACACCTGCTACCATTTCCCTTAGGGCCGCTTTCAAAGGCAAAGGCGTCTTATAAAATTTCACCCTGTTGCAGAGTGGCTTAAAAATCATGGTTTTAAAAATAGAGGAAATCGCCACCGCCATCATTTTTACCGCTTGTAATCCTAAACCAGTGGCACGTGCCACTTTGTATTTTGTAGATGTCATTATTATCAATATGTTATCGATACCCAAAACTTAGTCATCATCTCCAACATAGGAAAGAAAGGATCTGAGTTGGATTAGAGCTCACGCTAATCACCCCATTTTGACTCAACATTTTTACCTTGTCTCCAAAGATGTCTTCCATGTAGAAGTCTGAGAGTAGAGTCTCAGCATATACCCCAGGTCAGGTT
Source organism: Mastomys natalensis (assembly GCA_021653895.1). Classification (NCBI taxonomy): domain Eukaryota; kingdom Metazoa; phylum Chordata; class Mammalia; order Rodentia; family Muridae; genus Mastomys; species Mastomys natalensis. The sequence continues at coordinate 857,920 of JAJTUV010000944.1, forward strand.
TCTCCCCAACTTATCTTACCCACTTTCCTCCCTTCAAACCATTTACTGTCATCTGATATTTTACTAATCAGATTTTCACCATCTATCTTATCCCGTCCTGAAGACAACATTGCTCAGCAAATATTCCATCTCTCCATTTCCCGGCCCTTCTGCAGTTAGGTGGGGCTAACCTGTCAATTATGGTGAGTAGCATATAAGCAAAAGTGAAGAGGGGCCTCCTTCCCCCCTTCCCAGGCCCGAACATTTAATAGTTCCCCCCCCAGAGCAAATGGTCTTGTTTCAGATGGCATCTGTGGGGCACTTAAGGGGGAGCACTGTCCACTAGCCAGTGCTGGGCATACATGTGAGAAAAGAAGGGGGTTTCGAAGCTAAGATTCCAGAATGGGCTTCTTAGATGATGGAATCTAGGCTGTCCCAGTCAGTACGTCCCAGCGACACCAAAGGGTGGATTTGTTGATGACTGAAGTCTTTACAAACTCCAGGAGAGGAGGCCCTTGTCATGGCTTCCCGCTGGACTTCAGAAACAGTAGAGACCAGCACCTCTCCTTCCCCTTCCAGGGGACATGAAGCCCTTGTCACATTCCCATGTCAAGTACTTTCCATCTCTGTGACAGATGCCGATGAGAAACGGGTGTTGTTTGTTTGTTTAAATCTTTTTGGCTTATGGTTTCAAAGATTTCTGGGCATGACTGGTGGATTGCATCATTTGGGACTTGCGTTGCATGGTTGGAGAGGCACAGAACCAAGTTCACTGCTTGCTTCATGGAGGCCAGGACACAGAGAGGCAGACAGGAAGAGGACAGGGACAATATAGACCTAAGGACACTGCCGTTGTCCTACTAACTGGGTCCCACGTCCAGTGATGGACCTGTAGGAAACAACAGGGGCAGGTGCCCCGGGCCCTAAGCCTCTCGCGTGGTGGCGGAGGAGGCCCGCGACTGGGGCAGCAGAGGCAGAGGCAGAGGCAGAGGCCTGGGTTCGAAGCACTTCCCGCCCGGGCGTTGTAGTTCCCACATGGTTAAGACGGCGCGCCTTAGAAGTAGGCTCAAGAAGACAAGCGGACTGGGCTTCCATGAAGTAGTTTTATTGACTAGAATGGTGAATCTGGTGCACTCCCCCCCAAAAGCCAGGAGGGGTTTCCTTATATTGGGGAGTATCAAGGGGAGGAGTTAGGAAGGGGAAAACTTAATTACCTACGGGCCCCAGCCTCATTAATATGCAAATCTCAAGGCAGAGGGCTCTTAGGCACGCCCCTTACCCGTGTCTTACGTGACTTAAGGGTACAGGTGAAATGGAGAGGGCAGGTCTGGGGCCTGGGTTTTGGAGGTGTGGCCACACCTGCAATCTCAGGGTTTCCAGGCCGACGGCAGCCCTTCCATGGCCCAACGTGGACCAACATGACTCCATCTTAAGATTAAGAGCCATCTTGTTACCAGGTCATTCCTGATTTCTATAAAATTTGTGTTTGACCCACACTTTGACACATTTCCTGTACATTTTCTACACCTTACACTGTGACTGACCTCCACCGTGATGAGATACTCTGCCAAATAATTTTGGAATGTTCCTCCGAAGTCCTACATAACCAAAAATCCCTTGAAAACCCTCTGGCCTTGAAGTTTTAGAGCTAATATAAACCCCACCTTCTCCTGCATTTGATGCTATTTTCTCAAATTCCACTTTAGAGACATAGCCCCGACTGACAGAAAATAAAACTTGCATCATTTGACCAAAGAATTTGGGTAATGGTCTTTACTCTTGTTCCATGAGGTCAACATTAAGTTTTCTAGTACCAGCAAAATTAGCACCACCGTCTGCGATCCAAAAGTGTCAAGTACAGGGAATGTCTTGTATCAGAGCACACTACTGTCTTCCTGTACTGGGTATGTGGAGGGTGAATAGTTCTATCTACTTCCTGGGACATGTAAGTTTATAAATAACACACACATACATTTAATTCAGTTTTTATTTTATAGTCATCAGTTTGCCTGCATGTGAGTCTGTGTATTACATGTGTGTCTGGTGTCCACAGAAGCAGAAGAGGGTGTCAGATCCTCTGGGATTGGAATTACAGACAGCTGTGAGCTGCCATGTGGGTGCTGGAAGTCAATCCCAGGTCCCCAGGAAAAGGAGCCTGTGCACTTAACTGGGTCATCTCTCCAGCTCAAGTTGTTATATTTGATGTATATGTCTGGAAACTCTCTGAACCACAGTTCACAGCGTTGGTGGTACCCAAGTTCTGTGGGTGACGTCACAGTGCCCAAGAAGGTTCTGAAGTTCCTTGTGTAGTTTAGTCAGCCATGTTGGCCACTCAGTGGCTAATTGGTCTTTCTCTTCCCATACTGTGGGCCCAGAAACTAATCAGATGTCCCTACAAGAATGTGTGTCAGTATGCCCTGCTCTCAGGCAATGACGTGGTTCTGCAGTGCAACTACCCCAAAGCACTTTGGTATTTTTCTTCATCTTTAGAGGACAAACCGTCCCTGGTCAACTCCATGCCTGATGTAAAGGTACTGCCTGAGAGTGACTTGCAGTTGTCCAACCCTAAGCCTTCTCAGACAGGGCTCTACCGCTGCCTGGATGATCACAAGGCCCGTGTAGTAGAATATGAGATTGACTTCCAGGACATAGCTCTGTTGCACATCACACACAAAGACCTGGACCAGGAACCCATGGGAAATGAGACCGTGAACCTAGGAGGGAAGGTACTTGTTTTTACCCGCTGGGATCCTTGGCAAGATTGTAACCGTTGCCAAAAGCCCGGTGAGCGCAAACGTCTAGGCTACTGCTATGTGGAGGAGCCCCTAGAAAAGCCCATGCCTTGTTGGCTCTACCTGAGAGAGGAGAAGGTGACCAATAACCGCCTGCGGCCTGAACTCCAGGTACAAGCCTGCCAGGTGCCCTGTGATACTGCCACGGAAACCAACCAGCCGTATTTTGTCTTTGACACATATCAGCTGGACAAACCCAACAACCTTGCTCGACTCAAGTGTCCCTTGGCTTCCATCTACAGGTAATGAAAGGAGCAAGATGCTAACAGCTCTTTTTTAGGTCCTCACCCAAGCCCAGTCTCCCAGGCTATCTGGTGCTAGGGGTTTCTGTTAGTAGTAGACAAGCAAGCTCTTCCTCTCAACCTAGAAGCCTTCATGATCAGAGTCTAGAGAGATCGATTTGCTTAGATATTTCCACACTGGAAATAGCATTTGAGCGGGATCTGGGCAAATGATGCAGAGAAAGACCTATTTGCAGCCCACACAGGCAGCCTGATGCCTGAGACTCTGGCCCAGGCTCAGCTGATATAAACATTGATACAGGTCCTGCTGCTGGATTCTGAAGGATATGGTTTGTTTCTCTGTCCTTGCACCAGGGCATGGTGTCTTAGACTTTTTTTTCCTTCTTTTTATTTTTTTTTGAGACAAGGTCTTACTGTGTAGCCTTGGTTGGCCTGAAACTTGCTGTATAGACCAGGCTGACCTTGGACTCAGAAGAGATCTGCTTCTGTGTAGATGCTGGAATTAAGAGTGTGTACCATCACACCTGGCATGTGCTTGTTTTGTTTCTCTGACTGTCATGGCAAAGGGTCGTGATAGGACATAATAATTATTGGACAAAAAATAGCAACAGTTGTAGGTATTGCATGCAAAAACTATTGGCAAAAATGTAGACAAATCTGCTCCATAGTGAGATCTGTGTAAAGAAAAAAGCCAAAACCAAACAAACTAGCAAAACAAAACAAACTAAAAACAGCCTCCAAACCTAGACTTAGAAAACTTTCTAGAAGACAGCTCATTAGATGTTCCCTGCTGAATGTCCTTGGTTTTTATAACTGTGGATGATATTTTAATTCTTTTTAATTGTTCCTTTTAATTCTCATAAGAATCACATAGTTAGGCCGGGTGGTGGTGGCGCACGCCTTTAATCCCAGCACTTGGGAGGCAGAGGCAGGCGATTTCTGAGTTCGAGGCCAGCCTGGTCTACAGAATGAGTTCTAGGATAGCCTGGGCTACACAGAAAAACCCTGTCTCGAAAACAAACAAAAAAAAAAAAAAAAGAATCACATAGTTATTTTATTTCTTATTTAAGATTTGTATATTTGTCTTTTATGTGTATGTCCATGCATCATGTGTGCAATGCTCACAGAGACCACGAAAGGGCAATGGGTTGCCTGGACCTGGAGTTAAGAGGTTGTGACCCTTCCCGCAGGTTGCTGGGAATCGAACTTGGGTCCTCTGGAAGAGCAGCTAGTGCTCTGGATGGCCTAGTCACCTCTCTAGCCCCTAAATTAGTGGTTGTCAACTTGCCTAAAGTTATGACCCTTAATACAGTTCCTCATGTTGTGATACCCCCCAACCATAACATGATTTTCATTGCTACTTTATAACTGTAGCTTTTTTTTTTTTTTTTTTCATTTTGCTACTGAGTGATGTCTCAGTTCCTAAGACCATTGGAAAAATGTTTTCCGATGGTTAAGACCAACAGGTGGAGAACCACACCCTAAATGGTTCCTTTATAATGAAAACGTTGACTGTATATAATAGCTACTTAGGCATGTGAAGGTGGTCCCTCCCCACTTCCCAGTGAGTGTTTTTCAGTAGCTTTCGTGTGTTTCCCTATTTTCATTCTGGAGGAGTTGAATGAGCAAGATCCCCAGCAGGCTTAGGTGTTTGAACACCTGGTTCCAGTTGGTGGCGCTGTTTGGACAAGTTACAGGAGAGGCAGTCTCGCTGGAGGAAGTGCCTGCTGGGGGCAGGCTTGAGTTTAAGGCTTCTTGCCACTCCCAGTTTGCTATCTGTTTGGAATGGGGCAGAAAATCTCGACTCTGTTTCCTGCTCTCATGGCCCTGCCTGCTGCTGACTGCTATGCCTCCTCTCCATGACAGATTGCTAGTCCCCTGGACCCCAAGCCCAAATAACCTCTTCATTCTGTTAAGTTACCTTGGTCACAGAAAAGGAACAGACAAAGTTTGATTCTAGGGTCCAAATCTAAAGGGATTCTGGCTGGCTTGACTGTGACGAGCATGGCTCCTGGCAGGCCTTGCCTTTCTCTTCTCTGCCTTGCTAAAACCTGTTAGAATACATTTATAAAGCTGGCCGCCAAGGTCTGTTCCCGTATGTGACCACTTCCTTCTCCCGAGGCTACCAAGCTCCAACTATCAAAGTACTGAAGTCCACCAATCAAAAGTCCCCTTTGGCTCACATAATTAATATGCCCAATTAAAATGAAACACCTCATCCTAACAGGGGGTTTCCCCTTGTACCTTTATAAACTGCAATTAATTAATTAATTAAATGTGCCATGTCTGTCTCTTCTCTAACCAGAGGCAGTCCTTTGTCCCACTGGGGGACAAATACCCTGCCTGCTCTCCCTTGTTTTCCCTCCCCTGCTGCCCTTGTCCTCTGTCTCCTGTCTTTGTCTCTTATTCCCTGATCTGTCTTTCTGGTCAAATAAATCTCCTTTGTGCTGAGAACTTGGTCTTGGGGGTCCTGAGCTTTCAAAGTCCACACTTGCCATTGAGTTCTAGAGGGATGCTGTTGATGGTGGTGGGAAGACATGGTAGCAGGCAATGAGGGCATGTTGGCAGAAGCAGGAGGCTTGCTGGTCACATTGTGGGGACACAGTCCATCATGAAAGAGAAGATGCGGTGTGGGGTAGACTCCATGGCAGCGGGATCTCCTCACAGCTTGGAGCAGGAAGCAGAGAGCAGCTAGTTGTGACATATTGTCTCTAGCTGTGGTTCTGGATATAGAACTCTTAGTTATTTCTCCAGTTCTCTCTCTCTCTCTTCTCTCTCTCTCTCTCTCTCTCTCTCTCTCTCTCTGTCTCATGTGTGTGTGTGTGTAAATTTTAAATTACTGAGTTAATTTCTTTAGTTATTAATAAGTTTTCTGTCTTGTGATAGTGTCGTTGATTTCCAACCCCCCATAAATTTATCCATTCCATCAAAGTATCAAGAAGGTTTTGGCTTTAGCCTATCGTGGTGGTTTGAATGAGAATGGTCCTCCATAGGCTCATACATTTGAATGCTTGGTCTCCAGGGAGTGGCATTATTTGGAAGGACAGGGAGATGTAGCCTTGTTGGAGGAAGTGTATCACTGGCAGAGATAGGCTTTGGGGTTCTCGAAAGCCCTGTGCCAAGCCTAGAGTTGCTCGCTCTCCCTGCTGCCGGTGGATAGCTTCTCCTGCACCATGGCCGCCTACATGCCGCCATGCTTCCTGCCATGATGACAATGGACTAAACTTGTGGAACTAAGTAAAACCTCAGTTAAATACTTTCCTTCATAAGAGTTGCTGTGGCCATGGTGTCTCTTCCCAGCAATAGAAACTGACACCTGCATATAGAATAGAACAGGCACCTGTATATAGCTATAGTATGTTTTTGTTTTTGCTTTCTTTTCTGTGGTTATAGAGCTCAAAGCTTTATGCATTCTAGGAGAACATTCTTCCACTAAGCTATCCCCAGCCCTTTGTATTCATTATGTCGCCCAGACTTGCTTTGAACTCAGGATCTTCTTGCTTCTGCCGCCTAAGTATTGAAATTATAGACACATCCACCATTCCGGCTCCAGTATCTTTTTATGTCATTAGGAGCAGTACTAATATCTCCCTTTAAATTATTTTAAAATTAATCCCAGCACTGGAATGCAGAGGCCAGTGTATCTCTGTGACTTTGAGGCCAGCCTGTTCTACACAGAGAGTTCCAGGCCAGTGAGGCTTATACAGTGAGACTCTGTCTCAGAAACCAAAACGATATCTTCCAGATGGTTAAAAGCACTTGCCACCAAATCCAGTGACTTCACTTTGGTCCCTAGAGAGAATATAGTGGAGAAAGAGAAATGTCTTTGGCAAGTTGTCCTCTGACCTCCACATAGTCACCATATGTGTTCCTGGAATCATACACATGTTTGTGCAGGCATACATACACAACAGGAAACTGTGTAACAGTTTCCCCCCAGATTGAAACATTCTATCCTGCAGGGAAGCTCCTTCAGTAGGAAGTTGAACAACTCAAAACAGTTTCAGGAAGTCCCTGAAGCTGACCAGATTCACTAGGCCCCTTCCTTCCAGAGTAAATAATAAAAGCTGCAAAGAAGATTCTGAGACTGGATCAGCTTCCTGGAAGAAACAGAAACCAGCTGAGCAGCCTGGAAGGGGTTTAGGCCAACTGAGGCACCTGGAAAGAACACCCTCCAACCTGCTAAGACTGCCAGGCTCGCAGCTTTGTGTCCTGTCACCCATACTGGGGTGGGGTTTGGTGATGCAGCTGCCTCTGAGCTGTTTCAGCTCCTGTAAATAACCCCAGTCCTAAGCAAGCAGCTTGGTGGCATCTGCCCTTTGCTTGTGTGTTCCCTATCTGGGATGAGGGGACATGTGTGTATGTGGTGACTCCCCAGGAAAAGTTCTGTCACACAACACACACATATGAATAAGTGAATATGTATAAAAACGACAAAATCCAAAGTAAACACATGAAAGGAAAATCGGGTAGCTTTCAACAAAAATTTCCATAAAAGCATGGTTCTGTATGGACCAGCTGAGGAAATGACCGGGCCCTGTTTATCTTAGGAGTGGTTAGTCCACATTCATCAGCCTAGCAGCCTTCTAAAATGTCACTGCCACGGCTGACAGATGGTAGTGTGTGACTTCCTGTGTTGCAAAGGTGGCAGGCGCCTTGCTTCTTTTTCAAGTGATGGCTGACCCTTGATAGTCACCAAACACCTGTGCCCTGGTGACTCTGAAGGAAATCATGTCTGGGTCACCCCATGGTTGATAGGGTGACACTGATCTAGCCGGTCTAAGAAGATGTTTAGGAAAGGATTGGGGGGTGGAAGACACTGCAAACAGTCTTTATTTAAGATGCATTTTGCAAATATCTTGGAGGAAGAGTTAGGGATCCCTCTCTGTGAAGGCCCTGAAGCAGGCCTGCCTCTGCTTGGCTGGGATGCTCTGGAAAACAGGACAGAAGTTAACATGAGTGGGGTGGTTAGAGAGATACAGGAAGTCACAACCATGACAGCAAGAATTTGGTCACTTCTCTATCCCCAGGGTTAAGAGTATGTCAGGCTGGAGAGATGGCTCCGCGGTTAAGAACACCAGTTGCTTTTCCAGAGTTCCTGAGTTCAATTCCCAGCACCCACATGGTGGCTCATAACCATCCATTATGAGATCTGGTGCCCTCTTTTGGTGTGCAGGCATATGTACAAACAGAACATTGTATACTAAATGAATAAATCTTTTTTTTTTTTTTTAATGTGTCAGGGAGAGATGGCTCAGTGCTTAAGAGCGTGGGCTGCTTTTCCAGAGGTCCTATGTTTGGTTCTGTGACTCTAGGAAATGCAACGCCCTCTTTTGGCTTCCAAAGGCACACATGTGGTATACAGACATAGGTATAGATAAAAATACCTATACACGTATAAAAAAAAACAAAACCAAAAAACCTCCCAGGATTGAGGCTGAAAAAATGGCTCAGTGGCAAAGAGCACTGACTGCTTTCCCAGAGGCCCTGAGTTTGGTTCCCAGCACCTACATGGAGGTTCATAACTGTCTGTTCACAACTGTATCAGATTCCAGGGAATCTCATATCCTTTTCTGCTCTCCAGGTTCCTGTGCACACACAGGACAGATTCTCTCTCTCTCTTCTCTCTCTCTCTCTCTCTCTCCCTCTCCCTCTCCCTCTCCCTCTCTCTCTCTTTCTTTCTCTCTGCCTCCCTCTCTCTCTCTCTTTCCACACACACACACACACAGGATGATTTATAAAAGTAGAGTGTGGTAGTATATACCTTTAATCCCATCATCAGGAGGCAGAGCCAGGCAGATCTCTGTGAGTTCAAGGCCAGCCTGTGCTACACAATGAGTTCCAGGCCAGCCAGGGTTACCCAGTGAGGCTGTGTCTGGGACACAGTCTACACATGTAGAAACAGTTGTTTAATGTTCATATGTGCCTGGGCCCGAAACTCCCCTCTTGGCGTAGCAAGTGATGAGAAAGACTCGACTAGGCAAATTTATTTCAACTCATCACAAAGGGAATTGGTGGCCTCATAGCCTCTCAGTTCACCTCACTGCCAAAGATTGAAGGGCTTGAGTTCATGAGTGACCTCACAATGTGCAGGCTGGTGGCCAGCGCACAGTCATCTTCCCAGTCCACCATGCTTACCATCCTGTGGGCACTGCTCAGTTTTGCTCTCCCAGTGTTGGGGCCCCACGTTCCTGTCAGCTGTCCCGAAGCCAAGGGATGTTTCCTGGCCCTCCTCTCCAACAACGATGTTCTCTTGGAATGCGCTATTTCCGATACACAATGGTTATTCTCTGGGCCCAACGGAGATGGTAAGCCCATCAACCTGTTCAGCGTTCCCAACATAAGAAAGAGCCCAGAAGGTGGTCTCCATATCCAAAACCCATCACCCTCCAACACGGGCCTCTACCAATGCCAAGACAAGAATGGAACCCAAGTGACCAGTTACAAGATTGATTTCCAGGATATCACTAAACTGCATGCCACGCATAAAAACCTGGGTCAGATGCCCCTGATGAACGAGACACTGAACCTGGGCCACAAAGAGGTAGTGTACACCCAGTGGGGACCTTGGCAGAGATGCAGTAACTGCGGGAAAGCGGGAGAGCGCAAACGCCTGGGTTACTGCTACATCAAGGAGCCCTTGGAGGAGCCTGTACCCTGTGGGCTCTACCTGGGAAGCATGAATGTGTTTTACGACCGAGTGAGGCCTGAGATGCAGGTGGAAATCTGTCATGTGACATGCCGAGGCCATCTGACGGGTGGAGACTACATCATCTTCGATAACTTCAGGCTCACGGAGTTTCAAGACGGTGTGGCTCACCTGTCCCTCTGCATCTATCTACAGGTGATGGGACCTTTACACCAGCTCTGCCCCTGGTCCCTTGTCCCCAGGGTTCTTCATGGTGAATCTGTACCAGGCTAGCAGGGGCGTCTTAGTAGGTCAGTCTGTTGAAAGCGATGATGAAGACAAAGATACTGGACACATCTCTTTAATCTGAAACACACGGCAAGAATGTGTGTCCAAAAGGATACTGATTCTATGGGAAGAGGGTTTTTTTTTTTTTTTTTTTGTCTTATGTTTTGCTTCGTTTTCTTAAGAGTCTCACACTTACTCATTTCTCTATTTATTGTTCGAGATGATAAGATTCTTCAAAGACTCAGGGAACCGTGCTGCTGGCTGGCAACACGGTTTTCCAAACAAATCAGTGAAATTTTCTCTGGAGTATGAATACGGTTGACACCACTCAGGGTGCCTGTCTGAACAAAGGGCCAGCTTCTGTCAAGGCCCCCGTTGCCTCACTGAGGGCTTCCAGTTAAGTCCTGCTTTTCTGCTTAACTCTGGTAGTTTAACTCAGCTTGTAATAGTCACATAAAGGAATCTATCTCTTTTAAAAGCATTTTAAATGGAACATTACTTACGAAATAGTCTGTGGTTATATATAACGTGTCTAAGAGCGAGGAGAATTAAGAGTTTTGTGAGCTATGGTGAATGTATTGAAAGCAATGCGAATATTTTAAATTTACTATCCTTTCCTATTCTTTTTAATTGCATGTATGTGTCTGTATGCTTGTGGTTATGTGTACATTAGTTGAATTAGCTGCAGAGCTCAGATCCTCTGGAGCTCAAATTAGGCCACCTTGAGCTCCCTGACATGAGTGCTAAGAACCAAACTTGGGCCCTCTGCAAGAGTACAAGTGTTTTAACCACTGGATCATCTCTCTGGTCTCCAAAGCAAATAGTTTGTTTTATTTGTTTGTTTAGTTGGTTGGTTTGCTTTCTTCTTGAGACAGGGTCTCACTGTGTTGCCCTGGCTATCCTAGAACTAATATAGACCAGACTAGCCTCAGACTCACAGACATCTCCTACCTATGCCTCACAAGTTTTACATTTTTTAGGTGGCCAAAACTAGGGGTGGGAAGATATCTCAACAGTTAAAACATTCTCTGTGTCATCCATAAGACAGGAGTCTGAATCCTTGGAACCCAAATGAATGTTGTGTGGGTGTGGTGGCTCACCTGTTCTTTCTTTTTTTTTTTTTTTTTGGTTTTTTGAGACAGGGTTTCTCTATATAGCCCTGGCTGTTCTGGAACTCACTCTGTAGACCAGGCTGGCCTCGAACTAAGAATCCGCCTGCCTCTGCCTCCCAAGTGCTGGGATTAAAGGCATGCGCCACCACGCCCGGCTTCAGGCTCACCTGTTCTTTAAGCCATGGAAAGTAGAGACAGGGAGTCCTTGGAGAAAGGTAGTAGCCTGGTTATCCCGATGAACTCTGGGTTTTACTGAGAGACCCTGCTTCAATGAACAAAGCAGGAGAAAAAATGAGAAAGATTTCCGACATCGATTTTGGGCAGACACACAAACACATACGTCCATGCATCTGCACATAGGTGAATACTTAAGACACAGACATGCAAACACCACACACGTACATATGAAAAGGAAAAAAGTGCTAAGGCTAGTAAGCATTTTATTAGAACAAATAAAGTCATTGTAGAACAACAATCTCACTGATTCTATAAAATGATGTTAAAATATGCCCTAGGTGACAAGGAGAAACGTGTTTGTTGTTTATTAATGTGTTTTGTGATATTTAAATATTCAGAATTAGTAGCAATACTTAGTGTGTGTGTATATACTGTGTCAGAGTACAGTGTTATACCAAAGGGCTGATCTGAAGGGATTGCAAGCTGAGTCAGCATGGCACAAGCTGAGTCAGCATGGTGCAAGCTGAGTCAGCATGGCGCAAGCTGAGTCAGCATGGTGCAAGCTGAGTCAGCATGTGCAAGCTGAGTCAGCATGTGCAAGCTGAGTCAGCATGTACAAGCTGAGTCAGCATGTACAAGCTGAGTCAGCATGTGCAAGCTGAGTCAGCATGGTGCAAGCTGAGTCAGCATGTACAAGCTGAGTCAGCATGGTGCAAGCTGAGTCAGCATGGCTCAAGCTGAGTCAGCATGTACAAGCTGAGTCAGCATGGTGCAAGCTGAGTCAGCACGGCGGTACTCATGTCCAGTCCCAGCACTGGGGATGCACAGCCAGGTAGATTGCTCAGTTTGAGGCCATCCTGATCTACATAGCCAGTTCTAGACCAGCTGGGGCTACATAGTGAGACCCTTTCTCCAAAAGGAGGGTGATTGAAAGCTACTTTGGACTGAAGAAGGATGCACAAAAGACTCAGCTTCTCCCTCACAGATCAGATCCTTCCTGTCTGTCAGTGGTCACACCTCCTTTGTATTCGAGAATGATAGAAGCAGGCCTAAGTTAATGGAATCCCAGAAAACGCTTCTGGATTTTTTTTTTTTTAGATTCTCGTATGTTGTTTTGCCTGCACCTATGTATGTGCACTGTGTGTGTGTGTGTGTGTGTGTTTGTGTGTGTGTGCGCCCTTGGGAACCAGAAGAGTGTCAGGTCTCCTGGAACTGGAGTTATGGATGGTTTTGAGTTGCCACGTAGGTGCTGGGAATCTAATCTCAGTCCTCTTGAAAGAACACCCAGTGTTCTTAACCATTGAACCATCTCTCCAACCCTGACATCCCCTTCTGTAGAGAGCAAGACTAGATATCACCGAAATACAGGAAACTGTTAGGCCATAGTGATTTCCCAGTAGGCTGTTATACCTTTAAAAAGATTTTTTAAATCTGATATGTATGAGTATTTTGTCTGCATGTATGTACATATATGTATGTGCACCATGTGTGTGGTGTTTGTACTGCCTAAGAAGGGCAGAGAAGGCACTGGATCCCTTAGAACTGGAGTTACAAATGTTGTGAGCTGCCATGTGGATGTTGGGAACCAAACCCAGGTCCCGTGGAAGAACAGCCAGTGCTCTAACCGCTGAGCCATCTCTTCAGGCTGATCAAAACCATAATAATTAGATAAGGCTTAAAAGCATCATCTTCCCCTAAGACCAAGATGTGCACGAAGTGTTCCTTCTCCCTAACTTGAGTCTTTAGCCACCAATCTTTTTATCACCCACCGAATTTTGACTCCTCAAGGTGTAGCTCAGAGGACTGAGAGCGGGTATCACGACAGGATCAGCAGGAGGAAGGGTTTCTGGTGATTCTCTGTGAGTTTGTTTTGAGGTTGAGTGTAGACTTGTTTTGAGGTTGAGTCTAAAGTATAAAAGCCCAACAATGAGGTGATACCCACAAGTCCTCGTCCTCTGTGGGTCCTCCCCTCAGCACACCCTTAACAATGCTGGCATAAGAGACCAAAACAAATCCCAGCGGTGTGACCACACACAAGGCAGTAACTGTGGAGAGTCATTTTCCAGGGAAGTTATGCCGGCACAAGCAATTCAGGTTTCACACACACAACCATCCACCAGGGAAGGCCTCCACAGAGGCGATTGGAAGATAAAGGTGGTCTGAATTCCACAAAAACCACTGATCAGACCCATGGTAGCCAGTGCCAGAGGATCTCTGACTGCGTAATGGCCCCATAATGCAGAGGCTGAGAAATAGCATCACAACGGTCAGTGTTGGCGAGACACACTCATTCTGTGGAGCTCAAGTCCTAAAACCACAAAAGCTGGGTTGCTCATACAAGACGTGTGCCTAACTTCTCTGGGTCCTTGAGATTCCCAAGGATCTGGTGGAAGGTACTTGGAGGAAAACAGAGTTTCAAGATAGAGAGACCGGAGGGGGAAGGAAGACATGGCTCTATGGAATTTGTGGTTCAGGGATAATTGAGTCTAACTGTGGTGCTCTCTGTCAGTGTCAGAATGTAGACAGACATGGCCAGAAGAAACATCCAGCAAGGTCAGAGGAGCCCATAAGAGGTTAAGAGCACTTGCATGTCTCCGTAGCAGCAGGTCTCAAAGCGTGGCGCTGCTGGTCTCAGAAGTAGTGGATCTTGGAGGATGGGAAGCCACTGAAGGCACAAATTCAAAGGAGTCTGGGGGGTCTTGGAGGCTGAGGTAGGCAACAGTCCCTCTGCCTGCAGCCACTGCCAGTCTTGGGTGAGTTCACGTGCTCCCAGGAGTCTTAGCGAGACAATTTTCTCTCTCCCCCCTCCTCTGGTGACTCCTGCAGCCATGCTGTTGGTAAAACTTCAGAAGGTCCCAGGGCACTAGCTGGGTCTGAGTGTGCATACGGAAATAATGTGGAAATAAGACTAAGCAAGGTAGAGTTGTCAGACCCGGTTGGAGAAGGAAGAACTCTGGACCTAGAAAAATTGCTCAAAGTTCCAAATCAGGTCTGCTCTGGTCTGGGTCTCTACAGAGGTGTGGAAAATGGTCTGTGTGCCAGTGATGACACCCTCAGGTTGCCTCTGGCTGTCAGTTATATTGGGGAGGGAAGTCTCAGCAGAGTGAGTTTTTCTTTTGCCTCTGTTGCTGCTGCTGCATTTACAGCCCTCAACAACTGGCCTGTTGACTCCTTTGTCCTCAGCCTTGCTGTCCGAAAGGTCCATATGGCCACGCCTATCCATAACATGCCTGCTGGGCAAGTATGGGGGTTTGAGATCAGATCCCCAATGCCCACCAGGTCTGAGAGCATACATCTGCAACAATGGCTCTGGAAGGGGGTGGGGCAGAGGTAGGTGGGATCCTTGAAGCTCACTGGCTAGCCAGCCTAGCAGAATTTTGGAGAGACTCTGTCTCAAGAAATAAAGGTTGAGGATCTGGAGGAATGGCTCAGTGGTAAAGAGTGCTTACTATTCTGTCAGATCTGAGTTTGACTCTGAGCGGCCGTGTCTGGTGACTCACCACTACCTGTAACTCCAGTTCAGAGGGACCTTGCCCTTCAGCCACCTGCACTCCGCACATGCACACACAGACATACACACTGATGGCTCAGCAGTTAAGAGCACTTGTGGTTTTGTGTAAGACCCAGGTTCAGTTCCCAGCACCCATGTAGCTACTCAGAACTGTCTATAACTCCAGTTCCAGAGGATCTAATTGTAGGAGGAGCTAAGGTGGGAGAAGTTCGGTGAGGAAGAGATAAAAGGAAGAGGAGGAGCAAGAGAGAGGCAGAGATGTAGGAGCGATGGAGAGATGTTCACGTGTCTGTAGCAGTCAAAGGTAGTTGGTATACCTAGGTTGGGTATTGGGTTACACTTCTGATTGTATGGGTATCTTGTTACTGATCATTGCCAAATATATAAGCTTTGATTAATCTAAAAACAAACAAAAAAAAGGGCAATGCCCAGCCTTGTGGAGACAGTGTGGAAGATTGGCAGAGCCATCTCTCACGCTGGCATCTAGTGGGTGGCAGGGCTGGTGTTTTTGGCTGCTGGTTCTAGCTGCAGCACTCACGTGGCCTCTGGCTGAGAAACATGGCAGCTGGGCTAGGCAGAGGCTCTGCAGCTTAGATAGTCGGCCTGAGCCAGAGGCCTTTTTAAAATAAATACTACAAGATCTAATGATCTGGCAAACCAGGCACACATGTGGTGCATACACATAGACGGAGACAAAACGCTCGTACAGATAAAAATTATGAAAGAATGAATGAATGAAGCCTTAAATGAAGATATCAGACATGGACCCTGGCCTCACATTCATGTATGCACATGTATGCATGTAAGTGCACAATTGCATGCATACATGCACACATACTCACATAACCGTTGGGGACTCTCGGGTATGGATTGAATGAATGCACTTGACCTTAGAACGAGCATGAATTGTTGGGGGATGAATATGAATTGTTACTATTTAAATATGAAGGCTCCCCCTGCCAAGAGCCCACGGACTTGGTTACTAACTGACAGGTTTTAGGGAAGTGATTGGGTCCTAAGATTAATTCCTTGATGGAGTCATAATTGAATGGTGCTAATGGAGAGATGGTAGAAAAAGTGGGGACTAAGCTGGAGGAAGTAGGTCAGTGGGGTGTGCCCAAGAGAGATGGAGTTGTCTCTACTTTCTTCCCATTCCTCTCTGCTTCCTTAACTTGTTTTCTTAGAGATGCTGGCCCGAAATGAGAAATCAGATGTCCAGGAGTCGTATTCATTTACCAGCACAAAGTACTACAGCTTAAGATAATAGAACCGGCTGGGTGTGGTGGCACACGCCTTTAATCCCAGCACTGGAGGCAGAGGCAGGTGGATCCCTGTGAGTTCCAGGCTACCCGAGGCTACATAATAAGACCTTGTCTCAAAACCAAATAATATGATAACAACAACCGTAATACTCATAATAATGAATAATTGTGTTTTCTCACCACTCTGGAGCCCGGAATCAGAAGCAAGCTGTCTGGGTTACGTGGGGAGCGGCGGCTAAATCCTTCTCACACTCTCAGATGCTGGGTCGCATCCATTCCTGATGTTTTCTAGCTTCTGTGAGAACCAGAGGCTCTTTGACATTCCCGGCCTGGAAGTTTCACTGCTCATCTCCTTTCCATCTTTTCTTGGCTTTCATCCCGGGTATCTTTATCTGCCTTGGCTCTAAAAGGTCACGGGACATACTAGACTTCAAGGTCAATCTACCCCCCCCCCATATGATGTCATTGCGACACATTGACAATAACCCAGTTTCAAAATAAGGTTTCATTCTGAGATTCTGGGAAATGCATAGATTTTGGGTGGACACTATTCCAGCTCAAGACCTAGGTCTAGCTAGCCTGGGCCTTGTGGACAAATTGTGATGTTTAGGAGGGGGCTATTTGAGAAACTAGTGTCCTTGGCTCAGGCCACCCAGCCAGTCAGAGGTCGAGGCCTAGACGCATCCCAGGCCACACTTCCTGAGGACCCCACTGTTAATTTTTATAGTGTTCCGTGGAGGAAACGTGAAGCTGTTCTCTCCAGGACCCTGAACTTTGACCCTATGTTCCTCCCATGCAGGCCCGTCCACTGGGAAGCCAATGACAGTTCTCTGACATGGCAGGACCAGCTCTCTGGCCAGGATGTCAACACCGTCATGGACCTGCACAGCGGTGGCAAGCATCTGAAGGTCTTGCAGCCAGCCACTTACAGGTGTTTTGTGGAGCAGGAACTCATAGCCCAGTTCAACCCCATACCCGATGTGTATCTGCTGGAGGCTGAGAGACAATCCAAAGCCCAGAAGCCTTGGCAGTCCAGGATCCAGCCAGGCAAGGCAGACTCCGTTCTTAGGGGACTGAAGTTGATGCTGCTGACTGTCTCTGTACTGGCCATTGGAGGGCTTCTCTGTAAGGTGGTCTTCTGTCGTCCTATCTGTGGCAAGAAAAGGAATCAGGTCCTCCTGGTGAAATAAACTGAGCCTTCTGTAGCCGAGAGGATCTGGTAGCTCTCCACTGTCCCATCCTTAGCTCTAGCCATCCATAGGCAGCACCACATGAGGCCCTGGAGGTGTGTGAGCTAACACAGACCTGGATTGAAATCCAGTGGCCACTTTACTCCTTGTTCTGTGTCCTCCTTGGCTAATCTATTGATTACCCCATTGTACAGATAGGAAAACTGATGCAAGTCTGTCTAGTCCTTGGAGATTTGGAATTCTCGGGTCCCTCAGAAGGAGAAAGGGAAGGACAGAACCTTCTCAGGGTATGTGGTGTGACTTTCTCTGGGGAGGTGTAAACAACCATCTATATTCATCCCAGATCAGATACTAATGGCAGACTACAGAAATGACTACATAAAACTGGTTTGGTGAACTAGTGAGTATATTGGGGTTCCTTACAGAGGGATGTGTGTGGGGGGTGCTTATATAAGCAAGGGTAAGTCTAAAGCAGCTGCATCACCCAAAAGGTCCAGTAAGGATGATGTCATGAGATCCCGCATAGGTGATATCATGCATGAAAGCTGCTTTCTTAGACTTTCTGTACAACTTGTAGATGGCTTCATTGAAGAATCTGCTCTTCCCCAGAGACTGATCGCTGTTTGTGCAGCCGCGGGGAGGGTCTTGTGAATCATGGAACTTTCCAAGCTTCCCGAGTCCGGGTCTTCCTTCCCTCTCCCAAAAGGAACATGTCAACTGGACAGGTGTTATATTAACAACACCACAACAGGTGTCTCCATTGTATATTGTGTCCTAGGCATTCAGCCCTCTCTTCCAGGGACAAGATAGAGGACACACTTGGGCATCTCCGAGCAGCACCCCTTCCCCTCTCAGCCTGCACTGGATCCCTCCTTTGTCCTCCAGGACATCTTCCTCTACTATGTCACAGACATAGCCACAGTCTCTCTGTCTCTCCTCTCTCTCTTCTCTCTCTCTCTCTCTCCTCTTTCACAGACACACACACACACACAAACCATCCCCATAGCTTAGACACATTATCGTTCTGGATTTTTGTGAGGGAAGAGCCTCCAGTATTGCTCTGGGACAAGATGCTGGGCACTGCTCAGCTGATCAGCAGGAATGGCTGGGCCTGGCTGTTCCCAGAAACGCACACACGGTTTAGCAGAACACAAGAGCAAGACATGAAATATTAATGCCTCTTAAGACTCACTGCCCTAAATTTGCATGGTGAAGTCTTGACAGGGCACACAGGAAGGGCTCCCAGGGCAGAATGTAGGCCCAGGAAAACGGGGTCAAGCCCCCCCACCATGTACTACACACCAAAGGCTTCACGCGACACACCACAGACTCAAAGGTTCCTGCAGAATGAGAGAAGGTTCTCGAGAGTCAGTTGGGACTGGCTGGGGAATCAGAAGCTGAGAATAACAATGATAAAAATAGTCAATACTTCTGGCCCTCTTCATGTGCCAAAACATAAACTTTTCCATAAACACCATGTCCTCGCAAGCCACCGCTAGTCAGCTGTTACTGTCAGCTGCCTCTTGTTTTACAGCTGGGAACATTAAGGCACAGAAGGTACATTAAGGCCTGGGGTCATACGCTGAGCTTGGGGAAACAGTGGGCAACGGATGGGTCATTCAAAAGAGATCTCAGGGGCTAGGAAGATGGCTCAGTGGGTAAGATCATGAGGACTTGGTTTGGTTTTATGTTTAAAAAAAAAAAAGGTAGGTGTGACCATTGTGTGCCTATAACCTCAGAACTGGGGCTCAGGTTACACAGGAGGGTATGAGGTTTGGGCTGCCAAAATCTGGGTTCAGTGAGAGACCCTGTCTCATGGGAATAAGGTGTGTGTGTGTGTGTGTGTGTGTGTGTGTGTGTGTGTGAGAGAGAGAGAGAGAGAGAGAGAGAGCAGGCACAGGACACTGTGTCCTATGCACATGGGAACATACACCTGTACACACACACCTGTACACACACAACACACACACCTGTATATACATGCTTGTACATACACCTGTACATACACCCATACACACATCTGTGCATACACTTCTACACACACAACTGTATATACACAACTATACACACACCAGTATATAGACACCTGCACACTCATCTGTACACACACACACACACCCCAGCACCCTTCTCAGCAGGAACCCCCAGGTATCCTCCATCTGCAGTAGCCCCCACTGTGGTAGCCTGAGAAGAAACAGTGACAACCAATTGAAGTCTCTTCATTGAGTTAGTGGCCCGTCTACACAGCACTGAAAGACTCCTAACCAAAGTGGAAGATCTTAGCACCCAATGGGACCTCTGTGACTCCCCATCTCCTGGTGCCCTAGACATGATGGCTGAGCTTGGCTGTCACCTTGATGGGTTTAGAATCACCCAGGAGACACACCTCTGTGTGAGTCTGGGAAGGGATTTCCGGTGAAACCTAACTCTTAACTGTAGGTGGCTGTCACTCCAGGGGCTGGGTTTCCAGATGACATAAAGGGGAAAACAAGCAGATGCAATGTGATCAGCTGCCACCTGCTGCTGCCACCGTGTCTTTCTGAATCTTTCCTGAAGTTGCTTTCTGTCAGGCATTGTGTTACGAGATGAGGAGAGGAGCTCTCTAGCTTCTGACTTTATAGTATGCCTTATTTGATACATGTTTTATCTGCATGTATGTCTTCACACCACAAGAGGCCACGGGATTCCATGGGTCTACAGTATGTTGTGGTCTGCCATGTGGGTACTAGGAATCAAAACTATATCCTCTGGAAGAGCAGCTAGTGCTCATAACTGCTGAACCGTCTTTCTGGGCCCCTTGCTCCTGATTTTCTGACAAAGGTGTTGGTCTGTCATTGTCACGATGATGTGGCATTACACGATTCTGTCTCAGACTTTACAGAGCGTCTGATGGCTTGATGCCATGTACAGCTGCTGTGGTTTCAATCCATGGCCCGCACAGAGTCACCTGGCAAAGCCTGGCACCCAGCCTGTGACATCACTGGGAGATGGAAGAACCGTTAGAGGGAAAAGGGTCGTTTTTGAAGGGCTGATGGTGCTTCTCCATCACTTTGCTTCTCAGCTGCTAGGAAGTAAGCAACTTCCTATGTCACGTGCCCTTGCCTTGCTACTGGCCCAGAAGCAGCTGAGCCAATCAACCCTGCACCCAGGCCTTTGGAACTGTTAGCCACAAATAAACCTTCTCTCCTGATAAGTTGATGATGTCAGGCATTTTGTCACAGTAAGGAGGCCAACTCCCTCATCAACTGTGTGACAAGGAACTGTAGAGCTATGGACCATAGGAACTTCAGTAAGTGGCCTCTGGGACTTCACCATGGCCTCCAGTTGATGGCCAGCCACCGGCCTGATCTCTCAGTCATATAGACAGCAAGAAGTGAGTTCTGCCAACGACGTGGAGTCTTCCCACCACACAGATAATTTTAGAGCAGTCAGTGGGGAAGCTCCCAGTTCTCCCTGGGTCTCTGCCTCCTCAGCATAGGATAAGGTGGTGATTTCTGACCTCATTATGGGACAGAAGGGTTAACACAAGACACTTTCAGACTAAAACTGAGAGAGAGAGAGAGAGAGAGAGAGAGAGAGAGAGAGAGAGAGAGAGAAGACAGAGAGACAGAGACAGAGAGACAGAGACGAGAAGACCAGAGAGGAGAGAGACAGAGAGGAGGAGAGAAAGAGAGAGAGAGAGAGAGGAGAGAAGAGAGAGAGAGAGAAGAACGAACAAATCCAGGTTTTCTTGCTCCTGTGCAGAGCCCAGTGTGCGAGAAAGGCTAATCATCCAGCAGAATTGCAGCAACCCACACAACACTTGGCACCCAAAATAACCTGGTGATTGTAAGCCCCTGAGGCATGGGAGATTTTTGTTACCACAGCAGAGCCTGGTACATCCTAACTGATACATGTTCCTTCCAAAACTCTTACTACTTTCATAAAAATTAATATTTTTCTCTAATTAGCTAAACAGAGTTCTAAATTTAGAACAGAAATTAAATTTTAAATTAAACAGAAGTTAAATTTAAATTTAGTCAGAAATTTATTTCCCTATGGTATGTCCAACTTTTGAAAGGAACATAAAGATTCAGTATACAATGTATAACTATACAATGACAGACTAGGGAGGAGGTGGAGACCCGGATCGGTGAATTCCTTTTCCCATGGGTAAGCGGGTCATAGACAGTTGTGGCTGCAAAGTCAAACACACCTCAGGGATTTCAAATAACAATAAAAATAATTTTACACATTTACGAATCATTAGGACATCCCTCTGGGAATGTGCGTGCGTCTCTGATCAGCAATTCTGGCAGATTTTATTTTTTCTGTCACTGAGACAAATATCTGATAGAATTTACAAGATATCCAGTTTACTTTGGCTACTGACTCCAGAGGTTCCAAGGCTTGTTGCTCCATTGCTGTGAGGGCAAATAGCAAGGCAGAGAGATTATGACAGAAGGGTACCATAGGAATGTAACCCTCCTGTCAGACAGCAAGTAGAGAGGTACAGGGAGGGTAAGAAACACCCCACAAACACTGTCTCCCCCCCCCCCCGCAGTGTTCATTTCCTCCAACCAGGCACCAGCTACTGTAGGTCTGTGTTCTGTTTCACCACTGCAGTGCTGAGATGCCACTTGGGGGGACGAAATGTGGGGGTGCTTTGCTATGATCCTTCCTTGCCGCTATTGGGGCACTGGCTCATGGCACACCAAAATCACTCAGGGGAGGTAGAACACAGCCTAAGTTGGGGGCCCCAGCCCAGGTGGGCACCAGCTCTGGGAACTAGGAGGAGTTGAGAACAGGCCCAGAGGCCTGAGATGAGGGGGTGCGGTGGGGGAGGAGCTGGCTTAGCTCAGGGTGAGTGCCAGGAGCCCAGGCCAGTGGGGATAGGCTGGGTAACAAGGCTTCCCCCTCAAGGTAGTTCTGGATGAGAAAGAATCCTTGCTTGTCCAAAATGTTCATTTATGGTGGAAAATGGATGCATATATGACTTAAGATGGACCAGAGATTAAAGACCTTTTACAGGAAGGAGTGTCTAGGGAGGGCAGCTTATTGGCCAACCCCCAGGGCCAATCTACATACCTCATTACATGGAGAACTCTGGGCTCTTTGCTATGTGACCAGTTGCCAAGGTCCTCTTAGTAGAGCGTCATAGTCACAAGCTCCAGGACAGAAATCTGGCCGGGAGCAGATTCAAACGCCTACTATTCTCAATTATGAGAATTGCCGGGGGTTTCTTAATCTGCTCAACCGTACCAGTTTTTCTGTCTGGTGACATGGTTCCACTTGCCCCACACACTACCTCCCAAGAGTGTATTAATTTTTTAAAGTATGTGTGTGTGTGTGTGCCTGTGCGCGTGCACGCCTTTGATTGTATGTCCATGTGTGCAGGTGTCAGAGGAGGCTGGAAGAGGATGGCCAAATCCCCACAACTAGAGTTACAGGTGGTTCTGAGCTGTCCAATGTGGGTGGCTCACCACTAGAAGGTGGCTCACAGCCAGAAGGTCAGCCAGCACCTTAACCACTGAGCCACCTCTCTTGCTCCCTCTTTTTAAACGTTGAATCTCTCCATTGGTTAAACCATGGGGTTAGGTCAGTCCTTTCACAGTCTGTCCCTGGGAAATATCCTCATAGACATGTTCAGAGGTGGGCCCACTAATCTCCTAGGTTTTTATCCAACCAAGTTGATAAGTGAGCCCTCACAGGCTTGCTCTCCCTGAGCGCCACACGGTTTCCTCATCTGGCAGTTGGATGCTATTCACTGAGTTTTCAGTGTGGTCTTTCCAGCAGGGCAACCCAGACTTGTCCACAAGGTGGTGGCTTGCATCCAAGAAAATAAAAAGTTTCAAGGCCACATGGGGTGGGGAGTGGGGGCTCAGTGCAGCCTAACACGGCGTCTCCATGGTGGGGCCTGGGCCTGAAGTTCAGGATTTTGGAAGGTGTAAGGCATCAGCTTACAGTGGCATGTATGGTGACTGAGCACAGAGAACAGGTAATAAACCCTAACACAGGGCCTTGCTCCTCATTCCGGGTAACTGGGAGAATCCTATGCATATTGCCAGAACTTTCTGTTTCTCTGTAGCTTACTTACATTTGTCTTTTTCTCAACAAAAATCCATGTGTGGCTTCATCGCTACACTTTACATTTGGTTTACTATGTTTTTAAATATTTTTTTTTTTTTACTATTTTATGTGTGTGTGTGTGTAAGTGAAGTGTAAGTTTCTGGTTGTGTCTTGTGATGCAGACTCACATGATGTTTTGCTGAGGCTAGACCAGAGGAGGACATAGGATGTTTGGAGAGAATTATTAATAGGACTCAACAGACAGTGAGGGTGCACTTGCATGGCTAGCTGTGCAGCAGTTTGTTGGTCTTCGCTGATCGAGGCACAGCAGGGAACTTCTCCTGGCATCCCGACTGGTTTGGGTGGCTCCCACTGACTCCTGCTGAGGTAGCAGCAGCCTGGCTGTTTCTGCTGTATCATGCCACTGCTGCTGATTCATGTATGGAATCCTGACACTACTGGGCTGCTAGTATTGTGACAATGGAGATTGGAATTGCCCCAAAGAACTACTTCTAAACAGGTCCACATCCCCTTGTCCTGTTTACCATCTTTTCTCCCCTGCCTTTGTTTGGATCGAGGGCGGGGGTTGAAGCATTTGAGAACTGTTATTAAAGTAGATATTGAAAAATCTAATCTACATGTTGTGCATGTGAGTGCGGGTGCCCACAGACACCAGAGTTATTAGGTCCCTCTGGTGCAGGAGTTATAGGCTGTGGTGAACAACCCAGCTTGAGTTCTGGGAACCGAATTCAGGTCCTTGATAATGTGGGCTCGAAATTGCTTGGCCATCTCCCCAGCCTCATGGTAATTTTGTTTTAAAATTTCCCTTTGAGATTCCTTATATTCCATTTTCTGAGACAGGATCTTACTATGTAGCCCTGGGAGACCCAGAACTTAATATGTAGATCAGGCTAGCCCTAAACTCACAAAGCTCCACCTGCGTGTGTCTCCCCAGTGCTGGACTGAGAGTGTGTGCCAACACTGTACTCTATTTTCATTCATGTATATGAATGTATGTCTGTACACCATGAGCATGCAGTGCTCAAAGAGGCTAGCTGAGGGCACTGGATCTCCTGGGGCTGGAATTAGAGGTGGTTGAGAGTTGTGGTGTGGGTGCTGGGAATTGAACCCAGGTCCTCTGCAAGAGCAGCCAGTGTTCTTAACCACTGAGCCATCTCTCCAGCTTGTCTATTTTATTGTAAAGATTTGTCTATTTTTATGTGTATGTATGTGTAGCTTCATGAATTTATGTGTACCTCGTGCTTGCAGTGCCCCCAGAGGCCAGAAGAGGGCATCTAATCCCCTGGAAATTGAATTACAGGCAGTTGTAAGCAACTCCATGTGGGTGCTGGGATGCATGACCTTGTAGGTGAGACTTTTTTTTTCCCCCCAAGACAGGGTTTCTTTGTGTAGCCCTGGTTGTCCTGGAACTCACTTTGTAGATCAGGCTGGCCTCAAATTTACAGAGATCCACCTGCCTCTGCCTGCAATGCCATGCCACAGCTTTGGCTGTTCTTTTCTATTCTCAACTTCTAATTTGTATGTTGGGGAGGACAGGGGTAAGGGGAATGGGGTGCTACTTAATGGAGTTTAGGTGGTAGGTTATAGCCAAACTAGCATGGACTGGCAGCAGTCAAATGGTTCCATTTCTAGGAGCTGGGTGTACTAATTACCTACTACTACATAAGAGACTGGCCCAAATTTGCCTCCTTCAAATAGTAGGAACGTGCTTCTCCATCCTGGGGCAGGCTGACTTGCTGCAGGCTGGGCTCAGCTGGTAGTTAGCATTAGACCTGAAGTGTCCCCAAGAAGCTGTGATCTCCAGCTTTCAGACGCAATCCTGGGGAGGCGACTGGGTCATGACGGGCTGAGCTGATGAGTGGATGCATCCATGGAGATGTCATAAGTTGTGAGCACGTGGGTGTGCACAACCTTCAGCACGTATGCAGAGGCCAGAGCAGAATTTGGGGTTTCTCTATCACTCTTCTTCCATATTGCCTTGAGGCAGGATTGCTGGTAGAAACAGAAACTCATTGCTTCAGCCTCACTGGCTGGCAGTTGAGCTTTTGGGAACCACCAGTCTCTGCCCACCATGCTGGGACTTCAGGCACAAGCAGCCAAATCCAGCTTTTTAACATGGGTCCTGGGATTCAAACTCAGGCCATCACACTGGCAGAGCAGGAACTTTTATCCATTGGGCCATCTTCCCAGCTGTGATTTCTGGGTGACATTCTTAGAAAATGGTGGAAAGAGAAAGTGGGGTCTGGTCTGAGGAAGTCGTTGCTTAAGAGAGTGTCTTTGGGAGATTCAAATTGCTCTCCTCCCTTCCCTCCCCTCCCTTCCTGCTCCTCCCCTCCCCTTCCTTCTCCTTTCCTCCTCCCTTCCCCTCCCTCCCTTCTCTTCACTTCCCCACTTCTTTCCTTTTCCCACTGCCTGAACTAATCAGATCTCTCCTCTTCTAACCCCTGCCACCATTATGCTGTGCCTTGCCATGGGTCTGAAAGCAACAGGGCCAGCCAGCTACAAACCAAGACCTCTCAAACCCTGAACCACAATAATCTGTCTGCCATTAATTTGTTTTCCTTAGGAGTATACGTCACCATCTGGGCACTTCTTAGGGCCTGGCCCAGCTCCTTCACACCTGTGTCATCATCTCTGGTGGCTTCAGGAGGGTACATGGGCACCTGTAGGGACATCCAGCCCCCCAAACTTCCCCAGCAGGCTAACCTGGTCATATTCACAAGGTCATGGCAAGAGGCCAAGAGAATAGTCAGACGTTGCAAAGTTGCCCATCTCAAGCTTAAATCCCATGCACTGTCTCTCACCACTGTCTGCTAGCTTATAAAAGTCAGACACAAAGGTGAGGAAAGGGAGACCTCCTTGTGAGGGACAAATGGTCAGTGTCACATAGTGAGGCTGTATTGGGGATTGGGGGGGGGGGGGGCTGTGTGCCTTCTTCAGGCACTCTCTATAGGAAGGAAGTTGACCCAACTGGGACCTTCAAAACAGACATACTGCCCCACCAGCCTGTTGTTCTTGACCTGGGTCCCTACCCTGCCCCTCCTGCCTTCCGTGTGGTCCTTATGTGCAGAGCCCCTCAGTAGCTTTCTATATAGGTCAGGATCCATGTGCTACATGGAACAGAAATCCAAGCATTACGGGTTAAGCTAAGAAGGGCTCACAGAGAAGTCAGGCACAGTTAGATCCAGATGTTCAGCTCTCCCTAGCTGTCTCCCTCTATCTGTCTATCACGTTTTCCTGCATGCCTTACTTGTTAATCAGACACTTCCTGAGAGAAGCTAGGTCATCCCTTCTCAGCTCCAGCTACATCGTGGCCTGGCAGTCTCCACAGAGATACAGTGAACCTTTAGATCAATATGACCAGCAGTGTCCATGACTATATCTGGGTGTTTACTGTGTGCCGAGTACTGTTTGAAGTACAGAGTGTTTTGGTTTCCTTTCTGTTGCTGTAACAAAACACTCTGACTAAAAGCAGCTTAGGGGAGGAAACCAGTTCTTTGGCTTACACTTGTAGGTTACAGTTCACCATGAAGGAAGTCAAGGTAGGAACTCAGCGGGAGCTTGAGGAGGGACACTTCTGGCTGGCTCCCAGGCTCATCATGCTCAGTAAGATCTTTTTATGCCTAAGGATGGTGCCGCCCATAGTGGGCTGCCCCCCTGACATCAACTAACAATCAAGACATCCCTATAGACATGGCCACGGGCCAATCTGATCCAGGCAGTTTCCCAGTGGACGTTTCTTTCAGACGCGTCTAGGCTGTGTTGAGTTGAAATGAAGGCTAACGACTACAGGGTATTAATTTTCATAGCACATCATAAATAACCAGCATTCTCATTTTACAGATGATTAATGGAAGCATGGAGAAGTTAAATCCACAGCTAAGGGCACACTAGTTGGAAGTATTGGATCTGGATACCGAACCCGATTTGGTGGCTTTAGAATCTTACCTTCATTTGCTTATTTCCTGCTTCAGAGACAGTCACACATAAGCCAGCATTGAATTTGCCGTGTAGCCTAGGATGACAGTTTGAACCCCTGACCTACCAACCACTGAAATTACAGACACACCCTTACTCTACCTATGTTACAGTCCTTGCTTTTGAGTACCATGTAGTTCTAGCTAAAAAATGGTCCTATGAATCTAAGCAGAGCGGCACACACCTATATCCCCAGCATCCAGGAGGGTCAGATTGCAAGGCCAAGGTCAACTTAGGTTACAGTAAGACCCTGTCTCAAAATAACAACTGGAGAGTTGGCTCAGCAGTGAAGAGCACTTGATGCTCTTACCAAAGACCTGGGTTTGAGTCCTAGCACCCACAGGGCAGCTCAAATCATCTACAACCCCAGTTCCAGGGGAATCCAACATCCTTTTCTGGGATGTTCTGACATTGTTTGCACGTAGGGCATATACAGACAAGCAGAGGTACATACACACCTACACAAAAATAAAAACAAATGAATAACAACAACACAGGGTATGGTGGTGCATGCCTTTAATCTTAGCGCTCAGGTGGACCTCATGAGTTTGAGTCCAACTTGAGCTACATAGTGATTCCCAGGCTAGCAAGAGGTTCCACCGTAAGACAGTGTCTCAAAATTCAAACAGGTAGTAGTGGCACACCCCTCTCCCATGCCAAGAACCAGGAATCCCCTTGCTCTGTTAAGGAGGTACTGTTATTTTTCTGCCTTCCACAGATGGGGAAACTGAGGCAGCTGGGACTTGAACCCAGGCACTGGGGACCTGACAGCACCATGTCCAAATATATATCAGGGTGTCAGGAGCTAACTCCACTTCTGAAATCTTCCTGGAGTCAGATGGATGGGGGATCCCAGGACAGCCCAGGCTCACCTAGACGCTGTGCCGCCTCCTGCTTCTTTCCCCTCCCCCAGTGCCTGCCCAGAGTCCCAAGACTCATTTGTAGACAGGCTGACCTAATGCAGGCTGGACTAAGGGGTGAGTCCAGGCAATCGGGCCAATGGCCCAGCCTGAGTCACTGGGCAGGGCTGTGGTCAGGGCTCAGAGGACTGGTAGTAGCCTGTGTCTAGGAGGGACATCACCTGGACATAGTCCCAATCCCCGCCTTCTCCACTGCAAGTGACCTTGACACCCAGCAGACCCCCGCAGAGAACAGTCCCTGCCTACCGCCCTGACAGGAAACCTGGGCAGGATGCCAAGTCATATTTAACCCATTTATGAGAACTGAGACGTGTCTATTTATAGCCTTTTGATTTGTCTGCCAAGCGTGAGCTGGGTGGACACGGCAGCATCTCCGTGTGGAAAGTCACTTGATGCTCCACAGGGGTAAGATCGAGTTTGGCTGCACGACTCAAATTCTCCAGCCATCCTGCAGATGTGGAAACTGTGTTGTCTGTTTTCCAGTGGGGAAACTGAGTCTCAGAGAGGTGTGGTTGCTTCCTCATTCCTCATAACCACATGGCCACAGGCTGGTGAAACAGAAGTCATAGAGACCGTTGACCAGCAACGGTGATAGCCTCTGATCACCAAATGGCCATTAACTCCTTAGAGTGACTGAACTCTTTTCCCCAGAATTCTCTGGAAATATTCTACCCATGCCAGGCTTTCCTGTTTTCCTTCACCTATCTCTAGCTTCTCTCTTTGTTGGTAAAGTGTTGCCCTTCCTATCTCTTCGTGGTCTTTCCTCCTCTTTCTCTACTTTCTAGTTCTCTCTATCTCTCTCGGGTCCCACGATGTTAGCCCAGGCTATCCTTGAACTCAGAATGCCCCATTTCACCCACTTCAGACTCTGGAATGTTGGAATTACTGGTGTATATCCCCACACCTAGATTGTTCCTTGCTCTGTTTAAATAGGGTTTAATTATGTTGCCCAGGGTGGTCACCCACCTTCCGGCTCAAGATTCTTCCCCCCTCCCCCGCCCCGCCCCCCACCTCAACCTCCAGAAGAGTAGCTATAACTACAGGTGTGAGTTGCTCTGCCCAGTTTACTTCTTTTATGGAGGCTAACGTGCTTTTTGTCACAACAGCTGGTACTTAAGGGGCTCCCGTGATAAAAAGAAATCCGGGTGAGGTTCCCATGAGGCCGTTCACCTGGCTTTGGTGGACTCTGTAGCAAACAGCACTGACAGCCCCACTCTACAGATGGAGGCCAGGCACACAACAGCGACAGGTGACCGTGTGGTCCATCCTTGGTGTCTCTGGTGCCCTTAGGATTATACCGTCGTCGTTGCCCTTCCCCGTGCCGGGTTTCTGTGTGGCTCAAGGTCAAGAGAGGGCCTGAGAAAGGAATGAATCAGCAGTCCTTACTGTGGAGGGTTTGCTGCTGGGTGATCCTCAGAGACAGGATGCGTGGAGGGGCCCCTGGTACAAGGCTTTTGGTAGCATCATCTTTCTTTGTCTCTGTGTTTCCGGGTGTGAAGGAAGGTTAGTACTTGTACCGTCCTGTGTGGGAGGAGGGGAGGAGGGACACGTGCGTGCACAGATGCTTCCTGTAGCTGGTGAGGTGTGGCTATTCAGCCTGCCTCTGGAGAGCTCTGCCCGGCTGAATAGGTGTGATGGTTTGTATGTGCTTGGCTCAGGGAGTGGCACGATTAGGAGGTGTGGCCTTGTTGGAGTAGGTGTGGCCTTGTTGGAGTAGGTTGGCCTTGTTGGAGTAGGTGTGGCCTTGTTGGAGTGGGTGTGGCCTGTTGGAGTAGGTGTGGGCCTTGTTGGAGTAGGTTGGCCTTGTTGGAGTTGGTGTGTCACTGTGGGCGTGGGCTTTAAGACCCTCATCCTAGCTACCTGGAAGTCAGTCTTCTCTTAGAGGCCTGCAGATGAAGATGTAGAACTCTCAGCTCCATGCCTGCCTGGATGCTGCCATGCCCCCACCTTGATGATAATGGACTGAACCTCTGAACCTGTAAGCCGCCCCAATTACATGTTGTCCTTATAAGAATTGCCTTGGTCATGGTGTCTGTTCACAGGAGTAAAACCCTAACTAAGACAATAGGTATGGAATATTCCAGGTCTTAGGAGGCCGTGTTTCTGAGATCCCAGACTGGTCCCCAAGCCTCTGTCCTCACCTCTGATTTTGATGTCCCTGGCTTCAGCCATCATAGGGAGGATATGGTTGCTTGAGGAGTGAGGCCAAGTACAAACAAGGGGGGCCCTGCAGGTTCCAGGCCTCATGACCTCGGCCTCCTGTCCTTATCACAGGGCATGCCACTCCATCTCTTCCCTAACCACCCCTTCCTTCCTCCCAGGCCAGCACAGGCCTGGCTTCTGTGGTGAGAGATTTTCGTAGCAAGATGTTTATGCCTTTGGTGTGTGATTCATCTGTTACCCACAAAGCCTTTCTTTGTTGACTTCCTGTTTCCGAAGGCAGGTTTCCATTTGCTGCCCAGCCCTTCCCACATACCCTGCTGGGGCACAGTGCCTGCATCCGTGGAAGACCCACACATACATCTCAAGTTAGATGCGAGGAGAATTGAGTTAATTGACATAAACCATAGTGTCCACAGCTGTGCTCCACCAGGCTAGTGGTCTGGCAATGGCTCTTCAAAAGTGATCATACTTATGTTTTCTTATTAATTATCCTTGTAATGTTCAAGAACAGAATTGGACTCAGAGGGTGTGGTTCAGTGGTAGAGCCCCTGCCTAAGTCCCCCAGTGAGGGGCTGGGGAGTGGCTCAGTGGTAGAGCCCCTGCCTAGAATCCCCCAGTGAGGGGCTGGGGGCGTGTCTCAGTGATAGAGCCCCTGCCTAGAATCCCCCAGTGAGGGGCTGGGGGCGTGGCTCAGTGGTAGAGCCCCTGCCTAGAATCCCCCAGTGAGGGGCTGGGGGTGTGACTCAGTGGTAGAGCCCCTGCCTAGAATCCCCCAGTGAGGGGCTGGGGGTGTGGCTCAGTGACTAAGTTCTTGACTAATATGTGGAAAGCTCCATGTTTGATCCCTAGCGCCACAAAAATAAAACAAACAATAAAAAATGTACACATTGTCTGAGTTCGGACCTAGCAACCATTTACATGTCTAAACCCTGTAATGATAACATTTCCACTAGCTATAAAGCTATCTTATGTTTCATCCAAGACAATCCCCAACCCTGGTGCTCTTATAACTTTACTGTTGAATTATCAGGGTTGACAATAAGCTGTTGCAACAGCAATCATGATTAGACTTGGTTGGTGCTTTATCTGGTTTTTTTCTGGTCAGCTTGACACAAGCTAGAGTCACCTGAGAAGAGGAACCTCACTTGAGAGAATGCCTCCATCAGATTGGCCCATATACAATTCTGTGGGCATTTTCTTGTTTAATGGTTGATGTGGGAGGGTTCAGCCCACTGTGGGCGGTATCATCCCTAGGCAAGTGGTCCTAGATTCTATAAGAACGCAGGCTGAGCAAGCCAGGAAGAGCAAGCTGCCTCCAGGTTCCAGCCCTGATTTCTCTCAGCGACAGACTATAACCTGTGAGGTGACATTTATTTCCTCTCCAAGTTCCTTTAGTTATGGTGTTTATCACAATAATAGAAAGCAAACTGGGACAGTGCTAGGAAAAAATAATTACAGTTCCCTTCTATATGGGGTCCACAACTATGACTGGGCTTAAAGGGCAGGAAGGACCTCAATGTGGCCATCTAGGACCGTCCTCAGAGAGGCCACTGATCTGAGCCACGTGTTTAATTTCCTCCATTATACTAGTTTATCCACACTTCATGGGCATCACCCACCCGCCTACATCATGTGAGAAACTCTTGTCTGTAAATGAGGGAGAAAAAATTTCAAAGGACTAAGGAGCTTTTTATTTTATAATACAGGTAGTCTCATGGAGGAGAGGCAGCTCCCCACTGGTGGGCGTACTAATTGAGAAGCATCCTCATGGACTCCGTCTCTTTGACATGTTATGTTCTCCCTCAGGTGGCAACATGTTTGCCATGGTTCCGAGACACCATTTTGCATAGATGCAAAATACTACAGCCGTATCTATTTATTTATTGCTCAACTTTATGTTGTTTGTCTTCCCTCCTTCTTCTGTGTGCTCAGTTTCTTGTATTTTGTTCTCCATGGAAGGTAATTAAGGGGGATACCGTAATAAACATCTATTCAGCCCAGATAAGGAACCCAACTGGCTTAGTTAGTATTCTTTGCTGTGAAGAGACACATGACTGTGGCAACTCTTATAAAAGAAAAATTTTAATTGGGGCTGGCATATAGTTCAAGGTTTAGTCCATTATCATCATGGTGGGAAACATGGCGGCACACAGACAGACATGGTGCTGGAGAGGAATCTGAGAGTTCTACATCTGGATGCACAGAAGGTAGAAAAAGACTGTTTGCCGCACTGGGTGGAGCTTGATCATAGGAGACCACGAAGCCCACCCCCAGAGTGACACACTTCTCCCAACAAGACCATGACGACTCCAACAAGGTCACACCTCCTAATAGAGCCACTCCTTGTGGGTCAAGCATTCAAACACATTAGTCTATGGGAGCTATTCCTATTCAAACCACCACACCAACACAGACCAAAGTAGCTGTCATACCAAAGTCCAACTCGCTGAAGTAGGGAGTTGATTGGAGTCACTTACACGAGCATACACAACTCAGAAACAGCTGCATCATCAAGCCTACCACATGGGGTGATGACTACAAAAGCTGCAACCCTGAGAATCCCTTCGTGACTCACAGAGAACTCACAGAGAACTCAACAGGTCAGAGAGTCTCCTTTCCTCAGCATTCTTATTGCTTATTACCTGTGGAGTGGGGAGGAAACTTTTGTACCTGCTTACATTCAGGAACTTCCTAAGACTTTTGAGTTGTTTCCTTCCTGAGTCTTAAGTAGTTTCCTTCCAATCTGAAATGTTTCAACTCAGAGAAAATCACTACACAAAATGATGGGGCAGAGACAAGATGGCTGGAGCTGTCAGACCTCTACCCTTGTTCCAAATCAGTGAGATCCTGCCTCAAGGGAATAAGGCAGAGAATGATAGAGAATACTTAGTGTCCTCCTCTGGCCTCTGCAAACACACTTGCCCACATCCCACACAACCATGTTCTTTGTAGGCCAAGGGAACTTCAGAGAGCTCAGCTCATTTTGTGAAATGAAACTGAGTTTTACAAAACTGTGCTTGGGAACAGTTGTCTTCCTTTATAATCTCTTGCCCTGAGAATAATATTGAAATTGGCATGTAGACTCAGAGGGGTAAATATTAGTGTTTTTTTTTTCCTCTGCTAAATCAGAAGAATGTTATTACCATCCTCTCACCTCCCACACAGATGGGAGAAAAGAAAAGATGTCAGTCTGACTAGAGGAGGAGCTGGAGAGGGCTCTACAGCAGCTATTGATTTCCACATGGTTGCTAGGAGGGAGGGAGGGAGGAAAAGAGGGAGAGATGGAAAGGGGAGAATTTGTTTCTTTTCAGTACTGCAGATTGAACCCAGGGTCTGGTGGGTGCTAGGCAGGGCTCTAACCACTGAGCCACGCCCCCAGCCCCTCACTGGGGGATTCTAGGCAGGAGCTCTACCACTGAGCCACGCCCCCAGCCCCTCACTGGGGAATTCTAGGACGGAGCTCTACCACTGAGCCAGCCCCCCAGCCCTCACTGGGGATTCTAGGCAGGTGCTCTACCTACTGAGCTACGCCCCCAGCCCTCACTGGGTGATTCTAGGCAGGAGCTCTACCACTGAGCCACGCCCCCAGCCCCTCACTGGGGAATTCTAGGCAGGGGCTCTCCACTGAGCCACGCCCCCAGCTCCCTCACTGGGGGATTCTAGGCAGGGGCTCTACCACTGAGCCACGCCCCCAGCCCTCACTGGGGGATTCTAGGCAGGGGCTCTACCACTGAGCCACGCCCCCAGCCCCTCACTGGGGATTCTAGGCAGGGGCTCTCCACTGAGCCACGCCCCCAGCCCCTCACTGGGGGATTCTAGGCAGGGGCTCTACCACTGAGCCACGCCCCCAGCCTCCTCCACTGGGTGATTCTAGGCAGGGACTCTACCACTGAGCCACCCCCCAGCCCCTCACTGGGGTGATTCTAGGCAGGGGCTCTACCACTGAGCCACGCCCCCAGCTCCTCACTGGGTGATTCTAGGCAGGGGCTCTACCACTGAGCCACGCCCCCACTCCTCACTGGGGGATTCTAGGCAGGGGCTCTGCCACTGAGCCACGCCCCCAGCCCCTCACTGGGGTGATTCTAGGCAGGGGCTCTACCACTGAGCCACGCCCCCAGCCCTCACTGGGGGATTCTAGGCAGGGGCTCTACCACTGAGCCACGTCCCCAGCCCCTCACTGGGATTCTAGGCAGGGGCTCTACCAGTAAGTCATGCTTTCAGCCATGTTTTTACAGTTTTCTTTGGAGAAGGAATCTCACTAAGTTGCCCACGCTGGCCCTGAACTTGCCTTGAGCTTGAAAGTGCTGGGATCACAGATGTGTATCACCACACCTGGATCTTTCAAATTACTTTAAAAAATAAAAAAAGATTTATTTTAACTGTGTGTGATGCCTGGTGCCTACAGAGGCCAGAAGAAGGCATCATATGCCCAGGAACTGGAGTTACAGATGGTTGTGAGCCACCATGTGGGTGCCAGGAAACCAAATTTGGTCCTCTAGAAGAACAGTCAATGCCCTTAAGGACTGAGCCATTTCTCCAGCACCACCCACTCTGTACCCCTTGCCACATTACTTTTTAGAAACAAAAACATTTTCCTTCTAAAGTCTCTTACCCACCAGCCCCAGCAGGATTCTTTTTCCATCTTCTTGGCCAGCATGGATGACAACGTTTTCCACGATCAATAACCACTAAGGAGACAAGGGTGTGTGGGGTGGGGTGGGGTCAACCACACAGGAATGGAGGTTACCTTTCCTGAATAGTTGCCAGGATTAATAAGCATGCTAATAAAGTTTGGGCTGTCCCTGGAAAGAAAAATCAAGGAAAATGGACTTGCTTATGAAAGATGCAAAGCCCTGAGCTCTCCACTCCATACCTCCCAGCTGCTTTTGCAGGCTTTGACTTCCAACCTTGCACTTCAACTCTGACTTGCAGCCCCAGGCTGATTGAAAGTCAAATGCTCAGGTCTCAGAGAGCTGTAGTCCCTGGGGTAGGAGTGGTTTCTGAGAGAAGGAAGCCTCTGCCCACATCCCTCCAGGTTAGAGTATCTCAGCTACAGCTTCTGCAGATCTCTGAGGTTTTATCAGGAATCAAGATTTCTATCATAAGTTATGGAGAATTTATTGGGTTTTATGGAAAACTCAAGGAAGCATTGGTTTCAGGAATGGCTGGATCCGAGTGCTTATGTGACTCACTGAGCCCTCTCCTTCCCCTCTCTACTGTCCTCCTCAGCCCTCTTCTTCCCTTTTTTAATATTGATTCCCTCCTAGATACCCATCCATCATCCATCTGTCATCTACCCAACCCATCATCCATCCATCCATCCATCCATCATCCCACCCACCCATCATCCATCCATCATTTATCCATCCATCATCCATCATCCATCCATCCATCATCATCCCTCATCCATCCATCCATCCCTCCATTCCCTCATCCATCCATCCATCCATCCATCCATCATCCATCCATTCCATCCATCCATCATCCATCCATATCCATCCATCCATCCATCCATCCATCATCCCATCCATCCATCCATCCATCCCATCCATCCATCCATCATCCATCCATATCCATCATCCATCCATCCATCATCCATCCATCATCCATCCATCCATCCACCCATCATCCACCCATCATCCATCCATCCATCCATCCCATCATCCACCCATCATCTATCCATCCATCCATCCATCATCCATCCATCATCCATCCATTATCCATCCATCCATCATCCATCCATCCATCATCATCATCCATCTCCATCCATCCATCACATCCATCCATCATCCATCATCATCCATCCATCATCCATCATCACATCCATCATCTCATCCATCCATCATCCATCTCATCCATCCATCATCCATCCATCATCCATCCATCCATCCATTCCATCATCCATCATCATCCACCATCATCCATCCATCATCTCATCCATCCATCATCATCCATCCATCCATCATCCATCCACCATCATCATCCATCTCATCTCTCATCATCATCCATCCATCCATCCATTATCATCCATCATCTCCATCAATCCACACATCCACCATCATCATATCTCATACTCCATATTCTTCTTTCAGGCACTGCAACCCCAACCTTACTTAGCATCAAAAGGAGAAGTTCACTTTCCAGGTCTTTCCTGCAGTTATCTTCCCACTGGCTTCACTTGGACAAACACTCATTGAGATCTGGAGAGTGGGTTGGTTGTGTCCAAGTTACAAAGAGTTGATCAAGGAGAGGCTGGAAGAATTGACTGCATGAGGCAAGCAGATCTCACAGAGACAGCACAAGCTGTGTCCTGTTTGAGCATGAAGAGCTGACAGGAACATAGGACTAAATGGCTGAAGTGGTCAGGGGAAAGGCTTCTCAGAGAGGCATCACAGGAAGTAGAAAGGATGGGATGAAAGATCTGTGGAAAATCAGTAA
Source organism: Mastomys natalensis (assembly GCA_021653895.1). Lineage (NCBI taxonomy): Eukaryota > Metazoa > Chordata > Mammalia > Rodentia > Muridae > Mastomys > Mastomys natalensis. The sequence goes on from JAJTUV010000944.1 coordinate 894,669, forward strand.
GGGGTGATCCTGTTGGAAAACAGGGTGGGTGGCATGGGTGAATGGATAGATGTAGAAAAGATGAATGGATAGATCATGGATGGATGGATGATGGATGGATGGATGGATGGGTAGGTAAATGAATGGATGGATAATGGATAGACGATGGATGGATGGATAGATCATGATGGATGGATGGATGGGGATGGAGGTGAGGAGGTAAATGAATGGATGGATGATGGATGGATCATGGATGATGGATGGACCATGGATGATGGATGGATGGGTGGGTGGATGGATGATGGGTGGATGGATGATAAACAGATAGATGAATGATGGCTGGATTGTGGATGCCATAGGCTGGGACTGTGCAAAGACCCTTGACTGCTCAGAAGGCGCTCATGAGCTGAGTGTAAAGACAAGCTAAAGGAGAAGTGGTGAGGGCAGATAAAGCCATCTGCCAGGACAGGAAGAAGGAGAGGGGGTGCTCTTCATTCTCTGCCCTCCCTTCCTTCCTTCTCCCTCCTTTATCTTTGTCCATTTCCTCTCGCCCTCCCCTTCCCTTTTCTGAGACAGGGTCTTATCATGTAGCTCAGGCCGGGGTCAAACACTCACTGCCACTCTCTTAGCATCTCATGTGCTGGGACCACAAGTGGGCATCACACCTAGAGTAGCTGAGCTACCTGAAGACCATCCTTTGTGAATCCTCCTCTCCTCCTTCCCCAACCTTCCCTTCCCTTCCTCTCCCCCACCATCCCTTCTTTTCCCCTCCCCTCTTCCTCTTCCCCTCCCCCTCCCCCTTCATCCTCACTTCCTCTTTTTAATTCAAACTCACCAAGCTCCTTCTGGCCTCTGGCCTCTGTGCTTCTGTGGTTGCTCTTCCTCTTGTCTGGAACAACCCCCTCCAAATTAGCCTGGCTCTGTCCTGTCCCTCCATCCCTTCCGCACAGCCACACCCTTCCCCCCTCCCCGGCAGCACTTCCATTGCAGGCCACAGCACCCTACTTCTCATCCTCTCTTGGAAGTTATTGTCACCCCAGGGTCTGGCAGAGTCTAGGGCTGAGACTCGCAGCTCAGAACTCATCCACACCAAACTCCTAATCCCAAGCTGCTTCCCGCAGGACTTCTTGCCCTTTGTCCTTCCGTTTCCTGCCCTCAAACTGTACTTATTGTTTGGTTATATTTATTCTGTGTCTGCATGCGCACGTGTGCCACTGTGCTCACGTGGAGGTCAGAGGACAACATGCAAGAGTTAGGGCTCTCGTTCCACGGTGTGCGATCCAGGGATTGAACTTAGGTCGACAGGCTTGTCGGCAAGCACCTTTCCCCGGCTGAGCCATCTCGCCGGCCCTCCTCCTTTCTGTAACAGATGTTTAGAAGCTGTTTTCGATAGGAAGCATGGACACCTCATTAGACCCAAAAGGCAAAAAGGGGTCAGCACCGGCACACTCAGGAGCACACACCCTCTGTCCCTGTCTGTCTCTTTCACTCACACAGCCTGTGGTGCAGGCTTAATGAGCTCATGCAGACACTAGTCTGCTGCAAGATTCTGGGTGGAATATAAAAATGATTTATGATGTAATTAGTTCGGCTAAATACAATTGAGAGAGAGTTCCCGGCAGGCTATGTGACTTCACGGCGGCCTGAGCCTGCCTTCACCTCCAGCCAAGTCCAACCTCTGTACTGAAGGGTAGCTAAGGGCTGTCCTTTGCCTGCTTCCCAGCCCACCGAGAAGTCCTCAGACAAGGACAGCCAGATGGAAGCTCCAGGCTGAACACTCATCTCAGGGGTTAGGCTGGGGAAGTGGCTGCCGGTGTTTTGGGTGTCCCGTGGTCTCCTCACCTGCCTCTCTGGAAACCTTCCTTCTCAGAAACTTAGAATCTCAGCTGAGGCCTTCATGCTGGAGAATGAGAAACTTAGACTCCAAATTTGTTAGAACCCCTCAGATAGGATCTTAATAGGTAGCCCAGGCTATCCTCAAACTTGTGATCTCCTGCCTCAGCCTTTGAAGTACTAGGATTAGGAGGGGAGACCATACGTGTCTGTGTACATAAGGGAGGTCGAAGGACAACTTTCAGGAGTTGGTTCTCTCCTTCTGCCACGCAGGACCCAGGGATTGGACTCAGCTGTCAGGCCTGACAGCAAGCATCTTAACCAGTTGAGGCATCTCAATCTCCCAGGTGCTGATTACCCATCAGCCCTGTGACTTTATTAACTCCTTAGTGGCTCTGTCTGTTTCTCCACACTGTTGTTTCCCATTATCCTCCTCTGTTCCTGATTCTTACCACTTACAGCAGGGACTAAAATTCACCACATTTTGTCTGAGGGCATAGAAGCCACAGCATTCTACTTCATTTTAAATACAATTACTTGGTAAAAATGCTGTATCTAAGCCTTTTGGGTTTTGGTGGTGGTGGTTGGTGGTTGTTTTTTTTTTTTGAGATAGGATTTTTCCATGGAGCCCTGGCTGTCCTGGAGTTTGCTCTGTAGGTCAGGCTGGCCTCGAACCCAGAAATCCACCTACCTCTCCCTCCCAAGTGCTGGGATTAAAGGTGTGCGCCACCGACACCTGGCTGTATCTTTGCTTTTGAAAATCTAGTTTCACCCAGGCAGGTGGCTATAATTTTAATCCCAGCACTTGGGAGGCAGAAGATGGTGGATCTCTGAGTTCAAGACTAGGCTGGTGTACAAAGCAAGTTCCAGGACAGCCTGGAATTAGAAAACCTTGTCTCAGAAAATAAATAAATAGATAGATAGATAGATAGATAGATAGATAGACAGATAGAAAAAGTTTCAGACAGAGAGAACAGGCCTGGGAAGAGAAGCCTCCGCTATGAGGACTCAATTCCATTCATTCATTCATTCATTATTCATTCATTTCCCACTCAGTAAAACTGTACCAGGTACTGGAGAGCCCCCAGAAAGCTTCCCTGGAACAGGAAATTCACTAGGGACTTTAGAGTGTGGAGATTTAATTAGACAAAGAATGTAGGGAAGCCAGAGTGGTGGCACAAACCAGCAATCCCAACACTCAGGATGTAGAGACAGGAAGATCAGGAGTTCAAGGCCATCCTCAACTATATAACTGGTATGGGGCCACCCTGGGCTATGTAAGACCTCATCTCCAAAAGGGCTGAGGGGACAGATAAGCTTGTACAGCGTTTGCCATCCAAGCCTGAGGGCCTGAGTTCAGATCCTCAGCCCAGCACATTAACAAACACTAGGTATTGCAGCACACCCTTACTCCAGCACTCGGGAGGCGGGACAGGTGGTGGGTTCCTTGAGCTCATTAGCCAACCAGTGTAGCCAAATCGATGTGTTCCAAGGTCAGTGAGAGACCTTATCTAAGCCTTAATAAATTAAAATAAGGTGTCGGGCTGGAGAGATGGCTCAGGGTTAAAAGTACTGTGCTTGATAGTGTAACAGGGCCAGGCCTTAGCACAACTGACTCCATGATGGAAGAGCCACTCGGGCTGTAAAACTCAGCACACAGACAGCACCACCTACTAAAACTAAAAGACATAATCTGTCAAAGCCCACGGTTCTGGGAAAGTTTCTAAATGTAGTAACCTTGCTTTTTGATTTCTGTAAGTTCTGCTTCTGGCTAACTGTTCTTGTTAAAAAGTATGTCAACTTAGGATTTGGTTTTTTGTTGCTATGCTGGGATCCCACTGTGTAGTCCCTGACTGGCTAATAAAAACTTTCTATTGGATTAAACCTGTGCCCAGGCAGTCTTCTATTGTAAATACCCCACAACATTCTGGAGGTTCCACTGAGGTCCCTGAGCAAGATCTCGAGACACAGTGGGGGACTGGGGTCTCAGAATCCCTTGGAGCAAGGATGAGTACAGTGGTCAGGGGGCCCCCCCCTGGGGGCATGCAACCTGAAGTCCAGGTCCCAAATACTTCCTTTCATCAATTGCTGCCTAACATTTTGGAGGAGTCTGACACCTCCACCACCACCCCACCTAAAAAAAAAAACCAAACAAACTAAAAAGTCACCTGGTTTGTCACCTCCAGAGGTAAATTTGGTGAAGGTACCTTCCCTCTGTACACATAGAGGTCAGTCTCAGCTGCTGGATTCCTCTGTCTTTTAAGGTATATGAAAGTGTGGTGGCCACGCGTTGTGCGTTCTCTCTCCTCTCTCTTCTCTCTCTCTCTCTCTCTCTCTCTCTCTCTCTCTCTCTCTCTCTCTTCTTCCGCTTCTGTGTGTGTGTGTCTTAGTTAAGAGTTTCACTGCTATGACAAGACACCATGACCATGGCGACTCTTATAAAGGAAATCATTTAATTGGGGCTGGCTTACAGTTTCAGAGGCTTGGTCTATTATGATCATGGCAGGACAAATGGCAGCATGCAGGCAGATCTGGTGCTGGAGAAGCCAAGTGTTTAAGCAAAAGGAGACTGTGTGCCACACTGGCGGAGCTTGAGCATGTATAACCTCAAAGCCCGCCTCTACAGTGATGCACTTCCTCCAACAAGGCCACACCCATTCCAACAAGTGCCATCTTCTCTATGGCCAAGCATTCAACACAGGAATCTATGAAAGCCGTTCCTATTTAACCCTACTACCCGTGTGTGTGTGTGTGTGTGTGTGTGTGTGTGTGTCTTCATGTATTCTAACAATTTTGTTTCCTTGTATTGATCAGTATTGATTAGTGGCTATCTCCTGTTGGGGACCTGAATCCTTTTGGCTCTGCCAGGTCACCCAGAATTGAGAGAGGGGACCTCTACTGTCTGGGAGCAGGAATGCTTGCTTGTGACAGTCATGGATGAAAACCTATGGAGTTGCCATCAGGAAAGAGGGTAGCAGGGTTGATGGCGGTGGGTTTCTCAAAATAGACTTGAGGATAGTCCAGGAGTAGGACCTGGTATTGGGTCACGCAGTCCTTAGACAGTTGGTATTCTGGTGTTCCTTGGGGGAGGGTCTCAACCTCTCCACATGAGGTGCTATGAGTTATAAGATCCGACCCTGAGTTTCATTAGACTAACAGTAGCCACCATAGCTCTTAGACGGAGGGCCATCCTGTGGTACAGGGTCCAATCATTTGGTCAGGTATGTCAGAGGATGAAAGATAAGACTAGGTACATGGGAGCTGCAACACTTGTGTTAACTGGAACATTTGGGCCCAAGCCAGGTACCTCAGCTCACAGAGCAGAGCTGATCGATCTGACTCAGGCTCTCAGATGGCGAAAAGGAAAGTAGGCCACTATATACATGGACAGTCAGTGCTTTTACTGTGGGGCATGATCTATAAAGAAAGAGGGCTTCTTGCCACTGGGTAAAAGGACATTAAAAAAAAAAAAATCTTGGCCCTCCTAGAGGCTATTTGGCTTCTGCCCTCCATTGCCAGGCTGCTGACCTGGCTGCCTGACAAACAGTCCTAAGACCAGTGGGGCCTGTTGATATTCTGATGACATATGACTGCCCGGTACTGCCTGAGATGCTGGTAAAGAAATGGACAACTCACATCCACAGGTTGATGAACGCCAGAGGGAAAGGCCATTCTCCCAGAGACAACTGGCAAGACTCTGGTAACTGACCTTCACCAGCTACTCATCTGGGGTCCACAAAGTATGTGATACCTGCACTAGATAGCCTAGCGTGGGATGTCTCAGCCAGATGCCAGGTTTGTTTTCAAGTGAAACCTAAACAGATAGCCTTTACCCAGGAAGGGGTCCAAATGAGAGACCAACACACCTGCGAACTCTGGGAAAACTGGCTTCACAAATGTCAGCCTGCCAGAGGATAAAAATACATGCTAGTTTTTAAAGATACCTTTTTCAGGTAGGTAGACGTGTGTTCCCCACCGAGACTGAAACTGCTCGGATAGCTCCTCCAGGAACGGGTCCTCTGACTTGGCCTCTGCCTACCAATGGGGACTGGCAGTAGCCCAGTTTTCATAGGAAAAACCTCTCAATTAGTAGCTAAAGCTTTCGACATAGATTGAAAACTTCATTGTGCATATAGACCTCTGTTCATTTTTTACCCCTGGCCATAAAATAACAACAAAACCAAAACAACAACAACAACATAAAAAACAAAACAAAAAACCCTCTATAAAACTCTCATTAGCTGGGCGGTGGGCACACGCCTTTAATCCCAGAATTTGGGAGGCAGAGGCAGGGGATTTCTGAGTTCAAGGCCAGCCTGGTCTACAGAGTGAGTTCCAGGACAGCCAGGGCTATACAGGAAACCCTGTCTCGAAAAAAACAAAACAAAAACTCTCATTAGAGTCCAGCAATAATAGGTGGACGGGTCTTGCTTTACTTCCACCCACAGCAACCCATATAGGGAGAGATTTACCCCCTGTGTTTGGACGACCTCCCCCACTGCCTCCCTGGCTCAGAGACCAGCAGTTGCCAGAGCTCTCTAACCACTTCTTTCTCAAGTCACTAAGGCCCTCAGTCCTTCATAAAGGCTTTGCATGGGTCTCTCTGAGAGACCCAGCCAACCTCTGAGTCACCAGCAGTATCCCTTTGAGCCCCATGATACTGTCTGGATCAAGCAATAGTCAAAGGGAACCGCCTTGGGAAGGCCCTTCCATGGTGAGTCTTTTCATGCCTATGGCTATGAAGCTGGTATTACACCATGGACCACTGGACCAGGTCAAGAAAGCAGAAGCCCAGCTACCGACACCAAATGGACTGTCTCCTTGACTGTGGAGAACTAAGGTCACATCAGGCCTCAGCTCTTCAACTCCAAGGTAATCCAATGCTGATAAAATGAAAGGTCTGGAAAGGAAGATTCTGGCCTTTGGGAAACATGAAAAACCTGGGGAAATAGACTCTATATCCACTGGAACAGACCCTGGGGATAGGTTTACCCTCCTCCAACCCCAAAACCTGCCCTTCCAGGTCCTCAGACTTAGGGTCCTAATAGAGATTTCCTATCCATGGACAAAACCTCAGCCAATTCTCTCTTCCAAAGCATTTGATGCACCCAGAGCCAGAAATTGGCTGGGATTTCTGGTTATGCTTAGACCTGTAGCCCTCGTGCTACACAGGGACAGGAACCAGCCAGACTGTCAGCCCCCGACTGACAAAGCTTCACCGACTCAGGGCAGCCCAAATAAACATCAGACGGCTTAGACTTTTATCCTAGGCATTCTTCTTATTCTGATGCCTGCTTTCCGGGTTAAATCATCTGGATAGCAGTATTGTCGAGCCCCTGAGACTACCTGTGTGTGTGTGTACTAATGGTTAGGCTAAATGTGCCTCTTCTAGGTGCTTTCTAAACGAGGAAAACATGTAGATCAGGACTTAAGGCTTCTGTTTCTGAGTTAAAACAACAGTTAAATTTCCTTGCAGAAATGGTCTCTACAAGATTGGAGAGGCTTAAGACTTCTGAGATAAAGGAAACTCTATGGCTTTGGGAGGAACCTGTTGTTTCTATGCTAATTGATCAGGAGTAATTAGAAAAATCTTGCCATAATTGGGGACATAATTGGCACCAGTGTTTGTTCTCTTGGTCCCCGGCACTAGTCTGATCAGCACTGAGGGCCTTTAATTCTTATTCTGACTGGATTAACCGTGACCGGCATAACCATATTATTTTGGGGAGGATTGTAAAAGGACCTGAGAATTTGGGGATCATTGGAAATTTTAAGGTATTGAGAGCCCGGTGGGCTGTTCTGTCAGAGGTTTGACGATAAGAATGTCGAAAGAAGTGCAGGCCTCCTTGTGAAGTGTCAGAAGGAAGCCAAGACTCTACAAGGATTTTTATGTGAAGATGCTGTGGTGTCTGGTCAGCTGGAGCTGTGATTAACAAGACACTAGAGCCACAAAGTTCAAATCTTTTGCTTTACTGGGGCAATGGATGCTGATCAGCTGGGGCTGAAGAATCAGCTGTGATTAAGAAGAGACCAGCATCACTGAGGTGAAGTCTCCTTGGAAGTGTTTGCTCAGGATCAACATACAGACACTGTGTTCCAGAAGTGGCCACGGTTGTACCTCATGCTGGCACCTGAGCTTGGTCTCGAGTCACCCAGCTGGCACAGGTGTTAAAGGCATGAAGGGTATCATGGAGAGCACTGAGGTTTGGCACTGTGTGGTAGGGCTGAGGTCCCTGAAGAGAGCCCAGGAGAGGCTGCTGGTGAAAGTGCAGTCCAGTTCAGCAAGGTACCTAAGCACTGGAGACTCCAGTACCATGGAGTGACCACCAAGAACAGAGCAGCAGTGGAGTGGAGGCAGGCAGAGCCTAAAGACAAGCTGTGTCTGACTTGAGAACTGACCCAAGCCTTTGGAGCCAAGAAGATTGTTGCCTCTTGGTTGAGAGATTTTGAGCTTTTAGAAGGGATTTGGGGTTTGTAAGGAGACGGATATTTTAAAGGGTCTGAACTTTTAATGCGTTTGAGTTTTAAGTCTGTGAAAGCCGGGCAGTGTGGGCACTTTATATCCAGCACTGGGAGGCAGAGGCTAGGCGGATTCTGAGTCGAGGCAGCTGGTCTACAGGTGAGATTTTCAAGGCAGCCAGGGCTACAAGAAAACACTTGCATCAGTAAAGACACAAAAAAAAAAAAAAAAAAAAAAAAACAAAAAAAAAAGTCTGTGGACTTTTAATTAGCTGTCAGGTGAGACCATTGGGCAATGAATGAGAAGGGGCAGCTGTGGTTTAATGGTGATGTATACAAGGGGTTATTGGGTGGAGTATATATCAACTGGTGCATAAACTAGAAGTCATCTAAGAGGAGTTCATAAGGAAGCTCCAAAGTCAGATCTATGGCCAAGCCTGTGACTTCTTAATTAGTACTGATGAGGTCGGCCCAGTCATTGAGGTGTGCCACTCCTGGCTGGTGGTCTGGGAGTCTATGATGACGGAAGCTGTAGCAAGCCAGAAGCAGCATCTCCAGGCTCAGCCTCTGTTCGTCTTGTCAGTCCTGCCCTCTTGATTCTTCTGACTTCCTTCAGTGGTGGTTTATATGAAGTGTGAGCAGTAATTCTTCACTCGTTGATCATTCCAATGTTTTATGTAGCATGAAATAACTAAGACAAGTACTTGCTGCTCTTTCAAAGGACCAGAGTTCAGTTCCCGGCACCCACATTGAGTGATTCATAACTGTCTTTAATTCCAGGCACCAATACACATGTGGTGTCCAGGCATATCCTCAGACACATACATACATAAAAAAAAATCCTTTCTGAAAATATGTAGAATGATTGAGCAAGACATCTGACATTGACCTCTGTTTCCCACATGCAAGAGAACACACCTACATGAACACACACACACACACACACACACACACACACACACACACACGCTACAACAGGATGCAGGGGAATCCAAGTATGGTGGAATACATATGTCATCCCAGTAGTTAAATATCTGAGGCAGGAGAATCATAAGTCTGAGGCCTTCGTGAACTACATAGGAAGATTCTGTCTCAAAAAGGAGGAGGAGAGGGAAAAAGAAGAAGAGGAAGATGAGAAAGAGGAAGAGTAAGTAGTGGAGGAGGAAAAGGAGGAGGAAGAGGAAGTGGAAATGAAGAAGAGAAGGGAGGGAAGAAGGAAAAGAAAAGGGAAGATAAAAGAAAAGAAACACGAGGAACAGTATTTCAGAGAAGAAATAGCAGCTGCAAAACTCCCACATCAAGAGGAAACAAGGTAGCTGCAGGTAGTCAGGTGAAAGAAAAGAGACAAGACTGCAGAGGCCAACATGCGGGCCAAGCTGGGCAGTTTACACTGAGCCAGTCACACAAGGTGATGCCCAGGGATGCACAAGAATCTCTGTTAGAGTGCTCTGAGAGCTACTAGCTCAGGCTGCCAGGAGAGAGCCTGGCTTTCAAAATGCACAAGGACCCTAGGAAGGGTACTTCAGTGGTGCTGTATATCCTAATTGGGCAAAACATCCTCTGCCAGTCGATGCTTGACAAGCGGGCCCAGCACCGGTTCACTTGCCCCGCTTTTGCCTGTCCGTGCTTCTCAGAGTTACTTTTCTGTGTTTTACTTTTGATCACTTTTTCCATCGCCTGGCCAAGCTTTCCTGATACTCTAGGCTTTGGTCCTTTAAAAACCAGCTCCTAGGATTGTCTCTGGATGGTAAGAGACCCCTTGATTTTTAAAAATTACCTATCTATAGGAAGCAATCAATAAAGTCAGCTCCCTGCTTTTGCTAAAACTCAAACACACCCTCTGAGAGGCAGTTGTAACTTCTTTTATTGAAGGGACTTTTATTCTTTCTGGCTGGATGGTGACAGAAACCCCAGTCCAAACAGACTTAAGTGACAGAGATGGAAGTTGTTGGTATGCGTAATTCATAAGTGTGGAGATATTTCAATTCATGTATGGCTGTGTCCTGTTGTTCAAAGGACAGCATATTCTCAGTCTAAGAAATGGCCATCAGTCATTCCAGGTCCACGTTGCTATCCAGCGTCACATGAGAATAGCATCGTAAGCCTGGAACAGGGGACCAACATTCAAAATTTAGAGTAGAGTTTGTACTGATCATTTTCAGATCATCATTAAAAAAAAAAAAAAATCTGATGCACCACAGCTGGAGAGTATCTGTGATGGTCTGTATGTGCTCCGCCCAGGGGATGGCACTGGTGGGAGGCGTGTCACTGTGGAGGTGGGCTTTAATACCCTTGTCCTAGCTGCCTGGAAGTCAGTCTTCTCCTAGCAGCCTTCAGATGAAGATGTAGAACTCTCAGCTCTGCCTGTACCATGTCTGCCTAGATGCTGCCATGTTCCCATCTTGATAATGGACTGAACCTCTGAACCTGTAAGCCAGCCCCAATTAAATGTTGTTCTTATAAGAGCTGCCTTGGCCATGGTGTCTGTTCACAGCAGTAAAACCCTGAGACAGTGTCTATATGTGAAAATACCTTAAAATGGACCCTAAGGGATGTGTGTACTCTTTAGAAGCAAACTCCTACATTAATTCATCTTCAAAGCTATCTTTTCCAGTCAGTTAAAACTCTGAAGAGGGGCTGGAGGGTTAAGAGCATTGGTTGCTCTCCAGAGGCCTTGGGTTGCAAACACCCATCAGAATCCCAGATAATTTGCTTGTGAGAACTCGCCAACTGGTTCTAGTCCCTCATGGAGGCACCGGTATGCACAGTCCCACCAGGAATGTGATATTGCTTCTGATTGACTGTGTTTGTGGGTGGAGAACATCGGAATTCACCTGTCCTTTCCTACCCTAACGTCCCCTTACTGCCGAGTCAGGGGACCAATGTTGGGAGTCTTTCTGTATTTATTTATTTGTTCTCCTTCTCCACCCTGTGTGTGTGTGTGTGTGTGTGTGTGTGTAGTTACCTTTCTACTTCTGTGATAAAACACCACGACCAAGGCAACTTATGGATGCATAAACTGATGGCATGCTGGTTAAGGGGAAAGTCTTCATTGTAGCTATGAGGGAACAGCCAGAGATACCCAGAAGAACCCAGAGCAGAGCAAGGAAGAAGTGGACTGAGCATGGCCAGCAGACTGGATGTGGCCAAAGGGAGAATGGTGGTGGTGGGGGTATAGAGAATCGAAAAAATAGTGAGAGAAGCAAGGGGGGGGGGAGAACACATGGAGAATAGCAGGGTTATATGGGTAGCTGTGGGAAGAGAAGCCTGCAGGAAGCTAGGGAAGTTCGGGGAGGGGTGTGGGAGGAGATGACAAGGGCTAGGATGCCAGCATGGGCTTTGACAGGTACTTGTGATTCTGAGGGAACCTGGAGCCCAGCAAGCTCTTTGATTTGCTGATAGGCCCCACAGGTAGTCATACATCCCTTCTGCTAGAGGTTAGGGAAATGATTCCTTTTGGTAGAGGGGGGAACCCGTTTGCCAAGTTCCTGAGGAATGCTGGCTTTTATCTAACCACCAGAAATCTGTGGAATAACTCTGCCCTTGAGGCTATCCAACCTACCATTGACTGGATAGCCTTTTGGAGCTTGGTGAGTGATGGAGGACTCCCTTCGTTAGCACGGTTTCTCCTTTTCTGACCTTGTCCAGGAGTTCTGACCCTCCCCCATCCTCGTCTCTACCTGAGACATGTTATGTAGCCTCAGTTAGGTTATGGGATCAATTTCCTCTCTCATGACAAAACCTGTTCAGCCATCACCTGACATTCCTGAAATGCTTCCCCATGCTAATGAGGTATTCCAGGTACCCTAAACCCCAGCCAATGACCTTTGCCCATCCTGGATGTCCCTGCCCTCAGCCCCCCAAAACTTTATAAGCCTTCAGTCACCCTAAATAAAGCTGATCTGCCTACTAACTGCGGGTCCCCATGTGGTTTATTCAGTGTACTCACAGGGCTTCTGAACCCCCTGTTTGACGTTTCTGCTCCCACTGCCCTTGTGGACAGTATTGGCCAACGATTCATGAGACTGGAGAGACCCACAGAAATCCTCCTGTAGCCCAGGTTGAGCTCATTTCTGGATATTTGGACTATCTTCTGGAGTTTAGAGAATTCCGTTTTCTTTGGAACTAACAATAAAAGGAGCTTATTTGAGCTTACAGTTCCAGAGAGACAGAGTCCGTAATGGTGGAACAGAGATGTAGCAACAGGAACAGGGGCCTGAAGACCCACATCCTGAACTGCAAGCATGGAACTGAGAGACTAAACTGGAAACAGCCCAAGGCTTTAAATAATCAAAGCCTGCTCCAGTGACATACTTCCTCCAGTGAGGCCGCACCTCCTAAGCCTTCCCCCAAAGAGCCTGACCAACTGCAGACCAAATATTCAAATGTCTGAGACTATGGGGACATCACCTTCATAAAACCATAGTGTGTGTGTGTGTGTGTGTGTGTGTGTGTGTGTGTGTGCGCGCGCGCGCGCGCGCGCGTGTGTGTGTGTGTGTGTGTGTGTGTGTGTAAATAACCACAGAGTGGATTCAGGGGAGCCTCTGTAAGATAGGCTTTTCCTACCTATCCCCCGACTGCTCCCCAGTGCCCCTGCTAGCAGACCACAGTGACACTTGACTCCCTGGGAATAAAGTGCAGTAATCTTTGGAAAGCTGAATCATTTCCTCTCTCCACTGCACATTTCCCTCTATGCCTGCAGCTCTATCTAGAGAAATAGTATCTGAGAGAGAGAGGCAGGCAGCATGACATTTTGGCAGCATGCCAAATTCCTTCCTTACAGGTACAGCCTCTTCTCCAGTCACAGATCCAACGGTGGGAAATGACTGGAGGCTCGGATTCTGGTTCTGCGGTTTGGGTTGTATTTCAAGACTCTGGACCCAGAACTCAGCCATTCGGATGAAGTGTTTCCTTTCTAGGAATCTCACATAAACCCACAGACGCCAGCTGCACCTGTGAGTCAGAGTGCTCGTCTCGATATTGTGGCTTCACTCCCCGCCGTAGGAGCCTGCTCGCCTTGTCTCTGCAATGAAGCACCACGCAGCCTGGCACAGTGGTTGCATGCCTTTAATTCCAGCACCCGGGAAGCAGAGGCAGGCAGATCTGTGAGTTCGAGGCCAGCCTGGTCTGCATTGTGAGTTCTCAGGCCAGCCAGGGCTACACAGTGAAATCCTGTCTCGTATAACTAAGTAAACGAATCAATAGGCAGAGTGCTACAAGCACCCTGGGTATCTCAGACGCCTAACACAGTTCTCCACTGGAAGTTCTCAGTTCCAAGGGCTGGAGAAACAGCTTGGTGGATTATGTGCTGAGTGAGGCTAATGACCTGAGTACGACCTCCAAAACCCATGTGAAGGTGGAGAGAGAGCTGTCCTCTGACCCATAGAGGACAGACAGACAGACAGATACACACACACACACACACACACAACAAATACAAATTTTTTTGAGACAGGTGGTTTGAATGAAGTTGATTCTCACAGGCCCACAGGAACTGGCTCTATTAGGAGGTGTGGCCTTGTTAGAAGAAGTGTGTCACTCAGGGTGGGCTTTGAGATTTCAATGCTCACGCCAGCTCCAGTGTGTCTCTTCTCCTGCTGCCTGCCAGTGCAGATGTAGAACTCTTGACTCCATCCCTAGCAACTTTTCTGGCTGCGTGCCACCATGCTTCCCACCATGATGATGATAAACATTTTCCTTTATACAAGTTGCTATGGCCATGGTGTCTTGTCACAGTAATAGAAATTCTTACTAAGATACGAGGTTTCACTGCATAGCCCTGGCTGGCCTGGAATTTGCTACTGGCCCCCTTAACCATTCTGGTGTGTACGCATGAGTGAATCTAACACCACAATTATAGCATGTTAGTTCCTTACTACCCACTTTAAGCTCCGGGTGGACTGTGCAACCAGCCCACACCCAGAGAATATTGGACCTGTGGATGAAAAACACAGACACACACACAGCTCAATGTCAACCTGCCTTATTAGCTCAATTTCTAGGTGCTTCTAATCTTCCATGGCTAGTGTGCCCTTCCCAATACTCTTAGCTCAGCATTGTAGTGGTATATTTCCCACTATATTATATTATGTGGGAGGAGTATGGAGAAGGAAGAGGAGGAGCTAGGAAAAAGGAAGAGGAGAGAGAGGGGAAAATGGCGGCGCATGTACGTGTGTCTCCAGCAGTCTAAGGTAGTTGTAATATCTAGGTTAGGTATAGGGTAACACCTGTAATTGTGTGGGCTTCTTGTTAATTGAGCATTACCAAATATATAAAGCTATTGGATAATCTTTAAACACTAGAGTCTCATTTCTACCGGGTACTGCGTGGATGGTGGGATGGTCTGGGCTCAGCCCAACCTTGTGGAAACAGCGTGAAAGATTGGCGGAGCCATCCCCCACACTGGCATCCCGTGGGTGCCAGGGCTGGTGTTTCTGGCTGGCCATTTCTAGCTGTGGCGTGCCTGTGGCCTCTGGCTGCTTCCAGCTGTGGAGCACTTGGCTTCAGGCCAAGGAGTATGGTGGCTTGAGCTAGGCAGAGCCACCGTCGCTTAGATGGTTGGACCGTGCAGCCCCATTTATTAAATATTACTGGTAACACAGCACCTCTTAATCTGCCCTTAGCTTAGTGTCCTGGTTATCATTTCTTTGTTCAACAGCCCAAAACTGCCCTCAGCTTACTTGCATTTCTAATCTCTGGCCTGGGGAAGCAGTCTATAGCTGCTCGACATCTCAGGATCTCACATGGCTGGTCACCTTTTCTCCCTCTGAAGTATGGCGAAATCCCCTTTCCTATTCCTGCATCTCTCAGCTTGCCTGCAGGGACCCGAAGTCCCACCTCTTTCTTTCTGCCCAGCAATTGGTCCCTGGCATTTTTATTGACTGATCAAGAACCAATTGGGGAACAGGACCTTAGCATCAGAACCACCCCTACACACAATATAGTGGGTTGGCCTGATGCTGCTTGTATTCTAATGCTAATATTGGTTCCCCGAGACCAGGTTTCCCAAGAGATGAGAGTCCAAAGGTAGACGCTATGTGATCTTGTCCATAAATTATTTCTAATTAGTAAATAAAGATTCCAACAGCCAATAGCTGGGCGAAAAAGACATAGGTGGGGTTTAGAATTTCTGGGCTTGTGGGGTCGGAGGAGAACCAGGAGGGAGAAGGAGGTGAAAGAAGAAGCTGCTGTGGGTGTGGTGAGTCATGAAAACATGGCCCTGAGGGCTGGCCAATTGGAGTTAAGAGCAGCCCAGATACAACATAGTAAGTAATAACTCGAAGTTATCAATAGAAGATAGATTTTAGTAATATAGAGGGTAGACATCTGCCCAGCTCTTGTGCTGTTTAAGGCTTGTTATAAATATAAAGGGTGTGTGTGTGTCTTTCATCTGGGAACTAAATGGTCAAAGGTGAGGTAGAAACCACAGATTTGGAGTAAAAGTTTGTACAACACCACAAAGCCACCATCATTTATTTGAGTTTCTCTCAGCCTTTGAGTTCCGTTGAGCCTGGAGTCTAGTAGCCGGTCTGAGAAGTAATGGGGGGGTGGGTTTCCCAGGAGTATCAGCTGTACCCCACAAGGCAGCCACTCCAGGGCAGCTGTGCCAGCAGCTCCAGGCAATGGAAGGCACATCTGCATGTGGGTTTAGAAAAAAAAACAAGAGGATCTAGAGGTTTGTGATTCTCAGGTGTGCTGGTTTGGATGAGTACAGCCCAGTCTTAGGTTTCTATCCTGCACAAAACATCATAACCAAAAGCAAGTTGGGAGGAAGGGTTTATTCAGCTTACACTTTCCACACTGCTGTTCATCACCAAAGAAAGTCAGGACAGGAACTCAAGCAGGTCAGGAAGCAGGAGCTGATGCAGAGGCCATGGAGGGATGGGTTACTTACTGGCTTGCTCCCCCTGGCTTGCTCAGCTTGCTTTCTTATAGAATCCAGGACTACCAGCCCAGGGATGGCACCACCCACAATGGCCCTGCTCCCTTGATCACTAATTGAGAAAATGCCTTACAGCTGGATCTCATGGAGGCATTTCCTCAACTGAAGCTCCTTTTTCTATAATAACTCCAGCTTGTGTCAAGTTGACACACAAAACCAGCCAGTACAGCTCCCACCCCATAGGCTCATATGTTTGAATGCTTGAGCCCCTAGTTGGTAGAACTCTTTGGGAAGGATTAGGAGGTGTGGCCTTGTGGCAGATGTGTCACTGGGAGTGGACTTTAAGGGTTTTTTCTTCTTTTATTCTCTTTTTCTTTTTAAAAAATATAATAGTTTTATTGACTGGGGATATCACATCATGCACTCTGATCACACTCACTTCCCAGTCCTCCCAGGCCCACCCACCACTGTGACCTCCGTCTCTCAAAAGAAGTAGAGGGAGGAGGAGGAGGAGAAAGAGAAGGAGGAAAAGGAGGAGGAGGAGGAGGAGGAAGAGAAAGTAAAGGAGAGAAGAGGAGGAGGAGGAAGAAGATGATGATGATGATGAGGTCCAATTTGTGTTGCCCATATACTCACTGGAGCATGGTTGAACTGGCAGTGCCCAACCCCTTAAAGAAAACCAGGTCCTTCCCCACTCACGTCCCCTCCAGGAGCCATCAACTATGAAGAGATACACTTCAGCATTTTTATCACAGTTTTTAAGAGTTCTCTTTGACAGCTTTCTGTCTAGACTGTTTCCTTTTTGAGAGTGGGGTGAGGGTAGGGATTGTCACAGAAGCCATCCATGTCCCTCTTTCTCAACTGTGCATCTGGAGGCATCAGTGTCACTGTCACTGTAGCTTACTTGCCTTTTACAGTCTGCAGGAGCATAGATCATGGACTTCCACATGGTTTCTGGCGATAGCATGTGCCACGGATCTCAGCATAGTTTCCGATAGCAGTACAGACCACGCATATCAACACAGCTCTCTGCTGTATCATGGGCCATGGATGCTGTCATAGTCCTTACCAGCAGCACAGGCCAAGGACATCAGCCTGGCCTCCAGGGCAACATGGACCATGACACCAATGTAGTCCCCTGTGGGACTACATAGACATCAACATGACTTCAGGTGGGGGCAGACCACAGTTATCCACACGGCTCCAGGCAGCAGTACACGTCATGGACATCCACATGACCTTGGGTAGTAACATGGACCACCGACCCCAACACAGTCCTAGCTGCAGGAGGACCACAGACCCAGACACGGCCCTTGGTGGCACTATAGATCATGGACATCCGCATGGCCACAGGTGGCTGCCCTGGCCATTCACGTCAACATGGCCCCCGTTTCAAAAGATACTGGTGACTAAGTAACTAGCTACTTTCATCCCCTTCTCCCCCACCTCTGCCTCTCTCTTCCCTCTCTCCTTCTCTTTGCCCTCAACATTTCCAGTTCAGGATGTGAGTGACCACTCCAGAACCATACCTACTATCTGCCACCATGCTCCCCCACTATGGTCCCCACCATGGTCCCCATCATCATGATGACAGACTCACCCTCTGAAACTATAAGCCAGTACCCAATTAAACGTTTCCTTTTTAAAAGTTGCCTCTATCATGGTGTCTCTTCCCAGACACAATATACAGTAACTAAGTAAGACACCAGGTATGTTGGAATCTGATCCCATGTCCCCATGCTTCAGTCAGGATGACATCCCCTCTCAACCCATGCCCGGACGTCGACAAACAACATCTGTAAGCGTGGAAGCTCAGGTTTTGTTGTAAGTGAACCATCCTAAAAGCCAGACTAGGTGCTTGCTTTTCAGAGCTGTCTTAATCAGTGCTCTCTATTGCTGGGAAGAGATACCACATCCCTGGGAAGCATTTAACTGGGGGCTGGCTCACAGTTTTAGAGGGTCAGTCCATTATCACCAGGGCGGGGGCACGGTGCTGGAGCAGGAGCTGAGAGCTGGATCCTGATCCATGAGCACAGAGAGAGACCGGGCCTGGCAGGGGCTTTTGAAACCTCAAGATCTCAGAACATTGACACACTTCTTCCAACAAAGCCACTATCTTGGTCTGTGTCAAATTCTTTATCAGCAAAGCTTAATCCTTCAATCTTATCAAGAAGCTCCACTCCCTGGTGACTAAGCATTCAAATATATGAGTGGTGGGGCCATTCTCATTCTAACCCATAATCCTGTGACTCTGGGAAACAAGTCAGGTAGAAAATCTACAGGGAGCTTTCCATCCCTTATGGAGCTTCCGGGCATATGTCCCTGACCTTGCCTGGTCCCCAAAGCTAAGCAGGCTTGGGCCCGGTTAGTTCTTGGCTGGGAGACCAGCCCCCATACATCACTTCTCACTGAGGTGTCCTGTGGGGGCAAAACTCTGTCACACAAAGCCTGTGGTCTACAGGAACCTGAAAGAGGAAGCTTCCAGTGACAGTAACAATTAGCCAGTTCCTGCCATGGGCCATTAATGTCCCCCTTTTCATTGGAAACAGGGCAATGAAAGAACACCTTTAAATCTAACTAGGTCAGAGAGCAGTCCCAGAGAGCCAAGGCTCATCTGTGAGTTCTTCTTCTCCTCTTTTTTGCCTGCCTCCTCCTCCCCTTCTTCCTTCTTCTCCTCCTCTCTTTTCTTCCTCTGATGATGCAGATGATGGGACCCAGGGATTCATGTTAGGCAAACATTCTACCACCGAGCTCCACCCCCAGTGAAATTCTGTTCTTCTGAGCCATTCTGAATACCAAATTCTGTATCAGCAAAGCTTGATCTTTAACTCACACACAGATACATGCACACACATGCACAGACACACGCATACACACTATATTCAGATACACACGTGCACACACACATATGTATACACACACTATACACAGATACACACATACACACACACATATATATATGTATACCCACACTATACACACATGCACACACACATATATATATGTATACACACACTATACACAGATACACACACATATATATAAACACAGTATACACAGATACAAACATGCATACACATATATACATACTAAACAGATACAAACAATATATATACACTATACACTGATAAACACATGCACACATATATAGTCATGCTAGACACAGATACATACATGCACACACACATTATATACACACTATACACAGATACACATATTTATGTACACATATGTGTACATAAATACACAAGTATGCACATATTCTGCACATGAAGACACACACATAATATATATATACAAACATACATACTATACACACATACATATATACACACTATACATACATACACACACACATATATATACATACAATACATATATAAATAAGTATATACATACTATGCGCACAGACACACACATATGCATGCACATACACATATCACACACTATACACTCACACACACACATATACACTCTATACATACACATAGATACACAGCTTAGCCTTGAACAAATCCTGGAGCTAGCGGGACTCTTTAAAGCTGTGCTCCCTGGGATGGTGCTAGAATTCAAAGCTCACAGAGCAGATCAGGCAGGTGGGGTCAAGGACAGTGAAGAATGACTTAGAACCCACACATACAAACTAGAGCTAGCAGGATGAACTGAGCCAGCCACCTTCAGTCAGTTTGTGTTGTCTTTGACCTTAGAGTGTTGTAACAAGGCAGGAGAGGCAGCTGTTATTCAAGCACCAGCTGTTCCTTGGGGCTGAGACTCATCTGTCTCAGACATTCTCTTCTGCTCTCACGGGATCCCAGGAGCAACAGGTCTGACGAGTCACTGGCCTGTGACTGGAGCCTAAATCACCCTAGGCGACAACTTCTTATCTTGAAAAGGCTCTACCTGACCAACATCAGCTAAGGATCCAGGTGGCCATAGGACTGCAGGACTCTCGTCTGGCCTGTGAGCACAAACCCCGTGCACTCGACTTTCTGGAGTTCCTACGCTGATGAACTCTCTAGTCCTGGATCATTAATTTTTCCTGTCTGTGTTTTTCAGAGTCGGGAGCTAGACCTGGATTAGTCCAGACCTATAGGCGGGCCTCTGGCCTAGGACACATTAGTGTCCTATACAGCAAACAAACAGTGTGAGTATCTTGCTGGAGCAATCAACTTGTGTACTTGTGCTCAAGAACTGGAAAGGCTGAAGGAGCACCATTTGGGTGAAGGGAATTCTGGGAAATGTAGTTTAAAATAGCCAAGTTGTACCTGGAATAGTTTACAATTGCTTGCTTGATTGCTTTCCTTGGGTGTGCATGTATGTGCATGCACATACATGTGCAGTTATACATTTGCATGTGAGTATGTGTGATGTCAGTAGACAGTTTCGGTTTTTTTTTTATCTTCAGGCACCATCTACCTGGTTTTGTTTTGTATTGCACTGTCCTATGATGTAAAATCCTTCCCCTTAACCATACCATGGAGTAGCTGTGTTGTCAGTGTAGACAGTGTGTGTGTGTGTGTGTGTGTGTATGTGTGTGTTTGCGTGCACATACCCCTATGTTTTGATTACTTTTCTATTGCTGTGATAAACATCATGACCAAGGCAACTTACAGAAGGAAGAGTTTATTTGGGTTTACAGTTCCAGAGAGTTAAGAGTCCACGACCATGGTGGCTGGGAAGCGTGGACACAGGAAAACACATGACTCAAGCAGCAAGCTGGGAGCTCACATCTTAAAACCCAAGCAGGAAGCAGAGAGAGAGAGCGAACCTGAAATGATGTGTGGTTCTTTAAAAAAACGACAGGTCTCTTACTGAAGCTGGAACTCACCATTTTAGCTAGGCTGGCTGGCCAGGAGCCCTGGAGATCCTTTTGCCACCCAGTGTCCAGTGCTAGGTTTACAAACATACCCAGATTTTTCATGTTGGTTCTGAGGATTGAACTCACATCCTTATACTTGCCTGGTGTGGTGGTTTTAGTCAAAATGGCCACCATAGACTCATGTGTTTGAATGCCTGGCCCATAGGGAATGGCGCTAGTAGGTGTTGTGGCCTTGTTGGAGTAGGTGTGATCTTGTCACTGTGGGGGTGGTCTTTGAGGTCTCCTATGCTCAAGCGATGCCCAGTATGGTACAGAATCTCCTTCTGCTACCTATAGATCAAGATGTAGAACTCTCTCAACTCCTCCAGCACCATGTTTGCCTGCATGCCAGCATGCTTCCCGGCATGATAATAATGGACTAAACCTCTGAAACTAAAAGTCAGCCTCAGTTAAGTGTTGTCCTGTATAAAAGTTGCTGTGGTCATAGTGTCTCTTTCACAGCAAAGAAACCCTACCTAAGACACCAGGTAAGCACTTTACCAACTGAGCTGTCTCCCAGCCTAGGTGTGAGCTACCACATGCAGCTTACACTGTTTCAAATTCTGTTTAACCTATCTCTTGTCACTGAGGGCCAGAGCCATTTGCCAGCCTGCCTGAGGCCCAGCATCCTACACTGAGGAGGGCATGGGAGGTCCATGCATATAAACTTCACACAGGAATATCTAGGCTCATATGCTTGAGCCCTGAAAGTCCCAAGAGCCCACAGTGTCAAGAGTCACTGTTCCCTTTAAACAGATTCTTTCCAGCTAGTGCAATTTGGCCTTGATTCCTCCAAAGCAAAGCCTTAACAACTGTATGCAGGAGGTTGGATGAATGACAAGACCAACTCCATTAACTTTTGGCAAGAGTCCCACTCAGCACACCTCGTCTCAGAATGGAGGAGGGCAGACCACAGGGCGACAGAAAAAAAAAAAAAAAAAAAAAAAAAAAAAAAAAAAAAAAAGGTGCTTTATGCTCAGAAGCATTTGGGTGGCTAATGAGTACCCTCTGGGGATCTCAGGAGCGATTTGTGGAAGTTCTCCAAGTTGGAGATTCCGTGTGGCTGAGCCTTGAAAGACCCAAGAACCTGCCGTATCAAGATTTACCTTTCCTTTTACATTTGAATAAAAGGTAGCCCTCATCTTCTGCACATACACATGAACAGAGAGGAGGGGAAGTGGGAGGGGAGGAAAGTGAAAGGAGAAGGGGAGGGGGGGGGAGAGAGAGAGAGAGAGAGAGAGAGAGAGAACCTTTCCACAGACCCAACCATACTTCAATTTCTGTGATGTCACAGAAATAAATGCCATCTCTAAGCCGCCACTGTGCCTGCAGAATTCTCACCACATGACCTGGTCAGTGGGTCTTACTATTGTTCATCAACGCCTGGTTCTCTCCATACAAGAAAGTTATATTTTCCTGTTGTTATGGACTGAATCTGAGATTCCTGCCCTCCCCCCCCCACACACACACACATATCAAGCTCACCATCTGAAATGGTGGGGGAGCTATTCTGGGAGACTTTGGGCCCTTCAAAAGGTGGAGCTTATCTGGCAGAAGAAAGCCCTTGAGGGTTATATCTCATAGAACATTTGCCTAGAGTTCCCCAGTGAGGGGCTAGGGTGTGGCTAAGCATGGAGTTCTTGCCTAGCATGTGCATGGCTCTGAGTTTCATCCACAGCCCCCAACATATACTCAAAGATTCTAGCACAGCTGCTTCTTCTACAGTTGCTCTCTGCCTCTTGCTTCTGTAAAAACAACTCAGACATCTC
The DNA here is from genome assembly GCA_021653895.1 of Mastomys natalensis. NCBI lineage: Eukaryota > Metazoa > Chordata > Mammalia > Rodentia > Muridae > Mastomys > Mastomys natalensis. The sequence continues at coordinate 917,449 of JAJTUV010000944.1, forward strand.
AGGAAACTCCTGAAATTTACAAGATTCACTGGGCCTCTCCCCCAGGGTTAGATAGCCTGTAACAACTAAAGAATGCTTTTTTCTAGGACCCTAAGCTGCCTACAATTAAAACAGGCAGCTTCAAGGAGTTGTTCCCCAGACTGGGAGGGATTGTCATTGATCCCGCTGCTTTTAAATTACCCATGTTGCTCTTCAAAACCCCTTACCCTACTCCTGTGAGCAACTTACAAAAAATCAGAGTCACTAAACCAGACTCAGGTTGAAGAGTCGTTATTTGGTCTTTTGGCAGTACCCTGTTTGAGTGAATAGATGTTTGTTGACATTTCACCAAAAGAATCTTATGGCATGCCCTGTTATCAGGGTACAAAATGCTCAAGAAAGTTGCTCTCTGGTCGGTCTAGGTGTGGTGGTTTATATATTTAATCTCATCACTCAGGAAGATGAAGCACATAGATCTATGAAATCAAGACCAATCTGACGTGCAGAGTGAGTTCTAGGACAGCCAGAGAAACACAGGGAAACCCTGTCTCAAGAAGAAAAAAAAAAAAAAAACAAAACAAAAAGGCCACCTCTCTGGTCACTAGAGGGGGTGTAACAGTGTGATTTGTAGTGAGGGCCACACAGTCTGTAAGGGGCAGTTTGATGCTGCAGTCCCGTTCCCCAACTGCTTCTTGATCTGTCAGTAAAGAAAGCCATGGCCAATTGCTGGGTGGAAGGTACGGGCAGGACTTCCGGATCCCTGGAGGAAAAGGAAGACACAAGGAAGGAAAGGGGGTGGTTCGCCATGATTTGGAGAGAGGAGAACCAGGCAACCATGTGAGATCTTGGGAGGAGCAGTGGGCTGTGGCTGCTCCTATTGGCGGGTGGTCAGAGATGTCTAGCAGAGACTAGATTTAACTGACCAGCTAAGGTTAGGGCAGGTGGGAGGAGTGGGGCTAAGAGTAAAGATGAGGGAACACTTTTCCATTTAGGACATAGTAGCACCGAGAAATTGTGCAAGAAAGCAAGTTGAAAATTGTCGCATCCGCCTCGACCAGCAAGAATTCGGATTCTTCTCAGTCAGCTTTATTTACAGGAACTATCTTTACTCAAGGACGGGGACCCCAAGCAGCAGAAGCAAGCTGCTTATATATCTGCCCAAGTCCGGCTAAGTGGCGTGTTCTCTCAGGATAGGTTAAGCTGCCAATACCTCATTAGCATAAGCCCGCTAGGAGGGGCTCGATGCGCATCCGGCTTGTTTACTCAGAAAGCTGAGCTGGCCATGCCGGAAACCAGCGCCATCTTAAATCAGCTGCCTACAGAAAATGAACAGCTGTGTGTGTGTCTTTTATCCGTGGATTCAAGGGAAGCTGGGAGGGGCTGGTAGTGCAAAACTACAAGCTACCAGTGTCAACCCCACCTCCTCAGCAGCTGGAAGCTAATGCCAGCCACGGAGGTGGTTTCAGACACCTGTATGAGGAAGCCTCAGTAAGAAACTCCGGACACCAGGACAAGAGTGGGTATCCCTGGTTGGTTAATTAGTTCTGTTGCAAAGCTAAGAAGATACTTAAAGGACCTAGGGTCACTTGAGATCATGATTTCAGATAGATCAGTCTTTGGTAACTTGGCCCCATGAGCTTGGACATCCTGGGTTGCAGTGTGTGCCCAAGGCGGAGGCAGTGTGTTCCCTTCATCGTGGACAAGAAGCAGAGAGATTAAGGGCGAGACCATCACATAGCACATCACTTTGAAAGGTATATCTGTTACCAGCTTCCTCCAATGTGGTCCGGTGTTTCTAGAACCATCCATAGTTATGCCGTGACAGCTAGTCAAGCATGAGGCTGTGGGGGACATATGACATCGAGACCATGAGAGCTGGCAATATCCCACGAGTCCTAGCACATTCTTGTCACTTGAAGAAGTTAACACTGTCCACAAATAACTGCATCGGGAATAGCCATTTGGAAGTGTTGTATGTGGACCCCTAGAGTGTTTCCTTGGCAGATTTTAACATGTTTCTCTTTTGCTGTAAGGAATCTGTGACCACAGTCTGGAGTGGTGTGACTCAGGGCTTAAAAGCACTGGCTGCTTTTTCAGAAAACCAGAGGGGTCAACCCGGTGTCCTCAGCTGCCTTGCTACAGATATGTGACACGGCACAACACCATGGAAAACACGGTACAAACAACGCTACTTACATCAGTGCAGCCAGGAAGCAGAGTCACGGGGAGGATCTAAGGGCAGGCCACACCCCCGGAAATTCACTTTCTCAGACCCCACCTCCTAACAGCCCCGCCCAGCCCTGACTAAACCAATGGACTTAAGCCATTGATGAAATTGACGCCCTTGTGGTCCAATTACTTCTCAGCACCATCAAAAGCTGAGACTAACCGGTTAACCCACTTGACTTTTCCACAAGCCACAGGACCAAGGGTCACCTCAAGCACCTTTAAAACTTGCAACTGGTACCAGAAATGCGGGTGTTCTTGGGCCTCTGCTGTTCCTTTGGGTGTCAGGTTGACAATCATGTCCCTGATATTTGATGGTCCCCATCCAACAGAGAAGAGTGGCCTCTGGCCCAGAGCCCTTGATCAGGAACTTGATACTCAGAGAGATGGTGATACAATGCTTTGTCCTCATAGGGTTTTACTGCAGTTATCTTAATGGCTATCTTCTATTTATATCGGATAGTATCGACTTCCCACAGGACTGGCTTTTAGAATAAATTTATTAAGTTAAAAGGAGGAGTAGGTGAGCCACCAACCAAAGAGCATACAATGGGCTGGACAGAGGCCCCTGGCTCATATGTAGCCGCAGATGTACAGCTCAGTCAACATGTGGGCTCCCCAACAACTGGAGTCGGGGCTGTCCCTAAAGCTATTACCTGTCTGTGGAATCCGTTCCCCAACAGGGCTACCTTGTGTGGCAGCCGAAGTGGGTGAGGATGTGCCCAAGCCTGCAGAGACTTGATGCACCCCGATGAGGAGATACCCATGGGGGCCCACCCTCTTAGAGGAGAAGGGGAGGGGGGATGGTCGGAGGGACTCTGTGAGGCGGCGGGGGATCGGGAGGGGAGGCAGCAGTTGGGATGTGAAAAATAGATAAAAAGTACACTAAAACATAAAGATTAAACAAAGTAAAATGAAGAATTGGTCCTCACATGACAGTAGCTTGTTGTACAGGTGGCGTGAAAACGCACAGGTCGGAGGAAGGGCTATGATGGCTGTTGCTTGGGAAATACCATCCTATGAACATCCTAAAACATCTGCATTCTGGCATGATCGCTCAGCCGGGACAAAACCAGGACCAGCTTCTCCTACTCCACGGGGCATTTTCTCCCTGTGACAGTCTGTATGCTACTCCTTGGGTTGTGCAATGTTTTTAAAAAGTGACCCATAGTTGTTTGTTGTGGCACATGCCTTTAATCCCAGCCCTCGGGAGGCAGAAGCATGTGAATCTCTGTGAGTTCAATGCAAGCCTGGTCTACAGGGTGAGTTTCAGGACAGGTTGGACTGAATAGAGTGACCCACAGTCACTTATTGTCTCAGAAATAAAATAAAATAGTGACCCACAGTTGGAAATAAACTTCATCTCAATTGTATTAATTTTTTAAGGCCAAACGTATTTAAGTCAGCAAGGCACTTATAATCCCAACAGCTGAGAATCTGAGACAGGACACTGAGTGTGAGCCGGCCTGGGCTGAGGACTGAGACAGGACACTGAGTGTGAGCCGGCCTGCGCTGAGGAATGAGACAGGACACTGAGTGTGAGCCGGCCTGGGCTGAGGAATGAGTGTGTCTCAGAACTTACAAAAAATTAAGAATTAGGGCTCAGCCAGCAAAGTGCTGGGTTAGCATGCGGAAGACCCTGGGTTCAGTCCCCAGCACCATATAAAGCTGAGTGCAGTAAGCGCCTGTCTGTAATCCCAGCCCTCAGGAGGTGGAGACAGGAAGAATGTCACAAGTTTGTGGCTAGCCTGTGCTACGGAGACAGGCCTTCCTTAAAAAAAACAAAATAGTGACATTTTCAGATGATTTGATTGTGTGTGTGTGTGTGTGTGTGTGTGTGTGTGTGAGAGAGAGAGAGAGAGAGAGAGGGGGGGGGACTGATTATTCTTGCTGGTTGATAGATTTTGCTTGATTTTTTTCCTGAGATGTGAAAAAAGTAGTATCTGTTTATACTAGATAGGCCACTTCCTGAGACTTCCAAAGGGAGCTTCGAGCTTCAACTGTGAGAAAAAACCTCCCAGAAGTCGCTTCAGCTCTGATTAGGTGGCGAGCATTAGAAATCCAAGCTTGCAAGTCCCCTCTCATAGATAGCATCTTACACTGTCTTCAGGGATCCCCCAAGACATCAAAATCCATGGGTGTTCAAGTCCCTTATATAAACGATGTAGACTCTACCTGTAACCATACATCTTAAAGCAACTCTAGGTCACTCCGGAGGCCCTAGTGTAATGTAAGAATCACAGAGATAGTGGTTGAACTGTGCCTTTAAGAACAGCGACCTGAAGGGCCCTGCCACGGTGGTGCATTCCTTTAATCAAAGGCAGTCAGACCTCTGTGAGTTCAAGGCTAGCCTGACCTATGTGTCCTGCTTCAGGATAGCCAGGGCTGAATAGAGAGATCCTGTTTATATGTGCTCAATTGCCCTAATATTTTATACTATGGATTCAGAACACTCAAATATGGAGGGCCACATATCCAGATATTTCTCATGTGTGTGTGTGTGTGTGTGTGTCACACACACACTCAGGGTGGTGTATATATTTTCCTGAGTGTGTGATAATATGTATATAGATAGATACAGATATATAGAGATACATAGATATCATATATAATGAACTCCTAGATATACACATATATGTGGTATGCATGCTGCAAACAATTCAGAAAACAAAAAATCCTAAAATTTCTTATGTATTTATTTGTTTACGTTCATATGCATGAGGCTATTCTGATCTATTACTTGCTAGCTTATTTTTTTAAGATTTTATTTTTGCCAACTTTTTTATATTTCAATGATATGTCTCTGTGTAGGTGCATGCATGTGAAGGCAGGTGCCTATGGAGGCCAAAGTATCAGATCCCTCTGGAGCTGGAGTTAGAGATGGAACTACCCAACACGGGTATTGGGAATTGAATTTGAGTTCTCTGCAAGAGCAGTACATGCTCTTAACTTTCCAGCTTTCCAGTCTTTTAAAAAAATTCACTTATGTGTGTCTGTGTATTTGGGTGCAGTGCCTATGGAGGCCAGAAGAGGGCACCAGATCCCCCAGGAGCTGAAGTTACTAGAGGTTGTGAGCCACCTGAATATCAGTGCCAGCAGCGGAAATTGGTAAGTACTTTAACAGCTGAGTCATCTTCCCAGCCTCTCCACCTTATTTTTTGAGACAGGATCTCTCACTGAACCTGGTCTATTTTCCCCATAAGCTAGCTTGCCATTGTACCCCTCCCTCAATGCTGTCCTTACAGCTGGCTTTTTTGTTGCTTTTTGAGACATGGTTCCTCTGTGTAACCCTGGCTGTCCTGCAACTCTCTGTGGAGATGTGGTTGGACTAGAACTCAGAGATCTGCTTGCCTTTGCCTCCCAAGTGCTGGGGTTAGAGGAGTGTGCCACCATTGCCCAGCTTACACCAGACTTATTATGAGTCCTGGGGATCTAAACACGAGTTCTCCAGTGAGCAGACTCCCCGCTACATAATGCACTGTTTTTTTAATTGCTTTCGAAACAGGGTCTTGCTATGTATGTAGCTCTAGCTGGCCTAGAACTTGCTATATAGATAGGCTGGACTTAACTCACAGAGATCCTACTACCTTTGCACCTCCCCTTCCCACAGATCTGGTGTGTACCACTGCATCCCACCTAGTTACTTATTTGTAAGACAGGAAGTCTTGTAGCCCAGGTTAGACTTGAACTTGAGACATGAAGCCAAGGACATTGAACTTCCGTTCCTCCTGCCTCCATCTTACAAGTGGTGAGATTCGTACTGGGCAAGCATGCGGCTCAATTGCACACCCTGCCCAAGATCTTCTCGTCTTTCTCATGACTTATTTTCTCCTTGTTTTCACGTGCTTTGTGGCCTGATGAAATGATTTCATAATCCCCAGCTCAGTCTGACCTGAAGTTCTTGCAGCTGCATTATGCAACCCCCTCCCCGCAACCTGGGACCTGGTCTCTTGACTGTGCTGTGACCTTGACCATAATCATGGAGAAAACACTTATCCCTCTCCCCATGACACCCTGAGCCTGAAAAAGCCTGCATGGCCGCACTTGGCTGGGCCCTCCCGACAAGGAGGAGTTCAAGGAACTACAGGCATTGTCTGCCAGAGCCCACTCCTCCTCCACTGGACTCTCCCAGGCCCTCTCTGCTCAGAGCTCATCCCAGAGCCCACAGCCTCCCTGGTGGACATGCCCTATGCAAGCAGTCCTCCTGAAGCCCTGCTTGTGGGCTGTTGATGGAGACGGAGCTTGAAGGTGCAGGCTGCCCATTCACACCTAGGCATGAGGTATCCCGAGGGGCAGACTGACTGACTGTGTGAAGATAAGGGGTGACTGTGCACAGGGGTCCCCACATCGTGCTTACTCATGCTCTGATTGATATCAGGGTACGCTCGTTGTAACCCAGGCTCCTGGACAGAGGTCCCGTCTCTCACCGCAACAGACCCTAACCACATCCTCCTTCCGAGATCACACCAGGCCTCCCCTTCCCCCAACTTTATTGTCCTGTTGTCTGAGTATGTAATACCCTTACTATCTACTCCCTAGGGCTCCAAGCCCAGCCCTACCTCTTCCTCCCACTCCCGTGTCACAAATTCACAGAAGACAGAGGCCATGGAAGAGAGACCATATGGATTTATCAGAACAGGATAGACAGGGTCACAGCAATGCCTTCCCTCTCCTCAGGGTGGGAAGAACTTAGGCCTGGCTCCTTCCAGTGGCCTCTTCCTTTGAGGATCCTTTTAGTTGACCACTCTATAGGCTCTTGGGGTAGAGGGAGGAGGCAGGGGTTGGTGAGCTGGTGTGGTTTGGAGGCTCCAGCTGGGGTGCCCCATCAGGGTGCTGCCCCCACTCACCTGTGTCGATTCAGGCATAACTGAGAGAACTGCCTACACTTTCCACCTGGAAGAAAAAGAACCAGTTTGCCCATGAGCTGGAAACAGTACTATCACTCGTTCACTGGGGACTGGCTGGGGGATGGAGGGATCAATCTGAGTCTAAGGAGGCTCCCAGTGAAGGGGGACGGCAAGACAGCTCAGCAAGCAAAGGTGTTGGCTGCTGAGCCAGATGTCTTGAGTTCTATTCCTGGAACCTACGTGGCAGAAGGAGAAAATCAGGGGCTAAAGAGACTGCTCAGTGGCTGCTCTTCAGGAGGTCCTGTTTCCAATTCCCAGCACCCACATGGAGGCTCATAACTGTCTGTAGCTGCAGACCCATGGAATCCAATGCTTCCGTCTGGTGTGCAGACATACAGAAGACAAAACACTCACATATATAAAATAAATGAAGAAATCTTTGTTTCAAAAAAAGGGAGAAAAATCAACTCATGAAGGTTGTCCTCTGAGCTCTACATGTACACAAAACACACACTCTCACACACATACACACACAGTCACACACACATATACACATACACACATATACACACACACTCACATACACACACATACACACTCACACACACACATATACACACACACACTCTCACACACATACACACACAGTCACACACACATATACACATACACACATATACACACACACTCACTCACATACACACACATACACACACATATACACACTCACACACATACACACACACACTCTCACACACATACACACACACTCACACACACGCACAAACACACACACACACTGAGATTAATAAAACGGGGCGTGGTGAGACAGAACATCCTGTACAGAGAGCCCTGTGGTAAAGGACAGACATGAGATTGAAGAACATGAACAAGAGAGAGACTGGAACCTGGATCAGAGTCAATTGGGTATGGTGTAGAGAGTTTAAAAAGCCACAGGGCCATGAGAAAGTGGCAGCCACCTGCCTCTCTGCCTCCTCTTCTGCTCTCCCTGTCTTTGTCTCCCTGGCCTTTCCCACTGTTAGTGCGTGTGACTTGGGCGTGTCCCTCCAATGCCTGTCTTTGAAGCTGGGTCCTCAGTACTCAGGGTTGGGGCTGAGAGGGTGGATAGCCTTTGAGAGGCAGAGTCTCAGGGCACCTAGGAGGCTATAGCTCTGCTTGCCCATCAGTCCTCGGGAGGGTGTGTTGTCATAGAAAGACCAGCCAGTGTCCTTCCTTCTCTCTTACTTCCTGTCTTGTCATGAGACCTCTTTGGCCACACGCCCTCCTCTATCAGAGGTAGACATGGAGTGTTTTCCTCAGTGGGTTTAAAGACAGAGCCTTTTGCTGAGCCTGGCACACACTGATGCAACTGCGCTGGCCGACTTTCTCTCTTCAGCATGGGTGGGTGTCACCCAGATACCCAAGCTCGACATCTGAGCTCAGGTCCTCAAGCAAGCACTTGGCCCACCAATACCTCCCAAGCCTGTGGATCCCTTTTTAAGCTATAAACACTTCTATAAATTGATCTCGGTCGGGTATTTGATCACAGTGACAACAGCAACCGGCATGGCTCTTGTGGATGAATGAAGTCAGGATCGGAGGGTGGCTCAGTTGGTAGGTGCTTGCCTGGTATGCCTAAAGGGATGGGTTTGATTCCGTGTGCTGCATTAACTGACTGTGCCTATAATTAAGCACTTGGGAGGAAGAGGCAGGGGGATCACAAGTTCAAGGTTAAGGTGGAAGAGGTGGCTCGGTAGTTAGTCACGTTCAAGTCCCATCACCCATATAGGGAGACTCACATCACCTGCAACTCCCAGCTCCAGGGTATCCAAAATTCTCTTCCATCTGCCATAGCATCTGCACTCACACACGCGCACACACACACACACACACACACACACACACACACGGATATTCAAGGCCATCTTAGGTCAACATGAGTTTCTCTCTCAAAACAAAACAAACCCAAAACCTGCTGATCAGTGTGGTACACTTATAACCTCAACCCTCAAGAGGCTGAGGCAGGAGGATTGTGAGGTTGAGGCCAGTCTGAGCAGCATAGTGAGACCCTGTCTCAAAAGGATGCATGAAGTCTTGTTTTCTCATCACACAAATGCAGCTGGCCCCTGCTTGTAAAGAAGCAAAATGTAGTAGATATATCAGCAGTCATCTGAGCCTGCGTATCTGTGTGTCTCTGCCTCTCTCATCTGGGTACTACCATGTGACTGAGCCAGGGAAGAAAAGGACAAGAGGGATGAAGCAATGCACCCTGGGAACAGCGCCCATTGCTGCAACCAGAAGAACTGCCCAGCTGGACACAACTGGCAGGCTCAGCTGAGTCACCCCTGGGGTGGTCTGTAGGGGTGCTGAGTTTACACAACCTTACCCACGGGGTCTCAACACCCTGACCCTCAGTCACCATGCAGCCCAGCCCACCCCCACCCCGTCTTGCCCTTTCTGCCCACGCCCCACTCTCACTAGAGAGGATGATAATTCCTGTGATGAAGAGCATTGCTGCCACCACCAGCCCCCGTTTCCGGAGGGTGGTATCATCTGTGGAGAGAGAAATGGAGGTATCAGTCCAGGAGCATCTTTGTCTTTCCTCCCCATTTATCTCCAGCAGTGTTGGGGGGGGAGGGGTAACTTACCGTAGTAGAAGGGCTGTCCTCATTCGAATCTAGAGGGGAAAGACACATGTAAGTCAGAGCTGAGCGGACGTTTGTGGAGTGAATAAATGAAATGCAGAACTAGGGATTGGTTGACACCTGAGCCTCAGTCTCCTAAGGCCTTGGAACACAGTGGAAGTCCTCATTGCGACATGCCATGTCTCTACTGTGACATGCCATGTCTCTATACCTTCTCTCCTCAATCTGCCTCTCTCTCAGCACCCACTCGTCTCCCTGCTCCTGAGTCCAATTAGACAGCCTCTCATCCCAGAACCTCTGTACTGCTGTTCCTTCTCTCGGAGGGAGAAGCTCCCAGCACCTCCTTCACCGGAAGCCTTCTTTGGTTCTGTGTATTAGCATTCTCTAATCCCGAGTTTTGCTCTATTTTTCTTGACAACAGATTAAAAAAAAATCACATGAAATGTAAGTATTCCAATTATTATCTGCTGTCTTTCTCCACTACGGTGTCAGTTTCAGAAGGTCCCACTATGTAGCCCAGGCTGTCATGGAACTTGCTATGTAGTCCAGGCTGGCCTCAAACTTGCAGCTATCTTCCTTCTGTTTTCCAGGTGCAAAGATTACAGGGATGCACCACCACAGCCATCAACAGCAAGGATATTTGTCTGTCTTGTTTATGGCTGCCTGGCACACACACACACACACGAATCCACAATGAATACACAGATGAATGGGCGATATGGGTCTTTGGCTTTTATGTCATTAGTGGGGGTTAAATAGGCAGGAAATGGGGGATACCAGAAGAATCAGGGTGACCAGACGGAGCCCCTGCGGATCCACAACGGATCTTAAGTTGTGTAAGGGAATCTATAGCGGCCAGAAGAGCCGCCCCACTGAGCCCAGCCTTCATTTAAACGTCAAAAATTCAGAGCTCAGAAAGCAACTTCCTAACCATGCCACATGGTGCCCTGGTTGGTTCCACGGCGCTCAGGCATGAGCTGCCACCCAGTCTGACAGCACAGTCTCCTCCATGGCATGAGCCCTGCAGATTTTCCCACATGGAAAAGAAACTACAGGGTACCTGTTTCTGGTCAGGGAAAAGAGGTACTAACCCAGTGCATTCTCAGAGTAGGATTCACGTTTGCAGTCTTTGGATGGGCTGGTAGACTCGATCTTGGAGAGTTCCGGGGTACCTTCATAGGCAGAAAACAAAATGGTCAGAAGACGTGGAAGGCAGAAAGAGCATCAGGGCCAGACACAGGGATGTGGATGTAATAACCGGGCTACATTTGGTACCTACCACCAACACACTGGCAACAAGCACCTGCCTGCACCCCTCAGGCTGGACCAGCTGCTCAGCCCAGGCTGGCCCCCCTTCAGGACTTCCACTCATAACCCAAGAGTAGACGGCAAGATTTCATGGACTTGGTCCCCTCCGGCCTGGTGATACTTATTTAAAATATTCTGAGCATCCACTTTTGGATCAAAATAATAGCAGGGCATTCTCTTTTTAATTTTAACTTAATTAAAAATGTTGGTGACAGGTTCTGCCATGTACCCCACGCCAGCCTCATGTTCTACTCCTGAGCTCTTACGTCACACAAAGGTTAAGGGGTCATCTGCTGCCTTAGTCTCCGCTCAGCCTCTTTCCACACACTGCTGCCACCAGTAACCTACTTGTCTCGAGGGAACGTCTTCCTGCCTGGTTCTGGGCTGTACCGACTTTTCCAGTGGGGAAACAAGGCTTCATGGGCCAATCAGAACAACCTGCTTTCAGGCTTCCATTGGATCACACAAGGACATGTGAGCTCAACCGGGCCAATGAGAGTCAAGTCCAGGTTTTGGGGCGGGCTTATGGGAAAGTTGTGTGGCTCCTAGCGGCTTGGGTAGGGGGCATCTTTGCTACCAAGAAGAAAAGTCTATGAAGGCGAGAGGCACGACAAGTGGTTTAGACATACTGACTATGCTTAATTCCCTCAATCCAGCTATGTCTAATACCCTAATAAACCTTTCAGGTTTTATAGAATTGAGCCAATACATCTTCTTTTTTTAAAGGTTTATTTTGCCACGGAAAAGCTCCTGTTATAACAGAAAAAAAGACACAAAGGAAACCCACAACTCCACTTCTCAGTACCAGCCCAGCAACAGCCTGTCAGCTCATCTATTGCACTGGGATAAGGCATGCTAGAATGTTCGAGCGTGGAGTTGCTTGTTGTGAAGTTAGCTTCATCAAGGACCTAAGAAGGTTGTTCTTAAGGAATCATTGACTTTAACCCAGAATCCTCCAAACATATTCACACACACACACACACACACACACACACACACACACACGTGAGCTCAGGCACACACACACACACACACACCACACACACACACGTGAGCGCAGGCACACACACACACACACTGAGAGTATATTGGCAATTTCCCAGGAACATGCTTTAAGAAAAGCACTTGGGGGGATGCTGAGCCAAAACAGAGGAAATTAAACAAAAACTGCGGTTGCTAGGTGGGGATTTACCTTTCTGGCTGCTTGTATGTAGCCCTGAATCTGTCACTGGATTCGTGGTGGCTGTTTCTGTCAGTTGCTGGGTCTTGGTTTTGCCTGCTGTCTGGTTTCCTGTGGCTTCTACTTTGGTTGAAGAAAAGGAGGAAAGGGTGAGAACTGAGGGGAAGAGACGTGCTCGGCTCCCGAGACCTGCCTGTCAGGGCTGCCTCCACATGGTGGTATTCCAGGCTGAAATACCAGGTGTCACTTTGTTGGGATATAGTGGGGACTTCTTTTGAACATGTCAGGAGAATGAAATGTGTGCCCACTACCAGGACTTTCCTTTTAAAACCAAACCAAACCAAACCAAACCAAACAAGGTCTCTCCATGTAGCCCAGGCTGACTTTAAGCTTTTAATCCTCTTGCCAGAGCCTCCTTGTGCTGACATAGAACAACTTTTATTTGTTATTTGGGATTGAACTCAGAATCTTATACATGATAGGCCAGGTACCACTGAGCCCCCAGCCCCTCACTGGGGGATTCTAGGCAGGGGCTCTACCACTGAGCCACGCCCCCAGCCCCTCACTGGGGGATTCTAGGCAGGGGCTCTACCACTGAGCCACGCCCCCAGCCCCTCACTGGGGGATTCTAGGCAGGGGCTCTACCACTGAGCCACGCCCCCAGCCCCTCACTGGGGGATTCTAGGCAGGGCTCTACCACTGAGCCACGCCCCCAGCCCCTCACTGGGGGAATCTAGGCAGGGGCTCTACCACTGAGCGACACGCCCCCAGCCCCTCACTGGGGGATTCTAGGCAGGGGCTCTACCACTGAGCCATGCCCCCAGCCCCTCACTGGGGGATTCTAGGCAGGGGCTCTACCACTGAGCCACGCCCCCAGCCCCCTCACTGGGGGATTCTAGGCAGGGGCTCTACCACTGAGCCACGCCTTCAGCATCACTAATCATTAATTGAAGAAATTACATAAATTACATAAATACTCTAAATTACATTATAATTTAGAAAAAGTATAATTGTTATTTGAAAAAAAAAAATCTAAAGAGCTACAGACCTGAACAGAAGCCAGGTAGAGCAGGAAGTGTCTATAAACATCCAGTACTCAACTTTTAAAAATAGGTCAGTTACAAAGATATTTTGTTTTTAAGTCCATGGGATTGGGTGCTAGATAGACACAGGCAGCACATTCTGTAATGCCAACATTCCAGAGGCTGAGGCAGGAGGAGTGCCCTGAGTTCAAGGCTACCCTGGGCTACAAAGCCATAATGTCTGGACAAAATAAGTAAGTAATAGAGTGTGACTGGCAAGGGAGACCTGGGGTGTTGCTGGAGTGAGTGAGGAAAAACAGAGGTAAGGGTGCAAGTGTGAGCTCTGTTCCCCCTCCCCCCTCCACTCACCGCCAGCTTCCCTGAGAAGGGGGGTCTGAACTCCTGGGCTGGTTTGATCTGGAACTGGGATAAAAACAGGGTCAGCAAGAGAAGTGAGAAGGAAGCAGCGGAGAATTTCCGCAGGTGAAGACTGGAGAGTTTCCATAGCAACTCTCTTTTTCTCTTAAATGCAAGGTGGGCAGAGGCACTCACTCTCCAGTGTCTTTCCTGAAGAGCTACCCGCCTTCCCTTCTTTGAGACTGGCTCTCTCATTGGCTTGGGATTCACCAAGGAAGCTAAGCTGACAAGCCCTGGGATCTACCTGCCTTGTCTCCCACCTTGGGGTTACAACCACGTACCATTATGCTGGGCCTTTTATAATAGTTCTGGAGACTGAACTAGAGGCCTCATGGTACTGAGGCGAGCTTTTTCTCTGCCCTCTACTCCATTTTGAGGCCATGAGAGGAATTCAGACTCTTGGATAAGCACTCAAGCAGGGTGCCCGGACCTCCCCTGCCTCCACAACCCATTAGCAGGACTCAGATGCCTTCCCGGGGGTGGGGGGAAGGTGTTTGACTCAGTTTCCCCCACCCCTCTGACCACAGGTGACTACTGCCTGTTCTAATCAGGTGCCTGCCATCCCAGCACTCGGTGGGTGGGTCCTGGTTGGAGACTCCTCCTCCCCCGACATCAAACGGGGCAACTGATGATAGAGACAGATGGAGCTTTAGATTATCCTCAACGAGAAGCTGACCGGGGATGAACTTCCCACGGAGCAATCGGAAGCAAGAGTTGGTACTAGTTTCCTCAGAGTAGTTTTTTTTTAAGCACCTAGATCAAGCCATTACTAAACCTCTATCCCTGATTGTTTTTTTTTTTTTTTCAGTTACACAAATGTAAATCTTCCTCTTTGGTCTAAGCATGATGGTGGTATTGTCCACTGTGAGAATTTCACCGATCACTTTTCTTACCTGGGACATGGTCAGAAGTAGGCACAGAAGTCCGGTCCTCTGTAAAAGTGGAAGTGGGCTTTTTTGGTGTCTGCCCTGGGGAGATAAAGACTGGGGATCAGGAAGGAGCCTCTCACCCCCTGCTCCTGTCTTCTGTCCCACCATGCTTGGCCCTCTGAAGTCCCAGGGGAGTCAGCTTTAACTGGGTCACTCCACAGTCCTGAGAGCGAGTTAAGTCTTCCTACTGCCACAGGACCTTTGCATGCCCTGGCAGGATAGCCTCATTGAGAGTGCAGGTGCTTGGAGTCAGTCAGGGCCATGGAGCACATTCTGCTCCCAACCACTTCCTCCTCGCTCTGTGACCTGAGCCACTGACACCCCTTTCCTGTGTCTCCTTTGCCTCATCTGAAAAGCAGGGGCTAACTGCCGAGCATGGCTCCCTGCCCTGTAGACAGACAGCTAAGGAGGGAAGGGGTTTGCTCCTCACGTTTCATGGCCTAGACCCGGTCTCCTCTCACGGGGATGCCCAGCAGCCTCTGCAGCCTGGACTCACTCACCATGAACATTCATGCCAGGACAGACCCTGTGGGTTCAGAGCCAGGGCGGCTGCACCTCACTCTAGGGAAAGCCACACTTTTTACCTGGTCCCACCTCTTCTTACTGATTTCACCCCAACCCAGTCTTGCGCTGTCTGTCAGATTCTTTGGGCTCATCACCGTGTATGCAGGCAGCAGCTCCTTCCTCTTCCTGTGTCCCCCCCATGTGTGCTCACCGTTCTCCATCCACACAGTGGGCATAACGAGGTACAGAACGGAACTAACTGCCCACCTACCTCGGCACTTTTACAAGTACTTTCAGGCCCGGGTGAAGAGGGTCTCTAAGCCCCAGCTTGGACCCCTTTGCCTCACTGTATTCTCAGAAAACCCATCAGTTCTGCTTTGCCGGGAGCCTGGGGTTTCCTGGCGGCCGAGTAGAAAACTGACACCAATCTCCCAGCCAAGTCAAACTCAGCGAGTTCTTCTCGGAGGTGCAAGGGAGGATGCTCAGCGGGACAGGCTCCAGCCAGACCCTCTGGAAACAGCCACCCAAGGTCTAAAGTGTCCAAAGAGGGTGCAACCCAGAGCCTGCCTCGCCAACCCCACTTCCTGGTGCCCGCTCACTCGGCGCGGGTGGGGGAAGGGGGGAGGAGAGTGAGAAGATGGTACACAGCATTTGAGTTTTGCAATCACCCGCTTAGCTGCCCCCTGGGGCTGGAGCGGGGGGGGGGGTGGGTGGGTGGGGGTCGGGGGGTGGGGTGAGGGTGGGAGGTGGTGTCTTACCTCTGCTGGGCAGAATGAGGGCGACAATAGTGAGGAGACACAGGCGACTGGACGGTGACATCTGTGGGACAAGTGGAGGCAAAGGTAAGGCATAGCCCCTCGGCACCCCCCTCCTTGCAGCCTCCTTGGAGCAGGCCTCTGGCCTCAAGGACCCACTCTGGTATCTGCCTTTGAGGAGAGATGCTTTTTTAGTCCCAAGCCACTATCCCCTTCTTCTAGGAGCTCATCCCTAAAGAAAACCAGAAGCATCAGACGAGCCTGAGTAGAGGAAGCCAGTGGCCCGCGGCGTCTGCTCCCTCGAGGGCTGGAGCCCAGAGCAGCGGAGCCAGGAGGGGAACAGGAAGGGTGACTAACGCGGGGCTGCTCTCAAAGGAAAAAGTGAGCTGGTGTCCGGCTGCCCTGCAGGAACCGCGCCCAGCATCCGCGCTGGGAAGATCGTAGAGGGACCTGTCTGCCCGCAATGGAGGCGCTCTGGGGAAACTGAGGCAGAAGGGGTGCCCACAGAGGAAACAGAGGGAATGCGAAGCAGAGAGGCATCGAGATCCCCTTCTCCTCCTCCTAAACTGCTTCCCACCTGCATGTGTGGCCCTGAGCAATAAAGCAAAGGAGGAACTTACGTCCGAGCCGAAGGTCTCCAGACTGAAGTGTCGGAGTACCGCGTGGGAGCTGCCTCAGGGCGGAGGGTGTGGCCAGGGGCGCGGACGCAGGCAGGCGGGGACCAGAGCGACTCAGTCATTTCCTCTCGTTTCCAGGCCCCACAGGCAGGGGTGGGAGCTGGGGAGGGGAGGACGGTGGGGGGACTGAGGGCGGTAGCCTCCACTCGAGGCTCTGAGGGACGCAGATGGGGACAAGGGTGCAGAGAAGGGAAGACCCCTTGGGGGAAGTGTGGAAGGATGTGGTGAGAGGAGGAGGCCCTAGGGGAGAAGGAGAAGGAGGAGGAGGAGGAGGAGGAGGAGGAGGAGGAGGAGGAGGAGGAGGAGGAGAGGAGGAGGAGGAGGAGGAGACAGGACAGCCACCTCAGCTCCCACCCAGTCCTCTGGTGCCCACAGACGACAACACACAGACAGAACGGGGGAAAAAACCGAATGCATATTTATTAAGCTCAAGATGTGGACCCTGAGGGTAAGCTGGGAAGGTCCTGGAGAAGGAAACCAGGAGATGCAGGAGGGAGGGACACAAGGATCCCAGGGGACTGGGAACAGACTCCTGGATCCCAGGAGCTGGAGGCCTGAGTCTCTGGGTCTGGGGTACAAATAGACTCTTTGGGGATCGTCGTTGCCAAGGCCTGGGGAGGGAGAGCGGGGTGCATTGGCTCTGGCCTTGGGATGGGTGTGGCGGCTCATTGGGGGCGCGCTCCCTGGCGCCAGGCTGGGTCCCCACCGCCTTCTCTGGTCCTCGGGCTCCTGCGTTCTGGCCAGGGACAGCAGTGGAAATCTGCAGAGGATCCTACACACCGCCACCTCCAGGGGCTGGGAACAGAATAGAACCCACGTTACTGACCTAAGGAGGGAAAGAATCAGAGTCCAAGGATGGGTGCATCTGGCTAGCCTGGGGATGCCTCATGTCTTCCCCATCCCTGATATCTGGTCACCACAGGGAAATCTTCATTGCTGCTGTCTGCCCATCTCTAGCAATGGAGAAAGGGAATCCAGTTGTGGTGGACACCCAAGGCCGACCTGAGTGTTTTAGGAGGCTTAAAGTCTCCTCGGAAGAGACCCCACCTCAGGTTCCTTTTCTACAGGTGCTCCAGACAACGTAGGCATCGTAGGCATCGAGCAGGTGTCCTCCAGGCCTCTACTTCCCTTCCAGGACCGGCTACCTTTGATCTCCTGCTCAGCTAGGGCTGGACCAAACACCTGCACCCACCCTGCTCCAGCACCACAAAGAGATACCCCTGATGTTCTTAAATCTCATTAAGAATACATGAAACATGATATAGTTTTCTCACGAAGCTTTTCCCATTTAAACTTAGTTCTTTAACCACCACCTGTTGTCATAAAAAATTTTTCCCCTAAGATGGGATCTCCCTGTGTAGCCCTGGCTGTCATGGAGCTCACTCTGTAGACTAAGCTGGCCTCGAATTCAGAAATCCACCTGCTTCTGCCTCTACGAGGATTAAAGGTGTGCACAACTCCCACCTGGCTGTCCTAAGATTTTAATGGGAAGTCACCCCAATGGCTCACACTTGTAACCCTAGCACTTGGGAGGCTGAGGCAGGAGGATGACTGTGAGTGTAAGGTTGGTCTGGGCTACAGAGTGAGTTATTGCACAGTCAGGACTACAGTAAGACACTGTAAAAGGAAAAGAGTTTTTACCCCCCCCCCCAAAAAAAAGAAAAGTCCTTAGAAAGGAAACAATTCTAAAATTAAAAAAAAAAAAAAAAGTCTCCCATGGACGTTCCTCACAACTTTCATCCTTCCCACCCCTGAACCCCCACCTTATCATCTTCCCATCTCCCTTCTCTCCTCTCTTCTACACCAGCTTCCTCCTCCCCTCCCCTCTCCAGCCAGAATCTTTTTTTTTTGGTTCTTGTTCTTGAAACACAATCTCCTGTGGAGCCCATGCTGCTCTCAGACGCCCTCTATAGCTAGGACTGACGTAGAACTTGTGATTTTCCTGTTTCCACCTCCAGTGTGCTGAGATTATGGAAGGCACTGCGCCCAGCTTAGGCATCTCTGAGGACTGGACCCGGGACCTCAGGCATTAAGCGTCCCCAGTATCATCCTCCTTTTTTTTTTTTTTTTTTTGAACAGGTTCTCACTATGTAGCCCAGGCTGGCCTAGGATTCACAGACCTCCACCCTTCCTTGCCTGCCCCACCTCACTCCAACCCTCCAGTGGTGGGCTTAGAGGTATGTACCACCGTTCCTTGCCCATCTCACCTCCACCTTTAAATCTGTATTCCATGCTTCTTCTGGTTGCTTTCTTCAGCAGCCTGCCCTCTTCCCACCCTCTCCCTTCTCTCCCCTGCCCTGCCCCTTCTGTGCGGGTTCACAGGAAGGCAGAGGTGCATGAAGCCTGTGTGAGCTTCCCAGGTACTAGCTTCTTCCAACCTCTCAGACTTCCCCAGCCACACCCCACCAAGCTTTCTGAGACTTGCATTTCTTTAGGACCTTCTTGAGATACTGCTGGAATCCTCCCTCTGTCTCCCCAACCTCTAAAGGACCTAGAATCCAACCCCCAAGCTCCAAGTCCCCCCCAGGTAGCCCTCTAAGGATCCTGCTACCTCTAAGTGTCCCCCAGAACTATGCTCACCTGAGGAGGGCAGTTCTGACTTACAGGATTTGCATGTTGGGCTGTAGAGGGAGAGAGGAGGAAGATTAACAGGGTTCAGGGCTCCCTGAGCCCTACGTTAGGGGTCTCCATCCCAGGACCCGGGCTGCCCCACCTCTCAGACCTGGAGTCCGCCTTCCTGCACTTCACCTTCTTGCCTGTTAGGAGAGAGACAGCAGGGAGCGATGTTGGTGGGACAGGAAGGGACCAAGCAGGGCAGGCAGAGAACCTTCAAGGGTGAGGATGGGGTGGGGCCAGCAGGAATCCCTCAGAGATCAAAGACCGGGACTAGGGTGGGGTGGGCAGGAGACCCTCTAAGGTGGGGACCCCGCACGTGGGGAGGGCACTTACTGAGGATGATGATGATACCCAGAACGAACATGATAGTGGCCAGGGCCATCCCCACAGTCTGCACGGTGGCATAGTCTAAGGGAGACAGGGGGATCTCAGGACAGGGCAATCCCAGCCAAGCCCGAGCTTCGGGCCCCTGATACTCCAACTCCATCATGGAATAAGAATCCAAATCTCTCCTGGGCCAGAACCTCTGCACCTCTTTCCCGACCCCCACCCCCACTCACCTTCCTCGCGCTGCCCCACCCCCACCCCCACCCACCTTCCTCGTGCTGCCCCACCCCCACCCCCACTCACCTTCCTCGTACTGCCCCACCCCCACTCACCTTCCTCGTGCTGCCCCACCCCCACTCACCTTCCTCGCGCTGCCCCACCCCCGCCCCCACTCACCTTCCTCGTGCGGCCCTTCTGGATTCTCTCCTAGACACTAAGCTTCCCAGAGTCTCATCTTGTCCTGCCCTCCATGATCAAGGCCTGGACTATCCCAGTGGACCTCTCGCTGGTCCTGCTGCCCTGCCTTCATCTCCCTCCCAACAGCCACAAGAACCCTATTTACTTCCAGCCAGAACAGGCGCCCCTGAGGCCTATCTATTGCCCCTACGGTATTCCAAGCAGAAACCAAGGGAAATCAGGATTCAAATCTCAGAGTCATCTTAGGACTCTCCCCAAGTTGCTGCTCTGATTATTTTAGCGCACAATAGTCGATGGAGTCAATAGTCAATGGAGACATTGATTACTATTTGTTATTGAGGCAGGCAGCAGCCTAGGCTGACTAACTCAGTCTATCCAGCAGGGATGTAATAAATCCCTTCAGTGGATGACCTAATCCTGACCCTACTCAGGCTTCAGAAACCCCTCTCTTCCCACAGTCCTCTGCTTGGCCATATAAGCCTCCCTATTCCTAGACTATGCCAACCATCCTGCCTCAGGACCTTTGCACCAGCCACTTTCTCTACCCAAAGGTTCCAGACACGTGACTCCCTTACCAGCCTGTGGGCTTAACTGAAATGTCTCAGTTAAAAGTTTCACGCTAGCAGCTCTCTCTAACCCATTAAGTTTCCTTCATAAGAATATATGGCTTTGAGGCCAGTTCTCACTGCACAGTGCGAACTGACCTCAAACTCATAATGCCCCTGCCTCAGGCTCCTGAATGCTGGGAGGAATGATTCTTGTCTCCAAAACATGTGTGATGTGAGGCTGCCGGGGCAAAAAATCTGGTCTAGAAACCTCCCCGTGGTGTCTCCAGAGCCTGGTGCAGGACCTGGCACCCAGCACCGACAGACACCACATGTATTTGCAGGGAGGAGACTTGGGGTACCTGGTGTGTACACCCTGCATCTGCTCCTTCAGCAGCTGGCTCCAAGGTTGTGATCAAGTGTTCATCAACAAACAAAAATTGCTAACAAAAACTGTGCGTACGCACACAAATCCCCAAGTCATGGCAGGGTGCGGTGCGGCTGCTCCTGCTGGGGGACTCAGGGACAGCCGTGCAATCAATATCTGATCTAAGGCCAGAAAGGGAAAGAGTCTTAGCTCACTGTACAGAGAGCTGGGGGCGGGGGTCATGTTCCTGGCAGAAAGAACAGTTAAGCCCAAAGGCGCTGAGGTAGTAAGGACCTTGGTCTATGAGATAGACCTTATGCATAAGCAATAAGCAAAGATGGACGGGGTCAAGGGACAGAAAGAAGAGGATTCAAGCTAAATCTCAGATCCGTCACACCCAGGGCTTCAGTGTCTTGAGAATGACAGAAAGATACCCTTACTGTAACTCTTTCCATAGTCCTCAATGGTGGGAAACATTACTACATCTTATTTGCAGGAAGGTCCAGAGAGGCAAAGTTGCTTGCCCTAGTCCACACAGCTAGGGAATCAAGATTTGAACCCCAGAGGCCTTTTATAACTAACTCTTCCCAAGTTGCTTTCTGGTTATTTCCGGTACACGAGCACAGAGTCCTCGCCACAATCCGTGGACATGTTGAGTACTATTTGTTATTGAGGTGGGCAGCAGCCTAGTCTGACTGTCACAGTCCATCTAGTGCTGATATAATGAATGCATTTGCCCTTCCCAGGTCTCTTGCTAGTCTCCAAAGAAGAAGTCTTCAGTTGGTTCTTGCAAACCCCAGTTAATCTCTACCCTGAACCCAAGAAAATACAGGCTTTATGAGGCTTACAGCCTTTATCAGGGGCTGCAGAAGGTGGGAGACCAACCCCATTCCTCAGTCTACCAGTGACCTCCACAGACTCTTCTTCAGAGAGCCGTAGCTACAGCTACACGGCTGGTGGCCTGTGGTCTGTAGCCTCAGTGGAAACTACCCCTCCATCCCAGCCCTAGGTTCTCCCAGGCAAAAGACTCAACACTCACCATAGAAAAAAGGATCTGTTTCCTCAGGACCTGTGGGAAAGAAAACAGGGGAAGAGAACAGGGAGAAACATGTTTCAATGCTGGCTTTCTGAACATCTTTGAGGAGCAGGATGTCCAAAAAAAAAAAAAAAAAAAAAAGGGCCGGGCGGTGGTAGCGCACGCCTTTAATCCCAGCACTTGGGAGGCAGAGGCAGGCGGATTTCTGAGTTCGAGGCCAGCCTGGTCTACAGAGTGAGTTCCAGGACAGCCCGGGCTACACAGAGAAACCCTGTCTCGAAAAACCAAAAAAAAAAAAAAAAAAAAAAAGAGGAGCAGGATGGACCAAGTGCTTCTTTATAGGACTTGGCGTAGGAGATACCTTGTTGCTGGATGATACTGCCTCTTGGCAGAGCTCGTAGGATGCTCATCAGACCCATTAACTCCATCAGTCAGTACCCTGCCCTTGTGTAGTGCACACCCCACCCAGCTGTGCATGGCAGTCCTGCTCCTAGACCCCTAGGAGAGCTAGTACGTGCCTTGGAGTCATTCTGTGAAACACATGTGCACACATACACTACACAGATACACCATACCACACACACCACGCAGAAACACACACACCATACCACACACAAAAACACACACGCACACCACACACCACACAGAAACACACACACCATACCACACACCACACAGAAACACACACACCATACCACACACACAAACACACACACACACTACAGACACCAAACACACACCACACACACATGCTACACATACACCACACGCACAAACACACATACACCATACACTCACCCCATACACACATCTCACACACACACACCACACACATAAACACACACACACCACACACATAAACACACACATAAACACACACACACACCACACAAACACATTACACCACACACACACCACACATAAACACACATACACCACACACAAACACACATACACCACACACAAACACCACACACATAAACACACGTATACCACACACAAACACACACACACACACACACACACACACACACACACGACCTATCAGAGGCCAGTCTCACAAGAGGATCACCAGATGGATGCATTGGGCTTCCATGAAGACTCCCTCAACCTTCCCAGCCATCCAAGGGCTCCTGAGGTCATGAGGCTGCCACCTGCTCTCCTATCCGCTTAGGCTGCCACCAAATGCAGTATGGGCAGCTGTGCCGATACACATATTCCCTGACACCTAAGACACCAGCAGTTTTGAGAGTTGGAATCAACTTGTTGTAACTCTGTTCTCTTCTGTGAATGAATCTTCTCCATCATGTGAAACAGAAGACCCTTCGTGGATTCCCCCAACCTCAGAAAGTGTGTTCATATGTGTGTGTGTACGCACGCGTGCCAGTGTAACCTTTTCTTACCTCTCACCTTTGCTCTAAATCCCTTCCAGCAGGCCAAAGAGCTGGTGGCCCACACCTATACCCCAGCACTTGAAAGAAGGAGATAAGATAGAGATATCAAGGACAGCCTGGGCTACAGTGAGACCCTGCCAGGGAGAGGAGGAGCTCAGAACATCCTTCCAGTATAAGATGACCACCCTGGCCAGTCACAATAGCACATGCCTTTAATCCCAGCACTAGGGAAGCAGAGGAAGGTGGATCTCTGTAAGTTTGAGGCCAGCCTGGTCCACACAACTGCGTTTTAGACCAGCCAGAGCTACATAGTGGTACCATGTCTTTACAAATTAAAAAGATGTCCACTCTGTTGGCTTCCTCCTGTAGCTCTGATCATTTTCTGCCCTGTCTACAGCAGAATTCTGCAGCTTGTGTCACAAGAAAGGGAACTGGGTAATGGCTTTGATGCTCCCTCCCCACTTCTGGGTTCTATTGGGGCTGAGTGGGGCCGTGTCTTTAGATCGGACCAATGGATGTTCAAGACTGTGAGTGCTTTCGTTGTCTTTGGGGTGTGGAGGCCTCCTGCCTCCATCTACATGTTTATAAGTGAGCAGTCACACTAGCGGTCTGCCTCCACTAAGACTTTTGGTACTATTTGTCACCAATGCTACCTGGAGCCTAAACTGACTGATATAGCTGGCTATGACACAAGACCAAAACTAGCTCTGGTTTGTAGGGTGTGTCTTCCCAGGTCTCCTGGTTTGGTGTTGATGTCTCTTTAATATTTGCCAAGTGAGTTGTTGTTTGGAGAATGTGATTTAATTTTGATCTTTGTAAAAAGACCCTACTATGGAGTCCAGGCTGGTCTCAAACTCACATTCCTCTTGCCTCTGCCTCCAGAGTGCTGAGATTACAAGCATGGGTGATCACACCTGCTTCTCGCTTCACTTTAGGGCAAGAGAGGAAAAAAAAAATACTAATTTTTCCGTTTATAGTGGTGATAAAAAAATAAAGCTCACTAATATATATATATATTTTTTTAAGAAGTTGATCCTCTGGAGGAAACATCTTAGATAAACACCAGCAAAAGGAACATTTTAGTAGCAAACCTCAGAAGTATACAGCTGGGACCTAGTGTTTGAGAGTCACCTGTGCTGCACCTTAGTGTCGCCACCAGAGGGTGGGCAATTGGTCTCTGCTATTCAGTCTGGTTGGCAAGAAGTTTTCTGAAATGAATGAATGAGTGAGCGAGTGAGTGAGTGAATGAATGAATGAGAGGACCTCCTAGGCTGCAGGTATTTGCACTAAGGATGGAGGTATTGGTTTCCCATATATCTCTTCTCCAGGTAATTGCCTGTCCCAACATCTTCTTGGGCTCCTCCAAAGATCCTCTGAGAATCCCTCTGCCCACAGCAGTCCCAGTCTTTAGGGTGTGGCTGGGTAAAGGGTGGAGCCAGGAGGCAGGAAAAGCAATGTACACCACTCTTGGCTAGTTGCCAGGGAGAGATCAAGAAGGAGGTGGTTGCTATGGAAACCAGGGCATCTTTCGAGGTGATGGGGTCCTGGTATTCCAGGCTGGGTGGGGTCCTGTGTGAGGACCTGTGATTGGAGCTGGCCAATCTTACTTCCCCTCTTTGCACCTGCATTCCTGGCTTCTGGCCAACCTGAGTGTTTTTGCTCCTCAAAATAGGGACCTAGACCCAGGTATGCCCACATCCCCATTCTGTTCTCCCTCCTGTTCTCTGGCAAGAGCTGCATCTCCCTTCTCTCCCTCAACAATTCATTAATTTGTTTCCGTAAGCTGCCCGAGAAGGATGCACCCGAGTTTTCCCTCCCCCGGGGTTTCCCAAGTCCTGCAGTCCCCTGTCAGGCTGTGAGAGGGAGAAGAGGATTGGCGAGGCATCTGCCCTCCCACCTCTACCCGTCTGCTGCCATCGATCCTGCTAACCACCACCTCTGCGAAAAAGAAGCCCTGGGCTCCCGCCAGACCTGCTGGCTCAGCCCTGCCCCCTCTCTCTGGGTGGCTCCCAGCCTCTGCAGCCCCTCACCCCCGCCCTGCCTGGGATTCTGCAGCTAGGGCTCCGCACAGCAAGCCCCCTCCCCCTCCCCGCCTGCTGGGAAAGAGGAAAGGAAAGGTGCTGTAAGAGTGGAATCAGGGTTCCCTCCATCATCAGGGACTCCACAGCACCCCCCAGTCCTCTGCCCTGCCCCCAGCCCCGTTCAAGCATCCCCCTAGCTCCTCCGCAGAGGACCACACAACAGAGGGGGAAGATTAGGAAACCACGGAGTCAGAGAGTGTTTCAGCCCTTGAACATGAACGCAGATCTGGGTTAATGGGTGCGAAGTGTAAACCCAGTGCGGCTGGATGCAGGGAGACAAGTGTGTCTCCGGGATGAAACCATAAGTGCTTGTGGGCTGGGAGGGGGGTCCCCAACATGCAGGTTCACTGCAGTGCTGCAGCCCCACCCGCTCCCCCTCCCTCCATACTTGTCTATGTTCCTCTATCTCAGCCCTTCTTCCTTCCTCTATCAGTCCGTCCGTTTGTCTGTCTGTCTCTTCCCAACTCTGCGTCTCTGAAAGCCTGCTACCTGGGTTTTTGTGCCTCTGTCTCTCTTGTCTCTCTTGGTCTCTATCTCTTTCAGTCGTTTTTAGTCCATCTGTGGTCACACCACTACCACCACCACCACCACCACCCCTCTTCTCTCTCCCTTTAACCATCCCTCTGTCCCTTAGCATCTGCCTGTCAAGGAATTTAGTAAAGGTCTACACTATACTAGGCAAACATGGGATAATGAATCCCCCGTTAACTGGCTCATCTCGGGGTGCTGAAGTCTTCCAGAACCTCTTTTTGCTGCAGATCCGTCAGCTCCCACCCTTTAAACCCCATCTCTTCCACTGCTGTGCTGGACCAGGCACCCGGTTGCCATAGCAACCTGTCCGCGCATCTTTTCCCTTGGGACTGTCACTCTCTAATCATAGGTCCCGCACAGGGAGGATATCTCCTGGGAGAGGGTACTCAAGAAACCCCAAAGCATGTCAAAGAATGTGCTCGCGGGCCTCCGCCCATGACAGGGGTAGATATCTCCCCTTCATCTTCCTTTCAGTATGGGATTCTTCCTACATCCTAGCTCCTAAGCTCTTAGATCCTAGATTCCCCACCTCCTTCCTAGCACCCATTCCCCAGGCGATGCTCACCGTTTGTGGGGCTCTGGGTTGGGGTGGCCATGCTGAGCCTGAGCAGGGGTTTGCTGAATGCTGAGGCAGCGAAGGCGCGGCTGCAGCAGCTGGAAGCAGGGACAGACTGATGTGGTGGGTAAGGTGGGGGAGCCCTGGTAGAGTGGGGGCCTGTAGCCAATGGGGGCCCGAAGAGCCCGCCCCTGTCCAAGCCATCCCCCCGCCCCCGCCCCCGCCCACTGCTGACGTCCCCGCCCCTTCCCCAAGGGTGGGGCGCCCCCTGCCGGGGCCAAGGGGGCTCCCGAGTTTTCGCACAAGAGGCACTGAGATCAACCAAGCGCTATCAAGAAGGAAAATCGAGTTTTATTGGAGGTCTGAGCAGCAAGGGGTGTCCGAGAGGCAGGACTTGGTGCAGGGGACGCTGGAGGTGGTCACAGGCGAGCAGCTGGGTGGGGAGGGGTGTCAGGTGCCAAGGGGGCTCTGCGGGGGTGAAAAGAGTGACTGGCAAGCTCTCCTCCCCACGCTCCCACCCTTGCACTGTGCCCCTCGCCTCCCTCCCTCCCAACCTCTTTCCCTCCTTCCTCCCATCAACTGCAGGACCTGGCTGAGTTTCCTGGAGGCAGGTGGAGGTTCTACCGCCTGCGGGTGGACAGACCTGAGAGGGACGCAGAGAGTTCTGGGGTCAGAGGGATTCTAAGCCCAAGAAGAGGGGCTCTTGAAAACAGCTGCCCCACAAATCCTGCAGTATCCCCGAACTCACGGCGGATGGAGCTGCGGAAAGTTCCCTCCTCTTCATCAGGTTCCCCAGTTCTGGGAAGGGACAGACAGAGGAATTCGGATGGACCAGGAGAGGCAGCCGCTTCCGAGAAGTCCCCAGTGCAGGCCTTATTTCCCGACCCCCACCGTGGACTTGGTACGGACGCAGTCCATCAGAAACAGGAGCGCCCCTCTGCTGTTTCGGGGTGCGGCAGGAGGTGTTCCCAGCCTGTCACGGTGAAGGCCTCCGGGATGTTGGGAAAGGTACTTGACATTGTTGGGGAGAGGGACGGTCATAGCGTCTTGGGAGACTTGGAACTTGGGTCTAGTAAGTGACCCTAAGTCACCTTACCGCCCGGTGCCTCAGTTTCCTCATATGCAAAACGGGACTGATGATGGAGCGCACCTCATCCGGGTGAGGTAAGGAGTACATAATAGAGAAGGAAACTGGCGCCTGGCGCATAAGTGCGCACCCAAGCATGCTAGAGGGTCCGCACGGAGGCATCTGTGATCATCTTAGCACGCAGAAGGCATGCCTACGTTTCCTGCGCTTTAAAGGTTTATTTCGAGAGGAATCCTGCGCGAGGATCGGACTGGAGCTAAACTGGGCCGCCCTGTGAGGTGATCTCATTTCAGCGCGGCTGCTTCTGCCCAGCTTCGCCTCACCACGTTTGAGTTTCCATCTGCGGGGCTGGTGGGAGCCCAGCGCCCCCACTGGCTGGGCGCTGGGCCAGGCAGAGAGGAGCTTGACCGTCGCTCCGGCCCAGGAGCCTGGCTTAGGGCTTAACACACACTAAGCGCTTAATATATGTTCGACTGCAGGATGGTTTGCACTTGCTGCCTCGCTCCTACCGCCTCTCCAGTGCGGGAGGAGCGAGGGAGGCCCGGAGGGACCACTCACCTCTGTTGTTGGTTGAATTTGCACCGACATCTCTTGCCTGTGGAGTGGGAGGGTACAGGCTGAGCGTCCCTCTTGCTCCCGCATCCCTAGGCTCTCCTCCAAATTTGGGAGGCCGCAGGGGGTGGGGCCTGGGGCGGGGCTGGAGGAAGGGTAGGGTGTGTGGGCGTGGCCTGGGTGGGAGGTGAGGGGCATGGTTTGAAGTGGGGGTGGGGTTTGTGTAGTGCGTGGTTAGAGTCAGGGTGGGACGTGATAGAAGTGGTTGGGCGTGTACAGCGCTCAGGCTGTGTGTTGTTGGGGGTGGGGCTTGGGGAGGGAAGGCTGGAGGCGGGGTGGAGAAGACAGGTGCAGACACTCACTAAGGATGATAAGGATGCCCAAGATGAAGAGGATCCCAGCAATAGTGAGGCCGCCGATCCGCAGGGTGTGGTAATCTGTGGGCAGTCCCGGAGGAGGGTGACCAACAGGGAGGCGTATAGTATGCAGCGCAAGGAGGAGGAGAGGGAAGGGGAAAGAGCAGATGAGAGAGGAGATGAGAGGACAGGGTAGAGGAAGGGGGAGGGAGGAGGTGGTAGAAAGAAGGAAAGGATGGAGAGGAGGGTGTCACTGAAAATTGGGGGCCATAGGAGGTGGGGCATCTGATACTGAGAAACCTGTCCAAATGAGACAGGGGGAATCAAACAGACAGGCAAGGAAGTCTAAGATAAGTAGAGCAGGAGAGAGTGGAGGATGTGGTGTATGTGTGTGTGTGTGTGTATGTGTGTGTGAGAGAGAGAGAGAGAGAGAGAGAGAACAGAAACACCCAGGCCCTCTCTCCAAACCCCACAGTAGCTTCCCCTCACCGTAGGTGAATGGATCTGGTTCCTGTGGAGCTTCTAGAAAGAAAAATAAAGATCAGCATTGGAGTAGCTCCTGGGGTCTGTGACAGGGAACGGTAATAAGGGCACCCTTTAGGGGCTCTACCTATCTTCTTGGGGCTGGGAGTTTGGGTGCTACTGAGCCCTTGGCAGGCTGCCAGCCTATTCTTCGTCCTGGAACCTCCGGCACTGGCCTGGCACCCTGATATCTTGCAGGTTGTTCATGTTTCTACCACCCAGGGAACCACCTTCCATCCACTCTCACTGTAGCCTAACCTGGGCATCTTCCTCTAGATGCCAGTCATGACCAGAGCCTGTGTGGAGACCTCTGATTTCCTGTTACATGGAGTCTAGTTTGGGGTCTCCCACTTGGTTTTTTTTTGGGGGGGGCTTTCCCTGTCTCTGCCACCCACATGGCTGAGATGCTGGGCACCTCCTTTGGACTCACCTGCACTGGCCATGGAGAGGAGACACACACAGAGAGCCAGGATGTGGCCGGGAGATGCCATTGCCCTAAAGAGTCAGCCGGGGTCAAGAAATGCCCTCTGCCCTGCTCCCTTCCCCTCCTTAAAAAGGCCTGAACCCATGGGGTTAAGTCAAGGCCAGCCTGAGGACTTGAGTGTCAGCCATTCAACTTGAATGGCTCCCTTGCTTCTTCTGAAACCATGTCCCTAAAACAACTCTGTAATGGGGATTAGGAGACTACACAGCATACACAGCAGCAAGGCAGAGATCGAGAGAGGCAGACTCCTCGGGGAGCCTCCCAAGGGTTACCCCCAACCATCGGCTGGTCCTAGAGTCTCCCCGGGCTACCCCCAACCATTAGCTGGTCCCAGAGTCTCAAAACCTACCCTTGTAAGGGAAGCAAGCCGCCTGTGGACACAGTGGAAATGCTATGAGACAAACAACAAGACATGCCCAGCCCCACCTGCCCCTACACACCTCAGCCAGTGGTCTCTCTGTACGCAGGCAGTACCAGCTCTCCTGCCCTCGGCCGCCTGCCCGCTCTCGCTCTCTCCCTGACCCTGGGTATAAATATCTCCCACTTCACCCGGGAGGAATTTGCTGCACACGGGCCACCATGGCAACAGCCCCCCCTCCAACGACTCGGGGGGTCCTGTATAACACTGCTGGGGTGAGGCCCAGCCGGGAGCCACATCCCCACAGGCCACCCCACCTTCTTTTCTGAAAGCTGTGAGAGAAGGGGGAAACACCCCTCTCTTTGTCACCTCTAGGTGACATCTTTCATGACAAGACTTTAGGCTAGTGAGTGACAAGCGGCCCATGCCTGAGAGAAGTCAGATACTGTTTCAGGGACACACATATGTACAGGTACACACACACACACACACACACACACACACATGCAGAAGGGGTGTGTCTGGCATGGGGACAAACAACACCCTCTCCCCAAACTGCTGGTTAGAAGAACCCAGGGTGTAGACATAAGCATATACTCCTGCTCTGGGCCTTCTGTGCCCCCAAATAGTGACAGAAACAGACCTATACAAATGAGTATCTAAGCCTCACCCCCTGCCAGGGGTCTCACAGTGACCGCTGAAAAAGGGAGGAGTCACTAAGTCTCCCGCCCCCATGCCACCCCTGGCCCCACACTCTCTCCTCCCTCTTGGGTCAGGCCTGCCTGAGAAGCCACAGGCTGGCTACTCTTGTTCCCAAAATAGGCCTCCCAGCTAGGGGAGCTGAGAGGCCTGGAGGGAGGGCTGGGGGACGCTCACCCCATTCACGCTGTTCCCTGCTGACAGAAGACCCCCAAATGTCCAGCTGTGCACCCTGGGAGCTAAGCACTTTGGACCCCCTGGCCCAGAACTGGATGCACCACCCCCGCAGGCTCCCCTCCTGGCCACACCCCACTCTTGCCCTCCCCAACTAGCAACTGAAACTGGAGCCCAGGCTGGAGGGGGGCCAGGGGGCGGCCCCCAGCCCAGACCGCCCTGGCCCGCTAGTTAGGTTAACTCTCTCAGCACAGTACATGTACTGGACTAGGAAAGGACACACACACAGAGAAAGAGAGAGAGAGAGAGAGAGAGAGAGAGAGAGAGAGAGAGAGAGAGAGAGAGAGGCCAACTTCTAGACCAGGGTCAGAGAATGTTTTCTGCTAGGCTTCCTGGGAATCAGCCCAGCTGGGGCTTAAGGTCACACGGCCTAAGTGCTTACAAGGCCACTGACCTCTGACCCAGTGTTCTGCCAGTCTTTGATAACTAGTTTTTTTTTAATTTTAAATGTGTGGTGCTTTTATTTTGCATGTGTGTTGTGCTGACTCAAGTTCACACACACACACACACACACACACACACACACACTGACTGTGCAGTGATATAGTCAGGCTATAACGAGACTCAGGAACCAGAAGCAGAAGGGTAGAGAGTTCAAGGTCAGCCTGGCCTGCAGAGTGAGTTTGAGGCCTGCCTGAGCTAACATAGACACACACCCCTTTCTCATTTAAAAAGAAAGGAGGAGGAGGAAGAGGAGGAGGAGGAGGAGGAGGAGGAGGAGGAGACATTGTGCCTCTGTCTGCTCTTACACAGGTACACACTATCACACACAGCCCACCGGAACACATTTAAGACAGACTCACACCCAGCACTCCCATACCCACATCACAGGAGGTGAGGGCTGTGAGCTTGAACACACAGCTGAGCCCATAGGAACAGGAGCACGTCAACAAATTAACCCTGGCGGCTCCTCTTCCACGTGGCTGTCTGCAACACACACACTGTATGCGTACCCCATGCACGGGTCACTGGTAAACTGGCACACAGTAAATAGCTGTGTATTTACTATACAGTCACAGACACAGGGCCACACTCTCCGAAGCCACACACTTGCATATTTCATATTGAAATCCCCATGCCCTTAGCTCATGTAACCCTAGAGACACCATGGGGAAACACTTCTGATGTTCTCCCAGGCCAGACCGCTTCACAGGCTCTAGAGACAGAGAAACCAGGGGCCAGGCATGGGTTCAAAACTCCCTGTTGTGTGGCCTTGGGCTGATCTAGATACTTCACTGTCCCTTGGGCTCTCCTAGACTACAAAATGGAGAAGCCACTAATACCATATCTGTAACTCCTGGCCAGGCTCAGAGGTCTATGAACTTGACATTTTCTTGTCATTTCCATTTGAGAGATTGGTAAACTGAGGTCTAGGTAGCTGGAACTAATTTTCCTTAAGTCATCTTACCGATCATCCAAATGTCCCCAGCCTCAAGCAAGCAAACAGCAGCCCAGACACTATGCTCTATCTAGACTAGACTATCTAGACTAGAGACACTATCACTAGTCTCAAAGATCCCTGTGTCCCCTCAGTCTTTCTGTGTCCCAGCGTCCCTGGTTAAAGATAACCCTGGAGTTTATACAGTGCCAGGGAGGGTAGACAGGCAGTTAGCTAATTCCAGGCCAGTCCAGCCAGAGTGACTCTGAAGAGCTCACTGCCCCAGGGTGTGACATCGCAATTCTTTATCCCTGTGTGAGGCTAGGCTGATGATTTAATCTCTGTGCCTCAGTTGTTCCTTCTGTAAAATGGAAAGAATAGCAGTATTTCCCACAGAGGGAGATTGTGTGACTATCTCCAACAATCCATGCAAAACAGCAAGAACCCAGGCTGGTGCATAGTAAACGTCTGTTTGTTTACAGAGTTACAGGTCTTCTTTTCATCTTTCTCATGGCAAACTGAAGTGAGAAGCTGCTGGAATGATTCAGGCCTGTCGCTGGCCCCTTTGTGGCCCTAGCAGAAAGCGCTCTAATTGTTCTCTCTTGTTTGTTTGGAGACAGGCTGTTATTCTGTACTCTGTTGCTGGCCTCAAACTCACTATGTATTTTAGTCTGTCTGTCTCTGACTTTTGACCTTCCTGGCTCATCTGCTGAAGGCTGGAACTACATCTGCCATCCTGTCTGTGTGTTCTCGTGTACGGCTGGGGATGTGACTCAGTTAACAGAGTGTTTACTTAGCACCCAGGGAGTCCTGAGCTTGGTCCTTGGCACCTCATAACCTGGCAATGATAACACAGAGGAGGAGGCAGGAGGATCGGGAGAGCAAGGTCATTCTCGGCTATGTACCAAGTTCAAGGCCAGCCTGAGTTACATGAAATCCCATCTAAACCAAAGTTTCCCCAAACTTGAACCCCAAAGCTGTTTTGTTAGTTCGCTGAATCCTCTCTTCAGTCTGGGATGAATAGCATGAATTATCCCACTGACAAATGAAGACACTGAGGACCAGAGAGACTGAGTAACTCTACTGAGGCAACTGTACAGGGGTGGAACCCCAGATCTGTTTGGCTGCCCCCCTCCAACAGCACCTCAACGCAAGAGGCTGCCTGTTCCTTCGCCTTCTAACCCAGGCAACAAAGTGGTTGCTACTACTAAGTTAGAACCGACTGGCCCTATGAAGCTACTCATTTATAGGGTCTCGGTTTCCATTTCCCCATTTTAGGAGCAGGGATTGTAAATCAGGGACTACAGTACTCCACCTCACATGGTTGTTGTGATGTCAGTGAACTAACATATGGAAAACCTAGCACACAGTGAATGTGGTGGCACCTCCCATCCCAGCACTCGGGAGGCTAAGCCGGAGAATCTTGAACTTGAGGGCTGCCTGGGTTACAAAATAAGTCCTGGGCTAGTCTCAAAAATCAAGCAAGCAAGCAAGCACAGCAAGAAAAAAAAAATCAGCTTGAGAGGCAGCTTAAGAGAACACAGAATAATATGGAGGGGCCCTGAGCAGGCTTTCTGGGGTTGTCAATTAGTCATGAGAACAACAGTGAGCAGAGGGTAGTGAGAGGATTAGGATGCTGGAGCGAGGCTTTAGGACAGAGCTCAATAGATTTCATGTGGAAGAGAGACATAGGATTAGTGCTGTATCCAGTCTTGATATCAGGCCTTCATAGAATTTATTATTGGGATTTTCTAGAGGTCTGGCTTTGGGGCAGGGCAGCTGTCCTACCGACAGTGACCACCAGGGGGAGCAGCTGGCCTGGTGCTGGCTGGTGGTGCCTTAGTGAGTGGGTGGACCACACCCTCCAAGAGAAGGGGCTGGCCGGGAACAACTAGGATATCCCCATCCCCCAGTGGTTTCTCCTCCTAGCCCTCCCATCTGCAGTCTGTAGAGCCATCTGGTCTCACCCTGGGGACATCCTTCCCACTCTCCCCAACTGGGGTTGAGTGGGGACTCTGATGAGGGGGGTTGGTTGGGAGTGCTTAGGGTGGCAGCGTTGGCAGCCCCGCCCCCTCAAAGGCCATTCAATCCCTTTCCTGAGCCTTTTCTTCCGATGGCCTCTGACCTCCTCCTTCCTACCCTTTTGCTGGGCACATCTCAGGCTACAGCAAGTGAGACCAGCGTGGGAGGACACCCAGAAAGTACTGGAAACTTGAAACGGGGCAGGGAGGTGAGAGTTACAGACAGACACCAGGCAGAAGGACCAGGACAAACTGACAGACAGACAGAAACACACACACACACACACACACACACACACACACACACAACACACCAGAGACCTAGAGGCCAAACCAGAGAGATAAAGACAGAAAAACAGAGGTCGCAGAGGGTGGGAAACAGAATAATAGAAAGATAGGGAGAGAGAGAAAGATATTGATAGAAAATCCCACACTCCAGATAGAGGAAGACAGACACAGGCTGGAGGAGGGAACAAGGCCAGCTAGCCGCAGGACAGCCTGGCCAGCAGCAGGATGGAGGGGCATCCCACGGAGATGTAGTGGTTCAGGTCTGGCAGGGTGGAGACAGAGGGAGTCTGGGCTGGGGCAGGGGGCATGGGAGGGGCAGGCATTCTGTTTTTCCTGTTGGCCTGGACTGGGGCAGGAGTGGCCTGGAGTCCCCCCAAGGGAAAGTGTCCTCCACGCTGCTCCTGCTCCAAGGAGACAACCCTGTGTGAGGGCTCCCCCGAGCTGCCTGAGAGCTTCTCCACCACGCTTCTGTCACTGTGAGTGCCAGGCCCTGTGTGGGCCCAAAGGGAGGGAGGAGACCTGAGACTCCAGGATTTGGGGTGGGGAGCAGAGGTCTCTCAGTATCTTGGACACCAAAGAATTCAGGGCTGTCTGAAAGATTTGGAAAAGTGCAGGTTGGGGGAGTCCCGAAGGCAAGGGGGAGCAGTGACAGCCCTTGAAGTACCATATCCAGGGCTAGGTGCTGCCACGGACCTTGGCCACGTGTGTGGGGGGAAATAGGAGACACTCCCAGGCCAACATGGCAGGCCAGGGCCTCTAGAGCAGCCAAGGCCTCTGATCTAAGAGAGGAGAATCGGAATGGTTTTCTGCACACTAATCTCTGCCATGTCCCCAGCTCTCTCGTCAGGATGGGGGTCTCCCGGCTGAAGGCTGGCAGCTTCTTAAAGATGCCGTCATTGCACCTGCTGTGAGTGTGGTCTGGCTGGGCTCACAACACACACTGCTTAAAAGAATGGGTTTTCTTACTTGGGGGTGGGGGGCTGTGGTGCATGTGGAGGGGTATGTGCATGCACTTGTGTGTGTATGTGTGTGCCCACAGTGTGTGAACACATGTTGTATGTGCACATGTGTGTGTATGTGTGTGCCCACATGTGTGTACACATGTATGTGTGTGCATGTATGTGGAGTATGTGTGTGTGCTCGTGCACATGTGTGTATGTACGTGTGTGTACTCACACACACGTACATACATGAGGCTTTTCAGACACCTGTGAGGACGTGTATACATCATGTGTGTTTATGAAGGCTCCTGTGTCCGTTCAGAGAGCCCCACGCTTGCATGTGTGCCTTTGGGTTAGACGGGGGCTAAGGGTACAGTGATAGACACAGTTCTGCAACTCTGACAACACTGCCCTGCCCTCCTCCAGCCTCTTCACATCCAATACCTTCTCTGTAATTGAGGGTGACGCCTTCATCGGCCTCTCCTACCTGCAGTACCTGTAAGTACAACCAGAGGTTCGGAAAGGTGGATTCAGGTGTGGGCAAGCCTCTCTGTGACTCCAGGAGGAAGGGGAGGAAGGGAGGTGGTTTGTAGACGGAGGCATCTGGACAATGGCTGGCTCCCAGGAGGAAGTCTGCAGTGTGTGCAGCTCTGGTCAGAAGTGATTCTCACCTCTGTGTATTTCAAGAGTGCAAAGGAAGCTGGGTCTGGTGCCTCAGACCTGTAATCCCAGCTTTTTTCAGGAGGTTGAGGCAGGGGGATGGCTAATTCAAGTCCCGGTTGGGCCCTGTCTCATAAGGAATAAGAAATAAACTAAAAGACTAGCAGGAGAAGGTGCTTGTCTAGCATGTGTGAGAACCCAGGTTTCAGTTCTGACTCATGAATCAACAAAGGACCTGGAGAACGACACTCTATTGTCCTGACGCAGGGGGACTCCAGGAAGGGGGTGTACAGAGAGGTCAGAAGCAGGAAAAATGTCAAATTACTGGGACACAACTTGAAGCTATGCAGTGACCATGTGGCAGTAAGGGGTGTCAGGGCTGGACTGGATGGCAGAAGAAATGGCTATAGGACAGGGTTGTGGTGCTGCTGGTGGCCTGGTGACACTGGTGTGGATGAGGGTCTATGGGGGTGTCCCTGGTAACTGATGGAGGAGAAATGGTGGTTATATTGCTTCTGATGGACTGTGAGGGATGTCGACCAAAACGACTGCCACAATAGTGCTGGTGCTATTAGAAATATCTACAAGGTGTATGGGCTGGTGTTTGTGAAGATTGCCAGTGTAGAGATGTATGTTTATGGTATGTGTTGATGTTGGTCATGGCTATGGGTGAAATGTTGGTGGGAGTTTTCTAGGTTTGTGTTTTGGGGGCCCTTGTCTATTTGTTTGTGGTGTTTGTTTTGTTGTGATGAAAATGGAAACTGGGATCTTGGGCAAGCTTGAAAAGTAGTTCCATATCCCTCACTGGGGAATTCTAGGCAAGCATTCTACCACTGAGCCACCCCCAGCCCCTCACTGGGGATTCTAGGCAGGGCTTCTACCACTGAGCCACGCCCCCAGCCCCTCACTGGGGATTCTAGGCAGGGGCTCTACCACTGAG
Organism: Mastomys natalensis; assembly: GCA_021653895.1. NCBI lineage: Eukaryota > Metazoa > Chordata > Mammalia > Rodentia > Muridae > Mastomys > Mastomys natalensis. The sequence goes on from JAJTUV010000944.1 coordinate 954,328, forward strand.
CCACACCCGCAGCCCCTCACTGGGGGACTCTAGGCAGGGGCTCTACCACTGGGCCACGCCCCCAGCCCCTCACTGGGGGATTCTAGGCAGGGGCTCTACCACTGAGCCACGCCCCCAGCCCCTCACTGGGGGATTCTGGAGAAAATGGCCAACACTGGGGATCTAGGCCACTAGAGCACACCCCCAGCCCCTCACTGGGGAATTCTAGGCAACATTCTACCACTGAGGCACACCCCCATCCCCTCACTGGGGAATTCTAGGCAGGGGCTCTACCACTGAGGCACACCCCCAGCCCCTCACTGGGGGATTCTAGGCAGACATCTACCACTGAGGCACACCCCCAGCCCCTCACTGGGGATTCTAGGCAGGGCCTTCTACCACTGATCACGCCCCCAGCCCCTCACTGGGGATTCTAGGCAGGCTTCTACCACTGAGGCACACCCCCAGCCCCTCACTGGGGATTCTAGGCAGGGGCTCTACCACTGAGCCACGCCCCCAGCCCCTCACTGGGGATTCTAGGCAGGGGCTCTACCACTGAGGCACACCCCCAGCCCCTCACTAGGGGAATTCTAGGCAGGGCTCTACCACTGAGCCACGCCCCCAGCCCCTCACTGGGGGATTCTAGGCAGGGGCTCTACCACTGAGCCACACCCCCAGCCCCTCACTGGGGGATTCTAGGCAGGGGCTCTACCACTGAGCCACACCCCCATCCCCTCACTGGGAATTCTAGGCAACCATCTACCACTGAGCCACACCCCCAGCCCCTCACTGGGGAATTCTAGGCAACCATTCTACCACTGAGCCACACCCCAGCCCTCACTGGGGAATTCTAGGCAACCATTCTACCACTGAGGCACCCCCCCCAGCCCCTCACTGGGGAATTCTAGGCAGGTGCTTACCACTGAGCCACACCCAGCACCTCACTGGAGGATTATAGACAGTTGCTCTACCACTGAACCAAACCACATGCATAGCCCTCACTGGGGATTTTAGGTAAGCACTCTATCTCTGAGGCATACTTCAGCCTAGTTGGCATGTTTTTAAAAAAATATTTTAAATTGCATTTATTTGGGGGTGAGGTCACAGTGCATGTGCCGTGACCCAGGTATAGAAGTCAGAGGACAATTAGCAGTAATAGATTCTCTCCTTCTACCACATGGGTCCCAGGAATCAAACCTGGGGGGCAAACTGCCTCTACCTGCTGAGCTGTGCCTCAGCCCCATTGTTAGTTTTGATGATGCTGTTGGCTTTGGGTTTGCCAAGGATGATGAAATTCCTGCTGCCGGTATCCATAAAACCCGTGACTGTACTAGTGGTAGTGGTGGATGGTGTGAATGTTGGTGGTGACAGGTGACGCTGTAGGTGCCCGCTGAGGTTTGTAACAATGGTGGCAGTGTTGGTGTCATGGCAATAGTCTTGGTTCTGGTCATGAAGGTGTGATATTGGGGACACTGTCAGTGCTGTTGGTGTGGGGGTTGGTAGTGTATGTTGATGGAGGGAGATGACAGCATGGTGCTGGGTTATGTTGGGGTGCCAGCAGTAGCAGTGACTATCCTGGTGCCACTGGTACCTGGGTGGTGGTGGTGGTGGTGGCCATGTCTATGATAAGCTTGACAATGATCAGACAGCCAAGACCTTTGGCTACTGTGACAGCGGCCCTGTTGAAGGATGGTTCCTTCTGGTCACACAAAGTAAGAGAGGAGAAACCAGCCTTGCAGTGACTTCCTAGGGCCAGCTTGTCCAGCGCTGTAGGGCTTCCCCTCACCCCCACGCTCTCTCCACAGCTTCATTGAGGACAACAAGATCGGCTCCATTTCCAAGAACGCCCTGAGGGGACTTCGCTCACTCACCCACCTGTGTGTATCTCCACAGTCCAGTCCTCCTCCATAGGCAGCCCGACCCACCTCAAGGCCATAGCATCTCTTGGCCCTGGCTGACACTCTTTCTTCTCCCCGCTCCATCAGAAGCCTGGCCAACAACCACCTCGAGGCTCTACCCAGATTCCTGTTCCGAGGCTTGGAGACTCTGACTCATGTGTGAGTTCAGTCTCTGGGGGAGCAGGGAGGCTTGGGAATGCTTTTAGGGGGGAGAGCTGGGCTTTCTTGGGTATCTCATGTGACTATGCTTCTTTTATACTTTGCTATCATCTGAGGGTGCCATCCTTCACCCTCAGATGACTTGGCCTCTAAACCACAGAAACTGGGTCACAGCTTTCCTCCTGGATTCTTACCCCAGGGACCTCCGTGGTAACCCGTTCCAGTGCGACTGCAGAGTTCTTTGGTTGCTACAGTGGATGCCTACGGTGAATGCCAGTGTGGGCACGGGGGACTGTGCGGGCCCCCCTGCCTTTGCTCAAATACAACTGAATCACCTTGACCCTAAGAAGTTCAAGTGTAGAGCCACAGGTGAAGGCTTCCCACCCCTCCCCAACTCCCAGGGGTGGGAGGGACAATAGGCCCTCAGATAGGAGATGGTGGAGGTAGCCACAAGACTGAGAAGATAACCTCCCTGTGCCTCGGTTTCTTCATTTGTAAAGCAGTAATCCAAAATCTCTGGGAGAGGTTAACATGGGGCAGAATTTTTTTTTTTTCTTTTTGACAGGATCTCAGTTCACAGACAAGGTTGGCAATGAACTTGTGATCCTCCTGCTTCTGCCACCTTCTGTGTGCTGGAGTTGCAAGCATGAATGACCACACTTGGTCTCTGCACTGCTTTTGATGCCAGTCCTGGGACAAGAGACTATTTTTATTGTTGTTGTTATTGTTATTTCTGTTATATGTATGTGTGTATGTCTGTGTATGGGTGTGGGCATTGGAGTGCAGCTGCCTTTAAGGCCAGGGGTGTTGGATCTCTTGGAATTGGAGTTATAGACAGTTGTAAACTGTTCTGACTGGCACCGAACTCCAGTGCTCTGCAAGAACAGAAGTGCACCTAACCCGGAGCCAACTCTCCAGCCTTTATTGGTCGCTACTTTTGTTTTGTTTTCTGAGACAGTGTTTCACTATGTAGCCCAAGTTGGCCTCAACACTTGCAGCAATCCTCTGGTCTCAGCCTCCCAGTGCCCGGTTGGCAGGCATACATTGTTACACCTACCTTACAAGAGGCTGTAAGCATCCACTTTTCAGAATCCCTGCTTTGCATGCTCCTTTGTGTGCTGGGAGCTGAGGGTGCCTCCCTCTTCCCTGGAGCTTGCCTTCCTTTTTGCCTTTCCACAAATATGTAGAATATATCGTGGACACTTTTCTGAGTGCTGGGTCACACAGGAGGACTGCAGAGACTCGGATGCCCCTGGGTCTTGCCCTCCCTAAGGCTACTGTTGAGGAAAAGTCAGGGAACCCAAACAGTCCAGAAATGATCTCTCCAAAATGGGGAGGTGCGGGCAGAGGGTGGGGACAGGGTTGGGATACACGGGCGGCGGGTGCTGTGGGAGTTAGAACTGCAGGTGAAGCATCTGGTCAGAACTGGAGAAGGCATAGAACCTGAGGAAGCCCAGAGCCAGGACTAAGGAATCAAGGAAGGGTTTAAACAGCAAGTAACACTTTTTAATTTTTTTTTAAAGTGTGTGTGTTGCTGGGCTGCATATGTACCATGGCACATGTGCAGAGGACAGACAAGTGGGAACTGGCTCTCACCTTCCATCATATGGGTTCTGGGACTAAACTCAGCTCCATCAGACTTGGTGGCAAGTATCCTTACCCACTGAGCCATTTCAGCAGCCCAGGAAGGGGCATGATTTAAAGGAAAATTTTAAAAGATTCTTCAGGGAATGGTGGTTCGTGCTTGTAATCCCAGAACTAGAAGGGCTGAGGCTGGAGGATTGTGAACTCGAGGCCAGCCTGAGCTACATAGTAAAGTCCCATTTCATGGGTGTGGGGGTGGATTCCTTTTGTGTGAATGTCCCTGGTGGTGATGCTCACCTCTAATCCCAGCACTCAGGGAGGCAGAGAAAGGTGGGTCTCTGTGAATTTAAGCCCAGCCTGGTCTACAGAGTGAGTTCCAGGACAGCCAGGGCTACACAAGAAACCCTGTCTCACCTCTGCCACCCAAAAGAATTTTCTGGGCTAGAAAGATGGTTCAGTAGACAAGAGCACTTGCTAGCAAGCTTGATGACCTGAGTTCAATTCCCAGAACCATATGATGGAAGGAAAGAACCAGCTTCCACACATGTGCCCTCTGACCACACATGCGTCATGCACGCAACTCCACACATGAACACAAATGGGACCAGAGGAGCTGTCTGCATGGGTGGGGTATCCCTTAGTTGATATCCTTATTTTCATAATTCAAGTCAGGTTGTGACATCGCCATGTGCTTTTGGATGCAGCAAAAAGGAGGTGGAAGAGGCTAGTTGAGGACGTTATGTTCACACAATGGGGTGAACTTCACACTTCTTGTCTTGTTGTGAACTTGGTCATGATATCTTGGGAGTGTGTTAGTAGGAGTGCTGGAACATTCTAGCTAGGCTGCCCAGTGGTCATCTCCTTGCTTCATGGAAAAAGTGGTGTGTGTGCATGTGTGTGTGTGTGTGTGTGTATGTGTGTATATGTGTGTGTGTGTATGTGAAAGAGACATAGACACAGAGACACTGGGATTAAACTAAGAGCCTTCCGCATATTAGGCAAACGTTCTACCGCTGAGCCACACTCCCAGCCCTCACTGGGGATTCTAGCAAGGGCTCTACCACTGAGCCACGCCCCCAGCCCCTCACTGGGGGATTCTGGGCAGGGGCTCTACCACTGAGCCACGCCCCCAGCCCCTCACTGGGGGATTCTGGGCAGGGGCTCTCCCACTGAGCCACGCCCCCAGCCCCTCACTGGGGGATTCTGGGCAGGGGCTCTACCACTGAGCCACGCCCCCAGCCCCTCACTGGGGGATTCTGGGCAGGGGCTCTCCCACTGAGCCACGCCCCAGCCCCTCACTGGGGATCTGGGCAGGGCTCTACCACTGAGCCACGCCCCAGCCCTCACTGGGGGATTCTGGGCAGGGGCTCTACCTGAGCCCTCCCAGTCCCTCACTGGGGATTCTGGGCAGGGCTCTACCACTGAGCTGAATACATCTGCAGCCTCTCTTTACTTTCTTATTTTAGTTAGGGTCTCTATTAAGTTGCCCAGATTATCCTGACTCCTGTATCCCAGGCAGGCCTTGAACCATCAATCCTCAGGCCTCATTCTCTTGAGCAGCTGGGTTGACAGGCTTGTCTTCTGTGCCTCAGCTCCAGTTGAGGAGAATGAAGGTTGTTGATAACTGGCTGCCTGGGCCACGTATTCTCACGGTAACAGAGAGTAGCCCACGGGAATGCTGTTGTAAAGTTTAGTTGAGTAACTAAACATGTCGTTTGCTTTGTTTTGTGTTTTTGAGACAGGGTCACACTATGTAGCCTAGGCTGACCAGCAACCAGAGATCCTCCTGCCTCAGCTTCCCAAGGCTGCGATCACAAGCACGTGCCACAACATCTAACTAAAACAGTTTCCGAGGGACGATTTGATGATGCCACACAGCATTTGAAAAGAAAGATGTTCGAGTTTCTGAGAGTTAACACATCTATAAGAGGGGAAGGTTGTTCTACAGGTCCCTATGTGGAGAATGCTATGAATTCTTATTTTAAAGATGTACTAACCAAAGCTGAGCAATGAGGTCCCCTGCCCACCCCTAGGCACCCCTGACTCTCTTGCTGCCCCTAGAACTGTCCTGGCTCCAGACTGTTGGGGAGTCGGCACTGAGCGTGGAGTCCTTCTCCTATCAGGGGGAACCTCACATGGTCCTGGCACAGCCCTTCGCTGGCCGTTGCCTGATCCTGGTGTGGGACTACAGCCTTCAGCGCTTCAGGCCTGAGGAAGAGCTGTCCGGTGAGCTCCCTCATGTCCCAGCTTCTTCCCTCCAATCTCCAGACTGCCACTGAGCCTGACTGTGTCCCACTCTCCTTACAGCGCCCTCAGTGGTGTCCTGCAAGCCTCTGGTTCTGGGCCCACGCCTCTTCATACTGGCTGCCCGCCTATGGGGAGGCTCACAGCTGTGGTCCCGGTCCAGCCCCGACCTGCGTCTGACCCCTGTGCAGGTCCTAGCCCCTCAACGGTTGCTGCGACCCAATGATGCTGAGCTCCTGTGGCTGGATGGGCAGCCCTGCTTCGTGGTGGCTGATGCCTCCAAAGCTGGCACCACCACGCTGCTGTGTCGTGATGGGCGGGGCTTCTACCCACGCCAGAGTCTGCATGCCTGGCACCGCGACACCGATGCGGAGGCCCTGGAGCTGGATGGCCGACCACACCTGCTGCTTGCGTCAGCCTCCCAGAGGCCTGTGCTCTTTCACTGGTTTGGTGGCCGCTTCGAGAGGCGCACAGACATCCCGGAGGCAGAGGACGTCTATGCCACAAAACACTTTCAGGCTGGAGGAGACGTGTTCCTGTGCCTGACACGATACATTGGGGACTCCATGGTGAGGCTGGGGGCAGGCAGTGGACGCCAGGCCTGATCCCAGCAGCTGAACCCTCATTTGGCAGGGGGCTGGACCACTGTTTTAGCACGTCCCCTCACTGGTGAATTCCAGGAATGGGTTCTACTGCTGAGCCTCACCCACAGCTAATCCATGATGAATTCTAGGCAAGCAAACCCCAGTAAGCCACGCCCCCAGCCCCTTTCTAGTAAATTCCAGACTTAAGCACTGTGGCTGAGCCAGGCTCCCAACGCTCACTGGTGAATTCTAAGCAAAAGCTTGCCTGCTAAACTACAGTCCTTTGTTTTATGAGGCAGAGACTCAGCTAGGATCTTAATATATAATCCTGGCTTCAGTCTCATGATTCCCCTGCCTCAGTCCTGTGCTGGCATAACAGGAATGTGTGAACATGACCTGCTCCAAGTTCTGAATTTACTCCGCTAAGCTTGGCCCTGTCTCTCTAGAACATTCCAGGATGATAGTTAACTCCATCCACACCCTTCCTGTTGGGACAGGTTGAGCTGGTGGTAGGTCCTTCTCATCACCTCCAGGATTATCTTTTGAGAGTGAGGTGTAGTCAGGGACAGACCCCCCACCCCCCAACTCAATTATTCAAGGGGTCTCCAGGAGGGAGCAATAGAATGGGAATCTGGGATCAGGTAGGAGAGTGGAGAAGGTGGAAGCTGGGTCAGGGTGTGGCCAGAACAGATGGGATAAACACATAACATATGACAAGTAAGATTGGCAGACCATTGCTGGGCATTCTGTGTGGTGTGTGAGGCAGAGAGAAAGGTCTAGAACAATGCCCTGCTCCAAGCAGGCAAATGTTATCTGTAAGTTAAGAAAGCTGCATAGTGTTGGTGTCACAGAGGCCTGTCATCTCAGCACACAGGAGGCTGAAGCAGAAAGATCAGTCAGTGCCAGGCTAGCAAGACTCTCAAAAGGGGGAGGGGCTATGGGTAAACTGAGGACCTACAGGCTCATGTTCCAAGTCCACCAGAGCATCTAGGATGACAGGCAGGCTCAGTGTCTTATGACCCAGGGTCTAACTGGCTTCCAAATCCTGCAGGTCATGCGCTGGGATGGCTCTATGTTCCGTCTTCTGCAACAACTTCCATCCCGAGGTTCCCACATCTTCCAGCCACTACTAATTGCCAGCGACCAGTTGGTTATCCTGGCAGCGACTTCGCCTTCAGCCAAGTCTTCCGCTTTGAGGCTGATAAAGGGATCCTAGAGCCACTACAGGAGCTGGGCCCACCGGCCTTGGTGGCTCCCCGAGCCTTTGCGCAAGTCACCGTAGGAGGAAGACGCTTTCTATTCGCAGCGTGCTTCAAGGGCCCCACGCAGATCTACCAGCACCACGAGTTGGATCTCAGTGCCTGAGGGTGGGAAAGACCCTGGAAGTGGCTGTGGGGCTGGCAAAGGCATTCTGGGATATCCAACTATGTTTCAGGCCCCTCCAGTCTGATGCCTCATTTTGGCTGAGGACAGACGCTCCCAGACAATGTCTTGGGAGTTCAGCCTGAAACACAGCTTGGAGCTGGGATACAGAAACCAAAAGGGCAATCTGCTGAGCTCCAAGAGGTCAGGACACCCCGCCCTCAACGTCCCCTTGGTCCTACTCCATATAAAGTACCGAGAGAGACCATTCCTTTCCACTCAAACCCAATCTGGCCATTGGTTTTCCTGGAGGATATGCGTCTCTATGACGTCACAGTTGCTGGGCAGTTTCTTGGCCCGGTACTTTGCTGCCCGTGCGCATGTCTGCTTCCAAAGGCTGATTGATTTTACGCGTGCGCAGTAAAAGTGAAGCCGTAAAGATGAGTCTAGAGGCTTTGTCGCAGAGATCACTGGGTACCCTTTTTCAGAATGTGACAGGGGCGAGAGTGTATGAGTTCAATAAATAAATGCCCTGTGCACCCGATCTGTCTGCTCTGTGGGCTCAAGGCGGGAGCCTCTTGTTGAGTGGCAGGTGATGACCCTGGATGGGACCCTGGGCAGGACTTTTGTTTTGAAAGGTTTTAGGCATTTTCTGGGATGGCACATGGGAATCATTCTGGAGGCCCTGGTGGATACTGAGGCGTCTCAAGATACCTAGGGTAAGTGGAGGCTCTCACACTGTGTGAGTACTGTATATTATTAGTGGAATTCTGGGAAATTCCAAGTCTCACAGAGACTGCACACCAGTGCCCACCCCATCAAGGCCCCAAAGCCCATACCAGCATCTGCCCACCCCCTCGCTGCCACGGCCGCACTCCAAGGTCCACACAGAGTCTCTGGCTCACCTGAGCATGATGTAAAATCATTTTATATTAAAAACTGAACAAAGAGCCTGTTACCACGAGGGGTGAGACAAGGCTCAGGGAAGGCAGTGTCAGGAGAGGAGGGGACCAGCCATCTTGGAGTTCAAGCCCACCTCCAGAGCCAGGACCTGTGCTCTTTCAACTGGTCCATCTTCAGCAGTTGTGAGCAGAGCCTAGTAGAGGGAATGGGGTCCGTTTCTCCCCGGTCCTCCCCCCCTGACACAGGCAGGCTCCCACTCCGGCTTCTCTTCATGATCATTACCCCCATGTGCCACCCCCGGAGTCATCCTAAGTGTCATACCTGGTGTGATGAGAGGTGGCCCATCTCCTGGACGGTGACTAAGGAAATAAATCAGATAAGGTCCAAATAAATCCTCTCCTGTCTATCCTCTCCCTCAGGGCTAAAGGAGTCTCAGGTTGCCCAGACAGTTTCTTGGCTGGTTTCCCACTGTATGTCTATGCAAAGCTAAACATACCAATAAGGACCAAAGCTTTCTCAGGATGATTTGCCTTGGATAAGCCCGGAAGACCCCAGGGCAGAGCACCCAGGTGTGAGCACTTTGCACAAGGCTTAGCCTTTTTTGAGCATGCCCAGAACCCATCTCACCTGGGTTTCTGGCTGAATTTGCATTTACATTTGCCACCTGTAGGAGAGAGGCATGGTCAGAGGAAGGAACCCAAAGCCCCTTCCCTGCTCACTCCCTCCCAGAGCTCCGGTACTCACTCATAAGGACTATAATGCCCAGGGCACAGAGAATCCCTGCACAGATGAGTCCACCGACTCGGAGGCTGTGCCAATCTGAGAGGGAGACAAAGGAGACCTCAAAGCTAACCCAGCTCCTTCTCGCCTATCTCCCAACTCACTTGACAGCAGTAAGAGAGAAAAGCAAACCCAGCCCTGTCGTGCAAGCATTGATTGCAGTTCATATCCAAGCAAACAAGATATCTCATGTCCATCCAGAGGCAGAGAAGCCATCTGTGAGAAAGGATCAGTATGGAGGACAGGAAGTCAAGGGGATGGGTCTTTAGAGAGTGTGGTCAGCCAAGGACTCTCTGAGGAGGTCCCGTTGAACCAGAGATCTATAGAAAGTCAGAGGTGGCCCTGAAGACATGGAAGAAAATGGGCCAGGAAGAAGGGCTAGTAGGTGCTAAAGTCCTGAGCTGGAACAGGGGTGAGGGCCAATGGAGAAGGAGAGGGGACAGGACAAAGGCAGCTCCTGATGGAAGCTGGAAACAGAAGATTTTAGGGTAGAATTCCCTATCTTCCTTCTCTGGAAAGATTTTCATGACCAGCTTTCTGGTGGTTGATCTAAAACTAACGTCTCTTCTGGACTGGACTCAGGTTGTACCTGTGACTGTCTTGAATTTCTCCTCAAAGGTGTTACCTTTCACCTACCTGGATGCTCAATGACCCAATTGAAACCCTCTCCTATCCTGGCCCCTGGGTCACTGTGAACTGTCAGTCATCCTCCCGTGGGACCCTTGGCACAAAATACTGTGCAGGACGGGGAAGAATCGAAGACAGGACTCCATTCTTACCATAGTAGAAAGGGCTATCTTTATCTGTGAAGAGAAAGGACACACACTTGAATCTAAGACAGTAGCGGTCTTGGGAAAGTGGGGTGGGGGATGGGCTCTGACTCACCTTCAGGGTCATTGGCATCCAAAGTAGGCAGGCCTGCAGGGGACAAGAAGGAACAGGTTATGACTCAGGTGGCCTTAGCTGAGCCCTCAGCAGGATCTATGGAGGTTTGTTGCTTGTGAGAAATGTTCCAACGGGAACAGCCCCACCTTCCAGCGCACAGGATCTAACCTCTGGCCAGTCCCACCTGGACATGCACCTTTATGGCTCGCCCACTCACTCCCACCTCTGAGACAGGCCACCAGAAATAATGTTTCCAGTGGCGGGGCTGGGCCACGCCTCCCGCAGGAGAGGCTTGCTTTTCAAGGCAGCAGATGGCTCCTGTTCCCAGGGCTGTTTTTCACAGCAGCACTGCTTACACACCGCCTGGCTGGCCCCAGCACTGGCTACACCCCACAGTTACCAGGTCTTCTGACCTTTCCCCTTTGAAATGACTCGCAGTCAGCAACTGGCGTGCAGTCCCCCATCCCTTTCCCAAACAGAAGGCTACTTGTGCTTAAAGAATGGTAAAGTAAAAATTGGTCTAAAAGGGTGCCGGAAAGAGGTGGCTCAGCGGTTAAGAGCAATCAATGACTGCTTTTGCAGAGGACCTAGGTTCAGTCTGCAGCATCCACATGATAGGTCGCAACTATTTATAACTCCAGTTGCACGGGATCTGACGCCCCCTTCTGGCCTCCACGGGATCTGACGCCCCCTTCTGGCCTCCACAGTTACCAAGAACAGACATGCGGGCAAAACAATCATACACATAAATAATTTAAAAAGAAAAAAAAAAAAAAAGGTGGCTCGTTCCTAAGGAACAACATCCAAAGCTGTCTAGTTGTCTTCTGGCTGACACGTGCATACGCATGCACATGTGCATGCCTAGCTGCACACGTGAACACACATAGTCCTGCATAAGCAAAGGAGAGGCAGAGGGGTAAGGAAGGAGAGAAGCATGACGGAGAGCAAGGAGGAAGAACTCAGCTCTGCCCGAAAGCTCATCTGGCTTCACTCCGGGTCTGAGTTCCGCTAAAGGGAGAAAAACAATGCCTAATTTTATTCAGACACACACGCTTGGGGCCAGCTCCACCCAGGCCCCCGGTCATGGCTGTTCAAACATGAACTCATTTAAGCCTCACAAAGCCTGCTATGACTAAGTGACATTCTTCTCTGTGTTTTCACAGATGGGGAAACTGAGGCACGAGGTACTCAGGTTACCTGCTACATCATTGCTGGCCTCCCAGTTGCTTGTGGGATGGCAGTGCAGGGAGGCCATGACACAGTACAGCGGTACTGGGCTGAGCCTTCTGCTTGGCGCCACTGAAGATTAAATGCCATCTCCTCAGTGGAGGGAGGGAGGGAGGGAGGAGAGAGAAAGAGAAAGAGAGAAAGGAGAGGAGAGAGGGAAAGAGTAAGAGCAAGAGAGAGAAGAGAGAGCAAGAGAGGAGAGAAAGAGAGAGAGAGAGAGTGAGAAAGAGAGAGGAGAGATGGAGAGAGGGGAGACGAGAGAGAAGAAAGAGGAGAGGAGAGGGATTGAGAGTGAGAGAGAGCAAGCAAGAGAGAGAGGAGAGCGAGGAGCGAGAGCAAGTTGGCGAGAGAGAGAGAGAGAGAGAGAGAGAGAGAGAGAGAGAGAGAGAGAGAAACACTTGCCAGTCTCCAGCTGAGATGCCTGGGGGAACAGCAGTTTGGGGGCCAGATACTTACCTGCTAGAAGGACCAACAGGCTCAGAGCAACCTCTTGCATGTCACGGCGTTGACCTAGAGGAGTCCAGACAACAGACCCAACCTTAGCGGGTTGACCAGGATGTAAGGCTCTGTACCTCTGTCCCACCTGTTGCTCACCGGGAACGCAGCCCAAGGTACACATGGGGAGGCTGGCAGTGAACCTGACACTCACTGGACTCGGAGATAAGACTCAGAGTCAAGTGGGGGCTGGGTGAGCACTCAATTCCAGGAAGGAACAGGTCCTATGTGGAAAGAGGCCATTTTCCTGACCGTGATATTAGGTTTTACTGTGAATGGATTTTTCCTTGAAGAGAGGAGATAAAACAGTGTTTTGATATGTCCAGGCTGGCCTTGAACGTGCCATCCCCCTGCTTCAGCTCTCCAAGGCCTAGGATCGCAGATGTGCACCATCAAATCCAGCTTGTTATCCCCATCTTACAGATGGAAAAACTGAGGCTCTGAGACATGAAAGTCGATGTCCAGGATAACTTGGTCTAGAAAGCAGGATTTAAACAATGCCTCTTTCCCAACTAGCTGTTCATAACTCAGAACTGTGAGGGCCTCGGGGTGTTTTGGGAAGAGGGTGCCAGGAGCCAGGTGGCAAGAGGCCCGGGTTCTGGGAGGGGCTCCCACAGACAGCTTGGAGCCTGCCCGGCTCTGCCCACACACTGCAGGCTTCTAGCTGAGACCTGAGCTGACTCCCTGGGCTGCTGGGTGCGTGTATGCGGGAAATAGTGTCTAGCTGGTGGGATATGTCCAGAGGGAGTCCTCCGTCTTCTGCCCCACCCTTGGGTCTGTCCCTTGAGACCCCACTGAGTGTTGTCTTCAGTCCCAGCTCAAGTCCAGTCTTTGTCCCCTACCCTATCCCTCACCCTGCTCAACCTCTGTCTACTTCTCATTCCAGCCCTGTTGGCAGCAAACACTACAGGGTCCCAGCGAGGCTCACTCAGCATAGAGCCCCTTCCATACAGCCCTGGCTGTGACCATCTGTCTTTCTATCACCCTGGAGGCCTGTAATAAAAGTCCTGTCCTCTGTGAACCTTCCCTGCTTGCTCTGCTCAACTGTCCTGAGCTCATGGGTACGTGTGCATGTGCCAGTGTGTACACACACACACACACACACACACACACACACAGTCTTAATCAGGACGACAAGTGCTAACACTAGTCCCCACTCCTCACTGCTGAACACTGTCCAGTGACTTTATAGTGACTCCTCTCCTTAATCCCTAGCAGCCCCAATGTCACCCTTGGGAATGTCACACTTGGGAACGGAGCTACCACCACCGATGGTGCAGGGGCGTCCCACATGCTCACACAGACGTCTCTATTTCCCTGCGACCAATTCCAGAAGCTGAGAAATCCTTCAGCTTCCTTATGAATCTAAATCAGTGCAGGATTGTCATTCAAGCTACTAGGGAAGTTGAGGCAGGAGAAATTCTCTTTCAAAGCCAACCTGGGATACAGGCTAAGTTCAATACCAGACTGAACAATTTAGTGAGATATTATCACAAAATAAAAAGTTTAAAAAAAAAAAAAAAAAAAAAAAACAAGATAGAGAGATGTAGCTGAGTGGTAGAGCACCTGCCTAGAATCCCCCAGTGAGGGGCTGGGGGCGTGGCTCAGTGGGAGAGCCCCTGCCTAGAATCCCCCAGTGAGGGGCTGGGGGCGTGGCTCAGTGGGAGAGCCCCTGCCTAGAATCCCCCAGTGAGGGGCTGGGGGCGTGGCTCAGTGGTAGAGCCCCTGCCTAGAATCCCCCAGAGAGGGGCTAGCAATGGAGGTTGCTTAGCCGGCTCTTCTGGCCCTGGATTTAACACTTATCACACACACTCGCAAGTGCGTGCACACATGCCCCCCACACACACAAACCATGCACACACATACCCTGTACCCATTAATTTAGATTACACATATATTTCTTGTAGTTGATTTGGAACTATTTCTCAGACATCTATGGCCCCAGCAAGCTTTGGGGAGCCCAGTCGTGGTTAGGGGTACTGGCTATGGATGCTTGTGCTCTAAGGCTGCCTCCTGACACTGTCACCCGTGCATGTAAAACCACTAGCCTTGATAGTGGGCTCCTGCTGAGTGTCCAGCCTTTGCGGTCGTTTTTCTCAATTCGAGCCTGACTCCCTCATTCTGTCTTTTCAGCTTGGTGAAGCTGGCACTGTCCTTATCCCACATGGCCGGCCGTCACGTCACGTGGGAATTCATCCTAACATTGCATGCTCTGTCAACATGACTCTTGGGTCTCACCTCTTACACTTCTCCCCCAGAAGCCTCCAAGGCCCAAAGGGCCGCAATCTCCCATTACAGCAAAACTACCCAAAATTTGGGAGCCTGGCAAGTGTGGTGGAGATAGATGTCTTATCGGAGACCCTTCTTCCTCTGCAGTCTGGACCCTGACATTTGTAGGGCTAGGAGGGGAGCTGGAAACAGCCATAGAGCTGCAAGGGAGCCGAACAGCCAAAGCTGCAAGGTAGCCGGAAACAGCCATAGAGCTGCAAGGGTAGCCGGAAACAGCCATAGAGCTGCAAGGGGAGCCGGAAACAGCCATAGAGCTGCAAGGGGAGCCGGAAACAGCCATAGGGCTGCAAGGGGAGCCGGAAACAGCCATAGGGCTGCAAGGGAGCCGGAAACACCATAGGCTGCAAGGGGAGCGGAAACAGCCATAGGGCTGCAAGGGGACCGAAACAGCCATAGGACTGCAAGGGGAGCCGGAAACAGCGCCTAGCCAGTTGTGGCTGCATAGGGCTGCGTGGTGAACCAGAAGCATGGACGCAGGGACCGGAAACAGCCTCTGCCCCTCATTCCTGCCTGTGGTGGTATCTAAGAGACTGCGTCTCGTGACCTAGTGATCAGCCCGCCCCAGGAGAAACTCTTCCTGGGCTCATAACTCTCCATCCTGGGTAGTCAACGCTGTCTCAGCCAGAGGCATATCTGCTGTCTCCTAGGGCACTATTTACATCTCCAATACCAGACCCTTCTCCTGGAACTCATTGAATCATGACAGACACTCCATCTGCTGTCTCCTCGGCTCCCGATACCCCTACTCTCACCCACTGAGCTCAATTGGGTTCCGTCCACCCTGACACCCGACTCTGTTCAGATACCTCAGGTAAACCCGGACTTCTCAGACCTGCCCCCGAGGCTTCCCCAATCCCACTAGGAATACCAGGTGTGGTCACCCCAGTTGTCTAGTCCAGTCCCACAGAGGTGAGCCATCTGGGACACTCAGCTGACAGGGGAGGAATAAAAAGAAGCTGTAAGTTGGAAGGTTTTAGGGGTCTTTAACCCCAGTTTCTATGTAGCAAGTACAGTCAAAGGTGAGTCAGGGAGAGTGGGGGAGCAGAGGCAAAGGCTCTGGGAGGAAGGATCCCCCCCAGGGCCGCTCCACCTGAGTAGCTCAACAGGCTGAGAGGTGGTTGCGGGGAGAAAGCAGAGTAGAGACTCGCCAAGCCAAGCCGGGGCAGCCTTTATCCATACTGCCACGCCCTGAGCAAACCTGGGCAGGCAGGCACAAGTCAGGTTTCCCTGAGGCGAGGGACGCCCCCACTCCATTCCTCCCTTAAAAGAGACAGTTCTATCCTTCTCTAGCTATAATAGCCTCAGGTGAAGTGGAAGGGAATCAGGGTGGACTGAGGGTTGACATCTTAAAGTAGGGAAGAGGGTGTGTCTGATCTCTTAAACATCAAAGGAGACCTGGAATGGGGAAGATTCTGGGATCCTTAATGACAGACCACCATCTTCCTGGAGTGATGTGGGGGAAAGTGGAAACCCATGTATTCCTTCTCTTATTTAGGTTGTACTCGGGGCGGGGCCTTTCTTTATTTGTTTGAGACAAGGTCTCTGGGCTGGGAACTCAACTGTAGACCAGGCTGGACTTGATCTCATCGAGAATCACCCATCTCTGTCTCCTCAGGCTGGGATTTAAGGCATGCACCACCTAGTTGTGGTTTTGTTTGGGGATGGGCCCTCTGGCATGTATAGAGAACTAGAGCCCACTCTCCATTCTGCATTCTTTGTTGGCAGGATTTAAGAAAAGATACTGACATGGCCAAAGTTATAATAGGAAGGAGATGCTCAAATGGTGGGTAGAAGTGGTGGGTATGATTCTCGGGGTTCATAGACCGGGCCCCAGGAGACTGAAAACCGAACTGGCATTCTATGTTTCTCCCAGGGATGAGGAGGTGACGGGTGGATGCTCTATCTACGGAGTGGGTGTGGGTGTGGATGTCAAAATTGCTTTCCTCCACTGCAAATGAGTTCCCTGGACTCTACAAGCCCCCTCCCTTCCCTGTCCCCGTCCAAATGGCACTCCTTCCGCCTGGGGTCTGTACAGGCTCCCACATGGTCCCTGTTGGAGGTGCCCCCTCCCCCAAAATTCTTCCTCCTTACACAGAAGGACTTTTGTCTGGGGGCTGGATGAAGAACAAGGCACCATTGAGTGGCTGGCAGAGGATTGGGGTCACGGGAGGGGCAGGGCCAGGAAAGGGGTGGCTTCTACTCGGCCACCAGCTGGACTCTAGACGACCCCCAACACTATGGTGAAGGCGGTAGAGTGGAGACCCAGAGTCACCAGGCTCGGGAGAGGCTGCGTTGTGGGTGTGGAGAGGAGAGTTTAAGGGAACTTAGGGTCAAAGATCTGCCGGGCAAGGAAAAGGACTCCCCACTTCCCATCAAGGCCTTCCTGCTTGATGTCGTTCACTTAGCCATGATAGTCTGTGTTCCCTGATCTTCAGGCCAGAGCCAGGACAAGGCTTCCTGTGGACCTCTCCTGAGCTCAGGACAGTACCAAAGCAAGAAGCACAGCGAGAGATAAAAACAGAGGAAGGACAGGCCTGGCAGAGGTCTGGTCAGGGATGGAGGAAGAGAATCCCAGATCACCTTAGGGTATCTTTGTTCCTTAGCCACATCTTCCAGAAGTTTGACTGCTCCTGGGGAAAACAACTAAAAACCTTTGGTGGTCCCAAGAGAAGGATGGTGTCTCCCTCTGCTGGACATCATAGAACTACATGCATTGGAGAGCAGGAGCTGGGTGTGTGTGTGTGTGTGTGTGTTGTGTGTTGTGGTGTATGTGTGTGTAAACTTGAAAGCTTGGGTCTCTGCCTTCACCCTTTGATGGGTGTGCACCCAGATTCTAGAGGGACCAGGTGAAAATCATGAGAAAATCCTGAGGCAGGACGAGTGTGAGACCATCCCTCACAGTGAGAATGACTACCCTGTGTAAGATGAGTGGCAGCCTGTAATCAGATATAAGCAGATCTTCAGGTACCTTGATAAGGGACCAACACTAGGGGTGTGTGTGTGTGTGTGTTGTGGTGTGTATAGGAGGGTGATGTCACTGTGGTGGAGAGACAGTGTATGTGTGTGGTGTGGAGTGGTAGTGTGTGTGTGTGATGTATATTATGTGTGTATTGTGTGTGTGTATGTATGTGTGATGTAGATATGTGTGTATTGTGTGCTGTGTGTGGTGTATATGTGTGTGTATGTGCGTGTGTGTGTAAGTGTATGTATACTTTATAGGATAAAATATCCTCAGAGAGTCACGCCCTATGGGGAGGGGACCTGGAAGAAGACAGAGGAGAGATTGGAATTCCACTTGTACTTTGAAATTTTACATACTGAGAAAGTACTATTTCTTAAAAGCTTATTGAGGGGGCTGGAGAAGGGCTCAGCAGTTAAAAGTGCAAGGTGCTCTTGAAGGGACCTGAATTGTATTCCAGAAACCTACAGCCACAACTGCTTGTAACTCCAGCTCCAGAGATCCAATCCTCTCTGGTCTCTGAGGGCACCTACACACAGATGCAGCATACCCTCACAAAGACACATGATTTAAAATAAACTTTAATAAACTTTCTTAAAAGCTTGATCGAAACTGCAAGGTGGTAGGGAAGTCTACTACACACCTGTAAGCCTGATATTTGGAAGGCTGAGGCCAAAGAATTTGAGTATGAGTCCTGCCTGGGCCACACAGCAAGTTATAGGTTAGCCAGGATGTGTCACAAGATCCTAAAATATTAAGAAAATAAAATAAAATAATAAACTAAAATGACATACAGTTTACACATATCCCAGATGCTCTTACATAGTAAAGTGCTTGGCTCTTCATGTTCTTTATTTACAGTGCTTAGTATTTGCCCAGAACCTAGCCATGTCGGCTGTGGATGCAAAATCACCTCCACAGCGCTTGCAGTACTCAGTACAGTGGCAATGTTAGGTAAAGAGTTGCTATTCTGTATTGTTGTCCTGGCAATTGTGTCTGCCCAAGACAGTGACAAGAGCCACCCTGCACATTTGTATCAGACACCATGTTGCAAGGTCCAAAGGTCAGACATCCTCAGGAGAGCACATGTTTTTTCCAGAGTAATCGTTACAGTTGATGGATTCCTCCCACACAGCAGCAGGTGCAGAGGGGTGATTATATGCACAATGTTTTATAACAACATATATTAATATAGATGACAAGCTTATTTAAAGTATCTTTCCTTCATGTTGCTTTATTTCATTTTTATTTGTGCGTGTGCATGCACGTGTGTGTGTGTGTGCACACACGTGAGCGCAAGCGAGTACATTTACAGTGCCCTTGGGAAGCCAGAAGAGGGCATCGGATCTCCTGGAGCTGGGGTTTCAGGCTTTAGTGAGCTGCCCACCATAGGTAAGAGAACTCAGGTTCTCTGCAAGAGCAGGAAGGGCTCCTAGCTGCTATGTCATCTGCCCAGCAGCCTCCTGTTGTCTTTTTGAGGTCATTTGGCCCAGAGCAACCTGTGTAGCCTGGGACAGGCTCTGATTTCTCAATATTGTGGGAAGTCTAACTTAATGGGGAAAAAAAAAAAATCAACTGCCCATGTGGCCTCAGCATCACAACACTTTCAGGAATGCAATGAAAGTAGAGTCAAAGCCACGGGTATCAGTGAGCTGACCTCAGAGGTCACGGAGGATGGGTCACAGGCTATATTCAAGCCTATCAAGGGACAGCTGTGTCTTCCTGGTCAAAAGAATGGAATCTACCTCTGGCCTTGGGTGGAGACTTGACATCCTGATCTGCGCCAAAGATTAGAACATTACATACCACTGTCTCCTTCTACCCTGACTTCTTTCTTTTTCTTTCTTTCTTTCTTTCTTTCTTTCTTTCTTTCTTTCTTTCTTTCTTTCTTCTTCCTTCCTTCCTTCCTTCCTCTTCCTTCCTTCCTTCCTTCCTTCCTCCTTCCTTTCTTTCTTTCTTTCTTCCTTCCTTCTTCCTTCTTTCTTTCCCTACCCCCACCCAACCTCCACACACACCCCCACCTCCCACCCACCCCATAGCCCTGGCTGTCCAGGAACTCACTCACTCTGTAGACCAGGCTGGCCTCAAACTCAGAGTTCCACCTGCCTCTGCCTCCCAAGTGCTAGGATTAAAGGCGTGCGCTACCACCGCCTGGCTCTAGCTTGCTTTTGCTGCTGTTACTCCGTTACTCTGACCAAAAGCTACTTAGGGAGGAAACAGGTTATTTCAACTTATAGTCCAGCATTGAGGGATATCAAAGCAGGAGTTTGAAGCAGAAACCATGGAGGAATGCTGCTTGCTTGGCTTGCCCACAGTCCCAGACTTTGCTAGCATCCTATAAACCAAGGGTCACCTGCCTAGGGAATGGTGTCCCCCACAGTGGACTGAGTTCTCCTCCATCATTAAACAAACATGCCCCCACAGATGTGCCCACAAGCCAATTGATCTAGGCAATTCCTCAATTGGGCAATTCCTCAATTGGGACTCTACTTTCCAGTGACTTTAGGCTGCAGTTGAGTTGACAGTTAAGATTAACTAGGGCACCTCCCTTAAGAGTTAATCCAGCTGGGTCTGTCAATCACCTGGCAGATCATCCCTCAAAAGCGGATTCACTAAAGCTCTGCTAAGGAGATGGGAGGAATACTTATCCCTTAATGCGATGATGTAGATGATGTACGTACCCTTCCCAGAAGCCCCTCCTCAATGGGATGCTTGAAGGGCCTCATTGTGTAATCCTGGGGCCTGACAGTTTACTACAAACAGATAAACAAAGCGTGCCTTTTTCTTTACTTGACACTCTTTTTCTTTCAAATACCTGCCAAAAATCCTAAGCCTGCTTTCTTTCCCTGGCACTTTGGGTTTCTTCACCTTTCTCTGAAGCTCCCCCAACTTTCTTCCATGCAGCTGTCTGCAGACCCCCATTAAAGAGCAGCTTTCTCTCCTCCTTCTCCTCCTCCTCCTCTCCTCCTCTTCTTCTCTCCTCCCCTCTTCCACCTCCTCTTCCTCTTCTTCCTCCTCCTCCTCTTCTTCCTCCTTCTCCTCTTCCTCCTCCTCCTCCTGCTCCCCATCTCCTTCCCTAGGTAGCTGCTGAATCAGCAGCTTCCTGTCCTGAGGTTTGTTGCTTAACCCCTAAGAACATTACCCTCAAACTTCCTTTTTTGAGTCTGTCTTAAAATTCCTTTATTAATGAGTCTAAGAACACAAGGAAAGGAGACCTCAGGTCCTCATGTTTCTGTGAGTACCTTGCCCATCTGAGCCACCTTGCCAGCTTCTAAAAGTGTATCTTTCATGATGACCCCTCTAGATTTCCCAAGAAGCTGTTACATACATACATACGTACGTACTACATACATACATACATACATACATACATACATACCAGTTGCTGCTGTGGCTGGTTGTGTTTGCCTGTTGGAAATTTGCTTGCCAGTATAGGAAGTTGAGAGCAGGCAGGGCCTCAGACCTGAGGGATGAGTTAATGTGTGGTTATGGGCTACAGTTAGTTCTCTCTATCTCACGAGTCTGACAAATAGGCTGGCTTTTGTTTTTGTTTTGTTTTATTTTTGCGTTTTTTTGAGACAGGGTTTCATTGTGTAGCCTTGGCTGTCCTGGAACTCTGTAAACCAGGTTGGCGTTGAACTCAGAGATCTGAGACTGCCTGTGCTTCCTGAATGCGTCTCTAAATGCCCTTCCATCTTCTGCCATGGGGCAGTGAGACTAGAAAGGTCTCACCAGAGGCTGACACACAGTCTTGAACTCCCGGCCGTTAGCTTCAGGTAGTCTGTTAGAACAGCAGAAAATGGAGCAAGACATTTGGTAATGTTCTAGGCTATTTCAACACAGCAAGCTGTTTTTCCTGCTTCACCTGGAAAGCCTGGGCTAGACCCCAAGCTTGGCCTGGAAGCAATGGTTGGAATGAGGTTTGTCTCCCCAGGTGGCCAGGTCCCATCTGTCCTTGGTTTTCATGGAGGATTGTTCTAGCTCCAGGCTGGCTCCTGACCCCAAGTGTATATCTTTAGGGATGTCTGTGTAGCCAATACCCCCACCAGATGTCACCGGAGCCTTGGAAAACAGGACATGTCCTCCCACAGTGCAAAGAAAGAAGGAAATAATATGGGTTTCCTCCCCGCCCCCAACGGCTTTGGGAAGTTAACTGACAAAAATGCCTAGTGCTGGACATGGTCTGCATAAGCTATTCTCTCAGCCCTGGGGAGGCTGAGACAGAAAGATGCAGAGTTCAAGACCAGCCTGTGCTACATAGTGAGACTATGCCCAGCCCCATCTCTCAACATCAAACAGGTCAGGCAAGATGGTTCTGTGAGCAGAGGTGCTTGCTGCCAAGCCTGATGACCTGAGTTTGAATCCTAGGTCCCACATGGTGAAAGATGAGAACAGATTTCAAGGTATCAAAGTGCACTGTAGCATACCCACGCAAATATATAAACACACAACACAAACACAATCAAATCTTCCTGTAAAGGCAACAGAGAGGACAGACAAAGGGAGGAGTGATGACTACAGCAAAGACTTTATAGGGGTACATGGAGGGATCTCTGGTATAAAAAGCAAAGCCTCCTACCCACTTACAAGGTAGGGATAGACAGCAGGAAGGGGAAGGGAACCAGGAATTTCTCTCTTTAGCCTTCAGTTGGCCATTTTTAGATGTAGGCAGAGAAAAGCGGTATGTGGTGAATTATAGAATTCCCGTGTCTGATGAACACCTCTCACGTCAGCCATTTCCCCAAACTACAGGGCAGAAAGGCAAACATTTAGGAAACCGGGGGATGCCATGCCAGCACTTGGGAGGCAGAGGCCTGTGGATCTCTGTGAGTTTGAGGTTAGCCTGGTCTACACAGCAAACTCCACCGGTAACCTGTCTTCCAAGGGAGTGGGGGTATAAAAACAAGTTTCTTTAGTTTGGGTGGATTATCACTGTTTAAGCAACACGGGGGGAGCTTTTTAAAGTGGTGTGGCCTGATATCTTAATTCCTTTCTACTAGGTAGGCCCAGGGGCGAGTAGCTGCTGCCCTAACTGTTTTCTGCTGAATAGGCAGTGTCCACATCAGGAGAGTCTTTGAGAAGAAGGAGGAAGAGGAGGAGGAAGAGGAGGGGGGAGGAAGAAGAAGAGGCCCATCCTTAACACAAAACAGTTAATCACAGTATTAACACACTGTGTGGAAACAAAGAAGACATTTAGGCTGGAGTAACCTGGGCCATGAGATGGTTCTCTGGGAAAGGGTGATTGCTGCCAAGCCTGGAGATCAGAGTTCAATCCCCACATGGTGAAAAGAAAGAAGTAACTACTACAAGTTGCCCTCTGATTTCCACAAGACACACCACACACACACACACACACACACACACACACACACACGCAGACTAAATAATGTAAATACATTTTTAAAAGAAGACTAGAATAACCTAAAAGTTAAACAGAGTTTAATTGAGACTAAAGAAATCATATTTATGTGTGATCTATATATTAAGTATATGTCTCTATATTAAATACCTTAATGTATTGATCTTCCCCCTAGATAAAAGCCTTTGTTCTCTCCTGCTCTCCACTGAGTCTCATAGTCTGCTCAGGGATCAGTTCCCAGCCAGTGATTCCTGGCTATAAACTCTCCCTGTCCTGACTTAACCTCTTGCATATGTGGCCAGGGCCCGAGGCTGCGGGACCGTGAGTGTGCAGCTCTTGGGGCTTGGCTGATGGTGCCTCTTGGCAGCCTGGGTCACCGCTCCCCCCACCCCAGCACCCTCAGTCACTGAGCCTCCTGTACTGACCTCAGAGGCTAACCACTGAGCCATCTCTCCAACTCCATGCCTTTGTTTTGTTATTGTTGTTAGTTTTTTTTTTTTTAAAATTAATTTATTTTATGTATACGAGTACACTGTCACTCTCTTCAGACACACCAGAAGAGGGCATCAGATCCCATCACAGATGGTTGTGAGCCACCATGTGGTTGCTGGAAATTGAACTCAGGACCTCTGGAAGAGCAGAGTCAGTGCTCTTAACTGCTGAGCCGTCTCTCCAGCCCCTGTTAGTTTGTTTTTCTAAATATAAGTGCTGAAGACGGAACTCAGGTTCCTATAGTGGAGCCATATCCTCCAGCCCTTTAAAGCCCTGCTTCTGCCTAAGACATCACTTCCTGGCACACAGCTTAGTACCTGGCCTTAACTGTGTCTCTCCCTTCTAGAAGAGGCTGAGGAAGGGTTTGGCTATCTCATGAGCTACTGCCTGCCTCATAGGAGCATAGGTGCTTGACAAGGTTCAGAAATTATCTCCTGGGCAGCCGAGAACCATGCTTGTGAATTACTGTGTCCCAGACTCCACAGCAAATGACTCAAACCTCCATCTTCCTGAAGCCAGGCACCACGGAGCGAACAGAGGAAGCCTGGTAAGTAAGGTAGAGAGGGAAGGAACTCACAGCCAGGCAGCTCTGACACTTTCTCATCTTGTAGGTACAGCTGCTCACTCTGGTCCTCAGTTTCCCTTTCTGTGCATCTGGGATAATAATAGCCAGCTCCCTGCAGGGCTGCCCTTTGGCTTCAATGGGGCTGTTGTGTGGGATACAGACAGCGTGACTAATTCTGGAAGCTGGTTCCCTTCCTGGAAGGGGGTGGAGTGGGAGGGGTGGGGCTGTAGGGGTTTTCAACAGTCAACAAAGAAACCCTTGTGGGCAGGGCCCTGCGGGGAGGAAAACAACCAGCACTGTGGGTCCTAGACAAAAGTCCCGGTCTCAGCGAGGATTACTGGGGTGTTTACATTCTTTAAAAATTTAACAAGAAATTCTGGTTTGAGGGAGAGGAAGACACTGTCTACCAACCTGAGAACAAATCTAATATTACAGAAGGCCACAGACCAATAGAAAAGCTGAGAAACCAAGCTAGTACCTTGATCAAACTGTGCCTGGTTCCTGAATGGAATTTTCAGCTACATAATCTAAAATTTTGACTCTTTTGCTTTGTTTTAATGATATTTACAGTTACTTGTACCCCCAAACAGGGTTCTGTGGACCGCAATCTTTGCACTTTTCCTTTTAGGCTTCTTAACTCAGAGGTATTATGTATGGTTTTTCAGGAGTCTGAACTATTGCATGATTTGGGCTTAAGTCAGCAGGAGAGTCTCTGAGCACCTCAGTGCTTGCTTCAGTGAGGTCAGGGTTCCTTCTCTCTGCAGACAGATGGTGTTGGTATCAGGCTCCGAACCAGTGACATCACATCTAGGCGACCCCCACATCGTTGCCAAGGCAACCGCCATACACTCCCAGAATCCACCTGGCTACCTCACCTTTACCTGGGAGAGGCCACGTCACCGCCCATATAAAACAGGCAGAGCCCCGACCTCGCTCTCTTCTTCTTCCATCTTCTTCTATTTCTCTCCCCCCACCTTTGTCCTATCTCCTGAATAACCCCTGCCCCCCTTGGAACTGTTTGGTCTGGTGTTGTCTGTTCTAAGCTGCGCGGACGTCTAACAGATGGGAGTTCCACTAATACTGGATACCGTGGAGCATCTGACCGGCTCTTCCCTAAAGCACACCAAGCAGAGGAGCCATGAGACAAAGACATCTGCAGGTCAGAGATTCAAGAGTCCTCCCACCAATGTGGTGAGGTGGGAGTGCCTGGTTGTATGACAGGTGCCAGGAGAGGGTGCGTGGCACTGGAAGGGGCCCCTTGGGAGCACCACACCTCTGCCCAGGTCTGCTAGAGTCATAGTAAGTACAGGAGGTACAGAAGTCCCATAGCAGCAGAGTGGCTCACACTCTGCCAGAAGATGTCCGTGGGCATGTGGA
This sequence comes from Mastomys natalensis, assembly GCA_021653895.1. Classification (NCBI taxonomy): domain Eukaryota; kingdom Metazoa; phylum Chordata; class Mammalia; order Rodentia; family Muridae; genus Mastomys; species Mastomys natalensis. Next base: position 979,469 of record JAJTUV010000944.1, read on the forward strand.
CTTGTTCTCATGGGGCAGCCATGCTGGACCGAGCCACTTAGACAAAACACAAGTCACACTGACGGCATTCCTGATATGGTGCCAGGCACCTACCAAAGGATGTGTTCACAGAAGCCAGAACATGAGTCCCAGAGCTCACAGTGGCTGTGGGAAGAACAGGTTGGCTCTAAAGGAAGACGGCTGGGGCTACGTGACTCTGAGTAGGCTCTGCTGGAGGCAGTTCCGACCACAAGGGGACCACAGGAGCAGAGAGGGCTTGAAGGGCAGCAGAGGGACGGACTGGTGTGAAGACGTGGTGACCATGGTGATGGTGATAACGACAGTGGAGGCACTGGAGGAGGTGATGGTGGTGGTGGTGATTATGATGATAGTGATGTCAGTGATGGCGTGATAGGGATGAGAGCTGTTTTTGGTGGTGGTGATGGTGGGTACAGCGGTGCCAACAGCCCTAGGGTTCTTGTGCCAGGGGCTCTAACAGAGGGTCCAAAGCTATTTGCTAGAACTCTTCAGGGCTGCAGGCACGGCTCAAAGTAGCTCTCTCACCTAACATGCAGGAATTCTGGATTCAGTCCTCAGAACTGCAAGAGGAAATGAGCAAAGCTGTACCGATTGTCACAATTAAAGGAAACAGACAGACAGACAGACAGGAACTCTGTGGGGCTGCATCATGTGGGGCCTGTCCCTGGAAGACTCCACAAGTCCTGCCAGCAGCTGGGAGATCACAGGGTCTCCTCAGCAGGGCCACCTCCCGGCCTGCTTGCCTGCCTCTGTCCTGGCCAGCTGTCACTGCAGGACTCTGTGCCCTGTTGGAAACAGCTAAGAACCTCAGGCCAAAGTCTCAAACAGCGTGAGTACATTAGACTGGAGGTTCTGCAGTCTGCCTGTTTGGCTTCAAATCTCAGCTCAGCCACCGGACAGGTCTCCCAGGGTTGCGGCATGTGACCCTGTGGCCACTGGACCCCAGTAGCCATGGCAGCCCAATGGCCTCAGGGGCCGAGAAACCACACGCTTCCTGCAACCATTTCACAGCTCAAGTTTTGCTTGTTCCCTCGAGGGCTGTGTAGCCCAGACTTGACTCAACACCTGTCTCCACCTTCCAAATGCTAGGCTGACTGGCCTTCACTCCCTCCCCGCAAGCCCCCGGCTTCCACTTCAGTTTAAAGAGTGCCTCACTGGGGCAAGATCCAGTTGTGGGCAGTGGTATATTTCCTGTGCCCCTTCTCATGGTGGCAGAGGGGAGTATTTCAGACAGGCTTTTACCTGCTTCTGGCTGTCCTGTGTTTTAGTATCTTCTTGTCATCTGAGAGTGTCATTCAGACCAACAATGAGCCCTTGTTCCACACTCACTATGGTGCTCAGAGCCTTCACAACTTCACAGGTGGGAGTGACATCCTCTTCCTCCTCGTCTTTCTCTTTAAAGGAAAACCAGGGCCTGGAGGTATTAGGCAACCTTCCCAAGTGCATGCAGAAAGTGGTGGGGCTGGGTTCTCACCCAGGCAGCCTGGCTTTGGATCTGTTTTCCTCAGTGCTTATGTGGGCAAGTAGAGGCATTCCTTACATGAGAGAGAATAGAATGGACTACAGTCCCAGGACTTGGGATACACTGAGGCAGGAGGATATAAGTTTAAGGTAAGCTGGGGCTGCATAGTTTGGGACTGAAGAGACAATAATAGCAAAGCCAGGCCCGGCAGTGCGGACCTGCAGTCTCAGCTCACCAGAGGCTGAGGAGAGAACATGGAAGTTCACACCCAGCAGGAACAAATCAGCGAAGCTGGTCTCAGAAAACACAAAAGTGTTAGAGAAGAAGCTAGTAGAAAGCCTAGAATCCCCCAGTGTAGGGGCTGGGGCGGTGGCTCAGTGGTAGAGCCTCCTGCCTAGAATCCTCCAGTGAGGGGCTGGGGGCGTGGCTACAGTGTAGAGCCCCTGCCTAGTAATCCCCCAGTGAGGGGTCTGGTGGTGCATGGCTCTCAGTGGTAGAGCCCCTGCCTAGAATCCCCCAGTGAGGGGCTGGGGGCGTGGCTCAGTGGTAGAGCCCCTGCCTGGAATCCCTCAGTGAGGGGCTGGGGCGTGGCTCAGAGGTAGAGGTCTTGTCTTTCATACACAAAGCCCTGGCTTTAATCCTTGGAACTGGAAATCATGGTCGCAATGACTGCTGAGACTGCTTAATGCTCTTACAAAGATGGCCTGGCAGCAAGACAAGAATACGGGAAGTGGACATTTGTCCTTTGGGTACTGGCCAGTACCTATAATCCACCACTAACCTCATCCCAACCCCCGCCAGACCATCTCCCCAGAGGCCAAGCCTGGTACAGGCAGATACCAATTGGAGACTCCTGCTCCCAGGCCACAGGGCAGATTCAAGAAGGGACCAATCAGAATAGCCGGGCACTGAGAACTGACGTTTGGGCCTCTTCGGGACTCTTTCCTCTTCCTGGGCAGAAACTGAGGGTCTGCCAAGCATGTTCTGGGAGATTTTGTTCGAAGCAGGAGCCAACAGGGTGAGAAGCAATCCAGAGCCACCGAGGCAGCCGATGGTACAATTGGAACCCTTGGAGGAGCCAGGGCTGCAGCCAGCATTCATGAGGGGAGTCAACCCAGTGAGCAATCGACAGGTGGGAGGAGGCAGTGGAATCCAGAGCAAGTACCACTTGCCACAGGCCGCCAGGTGTCTCCTAGGCTGCATGCAGAGACTGTGCACCTGGCCCTATTGGGCATGCCCAGAATCTCTACCAGTACACCTCCCCCAACAGAGGGATTCGCACAGACGTCACAGATACAGGTTGCCATGTGGACCGATGCACCAGACAGCTCAAGCAAGCCTGGTTGGCAGGCAATAATACACATACTCTCATATTGGAGCTCAGAGGATTAGGCTGTGAGAACAACTGACTTGTGAAGCTGGGGTATTGGAGCGTATGTGATAGAGACAGCCAGTATGGGAGCAGAGGGCATCTCCATGTCCCTACCCGGCAAAATTGGACATGAACATAGGTGTCACATAGCATGGCAGAGATGGAGTGACAATAGTCACAGAAGACAGAAAGCCAGCGTCAGTCTGCAACACTCTTCTCAAGGCACGAGTGGACACACCAAGGCCACTCTCTTATTATGGTTTTATTGCTGTGAAGACACCGGACCAAGACAAATCTTATAAAGGAAAACATTTGATTGGGCTGGCTTAGGATGGAAATGGAGGTTTAGTCCATCATCATCATGGCGGGAAGCATGGCACACACAGAAGACTTGGTGCTGAGAGTTCTACCTCATGATCTGCAGGCAGCAGAAGGGGCCATGTTCCACACTGGGACCAGCTTGAGCATAGAGACTTCTAAACCGGCCCCCACAGTGACACACTTCCTCCAATAGGTCACACCTCCTCCAACAAGGCCACACCCCCAATAGTACCACTCCCTGTGGCCAAGCATTCAAATACATGAATCCATGGGGGCCAAACCTATTCATCCCACCACAGCCACCAATCCAATGTAGAGGCTAGGGTTGTGCCCTTATCAGACTGCTGGGACTGGGCCCGAGACTTTCCATCTTTGTAAGCTGCGATAAAGCATCATGACCAAGGCAATTTATAGAAGACAGGGTTAATTTGGGCCTCAGGCTTCTAAAGGGTTAGGGCCCATAATGTTGGGGACAGCAGGGTCAGAATGGTAGCTTGAGCAACAGCTGAGATCTCACGCCTCATACTGCAAACGGGAAACAGAGGCATAGGTTTTGAAACCTCAAAGCCTGCCCCACAGTGACATACTTCCTCCGGCAAGCATACCTCCTAAACCTACTCAAACTGTCAACTGGGACCAAGCATCTGATGCCCAAGAATTGAGTACTTTTATTCAAGCTACCACTCTCCCTAGAACCTTTGGGATGTGACCTTGCTTCTTTAGATGGACACTGCACCCCAGACTGGCTTTCCTTGTGTGTGTCAGCCAGGCGGAACATGAAAAATGGGAACCTTGACCAGAAAGCTTTTGTTTGGGAGCGTAGATCAGTGGTAAAGCACTTGCTTGCCTAATTATACACAAGGTCTCAGATCCCATCCCTAGTATCCTGACCCCCCAAAATTGTGACAGCACATGCCAGGCCAGCTTACACCACACAGTGAGCCTCAGAGGAAAAGCAAGGGGCTGGAAAGACGACTCAGCGGTTAAAAGCATGTATTGCTTTAGCAAAGAACCAAAGTTGGTTCCCTACACTCACATTGGGCGGCCAATGACTGCCTGCAACTTCAACTCCAGCGCCCTCTTCTGGCCTCTTCAGGCACTGCATTCATATGCACAAACACATACAAAAAAATAAAATAAAAATAAATCTTGAAAAAGAAAAGAAAAACACACCATGCCTTTCCCAGCTAGCGCTCTCTGCCTCCTACTTTTGGACCAGGATGTAAGCTCTCACCTTCCTCCCTAGTGCCATGCCCCGCCATGATGGCCGAGAACTCTAACCTTCTGGAACTGTGGGCCATGGGTTAAACATTTTCTTTTATAAGTTGCTTTAGTTCAGATGTCTTACCACAAGATAGACAAATAACTAAGTTCTGTGGCTGTCAGGCTTTCTAGGGCTGGCTAACACCGACCCAGGACAGCAGGCAGCCCCACAGCTGTGTATTTCCCTCTCTCCTGTAACATCAGCAGCAGCAGGGCAGAAGGGGGTGGTGACTGACAGCTTAGGGGAGGGTCTTGAGAGCTCAATGACCGTCCCCAACTGTTGCCACATATCCACTATGATGCTTAATCTTTTAAAATTATTTTAATTTGCATTACATTGTGTGTGTGTGTGTGTGTGTGTGTGTGTTTGTGTGTGTGTGTGTCGTGGTGCACATGTGGAGGTCAGAGAACATCTTGCAGAAGGGAGTTGACTCTCTTCTTCCATTATGTGAGTCCTGGGATAAAACCCAGGTCATCAGGCTTGGCAGCAAGCCCCACTACCTGCTGAGCCATCTCATGGGTCCTTGTTTTGTTCCAGTACTGGGAATTGAACCCAGAGCCTTGCATTTGACAGTGGTAGTTCACTTTCATTGTCAACTTGAATAGATTGAGACACCCATGGAAACACTCGCTTGGATCTGCTGAGTGTGCTTGAACCTGAGAGCAGGATTCCCATGACCTCAGTTTTTTCCATCTGTAACAACAGCAGGACTCCTGAACTATCCTGTGTGTAGGGGCCAGACCTCTTTCTGGGTCTCAGGTGTCCATGATAGTGCTGCCTACTGAACAAACCCCAGACATACTGTCTCCTTCCGTCCTCCTTCTTCCAACTTTCCCGTACACATCTAGTCCAGCAGCAGTCAGACTGGGTGAGAATAGCAGTTCACGGGAGCTTCCCAGGCCCCTGTGTACACTGGTCCATCTCTGTCCCATTGTGACACTCCCAGGGCCCACCTCTCAGTTTGTAAGGTAGAGCGGTCACCCAGCCCCTGTGAAGATGTTTCATCTATAACTTGGGATAACCGAAAGTCCAGCACCCCAGCATGTCCAAGTTGTCAGTCCTTCAGCTGAGTTGACTCAGATCAGAGTCGTTTAGGATACCTTGTTCCCTCTAAATTCCCCAATAACAGCCTTCTGGCTTCTCCATCAATCTGGGGTGCTTTGGTGCCCCCAGAGGTACCTGAGATCCAAGTCACCCAGGACCCCGAAACAGGTCTGATGCCTATGCATAGGACAGTGCAGGGCCAGGCACTGGGCACCTGCAGAGGATGATGGGAACAGGGCGCTGTAACAGAGACTTGCACTCCAGCATTTGCAATGGTTACAGGGGTCCAAGAGGCATTCGAGAGATTCACCAGGAGGTACAGGTGAGATGGCTCAGCAGGTAAACGCTTCTGCCACCAAACCTGACAGCCCAGCTCAGTCCCAAGGACCCACGTGACTAAAGGAGCGAGCTGGTACTGAAAGCTGTCCTCTGATCTCCACATACATACTTTGGGCACAGGCACCTCCTTCCACACAACATTTACAATTAAGTAGATGTAATTCAGAAGTTACTATGGCCACAATTTACAACTTTAAGAACCAGATCTTCACATAAGCATGTGTGCACTTGCGCGCACACACACACACACACACACACATAGAGACTAGGGTTGGCGTCATGTGTCTTTCTGTGTCGAACTCCACCATACTTTTTGAGACAGGATCTCTCGCTGAACCAGGAACACATCGATTGGGTTAGACTGTCTGGCATCGATTGGGTTAGGCTGTCTGATAGTGATCCCCAAAGATCCTCCCCTCCACTTCCTCAGCACTGAGATTACAGCTGCACACTGCTGTGGCCAGCTTGTCCGATGTGTTCTGGGGCTCGAACTAACGACCTCACACTTGTGTGACAACCGTTTCTTCTGCCACAGTAGGCAGTTCTCTCAGGCTGGACCTTTAAAGAGACTATCTCTCGGCTCTGTCAGCAGCCAGCTGGATCCAATGGCTGTTCTAAAACAATGGTCCCCAATTTTTTGTTGTCTTCCCATCTGAAAGGCGGGATCTTTGTCCCTACCCTTAGAGTTCAGGTAGATTGGCCACTGTACTGGCTGACAGGAAAGCAAAAGCAGGTCTGGAATCTCAAAGGCAGATCACTCAGGAGCTATCTTTTAAGAAGTGCAAATGTCCTGAGGCAGCCATGATGGGAGAGAGCGCAAGCTACTCAGACAGACGTCCTAGTGGAAGCAGCCTTCCAGCCTAGACACAGCTCAGGAGTCAGGAAGCCTCTACAGTCCCTACTTATCAAGTCCTTTTTGTTGCTGACCGAGGGCAGAGCATCACTGAGCAGACACAACTCTCCCTGTCCAGCCGTCTGTGCCACACACCCAGTGAGTCTGACAGGAGGGTTATTATTCCCTGCTAGGTTTGGGCGGTTTGTTTGGCAGCCACAGGGCAGCACAGCATCTCCTTGACTAACTCGTATTATTATAATAACATCGCGTTTTATGCAGAAACCAAAAACCCGTCTCCCTACCTACGCACACCACTATTTGAACCTTCCCAGCAATTACTTCTGAATGTAAAATTAATGGCCGTCACAGCCCTCCCTAATCAAGGCAGCCTCTGCACTTAAGAAAGAGCTAGCGTGAGAAGGCAACCGCACATTACTCTCTGCTTGACTGTGTGGATGCTAACAATCTCAGTGCTCCGAGCCCGCTGTTCCAGCTGTGTGTGGAGGCGCAGGCCTGTAATCCCAGGAGCCCAGGCAGGAGGATAGTAAATTCTAGGCTAGCCTGGGTTACAGTCACAGTTTGAATCTCAAATATCCCCCACAATCTCCTGTATCTGGATACGTGGTTCCCAGTTGGTGGCACTGTTCCCAGAGGTTGGAAGACATTGGATTTGGGAGGCTGGGGAGATGGCTCAGCAGTTAAGAGCACTGGCTACTCTTCCAGAGGTCTGGAGTTCAATTCCCAGAAACCACATGGTGGCTCACAACCATCTGTAATGGGATTCGATGCCCTCTTCTGGTGTGTCTGAAGACAGCGACAGTGTACTCACATACATGAAATAAATAAATAAATAAATAAATAAAATAAATAAATCTTTTTTTAAAAAAAGGCATTGTGTTTGGAAGCCCAGCTGGAGAAGAATTCATTGGAGTTGGGATGGGTGGGGGAGGGGGTGGTGATGGCCATTGCTGGGTTCTGCTTTCGGTTTGTTTGTCTCATCCTGATCCTGAGATATGAAGAGCTTTGGGGTCAGGTTCCCAGCACTGTGATTGGCTGTCCCGGCCAACTCTGTCATCCCCATGACGATGGACTGTATTCTCCACCCCCAAACCATAAGTCAGAATAAACCTTCCTATAAATTATAGCAGGAATTTTGTCACAGTAGTGACATGAAACTCACAAAAGCAGAGGGATTGTCTCTAACGGAAGGGCAGGGGTGGGTTTATGTCTGTCACCCCAGCCCTCAGGAGACTGAGACAGGCAGAAAAAGAGCCAAGGCCATCCTCAGCTACATAGGGAGTTTAAATAGCCTCTGCTACATGGGACCTTGGGTTGTCTGTTTTCTGAACAATACGAACAAAAGAGTAAAGAGAAAAAAAGGTTTTCTGAAGACCTAGAGGCTAAGACAGGGAACCCTCTTCTGTCAGTTGAGCCCATTAGGGTCTTTTGTGGCAATAGACAGTAAAGGTGCTGGGGGAACCCAGAGTCTCCACCCTGGCTTACAGTCTCCTGTCACACAGTGCTGGACCTGGTGTTCCTCTGTCATTTACATCTGGTGTGCCCCTTATGGCCCCTTGGAAGTTTGGTCACCACGGATTAAGAGTTAGGAATCTTTAAGACGCCAGGCCACCATGAGCCTGCATCATCAACTTCTTCAGCCTTTTCAGCTGGCTGTGTGTAGCCCTGGCTATCACTGGCATGATGCAGCTTCACTTTAAGAAGCCTAAGCTGAAAGGCTGACAAGGTGAGTCTTGTGTTGGGTGGCGTCCCTCCTCAGTCCCTAGGTGTCATTCTCAGAGGCAGGGGCTACATCCAAGAAGCCTCTGGTCTTGCCCTGTCAGCCAATCTCCATCTCTCCTTGCAAACCAGGGAGCCTGCCTGCTTCTTTGTGAGTACCAGATGAAAGGTGCATTGAAGGCTGAGCTATTGGGGGACACAGCAAGTGTCGTAGCTGTGCCAGGACAGCTGACTTATGGTGACTGGTGGCCAGCAGCTTCTTACCCAGCTGGTGGCATATGCTTTTAATCCTAGATTCGGGGCTGGTGAGATGGCTCAATGGCTAAGAGCAATGACTGCTCTTCCAGTGATTCTGAAATCGATGCCCAGCAACCACATGGTGGCTCAACATCTGTAATGGGATCAATGCCCTCTTCTGGTGTGTTCTGAAGACAGTGACAGTGTACTCACATATATAAAATAAATATATCTTTTTTTTTTTTAATTAATCCCAGCCCTTGGGAGGCAAAGGCAGGTAGAGCTCTGTGAGTTCGAGGCCAGCCTGATCTAAAGAGTGAGTTCCAGGACAGCAGAGGGTACACAGTGAGATCCTGTCTCAAAGAAACTAAAAACCCCAACAAACAAACAACAAACAAACATAAAGGCAGGGCCTAGAGCAAGGGTTTTGGGGCTCTGGTGCTTGGAAGAAAGGTGTCTTAGTTAGGGTTCCTATTGCTGTGGTAGAACATAGTGACCAAAAGCAACCTGGGGAGGAAAGGGTTTATTTCAGCTTACAAGACTCAGCTCACACTCTGTCTTGAGGGAGTCAGGGCAGGAACCGGAGGCAGGAACTGAAGCAGAGCAATGTTGCTTGTGGCTTGCTCTTCGTGGCTTGCTCAATCTTTGTTCTTACACCCCCAGGAAGACCTGGTTAGGGATGGTAGGGCCCACAGAGGGCCAGGCTTTCCCACATCAATTATCAATCGAGAAGACTGCCACAGATCAGTCTGATAAAGGCATTTTCTGAGTTGAGGTTCCACATCCCAAATGACCCTAACTTGTGTGAAGTTGATAAAGTCCTCGCCAGCAGAAGGGGGAATCAATACATTCTGATGGGGCCCAAGAGAGTGCTTATTTCAGGAAGGGCAAGGCTAGCCCCTGCCTGCTCTCCACTGAGTGCAGTCTACTCCCATGATCTTTTTCCCCAGGGCCCTTCGGCAGCGTTACTGGCCACCATGGGCACTTTTGTGCTTTATCATTACTGACTTCCAACCTTCAAGCCATGTGCTGCAGGAAGACAGTCTTCTGCTCCTCTTCTGTTTTGGGATTGGTTCTATGTATCCCAGGCTGGCCTCAAACTCATGATTCTGCTTCAATACCCGGAGTGCTTGGATTATAGGTGTGCACCACCCTATCCAGTTTACACCTCTTAACATTTGTTTTCTGCACGCTGAGTGTGTAATGAGTGCATGTGTTCTTGGAACCAGAAGGGGGCGCTGCATCCCCGGAGCTGGTGTTCCTGAGCAGTCTGAATACTGGGAACTGAATTCCTCTGGAAGAGCACCAAGGACTCTTGCTACTGAGCAATCTCTCCGAGCCCTTAAACCTCATTTCTGAATAAAGCATTCACCCTTGAGTGTCTCGCTATAGCAATGGAAAAGAAACAAATACATGCCTAAATTCCTACCACGTCCCTTCTGCCGCAATCCCTTCCTACTCTCAGGGCAAGGCCACGCCCTCTCCGCTTGTCCCCTCCGCAAACACATTCTCCTCCCTCCAAAACACATCTGTTTAAACCCTCCACTGGACATCATGCTCCTGGAGAGACCTCACGCTTCTAAAACACAGGAACGGGGCCTTTTGTCAGCAGACAATTACCAAGGGGGCATTCATGATCACCTCCCCCCAACTCTGTATACAGTTGTGTGTGTGCTGCTGGGATTCAAACCCAGGGCTTTGAGCATGCTAGCTAGGCAAGTCTTGTGCATTTCTGGCAAGCTAACATTTGACTGACCCACCAAAATGGCACAGACAAGACAATTTATGGAAAGCCCTGCGGGACAGTGGTGAAATCGGTGTTCTGTAAGTGACACGTGGGTCTGGGAGGCTCTTTGCAGGCAGCGCAGCGGTGAAGATTGACCTTACTAAGGCTGTAGGGGATCAGGTGCTGGTGACTACAGCGTTTGCCAGACAAATGGACTGTGAGTCCCTCCAGGGTGTTTTAGAAGAAACTTCAAAGCTCGAGGCTAACAAGCTGTGTGGTATTCTAACATCGATCAGTTAAGATCTTAAGCTGACAGTGGCAAAGCTAAGGCCAGATTGTCACACGCTGAAGGCCAGCCTGGGTGACACAGAGCTCCAGACCAGTTATGGTTCCTACCCACCAAATCCCTCCCCACACCCCGCAAAGGCTGGATGCAGGTGGCAAAGTCCTTAATCCCAGCACTTGGGAGGCAGAGTCAAATGGATATCTGTGAGTTCAAAGGAACCTTCATCTTCACAGTGAGTCCCAGGAAAGCCAAGGCTACATAGTGAGACTGGGTCTCAAAAAAAAAAAAAAAAAAAAAAAAAAGAAAAGAAATGCACAGCCCCACCGCCCAAGCAAGAAAAAAAGCCAGCAAAAATAAATTTAGAAATTTTTAAAAACTTGAGAGGCAGCATAGGTTGAGCATTTTCTCCTGCTGGGGGTGGGGGGAGACTGGCTTTCAGCCTGTGGGGGAAGAGCCTTAAGGTCTCAAGCGCCAGGGCTGCAGCTCCCCCTGGTGGCCATCTGCGCTGCCACAGAGATCTGCAGATGCACGCAGGGGAGAGAGGGACCCAGTCCCAAAGCAGGAAGGGGTGGCAAGCTGCACTTACAAGGCCTGCCACTCACCCTCTCTGCCCCACAAAGTTTTGTTTTCTGTCGCCCATAAGCAGACATATTTATTGTTCTTCGGACATTGACGTCCACTTTCTCTGGAAGCAGTTCCTCATTTTCTTAGGAAGAGTCTCCCTCACACAGCACATGTGATTCTTGAAGACCCAGCCCCCAGCCTTCAGCCCAGTCACCACTTCGGGTATAGGGAAATCCAACAAGTTCACATGACCCAGTTCTGACCCAGAGCTGGGCCTCCCCAGGACTTTTTTTCCCCCCGTTTCTTTCTGGTGTTCTCATTAAAGGAGTGCGCGGCTCCTGCCCGCGCCCCACCTCCGCTGGCATCGTGAACTTGGTCCACTGTACACACCCTCGCTTATGTAGAAATGGCGTGCGTTTCTTCTGGTCGTGGAAGGCCTGCAGAAAGCAGGCAGAGTGAAGGAGATTTGAGTTGTTGGATTGAACAATTCCTTAAATCAGATTGTCTCCGGCATTTTAGCCCCGCCCCTACCTCTCTCCTTTTCATTTTTTGAGATAGGGTCTCACTCTGTAGGCAAGGCTGGCTGGAACTCACTTCGTAGCCCAGGATAGCTTTTAACTCGTGAAGATCCTCCCGAGTGCTGGAATTACAGGAGTCAGCCACCAAGCTCGGCTTAACTGCTTCTTCAAACGGTTAGGAACTCGGCCGATCACAATCCCTTCGTGTTTTGTGCTAGACCCTCAGTTCTCTCTGCTACTCTCAAAATGTCCACACTGCCGCTTAAGTTTATAAACGCAGAGACCTATTAATCAAAACCACCTTTATTATTTAAAGAGCATCCGCACAAGGGGCGCCTGGAAAGCAGCCCCCAGAGGACAGAGTAATATTTACATGGGGTGGGAGGGTGAGGCCAGTGGCCCTGGGATTGAGTGGGCCGGCCACTGTGGAAGAGAAGTCCTTAGACACAGTCTTCTTGGACCTGTGGACTGGATCCGAGCAGAAAACCGTTCCATGTGAGGCCCAGTGCCGAGCCTACCACGTGGGGCTGGAACCACCAGACCAACTCTGACTCTGGATGCGTGTGCAGCGCGGAGCAGCGAGATGAGGCGGGGTCAGGGCTGAGTCACCATGCCACTGGCTTCGGAGTGAGTCTAGGGAAAGAGCCATGGGCTTCCAAGGTTTCAGATGCTTCTCCCAACACTCTGTACCTAGTGTCTCATCCCCAGAAGCCTCTGGGAATCCACCTGTTTCCAGAGTGCCCTCTGGTAGGTCCAAACACAGGTTCCCCCTAAACTTCTATTCTCCTTATTAGGGTCCCAGACAGTCCCCCACTATTGCGACTCACCTTTATGGCCTTGAAAATCCACTCCCGGAAGTCAATGACTTTGGTGTACACTCCCGGCTTCCGGGCCAAAGCACAGCCCGTACCCCAGCTTACAATGCCGCATAGCCGCCACCTTGATGTCCCAGAGATGCTGTCCTCACACACAAAGGGGCCTCCGCTGTCACCCTGGTGGTGGGGGATGGGACATCTGATTAGAGACCACCATGACTCCAGTGGAAAGCCCCAGTTCCCATTACCCTGGCTCCTTCTCTATCGCGTTAGGCCTGGGGTTGCCCACTGTGTCCCTTACCTGGCAGGCATCAATGCCACCCTCAGGATAGCCAGCACAGAACATCTTGGGTTTGATCTGATTTCCGTAGAAGTCGGGGCTGTTGCAAACTTCGTTGCTTATGATGGGGACCCGGGCTTCTTGGAGCACCATAGCCTGTTGGCCTAAGGGAAAATGGGTAAGGTGACCAGAATTAGGAAACAAGCCCTCTCTCCTTGTTCCCCACTCCATGGCCTGGGAGTCTCTTTGAGGTTCACCGAGCCTTCCCCAGAGCAGATTCAGCCCCTCCTAGTGGTGTTGGCCGGTATTGAGTGGAACTCACCATAGAACTGTGTGTTACCCCAGCCGGTCACAGTACAGACCTTGCCATCCACCAGGGCCTGTCCCGCAGCAGGGAGACACACCGGCTGGATGTATTCTGTGAGAGAGAGCATACGGTTCGGCCCCCACTAGCCAGTCTATTCTTCATGGGACACAACTATCCAGCCACCTCACCCTCCACACAAGGCCAGCATACCCTATCACTACAGGATGGAACCTTCATCTTCCAATGTATACACTACTTTCTCAAATCTTTTTCTTTCATCCTCAGTCATCCCAGAGAGCTGGGATTGACCTTTGCATCAAGAGGGACAAGAGGCCAAGTCACCTGTCCAAAGTTTCATAGATACAATGGCACAATCAGAATTGGAACCTAAGTTAGCTTATTTCCCCAAGTTTGGGCTCTTAACCATGGCCACGGGCTATCTCTAGCCCAGAGGCAGGAAACAGGAAAGCACAACCTGCTCTTGAGACCCTGGATTTCCACCTGTCAGAAAACTGCAATAATAAACACACAGGGTACTAGAGAGATGGCTCAGCCGTTAAGAGCACTGGCTGTTCTTCCAGAGGACAGAGGTTCAATTCCCAGCACCCACATGACAGCTCATAGCTATCTGTAACTCCAGGATCAGACTCCCTCACACAGACATACATGCAAGCAAAACACCAATGCACTAAAATAAATTAATTATATTAAATATAAAATAATTATATTATTATTAATAATAATCACACAGGCCTCCACTGAGATGGAGTGTCCTTGAGCAGTGCATAGCCTGTGCAAACAGTCCTGAAAGCCCCTCACTGCTGCCTTTCTGAGCCTCAGCACACAATGTAAAATGTCACCTCACCCTCCATATGGCCCCCATGCAAAACAATAACCATGCCGCAAGCTGAGGACGGAGCGCTTGCCCAAGTACACAAGGTCCCAGAGACAGTCTGAAGCATCGAAAAGAAAACAAAATGTACACACAAAATAATTTTCCTGCAGAAACTGTGGTAAGAAATGGATGTGGTGTTGAAAGCCGGAAGTACTTGAGGGAATACTAAGAATGATCCGTGAGGGAGAGGCCACCCTGAAGACTGTGGGAGAACCTGGTGAGTGCAGACACGGGACACACCAAGGCCGACGAAAGCGCACGGTCACTTAACTACAAGCAGATGCTCTATGTATCCTCAGACAATCCATCTCTGTGTGCAGATCCTAAGAGTGTCCTTCATGCAAACTAAGATTCTGGTGTCCACGAGGCCATCGTGTCTCATTGGGACCATGGTCATATGGATTCTCTTTGACAAAAATGGTTTCAGGAAACACATACGTAAGCGCAGCACGCCACTGTTCTTGTGTATTTACTATTGTTTATGTAGTTATTTATTTTGGGTGTTTTGAGGAAAGGGTCTCTCAGCACAGCCCAGGCTGGCCTCAGAGTCTTCCTGCCTCAACTTCCCTCAGTGCTTAGATGACAGACAGGCATGTGCCACACCTGGCTCTCCATACCTTTGAAAAAATGATTTAATTATTTTTATTTCATGCACATTAATTGATGCTTTGCCTACATGCATGTCTGTGTGAGGGAGTTGGATCCCCAGGAACTGAGTTACAGCGCTGTGAACTGCCACATAGGTGCTAGGAATTGAACCTGGGTTCTCTGGAAGAGCAGCTAATACTCTTACCCATTGAGTCATCTCTCCAGCCCCTCCATATTTAACATTTATTTTTATTCACATATGTGTGTGTGCGCACACGCGCGTGTGCCTGTCTGTGAAATCCAGAAAGGAGGCTTGGATCCCCTGAAGCTGGAAACAGAGACAGTTGTGAGCTGCATGATGCAGGTGCTAGGAACTGAATGAGGGTCCTCTGTAAGGATAGCAAGCACTGTTAACCACCGAGACGCCTCTCCAGCATCCCTTCTGCGTGGTTTTGGAGGGGTACAGCCTTACTGAGGTATATGGCTGCAGCTTTACACAACTGTAACTCACACGTCTTACAATTCAGCATGTTAAAGCGTATGCATGAACTCACGGCTTTGTCATGTTCCCAGACTGTGCAACTGTGTTCCACTGTAGAACATTTTGTCTCCCCAGAAGAAACCTCAGAGTCTTTATGTGTTTACGACGTCTCCACTCCTAACTCCTCTCATAAGTGAGGAGGCTATTTATTTTTATTTGAGTATCTTATGTAGCCTAGGTTAGCCTCAAACTCACTATGTGGTCGAGGTTAGCCTTGAACGAGCTCCTGCTGCCTCTTCCTCCCCTCTGCTGGGATTCCAGGCTTCATGCCCAGGCTATATGACTAAATGTTCTATTAAGAGCATTTGAGCGCTGGTTTTCCACGTGACCATCTGATCCCTTCGCTCGTCTATAGGAAAGGAATCACTGGATCACACAGTGACTGACTCTTTAGGAAGAAGGCTCAGATGGTTGTGTGTAACTGTCAGCCATGCTATCTAACATTAATGGGTAATATCCAGTTTGTGTTCCCTAATGGTGGGTCTGTTACTGCCGTCGCCATGGAAACCAGAAGATGATCTACTTTGCTTCACAGGCCCTCTCTTTGATCCCTAAGTCTCTGGAGTCCTTAAGGTGAGGCTAGACCTCCAGACTTACCTGTGAGAGGCAGGGAGCTAGAGAGGTGGACCAGGGCAATGTCATTGCTGTTTTCGTCGATATTAGGGTCTCGAAAGGGAAGGTAGCCCCCATGATAGATCACAGCCTGAACCCCCAGTTGCACAGCATGGGGTGAGGTCCGGGCTACAGCACCAGCAAATACTCGCCACCGAGACAGGACCCGGTTCCGCCTGCCGGGGACAGAAGGGACAAGTCCCTGGGCCCGGCCTCTGCAGACCTCTCTCCTGCCCTACCCCAGTGTGTCACTGTGGGGAAACACTCACTCTGGAAAGCAATGTGCAGCGTCAGCACCCAGTCCCCGGACAGCACGGACCCCCCACAGAGGTGGGTCCCGTCATAACGCAGGCTGACCTGCCATGGCCACCTTCCTAGACTGCTGTCCTGGCCTCCCACAATGCGGTCCACCGGTAGCTTTCTACGGCCACAGTCTGTGGGAAGGTGACAGGAAGGTTTAGAATGGGAGGGATCTGAGTTCCAGGACACAGTCTGCTCCAGGGATGGGAGGAGACACAGCCCTGCTCCAGCAACTTGTGGGAACAGGGTCTCCTTCAACCTTGGGGTTGTTCAAGGGGACATGACATGTGGAGATCCCGGGCAGTTTGTGGGGACACACTACACCCTCAGGTCCCAGGACTCCCGTCTTGGGCTTCTGTAAAGAAGGGTCTGAGTTCTCCCCAGCATCCCCCGCGTTCATCCCCCGCGTTCATCCCCCGCGTTCATCCCCGTCACCCCATCTCACCTTGGCAAGTAGCAGTCAGGAATCGGCCTCTAGGACAGTCACTATGAGAAGACACAGGACAGAGGTGGGGACAGAGAGACAAACCAGGGACCAGTTAGGACGATATTTGGAGACCTGCCAGTGCCACCCTCAGCTACCCTGCTCACCATACAGAGATGACATCCAGCAACCTCTGAGCCAGAGGCAGACTGCCCTCGTCCACGCAAAAGAAGCCCGATGTGCCATTGGCGCCCGCAGTTCGCACATCCAGCTCCGAGTGCGCCAGAGCCCTGCGCGGGGCTCGGGTCAGAGCCACCTCTGGCCCGATTCCATCCTCTTCCCTACTCCCAAGGGCCACCCAGGTACCTGAGAAAGCCCATCTCCTCACAGCCGAGCCCTGCCACCCTGGCGTTGGAGCGTGAGGAGCACAGCAGCCTCCACGTTCCCTCCGTCTTGTCGAACACCGCAAGCCGCGAGTCCCCGGGACTGAGCTGCACTGCAGGGCGACAAAGCCGGGCTTGGGTCCCACAGCGGCCGGCCACCAGCTTCCCTGGCTGCCTGAGGCCCTGGGGGCTCTAGTTGTGCACCCTTCATGGCCCAGAAGTGGCATCTGCACCCATTACTAGGTTGGGTTATCCTAGTGGGTATCTCTCCCCTACTGGGATAGCCAAGAACTTGACTCAGACACCAAGAGCTAGGCAAATGACTTGGGAGAGTGACCTTGCGCAGGGTATTCATTGTGGATGATCAAATCCAGACATACTATCTGGGTGCAGTCAGGCTTGGGGTCAGAAACCCTTAGCTAATTCACCAGGTCACTAAAACATTTAAATAAGTACGATATGGAGAAAAGTACGGTTAGAAGGGGCGTGGCAGGAAAAGACGGCAATCCTAGTGCTTAGAGGATGAAGACAGAATCATGAGTTCAAGGACAGCTTAAGCTCCCTATCAAAAAGAGGAGGAGGGCTGGTTGTCGAGGCACGTGTGCCTAGAATTTGCCAAAGGAGGCACTGACAGGAGAATCATGAGTTCGTGACTCTCCTGGACTACACATTTCAGCCTAGTGATGGTGGTGCATGCCTTTAATTCCATCACTTGGGAGGCAGAGGCAAGCAGATCTCTGTGAGTTCAAGGCTAGCCTTGTCTACAGAATGAGTTCCAGAACTGCCAGAGCTACAAAGAGAAACCCTGTCTCAATTAATAATAATAATAATAATAAATAATAATAATAATGGAGAGGAAGAAAAGGAGGAGAACCTAGGCTCTTCTATCATCAAAGCAAAACCTGGGAGCTGGAGTCAGACAGTGATTCCAGATTCCAGAGTCACCTTAGGTAGATGGGGTGGCTTCTACCATCCAGCACTCAGGAGGCCAAGCAGAAAAGGTGCTGCAGGTTTGAGGCCAGTGTGGGCTTCATATTAATTCCAAGCCCGCCAAGATCACAGAAAGAAACTCTGTTTCAAAAATCAAAACAAAAGTCACCCAGCCAATACATCATTAAGAAACAAGAGTCAGGTGTGAAAACAGCCCAGCACTCGGGAGACTGAGGCAGGAGGCGCATGAGAATTAAGTCAGTCAAGGCTGTATTATGTCTCAGGACAGAAGGATGGAATGGAGGGAGAGAGAAAAAGGGAGGGAGGGAGGGAGGAAGGAGGAGAATAGGCAGGGAGGGAGGGGCACAATACAGGACTGGGCTGTATCAGAAGGCTAGCTCACAGCAGTGGTTCTGTCTGAGGATGGCTTGGGCAGTCTGTGTGGTTGGCCAGTGCTCCCTGGTCCTCCATCTGTCCCCATAAGGTCAGAGAAGCCCAGTTCACACCTGAGTCAGGGCAAAGCTTTTAGGGGCATTTCTTTCTATTTACCAACTAACTTTGAACATGCCGGCTCCTATTTTAGGTGTAGACAAAAATCGCAACATTTCTTCTTGTGTGGAGTGCAAAGCCCAGGAGGGGAAGTCAGATAATGAGCAGGACAAATAACAGAAGCGTATCCTGTGCAGCAGAGACGCGGAGGCCGACAGAAGGGAGGGGGAGCTGGTATGTGGGGGCGGCGTTGCACTTAGCTGTAAGTGGGCAGGGCAAGCAAGGACAGCTTCGCTGGGAAGGCGCCACGTGAGCAGCAGCGAGGAGAAAGATGAAGGAGGTGAGAAGGATGCTGAGATCTGAGAGGGGCCGAAAAGTAGGCCAAGGGACCTAAGGAACAGGAAGCAGAGATCTGAAGGCTGAGGCGGGAAGCTGGGTGAGGAACAGCCAGGAGGCAGAGAGAGGTTGGCAGAGTTGGCTTGCAGCTGGACCAACGTGCAGCCATGCAGTTGGGCCAGGACTCAGCTCCGGGACGGCAGGAGTCACACACTGACCTGACTCAGGGATGTATGAGTTCCTTCTGGCTGTGGTAGGGGCAGACTCTAGGTCAAGAACTCTGTCCTCGATGTGACAAGGACAGAGGCTGGGCCAGCAGGGGGCAGCACAAGGAGGAAAGCTAGATTCTGGGAATATATTGTAGGCAGAAAACTAGGTCCGGTGACACTGAACCATCTTCTCACCTACTTAGGAAGCTGAGGCTAGGAGACCAAACATCCAAGCCTACCTGGGTTTTGGAGTGAGTTCAAGGCCAGCCTAAGTTACTTAGAGAAAAGGGTCTCACAGTGAAATGTAAAATAAAAGAGGGGGGTGGCATCTTTGCACAGCAGTAGATCACCTGCCTAGAATCCCCCAGTGAGGGCTGGGGTGTGGCTCAGTGGTAGAATGGTTGCCTAGAATCCCCAGTGAGGGCAGTGGCGTGGCTCGTGGTATAGTGCCTGCCTGCACGTTAAGGCCTTTGTTCCAACCCCTAGCACCAATTTAAAAAATAGAATTAAATGTCCATCTCACAAACGGCGAATTAAACATCAAAGGATAAACCTGCTCGGCTCGGACAGCTAAGCATCGGCCAGCCTGGATTTGAACTCAGACTGCCTTCTGGCTTCCACATTCTCTGCTTAGGTTTGTGAAGAAGTCTTCCCTTTCTCTGGCCAACCCAAACTCATTCACAGCAAGACTAAAAGCTGCTGGGTAGCTTGCTGTAAAAATGGCCTCCAGCTTTTGGGGTTCATCAGGAAGTGCCTGACCCCGCTCACTGAGTGGTGCTCGCCATGCCCTGAACGGCCAGCATCAAGACAAAAACAGCAACGTGAGTCAGTAGGCAGCGTTCCTAACTGTTCAAGAGATTTCCAACATATTAGGAATGGGGGGGGGGGTTGTATTGGGAAGATACTGGAAGTGTGCTGGGAATCAAATGCTTTCTTCTTTCTTTCTGTCTGTCTGTCTGTCTATTTCTGGTTTTAGGGAGACAAGGTCTCACTTGGTAGCCAAGATAGGGCTGGAATTTACGACTCTCTTGCTTCACTTTTTCCAAGTGGCTGCCTGTCACCGCTGGGCACCCCCCAGGCCCACTTTGTTTGAAAGAAATGTTCTGTGCTGTTTTTGCAACTTTAAAAGTCTTTTTTTCTGGTGTGCTGGACACCACCAGGTGTGCCCACCACTTGTCAGATATATTTAGAGGTCTGCCATTCCCAGAACAAAATAAAGTCGGGATACAGTCAAGGTTGTGTTTTCTTGTCTGGGCCATCATTCTAGAAAGTTCAGCTGACAGGGTGCAGGTATTGAGAAGCTAAGGGTGGGCACGGCTCGGTGGTAGAGCCCCTGCCTAGAATCCCCCAGTGAGGGGCTGGGGCGTGGCTCAGTGGTAGAGCCCCTGCCTAGAATTCCCCCAGTGAGGGGCTGGGGGCGTGGCCCAGTGGTAGAGCCCCTGCCTAGAATCCCCCATGGGGCTGGGGGCGTGGCCAGTGGTAGAGCCCTGCCTAGAATCCCCAGTGGGGTGGGGCGTGGCTCAGTGGTAGAGCCCCTGCCTAGAATCCCCCAGTGAGGGGCTGGGGGCGTGGCTACAGTTGTAGAGCCCCTGCTAGAATCCCAGTAAGGGCTGGGGGGTGGAACAGTTGTAGGACACCTGAGAGGCAGCTAAGGATGTGTAAGACCATGAGTTCTATCAATCTACAAAGGGTGAAGTTGAAGGTGAAGTGCTGAAGACACTAGAGGGCCAAGGTGGGTATTAGGAAGCAGCAAAGTCCTGAGCTAGAGTCCGGGGAGACATTATCTAAGTCCAAGGAACTGTCAGTCAACAGGACCTACCTAGAAGTCTTTAGGCTGGATTTCCTGGCACCCTGTGAGTGAAGAGCCACCGATTCCTTGACTGTTAATTTACTACCTGCGGTTCTGGCAATGAGTCAGTGTACAGACCTACTTCCTCCGTGCAATACTGGACCCGATAACAGCCATTGCCTGCGCTAGGTCTGAGACGTTATGTCACGTACAGCATATGATCACAGTTTCCTACAATTGAGGCGTGAACACCAATACCTCCAGAATGACCCGGTAAGAGTCAGGTCTATTAGCCCAGGCATTTCGACTCAGATCTCCTGCTCATTTCTTGAAAATGAAGACGTTATGCACCACGCCCCATTGCCCACCGTGGTCACGCACAGAACGGCTGTTGCAGGACAACTGTCCATTCCATCCATTGAGTGTCTGTCAGGTCAGAAAATTCTTCCTGTCCAATGCCATTCTCTAGAGCCGATTGCACTGGGTTCCGTCCTAATCTGGGCCACAGATTCTCTGGTCTTCATGTCCCACATCAGTATAAAGGGCAGATAGATGCCACTTGGTCCTCAGAGCTGGGAGTCAGTGAATTCATCCTGTCCCTCTGGTGTGTGTTTGACCACATCCCATGACTGTGTGTGTGTGTATGCATATGTATACACATGTATATATATATGTATGTGTATATACATATGTGTATATATGCATATGTATATGCATGTGTATATCTGTGTGTGTGTGTGTATGTATTATATACATGTATACAGGTTTTTTTTTTAATGGGGTTTTCAGCTAGGTGTGGCGATGCACTAATCCAGGACTTGGAAGGTGGAGATAGGAGAATCAGGACATCCAGGGCCCTCCATAGTAAGTTTGAGGCCAGCCTGGGTTTCGTGAGACCTTATCTCAAAAATAAAACTGAAAAAATACATATAGGATACTTGTATATACATATACTTATATATGGCTGACTTGTCCAGGACTTGGTTAACAACCATACCCTTTGGAGGTAGACCTCAAAAGCTAAGCCGGGTTGGGTCTATACTTCTTGGATGGGAGTCTCCTGAGTCACTTAGACTACAGACTCTCACTTGGGCACGGTGCTTCATGTCTACAACCTATCACTGGAAGGTTGAGGCAAGAGGATTGCCACAAATCTGAGGCCAGCCTGGGTGAGTTCTAAGCTAGCCTGAGCTACAGACAAAATTCTGGTTCAAACAGCATGAGAGACACTGAGTAGAAACAGTTATCAGTCCAAGAATGCTTTGAGTTCCTCATTGTGCTTTTCCTCCAGGACACCCTAGGGATCCAGGCCCGCTCTACTCACCTTGGTACAGTGGCTCCTGGTCACTCCGTAGTAGGATGGTCACTGTGGAGAGGGGAGAGGGGAGAGCATGCAGGCTGTAACCCTTGGGGTAAGGGAGGTCTCGGGAGCTTGGGGAGGAAGGGGGGTTCTCTCACCAATGGCCCAGGACGCAGCGCCAATGCCTGTCAGGAACAGCAGGGTACCCAGAGTGACAGCTGCCACCTTGGGTCTGGAGCAGCATGATGCAGTCTGGCCACCTGCAACAGACACCAAGCTGGGGCCACTGCCAGGTCTGTCCTCAGCACAGCAAGGGTTGGGCACTGGGCCAATCCCCTGCCGGGGAATGCAGGGTGCCTTATCAGGCCTGGGCCTGTGGTACCTCAAGCCCCATTTCCCAAGGCTGGGCAGCTGGCAGGGCTGTCTCTCTCCTGTCGTGTGGACAGCCAGGTGTCTGGCTCGCCAAGGGTTCCAGCTGGGAGGGAGCATGGCTGGGCCTCTCTGCTCCCCCCTCCTGGTGCTGGATGCTACTCCTTTCCAGTGACAAGGCACTTCTGGATTTCTCTTGTTGCTTCCTGCCAGCCTGTCCTCACATCCTCTCTCCTACTAACTTTTACAGAGGTTCTTACAACTTTGAGGTGCCTGTGACCTCTGACATTTATTTTCTTGGCAACTCCAAAGCCAGACCTCTCTCTCATAAGACCCGTTCCGAGATCCCTGGGAGTTTGAGAACCCAAGTTTTGAAACTTAGCTGAACTCATTTTGGCTTTTTTTTGTTTGTTTGTTTTGGGCTTGTATTTCGAGACAAGGTCTTGCTGCACAGCAATGCTGGCATCAAACATACCATATAGTCCAAGCTAGCCTCAAACTAGTGAGAGTTTGCCTGCCTACCTGTCTTAGTGCTGGGATGGCAGCCATGTGTCACTATATCTGCCCATATTTTGGTTTTGTTTTGTTTTTTCAAAACAGGGTTTCTCTGTGAAGCCCTGGCATTCTGGGACTTGCTCTGTTGACCAGGCTGGCCTCCAACTCAGAAATCTAACTGCCCCTGCCTCCGGAGTACTGGGATTAAAGACACACACACCAACACTAGCTATGTTTTGTTTTGTTTTTTAGACAAGGTCTCTCCACAATACTCAGGCTAGCCTCTGCTTCCTGAGTGTTAAGATGGCACAATGCCTGGTAACCTCACCCTGAAGCAGTGGCCTTGGAGAGATGGCTCCAAGGGTGAGAGCACTTGCTGGGCAAGTGTGGGATCCAGAGATAGGTTCCCGGCACCCATGTAAAAGACCAGGTGTGGTGGAGCACATCTGTAAGCCTGGCACTGTTGGGGTGGGCAGACAAAAGGGTCACTGGGGCTTACTGGCCATCAGCCTAGCTGCAGGCTCAGTGAGAAACCCTGGCTCATGGGAATTACACAGAACATGATAGGACAAGACACACGAGGTTCTCTGTGCTGTCCCCAACGTGTGCACAGGTTCGCCCCCAGCACATACTCATACACACACACAGGTGCATACACACACCCCACATCCATACATGCACATGTATGTCAACATGTACACACACACTACACACGCGCACATGCATGTCTACATGTATACACACATATACATACTCATACACACATGTGCATGCACACACATATATACACATACTCATAGACACATGTGCACATGCATACACACATACTCATACACATATGTGCACACGAACACACACATACGCATACTCATACATATATGTTCACATGTACACACACATAGAAAATAAAAACATATAAAAGAAAATATAAAATAGCAGCCTTACCCTTTCCAGGCTGGGATCTTGGACAAGTGGAACCTCCTCTGTGAGCCCCAGGTTCCTCATCTGTTAAATGAGCATGCACCTAGCACTCTCTTTTTAAATGACTTTAAAGTTCTTTAAATACATCCTCATACCCAAGTCCCAAATGCCACCTGCCATGTCCCCAGCGTTCAGTCTCTATCTCCGACCCACATCACGGTTCCCTTTCTCTGAGAGATTGTGTCACCAATCTCCAGTGACTCTGCCTGTAGCCACATCCTAAACCCTGGGTATACTGAGATTCAGGTTCCAAAGTAATTTCCCAAGAAACCAAACCAATTCTTGCTGTGCCATTGTGCCTGGCACACAGCAGGTCCTCGATAAACATTGTTAAGCCATTCTTACTGTGTGATTATGGGCAACTGTTACTGTCACTCTGGGCCTCAGTGTATCAATATGATAAAACTCTATGCCATCTGTCTGTCAACCAACGTAGGGTTGGGCATCAAGGGGGGCTTCTGAAGGAAAGGGGAAAATTCCCTCGGAGAGATTATCTAAGACCTGCAAACAGAGATGACAAGGGGCAGAGCCACAGAACTGCACAGGCTAAGACTAGCAAGGCAAGACTGAGCAGGTTCCTTAGAGGGCTACAAGACCAAACAGTGGGAGTGCTGTGCCTGGGGGAGGCCATGGGAGGCATGGCAGGAGTAGTTTAGAGAGTAGGGGACGTCCACCTCGGTGTACCAGAGATCCTAGCATCTGAATACAACCTCTAAGGAAGCCTTCCACTGACTCCAACCTTCTGCAAAGTACCCCTGAGGCTGCAAGAGACCCCAGCCCTCTCACCCATGACCCTTGGAGCATGGCTAATGGTCACAGTACCAAACAAGCATTAGGAATAGAGCGGGGAGTGGTTCAGGATCTCGCCGGGGCAGTTCCTGTTAGTGGTTTAAGACAAGGTGTCACTTACAGAAGAAAATACCTCAGTAGCATGAGAACTGGGCACTCCTAATACCTTAGCACCGAGCACCACACTGGGGCTGGGGCTCCTGAAGCCTCTACACACTTCCTCCTTTGCATTTACCTCATCTCTTGCTGTCCCAAGCCTGTTCCTCCTCCTCCACTCCCACAGCAGTCCATCTCATCCCCCTCCTCCCCAGACCCTCCTCCCCTCCCCCACAGCAGTCCTACCTCATCCCCCTCCTTCTCAGGCCCTCCTCTCTGCCCCACAGCAGTCCTGTGTCAACCCCTCATACCCAGGCCTTCCTCCCCTCTCCACAACAGTCTTACCTCATTCCCCAGGCCCTCCTCCTCTCCCATAGCAGTCTTGCTTCATCTCCCTCATTCGTAGGTTTTCTTGCCCTGCCCTCAGAAGCCCTTATCCTCGGACTTCTACTCCTCCACACAGAGGCAGCTGTCTCAGAAGCCTTCAACCCAGGACCTCCCTTTAATGCTGGTCACTTCCTGCTTCAGTTTGCCAGCTCCAAGCCCTGTCATGCATTATGTGTACTTAATACCAGATTGGTTCATCTCCCTGGTGGCCCCTCTACCCAGAAACCTGGGAAATGAAAATGCCAACTCAAACTGTCCCTCCTCTAGGCAGAACATTCCCTAGGCCTCCTTGGTGCCCGGACCCAGCATTTCCAGCCCGCATCAGAATAAGCATGACTTTTAGAGACCAGATAGGTGTCTTCAAATTCTCAGATATACATTGGTCATTGTCAAACACCTAAAACAACTTCTACAGAGTGTCCCAAAGCACAAAATCACAGAGTGCGGATTAGAAGTCTGTCATTACAGCTTTTCAGGAGGCTGAGGCAGAAGAATTGTTAAATTTGTGACCAGTCTGGGCTTCATAGTGAGACTAAGTATCAAAAAGAAGAAAAGAAGGCTAAGGAAGTGGCTCAGTGGTAGAGCCCCTGCCTAGAATCCCCTAGTGAGGGGCTGGGGGCGTGGCTCAGTGGTAGAGCTCCTGCCTAGAATCCCCCAGTGAGGGGCTGGGGGTGTGGCTCAGTGTTAGAGCTCTTGCCTAGCATGTATAAGGGCCTGGCTTTGATCCTCATTATTTCAGGAGTAAAAGAAAAAGAACAAGGTTTAGAGCAACCTCTACCTTGAGGAGAGACCCCACTCTGCCAAGGACACTTCTGAGGTTGGTTAGCCACAGGCACCATATCCATCAAGCATCTACCCTGAGCACCCTGCCCCATCTTCCCCTGCCTGGCATGGTCTTCTTCCTCCTTCCTTGCTCCCTGATCACGCCTGCTAATTCCAGGGAGCCCAGCTCTTCACACACTTCCACGGCCATCACGGCCTCCCAAACACCAGCAGCAGTTGCTGCAGCAGAGGCTCTCGGGATCACACGCCACCCACTCCACTGTCCTTTGGATCCCTTCAGTCCGTGCCACAGTTGATGAGGACAGACAGAGCTGTCATCTTCAACCCGTCACCTTTCCCAGGGCTGCCTTCACACAACACAGGCGGGGATGCGGGGGACATGCTCTGTGTCTTCTCCATCACTCTCCAGCCAGGCATTCCCTCCCTTCCCTGCCTCATAGACCCCAGCCCTGATCCCTCTCTTCAATCATCTCCAGGAGAGAGAGAGAGAAAAAAAAAAAGCAGTCCCAAAGGGGCCAGGCTTTGCCCATCATCTGGTCACTCAGCACAAGGTGAGGGGAGCATGGTTCACAGCAGATCACAGCTCATGTCTG
This sequence comes from Mastomys natalensis, assembly GCA_021653895.1. NCBI lineage: Eukaryota > Metazoa > Chordata > Mammalia > Rodentia > Muridae > Mastomys > Mastomys natalensis. The sequence continues at coordinate 1,005,883 of JAJTUV010000944.1, forward strand.
GAGTCTGAATTGTTATATGAGTAGAGACCCACACTCCAGGAGTCCAGACTCCGGTGCTTATCATCGGGCCCCGCCTTTACTGCTTCCCATCGAGTCCCCTATAGCACACAGTGACCATTTCCATTTAACAAAGGAAACAGATGACCAGAGAGGACAGGCACGTCCAGAGCCACATAGCTAGAGAGTGCCTAGGACCAAACTCAGCTAGCCTGACTCTTAGAGGACAGTCAAGGATGGGGGTATCAGGGGGTACTGTGGAGACTGCCCCTGATTAGCCATTTAGTTCCCAAGTACTGACAAGGTAAGAAGGAGGCTGGCCTCCAGTGTGAGCGGCTGTCTCAGTCACCCCTGGGATGGCTTTTCTGTCTCTCTCCTCTATCCATCCAGGTCAAGTCCAAAGTCCCCCTTCTGCTCTTTTGCCCACAAAGCCAAGAGATAGAAGGAATATGCCTGGACCTGGGGGGGGGTCTTGGGTCCTTGGTTCTTGGGCTCCCACAGTACTAATCTCCATCAGAACACCTCTAGGTCACAACGCGTATTTCACACCCCAAGGCCCAAGTTGTGGCCTGTGTGTTCCATGATCCCAACCACCTCACGGAGGGAATATTAGTATCCATCCATAATTGACTGCAGGGAAAGGTGGACTGAAGCCAGAGATGCGAAGTTACCTGCCCAGGATCACACAGTAAAAGACAGCAGAAGCAATCCGACTAGCTCAACATCCTTAACAGAGATAGCAGCAGCAGCAGCAGCCCCCACCTCAACCCTCAGAAGACGACATGTTGTTGGTTAGCTGAGAAATCCCTGAGACTTAAGGGGAAACTGAGGCAAGGCACTAGGAAGGTCATATGGGGTAGCGGGGAGGCACAGCCACACAGAAGGGCCAGTTAATAGTTAATCAGATAGCCGAGGATTTTGGGCGGGTGGTCTTGAGTCTGACAGGACACTAAGACAGGGGTCTGAGTACAGGCTGGGAGACAAACCAAAGAGGGGTGCCAGGTAGAGCTGAAGCTGAGGTTCAGGGAACAGGGGACTCACCCTCCTTCGCCATGTCAGGGACCTCTTGTTAATGATTCCCAGGTTGACCTGTTGGGCTGGGGCGGAACCTAGGGACAGGAACAAGGAGGCATGGCCTGGGGGTGCCTGGCCTGGCTCTGTCCTGGCGCCCCCAATCCCAGGCTCTCATCCAGGGAGCAGCTGGCCCTGAGCTAGGGCCAGAGCATGCAAAGACAGAGGTTGGGCGGGGGTCAATGGTGGCAATGTGTGACCAGCCACCAGGGGGACACCTGGAGTGGCAAGGCAGAGACCGGCGGGCCTGCCGAAGTTGAACTTCCAGGGGACTTGAGGATTTTGAGGGAGGAGAACTTGGGGGAGTCCTCGGGCTTCTGAGTTAGCAGGGAAATCAGGCTGGAGTAGTCTGGGGGGGTTGGGGGATCTTTTCTACGGGCTGCTGGGTATCAGATTGGTGGGAATGAGGGGGTTTCGCATTCTGTGCCTTACCCTGGGGTCCGCCGGAGATGGTGCAGATTTGGGGTTAGTCTCCGGGCCTGGGTAGGGGCATGATGTCCCCACAGCAGCGGACAGCCCGGAAGGCAAGGGTGGCAGCAGCAGCCTGCAGTGTGGGGCCTGCCGAGCCTGCGGCCTCACCTGAGGAGGAGGGGGCTGGGTGGGAGGCGGGGACGGGGCGGGAAAGGGCGGACCCCAGGACAGGCTGCCACAGAGGCCACCTGGCTGATGGGGCGGGGCCCGCAGGGTTGGGCCAGGCAGGCTCAGCTACTAACCAGGCCTCCCACCTCCACTGGGACTCAGGTGTGTCTGTGACAAACTTGGGGGTGCTCAGGAGCCCTAAGGCTGGCATTCCAAACTGGAGGAATGAGATGGAAATTTCTGGCTGTCCCCGATCCGCCATGCTTGTAGCCATGTGGTCCTCCACTCGAATTTTCTGCCATGCCAGTCCTCTACCCTCCTGTGATCCTGTTCATACCGTCATGGGCCTCTAGCCCTTCCTGTCCCTAGCGGGGCCCAGCCCCTCCCCCAGCCACTTTCCTACAAGTCACGGGGGTGGTTTGTTTTGGCAGCCGCTGTGCTGCCTGCCCAGTGACCTCTGGAGCCCGGAAAGTCCTGATAGGGGGATGGGGGGCTCGGGCCTGAAAATGCAACACTGGTTGTCCAGGCCCAAGCTCAGGCCAAGTGGCCGGAAAGCGACTAGACGCAAATGTATCCGGTCCCGCCAGAAGCCAAGGCCCACTAGCGTCAGCCCCCAGACCCGAGCCAGATAAACAGCTCAGAAGGCCGTCTACACCTGCCTGTGGCCCTGCTGGCATCTGAGTCACAACAGCTGTCTCCACACAGCAGGCCACCTGCTTGCCCTCTCTGCCTGTCCCTGTACGTCCTCCAGCCACAGATCAGAAGCCTCTCTCAGGCAGGGGCCACACTGGTTCTGCCTGGCCAGTGAGCCTGGCACTTCTCGTCCTCTTTGGTCTCCTTTGCACTTGTGTCTCTGCCTCCGTCCATCCTTCTTGCTCTGTCTCAGTGTATGTCCCTTTCCATCTCCCTCCCCCAAACTTTTACTCACAGTTCTCAGAGTATAGTAAGACCTATAAAAACCTAACATCCAGTTGTTTCTCTTGCGGATCACAAAGTCACCTTCTGGCCTGCTGTCCTGAGTCTTACTCCATGAAATAATGACTCTCAGAGTCACAGCATTAGCCAAGCTTGAAGCCACTTCAGCAGCTATGGGTGGTACCCTTAAATGTGGCAGAGTCACTGCTGCTTGCTGGGAATGAAGATTCCCAAGAAACACCATCATGAGGCCCAGTGTTGGGGTTGAGGGGTGGGGGTGGAAGGGCCGAGGGTGTTAATGAGAGAATAGAGACTCGAGTCCAAGAATCTTTATTTCATGAACAAAAACTACTTCTGTAAAGAGAGGAGGCCGAAGAGGCCCTTCCCAAGAGACCACAATTGAAGGCTGGTGAGAGAGGGCGGGTGGGCCAGGGCTAGGAGGTGTCACAGGGAGGGAACCCCAGGTCCAGCCGGAGGAAGCGGAGGGGAGATGAGGCCCAGAACCCCCTGCCCACTACTGTCCCTGTCCCGACCCCTCTTGACCCCATCAAGCAGGGGTGGGACTGGCTGGCCCGGCAGTGCGTGTGGGAATTGGCCTATGTGCAAATCAGCAAAAAGAAGGGGCGGGGCCTGCCCCCTCGCCTCACCGCCCCCTCCCCCAAACAGGCAGCAAAAGCAGGGTGGGGCGGCCATATTGCTTCACCCATCATGCATGGCGGTGGGAGGGTAGGTGGGAGGCGGTGGGTGAGGTGGGATCAGTCCCTGCCCGCTCCCACCCTGGTGGCTCCACTGCAGAACTGTGAGGCTGGGGAGACCGATGGGCTGATTCCCCACTGCCGGGGGAGGGTACCCACCAGGGGCTGATCCCCACTGCAGGGCGGGAGGGTACCCGTAGGGTCTGGCTCTTCCTTGAGGCGGAGCCCAGAGCCTGCAGGGTAAGAAGTGGAGACTTAGAGATGTGTCTCTGATCCCTCACGGCTGGCGATGTGCTGACCCGTCGGCCCAGCCACCTTACCAGCGCTATTCAGCCACTTGGACGCCTGTACAGTTCTCTTTGCTCTCGGAGGTAATGGCCAGGTATTCCGAGCTGTGCAAGGAAAGGCAAGGCAGATAGTGACTCTCCAGGCCTAACCCTGAATAGAACAGGGTAGACTTGCCTCCCTGTTTTAGAAACACAAGGCTCCTGAGACTAGAGAGGGCTGTGGACTGTGTCCCCAATGCCCCCGAGTCTGAGTGAGAGTCCTCTAGCGACAGGGCACCTCTGGGACATTCAGGAAGCTGTGGAGGCACAGGACCTACAAGCTGTAACTCTGGCAACCAGAAGGCTTGGGTTCGAGTTCCAGCTTCGATGCCTGGCAGCGGTGCCACCCTCTGGGTTTTCCGTTTTCCTCAACTGCGAGAAACTACCCTAGTCGCCTCTGACACAGATACTCTGAGCGACAGATGGCACTTAGGTGGCCCCGGCCCTCCCTCCCAGGCCCACTCACGCGTTCTCTTGTGCGGCAGCCTCCGTGGCAGCAGCAATCTTCTTGTAGCAGTACACCATCTCCGCTACGAGCCATATGGTCAACACCACAATGAGCACGTACATCATGATCTCTGACACGATGGATGCCATATCTCTGTTGGCTACAGGGCCGGACATGGTTAAGGAGGTGGCAGAGGCCCTAGCTCAGGGAGAAAGAACAGCCCCCCACTGTGGAAGTATGCTTGCTGTGTGAGCTCAGGCAAGTGGTTCACCTTCTCTGAGCTTGGGTCACAGACAAGGCAACCATGTTGGTTTCTAGAGGTAGTACAGTTATTCTGATAGTGACAAGGTGCTTGGATAGGCCTAGGGCCAGTGTGCCTTGATGTGGCATCTGTGACATTCAGGAGGGGAGGGGGGAAGGGAGGGAGGGAGGGAGGGAGGGAGGGAGGAAGGGAGGGAAGGAGGAAGGAGGGAGAAAGAGAGAGCCCCTACAGACTGTAATTCTGCAAATCACAAGCCTTCGGCTCAAATCTTACCTCTGCCAACTGTGTGACTTTGAGAAAATGACTAAGGTTCTCTGGGCCTCTGTTGCCTCCAATAGCAAAAATAGAAAAACCACCACTACCACCAAAACCAAAAGACAAGCAAGCAAACAAACAAAAATAACAAGAAGCAAAAGACTAATTTCTTATGACAGTGCTCTCAGGCTGTCAGTGACTCTCAGTGGGGGGTTCTTTCTTATTACTGTGGAAGTTGGGGGCCATACAGGAGAACGACTGTAGGCTGGGATTCTGGGCCTATTGTTGGGCTTTGGATTGTCTATGCTTTTTATTAGCTGTGCAAGCTCAGGCAAATGACCTCTCCATCTCTGAGCCCCTCTGTCAGGGAGAACACTCCCGGTTGCTGGTTGCCGGTTGCCGGGCAGAGACTATAGCGGCACACGGAGCTTGGCGGCCAGCGCGGCTCTGCATTGGCTGTTTGCAGAAAGCCTCCATGCTTGCTTCCGCAGTGCTGGCCTGCCTCCCCAGCTTCTTTTCATGAGGCCTAAATTTAAACTGTAAAGGGAGCATCCAGCCAGGGGACTGGAAGGGAAGGGCACTTTGGCACAGGTCCTCAGCCGGATTTGGCTGGTGTCCACCCTGTGTCCCTGGCCCCCATGGGAGCCCGGATCTCACTCCCCCAAACCCCCCGCTGGGTCCCTGAGATCTTCCTCCTGTGAGCCTTGTGCTTGCTTCTCTGCCTGGATGGTGCCTCTGTTTCTGAGTCAGAGAGAAGGACAGCAGAGTGCAGGACTGGATGCTCCCCAATTCATTCGTTCATTCACTCATTCGTTCATTCACTCATCCATTCAACAGGCATTGCCCACTCCACGAGTGACCCCTCCTCAGGCTCTGTGCTAAATTATAGTCTTTGCTTGAGAGGTAACTCTCTACCTAGCCCAAGCTGGCCTTGAACTCACAACCCTCCTGCCTCTGCATTCCAAAGGCCAAGAGTTAAGGCATGCTACAACCATATTCAGCTTGGTTGTCTTTTATATCTACAGCCCATTTTCCAGATGAAGACTCCAAGGCCCAAAGACAGCTTGGTGCTGAGCCAAAGATGGACAACCAAGATGGGCTCTGGCCTAGGGCTCAACCCCAAGCATAACTGTTCAGAGTGCATGGCCACAGTCCTGTGGCCAAGGTGAGCCCCAGTAACAGCTGACAAATACCCAAGCTGTGTTTAGCAAGCCATAGGGCATCTCAGGAGGAGGGTCTGCAGGACTCCCCACTTGACAGATGAGAAGTTGAAGCCAAGGAAAATCCCGCAGGATCACATGGTGGGGGCCATGGCTCCCTTTGGGTGGCTCTTTGAACCCCCGCCTCTTTCCTGAGGACTGAACCCAGACCTTAGACATTGTCTTACACATGCTGGGCAAGACCTCTACACTAAGCCACGTTATTTTTCATGCGATGATAGGGTTTTCCCATGGTCCCCAGGCTACCCTTGAACTCCCTGCAGTCCAGGTTTCTGCCTCAGCCTCAGCTGGTACTGCAGACCAGAGACTCCATCTTTGCCTTCTTAAACACCAGGAATCTTCTAAGACTGCCCGTGGTCCCACACAGTAGCCCTCTGTAAACCAGATTTCTTAGCATCCTCTGAGGCTGTGAGGTTCAGGTCCTCTGGCCTGCTTGTGTGGCACTGCTGTTCCCTGTGGTGCTGGGCTGCCTACTTCATCTGTGCTGGGTGATCCAATTGCATCCTGCCACCTTCACACCTGTCCCATCCCAGGAGGAGTCCTCCCCGCCCTTCATCCATCACCGTGCTTTGGGATGAATCTCCATTGTGTTTCAGGGTTATTGGCTGATGGACGATGCCAGAAACACAGCAAGACAAAGAGTGGGAATAACAGCAGACCTAGTAGGAGCCAAGCAAGATGGCCCGCACCTCCCAGAGAGAGAACCTATATCAAAAAGCCAAAAATAGGGGCTCAGTTTACAGAGTGCTTGCCTAGCATGCAAGAAGCCTTGGTTTGCATCCCAATACTCAATAAAATGAGCAAAGTGACACATAGCTGTAATCTTTGTGGGGGGGACAGGAAGGAGAATTGGAAGTTATATAGCAAATTGGACATTAGCCCTAATACCATTATAACACCTTGTCTTTGAAAGCCCCCAAAAATCACACATAAAAAAAACATTAAAAAAAAAAACAAACATGGTCAGCTGGGCATGGTGTCACATGCCTTTAATCCCAGCACTAGGGAGGCAGAGGCAGGTGGACCTCTGAGTTGGAGGCTAGCCTGGTCAACAGAGAGAGTTCCAGGGCAACCAGGGCTACACAGAGAAACCCTGTCTCCAAGAAAACAAAACAATACACATTAGCCTTTTTAGTGTGGTAACTCACACCTATAATTCAAGCACTCAGGAGGCTGAGGCAGGAGAACTGGTTTAATCAGGAATGTGAATTTGAGGTTAGTATGAGCTATGTGAGTAGAGGACATACCTCAAAATAAACACATAAGTAAGGAAATAAATATCAGAATATGATATGATATAATATGATATTACCACTGAGGTGGCACGGCAGGTTAAGACTGGCTGCCAAGCCTGACAGCCTGAATTTGATCCCCAGGGTTCACACGGGTTAACTGATTCTTCCAAGTGACCCCACATGTGCACCACGGCCTGTGCATGCCATAGCCCCGCCGCCCCAACACACAAAATAAATGAAAACATAATTTAAAATGTAAAGAAGCAGAATTATAACACAGCAGTAGAACGCGCTAGATTCTTCTGGAAACATGAGGTCAACAGAAAAGGCTCTCTGTGTTCTGAACACAGACCCAGCCGTGCAGGCTCTGAGAGTTATAATAGAGCAGAGAATGTGGATAAAAGGCAGGCTTTACAGTCACGGAGGCCTGAGCTGGTACCTCTGCTCTGCACATGCCCTGAGCAAGGGACCCCATGAGACAGAGAATGACTGTGTTCGCCAGCTTCCTCCTCATAAGCTGGGGTGTGTGAGGCCTGGTATCAGGGTGGCCTTAGCTCTGCGGAACCCTGTCCACGCAGGCAAAGCTCCACTTTCTGTGGCCACCGCCCACCACACACGCAGCATGGTGAGTCCCGTGACTTCCTTGAATGTGCCTCTCACTTGCCTTCTGTACCATTTTGATGAGAAACATAAAAAAAAAAAAAAAAGCTAATTATAAAAAGGATCCCTCAGGCTCTGGCTGACGGAACACAGATGCACTGGAGAAAGAGACTGGGGAGGGAGTGTTAACCCAGGCAAGGCTGGGTTCAAATCCAGGACCTCATCAGGTGACTTGGTCACAGGAGTTAAACTCCCTGAGCCTTTGCCTTTGAGTCCAAAAAATGGGGTGGTGAACCTCCTCCCTCAGATGCTGGTGGGAGGGCCCAACGTTTTTTTTTTTTTAAGAAACCAGAGGTCAAGGTACCAGATCTGGGAAAATTGCGAACTGCTACCGGCCCCCAGTGACCCACTTCCCAGAGTTCTTCACTGCCTCCAGGCTTGGAATAGCTCCCTGACTTTCTAAGACAATAGGACATAGGACTCTGGAAAATTCCAGTACAGGTTGATCAGAAGATGGTCTATCCTGTGATAGTGAGACACACCTGTAGTCTTAGCAATTGGGAGGCTGAGGCAGGAGGATCAAGAGTTGGAAGCTAGGAGCTGGAGAGATGGCTCAGCAGTTAAGAGCACTGGCTGCTCTTCCAGAGGTCCAGAGCTCTAGTCCAGCAATTGTGTGGCTCACAATCACTGTAATGTGATCTGATGCCCGTTTCTGGCATGTGCAGATAGAGCCTCATAAAATAAATCTTTTTTTTTTTTTTTTTTTTTTTTTTTTTTTTTTAAGTTTAGGATATACCTATTTAAAAAAAAAAAAAAAAAAAAAAGACTCCGAGGTTAGCCTGGGCTACAAAGCAAAACCCTGCCTCAAAACTTAAAAAAAAAAAAGGTTTGATGAAAAGGTCCAAGGCAGCTTAAAACAAAATGCTGGTTCTGCTCAGAGCACCACAGGCCTCTGCTATTCCCACTGTGGTCCCAAATAAGGCCCCCACCCTCTCCACTGTAGGGACCCCAGCTGAGGGACATAGGAAGCCCTAAGAATAGTCTCTCTGGTCCCTGGGAACAAGCTTGGGACTCAGAGATAGGAATATACCTGTCAGAGGTCACACAGCATGACTACAGTCTGAGGCACATACCATTTGTCAGGGGGAAAGGCCTAATCTGACCTCGTGTGGGCTGAAGAGCTGAAGATTCCAGAGCCAAAAAAGGGGCGTCCTTCCCCTATGGCTGCGGGGTGTTAGCCAGCCTCTGTGTGGCACCAGCCTGTCCCCTTCTTTCCATCTGTCCCTCCATCTGGCTTGCCCGAGAGTGACAAGGCTCGACTTACCCTTGTCCACCACCTCCAGGTGGATCTTCTTGATGACGCTGGTGTTGTACTCATAACTATCAAAGAAGAGGAGACGGTAGACGTGACATTCGTAGTCGCCAGAGTGGTTGTAGGTGACGTTGGTGATGAAGATGGACAGGTCCTGCAGGTCCTTGGTGCCCGACTACCGTTCCACACCACACGGCCCTCGAAGCGTTCATCTTCCTCCAGCTGCAGCACTTCATTCTCATAGCGTAGGATCTTGGGGTGGTTAGAGATGAGGGGGTATGTGAGTCACCCTCTGGGCCTGGCTTCCATATGTCAGTCCCATCCCGTTCCCCATCCTGATCCCCTCCAAGGACAAATGATGCATATATGGGATTGACATCTTTTGGGTTTATTTGTTTTTTTGTTTTGCTTTGTCTTTTTAGGTTTGTTTGTTTGTTTGTTTTTGGGTTTTTTTTTTTTGTGTGTGGTTTTGGCATTGTAATCTTTGTACATGCCAGGCAGGGCCCTGCCATTGAGCCACGCCCCCAGCCCCTCACTGGGGGATTCTAGGCAGGGCCCTGCCACTGAGCCACGCCCCCAGCCCCTCACTTACGTGATTTCTAGGCAGGGGCTTACTACTGAGCCACGCCCCTGCCCCTCATGGGGGAATCTAGGCAGGGGCTCTACCACTGAGCCACGCCCCCAGCCCCTCACTGGGGGATTCTAGGCAGGGGCTCTACCACTGAGCCACGCCCCCAGCCCCTACTACTGGGATTCTAGGCAGGGCTCTACCACTGAGCAACACCCCCAGCCCCTCACTGGGGATTCTAGGCAGGGGCTCTACCACTGAGCTAGCCCCAGCCCCTCACTGGGGGATTCTAGGCAGGGACTCTACCACTGAGCCACACCCCCAGCCCCTCACTTACTGATTTTAGGCAGGGGCTCTACCACTGAGCAACACCCCCAGCCCCTCACTGGGGGATTCTAGGCAGGGGCTCTACCACTGAGCCACGCCCCCAGCCCCTCACTTACTGATTTTAGGCAGGGGCTCTACCACTGAGCTATGCCCCTAGCCCCTCACTTACTGATTTTAGGTGAGCAGAACTGTAGAACCCACTCAGAGTAGAGTAGGCTCTACTCTGACCCACACTCGGAGCTCCTTATTGTTGAATTTTTGGCAATATTGTTAAGTCCTGCCCCCAGTTTCTTACCGAGGGATTTCAGGCAAGCGCTCTCTCCTTGAGCCATGTCCCCAGCCCAAGCTCAGACTTCTTGACTTTGGACAGTGACGGATCAAGGAAGTTGAGATCTTGCCTGGGACCATGGCAGACCCTGACTGCTCTAACCTGTGGCACACATATACACACAGTTTCACAGCTGAAGCCTGCCTGGCTTCCGTACCAGTGGTTTCTCTACACTTCTTTCCCAGGCATCTCTCTCTCCTGCCATGTGCACATTTCAAATATACACGCAGTGTCAAAGCTTCCTCCATTCTGCTCTGTGACTGCCCAAGACATTTATGTTGATGCCAAATAATTTCAGTGACATTTTTTTGACATTTTCCCCCTTCCAGCCATATGCCAGTTGCATCAACTCATTCAGCCCCTCACGCAGACCTAGGGGGTTGAAGTCAGCAAGTTGGCTTAGCAAATCAAGGTGCTTGCCACCACACTGGCAGCCTGGGTTCGATCCTTATGACCCATGTGGCGGAATGAGAGAATGGACCCCTACAAATTGTCCTCTGATCTCCACACACATGCCATGGCATGTACACACACACACAATAAAAATAAATGCAATTTTTCCTAAAATACAGAGTAGCGACCACGGCCCCTCATGGTTACGGCACTGGGGACATGTACTCAGTGACTTGCCTAAAGTGATCAGCAGTCTGTGGTGATCCAAATCCAGGTCATCTGTCATCCACCATATCTACATCCTCATCACTAGCAAAGCTCTCAAGCCAATCGCATGCCTGCAATCCCGGCACTCAAGAAGCTGAGGCAAGAGGATTGCCAAGAGTTAGAGCCCAGATCCAGCTACTTAGCAACACCCTTTCTGGACAGCACTAAAAACAATACCCAAGCAAACAAACAGCCTTGAGACCAGCGCTGCGGGCTCCACCCGGCACCCGCACCCGGGTGCTAGCCCAGCCCAGGCACCCACACACCTTGACAAATTCCTCTGTCCCCTTCTGGCGGAAGGTCCACTCCGTGAAGGTCTCCGCGGTGGTCTCACTACGACGCTTACAGGAGATACACAGGATTTTGAAGGTCATCCCATACACTGCCTCCGTCTCGGAATCCACCTCCACGCAGCCCCCCCAGGCTGAGGAGACTGCGGACACAATGGGCTCGGGTCAGAGAGGCACCTGCCACCGGAGGCAACACCGGGCTGGCTGCTCCACGGAAACCATCTGTTTCCTTTCTACTAGTATTACACACAGTGGATGCCAAACCTGTCCCTGCTTCTCGCTCACTGTGTGACCTTGACGAGTCATCCATCTCCTGAGAGCCTCAGTTTCCCACCTGCCTTTCTCCTGCCTGTTAGGTGGAAGAATCTGTCATCTTTATTTCCAGTAGTTGCTAGGTAGAATACGCACACTGGAGGCCCCAGGAAACAGGATGTCACTGTGGTGAGTAACTCCACTGAAGTGCCCGGGTCCTCCAAAAACCAACTGCCTTCTAAGTGGTTAGCATTCCTTATCACTCCCGCCATGAAAGAGGTCTGCAGAGCCAGCCATGGGTTGAGAGCTAAGAAGGCTGAGTGAGGGGGTTCACTCCAGCCCCACTTCCTCCTCCCCATCTTCACCATCTTGCCCTGTCCCCTCTTCCGCAGACTCCCTTGCTTCAAGACCTTCACCTCAAATTAAAAGCTCTTTGCTGCCTCGGGGTCTTTGCTTCACCCCTGGGTTAGAAGCCCTGGTCCCTCCTTCACCCTCTTACATGCCACCTCTTGTGTCCCAGCACGCACTAGCTGATTAAGTCATACCGCCAAGTCTAGCTCTGGGTCTTTTCCTTGTCCCCCCCAACCTCCTGATCTCCTAGTCTTCAGCGCTTCTGGTTCACCTTCCCTGGTGCCCATGTCTCCCCATTATTTATTCCCCCTAAGGGTCTCTGAAGGTCCCGGCAAGGCCTTCCCATCTCTGTGTGTCTCGCCATTACTATTACTGTTGTTGTTTTAAACTCCGTCCGGCAGGCATTCTGTCCCTGGGACGGCCTCTCCATCCCTTCTTGGTCTCTCCAGATCTTTCTGCTGCTCTCAAGTTTCTCTGTTCCTGGCTCCGGCTCTTAACTCTCTCCCTCCAATGTCCCCATCTGCCTCAGTCTCTCAGTTTACCTCTCCGTCCAGGGCAAGCCCGGAGTCCTCACTCAGTATCCATCCCTCCCGGTTTGTCTCGGGCCCCAGTCCCCAGGCGCTGCCTTCCCCCACCCCTCACGCGGCTGTGGGTGTCACATTGCAGCCTGCGGGGCTCTGCGAGCAGCTGACTCCGCGTCTCCTCGCCCCCGGCCCGGAGCCCGCGGCGGCACCTCTGTGCCAAGTGTTCCCCCCCAACCCCCGAGAATCCTCTGCATCTCCACGATGATTCCATGTGGTCCTGGGTCCCGCGACCCCAACGACCTCGCACCGCGCACAACTTCCCAGACCGGGACTTGGCGGAGTCCGGGCCACTCGGGCGGGGGGCGTCCCGAGCGCCGATGGCGCGTGTCCCCCAGCAACACTCACCCAGCGCCGCGCCCACCACGAGAGCCAGCAGCGTCCCCATGGCCGCGCAAGGCGGTGGGTGCGCAGAGCGCGGCGACAGGCGATGGGCCCCGGCGGTGACTGGCCCGGGCGCGGGCGCGGCAGCTGCTGCTGGGGGGGCGCCCCCCCCGCTCCGGTTACCGCCGGGGGCCCAGCCCCGGGGCCCGGAGAGCAGGCATCCCCGCGCGCGGCAGGAGTCTCGGGATGCTGCGTGCGCTCGCGCCACAGGGCGCATCAAGGCTGCGGCGACCCCTGCCTGGCTCCGGACGGTGCTCGCGCTCGGGCTCCCGGCGTTGGGGTGCGGACCGCGGGCTCCTGCGCACTGCAGCGGCGGCCCGGGAGGGAGGAGGGAGGAGGAGGAGGGAGGAGGGAGCGGGAGGGGGCGGGATGAATCACCGCGGGGGGAGGGCGCGGCCGCCCAGCCTTTGCCGCAGCGGCCCGGGAGGCGCCCGGGCACCGGCCTCTCCGGTGGCTTCGCGGCTTCTGCGCACCCATTGCATGGTCTGGGTCACTCTGACTTCGCTAGATTCTCTGGGGGTGGAGGGACCCTTTCCACTTCCTCTTCTGAGAAAGGTCATCTCCAGACACCCAAGAGGACAGTTTGAGGGACCAATTCCGTCTTCCTAATTATGGAGGTCAACCTTTTCCAGTTCTTGGGGAGATAAGGCTGAGACATCCCAGAGACCTACTTCTGACACCTGAGATCCCTCGGACTAGAGGTCTCTGAGCCAGGACCTAAGAGGGCATGGGGGAGCGAAGGGGTCAAGCTAGGTATATATAGAAAACTCCAGACCGCATCCAAGCCAGAAGGGTACCTTGGCATCCCACAGCTCTGGGGGTCGGAGATGCGGGGTTTCAAAAGGGCCATTCCCGCGATCCCCCGCTGCGACTCTGACGTCATCTTCCCAGCTCTCCTCCCACTCCATCGTCCACCGTTCCTCCACCCCCGGCACACAGCTCATCATTGCTTCAGGGTTTTTGCCCTACTTCCATTCTGCCTGGACACCCCCACCCCAACCCCTCCTACTATCCCCAGGTGATGGAAGGGCTGATTGTGGCAAAGCCCAGGGCTCCAATGTCACCTTCACAGTATTTTCTGTGCCCATTTTGAGTAATCTGCTTCCCTCCTTACTGACTAGATCATCTCGGTTCTTATTTACTTTGTCAGAACAGTGGTCAGTACCTAACATTATGGGGGTTTGTTTTAGTTTTTATTATATTTTATTTACTCTGTATGTGTGAGACCACACACCAATTACGAGGCATATATGTGAAGGTCAGAGGACAACTTGGGGGAGTCGGTCCTCTTTTTCACTATGTGGGTCCTGCATGTTATGTTGACCTTTGGTGATCATGCCTGGAGGCCAGCACCATGTCACCAGCTTCTGTTGGTTTCTTTTTTTAGAGACAGAATCTCACAGGCTGACTTCTAACTGGTGGTCTCCTGCTTCAGAATTACCACCACACTACGTTTATATTTTTTATATAATTTGTCTGTTGGTTGCCTGTGCCTCCCCCTGGTGAGGACACTGTCCTGTGTCCCAAACAGGTCCCTAGCACCTTAACTTCTGCTAGGCTCATTATAGGGCTCTGGGCCACCAGGACCAAGGTGGGAGAGAGACTCTTGGCAGGGATTGGCTGGCCCTGTCCTAGCTTCCAGTTCGGCATGAAATAAAGTCCCAGAGAAGCCACAGTGTGGGGCAGGTCCAGGACCTAGGGGCAAGGAGCCAAGGACACCAGACACCTTTGCGGTCTGGGCTTTTGCGCCAGCACCTCCTGAGCTGTGAAATTCCTTGTGCAGAAAATAACCCTTTCGCAGCTCCAGTGACCCTGGTGGGGGCTGGGAGGAGGAGGAGGTGGTGGTGCAGGGAGGACAGACCTTAGCAGTGGACAGGGGACGCCTTCTCACAGCCCTAAAAGTCTGAGGAACCCTGCTGTGGTAGAAGCAGAACAGCCTTTTACTCTAATGCACTGAATTTTTCTTGCTCCGAGGTGCTGTCCTGCTGCCCCGTTTGCAGTTATGAGGAGCCATGAGGAGCGAGCTGGAGCACGGCAGCAGCCTGATCACAGAGCTGTGGTGGAGGCAGGGCAGCCTTTGCCCTTTGCTTGCTCCTGCTCCCACCCAATCCTTCCACCCCACAACTTGGCATGTGCCCTTCTAGCCTGACAGACTTCTTTCTCTACCCAGGGTTTGGAGGAGGACACGACTGGGCTCTACCAGTATAGCAGATGGTTGATTGGGAGACGCCTGGTTCTGGGAGGGATGGCATCCTGTGTGTATAAATCTCAAGATCTGGGGCTAGGAAGATGGTTCAGTGGTTAAGAGCATTTGCTGCTCTTGCTGAGGACCCAGGTTCAGTTCCCAGAACCCATGTGTTGGTTCCCAAACTTCAGTTCTAGGGGATCCAGTTCTGAGAACGTGGTACACATACATCCACACAGGCAAAAAACACTCACTCATGCAAAGAATAAATAATAAATCGAAAACAAACATTTAAATCTGGAGATGTCAGGGGGAGGGAGGAAGTGCCCAGAGCATGACCCAACGGTGGCCTTGGGGGGTTTAAGATTTTGTCACAGAGCCTGGCTTGGTGTCGTGCACCTTTAATCCCAGCGCTAAGGAGGCACGGCAGAGGCAGACGGTTCTCTGACCGGTTCTAAGACAGCCAGGACTACACAGAGAACTTGTCTTGTATCCCCGCTTAGCCCCCCTCCACCCCACCTCTCGCTTCAGAAAAAAGATTTTGTCCCACAGTGAAAGGCACAGCTTGGTCCCCACCGGTGTCCCCTACACGAGTTTCATCCTTCCTTCTAATTCTTCTGTGGTAAATAGCTTTGACTTACTCTGTGCCAAGACTTGTTAGGAGTCACATAAATGCTGACCCTGGTGGTGTGGGCCTGATATCCCAGCTCCTGCAGGGCTAAGGTGGAAGCAGAGCAAGCAGAGTCCTACTAGGGCTTTACTGGGTGAGTTTAAGGCCAGCAGGAAATTTAGTGAGACCCTATCTTACAACAGAAAGGAAATCAGAGATCTGATTATTAAATCTGACTAAAGGCGGCCCACACCCCAGGGAGGTAGATACAGGCGATCCCTGAGTGCAAGGCCTACCTGGTCAACATACTGAGTTCCAGGACAGCCCAGACTTTCATAGTAGAACCTCACTCAAAATAAACATAAGATTTTAAATTAAGAAATAAAACAAAATGTGAAAAGCCCGGGCGTGAGTGGTACTCAGTGGTACAGTGGTTGCCTAGCAAATGTGAGGGCCTTAGATTCAGCCCCCAAAACCCAAAGACCACATGTATCAACTCTTCAAGACTCTTTGACGGCGGTTCTCAATGTGACTCCCTCATGTTCATGGGCTCCCACTAAGGGCTGCTAGGTGTGCAGGCCACTGGGGCAGCTGCTTTGGGCTTGGATAAGGCAGAGCTGGGCTCGGTGACAGGAACAGGACTCCAGGACCTGGATTGTGACGGCAGGGTGAGTGGGAAGTCCCCATCTGCTCCCAGGACCCCACAGGCACAGCCATAGCCATTTCCAACCCTTTATTGGGGTTGTTATTCCCAAATAAATATAATACATTAAACCCAGAGGGTTTCGTGTACCCCAAAAGGTGCCCCCCCAAAACCCCAGCTGGGCAAAATAAGTTAGTTGGAGGGGGAACCTGCCAAAGACCAGGCCAGCTCCCTGGCTGAGCAGGCAGTGGCAGCTGGACTCGAACACACAGATCTAAAGTGCATCTTGATTCTATGGTCCCCAGGTCTGTGTGGCTCTTGGCGGGGCCACTGTGAGGGGCAGGCAGGAACCTCCCGGCGGCGTTCACACCGTGCCAGCAGTGGCTGCCAGGGTTCCTCGTGTCCTTCTGTTCGTTTAGGGGGTATATCTTTTCAATCAGGAGTCCTCAGGGAAAACTGTCATCAGGCTGTGTCTGAGTGTCCAGGGGAGGATCCGGGACAGTAATTCCTTGATGTAGCTTCTCCAAGGAAAACTTCATCTGCCGGAAGAGGTGAGGGAGATAGGATGAGTACACTCTCTATGCTATTCTGCACGGTCATGCTGCCTCACCACCTGGTAACTTCTCAAGGTGGGACTCAGGTGGTCCAGTTCAAATCTTGACTTTGCGATTACTAACAGTGTAAGGGTAAATTCCTTCATTGCTACGGGTCTATTTCCTTGCCTAAAGTACAGGTGATTAATATCCCAGCTTCAGAGAAGTATGTCAGAGATTTGAGGGAGGCTAGAGCCTGATCCATGGCGAGTATACCAGGGGATCTTGACTAAGTACCCAGCCTTGAACCAAAGGATGCCGCCCGCATACCTCCTGCCTAAACACAGAAAGGGGACAAAATGTTACTACTTAAATCAGAACCATCTGCCACAGGCTGGTGTACTGATTGGTCACCACTAGATGGCACTAAGCGGAAGCCCGCTACCCCTTCAAGAAGCAAGGCCTCACCGACTACTAGGGTAGGTCTGTGAGAATCAGAGCCAACCCCTAGCTCTACTTCCTGGTCTGGTGTTCTCTTGCTCCCACGACACCCACCATGATGGCCAGAACATCAGGAGCCTAATACACATTTCCTCCTCTCCTGGTGTGTGAAACATGCCCTACTCTGCTCTCACGTCCTTGAACACTTATTCCTCAGCTAGTCTCGGGAGGTTGTAGGGCTTACAGGATGAGTCTAGCCGGTAGACCCTGGCTACTAAAAATGGGTCTTGTTGTTTATAGCTTGGCCTTTCTTTCAGTCTCCGTGTCATCTCTACTTTTGGACAGAGCCTTCCCAGTGACCCTGATGGACTACGTCAATAAACCATGAGCCAAAATAAACCTTCCCTCAGTTGCTGCTAAGTGTTACCACAGGAGGAAGAAGATCAACCAGTTCACCTTCTTTGTGTCTGCCACATACATTGGTCACAGAGAAAGTAATTAATCCACAGGGCTTCCTGCTGCAAGGCTGGCTGGAGAACTGGTCACTTCTGGCTGGTGACAGGATAGCCCTGTTATGCTAAGGGCTCTTGCTCTCATTAACGTGCCATGCCCAGTCCCTCACTGGGGGACTCTAGGCAGGGGCTCTACCACTGAGCCACGCCCCAGCCCCTCACTGGGGGATTCTAGGCAGGGGCTCTACCACTGAGCCACGCCCCCAGCTCCTCACTGGGGGATTCTAGGCAGGGGCTCTACACTGAGCCTCGACCCCAGCCCCTCACTGGGGGACTCTAGGCAGGGGCTCTACCACTGAGCCACACCCCCAGCCCTCACTGGGGGATTCTAGGCAGGGGCTCTACCACTGAGCCTCGCCCCCAGGCCTCCTAAACAGAATTTCCATAAATTCCTTCAGTTAGTCCTGAAGCCTCAGGGATGAAAGCTGGAATCTCTCCTCATTCTCTGCCATATCATAGGCACCACCCGTGCCACACACTTTCCTCCGTCTTCTCAGCTGCTGGCTGCAGTCCTCTGGGGTCTAAGAGGAGCACTAAATGGTGACAGTATATTCAGCACCTACTATAAGCCTGGGCGAGGCTCACCAACAGCAAGAACATTAAATGTTTACAATGTGCTTGGCCTTACTCCAAATGTCTGTGCACTCTCAGATTATGAAGGATGGCATTACTCTCTACTGTTCAGAAGATGCAGCCAAGGCCCAAATGACAGTCACTTACATAAGGTCACACAGCAGTCTGACCTTGAGTGTCCCCTGAACTATACAGGGTGACTTCATCAACCCCTTTTTGGAGATGAGAACCAAATACCCTTAGGAGACTCACTCTCCTATCAGCCAACCTAAGCCCAAGTTGGCAGGCAGGGAACCAAGCCTAGTACAGCTTGGCTCTGCTTGGGGAAGGATGGGCATGTGACCCCAGCGGCTAATGACAGAGAGAACTATCCTCTGCATGTCTCCCTAAACCAACCGGCTACTAGCAGAACAGAAAGAGAAGATTCTTACTACAGCCAAGTGGCTGGATCTAGCCATGCCTGAAGGATGTTTTTCCAGGACATGAGTCTTGTCCCTTCTGTTCCACGGACCTCCCCAGCAAGCTAAGCGGTCAGTAACAGGACAGGCTTCCTCAATTTATGATGGAGGAAACTGAGCCCCTGGGTAGGGAGGCATCTCGACCCAAGGCCCCACAGCTCCCCGTGGCTGCCTCGTACCTCATCCAGGAGCTCCACGGATGCGCGAAGGATCTGTCTCCACTTGTGCACCTCAACACTGTGGAAGTGCTTCTGCAGAGCCAAGATCTCCGCCCACTCCGTGGCTGTCTGGGGGAACTTGCTGTGGAGAGGAAGAATCTGAATGACCGGTCCTGGTCATCTCAACGTGCTCGAGCCCCGCCCCGAGCCCCGCCCCCGAACCCTGCCCTCTCTCCACTTACCCCTTGGCCAGTGCCAAGCTGTGCCAGGACTCGAAGGTATGGGCTGTTCTCTCCAGAGACCAGAGACGGTAGAAGAGGAGGGCGTTGAGGGCAATGAGAACGATGAGGCTGGGGACAGAGTCCGAAATCAGGACTCCTGGGATCACGATGGATGCCCTCCCCAGTCAGGCTTGGAGCTCTGCACCGGCCCCCAGCATACTAGCGTAACCATACCTTACAGGGTGCCACTACCCACCCTTTCCAGAGGAAAGGGGCTCAGAGAGGGTATGAATATGCCTAGGGTCACACAGCCCATAAGCAGAAAAGACAGGGTTCGCGCTCTGACCTATGTCATGCCTACATGCTTGCTGGCCACACTAAGCCATCTTCCCTGGAAAAGCCAGGGATATTGAACAGGGAGAGAATGCCGCAGGGGGTTGAGCTACAATACAGGGGAACGGCAGAGAGAGAGGACACCCTACCTCACACAGATCCTGCGGAGGCAGTGAGGGGAAGACAGAGATGTGAGAACTGCCCAGGGCACGGCTGGTACCCAGACCTCCTCCACCCAGGGTGGCTCGCTCTGAGCCCAAAGACCGCAGGGTTCCCAGGTGATTTTGAGAAACTGAGGCCTCAAGAGGCTGAGCGTGTGGCCTAGGTCAGCTCTAAGCTGGGGTAAGGGTCTGACTTGCTTTTCCTTAGTGTCCTGCCCTTCCCATACACGCTGGTCTACAAATGCCTGGTGTCCCTGCTCAAGCCCTACGGAGGTCTCAGCTCAGCCGTCCCTGGCTTCCCCGAATCTGTGATGTCTTCTCATTTTTGGCTGTCATGACTTCCCATACCAGTTCAGGGCCCTCTGGTCTGGTGACAACTCTCTAACCTCTCCACCATTCCCATGGGACTCTTGGTCATGCTGTGTCTACAGTTTCATTCAGCTTAGGACTGGGCACAGAAAAACAATGTATCTACAACCTGACTTCTTTTGAGTGACTAACTTCATATACTTTGTCTCTTCTTTCAGAAATGTCTTCCTCTGATCTCCCTTGGGCCCCAGGGTAGCTGCTGTCCCAGCAAGAAAGACTTCTCTAAGACACATTGAGCAGCATGTGGGAACTCCGCTGGACACATCCCAAACACCATCTCATGCAATCCTTGCTCTGGCTTGAACCCGCATCCCAACAAAAGCAGAGGCCCAGAGAGGCCAAGCATGTGTTCGGCATCACACAGCCAGGCTGCTAACCCATGCCAGTCTCCTTACTCACACAATGCTGATGAGAACTAGAGCGCTGGGGATGCCTGCCCCGGGGCCCTGATCCACGGATGGTTCCGAGAAGCGAGAGCTGAGGGAACCTGTAAACAACAACTTGGGGTGAGCCAGGAGCACCCCAGAGACCGTCTCCTCCAGGTGCCTGTCTTGAGGTAACGCACCTGAGGTGTGCATGCTGGTCTGGGTGCAGGGGTCTGGGTCTGGGTGCTGAGGTCCATCTCTGTGCCCCCTCCAGCTCAGGGGCCGCTTCCTTCTCCGCAGGCCTGACAGTATTCCACGAGTGTCTTTCCCTCCTTCCTCCAGGGACAGCTTCTCTGCCTTGGCGAGTTCTCGATCTGAGGGACAAGAGATGGCTTGGTATGTCTGCTGTACCCTGCTGGGCCACAGCCGCCCCTGAACCACCACCCATCGGTCCCCTACCCAGGTGGTGGAAGTAATCTTCGATACCACTCCATGAGTTCTTCTCAATGAGAGACTTCACGAGGCTCCACGGTTGCTTCCGGTAGCGGATCTCTGAGGATACACTAGGAGGGAACAAGAGAGCACTAGGTCAGGTTTGTAGGGGGAATCTACAAACCCCAGACTTCTAATTCAGAAAAGGGTCTCTGTCACCTCAAATCTAGGCCTCCACCTTTTTGGCTTCCTCCATCCACACTTACATTTAAATCACACTTGAGGGATTGACCTGTAAAAGTCCTTGGTTTGGGGCTATACTAGGGATTGGCACTCCTACCTGCTGAGCAAGAGTTCTATGGTTGAGGCCTACCCTCAGCCCCTCCCCAGTGGGTTCTATTCTGGTCCTTTTTTTTAATCCTGTAACAGGGTCTTACAAATTTGAACTCACTGCAGCCTTGAACCTGGGATCCCCTGGTCCCAGACTCCTCAGTGCTGAGATTATAGGCCCTGTTCTCTATCTACAAAACCTATCCAGAATCTACTTATTGTCCCTTTTGCCACTCCCAACTGGTTCTAGCCCCTACCTTTACACCTAGACAGCAGAGTGGGAGGGCTTCTCTTGGTCTCCCACTCCACTCCTATTTGCAGCCAGAAGAAGCCCATCTAAGGAGTTCATTCAGGGTACTCTTGGCTCAGACTGATTCCCTGGATGCATCTCATTCCTACTTCTTGACTCCAGGTACTCCCATGCTCCTGCTTCTCCATTCTGGCTACTCTCATGCTCCTGCTTCTCTACACCAGCTACTCCCATGATCCTGCTTCTCTACTCCAGCTACTCCCATGCTCCTGCTTCTCCACTCTGGCTACTCTCATGTCCCTGCTTCTCTACTCCAGTACTCCCATGCTCCTGCTTCTCTACTCCAGCTACTCTCATGCTCCTGCCTCTCTACTCCAGCTACTCCCATGCTCCTGCTTCTCTACTCCAGCTACTCCCATGCTCTGCTTCTCTGCTCCAGCTATTCTCATGCTCCTGCTTCTCTACTCTAGCTACTCCCATGCTTCTACTTCTCTACTCCAGCTATTCCTATGCTCCTGCTTCTCTACTCCAGCTACTCTCAGGCTACTGCTTCTCTACTCCAGCTACTCCCATGCTCCCACTTCAGGGCCTCTCTCTGTACTGGCCATTCTGAATGGAAGCTCCTTCTTCTGGCTATTATGAAATATTCCTTTCCCAGAAGGCCCACCCTTGATCATCACAGCGCAACCTCCTGCCCTTTCAGTCCAGCCTCCTGTGAATTTCTCCAAAGCCAGGTGAGGTAGTGGACTAAAGCACATTCTGCAATCAGTTAATTCACTGGAATTCCCCAGTGGAGTTTAATGTCCCTTAAGGGGAATCTTTGTCCCTGAGACCTAGAATATCTATGTTCAGCGCGTGCTCAGTGTTCAGAGAACAGCTGAGCACATCAACTATTCTATTCACAATGACCTCTTCCAATGCTGGGTGGAAGCAGCCCTGACCACTGAGGTGAGGTAGAGATAGGGCACACTCGGGATCACCGAAGCCGGGCCTTGTTCCGGGCCAGACCCAGGATACAGTATCGGTGGGCAGTGTAGAAGTAGTCCTGGTACGGGATGCCCTGGGTGAGCACCTCAGAGTCCACCACGCACCCGCCCGCCTGTGGGCCACGCCGGAACAGCGTCTGAAGGGGACAGAAGAAGCAGCCGGGAGGTCAGGGCCGCTCCACGGGGCCAGCCCACCCGGCAGCCGCCTCCCCAAACCTACCTGTGTCTCCACCACAGAGGCGCTCTTGGGGCCTAACTGATTGCTAATGGGGATGGTGTAGGTCAGGACTCTGCGCTGGTGGCACTTGCTGTCACTGCTCCAAGGGCTCAAGGTCACATCTGGGAGGGAGGAGGAGAATGAACAGTGTGCTCCCATTTCTTCCCCTTTCTTTGTTCCAGAGTGTAGGAAACGCAGCCTTTCTGGAGGGTTTCAATTCTCTGGGGACTTGTCCCCAACTGCACTGTCCTACACTGTGTCTCCACCATGCCGCCCCCCCACTTTTAGTTTTAAAAGCTAAAACAATTTAGACTACAGCGGTAATGACAGACTGGGAGCATCTGACACCTTCTGGGACCACCTCAGCCATTGCCACAGCCTCAGTTTCCTTTCTGTAACAGGTTTGGTTTCTCCCAAGCATCAGATGAAGGCACTCCAACCTTCGTGACACCTTTTCCTGGAGGTCCCCTGAACCTTCACACATACCAGGCGCCACACTGAACCCAGGACCTCCACACACCCTCCGTTGGGTCCCCACTGCACCATCCTTCAGGGCCCCAGTAGAGTCCTAGGCCTTGCCTTCCCTCATATGTTACGTCCATTGTCTTGGGGAAGATGGAGAGAAAGGTTCGTATGTATATGCAGTGACTATGCCTACGTGTATTCATGAGTACAGCTGCATATATGTGTGTGTGAGCACATGGGAGCATTCATGTAGAAGCCAGAGAATAACCAACGCTGAACCTCGTTCCTCTTCAGGTGCTGTGCACCTTGTTTCCCTGAGACAGAGTCTGTCACTGGCCCAACGTTCACCAACTGGGACAGGTGGGCTGGCCAGGCCCATCCTGCTAGTCCCGTGCTCAGAACCATGTGCCACAATGCCCAGCTTTTAAAGAATTTTTAGATCTATTTTATTCTTC
The DNA here is from genome assembly GCA_021653895.1 of Mastomys natalensis. Lineage (NCBI taxonomy): Eukaryota > Metazoa > Chordata > Mammalia > Rodentia > Muridae > Mastomys > Mastomys natalensis. The sequence continues at coordinate 1,029,236 of JAJTUV010000944.1, forward strand.
AGTGTTTTCTGTGCTTGTGTGTGTGGTATATGTATGTGTGTGGTATGTGTATGGCTGTGTGTTGCATCTGTATGTGTTGGGTCTCTCTGCGTTTATCACGTGTGTGTCTGTGTGTCTTTGTGTGGGTATATGTCTGTGTTCTGTGTCTCTCTGTCTGTGTGTGTCTATGGCTGCCCAGTACTCTAGGAATCTGAGAAGACACTAGCACGCGTTGGTTAAGCACAGCTACTGCTGGAGGCCCTGTTCAGGTAGCAACCTGTTCACCTCTCACACTACCACAAGCCCTACAAGCGGCACACCCAGTGTGCAGAAGAATCAGGCATGGAGAGGCTGGAAACCCTCTCTAAGGCCACTGGCAGCCAGAGGCAGCATGAAGCCTGTTTGTTCCTGCCAGTGCCTGACGCAGGGTCCTCTGCTTCCTTTGCCCCCTGACCTGTGAACTTGCGCTGCTGCAGGAAGCTTTGTAGGAACGGAGAGTCGGAGAAGAGCATCTGCTGCAGGCGCTCGGCACCCACGTGGAAGACGGAGTTGATGAGGAGGCGGCCGGAGAGGTCAGGCAGCAGGGCAGCCAGGTCACCTGGGAGACAAACGTGTCCTCATTATGTGGGTAAGTCTCTGGGTTACTCTGGGCCAACTGCTCTTCCTTAATCCCCGGCCTCCAGGGTGAAAAGGCAAACTCATCTTTCTGAGCAAGAGACACCCAAGAATCTGAAACTATATTCACTTCGGATTAGCCGAAGGTGGGCACATGCCCCAGCCCAGCCAATAAAAGCCACTGCAATGGTGTCCATTGGCACAGACCCTTACAGTCAACTGGAATCATCTGTCACGTCAGACCAATCAGAGCCATGTCTGGGATTTCTGCAGCAGTCACTGTGCTGTACATTGTCGGGAAGCTAGCCCTAGGGCTTTGATTCTGAGCTCACAAGAGTCAAGTCTACCTGAAAACTAGTATAGGGAAAACAAATGTAACCAATTTTACAGCCTGCTTTTTCTGACCACACAACCATTAATGTAGGGTTCAGAGAATGCAGTTTGACCGACGTCCTGGCAACTGCATGATTTGCCTGGTATACCAATGCCTCTGCTCTCCCTGGTCCCGACTTGAGTATAAGCAAAGTAAATGAATGGGGGCCAGCTGCCTCACCTTCCTCCCCAGTGGATGAGGAGGAGTTACTGGTGTCTGTCAACAGTTCCTCTCTGGCCAGCAGATCCAGGGGACCCAAGGAGGAAGTGGGCCCATCCGGTGGTGCCGGCTCAGTACTCAGTGGTTCTGCTACTGGAGTCACTGTCTGGCTGGAGGAGGCGTCCAGCTGACTGTCTGTCTGCTCTTCCTTGTCCTCCTCGGCCTGCAGAGAAAGGGCTCCATGTAGCTTTCCACATGGAAAGACCCAACACATACGAGATGCAACATATAGCCATACACAAACCACACACATACATATACACATATTTCACCGAGGGGTCTCACCGGTGAAATCTGGCCACAAGTGTTTGATAGACTAAAGTTTAGGTCCTGGTTAGAATGACTAACCCTGGAGACATGATGTCTGTACCTGGGGGCTCTTGGCTAGTCTGACAGAGGCCTCAGGACCACCCAGTGATGAGGGCTTCTGTGGATGCTTGGCCTACAAGCTTCGCTGCCCATCCGTCTCTTATCCATCTATCTTGCTCCTCTTCTGTCTCCACCTTTTCCTCCTTTCTGCTATATCTGCCTCTATTTTCCTCGTCTGTCTTCCTCTCTCCACCCATCCGAAGCTCGTCCCTGTCAAGCCCCTCCCCTCTACTGATCTTGCCCCCCCCACTCCCAATCGTCCCGTCCTCCCCCTAAGTACCCACTCAGCTCACCCCATGGTCTGCATCACTGCTGGCTCGAGAGAGGTTTGGGGTGACCCGGCCACGCCTTAAACCCACAGGGCTTGGCTCCTGGCTGCGGTCAGCCGCCCCTGAGGGGCTGATATCGCTAAGTGCAATCACATCTCCACTTCTTTGGGACTCCTGCAAGAGAAAGGAGGAAGTGGGAGATGGCTGGACCCTCCAGCCTCCGCATGCTGCACTCACTGTGTCCTTCTCCCCCCGCGCCCCTCACCGGGCTTTTTGCACAGTAACCTCATGTCTGTCAACAATTCGTCTCTGGACAGCAGATCCAAGGGACCCAGGAAGGTCCCTTGTGCATCCATCACCTTCCACCTCCAACTCACCCAAGGCCATTCAGTTGCAGCGGGCAGACATAGTCTTCATCTTCACTGGTGAGGCCCAGCTCTGAGCCATAGCACTGATGGACCAGGTGCCAAAGTTCTCGAGGGCTCAGTGTCTAGACATAAGGAATATGAGGTTGGCCTCTTATGTCTACTACCCGATCTCAGCAGTTCCCCCAGCTTCCACAAGAGGGCAGCATGGCTACCCACTCCAGACTCTACCCATCTCCACCTAGCTGGCATCCATCACTAGCTCGCCTCTTTCTGCACAAGCTGGGCCCTGGGCCCTACAAGCCACACCTTAGTGCTCTTAAGTCCGCAGTGTTCTGGCTAGGGAAGATTCCCGTTTTTACTGAGAAAGTTCTGGAAACTCCATAAGGACAAATCATGTGCTCAAGGTCACACAAATGACCGGTAAGATTCAAAGCCAGCCAGATTCCGAGGAGTCCAAGCTCTTGCCTCCTCTATGCACCCCAGTAGCCGAGTGTCCCACTGCACCCTGATTGGCTGGGCCCCAGAGACAGTGAAATAATAACCGCTAATGATAACAGCCAGGGCAGTGGCCGCTGTTGGCATTCCTGTAAGTTCTACATAAATGCTACCTCAAAGTAGACACTGGTGCAACATTATCAGGATTTCAAGACGAGATGTGCCCAGTAACCCATCCAAGGTCACCCCACTGGGAGGTGACAGGGCTGAGAACAGAGCCCCAACAATGCCTAGTCCACAGTCCTCTCAGCTTGAGATAAGCAACATCACTGATCCCAGCCCACACCCAGTCCTGGGAGCTCTGCTTGCTGATGGGAATAGATCTGAAGGTCCTTCCTCTGGCCTTGTCCTCTTTGGGGATGGCGCCCCATCAGGCTTCTGGAGAGGAGGGAGGTCTCTGGTAGTCTTACTTTTGAGGATGGCCAGATTGGAGCTGTCCTGGGGGATGAGCGCCCCAGAGAGGGTGAGCAGGTTTGGGAAAGGGTGTCTCAGAGGTGTCAGCTGTGTTGATGGATAGGTGTAATGACTGCTCACTCTATGTCCCTTCCACTTGGCTAAGTATTACCTCACATGGAGGCTTCCCTGGCACTGCGGACCAGTCTGTACCAATCCCTTCCTCCTTCGTCAGGGACTCTGATTCAGTGCTAGGCATGGGAACTCTTGGCGTATCCCTGACAAGACCTTTGGAGAAGCCACAGAGGCCGAAGGGCCTTTGCCCACAGAGAAGAGCTGGGAGTTTCCTATGAGTTCCAGGTCCTCCTTAGCTAACCCCATCCTCCTGAGTACCATTCATCCCTACCTTTTCAAGCAGCGCGTTCTGCCAGAGACGGAAGATGAGGAGGAAGCAGCGGTCTCGGGCCCCAAAGGAAGTGAAGAAATGCTGCAAAGAGAGGGGCGTGAGGATGCCAGAGACCCAGGATGGGGCAGGGATGTCCAGTGGTCACACCATGGGGAGGAGCCTCCTGGAGGTGGGAGGAACCTTCCCCATGCTTGAGGCTGAAGCAACACTCAGTGCCTTTTCTGGCCCTCTTTGCTGTCAGGGATGGCTAACTTTTCCAGCTCTGGGCTAACACAACACAAAGGGACATCTGCTGTCCCATCATTCCCTAGTCATTCCTGTTTCCTGTTAGGACCTCAGAGTGACACAACTATCTCTCAACCAAGCAGATATGAGGCAATAATTGAGGACAAATGCCAGGTGTGGTTCTTGCTGACCCAGTACTAGGGGCAGTGGAGCCAAGATTTGGAATTTGAGGTTAGCCTGAGCTACATAGCCAGACTCCGTCTCAAAAACAAACAAACAAACAAACAAGGTCTAGGGGCTGGAGAGATCGCTCAGTGGTTAAGAGTGCCTGCTGTTCTTGTAGAGGACCCAGCTTGGTTCCCAGCACCCACTTCAGGGAGCTCACAACCATCTCTAAATCTAGTTCTTTAGGGGATCTGATGCCCTCTTTTGGCCTTCATGGGCACTGCAGGCATGTGGTACACATGTATAGGATAAACAGCTATACAAGTAAAATAAAAAGAAATAAATATTTAAAACAAACAAGCAAGCCTTTAATCCCAACACTCAGGAGGCAGGGGCAGGCAGATCTCTTGTGAGTTCAAAGCCACCCTGAACTACATGGTGGGTTCCAGGACAGAAAGAGCTGCGTAAGACACCCTGTCCTCAAAACAAAGAGCAAACAAACGAGATCTAGGGAGATGGCTCGATGGTGGGTTTTTTTTTTTCTGTCAGACATATAGTCCTGGGCTCCTATCGCAGCTTTAGTGGGGACTTGGGGGAGATCTGAACTGCTGGGTTCGTGGGAAATTTTAGGATCACTGCATTACAGGACATCTATGTGGTAGGCCATTGCATAGGAGAATACTAGTCCACTATAATTAGCCCCAGACAAAATGAGTGGGGCTGGACCACTGCAAGGGCCGAGACAATAAACAGGCCAAGTTGAACACAAATGGGGCTCTGCTGTGATCTTGGCACGTGGACCCCCACATCGGTCACCACTTACCTTCTCACTCTCAGTACAGATTTGAATGGCATTGGGGATGAGCTTAGCCGTCTTCTCCTTCTTCAGACAGGTCACTTCCTTCAACTGGATGGAAATCTTAAAGACAGCACAGGGCAGTGAGAACGAGCCCGAAGCCCTGCCCTGCCGGCCGGAGGTCCCTCCGCGTCCGCCCGCGGCTCGGACTCACTGTGGTCTCCCAGCGGAAGATGTTGCTGTAGAAACAGATCCAGTTCTCAGAGAGGTAGAGGCGGCCCTGGAGAGGATCTCCCGCTGCAGGGCGCAGGAGTAATCTGAGAATGGGGAGGGAGAGACAGGCAGACATGTGAGTCACGTGCTCTGGTCCTGCAGCCACAAACCAGCAGGGAGGCAGGCCAGAGGCCAGAGGCTCTTGTCCAGGTCAGAAACTGAGGCTGGGGTCGTGGAAACTCACCCACGATGAGGCGCTCTGCTTCAGGAAGTTTGCTAAACAGTTTCCGGAAGTCCTCGTTGCGTTGTTTGTATGTGGGACACAGCATCTGTGCAGAGGTTTGGGGCATGGGAACCTGAGTGCAGATTCCAAGCCCCTACTTGTCCCCAAAAACCTCCGATCTCTCTCAGTCTTCTTAGCCCTTGGGGCTTCTTTGCTCATAACACACATGCCACTATAAGAATACCTGCCATTTATTGACTTTAAAAAAATTATTTATGTGTATGAGTGTTTTTCTTATATGTATATGGGTGCATGGTGAGAGTGCCTAGTGCAGGTAGAGGCCAGAATAGGGCGTCTGGTCCCCTAAGACTGGAGTTACAGGCAGTTGTGAATGCCCCATGGGTACCGGGAATCAAACCTGAGTCCTTCGTGAAAGCAGCCAGTACTCTTAACCACTGAGCCATCTCTGTTTACTGACTTCATATAGAGCCAGGCCCTGTGCAAGGTACCACCACCACCATTACTAATTCTTATCCACTCTTCCCTCTGGCCGCACAAGATTAGGCTAACGTTTCTCAAGGCGGGGGGTGGGGGGTGGGGGGAGGAAGGCCCACTCAAGGCCATAGAGACCATAAATAGCAGCATGCCATCCTGTGTGTTGAATAGAAGTGTCTGATGTATGGTTCTTGGTGTATTACCCACTCCTTAACTGCTCTCTCTGGCCTGGAACCCCCAGCAGGCTTACAGCCCCCTAGCATACCTTTATCAAGCCCCACTGCAGATAAATACTCACACTGTACCAGCTCTGCATCTTCTGCAAGAGAAAGAAATGAGTCAGGGGGAGGAGCCCCGTGTTCTCTGCCCTTGCCACCCTCTCCTGGCCGGCCCCACCTGCGCTCACACCCACCTTACTGTTGCGGATGAAGTTCCGGCTGCCCAGGCTCTGGGTGCTGAGTGTTCCGGACACTCCGCTCTTCTCAGAGGAGCTGTCAGACCCCTTCTCCACCATGGTGCCTGGTTCTGGCTCAGGAGCCGAAGGGGGCCGGATTGGGGGCAAGAGCTGAAGTCGCTTCCGAAGGGATGGGGAACTGCTTGGTGAGCTCCGGCCAGAGTGGGGCGTGGTGCTAAAGAGAGAAGGAAGAGGAGAGGGTGGGGGGAACGGGTTAGGTGGCAGGGACAAACCTGATTTTTGAAGGTGTGTCCATCTTCTAGTGGCTCCATCTGTCCGTCCATCCATCCATCCATCCATCCATATCCAACTATCCACCTACCCACTCATGCATCCATCAGCCTAGCCATCCTCCTGCCTACTAGTACACCTGGCCATCTATTTTTCTATTTGCCAGCCTAGCCATCCATCTGCCTATCAGTTTATTCATCCATCCATCTGCCAACCCAGCTATTCACTCATTTATGGATCTTCCACCCACCTAACTACAGCCCATCCATCCAGTCATCTATCTACCACCTATATATCCATCTACCAGTCCATCCATCTTTCCATTTGTCCATCCAACTATCTGTTTATCCATCTGCCAACCTAGCCAACCACTTGCCTATCAGTTCATCTATCCACCCATCCATTCATCTGTCCGTCTGTCCATCCATCCTTCCATTTGTCCATCCAACTATCTGTTTATCCATCTGCCAACCTAGCCAACCACTTGCCTATCAGTTCATCTATCCACCCATCCGTCCATCTGTCCATCTGTCCATCCATCCTTCTATCCACCCACCTATTCACATCCTTCCTGCCTCTCTAGCCCTGAACATCCCTGTGCCTCTACTGCTTCATTATAATCCAGGGAATGATGACTGTACATAAGTTATCATTATGTGGGATTATGGGAGATTAAAGAAATCAAACTGTGAAGTCTCTGTGAAGTGACACTTGGTATTCTATGACCATATGTGAGAGTCAGAGGACAACTCCTGGAGGTCAATTCTTTCCTTCCATCAGGGGATTGAACTCAGGTCATCAAAATTGTACGCCAAATGCTTTCACCCATATCTAAAACACAATCTTACTAATTTATTCATAAAGCAAACCTTTATTGATCTGTGACATTCAAAATGCAAACTCAAGAATCCTTCTTGAGTCCGTCCGTCCCTCCCTCCCTCCCTCTCTCCCTCCCTCCCTCTCTCCCTCCTCACTCACCCACACTATCTATGCTCACCCTGTTCTTTTGTTTACACAGTTTCTTTATTGCCTGCCCTAAACTGTGAACTGAAGGAAGTCTTGGTTGCTGTCTGTATTCTTAGCACCTCAACTAGAGACAGGGCACATAATTAATGCTTGTCAACACTGCGGGGCTGAATGAACAGCCCTGATCTGGCTGAGCCCAGCACTAACAGAGACCAGAAGGACGGCTTGGTTCTGGCAAGTTAACGTCCTGTGCTGTCAGAGGCGGACGTTAAGCAAACAGAACATTCTGGTAACTGTGCAAACACCAACTGCCATAAGGGCAGTGGGGGTGAGTGGCGGAGACTTTAAAGGGACGTCGTCGTTGTTGACTTCTTATCAGGATCCTGTCAAGCACTCTGAGTGATTGATTTTATCGTTTTATCACCGCTCAAAAACACTGTGTGCTTGGGCCCAGGCCTATCCAGCTTTACAGTGGAAACCGAGGTTACAAGCAGAGGGAGGCATAGCTGGTTTCTGGGATTCTAACTCCTGTACACAGATCTATTTTGGAGTACAAGTGGGTATCTCCTCTTTCAGGAACTTTTTCAAGAATTGGTCCTTTCTACCATGTGGATCGTGGGAATACAACATGGGTGGCTGGGTTTAGTAAAACACACTTATCCACTAGACCATCTCCTCTGCTCCCTCAGGAAGTTCCTTCAAATGTCTCTCCTGTTTAATCTTTAGGTCGTGCTGGTCTCCCTGGCCATACTACCCCTGCTCTTCTTTGCTCTACAGTTTTTTTTTTTTTCTTTTTTGCTGAGCTGAGAATTGAACGTAGAACCTGGTATATGCTTAGTGGACATTATTTTACCACCGAGCCACACCCCCAGCCCCTCCCTGGGGGATTCTAGGCAGGGGCTCTACCGCTGAGCCACGCCCCCAGCCCCTCCCTCACTGGGGGATTCTAGGCAGGGGCTCTACCACTGAGCCACGCCCCCAGCCCCTCCCTCACTGGGGGATTCTAGGCAGGGGCTCTACCACTGAGCCACGCCCCCAGATCCCCTTTCCCTTTTTATTTTGAGGCAGGGTCTTTCAATAAACTGTACAGCTTGGCTTTGTGCTCACTCAGTAGTCTAGACTGAGACTGAACTTTTCGTTGTCCTGCCTCAGCCGTCTACCTCAGCCTTCTGAATAGAAGCTGGCATAACGGGCCTGTGCCATCATGCCTGGCTGGTGTTGCTTTTGTAATCACACCAAGAAGTCACTCAAGAGCCACTCACCTACTGGCACGACCATGACTGGCCTTTGTAAATATTATACAACACTTCGAGACTCTAGTGCACCCCTCTGCTTTCTGCAGGTTCACATACCCTGCTGGGGCAGCAGTCACCCCAATGGTGACTTTTCTGTGATGATAGCTCTATGGGCTTCTGGGACACGCCTGAGGGCTGTCTTAGTTCCCACTCTGCCGCATCCCTGCTCTGATGGGATGCAAGAGAGGCATTCTTGTGATTCTTATAAAATAAATTCATTTTATAAATTATATGACTAAATAAAGCCGCTATGGCTCCCCCTGGGCCTCTACGGCTCCCCCTGGGCCAACCTGGTGACGTGGTCACCGTGATCTGGTGTCTGCACTCACTCTGTCCTGACTTACAGTCCGAGAAAGCCTATTCCCACATTGAGCAGGCCAGAGACTTCCTGGTCATCAGATTTTCCCACCCTCCTTATCCAGGAAAGCCCTTGACCCTTCCCTGGCCCTCATGATGGGAACTCCCTCTTTTCCGGTTCCTGCCTTCATTATTTGCTGTCTACATGCCCTTCTCTCACTGGAGAACTCCCCCCTCCCACCCCCCCACCCCCCCAACCCCCAACCCTGCCCCAGCTCTCTGCTGCGCTCGACAGACATATCTCCATGCTCTATTTGAAATCACACAGCCCTTTGCCGATCCCCCTCACCTTCTCAGTCCTCAGAGTGTCTGCCAGAGACACACTGTCCCCCTTCTAACAGGTGCCCATGAGTAGGCACCACCATGGCCTGAGCAAAATGAGCAGGCTTGTTTGCTCTCTCCCGGAGCCTGGATTCAAGCAAACTTGGACTCAACGGACTTAAGGCTTGCAGTGTCAGAGCCACAGGGCTGCGTCTACACCTACCCCTGAAAGCCTCACTTTCACCTGGTTTTCTTACCTCCTCAGGCTACATGGAAAAGAAACGGTATGTTAGCAAAGGGTCGAAGAGGCAATGTGTGACAGCTTCCCCTTTGCACAGCTGCAGAAATAAAAGTGACACCTGTGCCACCAATCTTTCTGGGACTGTCCAAGAAGCTATGCTGACCCTGGATGGACCTCAGCCTGTGCCCTAGGCCTTCCTATAGCTGTCTAAACATACTCAGAACACAGTGGGGACATTGGAAGGAGCAGGTCCCAACTACCTGGCTGCACTACCCAGGGAGCTGGATCACCACAAAACAAAACAAAAAACCAACCAACCAACCAAAACCACAGAAACTAAAATGATGTCGTCTGACATCTGCCTTTGCTGTAAAGTCACGTCAGCACAGCCCCCCAGAACACTAACACCAATGGCATCAGGAACCTGTTGGAAACCCAGATTCCAGCCAGAGGCGGTGAGGTACTCCTTTTAATTCAGCATTCCAGGGCTGAGGCAGGAGGATCACAAGTTTGAGATCAGCATAGGTTACATAGCAAGATTCTGTCTTAAGGACTCCAGAGTTAGGGATGTGTAGCTAGAGGGCCTTGAACCCAGTGGTGAGGGCCTGGGGCCATGGCTTGTCAGTAGACTGTGGAGATCTCACCAGTAAGGAGCTAGGCATGTGAGTCAGAAGAATCTACCCATCAGAAGCTGGAGGCTATGCCTTGCATGTACAAAGGCCTGGATTTCATTCCCAGGACTACCACAAAACAAAAGAGAAACAAAACTCAAATGTAAATCCACACCCCCACCCGCATCAGAAACCTCGACTTAAAATTTGATGCACATTGAATTCTGACAGAATAATTAGGAGCAGAGAGGGTTTCTTAAGTGAGCCGGACTGACTGCAAAGTGGGCAAGGCTCACTGAGGCCAAGGGCTGGGGACAAAGAACAGAGCTGGCAAGTGTTGGGGAGACATTGCTGGTCTCTCTCAGGACATCAAGTTCAGGGCCAGGAAGGAGGCTGGCAGGTCTGAGAATAGTGAGCAGCCAGCAGAACAGAGGGCACATGGGCTCCCAGTGCAGACCTGAAGACCCTGGGCCACCTTGCATGTTTCTAGAGAGAAGATGACCATGGGGGTCCCTGTGGGTCTTTTCTCACCTCTGGGCTAAACCTCGGGTCTGAAGCCCCAGGTCCACTTGGGGGCAGGCAGAAGGCACAGACAGCCACGTTCATCCCCTTGCTCTTGGATGAGACAAAGAGGAAGTTCTCAAGGGCGGGTAGCAGAGCCCTAGGGTGGCCCAAGCCAGCCAGCCAGCCAGTCCTGGGAGAGTGAAGGGAGGGGTCAGAGTGGCGAGAGGAGGACCGCTAAGGGGCGGAGACTCAGAAGAGAATAGTGTTTTCACTGTGCAGATGCTCTGGCTTCCTGGGCCTCAGAATCGGCCTCAGCACAGCGGGGCAAGATCACACACAGGTGTGTGGGAAAGGAAGCGCTGGCTGAGGATACAGAGGGTGACAGGCAAACCTGCCTGCAGGTGAACGAAGTCTCTCCCACCTGTCTGTCTGCCTTTCACACGTACAGAAGTGTCACAAGCATAAACAACCACAGCATTGTGAGCATGCCAAACTCATAAACAAATGGCAGGAAAGTTTTACACACACACACATACACGCGCACACACACACGCGCGCGCACACACACACCTCACAAATATACTATAGTCACACAGAATCCCAGAATTAATTCCAAATTCAGAGAAACACAGTAAGTCCCACACAAGTTAGCTTCATATACACAACCACGAGAAAGTTTTACAGAGATGCCGAAGACCAAAACAAACAGCAAAACCCACAACAAAACCATTCAGACATCACCTAGTCACGGGACCCAGTGACCCAGCCAGACAGGCATCCCTAAGGGAAGTTAAGTCATCAATCATACCAACCTACACATCCTGACTGTCCCTCACTGCAGGGTGTTCACCAGGCAGAGAGAACAAAGCAAAAGCCAGTTCTCAAGGGTCGATGAACGGAATTATCAGCTGTCACAGTGACAGAGAACCCTGACATTCCCATAGACAAGGGAGACTCGGGAATAATGTTGTACCTGATACTGAAGAGGCAGTATGAGGACGGGGCAGGCTTTACAAAGCAGTTAAGGTTACACCCAACATCCCAGGAGGGAGGGTCCTCAACCGAGAAAGCCACAAGGGGTCTCTGTCTTTTTCAACAGACAAAGCCACAAAGGGTCTGGGAGACAAATACAATCTCCCACACACCCAAGGCATGCAACAATGCTACATTTGGATACACTGGAACTTTCCCACAGATGGTAAATGAGCCACCCACAGGGTCCAGTGACACAACACTGTCACAGGTAGACACAGGCAATTTCTACTTTGTTCGCTGAACCAAAAGATGACAGGCACACAGCAGCAGAGCTCCAACCACCCGCACACATACTAACATAACCATGAGAGCTCCCACCGTGGTAACTCAGATGTAATTCATGATAAAGGAGAGACACAGCCAGCCAAGAGACGGAAGCAGAATGGTGTACACTTGGAGCCCCAAACCTGCCTCAAGACACTCCAAAGTCACAAGGAGGCACAAGCTCAGAATGTGTGTGATTTACTCGTGGTGCCACAAAGAAAATGAGATACGCCTCACACACAACCACAATGGGTCCAAAAGCCCCAGATACACACTCGACCTGGTCGGTAGCCATCACACAGAAAATGATAGATAACGCACAGACAGCCACACAATATTGCTTCAAAGGATCCCAGCTGTTTTACACACCACACACACACACACACACACACACACACACACACACACCGCGCAGAGCTCAGGCACTTCCAGGGCGCAATCACAAACGGAACTCCGCAGGCCCAAGGGACCAGGCACAAGTGGGGTGGAGGGTCAAGTCGGAACACACGACCCCACGCTGCCGAGATCTCAGGCTCAAAGAAGCTCCCTCCCCAGCCCCCACGACAAACCACCGACCGGAGTTGCTGCGGGGCCTGTCCAATATTGCAGGGGATGGGGCTCTCGCAGTGGTCCTTTCATCGGGGTGCCGGGTTAAGGCTCCTCGAGGGGGACGATCCGGGCCTAGGGGAGCTCCCGGCTGCCCATACTCGTCCCAGGCCGGCAGAGATGCCCCAAGCTTGGGTCTCGCCGCCGGGCTGCAATCCCCCATGCACTAGAGACATGTGTACCCCCTCCTGGTCCCCATGAGGGTGCCTCCTACATGCACCAGCTCTGGATCCCCACTCCGACCCCCTGCCCCGGCCAGATCGCCGGCATCCCCGCTCCCCACCCCGAGGATCCGTGCTTACTCGAACATGGATGCGGCGCCCCGGCTGCAGGGCAGGACCCGGCCGGCTGCGCTGAGATGGGCCTCCCGGGCCTCGCCTGCCTCGGCCGCCGCCTCCACCGGACCCTGCCGCCCGCACAAAAGGCCGGAGCCGCCGGAGGCCGCCTCAGCGTCAGCGACACCCCTTCCTGCTCCCGCCCCGCGCGTCACGGCGCCGCCCCCGCCGGGAGGGGGACCTGGACGCGAGCGCGGGCCTAGGCCTAGATGGCTGGCGAAGAGTCCGGCTGGGAGATTTGGCCTTAGCGATGGACAGAAGAAAATTTTTATTTAAAATGAGCAGCCTGGGCGGGTGTGATAGCGCACTCCTCATAACCCAGAGGCTGAGGCAGGAGGATTGCCGTGAGTTCGAGGCGAGCTTGGGCTACAACAATGAAGTCCAGGCCAGACTGGAATGCAGTGAGAATTTGTCTTCAAAACAAACATGCAAACAACAAGTCTAAATACCCTGGCATTCTCCTCTAGGACCAAGAAGTGTCTCTGAGAAGCTGGGTAGAGGTGGGTGACAGGTTGATGCTGGGAAGAACTGGCCTGGGGCGGAAGTCTGGGGGGCGGGGAACCACAGCTGGAAGGTAGAAAGCCTCTTCCCGCTCTCCCCACCCACCCTCTGAGCCTCAGTTCCTGCCTTAGAAGCGGTCACTTTTCTGCGTGTGTGTGTGTGTGTGTGTGTGTGTGTGTGTGTGTGTGTGTGTAGACTTCCCCAGCCTAATCATGCAGACCAAGTCAGACTCCAGCCCACCCGGCCCCTAGCAGTGTGTGCTGTGTGAGCTTGGGCAAGTCCCTCAGGCCTGGGGAGCCCCCTGCTCCGAAGCAAGGGGTTTCCCTAGAACAGCACAGGGGCAGAGCTCATCTGCGCTTTTGATACTGGGAAGCCTGCCGAGCCTCAAGACGGGAAATGACCATACATTGCAGTGTAGGACGAGTTTTTGTGCCAGCTAGCCCTGCACCCACCTCTGCAAGCCAGGCGTGGTTCTTGTCCTTGCTGGAGAACACAATGTGAACCTCTAACTTTAGGACCCAGAGCAGGGATTTCTCCCCACCCCTCTCTCTAGCCTTCAGCCTCTTGCTCAGCTACAGTGAACCCAGTCCCACCTTGTTCGGTTTCCATTCCTACCTCACTCTATTACCGCTTACAGCCAGAGAGCCTGTAAGTCCGGCAGAAGCCTCTTGGCTTCAAACCCTACCCTGGCTTCACCTCATTCCTTGTAATAAAATGCTCACCTTGGTGTCCAGAGCTCTCCTGATTGAGCCCCTTTCACCTATCTGACATCTTGACCTTCTCCTTAGTCTCTTGGTTGCTTATTCCAGGCATAAGGCTACCCCTCTGCTCACCCCACCTGCCCCCAGCCTCAGGACCCTTGCACTGCTATCCCTTCCGCAGGAGGAAGCTCTTGTTGCATGGCTGCCTTCCATCTTTCTGTGTCCTTTACTCTTTTTGTACTTCCGTAGCTTGTTTATTCTCAGAAAGACATTTACTTTGGTGGTAAGGGTGTGGGGGGTGGCCTGGAGGGAGGTCCAGGATTTCATTATGTAGCCCAGGCTGGCCTCAAACCTCAGTATGTAGCTGAGAAAGGGCTTGAACTTATGAACTTCCTGCCTCAGCCTCCTAAATGCTGTGATTGCAAGCAGGAACCACCAACCCCAGAAATTTTTACATTTTTAAGTAGAGAATATTCATTTCAAATAGAAAAATGTATAATGGTCATCTGTGTCCCCACCATCATATGCAGTTAAGTATACATAAAAGTCTTGTTAATTTCTTCAAAGGTTCTGAATTGTATCTAAGGACAAAGAAAACCATTGTGCTCAAATTTGCATATAAAAAGATCACTCCGGACTTCTCCTTCGGGTAGTTGGTCATTTTAGTTGCATTTTCATTTTCATTTTTTTTTTTTTTAATGAATTAAACTGTTAAGCTGATGTGGTATGATGGGTCAAGGTAATGCAGAAAACAGAGAGAAAGAAGGAAAGAAAGAAAGAGAAAGAGAGAGGGGGGGAGGGAGAGGAGAGGAGAGGTGGGGGAGGACCGACTAGCTGTTAGGTGTTGTTACACCGGTCATTCCAGCACTCTGGAGGCTGAAGCAGGAGGACCATGAATTTGAGGTCAGCATGAACCTGTCTCAAAAACCAAACAAGGCTGAGGAACTGGCTTGGTGGTTAAGAACGTGTTCTGTTTTTCTACTGCCCTGAGTTAGATTCCCAGTACTCATTAACTCCAGCTCCGGGGGATGCAGCGCCCTCTTCTGGCCCCTGCAGGCACTCACATGCACATGCACAGATACACATGAATTTAAAAAAAAAAACCACACCTTTAAAAACCGATTAAACTATAACATTTACCATCAGAGGCCCAAGTGCCTACTCCTCTTTTCTCTGCCTGGGCAGGCAGGGTACTTATTGCCCTGAAGTCAGTGTAGATCCCTCCTGTGTGATTTTTGCTACAATCCAGGCATCAACAAGCTAGTCTCTTATTCAGTATCTTTGAAAGATATACAACTAGTCCCTATTGTATCCGTCTGCAGCTTGCCTTTCCCTCCCACTCGATCATCCTTGTTTCTGAGACTTTTTTGGTGCAGGCAGAGCTCTGCTTCCTGAACGTTTGGTCTTACTTAGCATCCATAGTCTGGAAGAAACCCCAGCACACAGTTCTTTCTATTTAAGGTCAGTCTGTAGGGTTCTTTTCTTTGCTAATGCTCTGCCCTTGAACCTCTTGGTTTCAGTCTCCCTGGGCTAGAAGTAGTTTGTCTTTGGAGAAGTTATTGTTTGAATGTTTTACACCCACCTGTGAGCCACAGCAGGAAGTAGTTCTTGTGGTGGCTGGTGGCACACTTATAAATGTGTTTTGCTTCTGAAGATGCAGGAAACCACACTCGTCCTCGCTTTGCCTTGTCCTTGGTATTATTTCCAATTTTAAATAGTGTGTGTGTGTGTGTGTGTGTGAGAGAGAGAAGAGAGAGAGAGAGAGAGGAGAGAGGAGAGAGAGAGAGAGAGAGAGAGAGAGAAAGAGAAAGAGAGAGAGAAAGATATGTTGCATGTGATGAAACCCAGAAGAAGGTTTCATCTGATGCCCTGGAGCTGGAGTTATGAGTGGCTCCAAGCTGCCTGATGTGGGCAGTAGGCTAACTCCTGTTCTCTGCAAGAGGAGTACTTGATTTTAACCTCTGAGCCATCACCCAGGCTGTTTTTCATGTCAGCCTATTTCCATTTGGAAACCAAATTATGGTTACAATCTGCCACCTTTGCTTCCCAACCCTCCTCAGCCAGGCCTGACCTACTGTCTGTGCTGTGGGTCTTCTTGCTGGCAGCATGCAGTTGGACCCATAGTCACTGGTCCCAAGGGACATTCCGGAGCTTTATTTGTGGCTTGCGCCTGTTAATTTTGCTGACTTCACTGGACTGATGCATCTAGAGCCTAACACAGCACAGCTTTGAGTGTGTCTAGGAGTGCATTTCCAGGGTGGGGGGGAAGAGTAGCCTTGAATGAGTGCAGCATAGTCCTGAGCTGGGGTCCCAGACTGAATACAAGAGGGAGAAAGAAAGAGCATAAGCTGATGTTCCCATCTCACTGCTTCATGGTTCTCAGAGATGTGAGTATGCAGCTGCCTGTCCTAGATGCCACAGCCGCAAGACCGTACCTTCCTGAACATAATGGACGGTACCCTTAAATCATGAGTCCAAACAAATCCTTCTATAATGGCTTCTTGTCAGGTATTTGGCTACATGTAAAAGAAATATAACTAATATATATATCTATTTCATGGCTTTAAATCAGGTTTCTATGGGCTCAGGGTAGACTCTAGTTGAGCTTCAGCCTATCAGCCAAAAGGAGCACACACTTGAGCTGAGACAATATAAAAGACACCTCCCATCCCATTCCCAAGTCTGACCTGTCCTGAGACTCCAGGTCCAGGGTCTTCATACTCTGAAATCGTGGTGTATTTGGGGTGCTTGGAGGTGACTCCCCGTCACTGGATGGAGTTATGTGAATAGTAGGCACCCCAAGAGCTTCCAGGATTTAGGGGAGAGGTCCTGGACATTGTCAGCCTGTGTCTGTTGCTCAGCTGGAGACTCAGATGAGTCCTGGTTCCCACCCTGGGTCCCCTGGGGAGCCCAGGGGAGCAGAGGGAGAAGGTCAGCCATGAGGAGGAATTTGGACAGCAGTGTGGCCCCTAAGGGACAGAAAGGAGGTGTAAATCAGAGAGTCCTGTCCAAGTACAATCTGGGGTGGGCGGCACCGCAGAGTCCTGAGTGTGACTCCCACCTCTGCTGACGTCATACCCTCTTGACTCTGAGATCCCATTTCTCTCTCGACATACTAAAGGCCCTATAGAGATAGAATATTCCAGAACAAACAACCAGTGCTGACTGTCCAGCCGCACAGAGCTAAGAGCTCACAAACAAGCTTGGCAAACAGCTGTTCATGTCCCCAGGATGGGTGTCTTTCCTGAGCATTCACAGTGGCTATACTCTAAAGCCCAGACACCATGCTCCCTGTACACACAAGAGTCAAAAAAAGAGCCAGGACTTACTGGGCTTCCAACATAACTAGCAAAGCTGGGACAGAGAAAGGCAGACTTAGGACTTCCCTTCCTTGTTTTTCTCAATACCTCAAACAAAACAAACAAAGGGAAGACATCTTGAACAGCCAGGAGGAAGCAGGCCCCTACTGTTACGGTCACTTGGGTCTGGTAATGCCAGCCCAGAGCCCGTGTCTCCTCACAGGAGAAGGCAGGCTTCTGCAACCTGGCTCATTGGGGACAAGGTAAGGGCGACTTTAGTTTAAAGGAGACCCTAATTCTCAAGCCTGGCTTGGACCTTACCAACAGTCTGGAGAACCAAGACCCCTACCTTGTGAATTCTTCCTTCTGTCTCACAGGGTTCAGACTTCTAGTATAAGAGAAAACCGGGCCTTTCCTTTTCTTCCTGAGTTGGTCTGGGCTCCCGACCTTCAGGCCGGAACAACTGGTCTGAGTGGAGTCCTGTTACCCTGGGGCCAGCTGTTGCTGGAGGAAAGTATAGAGTGGGGGAGGGGGAGGTGTTCCTACTACCGAGGGCACCTGGGGAAAGCTTCCTTCTCTCCTCTTTCTCCTTCACTCTGCTCGTTCAGGCCTCTGTTGCTTGTGTTGGCCAGCAGTGTAGCTTCAGCCTTGTGCTTCCCAGAGTTGCTCCTCTAAGCTCAGAGACCACCCGGTCAGATCCCTCAGCTCCTCTTCTCACTCTCGTGCACACCTCTATCCCAGCCCAGCATTCCACACAGCTTAAGTGAAGTGGTTTCCCCCTCCCCTTGCCCATATTTATGGGTGCTCTTGTGAATGGCTCTATGGTGTGGTGATTTGAGTGAGGCTTGCCCGCATAGGTTGTGGTATTGGTGGTCGCCAGCTGGTGGCGCTGTGTGGGGAGGTGGAGCCTTGCTGGAGAAAGGAGTCACTGGGGCAGGCTTTGTGGGTGTCTAGCTTCTTGTTACTTCCTGTTTCCCCATTTCCCCGTTTCTTTCTCTCTCCTTCCTGTGTGTGGGTGGAAATGTGATCAGGCAGCTTCCTGTTTCTGCTACCTGCTTCCTGCTTCCGCTTCTGTGTCTTGCCTATTGCCAGGCCATTCCCACCATGGCGGATTCTGTACCACTGGAACCTATGTCAGAATAAACCCTTTCTTCCTTAAGTTGCCTTTGCTAGTATTTTAGCTCAGCAACAGAAAAGTAACAAAGCAATGCCCCCTACAAGCACACCTTGGGAATGCTGGGTTGCCCCTGGTCGTAGTATTTGGGAAGCTCTGGCAACTTTGAGAAATGAGACTTAACCAATGGAAGTAGGTTGCTTGGGGGCGGGGGCACCCTTGAGCATATCTTGGCCCTGACCCCTGTCTGTGTCTCTTTCGCCAGCTTTCTGTACTCGGCAGAGGGAGAATCTTCCCCCACCACACTCTCCCACCACCATGGTTTTCTGTTCACTCACACGGGGCTCAAGTGGCCATGGCTTCAATCCTGTGAGATCCTGTTCTTCAAGTGTTTCTTTCAGGTCACAGCAGCCAGAAATGGCCTTAGCCACGCCCCATCCTACTCTGCCGCTCTTCTAGAAGCATTCAGGACCTTCCATTTGGAACTTACCACTTGGTTCTTCCTCCGGTAATTTTCCCACATCGATGCACGCATCCAAACATCGTGTCTTCAGTTGTGCTTGCTCTTGAGCGTTATAAAGCTCAGCCCTACCATGTGCCATCTTTAAGACTTCTTTTTTCTTTTTTCTCTTTTCTCCCCTTCCCTTCTCCCTCTCTCTCCAGCCCCACTCACTCCTGCCCCACTTCCTCCAGCCCAAAGGTTTATTTATTTATTATATGTAAGTACAAGTATCTGTCTTCAGATCTCATTACAGATAGTTGTGAGCCATCATGTGGTTGCTGGGAATTGAACTCAGGACCTCTGGAAGAGCAGTCAGTGCTCTTAACCGCTGAGCCATCTCTCCAGCACCCCCTCCCCCTTTTTTTCTTATTCAGCATTACAGTAGTGCATCTTATCTTTGGGGGAATGCTCCAAAGTGATGACTAACATACACTTCATGGATATGCTGGACAAAGCTGTGTTCCACATCCTGTGTGGGACAGAGCAGGACTATTCACTCCTACTTAAGTGGTAACATGAGTTATGGTTTATGGATGAATCATTTCTAGAATTTTCCATCTAGTCTTTTTAGGTCACTACTGACTAGGGACCATTTAAAGCCTAAAATATGAAGCCACAGACAGGAAGAACCAGGGAACTTCTAAGATTCCTCCATATGCCTGTAGGGTAGCTCTGCTTCATCTATTTTACCTGGTGTACAATATTCCATTGTAGGAATACATTACAACTTACGTATTAATCTTTTTCCTATCTCTAGACAGTGCATTTGCCTTTGTGTTTTGTTTTTACTGTGATAAGTGGGGCTGGCACGGTGTGCCTGTGTAAGTAAGAGGTCTACTCACTGTCAGCTACCCCTGCCTCATTTCTGTAAGCCTGATTCGGAGTGGTTGAGCTGGACCTGTTGATTTGCTATAAAGCCCGAGCTACAAGAATTGCACAATGACATTAGCCCCATAATCAGTCTTGGTATTGAGTGACGTCATTTACATCAGCCCCTTAATCAATCAATCAGTCTTGGTATTGAGTGACGTCATGTTTTCCTCTTGCATCGAGGAACTTAAGAGTCCACTCAAGTTCTAAAAGAGGGAAAAAAAAATCAATGGTGGAAAGTTGACTGTTCTATTCTGTCCAGCCTCCTTCATGACACAGGCCCTTCCCTAATGTGAAAATCTGAAATCCCAGACCTCCAAAATGTTGTCACAAATCCCGATGGTTTGGTGCACACAAACTTTGATTCATATATAAGTAATTATTAAAAATGTTAATTAAAATCATCTCCGGGCTCCGTGTAGAAGAGATATAGGAAACACAAATTTTGTAGTCCCATCTGGGTGGGTAACATATACTGCGTGGTTCCACTGGGCAAAGTTGTGGTTCACATCCTGTGTAGAATGGAGTGAGTCTGCATGAAATTTCATCCTGCTAAAGGAATCGAACACAGTTTTCTATTTAGAGATATAAGATATCACATTATATATACACAGATGTTCCAAAAATCTCCCAAAGTAGATTTCAACCTCTAAGGAGGTTTGCAAAGTGCCTCAGGGCAGCAGAGCCCTGTAGCGGTATATTTCCTGGTACATTAAACTTGGTATTTTGGGAGGAGCTAATGTGGGAGGAGTAAGGAGAGGAAGAGGAGAAGAAAGAGGAGGATCGAGGAGGAAGGAGAATGAGAGAGAGAGGGGAAAATGGCGGCAGATGTACGCTTGTCTCCAGCAGTCTAAGGTAGTTGTAATATCTAGGTTAGGTATTGGGTAACACCTCTAATTGTGTGGGCTTCTTGTTATTTGAGCATTACCAAATATATAAAGCCATTGGATAATCTTTAAACATTAGAGTCTCATTTCTATCAGGTACTGCGTGGATGGCGGGATGGTCTGAGCTCAGCCCAGCGTTGTGGAGGCAGCGTGGAAGATTGGCAGAGCCATCTCCCATGCTGGCATCTCGTGGGTGGCAGGGCCGGTGCTTCTGGCCTGCCTGAGCCAGTGGCCTGAGCCGAGCAGCATCAAGATATATGCGGTCACTCGTGGCCTCAGGCCTAGCCTAGTTGGGAAGATGGCAGTCTCATACCACAAGACAGATTGGGTGCTGCCATTTTAAAATATTACAGTAACAGATCCCAACCTCTGGGTTGTGACCTTTGAGGTTCTCATATCAAATTTTCTGCATACCAGCTATTTACATTATAATTCATAACAGTAGCAAAATTACAGTTATGCAGTAGCAATGAAACGATTTTGTGGTCACCAAAAAATCAAAACCAAACGAATGTGTTTGGGGGTCACTACGACAGGAGGAACTGCAGTGAAGTGATGGAGAATTAGGAAGGTTGAGAGCCACTGCCCTATGGCGCACACGCATCACATGTGTGCACACTACAGGAAAACATGTTTTCCAGTAAAATATTGAGAACTCTGTGGAGAAGAGCTCATTAGAGGCATCATGAAAACTCTGAAGGGACGGTCCAGTGGGCACCTGGTGAGATATGGTGACCCTGGGAGTCTATAGTGATCACAGAATGACCACACTGTCCTATGTAGCTGTCACACTGTCCCTCACCTTGGGCCTGGCATATCAGTTCCCAGAACACACATGCCATCCTAGCTTGGGGTTAGAGCTGTTAGCATAGTCTACTGACTCTTTCTTTGGGAGAGCTGGTCTTCCAGTTAGTGTATACTTCAGACACAGTTGGTACCCGAGAGAGAGAGAGAGAGAGAGAGAGAGAGAGAGAGAGAGAGAGAGAACTCCAGAGACTTTGAGTTTTTTTTTAAATCTTTGAAGCTTATGACCTTGGAAACTGGAGAAGCATATGTAGTGGTTTGAATGAAAATGGACCCCATAGGCTCATAAGTGAATGCTTGCACACCCTCGAGTGACACTACTTAAGAGGGATTAGGGGGTGTGGCCTTGTTGGAGGAAGTGTGTCACTGGAGGTGGGCTTCGAGGTTTCAAAAGCCTATGCCTGACCCATGGTTCATTCTTGGTCTGTCTGTCTGTCTGTCTGTCTGCCTGTGGGTCAGGATAAGGAGGAAGCTCACAGCTACTGCTTTAGTGCCATGTGCTCTTCCATGCTCCCTATCACGATGCTAATGGACTGAACCTCTGAAACTGTAAGCCAGCTCCAGTTAAATGCTTTCTTTCATACGAGCTGCCTCACTTGTGGTGTCTTTTTACAATAGTACGTTGACTAAGACAGCACATATGGCACATATGTGGGGCTGGAGAAATGGCTCCGTGCTTAAGAGCACTGGCTACTCTCACAGAAGAACTGGTTTGGTGCCCAGCACCCACATGGCAGCTCACAACTGCCTGTAAACTCCAGTTCCCACAGATCCTGTGTCCCCGTTTGCCCTCCTTGGGGACATGGTACACATACACACATACAGGCAAACATTCATATGCATAAACTAAATAAGTAGTTTTAAGAGAATAAACATACACATATAGAAATAAAATCTTAGACACCACAGGAAAACTTAGGAAACAGTCCTGTTTTCCCAGTATATAAGTTCTGTGGATTGAATAATAGCCCTCTCTGTTAATCAGTTATTTTACTGCCACGGATATCCTAAGTGATAATCTATGAAAAGGTATGGGAGGTTTCTGTCCTGAACCCTCATTTGCACTGTTTTGGTTTGTAATGAGCCAGAGTTTTGTGGGGGAGGTACATGGGGAAGTTGGTTACCTTGGGGTCCAGCCTGGGTCTCTTCTCCATTGTGTCAATGACATAACTTCCTCCTACTATGCCCTGTCACTTCCTACTCACATCAAGCTGGGAAGTCGGTTTTGAATACTAGACCTTTGGGGGTCAGTTCTGTTGTAAATGATAATGCTTCCTCTGTACTACGTCTTCCTTCCCACGTTCAGGGGAGTGATGGGGTCATGAGACTACTCACCGAGCCCCAGATGCGATGGGATTGAAGAGTCTGTGTCCTTCCTAGAATTCCCCACGTGAAGATGGATGAGCAGATAGTGTCCTCTGTCGACCATCTTCACTCCATGTGGGACCATCTCCACTCTGCGTGGGCGCTTGGCCATGCAGGCTTGTATAGTTCTGATAGTGAGCTGTAGCAGAATGGCCATACACCTCCATTACAGCAAGATTTGTATCTGTTTCCAGCCAACTGTGACCCTGTTTTGGTTTGGTTTTCTTATCTGTGTACTCCCACACACAAAGTTCTGTCACCTCACCGACATCCTCTGTACATGAAAGACTTCTGTATCAAAAGTGTGTGGTTTTAACCAGATCCTATCACATTCTTACTGCTTGGGAAAGTCTGGAGTTATTTTTATTTTCAAGAAGAGAGGTCTTGCTATATAACCAGGCTGGCCTTGAACTGGTTATTCTCCTGACTCAGCCCCCCGTCTGTGTTTGAGATCACAGACGGACATCAGCCACTGTACCAGGCTTCAATTCCTTTGACGTTCTACTTACAATGCTTGCTCATGTCCCAGGAATTCTGAAGCATTTCTGTATGGTGACCAGGTATGTGGGGACAAGCTGACAGGTCCCTCCCAACCACTTTTGTGTGTGAAGGCTCGAAACATGGACTAGCAGATGTTTGTTTCCCAGCAGATCCTGTGGTAGCAGCTAACCTCTATTGGTTGTTTTAAGAAGTAAGATGGGACTCTAGTTGTGACGTAGGGACAGGTTAGCAAACTGCAAAATGAAAGCACACCGTGGCCTTGAAAGTCCCAGGCTTTGGCTGTGTTGGCCGTCACCACTTCCACAGTGACATGCAGACTCACTTGGTCCCCGAGGTGGAAGACGTTCAATAATCACAACTTCCCAGGCTTTCTCTTCTTCCACTGAACTACATGCTATTCATCGCTGCTTTTCTAGAATAGAAAATAAACCGGGTCTGGTGGTACAAGCTTGCAAGCCCAGTTGCTTAGGAGACTGGAGCCAGAGAACTGTAAGGACAAGGCCAGTGTCAGAGAGTTCAAATCCAGCCTGATCAACTTAAGATAACCTTGTTTCAAAATAAACAGTAAAAACAGGGATGGGGATATGGTTTAGTATTTGAGCCCCTGCTTAGAATCCACCAGTGAGGGGCTGGGGGCGTGGCTCAGTGGTGGAGCCCCTGCCTAGAATCCCCCAGTGAGGGGCTGGGGGCGTGGCTCAGTGGTAGAGCCCCTGCCTAGAATCCCCCAGTGAGAGGCTGGGGGTGTGGCTCAGTGGTAGAGCCCCTGCCTAGAATCCCCCAGTGAGAGGCTGGGGGTGTGGCTCAGTGGTAGAGCCCCTGCCTAGAATCCCCCAGTGAGAGGCTGGGGGTGTGGCTCAGTGGTAGAACCCTTGCTTAGAATCCCTCAGTGAGGGGCTGTGGGTGTGGCTCAGTGGTAGAACTGCCTAGCACATGTGAGGCCCTAGTTTCAAACTCCAGAACTGAAACAAGACAAGACAATGTGAATTCAGCTGCAGATAAGGTCTCTGCAGTCAGTCAGTTTACAGCCAACATCTGCATAGAGAGGCAGTGTACCCAGACACTTTAAAAGATTTTAGAGGAATCCAAGGTTGATCCTATAGGTAGCGGGCTTCCCCAGGCTGGAGCAGACACCTGAGTGCCCAGTCACTGCTGTAGAAAGCTATTGTTGTTTGTTCCCAAGGGAACGTTTGCATGAGCTTCGATCGTGACACCACATTATACAGGATGCTGGGAGCCAGATGCTGATAATCAAAGCCAGAAGAGAGCTAACCTTTCTAGAATGCTTGTCATTTCCCTTATGTCGGCCTTGTTGAGCTTGGGGTGTTTTTCCACACTGCCTACCAGGAAAACTCTTAAAAACGAGCCAGTGATGCTTGTATGTTTGCAGGGAGAACAAAGCTGGGAAGAGCTGCGTGAGGATCCTGTTTCCTCCAGTCAACACCACCATCTCCATCATGAAACATAGTTGCGGAGGTGACCTTCAGAGACCTTGGCCCACAGTCAAGGCCAAAGAATACACAGAAAAATACCAACAGTCAGGTAAGTTAGCATCTCTGGCTGGGAGGTAAGAAGAACGATCCTCACTGGAGCTTCTAGTTACGGTGTCCTCCTTCCAAAGCTGCACGTGGTCCTTGAAAGGCTGAAGGTCTAGGGAGCTGGAAGGTTGACTGGGCTTTGGGACCTTAAACTAACGTATCTGCCCCGTTGTTGTTCATGCGCCAGTATGTAACCTCAATCAACCCTCAGGCTTGGAGAGAATCTTCCTCTTTCTTTTTCTTTTTTATTTGCTTATTCTTCATTCATTCATTCATTCTTCTGTCTGTATTTGTTTATCTATGTCTGAACATGCCCATGTGCTATAGCTCTCGAGTGGAGGTCAGAGGACAACTTACCTGGGTTGGTACCCTCCTCGTTGGCCCCAAGAATGGAACTCATGTTGTCAGGCTTGGCAGCAACCATGCTTACCCTCTGAGCCAACCTGCCAGCCCCAAAGAATGAAATCTTTACTTTTAGAAAACAAAAAGTTTTAAAAATTCACACACTGAGTTGGAGAGACAGCTTGGCTGTTAAGAGCCCTTCGCTGCTAGGACCCTGGCATGCACAATAGTGGACAAAACCAGTTTTGGTTTTGTTTTTTTTTCAAATGTATTTTTGTTTGTTTTTTGTTTTTGTTGTTATTGTTGTTTTTATTTTATATTCAAGACAGGGTTTCTCTGTGTAGCCCTGGCTGTTCTGGAACTTGCTTTGTAGACCAGGCTGGCCTTGAACTCACAGAGGTCTGCCTGCCTCTGCCTCTTGACCATATGCTAGGGTTAAAGTCGTGTGCCACAACCACCACCCAGACGAAAGACCACCATAAAGGGGTAGACATGGCAGAAGGAGCCTGAGATAGCTGATCACATGGCATCCATCGTCAGGAAACAGACAGGGAGGAGTGTAGGCCCTCAGCTCGCTTTCTAGTCTTTATTCAGTCACATTTATGGTAGGTCTTTCCTCCCCAGTTAAATTCCTACAAATTAACATGAGTTATGCTCATCCGAATTTAGCTTAAAATGAATGAGACTCACACTGTGACTTATTTATTAGGCTCTGCACAATTACCGGTGGATGACCCCTAATCTAATTCTCTAATGCTAGACTGGCTATCTCCCCAACGGTGGGTGCTTCCCCAATACTTGCTGTTTGAATCTTCCTGGGTTATTTCTGCTCCAGCCGTCTGGTGTCCTGAGGAGGCATTTCACTTGGGCATGGGCATATACTACTGGTTCATCTTGATTAATGGAGACTTCCTATTCTCTCTGTCTTCTCCTCTGAGCGCTCTCTCTCCCCCCTCCCCCCTCCCCCCTCCCCCCTCCCTCCCTCCCTCCCTCCCTTCCTCCCCTCTTTCTTCTCTTTCCACCTGTAGTCCCTACCTTTGACCCCCCCCACCTGGTAATTCAAACTCCACCTCTCTCTATTCCCCCAGTAATTGGCTGTTGCCGGTTTTATTTAACCAATAGTTTTAAACTGGAGAGTAAGGTTTGCACAACAGAGGCTGGTGACTGTGGTAATTTGTTCCTTCTGGGGCAACCAGATCTTTGGAGATAGAATTTAGCATATGAATATAACCAGCACCACAACAACCCCAACAACCCCAAGGAATATTGGAATTCAGGCAAGTCAATTATCAAGATTAACTATAGCCAGGCATGGTAGGACATGCAGAGGCAGGTGGATCTTTGTGAGGCCAGCCTGGTCTACATAAGAAGTTTCAGGCTAGCCAGATATATGTATATGTATATGTATATGTATATGTATATGTATATGTATATGTATATGTATATGTATATTGAGACTATGTCCCAACAAACAAGCAAACAACCAACCATCAGATTTACCATTGCAGGATGAATGTTCACCTCTAGAGCCATGAGTTACGGTTCTGTTCAATGTGAATTATCCAGTCTAAGGTTAAGATTAAGCCCCAAGAGGTCAGAGACAGACCACTCTCTCAACACATCACATTATAAAAAACCCTAATTGTGTTGGCTACCCTTTGTGTCGTTGTGACCAAAATGCCTCACAGAAACAGTTTAAGAGACAGTAGGTGAATCTGGCTTATAGTTAGAGGAATTTCTGTCTGTTGTGGGGAGGGAGCCACGGGACAGCCTAAAAGGAGTCTATGCTGGGGACACCTCCATGATGGTGAACCGGGGCCCTGAGAGAACACCACAGGAAGCAGAGAGAACACAACAGGAAGTTGAGAGAACACAACAGGAAGTAGGCGTGGCTATAACCTTAAGTGGGCTGCCCCTACTGATCAATTTCTGCCAGTCACTTCCTACTTCTAAAGCTATCCACAGCCTCAATACAGTATCTGGAGCCGGGAAACACGGTGTTCAAGACATGAACCTGCCGGGCCATTGTGGATTCACATATCACCTGTTCTCAGAATAAAGCGACAGATTGGCCTAAGAAAGTCATTGAAAGCTCACTTGCTCTACTTGGCCATGTGCTGCCCTTCACCGCATGATGTACCCAACAAGAAGGGTCTCATCCGATGCCAGCCCTAGGTCTGAGGACTTCTCAGGATTCAAAAGTACATGGGAAGCAGAGTTCAGCTGGAGAGGAAATAGACGCGCAGTTAATCATAAACGTGGCACAGAATTGAGCCAACGAATACCTACTCAATCTTATTTATTAATTTATCTATTATTTATTTATTTTGTGCGTGTGCATGTGCGTGCGTGTGTGTGTGTGTGTGTGTGTGTGTGCGTGTGCATGTGCGTGCGTGTGTGTGTGTGTGTGTGTGTGTGTGCGTGTGTGTGTGTGTGTGTGTTTCCACCACTTACAGCCTCGGAGACTGAACTCAGGCCATTAGTCCCGGGAACAAACACACTTCCACCCACAGAACCATCTTGACGGCCCTCCAGTGCTTTGGCCACGGTGTTGAGGGTCAACTTTAGGACCCTGAGCCCAGGGGCAAGGCTGTCTGAAAGAAGTCTGGCTGCTCCTGAGACTGTACATCCCAGTGCTTCAGTTTCCTGTAAAATGTTAATAAAAATGGTTCCTAGTTCAAAAATCTTTTCAAGTTTTGTAAACATTGAAAACAAATATAAATGGACACTATTAAAGCTATTATATATATATATTTTTTAGACGAGGCCTCACTGTGTAATCTAGGCTGGCCTTAAATTCCTGGTAATCCTCCTGCCTCAGCACCCCAAAGTGTGAGACAACAGGGGTGAGCCACCATGCTTCGTGAACAAAGTTAAAAGTGTCTGTGTTTGTTTTCCTGGGGTGCTGTGACTTTTATGTAATGTTTGAAACAACAGAAATGGCCCAGGTGTCAGTAGGTATTTGTAGGTGTAGGTGTGTATTAGTCAGGCTTCTCCAGAGTCACAGAACTTACGGAATCTCTCTCTGTATTAAGGGAAATCATTGGAATGACTTACGATCTGCGGTCTAACTAATGCAACAATGGGCAGCTGTGGTTGGGAAGTTCAAGAATCTAGTAGTTGCTCAGTCCCACGAAGCTAGGTGTTTCAGCTGGACTTCTGTATAAGCTGGAATCCTGAAGAGGTAGGTCCCAACAGATGAGCTGGCAAGTAAGTGCAAGCAGATGAAGAAGAACAAACACTTCCTTTTTCCATTGTCTTTAGGTAGGCCTCCAGGAGAAGGTGTAGCCCAGATTAAAGGTATGTACTGTGGAATATTTTTGTCTAGTTGCTCCCAGAGATGTCCGCAGGTACTTAGACCAGGTGACTCTATGTGACTTTGCCCCTCAAGTTATCCCTGATTGCTGAATAAAGATGCCGACAGCCAATAGCTGGGCAGAAGAGACATAGTCGGGGTTTAGGGGTCTGGAGCTTGAAGGGAGAAGAATATGGAGAGAGGAGAAAGCCATCATGGGGTTAAGAATCTTAAAATAATGAGCATGTGGGTTGGCTAATTAGAGTTAAGATCAGCAACAAGATTATTGGCTTGCAAATGTGCAGAATAGCATAGAGGGTAGATATTGGCCCATCTCTTGTGATGATTAAGGCTTATTGTAAATATAAAGGTTGTGTGTGTCTTTTATCCAGAAACTAAATGGTCAAATGTGGGTTGGAAACATGAGAATGGGATTGAATAATATTACAACAGTTTACCACCATGGCCGGATTTGGAACTTGCTCTGTCCCAGGCTGGCCTCGAACTCAGAGAGATCTACCTGCCTTTGTCTCCTGGGATTAAAAGCATGTACTTATTACCTTGGCTCGGCCTAAACTTTTCATGGCCATTGTGCCTCAAGATCTAGATCACGAATGTGCCTTCCATTTCTGGATTGCAGTTCATTCCAGATGTAGTCAAGTTGACAACCAGGAGTAGCCTCACATGGTCCCAGGAGGCCTCCGTCCCCTACCTGATAGCCCGGTCTTATCCGGATTCACTAGACACGCCTTAGCTTGTACCCATCTCATTCTGATCTCTGCCTCCATCTTTGCACAGCCCTGCCTTCTGGCCCGGTGTCTTCCACGAAGACATTACCTGTTATGTTTTCTGCTGAGGGTTGGGAGCCTGTGAACTTCCCACGTAGCTGGGGATGACTCCGGTTCATGTCTTCTTGATTTGGCCTCAAGTACTGCGCTTACAGCCATATACCACCACATCTCGTTTTTGTCATTGGATTTAGGTCCATGGCTAATCCAAGACAGCTTCAGTTCAGGCCCCTGTACTTAATCTCTTTTACAAAGATCCCCTTTCCAAATACGGTCAGGGACACAGTTACTCAGGGCTAGGACATAGACTTTGGATGGAGGATAGGGGTAGGGGCACAGAACAATTCAACCTGTTACAACACTCAAGGAAAAAAAAAACTCTAAATATCCACTTAAAGCTACATATATTTAAGAACTATATTAGCAGCTGTCTTCCATGAATCCCCAAGCTTGAAAGAATACAAATGTTTTTTGTTTTTTTTTTTTTTTCTTTTTTTTTTTTTGGTTTTTCGAGACAGGGTTTCTCTGTGTAGCCCTGGCTGTCCTGGAACTCACTCTGTAGACCAAGCTGGCCTCGAACTCAGAAATCTGCCTGCCTCTGCACAAATGTATTTTGATAATCAAATGGTTTAACAAATTCTGAGAGGTTCATAATAGGAAATACTAAACTGTAAGAAAAGTGATCACCTAAGCCGTGTGTATCTGCATGCATGTATTACCATCGGTGCAGCTCCAAGCGGAACTAGGGGTGCGGGGACGGCTCAGTGTTTAAGAGCATTACAGGACTGGGAGTTCGATTCCTAGCACCACGTGATGTGGCTGATAGCTACCTGTAACCCCAGTTCCAGGGGGACTGAAGCATCCAGTCTCTGCAGGCAACTGCACTCCTGTGTACAAACCCGCACAGACACATAAATCCACATAGCTTTAAACTAAAAAAGCTTAATCTTTATATTTTTCCTTGCAAATAAAATTATCATCTTGTAGAACCTTACCAGACCAGCAGGGAGAACCCAGAAATGTCCTGCCCACTCACAACTGAGCGCTTAGTATCAGCAAAACCAAACTGTGGCCTAAGAGGAAAGCTGCTGCTGTAGTCACTAGTCTTTGAGAGTCCAGTGGTGGTCACACCTGCCTGCTCTCCCAGTGGATGAGGTGGATGCAGCAGGGTAAAGAATCCAAAGCTAGCTTGAGTGCTTTGAGACCCTGTCTCCAAAAAGAAAGAGAGAGAAAAGAGAGTCTATGGAGCTGGAAAAGAAAGCTTGCCCAAGGTGATGGCCTTAGACTTAGCAAGCAGGACACAAGAGGTCGGCCACACTGGACAGATCAACAACCGTTCGTTTTGAATGTGAAGACTGAGTTGTACCCTGGCGGCTGGAACCAGTTGACGTCGAGGTCTGCGGTGAGGGATTTCAGCACTAGAGGAGCTGACACACAAGTCTGGGCAGGAAGCTCCCTGGCTGCTAGAGTCAAGGCTGGGCTGATGGGAGAGAAAGGCACCGAGGCACACAGTTCTGTAGATTAGGAATGACACCAGAAGTCACATGGTTCCTGTCACCAGGAAAGTTTCCTGTCAGGAAGAGACAAAGGCTCTCCTCTCCCTCCACAAACCTCTTAATTAGTTGGCACAAAGGAAGACAATCCCCTCTCAGTGTTGAGCCGCAGTAACTAGAGGTAGGCATAAGTGGTGGCCTCAGGGCTAGGGGTAAGCCCGGCTTTCAGGAGGCTGACGCAGAAGGATTCATGAATTCAGGGCCAAATTGGGCTACACAGTGTTTTGTCTCAAAACAGAAAATAAGGGTGAGAGAATTGTCCGGGCAGTTAAGGACACATGCTGCGCTTATAGAGCCAGGTTGAGTCGCCCACATGACGGCTTGCAGCCACTGCAACCTAGTCCCAGGGGTCACAGCCATCGTCTGATCTCTAGGAATTGCTGAGGTGTATTCAAGAAAAATCAGAGACGTCACATAACAG
This sequence comes from Mastomys natalensis, assembly GCA_021653895.1. Classification (NCBI taxonomy): domain Eukaryota; kingdom Metazoa; phylum Chordata; class Mammalia; order Rodentia; family Muridae; genus Mastomys; species Mastomys natalensis. The sequence continues at coordinate 1,060,477 of JAJTUV010000944.1, forward strand.
TGAGAAACCGAGCTGTTGACTGAGCACATCTGCACACACCCCTTGCACCTCAGCATCTCACTGTCTTGTTCCACCATTCCCACACAAACACAAAACAGAAGGTTCTGAACGGACTTTCCATCTAAAGTGAAATGTTCTCCAGAAAGAAAGGTGGGGGTCATTTCCTGGTCTGCCTTAGGATTTAGCTCCAGGATCTCCAACCTGCCTCCTGTCCTGTTCTCTGAGGAGTGAATAGGCAAGTAAAGGAGAGAAGCCAAGGAGACTGTATCAATACACAATTAACAACTCAAGAGGGGAAGACAGGCCACCACAATGAAATGGAACCTGGGGACTTGAACTCTGGATAGCAGCAGGAGACTGACAGAGCTTGATGACACACGTTAGAAATGGCACATTGTCATAAGCCACCAAGAGAGTCACCAGGCTCAGAAGTAGCTGGTCTCAATGTTATGGTCTGCTCCCCGCTCTCCCTCCCTCACACCCATCACCCCACCCTCACCCCCCAGCATAGGTGAAGCCATTCTGTTCCATGCTTGCCAGCTACTTCATATTGCTGCTCTGACATCCAGCCAGTCACGGACACTGAGAGTGACTTGGCTCAAGGACATGCTGATCACGTACCCTGTTTTGTTCTGAATGTTCTGAGTGTTCTGTATGGAGTTTGCTAATCTTAAGATATTCTACAAGGCTTTACGTAGGACCCATCAAATCAAAGGTCAATACGAACTGTTATGTCTAACAGATCTTGAGTCAGAGCTGACCAGTGGGCAGCCCTTCCTGCATCTGTGTATGAGTTCATTGTGGTTTTTGTGTGTGTGTTTCCTTTATAAGCTGACAGAGAAAGATATCTGTTGTCATAGTTTAGATAATTCTGAGCTATATCCTTGGTCTAACCAGTATGCATTCAATATTCAATAACTATTCTTGCTTAAGTAAGATCAGTGTTTGTATGGTTTGTGTGGTGATTCCTGGTTAAGGGACTGTGGCAGAAATGGGTTCTCTTCTGTGGTGGAAGTACAGAGGCTGAGGCAGGACTGGGTCTCCTTGACTGTTGTCCACAGAGTGTGTCTTGGAGGCTGGAGTGGTTGGAACCTCAGTGAGTACCCTGCCTGAGGCAAAAGCCTCCTGGGTTTGAGTCTACAGGAAGGCTGTCTCCTGTTACATTTTCCTTTTTGGTTTGAGACAAGGTCTCTCTAGGTAGCTTCGAACAGCCCAGAACTCACTATATAGACCAGGCTAGCCTTGAACCCACAGATTTGACCACCTCTCCCACCCAAGGGCTGGAATAAAAGGCATGTGCCAGCTTACCCAGCTCCTTGCTAGTCTTGAAGACAGTTTTCCATTGGAGGACTCTGCTGATGAGAAGTCTATACACCTTGTTATAAAGAGCCAGTGTGCCCTGATCCTCTGGGTGTGTGCATGCAAATGAGGTGTAGAATGAAACCAATCAGGACAGAGCTGTCAAACCTGGAGAGACAAGGGTACATGCCAGGCTGGCAAAAGCCTTTCCAACCTGGTCAGTGGCTTGGTTACTCTTTCTGCCAAAGCAATGGTAGGAGTAGGTACTCCATCCTGGGAAGGACACCACAAAACAGTTCACACTAGAGTTTGAAATAGTTTCTATTTAAACATCTTCTGGCCACCTTTGCGTTGGTAACCACTGCTATGTTTGCTTTTTGGAGTAGCTGCTTTCTGCTGTCCTGCTGGGGTCATTTGATCTTGGGTCATCATTGTGGGCTTCAGACAGCTTGTTTCTGGCTCCTACTGTGTTCAGGGCTTTGGGACCTCATCTTTCCTTTCTTCCCAGCTGCCACTTAGGATAACAGCCACCCCCTTCCAACTCCAATCAATACTACCAAGATATCGAAGTTTGACAAATTTGTCAATTTTTATTGTGTGAAATATTAAATTCATAAACATGGATACAAACAATAGATAAAATATTAGTGAACTGAAGTTTGCAGACCAGTTTGTGTTAGGAACGTAAGGATGACTTGACCTAGCAAGTCAATAAATATAAACCCACTTATTAACAGATTAAAAGATGAAAAAAATTCTAGACAATTCCACATGGATGCTTGAGTAAAATCACTCAGGAAACAGAAGAGTTTCCTTAAACTGGTCAGTGATAGCCGGAGAGAGAGCTCCGTGCTTCAGAGTCCTTGCTGCTCTTGCAGAATATTGGTGTTCCGTGTCTGGCACCCACTTCAGGTGGCTCACAGCCATATAATTCCAGGTCCGGGGGATCTGGCGCCCCCTTTCTCCTTTGTAGGTTCCTGCACTTGCGTGTATACAAATACACAAATAAAAATAATTTTAATTTTTTTAAAAAGAAAACTTCCTGTCCCTTTACTGCGGCAGCACTCAGAATAATGGCTCTTGCCCCTCACCTGGGCATTGCAGTAGAGCTGGCCCTGGTGGCATGGGGGTAAGAGAACCTTCTCCAAGGGTGTGAGCTCAGGCCAGCCAGTCTTGTCCCAAAGGAGAGATGGTCTGGCTCCTTGCCTGGCAAAGCAGGAAAGCTGGCCCTGGTGACTCCAGTGCAAGAAAGCTGGTGGCTGAGCAACTCAGCTTCCACCCGGGCCCAGATCCAGGGCTCTGAGTTGGCCACCCCACATCTACCCCATCTATGTACTGCTGGAGCAATGGTGATCCAAAGCTACAGGATCTCCCCGACACGGGGCAACAGGATATCTGAGAGGAGTTCAGGTGAAGATCCAGTATAGATGGAGTAGCAGAACCCAGAGGCCTCAAACCAGGCCAAAGACTCACTCTAGGCAAAAGCTTATACTGTGACACACGGTGATACACTGTAGCTCCCACAGTGAGTTTCGTTTTGTTTCTACTTTTGTTTTCTTTTGGGAGGAAGGTTGCAAGGTGAAAGAACTGCCCATATGGAGGGACCGGGAGATGAGTGGGACTGGGTGCATAATGTGAAATTCACAGAGAATCAATAAAAAGTTAAAAGAAATTAAACTAGTAAATGATACATTACTACAAATGTTACACAGAGAGGAAGAGTCAGTAGACTAAACTTCAAACATGGATAATAACAGAAAAGATAACAACACTGATGCATAAATCCTGAATTTCAAGAAGGAGAAAATAGAGTAGTAAGTAAAAAACAAAAACAAACAAACCAACAACAACAACAACAACAAAAAACTAAACGAAAACTTCCCATTGGGCGGTAGTGGCACATACCTTTAATCCCAGCACTTGGGAGGCAGAGACAGGCAGATCTCTGAGTTCAAGACCAGCCTGGTCTACAGAGTGAGTTCCAGGACAGCCAGGGCTACACAGAGAAACCCTGTCTCCAAAAAACCAAAGTAGAAAAGGACAGGGAGGAGGAAGGGGGGGAAGGGAAGGGAGGGGAGGAGGAGGAGGGGGAAAGGGAGGGAGGGGGAGGAAAACAGAAGGGGGAAGAGAGAGGAGGAGGAAGAGGAGGAAGAAGAATAGAAGGTGTCGGGGTCCAGCCTCGACACAGGATCAGAGTTCTCAACTGGAAGCAGGGATATCTGGAAGGCACATAATAAATATACACAGGCTACTTTTTGGGTACAAGCTGACGGGCAATTTTTCAAGGCTTAAAGTTTCTTTCTCTCTCTTCTCTCTCACTCTCTGCTTTCTTTCTCTCTTGCTCACTCGCTCGCGGCTTGAGGGTGCACACACTTTGCATTCTCCTGCGCACTCTGCTTTTCTCCTGTGCGCTTTTCTTGAACTTGAACCCCCACACTCCTACACACCTCTGTGTGTTCCCCTCTCACTCTCACACACACTCTTCACACATCTCTCACACACACCACACGCACTTTCCTTTCATTCACACATACACTCTCCATACACACCTCACATTCTCTCTTCACTCACTCTTCTCATTCTCTCTCGACTTTTTTTTTTTGTTTTGTTTTTGTTTTTTTCGAGACAGGGTTTCTCTGTGTAGCCCTGGCTGTCCTGGAACTCACTCTGTAGACCAGGTTGGCCTTGAACTCAGAAATCCGCCTGCCTCTGCCTCCCAAGTGCTGGGATTAAAGGTGTGTACTACCACTGCCCGGCAGTTCTCTCACCTTTTTCTTGCCCCAGTTTTTTATTGATACTCCAAAAGCAGGTAGAAAAAAACTTGTATAATCATTGCCAAATCAAATTCAAAAGAATAACCACATCCCACAAAGAATTAAGAATTACAATTGTACCCCAAATTTCAAGCTTCTCTATTCCCAGGCCTGTGGCCAAAATAATAATTGCAAACTTATCATTATTTAAACTTTAACTTTTAACTTATACTTCAGAGCTCAGAGCTCCGAGGTCAGCTACTTGTATTTTCCTGTGAAGCTCTAATGATAAATGACATGGGCAAAGCTGCCAGGCAGTGGCCAGAAAGAATCAAATCAACCCTTAACTCAATAGTTCCATTCTATGTATTGCACACAATGAGTCTCTAAGAGTCCCAGTGTTTTGACTTAGTTTTACTAGTATAAGATTTTATGTATTCTATATTTCCTTATCTAGGAACCACTCTTAAATGTTATGCAAAACTTATTTCATAACTTCAATAGATTTTTCCTTTCATGGGTCCCAGTGTTGGCTCTATTTCATTTTCTAATAATCTCTTCAAACTTTTTTTGCAAGTCAAGCATTAATCTGGAACTATCATTGTGCAATTATTGCATTGTTTCCAAGATGAGAACACACAGCATGCACCTGGGCCATTAGGACTTTGCTGTGCTGTGCCCCTAGTCTCAATTTTTAATTGTTTAAGAATCATACATCAAGGAACATCTAGTTTCACAGAATTCACCAGAGCAGAAGGAGAAAGAAGTAAGAAAGTCAGATATAATAGAATCATTATGCACACCAAGGCCAACTGAAAAACAGTCACGCTCAAATGAAATCTATACAGCTGTTGTCCAGGGCTAAGGTTAGGAGAACTGGGAACAACTGTTTTTTACAAAGAGCTACCGCGGGCTACTGAGATGTCTCCATCCTGGCCTACTGCAGGCAGTCCTTTTCATTGTATGCTGTCCCCAGCAAGAAGAAGAAGAAGGAGAAGGAGAAGGAGGAGAAAGAGAAGGAGAAGAAATTTCCCTGGACTGAGCATAAGTAGGGATGATATTTGAGAGCATTTAGTCTATGTTTCCAGGTGGTAGTTGAAAGGACATTGGAAACTCTAGGGAGAGGAAGAAAAAAAAGAAAGAAAGAAAGAACAGAAAGAAAGAAAGAAAGAAAGAAAGAAAGAAAGAAAGAAAATCTACCGATCTTAGACTTCCATGCAGCTACCAAGCAAATGCAATTAGCCATTTGGGGGCAATGTCTCAAAAGATTATCCATGAGCATTTTCCCAGGAGGCTTCTGGAAGATATTTCTTCCACCAAAATAAGGCAGTGAACCAATGTGGCCTGAAATAGACACAGCTGGTTCTGAGGCCATGCGGCTGAGTGGAACCTTGTAATTGTGGACAGGTGGAGGGCTGCAGACAGACAACCAGCATTACCTCAGCCTGTCTTCAGTCCCCTTAATAGCCATGCATTTACCGACCTCCACATCTGACCCAACATCTTTGGGCTCTAGGTAATGCATTTAGAGTGTTACTGCCTAGAGGACCACTAGATTCCAGTCCCCAAACTAAGAATGGTAAAGACAGCGTCTGACACTGTAGGAAAAATTCTCCCTTCCTGGTGTCACCTGCTAACTTCAAGGCCCCGCCAATAAAGTGTTTGGTATAGGAATTTCTTCATCTTCTGTGCTTTTAATGTTCATGTGACTACTTCTATCTTGCAGCATGTCATTTGGGTTGTGCTCTGTTCTGCTCCTGCCCTCAGGGTATCCAGGCACCACTGCATTCAGCACAGGAGCCAGAATGGAACTTATCCGCATGGGTTTGCAGGATCTCAGCCGGCTTGAGTGCCGGGGAGAAAAAGCCTTCTCTGAGAGGTTTCCAGTGAAACAGCTCTCCTGTATTGGAAGTGACAAGAGCTACATAAACTTTGGGGAGTGGACAGGGGTTTGGGGCTGAGTGTTTATTACTGACTGGTGCTGAGGTGCTGGGAAGGCTTCAGTTGCATGAAGTGGAACTCCAGGTGCTTGCTGGACATGTCCTTACAGGGAGAGAGGAAGTTAAAGCTGTAATTTGGCCACCAGGCTACGTGACTGCCTCTGGGGTGGCAGAGGTAGGGGGTCATACAGGCTCCATGCACTGGAGTATGCAGACCCAGAACAGGGACACCACCACACCGACACACAACACCCACACACCCACATACATACACACACATACCACATACCAACATACACACACATCATGCACACACATACCACACACACACCAAACACCACACATAAACACACACACACCACACACACACACACACACACACACACACACACACATTGGGGCTGAAAAGAAATCAGTCGTGAGGCTGGAGAGGTCATTAAGAGCACTGACTGCTCTTCCAGAGGTCCTGAGTTCAATTCCCAGCAACCACATGATGAGTCACAACCATCTGTAATGGATCCAATGCACTGTTCTGGTGTGTGTCTGAAGACAGCTACAATATATCACCATAAATAAAAATAAAATTAAAAAAAAAATGATCAGTGTATAAACAAGCATCAGGTCTACATAGCATGAAAACCCGAGCTTGCATGCCCAGCACCCATGGAAACACCTGTGCACGGTAAACGCCTATCTGTAGCCATAGCCCTGGGGGGGATGGAGAAAGAGGCAGATCCCACAGCCTCACTGGGCAGCCGGTCTAGTCAAAATAGTCAAACTCCAGTCAGGCCTGGTGGTACATGTCTTTAATTTTAGCATTTGGGAGGCAGAAGCAGGTGGATTTCTGTGAGTTCAAGGCCAGTCTAGTGCTGGAGTTACAGGTCTATACTGAATTTTTTACACGGATCCTGGGATCCTTATGCTTTACAATAGGCACTTTATTAACTAAACTATATTTCAACCATAAAAAGATATTTATTTTTTCCCTTTTTATTGTTGTTGAGACAGACTTGCTCTAGTGTAGCCCTGGCTGTCCTAGAACTCACTCTGTAGAACAGGCTAGCCTTGAACTCAGAGATCTACCTGCCTTTGCCTCCACAGCACTGGGATCAAAAGGCAGTACTATCATCAGGTCTAAGTATAAAAACTCCATCTCACATAATAACAACAATAAATAATAATGCCACCACACCCCAGATCAGGAAAAACCATAGTCTTCAAAGGCAGATGCCCAGGAATCCGAAAAAATTTAAATTAATTACTTTAAATTTTATTTTCTTGAGGTAGGGTCTCACTACACAGGTCTGGTTGTCCTGGAACTTGCTACAAGACCAGGCTGGCCTGGAACTCAGCTATCTGTCTGGCTCTGCCTCCCAAGTTGTGCTGATTAAAGACGTTCCCACGCCTGGCTGAGTTAATTTTGAAGGTCAGCACACAAAGTGATCGTTTTGTTATTGCTTTTTCATAATAGACCTGATTCATTATAGTTTGTTTTTAATCATGCCCTCCCTTCTTGCACACCCAATCGTCTCTATACCCCCTTTTTGACTCCTTTTCTCCCCTCAAATCATCTTCCTTTCTGCTTTAGAATGACATGACTTTAAACAGGACAGGGCTGAGGTTGGGAGTTGAAGGAGTGGAGACTGAGACAGGGTGATCTCTGTACTCCATGCTAGTCCTGAGCTCATTGTGACCCTTCCTCTTCAGTCTCCCAGCATGCATGGCCACGTTTGGCTTTTGAATCAGGAAAAATAAAGATTAAAAAAATATATATCTGATGGTTTGCATATGCTTAGCTCAGGGAGTGGCACTATTTGGAGGTGTGGCCTTGTTGGAAAAGGTGTGTCACTTGGGAGTGGGCTTTAAGACCCTCACCCTAGCTGCCTGGAAGCCAGTATTCTGCTAGCAGCCATCAGATGACGATGTAGAACTCTCAGCTCCGCCGGCACCATGCCTGCCTCTCTTACACATAGTCGAGGTTGAGAGCCACTGAATTCTGGAGCTCTTTCCGTGTGCGCAGGGAATGCCTGAGATTCAATGCATGGATATTGAAGGCCTGGAATCAGAACCCAAGGCTCTGCTTCTGGAGCCTGGCTCACGGCGGCAGAAAGGGAGGTACTAGCTGCAACAGGGATCGTGGTTCTTGTGCCCTCTAGTGGTCAAAATAGCCCTAGTAGCTCCTGGCTGAACCGCTAAGTCAAGCCGCTCTCAGCAGTGCTTTTTGGAGCCGTTATAGAGTCCTCCTTACCCGCTCCTCCCCAAGCTCAGGGGGACCACACTTGCGCATTGACCTTATAATAACCTGAGCAGGGCTCACGCAAGCTATGCCAATTAAAAAAATTATTTACGTGTGTGTAAGTGCGTGCCGTGTGTGTGTGTGTGTGTGTGTGTGTGTGTGTGTGTGTGTACATACAGAGGCCTAGACGGTGGGTATTGATTCCCCTGGAGCTGGAGTTACAGGTGGTTGTGAGCCATCATATGGGCGCAGAGAACCAGACCCAGGTCCACAGAAAGAGAATCGATTGCTCTTAACGATTCAGCTATCTCTCCAGCTTGACCCATCCCAATGCCCCACCCAAGCTTGTCACCTCGGTCTGTCCTAGTACAATCTGAAGTTCTAAGACCCTTTGCCCTTCACTCCCCAACCCCTACCATCTCACAAGTTTCTTATGTGTGTGTTTCATTTCGTTTTTATGGTTTTTGGAGCAATGTAAACTCCCAGTTTATTTTCATAAAAGAAAATAGAATTACAATTCCAAGACATAACAACAACAACGACAACAACAACCCTCCCAAAAAACTGTTGAATGCTAAGTGAGTGTTGTTTTCCCGAGATTATCTTCTGAACCTTATAGGTGCACATAGCATGCATTTGTTCTCTCTGTCTCTCTCTTACATACACACAAAGATAAACATAAATGCATAAATAAATAAACAAACAAATATATGGGTGCTGTCTTAATCAGCTATATGTATGACAACCTATTACCTAGCCGTAAAACACGGTCTTTTAGGCATCACTGTAACAGGCCAGCAGAGAATGGCAAGCACCCCCATAGATGTGTCCAATGGCTCAAAAGTGACCTTAGTCCACCAAGGCCTGCCCTGGCCCTGACATCCAGCTTCTTCGGGAGGAGAGGCCACGGGATGTAATGAAGTTTTATGAACACTGTCCCTGCCACCTCCTCTCTTCATGGGCACACCTCTCTTTGCTGTGTGGTGTTTGCTGTCACAGACTCCCACAAACTGAGAGACGGGGATTGGGTCTGGAGTGTTCCACCTCTGCCTCAGGTTGTATTTTCCCAGAGATGAATACTTTACAGTAAGGTCTCCCTACTTTGTCTCCTCCCTTGAGAGTTGGGCCAGTGCTAGAAAGGTGAGTTCACCTTACGATAGTGTACTTTTCCTCCCCAAAAGAAAAACAAAATGTACAGTTTAAAGAGAAAAAAACCAATAAATTTAATACTCCATCCAAGGCTTGAGCTGGAAGACAGATGGAGATAAGTGCAGTTAAAGACAGTCTTTGTGTTTCCTGCTAGGTGGCTGGTCACAACAACCACAAAACAGGTACCACATAGAGACCTGGCTTACATTTGTCCCAAAGCTGTTGTGGTTATTGTTTAAAACAGCCTCTGGCTCAGGCTGCCACCCACTAGATGCCAGCGTGAGAAATGGCTCTGCCAATCTTCCATGCTGTCTCTGAAAGGCAGGGCATTACCCAGACCATTCCGCCATCCATGCGGGCCCAGTAAGAGAATGAAACTCTAATTCTTACAGATTAATCAAAGGCTTATATATTTGGCAATGATCAGTAACAAGATACCCATACAATCAGAAGTGTAACCAATACCCAACCTAGGTATACCAACTACCTTTGACTGCTACAGACACGTGAACATCCGTCTCCATCGCTCTTACATCTCTGCCCCTCTCGCTCCTCCTCTTCCGTTTATCTCTTCCTCTCCTAACTCCTCCTCTTCCTTTTCCTCTCCTAACTCCTCCCACCTTAGCTCCTCCTACACAAAGCCAAAGTGGCGTAGAGTCGGGGATATGAAGGGCTGTCGTTTGCTCTTTCATCTCCCAGATCTCCATCTGTTGTTAGGTCAGTGTCAGCCTCAGATCGAGCTACACACTTGTTCCTATGAGGAGCAAGATCTCTCCTTCAGAGCACCTGGTCGGTTCCCAGCACACACATTGGGAGGCTCCCAAATGCCTGTGATTCCTGTTCTAAGGGATCCAGCAACTCCTTCCGGCCTCTGTGGGTGCCCACACGCACGTGTGCTCACACGCACAAATAATTCGTTTAAAAAATAATAAAGCAGGCTGGTGAGATGGCTCAGGAGGTAAGGTCAATCATTATCAAGCCTGAACATCTGTGTCCTATCCCTTGCATCCACATGGTGGAAGAACAAAACCAATTCCTCCAAGTTGTGTGCTGCCCTTCACACAGGTGTTCTGTCACACACACACACACACACACACACACACACACACACACAACAGAATAAATAACTGTAATAATACTTTTTAAATAGAAGGAAATAAGACAAAATGGAGTTCTTTTATGTAAACATTTATTCATTACCAATATGTCTACTTGCTCAGTTATTATATTTCCTTTTTGGCTATTTTTTTTTTAGATAAGGTTTGTCTTAGTCGGTATTCTATTGCTGTGAAGAGACACCACAACCATGCAACACTGATAAAAAGAAAGCATTTACTTGGGGCTTGCTTACAGGTTCAGAGGTTTAGTTCATTATCGTCAGTGCAAGCAGACATGGTGCTGGAGAGGTTAGCTGAGAGCTCTACATCTGGATCCACAGGCAACAGGAAGAGAGCCTCTGAACCTGGCTTGGGCTCCTGAAACCTCAAAGCCCCTCCCTCCAGTGACACACTTCCTCCAACAAGGCCACACCTCCTAATCCCTCTCAAGTAGTTCCACTCCCTGATAACCAAACATTCAAATATATGTGTTCATTGGGACCATTCTTATTCAAATCGACCAGAGGGTCTCACTATGTACCCCAGGCTGGCCGCAAGCCCACACCAATGCAGGTGTTGCGGGAGTGTACCATCCCATGCAGCTTAGTGGTTATTGTATTTCTCATTTTTATAAAGATGCTGCATGTCATGTCAAGGAAATACCAGTTGCTGCCCTCCCACAGAGTTGGTGATGAAGACTTGGCCTCATGTACATTGTTTCTCAACTTACTCTAGGGCCCGATAGCGTGGTCTGGATGCTCTGAATTTTATGTGCTAGCTGCGGGAGAGAGCAATCATGATCATCTTCAGTATATCTGACTGTAGTGTGAGCTGAGGTCCTCATCTCCTAGCACTGGGTAAGTGTTTGCTATCTACTTGGTAGTGGCCAGGGAGCCATCTTCTCCGGCTCAGCATGTATGGTACAGGTGTTTCCGGGTGTAGGATCTCCTGAGGCCAGGGGTGTCCATGATTGATACTGGAAGCATCATGTCAAGCATGGTCCCCACAGGCTCATTCGCTTGAACCCTTAGTCCCCAAGTTCTAAACAATTGGTAGAAGAATTGGTAGAAAAGAATTGGGAGGTGTGGCCTTGTTGGAAGAGGCGTGTCACTGGGGATGGGCTTTGAGGTTTCAGAAGCCCACGCCATTCCCATGTGTTGCTGCTGTCCGTCTTGTATTTGTGGATCCGATGGAAAGCTCTCATGCTGAGCCATGCCTGCCTGCCTGCCAGCCTGCAACCATGCTTCCTGCCATGAAGGTCATGGACTCTAACCTTCTGGAATTGTAAGCCCCCAAATTCAAGGCTTTCCTCTATACATCTCTTTGGTCATGGCATTTTCACAGCAATGGAAAAAACAAACTAAGATATGTGGCAAGTGACTGCTGTGACTGGAAAGAGTGTTGCATATCAGTGGGAAAGGACCTGTCCTAACGCACATGTGCTGTGTTCCTTTGGAGGTGGCCAAGCAGAGACCAGAGTTTGCTGGAATCTTTAAGCCCTCCCATCCAAATGATTATGTTATAGATAAGCACACCTGGAATTGGAAGCCAAAATGATTTAAGTACCATACCGCAAGCCAAATGATCCTATCTAGCCAGGCACATGTAGTTTGTGCATAGGCCAGCAGCAGACATGCAGTTTTGAAGTGAAAGTCGATTAGAATCCAAACAAACTTTTAACAGGAGTTAAACCTTTGTGTTTCATCACCTTCTAATTCTGCATGCTCACAGTGCATTGTAAGCTGTCTTTATGCCGTAATCTCTCCTAGTTTTACAGTATGGTTCTGCCCTATACAACTTTCCTATAAAGAGCAGAGACTAACAATTAACACCTTCCCACCCGCTCTTACTGTTCTTTCTTTTGTGTAAACTCTTACCGAAGGCAAAGATGACTCTATCCAACATATATTTCTTTTAAGAGCATAGCAAATTTGAACTTATCCTAAGAATGAACTCTTTACCATTGACCTTTAGGCCCTATCTTATCTGAGTTTTGAGTTTTCCCTCTAAAGAAAGTATTGTCATGCTGGTCCTCTGAAGAAGTAGTTGACATTGCCAGGCCTCTTCCTTTTTCCTCATTTATTTCTATTAATTTTTGAGACCACCTCTCCCCTGTGCAGCCCTGCCTTTGTACTCTCCCAGGATCTTGGGCTCTCTCTCACTTCTAAACAAGAATAGCAAGGATGTAAAGAATTGTAAAGATGTGCCAAGACACACGGAGGTGACTGCTTAGGTGGCACATGATGAAAGCCACTTTGGTCTTCGCTTCTCCTGAGGGACTGTACATCTCTCAGACGCGTGCGGACTGTGTCATTGTTCAAGTGCGACACTAAGGGCAAAGGAAGGATGTCCATGTCTGCCACACTCACCAGATAAGCACGGAGTTTGCTCACAGGGATTATGCCAACTGTGGGACAGAGAGCATGGGTCAGGTGTGAGGGGCCATGTCAGATGCAGCAGGGAGATATTTGCTAGAAGCAGGGGCCTGGGGGCCACAAGGAACAAGAGTAGATGAGGAAGAAGATGAATGGAAGGGGACAAATGAGTGAGAGAGAGCTGTCCCAGAAGGCTGGTTTTTGTGTTGTCTGCTTCTGAGAGTGCAGTAAGATTTTAGAAGCCCCTTTGTAGTCCCAAGTCCATGTGTGTGTGTGCATTTGTGAGCAGGCAGCAAGAAGAGACAGAGTGAGCCAAGGGGCTTCACTTGAACTTCTGAGACCTCAAAGCCCACCACCAGAGTGACACACTTCCTTCAATAAGATCACACCTCCTAATAGTGCCACGCCCTGTGAGCCTGTAAAGGCTATTTTCATTCAAATTACTCAATTCTACTCCCTGGCCCCCAAGGGCTTGTGGCAAAATGCATTCACTGACCAAAAAAGTCCCCATAGTCTATCAGTCTCAGCACTGCTTAAAAGTCCAAAGTTCAAAGTCTCTTCTGAGATTGATACAATCTTTTAACTGTAATCACCTGTAAAATCAAATAGAAAGCAGATCACATACTTCCAACATGCAATGGCACTGAATATACATTACTGTTCCAAAGGGGAGGAAAGGAAACATAGTGAGGAAATACTGAACCAAAGCAGATGGAAACAGCTGGACAAACTCCAAACTCTGCATCTCCATGTCTGATGCAAAGCAGTCTTCAGATCTCCAGCTCCTTTCAGCTTTGTTGAATGCAACACAATTCTAAGGTGGAAACTTAAGGATTCTTTAGAAAGTCAGTTGTGTGGATGTGTTTTGCTGAGCAAACATGAGAAGGAGTGTTTTCCCGAAGCGGACACAGGTGAAAAGCTAAATACAGGAAAGGCCATGTGATGAAGGATTCTTTGCTAATGACATGCATGTATTGGTTTGCCTTAGACTGTGTGGTTGAACCATTTTTCAGGACTCCATAGAGAGAAAGGGCACTAAAAAACTTCTGGTGGTGTGCTGTACTTTCTTTCCACTTCTGCGGACTCAGCCAGATTGGTAGAGTGATATCAGCTGAGACAGACACATCTGCTGGAGGATGGAGGACGCATGATGTTTAGAGGGAGTATAAATAGGACTCAACACACTGTGAGACACTTGCTTGTAGAGACGCTTGCAATGCTTCTTGGTCTCAAGTCTTCGCTGATCTTCGCTTAGCTGAGAGAGGCACACCCGAGAAATTCTCCTGGTGTTCCTGTTGGCCCTGGTTCTTCCTGCTGACTCCTGCCTGTCTGTTGCTGTTAGGGTGTGTCACTGCTGCTGCTATCCTGACTTTCCAAACTGGACTGCTGATGTAGTGGCGAGTAGATGAGTTGCCACTGCTGACCTGTGAACTGAACTGCTGATTTCCAGACAACACAGATGGGATTTGCTCCAAAGAGCCTTTTCTAAACAGGTCCACTTCCCCCGTATCCTTTCTTTTCTACTACCTGTGGTGGGTGGTGGGCTAGAAGGGAGGTTAAAGCATTTAAGAACCATCATTAAAAGTAGGATTTGAAGGAAATTAAAGCTACAGGTGGCACCCCACCCCCAGTGACACACTTCCTCCCACAAGGCCACACCCCCTGACAGTGCCAATCCCTCAGAGCCTATGGGGGCCCTTTCATTCAAACCACAAGGTCCATGTGGCAAATTCATCCACAACCCATTTGTTGCTGTTGTTGGTTTTTGGGTCTCATGTTGTTAGGATGGAACTTGGCTAGACAACTGACCTACCTACCATTCAGCTACATCTCCTTTCCCACAGCCCCAATCTGTAATGTCAACGCCTTCTAAATGTTTGTGATATGATGCATTCGTACACGATGGTTCTTTAGAAGAGGGTGGTAAATGCTGTCAAATGGTCTCCTCACAGCTCTGAGTTAGCGTCACGGCTTGTCACACTAGTGTATTGCACCCATTGCTTTCTGATAATTCAACCAACCCACAAATGCTTTCCTGGCACAAATGTCATGGTAATGTTAAGTCTCAGAAACACAAATACACACACACACACATCACACTACACACACACACTACACACACACACACACAGAGAGAGAGAGAGAGAGAGAGAGAGAGAGAGAGAGAGAGAAGTAAATTTTGTCCAAACATGTGCTATTGTTGACTGTAAATGCTAAGTGACTACTATGTATATCATATGCATATTGTATTAGTCACATCATCCAACAGTCAGTGGCAGGGCTGAGAAAAATCCTAGCTCTGACTCTGATCCATGCTAGGTCCAACATACATGTCACTTCACACTGTCTCCCAAGATCTCTGTCCTATCAGCACACACTCTCCCCCGAGCATACAAAGGCCCCAGATACAAAGCACTGAGTCATGGCTGCTTTATTAGAGTCTCTGTGATAAAGACTGATTTTACTTACGGTTTTAAAAACAGAACAAAACCGGAAGAAGCTTCAGTTACAAAGACTCATTTCCATCAACAGTTTATTTTCAAATGGACTCAACATGGAAGTATATCACTCTTGTCAACATCCAGATGGTGGGGTGCCCTGGAAGACAGCTAGATGAGCATTGGCGTCAGATCTGAAATACCCCACCTCACCCCACCTTATCCTATCCCAGCAATGCCTGTGTGCTTCAGGCTTGGACTGCAAGGCTGCAGATGAGAGGTGGAGCTTTGGGGAAATGACTGGATGCTGAGGGCCTTGATGGATGGCTCTAGTGACAAGTTCACGATGGGGTGTGCAGTTAGAATGTCGTATAGACTTTAGCATGCAGGGTCTAGTTGGAGGAAGGAGGCCACTGGGTTCCTATGAACGATAGTATTTTTTTTTTCTCCATAGCCTTGCCTCTTCTCTCTTGGTCTTTGCTTCCTGGTGGCTAGCATCTAAGCGTCTCTCATCTTCCATGACCCACAGACCTGAAACAATGAGACCAATTAATGATGGGATGAAATCCCTGAGATGTGAGCTAAAATAAGTTGTTTGTTCCTGGTGCTTTGTAGAAATGATAGAAAGATAATGAGTATTTAGGGGCGATACCTGATAGGTGCGGGGTTCCGGAAGGGCTTCTCAATCCTCTCAGAAGGGCAGCCATAGGTCCTTGACTCACCTTCTAATTCTCCTGTCCCAAGATTTTAACACAACTCTGACCTCACAGGCGATGATGTACAGAACATCAGACCCATATTCTTTCATGTAGAGAGAATCTCTTAGGTACTGTATAAGGTATCACCTGTCAATAAAAAAGCTTAGCTGAGGCAGGACATAGGAGGTGGGAGTTCCAGTTGGGAGGAGGATTCTGGGATAGCCAGGCATGGAAAGATATTTGCCTAGAATTCTGAGGAAGATAGTCACTTCAAACTGAAGGAAAGCTAACTAGCCTTGTGGCAAGGCATAGACTATTTTAAACTGGATAATTGAGCTATGAGTTAGCAGAAATGAGCCAAAGCTATTGGCCTAGGCACTTATTCATATAGAAGAAGTTTCTGAGTCTTTATTTTGGAGAATGTGGGTTCAGGTGGAAAAGCCCGCCACTATCATGCTTCCAAAATTAAAACATCCCCATGAGAGGCATGCCAGAAGGAAGTCACATCTCTATAGGCCAGTTGCTCTTTGCGGCCCTGGGAATTGAACCCAGGGCTCCCACATGTAAAGAGTTGTACTAGAAGTTCCGTTCTCCAGCAGCAAACAGAGACCATGCTGGGAGGTGAGTACACTTTACATGTCTGCTAAGTGCGGCACCATGGAGAGTGCAACAGGAGAACCTAGAAATGACAAACTATACACAGTCTTCTTACAGCTGTGACCTAAGCCAGCAAAGTCTGGGAAGCTGGCTCTATAGTGGCCCTGAAGTCATAGCTGTGGCTTCAGTGCAGTGTGGGGAGAGAAATTATCCAGGCCTCAGGGCCTGCTCTGCTGCTGTGACTGGCCACACTAGTGACCAACATCTTTTTAAATTGTTCTTATGTAAAGTAGGTTCTCACGTTTAGATGGAATATTATACATTACTGTCAGAACATGGTATAAGGATAGAGTCACAGGTGGAAATCTGAGTGCCTCAGAGAAGTCACAGTATTACAACTTGTAAGCTGAAATGAGCCCTTCTTTCCCCAAGTGGGTCGGTGTTTTATCACAGCAACACAAAGTGAACTAGGCCAGGTGAGCTGAGGTACAATTACACCTGAGCATTTTCTCTCAACCAATTGGAAATGGGAAGCCTGTGCTCACATTAGTAAAACGTGGCTGAGACCTCAGGCAGCACTCGAAAAGACTGAACATGCCTGCAAACTGATGCTGTCTGAGGCCTCTCAGGAAGACTTGGTTAAAGTCAGTCCAGGGATGTTTGCTGACTCTCACATGCATATCCTAGTATCAATATTTATTGGAAAATGTGTTCATTCAGAAGTTGTATATGCCACATGTACTCAGGAGAGAGGACCTTGGTGGACTTGTTGTAAAGGAGACACTTGTTCAAGTAGCTTTCATCAGCCAGCATGACCTTGATGTAATGAGCTTGGTCCATCATCACAGCCTGGAAACAGATCTTGGTGAGCCTGTAAATCTCCTGCTCCCTTTCCCCAAAGAAGGTTCCTGAATAGTAAAAGTCTCCCTCATCCTCAGAAATGTAGGCTTGTGACTGAGGCTGCCTTTCATAGACCAAAGATTTTCTTGGGAATCCAATGAAGAGAAGATGCAGCATGCCAAACAAAGAGGACACCATCTCCAGCCACATGTTGTAGACTATGATGTTCACATGAGCACAGACTAGGTAGTCACTTCCTCAAAAGCTGCTGGGAAAAGGCTGGCCCTCTCATTCGTACACATAAGTGTCTGCTGGAGGGTAGAGGCCTGAGCTTTCAGAATTGTCATCTGCCTTCCCTTATAGTGCTTCAAGGTTGGAACCCTAGTTGCTGGTTAGTGAAAAGTAGTACTTCACTCATGTCTTCCATGAAGTATATCTCCGCACTCTGTAGAAACACTTTTAGGAAGTCTATGTATTTCCTGTGGCATACACAACTAATCCAACAATGACATTCTGGAGTCAGAATTGCCAGTCAATTTGGAAAGTCCTGTCCCACACAGTAAGAGCCAGCTGAAGAGCCTGTATGGTGACGTTTACCCTGCTGGGTACAATTAGGTGTGATTGATAATACACCGTCCTGGACACATTCACTATTTTCAGGAAGTCCACTTCCTTAACCATTATGCCGTCCTTGGCTAGAATGTATATCTGCTTCTGCTTTCCCAGGACCAGGACAGCATAGGTAAAAGGCCAATGTGAGGGCCAGTAGGAATACAAAGGCCACAGAAAGATGTGCGTGATACTTGGATTTCTCAGGTTTCTGCAGTGCTGCAGTCACGGCTGTTGCTGTCTCCTCCATGACATAAAGGTAACTTCTTCTGGGTAGGATGGGCTCAATCCAAGGTTCTGAAATATCCAAGGCCCCAACACACAGCCTATTCCTCCAAACTGCCCAGCACTGACCCGAGTGCCAGGCACCACGTGGAAGAAGTCTCAAAATCCCAAAGGAAATCCAAAAATGTCAGTTTCTGTTTCCGGTGTTTTTACAGTCACCACATGGCAGGATTTGGTCATTGGACCTCACAGAAGCAGCTGATAGGACAGAACTCAAGGATTCTTGAAACATGCTCAGGTGACTGGCTTATAAAGGACATCACTAGGAAGGTCAAAAGGAGGGACTGTGATGAAATCAGGGCAGGGCAAGTGTTATGGGGTCCACCTAGATGCAACACAACTCAAACATCATGACGCTGAAGATGACAAAATTTGTTGTAATCAGGCAGCCACTGATCCCTCAGGGTCACAGAGTGGACTCAGGAGCTGAACTGCAACCCCCTCTCCCCACAGCCAGAATGTTACAGAGCTTGAAGATTGAAAACCACAAACATCTTTGCCAAGATAATAATTGTATTTTTCCTACCAACCAGGATTTAGAGATAGGGGATTTCTTTAGGAACCTGTCTTTTTGCTACACGTGTCCTGTTCCTATTGGTGGTTTACTCATCTGTGGTAGGCTGACTAGCCTAGCATTTATGTCTTATAAGGATGTCAGTTATCCACTTACATATCTCTTTCTTCCAAGCAGGATGTCAGCTACCCAGGGAGGTCTTGGGAACATAAACTTTATTTGATCCCTATTCAAAATTGAGGCTTTACTCAAAATGGCTTCAGTTTGGTTCCTTCTTACATCTTTAGGGTCCTTGGTGTATACAATCATCTGCAAATAGAGATTCTTGGGTTTCTTCCTCTTCTCTTTGTATCCGTTTTGTTTTCTTCCCTTGCCTTATTGTTCCAACTAAGGCTCCTTACACGATGTCAAATACAAATGGAGAGAGAGTCAACCTCCTTGTCTTATCTTGACCTTAGTGGAAATAATTTGAGTTTCTCTGCATTTACCATGAGATTGCCTGTATGTTTGTCTCATATATATGAGTATATTGTTGAAATATATTCCCTCTATTCCAGTTTTTATCATAAAAAGACATTAAATTTTAACAAAAGCCTCCCCTGCACCTATTTAAATGCGCCTGTGATTTCTGCCTTTGAGTCTGTGATGATGCCCAGGGATGTGCATACGTTGAGCCATCTCTGGAATGATGTATTCTTGAATTCAGTCCAACATTTGATGGAGAGTTTTGTGTCTACTTTCATCATGGAGCTTGTCTGTAATTTTCTTTTCCTGTTGTGTCTTTGTCTGAATTTGGTATCAGAATACTACTACTGGCTTCACAGCTTGAGTTCTCCTTTTCTACTTTCTGGAATAACTTGAGACTGATTGGTCTTAGTTCTTCTTTAAAGGCTTGGTAGAATTCAACACTGAACCCAGCTGACCCGGACAATTTGGCCTGTGAAATTTTTCACTACTGCTTCAATCTCGTCTGTTGTAAGTTTTGTGGTTATAAATTACATTGTAGTTATAAGTTACATTGTAGTTTTAAGATACATGTAGTTATAAGTTACATTGTAGTCGCCCTTCCACCAGAATCTGTTCCCTTTGCCTGGGCAGACCCTTAGCAGGTCTGCTCCTGTGGAAACACCGATCCGAGACATCCTAGAGGGGCCGACTGCATCCAGAGCAGAGGAAACACCTTCCTACACTAGAGGCCCGTACTGCATCCAGAGCAGGAGGATACTACCCAACAGGGAAGCTTGGAGTACGGAACACTAGAGGACCTCTGCAAACCGAGCAGAGATCTGACCAGAGATAACTAAGACCTCCTGCACAGAGCAAGAGACACTAGAGCAAACAGGTGAAAGGAACGCAAGAACACAGAGACATCAGAAACTGAGGAGATCTGACACAAGCAGATAACGGGAAGACAGGATCCACATCACACAGTGACAACAGGATAACACTAGAGTCAACTCAGATGTGAATAGGAACGCAAGAGACATAAGCAACAGAAACCAAAGTTACCTGACATCATCAGAACCCGTTCTACGAACCAAGAAGCCCTGTACCACATCAACAGGAAAAACAATGTCAGAATTAACAAATCACCTCCATGATGATGAAAAGGAATTTAAGAAGACATAAGAACTCCTCAAAGGAAACATGACAGATAGAAAACTTAAAGAATCAGAGTACACAGGATAGCAAGCCATACACAGAAACAGAGAAGACGAAAAATCCTTTAAAGAATGCAAGAAAACAACAAACAGGTGAAGAATGAACAAAACATCCAGGATCAAAATGGAATAAAACAATAAAGAACTCAAAGAGACTACTGATAAACTGGAAGAAATAGGTCCAGAGCAGCATACCAGATACAAAGATAGAGAAGAATCCAGAGCAGAAGATACCATGAAAACATTGACAAACAGTCAAGAAAAGCAATGCAAAAGCCCTACAGAAACGGAAATCAAGACACATGAGAGACAAACTAAGATATAGGTATGATAGAGTGAAGACTCCCAATTTAAGGGCCAGTAAATATCTTCAACAAAATTATAGAGGAAAATTTCCCCAACCTAAAGAACGAGATGCCCATAAACATACAAGAAGCCTACAGAACACCAAACAGACTAGACCAGAAAAGAAATACCCCCCGACACATAATAATCAAAACACCAAATGCACAAAACAAAGAAAAAATACTAAAAGCAGTAAGGGAAAAAGCCAAGTAACGTATAAAGGCAAACTGATAAGAATTACACCAGACTTTTCACCAGAGACTATAAAAGCCAGAAGATCCTGGTCTGATATCATACAGACCCTAAGGGAACACAAATGCCAGCCCAGACTGCTATTCCCAGCAAAACTCTCAATCCACTATAGATGGAGAGAAACCAAGATATTCCATGACAAAACCAAATTTGCACAATATCTTCCCACAAACCCAGCACTTCAAAGGATAATTGATGGAAAATGCCAACACAAGGAAGGAAACTACAACCTAGAAAGAGCAAGGAAGTAATCTTCCAACAACCCCCAAAAAGGTAGCTACACAAACATAATTCCACCTCTAATAACAAAAATAATAGGAAACAACAATCATTTTTCCTTAATATCGCTTAACATCAATGGACTCAACTCTCCAATAAAAAGACGTAGACTATCAGACTGGATACATAAACAAGACCCAGAATTTTGCTGCATACAAGACACACACCTCAGCGACAAAGACAGACACTACCTCAGAGTAAAAGTCTGGAAACCAATTTTCCAAGCAAATGGTCCCAAGAAACAAGCTGGAGTAGCCATTCTAATATCAAATAAAATAGACTTTCAACCAAAAGTAATCAAAAAGGATAAGGAAGGACACTTCATACTCATCAAAGGAAAATCTACCAAGATGAACCCTCAATTCTGAACATCTACGCTCCAAATGCAAGGGCACCCACATACATAAAAGAAACTTTACTAAAGCTCAAAGCACACATCACACCTCACACAATAATAGTGGGGGATTTTAACACCCCAGTCTCTCCAATGGACAGATCATGGAAACAGAAACTAAACAAAGACACATTGAAATTAACAGAGGTTATGAACCAAATGGATTTAACAGATATCTATAGAACATTTCATCCTAAAGTAAAAGAATATACCTTTTTCTCAGCACCTCATGGTACCTTCTCCAAAATAGACCATATAATTGGTCACAAAACAGTCCTCAACAGATACAAAAAGATTGAAATAATCCCTTGCATCCTATCAGATCACCACAGATTAAGGCTGGTCTTTGATAAGGACAGAACCAAGGGAAAACCCACATGCATATGGAAACTGTACAATGCTCTACTCAATGATGACTTTGTCAAGGAAGAAATACAGAAAGGAATTAGAGACTTTTAGAATTTAACGAAAATGAGGAAACATCATACCAGAACTTGTGGGACTCCATGAAAGCAGTGCTAAGAGGAAAATTCATAGCTCTAAGTGCCCACAAAAAGAAATTGGAGAGAGCACACATTAATAACTTGACAGCACACCTGAAAGCTCTAGAACAAAAAGAAGCAAATACACCCAAGAGGAGTAGGCATCAGGAAATAATCAAACTCAGGGCTGAAATCAACCGAGTAGAAACAGAAAGAACTATACAAAATATCAACAAAACCAGGAGTTGGTTCTTTGAGAAAATCAAGATAGATAAACCCTTAGCCAAATTGACCAGAGGGCACAGAGACAGTATCCAAATTAATAAAATCAGATCTGAAAAGGGAGACATAACAACAGAAATCGAGGAAATTCAAAAAATCATCAGATCCTACTACAAAGGTCTATACTCAACACAACTGGAAAATCTGGATGAAATGGACAATTTTCTAGACAGAAACCAGGTACCAAAGTTAAATGAGCAAATAAACCATCTAAACAGTCCCATAACCCCTAAAGAAATAGCAGCAGTCATTAAAAGTCTCCCCACCAAAAAAAGCCCAGGACCAGATGGTTTTAATGCAGAATTCTATCAGCCTTCAAGGAAGACCTAATACCAATTCTCTTCAAACTATTCCACAAAATAGAAACAGAAGGAACCTACCCAATTCGTTCTATGAAGCTACAATCACTCATACCTAAACCTCACAAAGACCCAACAAAGAAAGAGAACTTCAGACCAATCTCTCTCATGAATATCGATGCAAAAATACTCAATAAAATTCTAGCAAACTGAATCCAAGAACACATCAAAACAATCAATCATCCACCATGATCAAGTGGGCTTTATCCCAGGAATGCAGGGATGGTTCAATATTCGGAAATCCATCAATGTAATCCACTATATAAACAAACTCAAAGAAAAAAACCACATAATCATCTCACTAGATGCTGAGAAAGCATTTGACAAAATTCAACATCCCTTCATGGTAAAAGTCTTGGAAAGAACAGGAATTCAAGGCCCATACCTAAACATAGTAAAAGCAATATTACAGCAAACCAATAGCCAACATCAAACTAAATGGAGAGAAACTTGAAGCATTCCCACTAAGATCAGGGACTAGACAAGGCTGCCCACTCCTCCCTACCTATTCAATATAGTACTGGAAGTCCTAGCCAGAGCAATTAGACAACAAAAGTAAGTCAAAG
This sequence comes from Mastomys natalensis, assembly GCA_021653895.1. Taxonomy (NCBI): domain Eukaryota; kingdom Metazoa; phylum Chordata; class Mammalia; order Rodentia; family Muridae; genus Mastomys; species Mastomys natalensis. The sequence goes on from JAJTUV010000944.1 coordinate 1,083,927, forward strand.
GAATACAAATAGGAAAGGAAGAAGTCAAAATATCACTATTCGCAGATGATATGATAGTATACTTAAGTGACCCAGAACCTCCACCAGAGAACTCCTAAACCTGATAGACAACTTCAGCAAGGTGGCAGGTTATAAAATCAACTCAAACAAATCAGTAGCCTTCCTCTACGTGAAAGATAAACAGGCTGAAAAAGAAATTAGGGAAATGACACCCTTCACAATAGTCACAAATAATATAAAATACCTCGGGTGAACCTAACCAAGCAGGTGAAAGATCTGTATGACGAGAACTTCAAGTCTCTGAAGAAAGAAATTGAAGAAGATCTCAGGAAATGGAAAGATCTCCATGTTCATGGATCGGCAGGATTAATATAGTAAAAATGCCATTTTGCCAAAAGCAATCTACAGATTCAATGCAATCCCCATTAAAATATCAACTCAATTCTTTACAGAGCTAGAAAGAGAAATTCTCAAATTTATATGGAATAACAAAAAACCCAGGATAGCAAAAACCATTCTCAACAATAAAAGAACTTCTGGAGGAATCACCATCCCTGACCTCAAGCTGTACTACAGAGCAATAGTGATAAAAAGGGCCTGGTATTGGTACAGAGACAGGCAGGAAGATCAGTGGAATAGAGTTGAAGACCCAGAAATGAACCCACACACCTATGGTCCTTTAATCTTTGACAAAGGAGCTAAACCATCCAGTGGAACAAGGACAGCATTTTCAACAAATGGTGCTGGTTCAACTGAGGACAGCATGCAGAAGAATGCAAATCGATCCATTCTTATCTCCTTGTACAAAGCTCAAGTCCAAGTGGATAAAGGACCTTCACATAAAACCAGACACACTGAAACTAATAGAAGAGAAGGTGGGGAAGACCCTCGAACACCTAGGCACAGGGGAAAAGTTCCTGAACAGAACAGCAATGGCTTGTGCTCTAAGATCAAGAATTGACAAATGGGACTTCATAAAATTGCAAAGTTTCTGTAAGGCAAAGGACACTGTCAATAGGACAAAACAGCAACCAACAGACTTTGGGAAAAGATCTTTACCAATCCCACATCTGATAGAGGACTAATATCCAATATATACAAAGAACTCAAGAAATTAGGCTCTAGACAAACAAATAACCCTATTAAAAAATGGAGTATGCAGCTAAACAAAGAATTCTCAACTGAGGAAATATGAATGGCCGAGAAGCACCTAAAGAAATGTTCAGCATCCTTGTCATCAGGGAAATGCAAATCAAAACAACCCTGAGATTCCACCTCACACCAGTCAGAATGGCTAAGATCAAAAACTCAGTGATAGTAGATGCTGGCGAGGATGTGGAGAAAGAGCAACGCTCCTCCATTGTTGGTGGGATTGCAAGATGGTGCAACCACTATGGAAAACAGTCTGGCAGTTCCTCAGAAAATTAGACATATCACTACCTGAGGACCCAGCTATATACCACTCCTGGGCATATACCCAGAAGATGCTCTAACACATAACAATGACATATGCTCCACTATGTTCATAGCAGCTTTATTTATAATAGCCAGAAACTGGAAAGAACCCAGATGCCCTTCAACAGAGGAATGGATAAAAAAAATGTGGTACATTTACACACTGGTATATTACTCAGCTATTAAAAACAATGAATTCAACAATCAGAAAATATCATCCTGAGTGAGGTAACCCAATCACAAAAGAACATATATGGTATTCACTCACTGATTATTGGACTTTAGCCCAGAAGCTTGAAACACCCAAGATTCAACTCACAGACCACATAAAGCTCATGAAGAATGAAGACCAAGTGTTGGGGGGCTACAGTCCCTCTTAGAAGAAGTAACAAAATACTCAAGTTAGCAAATATGGATGCAAAGTGCAGGACAGAAACTGAAGGAGGGGCCATCTACAGACCATTCCACCTGGGTATCCATCCCATGTGCAGTCACCAAAGGTAGATGATGACGTGGGTGTCAGGAGGTGCATGCTGACAGGAGCCTAACATAACTGTCTCCTTAGAGGTCTGCAAGAGTCTGACATATTCAGAGGCGATGCTCACAGCTAACCATTAAACTGATCATGGGGTTCCCAACAGAGAGATAGAGTGAAGACTGAAGGAGTAGAAAGGGTACGGGACCCCATGAGGAGAGCAACAATACCAACCAACCAGAGCCCCCAGGGTCTAAACCACCAGCCTGGGAGTGCTTAGGGAGGGACCCATGGCTCCAGCTATATATGCAAGGGAGCTATATATAAGTGGGAGAAGAGATTCTTGGTCCCATGAAGGCTGGACATCGTGGGGGGTGGTATTCGAGGGTGGGGAGGTGAGGTAGGGGAGGGTGGGTGTGGGTACACCATCATAGAGGCAGGAGGAGGGGGGAAGGGATAGGAAGTTCCTGGGAGGGAGGGGAGAAAGAGGGTAAGGGGAAAACACCTGAAATGTAAATAAAAGTTCCAATAAAAAAAAAGAAATAAAAATAAAAGTTACATTGTAGTCATAAGTAACATTGTAGTTATAAGTTACATTGTAGTTGTAAGTTACATTGTAGTCATACGTTACATATCTTGTCTTGGGTTAGCCTTGGTAGTTTGTATCCATAAAATCTATTTCTTTTAGATTTTCTAATCTAGTGTGACATAAGTTTTCAAGGTGTGTCTTTGTGATCTTTCAAATATTGTTGGTATTATTAATCCCAAATATGGGAGGAGGAAGACCACCCACCCAAATCATCATGACCAAATTAATGAAAATAAGCAATTAATTAAACTGATTTATTTGTGTGCATGGGCTGCCTCTCCCTAAGGTGGGGTTTGAGAGGTCAGCATTGGATGTGAGGAAGACAAGACTTTTATAGATCATGGGTAGGGGGTTTCCAAATGATGGATTTGGCAGGAAAAATAGGCAGGGTGACAGGAGAAGGACAAAAAAATTAGTCCTAATGACCTCTAGAACCAAAGACATGGTTGCAAGGTTTGCATAACAAGGGAGTCATAGTCAGAACAAGGTGGTCACAGGTGGTCTCATAACCTTTTTAAACAAAGATAGGTTTATAAACAACTTTTTGAAGCAAAGACATGACTGCCATTCCCAGAATAGGCAGTACAGAACCATTTGTAGTTAAGGTTACAGGTAGAGCATGATCCAATTCTTAAAAAGACACAGAGTTTTACTCATAAATAGGAATGAACCTAGGTTGTTTTTTACTATAAAATGGCTGTTGGGCCTAAGATGGAGGTAGACTGGTTCTTCATTATCTGTTATATTATCCCCCTTTCATCTCTACTATAGTGTGTTGGTTCTTCTCTTCTAGTTGCTTGGTTTGGATTAGGGTTTTTTCAATCCTGTGCATAATTCTAACCTACTTATTTGCTTAGTGTGTCTGTGGGGTGGGTGGTGTGTTTACAGAGTATCTTTATTCTCCATTCTCTCTTTTGTCATATGGATCCAGGTATCACACTCATATCACCAAGCTTGGTGGCCGTATAAGTGAGGACATGGCCAGTCCAAGATATGACTGAGGAGGAGGGTTTTATTGTAGAAATGAGGGAGAGCCCAGCCAGGTCAGGGCCATGAGATTTGGTGTGGGTGGGGAGGGTGAGAGAGGAAGAGATGCGAGAGGAAGCAAAAGAGCCTGAGAGAAAGAACCAAGAATGTGAATGGACAAAATGGCAGGGTCCTATAGGAATGAGAAGCTGGGTGAAGGGATGCCCATGAGCTGGAGTTTCGGGTATGGAGCTGGGGGAGAGGAGCTGAGAAGATCCAGGATGCCAGCATGGACTCTGTAATAGGTACTTGGGACGGGGAGAGAACTTGGAAGCCAGCATATGCTCTGGTATGGTCATAAGCACCAAAGTTAGCCATTTTCCCTGGGTTCTTTTGGATCTGACATTGACAAATACCTTTGCCTTCTGTCTTAGTTAGGGTTTCTCCTATTGCGATGAAACACCTTGACAATGCGAGGAGGAAAGGGTTTGTTTGCCTTACAGTTCACTGTTCATCATTGAAGGAAGTCAAGACAGAAACTAAAGCAGGCAGGAACCTGGAGGCAGGAACTGATGCAAGGGTCATAGAAGGGTGCTTCTTCCTGGCTTTGTCAACAATAGCTTTCTCAGTCTGCTTTCTTATAGAACCCAGGATTACCAGCCCAGGAGTGGCTCCACCCACAATGAGCTAGGTCCTTTCCATCCAATCACTAACTAAAAAAAAAAAAATGCCTAATAGGCTTGTCTATGCCCCAATCATATTGAGACATTTCTTAATTGAGGTTTCCTCCTCTCAGATGACTTTAGCTTGTGTCACATTTACATAAAACTATTTGGCAAAACTGACCCAGGGGTCAATTTGCCACCTTGACAAACACATCATCATTAAGTGACCACCTTTTTTTTCTCATTCATCCCCAAGATCACACATTAAAATCGTAAATAACTTTAAAGTCTCATGGTCTTTACAAATCCAAACACATTAAAAGTTCAGTCTCTTTAAAATATTCAGTCTTCTAAAAAATCTGAAATCTCTTTCAAAAGTTCAAAGCCAGATCACAGTCGCAATTAGATCCAAGTAAAACCAAACTCCCAACGTGTAAATAGCACAACATCTAATAACTGGGATTCACTCATAGTCTTTTGGGCTCCTGCAAGGGGCTTGGGTCAGTTCTCCAGTGCAGCACACACAGCTTGTCTTCAGGTTCTGCCTGGCTCCACTCTGCCACTGCTTCTATTTTGGCTGGTCGTTCCATGGTGCTCGAATCTCCAATGCTTCTGTCCCTTGCTGCAACTGGACTGCACTTTTACCAATAGTCTCTCCTGGCTTCTCTTCAGTGACTCCAGCCCTGCCATACAATGATAAGCCTCCATGCTTTCACAATCAGTACCACATGAGTGACTCTTATGCTACTAAGTTCAGCTGCTTCTGGAACAGTGTATGTGTGCTGACACTGAGGAAATACTCCAGAAAACTTCACCTCAATGATACTGGTCTCTTCTTAGTTATAGCTGACTGTTCAGCCCCAGCAGACCAGCACCCAGTGTTCCAGCAAAGCCAACTTTTTACTTTAGTGGATCTGGTCTCTTGATAACCACACCTGATTCTTCAGCTCCAGTTTGACTAGATACCATAGAGTCTTCACGAAAAAGGCCTGGCAGAGTCTTTGTGTCCCCCCTGAAACTTCAGACCTCCATTGTCTGCACACCTATCAGCATTCAAAGCTCTGACAGGACAGCCTGCTTGATCATTCAGCATGCAATAGCTCTTCTAGCCCAAAGTTCCCAAGACAAAGTGCTGCAGGATATTTGATCACAATGTGAACCCTGAGATTATGAACTGTTTCTAATTGTGGTTTGGTTCATCCCTAGAACACACCTTTAATCCAAGAGCTAAGTAAAGTCAACTGTCGGTCAAGAGGCTGAGCAAGCAACCAGCTAATGGGAAGTGAACATAAAGAAAGAGAAAGGAGGGTCTTTGAGTTGGAAGGTACTTAAGACAGCATGAAGAAGGGCAAAGAGTCTTTTCCTTCTGGGGCCTTGGTGGAGCCCCACTCCCGGAACCAACTCGTTGTTTATGCTTGTCTTAGTTAGGATTACTATTCCTCTGATGAAACACCATGACCAAAACAACTTGTTAGCTTAGTTAGCTTCCACTTCCATATCACATTTCCTCATCAACAGAAGTCAGGGTGGGAACTCAAACAGGGCAGGAAAGGAGCTAACGCAGAGGCCACGGAGGGGTGCTGTTTATCTGATTGCTCCTCATGGCTTTTACAGCCTGCTTTCTTATAGAACCCAGGACTACCAGCCCAAGGCTGGCCCCACCCACAATGGGCTAGGCCCACGCCTGTCAATCACTAGTTAAGACAGTGCCCTACAGGTGGCAGACCTGGCAGCATGTGCTTTTATTTAGTGACTAACGTTGCGTCCTGAGTTTTTAACCCAACCTGGAACACAGTGACCGCTCTTCAGTGACAGGTTCCCAAGAAGGAACGTCTAAGTAATTAAAGAAGAACGGGTGGGCTCAAGATGTCTTGCATAAGTTATGTCTTGTGCTAAGCAAGCTTATTAAGAAGCACAGCATCTTACATGCCATGTTCAGGGAGAAATGGGACAAAGTGAGCAGAAACTATCATACAATGGGATCAAGTTACCACGGAACTAATCAAACAATGTTGCTCCTGGAGAACACCTGGTATCTCAAGAACAGACTGAGTACACACGACCTTGGTTCTGATAACCACAGTCTCAAATAGTGGGAAGAACTGGGTTCTCAGGACCCAGCGTTACAGCTCCCCCAAGGCCCTGGCCCCAAGCCATTATCCGCTTTGCTGAGTATATTCTGGTTTAGAGAAGGAACTGTGTTTCTTCCCCATATACCAGTGCCTCAGGAAAAGCCCCACCCTCAGCACCCAATCTTCCAGTTATAACTTTTAGTTGGAGAATGAGATCGCTAACATTTAGAATTATTAAAGAAGGATGTGTATTAATTCTTACTATTTTATTGACTCTGGAGTATTTGGTGTTTTTCCATTCCTATTTTGTTTAGTTGCTGTTGTAGCATCTCTATTTATCAATCTCTCAAACAAAAAAACTTCCTTCCAATATCTTCTTTAGTGATCAAAATTCCTTAAGTCTGTTTTTAGCATGAAATGCTTTTATTTCTCCATCAATTTGACAGCTTTTTTGGGTATAGTAACCTAAGTTGACAGTTGTAGTCTTTCAGAATTTAAAATTTCTTTATGCCCGTCTGGCTTTTAAAGTTTTATTGTGCCATTGGGTGTTATTCTCATGGTTCTGCCTTTGTTGTGACAACAGACATGGGCTACTTTGACATGGGTTTAAGCCAATAGAAAATCCTGGTCAGCACCTACCCTGGGTGGTCGGGACCCCAGGGCCTTCCTGCTCCTTTCTCAGGGTGAGCTTTCAAACTGAAAAATCATATCTTGGGTTGACATACCTCACCAAGAACAGTTAGCCACAAGTGGGGTGAGAGAAGCTGAAAAGCAAGATTAGTACATTTGGAGACTTTCCCAGAACTTTGTATGCCAGTGGATGAGGTCTTTGTTCTCATTTTGGCAGGTGTCACTGCCTACATGCTGGGTTGAAAGACCTACATGGCATTTCCATCATGGCGTCAGCTGTGCTAAGCTCTGCAGCCTTCTTAAAGCCTGGAGGCCAGTAATACCTTTATATGTAACTTGATGTTTCTCTCTCATGCCTCTCAATATTTCCTCTTTGTTCTATATGTTTAGCATTTGTCTTAGTTAGGGTTGCTATTGCTGTGATGAAACACCATGACTAAAGTCAACTTGGGGAGGAAAGGGTTTATTTCATTCACAGTTCCATGTAACAACAGTTCATCATCAATAGCATTGAAGGTAGGACCTCAAGTAGGGCAGGAACCTGGAAGCAGGAGCAGAGGCCATGGAGGGGTGCTGCTTACTGGCTTGCTCCCTGTGGCTTGCTCTACCTGCTTTCTTATAGAACCCAGGACCTCCAGTGAGGGATGGCCACACTCACAATGGGCTGGACATTCCCCATCAATCATTAATTTAAAAAATGCCCTACCGGTCTTTTTTCTTTATTTTTATTAATTATTTATTTACTTTACATCCTGATCACAGCTTCCGTTTCCTCCTCTCTTCTTAGTCCCTCCCCCCCACCCCTCCCCCCTGAACCTCCCTACAGACAGATCTTTATAGAGGCATTTTCCCAACTGAGGTTCCCTCCTTTCCAGGGACGCTATTTCCTATCAAGTTGACATAAAACTAGCCATACAAATGAAACATGTGAGCTCTCTGGGACATCTTGAAAAAGACCAATTCTGAGAACAGAAAAGAAGTACTCCACACTAAGAGCATATGAAATATTTTCAGTAAAATCATGGCAGAAAATTTCCAGAATCCGTAGAAAGAGAGGCCTGTACAAGTACAAGATACATACAGAACACTAAAAGGGCAGGAACACAAAAGAAACCGTGTCTATAGTCAGGGGTCAGGGGTCAGGGGTCGGGTCGGGGTCAGTGTTTTCAGGTTCTTAGCTTTTTATATAGAGAGCTGCACATAAGCGCCCACACAGATTTGAAAAAAATGTAGCAAGATCATTTTATTGGGAGTATAGATCAGAAGAGGGGCACGTTGTCAAGACTGATAGTGAGCTATATGGGTGAGGGTCCTCAGGGACCCCAATTACTGTTGAAGGATTTATCTTATGGGGTTCAAGAGGAGGAGGAAGAGGTTTTTGCTAAGGGATGCAGTTCACTAAAGGGCAGGTCTCTATTTTCGTGGGTGGATTAGGTCATATGCCCATTTTTTGTTTGCAGCGTTGAGAAGGAACCATACTACAATGCAACCGCATGGTTTCCTCTGTCTAGGACAGCAGATTTACCCTCAGCTCTGCAGTAACAATCACTACCCAGGAGCAGTACACCGTGAAAACAGAATCATGTCAGTTATACAACAATCGCCCCTTTAAAGGGGAGTAAAGGAACACGGGCAGCACTGGGTGTGGCCAGCAGGTTAGTTATTGTGGGCGTAAGTGGAGAGAGAAAGAGAGGGCACAGTGAGTCTAATGGTTAGCGTCGACACAGTAGATAGAAGGAAGAGGCAGGCGAAAATCATACGGACAAAACCATCCAGGGCAAAGATAGGCTAATGTCTGACAGTCTGTCTCTTGGGAGACTGAGTCACAGGATGCTGCAATGGAGGCCAAACTGTGTCCTTCATGAGAAAAAAGAAAGTAGAAGACAAGATTAAGAGAGAAAAGAAGAAAGAATAACAGAGAGGCTGGGTGGAGACACAGGATATGACAATTGAGGGGCCTGTGCCTGCTCACATCTCTACTTTCTGATGTCCCTTGGCCGTGCTAGGAGGCCCCCTTACCCCCTAGTGAACAGTCTGTTCTTCACTAATCAGTAAGTCTTGATGAAATCATGGAAGAAGTTTAAAATTTTATAGGGTCGATGAAAATGAAGACAAAGAGATTGTTGAAACACAGCAAAGGCAGTTAGTTATGGGGGAAGTTTACAACTTGTGTGTTTACATTTCAGTGTCAGAGAACAAAATAAACAAACAAACAACAAAAAAAAAAAAAAAAACCCAAAACAACGACAACAAAAAAGAACCTATGGGGGAGGGCGGAAACAGCTATAACAGCCGTGCGCTGAATTGATAGGAAGGCTTAATGAAGTCGTGCAAAGAATAATGAGGTGAAATGAGATCAGGTATACAAAGAATCCACGCAACAAAGAGCTGGTCCTTTAACAGACTATTAGTCAAACTAACCAAAAGAAAGCGAAGCATCAAATTAAAAAAAATTAGAGACCAAATGGAGAGGTTATAACTAACACCAGTAAATTCAGCGGACATTAGGGAATGCTTTGGAAAATCATACTGAATTAAATAAGTCCGGGCTTTGCCCACTCCCCATGTCATTGGACCTCTCTACAAGGGCTTATGGTGACACAACAGGCTTGGCCAATACCTCACAGCTCCTGGGAAATGGAGAGGTAGCTCTTGAAGGGGATCTTGGGCCTGGTGGATCCCACAAACTGAGTGTAGCTCAATGGCCCAAGGCTAGTGACTGAAACAGAGAGGAGAGTGCCAACGACGGATGATGCACACTGCCCTGCCACCACTACCTCAGACCCTTCAGAGGCAGGCCACTTGGGAAATTGGCCCTGGAGCATCTTCTACAGGCTCCTTAAAGTATTCTTAATAATGCTTGTACTAGCTTGTGAGGGAAGTCTGCTTAGATAGCTGCGGTCCAAAGACCCCAAATGGATAAAATACTGGAATCAAGCACATTCCTGCAAGCTAGTGTGGACCCAAATAGCTATATCTATCCTTACAGAAGGAATGATCAAAGGTGTGATGCGTCAAACTGTGTTCCCCTAAAACATAGGTTACATGGTCATTTTTGGGTGGATGGTCTTTACACAGAGTATTCAAGTTTAAATGAGGTCATTGGTATTGATCAAAAAGGGTGAGGGTGTTTTAGGACTTGGAGAAAGAAAACAAGAGCAGACAGTCTAATAGCCAGAGAGAAGACTATCAAGTGTCAGGAACGTTCCTTTTACAGACGTGTTTTACAAAAGCACACTGTTTTTCAGAGTACTCGAAGTGTGCTGCGGTAGCCGCTGGGATTTAGATACTACAACAAAAACAACGTTAACAACAAACCAAACTCAAAAAAGTCAAAAAACAAAAAACTCGTCAGCGATGTTGGATCACACCTTTAATCTCAAACTCAGTAGGCAGAGGTAGATAGATCTCTATGAGTTCGAGGTCAGCCTGGTCTACAGAGTTAGTTCCAGGTTAGTCAGGGCTACACAGAGAAACCCTGTCTCGAAAAACCAACTGAACCAAAGCGAAACGAAAAAAGATCGAACTTAACCTAATTGAACCGCACCGAGCAGAACCAAACCGAACCGAAAGAAAAAACTGCATTTCCCAGAAGGCAGAGCCGCAAGCTGGAAAATGGACGCACCGCGTAGTGGGCGTTCCTGGGGGGGGGGAGAACCTCGGGGGCGGGACTTCCGACGTTCTTCTGTCATTCTTAATTCATAGACCAGTCTTCCCAATGGTTCACTGCTCTGGGCAGAAATAGGCTCCTGTGAGTGAGGGGGAGCGAAGGAGAAGGACCTCGAGGACAGAAGATGCACTCCCACCTTCCGCGAGAGCCGTGCTCTCCTTCGCGGCTTAGCAGCGCTCTCCGCTGAGCTTTTCGGGCGTCCGCACCGGTGGTTCCCATGGCGACGCCTGCACTGGTGATTGGAGGTTCCCAGCTCTCGGGCCATCTGCTGGGGGAAAGGGTTCCCTGGGTCCTGGAACTCTAACTCTTCCCAAGTTAGTGCCCTGGGATCTGGAAACAGCAGGTTCTTCAGGAGGCTCCTGTGTCGGGCTCTAACCTTGGCCTCCCTCCCGGTCTGTCATGGAATGTCCGTATAATTTCCTCCTGGGAGAACTGACCGGTATGCGCGTGGCTTGGGTCTTGTGCTCAGTAGGACCAGACAGCATCATTGTGGGCGGCTTCGAGGGCCTCCCGCAACCCCCAGTGTGCTAATCTGGTTCCTCTTTGCCTGGAGAAGGTTTCTGAGTCTATGAATCCGGTTTTTTTTGTTAACACTATTTAAAATATTTTAAAACAACCCATACTGCGAAATAAATTTGTTAAAATATTTGTTAACGTCTGTGCTTTTGGAATGCACATACACAACAGACCCAGTTACTTTCCAGCATGCTAAACTGTTCACTACCAGCAGCATGGGCCTGCTCACTTTTAAGACTAATTTTTCCTGGCGGGGTGTGTGTGTGTTGTGGATGTGTTGTGTGTGCTTCGCTTGCGCTTATGCAATGTGCGCTGGTACATGTGTGAGAGCAGGTACACTTTTGTGGGCACGAGTATGCAAGCCCACCTTTGATACCCAGAGTCATCTTTCAACACTCATCCGTGGTCTGTCAATCAAACCCAGAGCTTGTGGGTATGGCCTGTCTTGCTAGCTAGCTTGCTCTGGACTCTCCTGTTTCTCCATTTGAAGCTGGACTCGTAGACAGCTCCTTAGGCCCACCCAGAATTTCCATGGATTGGGGGCTCTGAACTCTCAGTTGCCTGCTGTGCGCTTTAACTGCTCACCCTTCTTGGGCATCCAGGGCTTGACAACCTGACTTATCCTCACTTGGCTTGCAGGATGGATCATTCCACTCTTGCCCTGTCAGCATTTTGAGAGTACAGACAAAGAAGGCACAGCTTCCCTGCTGTCACCCACAGCAGTCTGGGAGTTCCCTTAAAGATTTGTAGGGACTTCATACTCATGCCAACCCAGGATTTACAGCTTCAATGCTGAAAAGAATTTCGGGGTTAACCTGGGCTGAAGCAGAGCTAGGGTTTTAATGAAAATATTTTAATAGAGGCTTAAGGTCTGGAGGGCCCTCAAAAAGATCAGACATATCAGAAAGCATGGATGTAGGTTTCATATGTGTATGTGTGTGTGTGTGTGTATTAGAGAGAGAGAGAGACAGAGAGAGGGGAGAGAGAGAGATGTTTTTTCATTGTTTTTTACAAAAGTTATATAGGATTTTGGTGGAATTGAAGTTACTATTATCAAAGGCCTGCTAAGAAATCTAAATGAGATAGCTGGGTGATTCCTGAAGGATACCTGCAGACTACAATCCATGAGGTAAAAATCGGCTCACAAGGATATAGTACAGTTGGCTAGCTTTACTGTAAACAGAGTTAGCCGTGTGATTTAGATTTTGGGGCAGTGGCTGGGGAAAGGAGGGAGGCCCTACCCAGGGTCACACATATTCTGGCATTATAGCCTGGCTTATTCCCTTAAAAAACACTTCTATGTAGGAGACCTAACTGTGCTGGAGGTTTTCACAGCAAGTATCAATTATGATAAATTCTTTAATATGTTCAATTCATTGATGTGTATGAATATTTTGTCTCTGATTACCTATGTGTACCATGTGTATGTATACCTGGTCCCTGGGGAAGCCAGAAGTAGGTGTCAGATCCCCTGAAACTGGAGTTACAGACAGTGTGAAGTGCCACGTGGGTGCTGGGAATTGAACCTGGGTCCTCAGCTAGAACTAACTAGTATTCTTAACCCCTGAGCCTTGTCTGCATTCTTGATTCTCACTTAGTGAAGAGCTTCAGTCAGACTCAAAGGCTTCAGGAAGTCCTGGGACTGACTAGATCCACTCTACTCTTCCCTGAAGCATACATAAGCTGTAAGGTCTGCCAAGAAACACAGGCCAGCTGAGCTACCTGGGAGAGGCTCAGATCATTATCAATGTCTGAGAGAGCTACACTCCTGACTGTTCAGATGCTTGCAGGTGGTGCAGTGTACCCAGGGTTGCCAGCTTTTGGGATCTGTCACCCATGCTAGGGTAGGCTATAGTGACACATGAATGAAAATGTTGGTTTTGTTAAAAACACAGAAATATTATGTATTTTTGTTTTAATCCCAGGGAGATGGGCTGCCTCACAGCAGGTGACTATGATTTGCCTCCTGTTCTAGAAGGGGCATGATTTTGTCATCTGCAGGTTTCTTTGCTAGCTACAGAATGTGATATTTAGAATTCTGGGACTTTTCAGAAGCTATATAAATGCCCCAACAGAAGGGGCTCTTTGGCTAGTTGCTTGTTGGATGGTCGCTACTTGATGTGGTTTATCAAGTAGTCATGAGCAAAGAGTTGAGAAGAAGAAATTAGATATTCTGAAGGCCAAGATAAAAGTAGTTTTTCCACTTCCAAGCTGCCTCTTGAACACACGCTGCTTTGCACTTTCCCACGTGCTTCACGAGCACACAAAACTGTTTCAACAAGTAACCCACAGTAGAGTAGGGTAGCCTATGGGTGATACTCAAAGCACACTTTGCAAGGTTTTCATGGATGAGAATGGGAGTGAGGGAGCTTGAGGGATGCTTCCAGGCCGAGGTGTCCCATCAGGAGAGTTAGGCTTTAGTCAAGGAGGCATGAGAGGACCCTCGGGGTCATGAGTCCCATAAGTTGCGCTCATGCTTCTAAGAAAGGTGAGATCTGAGTGGCTGGCAGATCCTTACCTATATTTTGTCCTTGCCCAAGACAGACATCACGCTCCAGGTTGCTACCCATGTCATGGCACTGAGGTGGCCATTGTCCTCGGTCACTTGGTTACCAGATACCTAAGTAATATTAGGGAACAGTGTGAATGACTGCTCATTTAAAAAAATGAAACAAACAAAAAGTGTGAGCTAGGCATTGTGTCTTAAGTTCCTGTTACCATGATAAAACGCCATGACCAGAAGCATCTTGGGGAGGAAAGGGTTTATGTCATCTTACAGCTTGTAGCCCCTCATCTGGAAAAGTCAGGATGAGAACTCAAGGCAGGAACCTGGAGGCAGGAGCTGATGCATGAAGGTGGGCTGCTATTGGCTTGCTCAGTTTGTTTTCTTATAGACCTTAGGACCACTTACCCAGGGGTAGCACCACCCCCAGGTGGTTAGGCTCTCATAAATAAGTCATCAAGAGAATGCCCCACAAGCTTACCTACAGACCGATCCTATAGAGGCATGTTCTCAGTTAGGTTCCGTCTTCTAAGAAGATGCTAGCCAGTACATAGTGACTTATGTCTTTAATCCCAGCACTCAGAAGGCAGAGGCAAGTGTGTGTGTGTGTGTGTTGTGTGTGTGTGTGTGTGTGTGTGTGTATACAGACATCCTCCTTCAGTCTCAGCTTACTGTGATATGACAGCCTCTCGCTTGGTTCCTTGGTGTATCCATCAGGGATTATTATATAAGAAATACAGTCCTTCTCATTGCTGTTATTCAGTCAGGCATTGTATCAATCTCCACAGAAGGGGTGGGGACCAGCTCAGCATTGCTGAGTGAGATGTCTTCACAGTTTAGCCAGCAGGACCCTCCAGAATGGGAGGCTTTCTAAGATGTCGATTCAGCTGAATGTGTGTGTGTGTGTGTAGTGTTGCACACGCTCAAATGTATGAGTAATGCCTGATACCAACTGCTGTACACTTAATTTTTTGAGGCAATGTCTCCTAGTTGAATCCAGAGCTCACTTTTCAGCTCATTAAGTTAGCCATCTTGCTTTGGAGATCCTCTGCTATCCAGCATATACACGGGTACTGGGAAACTGAAATCCTGTCTTTATGCGGCAAGCACTTCACCCACAGCCATCTTCCCAGGCCATTGGATTATGATCAAAGAATGGAGTCATGTGAGGAGATTTCTGAGCTCTTGTGAGAAAAGCCCAAGAAACCAAGGCAAGAGTCTTGTGACCTCGATTTCTTCTAAACACAGAATTGTTCTTGGAATGTGTTTTCATGCTTCTCCCAGGTATGGTAGATAGGAGTGAGTTTACTTCAGCCATTGTTATATATATCTCCATGGAAAACTGTTGCATGTAGCTTTTTGCTACCCGGCCTTAGCTCTGGGAAGTGGCTGTGCTACCAGGCCCCTCCCATCTTCCCTTGAATCCATCGATGAAAGACACACACACAGTTGTTCATTTTCAACTTGCCTTCTTGGCACGACTGCTGGGCGCTACTATCTCTTGACTGGAAAAGTGTGCCCTTATCATTACTCTTCGCTCTACTCCTCCCACCTGCCCTAACCTTAGCCAGTCAGTTGAATCTAGTCCCTGCTAAACATCTCTGACCACCCACCTAGAGGAGCGGTCACAGCCCACAGCTCCTCCTGAGATCTCACATGGTTGCCTGGTTTCCTCTCTCCAAAGCATGGTGAACTCCTTCTCTTTCCTTGTGTCTCCCTTTTCCTCCAGGGACCCAGAAATCCCACCTGTACCTTCCGCCCAGCAATTAGCCCATGGCTTCCTTTACTGACAGATCAAGAACCAACTGGGGAACAGGACTTTAGCACCAGAACAGCCTCTACAGAAAATATGTTTTGCCATGTATGGTATGTCCTTGTGATTGTACACTAGTAAGGTGACTCAACTCTTTAGAGGATAAATTGTCTGATACTCTGAATAAAGTTGGATATTGCATGAAACTTTTGTCTGCCTCATTTTTAGGCCCTGCCCTCCCAGGTTCATTCCGTGAACTAGTGTAGCTGGATATTTTACAATAAACTCGGTAATGTGGGAGGAGTTGGGAGGAGCGAAGAAAGGAAGGAGAAGAAAGAGGAGGAGCTAGGAAGAAGGAGATGTAGGAGTCACGGAGAGCCACGCATGTATGGAGAGCAGTCCTGGGTAACAGCTCATCTAGGTTAGTTAATTGGTTAACACCTCTAATTGTGTGGGCTTCTTGTTAATCAAGCATTACCAAACATATAAAGCCTTCGGAAAAATCTTTAACCATTAGAGTCTCATTTCTACCAGGTACCGCGTGAATGGCAGGATGGTCTGGGATCAGCCAGCCTTGTGGAGACAGCATGGTAGATTGGCGGAGCCATCTTCGTGCTGGCATCTTGTGGGTGGCATGGCTGGTGTCTCTGGCCGCCTGAGCCAAGCAGCATCGAGAACACACAACACTTGTGGCCTCAGGCCTAGCCTAGTCGGGAATATGGTGGCTCTGTAACAACAAGCCAGATTCGGATGCCGCAGTTTTAAAAAATTACATTAACAAACTAGAGCAGTAAATACCAGCCCTGCCTTTAATTACTTTTTGTTTTGTTTGTTTGGGACAAGGTTTTCCTGTGTATAGCCCTGGCTCTTTTAGATACTTTAAGTCAGCATATGATGGGCTCTGGTCAACAAGCCATGCAGACTAGTGAGACTCAGTCACAGTGGGGTCATATTTGATTTAGTGTCCTCATGCCCTCCCTAAGCCCAGCTCCGTGGTCACTGTCAGTTCCTCCACAGTCACACACTGCTTTGTTTCACTCTCTAGTGGCTCCCCACACAGGAGGCTTCTCTTTACATGCCTTTGGATTCCACCAAAGGCACCTCCATCTTGGCCTCCATGCCAGAGTAGTCCTTAGCCGATGACCTGCAGCTCAGGCCTCGTTTCGTCATTCTTGCCCATAACCAAGGAAGAGGCTCCAGTCTTACACGTGTTCTACACAGCCATCCAAAACCCTCTGTTTATTATCCCAGACCTTGATTTCATTTGAAGATGTGGCTGTGACCTCACCATGGAGGAATGGGGACATTGGACCTGGCTCAGAGGACCCTGTACCAGGAGTGATGATGGAGACCTGTGGGCTTCTGGTCTCACTGGGTAAGGATCCATTTCTCTTCTGGGTGCAGAGCTTAAAGCCACCTTTACTTCACCCTCTGTAGGCATTGCTGGTTGAGGCAACGACCAACCTCTGCAGTCTCAGTTACTGTGATATGTATGACAGCGGTGTGCTTGGTTTCTCAGTGTCTACATCAGGGGTTATTATGTAAGAACATAGTCCTTAACATTGTCATTCAGGCAGGCATTGATCCACATCTCCAGAGAAGGCAAGGTGACCAGCTAAGCATGGTTGAGAGAAACGTCTTCCTAATACAGCCAGCAGGACCCTCTGGGAAGCAAGCTTCTCAAAAGGCTGATTCAGGTTGTAATCCAGGGAGGCCAAGGGTTGAGGACCAAAAGCTTCAGGGAATCTTGGGCAATGTAGAGAGTCCAAGACATAAAGGTTATCCCTCTCCTCACCCCCACAGAAGGACAGTAGGGTTATTCAGACAGGTAATAAGTGCTTGTGCCCAGCACTGCTGGTGTCTGGAAGCAACACAGCCTCAGCCAAGCAACTTCCTTAGCTTCTCTCACCTGTATTATTGATACATATCCTAAGGCCTGGGCAAAGTGCAGCTTAGTAAGAGTCGTCCACTCTTCACAGGATTGTTGGCTAACCTCTGAAATCATCTCAAGGCCCAGTGTTGAGCAGGGAGTGTGAGCTTGCTGATGTCATGCCATTACTTGGGGGTTCATTTTTAATGTCATGTTTTAGTAACACCTGCAAAGCAACTGAAGTAATGCCTCAAATGTGCTTAGAAAGTGGGACCATCCCAGCACCACAGTGTTCCTCATAACACACAAACCCCAGGTATCTTCCACCTAAACCACTTTACCTGGGTGCTCTGAGTGGGAATTAAGTGGAAGGCCATGATCTCCCTTTCCCTGATGTTCAGATGGTCTGGGGGCTCTGCCAGCCTTGTGTCCACAGCAGAATAAGCACAGTGTTGTTTTGTGTTTAATGTTGGGAGGAAGGGTACAGGGAACAGCACTCTGGGTGTGAGAACCAGCAAAGCAGAGTCCCTGAGGACAGGGAGTTCAGTGAAGGGAGATTCAGGGCTCTGCCCTTGTGGTCTGCCACTAAGCTCAGTGCCAGGCATGTGGCAGCTCTCATGACCTTTGCACAGCCAATTCTGTCTGCCCTGTGAGCCAAGCGCATTTTCCAGGTTCCCCCCCCCTCCCTGTGGCTCTCTTAGCCTGATTTCTGTCCTTAAACCTTCACATTTGGGAACACGTGTTTGGTTGAAAGTAAAAGGAATCCAGACATCCTGTAAGCCAGGTGGATGACTCTCCCTGCTTAGCCACCCAGAGGTGGCACAGGTGCCCGCACGGACAGCCGCCAACCCCATTCTCACCTATTGTCTTCCCTCTTGCTCTAGGCTCTCAGGCTAACTCTCATATGGTACAGGATGACGCAGGACTGTCTAGAATAGGAGGCCTGCCTCAAACAGCTGTCAGTACCAGATGCCCTTCCTCAGTTGGAGGGTCCCTGAACACCACAATTACATGGGAGTTTTGAAACCCAAGTGCTGGGTGCCTATAGCCAAACATGTCCTTCAATTTCATTTACTTTTGGAACCAGGCACTACTAGGAAATGGTGCTATCCAAGGAGGTGTATTGCTTTGGATTCAGATTATCAGAGAATCCCTTCTAAGGCAGGGGTTGTATCTCCCTTCCTGGTTTCCTGAAGGCAGTGTGCTAATATATGCACTCCTGTAAGCATGGGTTCTTAATTCCATCTCTACCTGTAAGTGTTGCTTTATGTGTTTCTCATGTCAGGGCATCATGGTCCCAAGCAAGAGCTAATCTACTTCCAGGAGCAAATGGCAGGGCCTGTGGGTAGTGATGCTCTCCCAAAGCATCTGCGTAGGTAGGTGGCTCAGATTGGCACTGGGCACCAAGGACAACTGTGCTGAGACTCCATAGCCTGGTGGGTCTCATTGGTCAGGCCATGGCACATGCACCTGTGGTCCCCTTACCTCACCCCTCCTCCCACACTCTGTGTCTGTACCAACACCACGTCTGCCTGAATGGCCGTGCTTCCCACCATAATGATAATGGACTGAATCACTGAACATGCAAGCCAGCCCCAATTAAAAGTTCTCCTGTATAAGAGTTGCTATGGTCATGGTGTCTCCTCTCACCAATAAAAACCTTCACAGACAGACACCCAGTCTGATTTCCACAGTGGAGGCCTGATTTACATCCCAACCTACAGTGTGTTAACTGAGTCCCCACAAGCGTCTGCTATTGTTGGTAGCCTTGAGGATAGCTATTCTGCTGTATCAGATGGAATTGTGTTGCATTTATAGATGCATTTGAGGAGAATTCATGATGTATTTTTAACCTCTTTTCTATATATTCTCACGTGTCTACTGTCAAGATTTGCCTTCATACAACACAGGAGGTGCTATTAGCTTTGTATCTGTTCTGTTCACTTGGTCCCCGATTCCCTGGGGCAGACCTGGTGTGTCTGCCCTTCTCACCTCCCCCTTCACTCTTGCACCTGCCAGAATCCTGACCTGAGTGTTCTCTTTCCTACCTGTCCCCTTCTTCATCTCCATAGTTCTCACCTTCTTCACCTTTTGCTCGGTATTCAGGATTCTGGCCAGCCTTTGTTCTTTGCGTCATTTACACAGTGTTCATCTGTGTTGTTTCCTCCACCCCACCCCTCTCTTCTCTTACTGGTAACTCTTACTCTTAGAAATAGAGTCGTACACCAGTATTTCTGCACCCTCTGCTGATCCAGACCAAGTCAGGCCCAGTCTCTCGCTGTTGTCATAGCATCGTGACTTCCTTATACCACACTGAGTGCTACATTATACCCGTTGCTCTGCTCAACTCTCCTTCCTGGGATTTGCAGTGAGCTCTCTGCTTGTGTCTTCTTCTCTTCTAGCTTTTGTCAGTTCACTGAAAGATGTTAAGAGCCCCAGCATTAGCAAATACAAAAAAAAAAACAAAAAACAAAAAAACACACATATGGTTTTAAGACACAAGTGAATGCACTAATAACCTTCAGGGGCAACATTTTCTTCTTTTGCTACAGTGGGATTTGTTTGCTTCTCTTTGCATCACTAATAAATAGACACTCATTTTGGTTGAATTTCTTTTAGGTGAAGAAGCAAAATTGGATGATGCCTCAAAACTCACTACTTCTCGGCTGACTTTTTACCTCCAAGGACAGCTATCACAGAGATCCTCACAGGACTCCGGTTAGGGCAGACCAAAGGGAAAGAAACATGGTCAGAAATTCGAAGTGGGAACACAAGGACAACAGACTCCTCCAAGGAGACATGCCCTGGAAAGCTGAGGCAAAACCATGATACTTTGGAGAAGATGATAGTCTCTGTTTACAGGACTTACAGGAGCAAGCTACCCACAAGATTCTGCCCATGAACAGGATTCCCAAGGACCAGAGAAAGAGCATGTGGTCAATACAGGCAGCAGCCCTTATCAATGTAAAGGATGTGGGAAAGCGTTTAGGAATAATTGGGCCTTAGTATGGCATCGGCAGATTCATGCTGGAATAAAGCCCTATGAATGTAAGAAGTGTGGGAAAATCTGTCAGTACATGGCCGACTTTATTCAGCATATGAGGATTCATACTGGGGAGAAAGCACACCAGTGCGTGAAGTGCGGGAAGGCCTTCAAACGCAGCTCTCACCTCACCTAGCACCAGCGGATACACACTGGGGACAAACCCTATGAGTGCAAAGAATGTGGGCGAGCCTTCTCCCGTCACTCCACATTCATCCAGCATAAGATGACCCACTCGTCAGAAAAGCCTTTCCTCTGCAAAGATTGTGGGAAAGCCTTTTACTACAGCTCTTCATTTGCACAGCACCGAGAATTCCCACTGGGAAGAGGCCGTACGCGTGCCGCCAGTGTGGGAAGGCCTTTACACACTCCCCACTTTTGTGAAACATAAGAGGACCCACACTGGGGAGAAACCCTTTGTGTGCAAAGAATGTGGGAAGACTTTTTGTGTCAATTCCTCCTTCACTCAGCACATGCAGATCCACACTGGAGAGAAGCCATACGAGTGCACGAGTGCGGGAAGGCTTAAAATAGAAAGGGTAACATAGTGAGAATTTTGGAATTCTGTTTCCCTAAAAAAAACCACAGAAATATTATAAGAATATGGATTTGTTTAACTCCCAGGTGTGGGATATGGAACTGTTTCAGATTGTCCACAGCAGCCGACTATGATTTGCCTCGTGCTCTAGCAGGGGCGTGACTTTGCCAGCTGCAGGTAGTTTCTATGATTTGTAAACTTTGGAATTCTGGGGACCTTTTACGATGGTCTTCAGAGAAAAGAAAGCCCTTTATCTGCCTATGGACATTGACACTATTTCATGTTTTAGGGTAGATAAAGCCTGAAGTTTCATATATATGCATATATATGCATTATATAACACAGCGCACAACACACACACACATATATATACATATATATGTGTGTGTGTACACACTTAACTTATTTATCATTTGTTATATTTTATAACATAATATTATAGTATAGTATAATATAAATTATAATATACTTCATAATATAAATGTATATAACACACATACATGTTGTAGTGGGTTTGGCCTAATGCTACTTGTATTCTAATGTTAATTTGGGTCCCCCAAACTGCTTACACAAGTTTCTGTATGTAGTCTTCTGGGAACCTGCTCTAGTTGGTTCTGATTGGTAAATAAAAATGCCAACAACCAATAGCTGGGAAGGACAGACAGGGGCCGGTTTTTGGAATTTCGGCTTGGGACCAGGAGAGAGAAAGAAAGAGAAAGAAAGAGAAGAGATCCATGATGATAGGAGAGTGGAGAGGAGAGGAGAGATGCCATGCCTGAGAATATTTCAGGACAGAGAGGCATGGCTGTCATGTGAAGCGGGCAGGAGAGCACAGCCCATAGTTCAGCCCAGTTGGGCAGTCCTCTGGGTCCAGAGCAGCCAACATGGAATATAAAATTTAGTAAGTAATAACTCGGGATTATTGGCAGCATGTGGATTAACTGCATGGAGGTTAGGTAGTGGCCCAGTTATTTAGCTGATTAAGGCATATTAAGATATAAAGGCCGTGTGTGTGTGTGTGGGGTGTGTGTGTGTGTTGTGTGTGTGCGTTTCATTTGAGAATTTAACCCATTGAGGTGGGTATGGAACCCACTGCTGAGATTTATTTATTAAATATTTATTTCAACAACATGTTATTTAACTCTCAGGCTAGAAATGTAGCTAATGGATAGAGTGCTTACTGAGCATGCATGAGGCCCTGGGTTTGATGCTCAGCACTGCACAAAACTGGTGATGGCATACCCCTGAGTAACCAACACTCGGAGGTGGGAAGATCAGAAGTTCAAAGCCATGCTCAGCCATAGCAAGTTTGAGACCACCCTGGGTAACATAGCACTTTGTCTTTAAAAAACTAGTAATTCTTCAAAAAAGCTGACTTTACGGAGTTGAAGAGGTGGGCTACTTGTTAAGAGCACTGGCTGCTCTTTTAGGACCACGTTGAGTCCCAGCTCTCACATGCAGCTCACAACCTGCTTGACTAAAGTTGACATAGTATATCATATACACAATACACAGTGGTGACAACCCTGCCCTCAGGGATCTAAGCCACTGAACTAGAATAGAGGACCTGGTTAGGAGCCCACACAGCTATAGCCACCCCATATTTAATAAAGATGCCCAAAGTACACATGGAGAAAAGACAGCCTCTTCAAAAGGGCCATCTTCTTGATGAATGGTTGGTATGGATGATCCCAGCCCACTGTGGGTAGTGCCACCCTTGGGCAGGTCCTAGGTTGTATAAAAAAGCAGGCCTGAACAAGACACGAGGAGCAAGACACTGCTATCTTTCCTCCACAGCCTCTGCTTCAGTTCTTGCCCTGACTTCCTTTACCTGAATGTGAGCTGGCCGTAACGTGAAATAAATCGTTTAACCCTGTGTTGCTTTGATTATGGTCTTTATCACTGCAATAGAAAGCAAACTAAGATAAAAGTGTAGCCCAAGAATTTGGAATCTCTTTTACTTTGACTTTGTTCAATGTTGAAATAGATACGGAGCCTGGACCATTCCAAGGATTTTTTTTTTTTTAAACAGGGTAGCATTCACTTGGATTGATGATTGAACAAGATAATGCTAATCAAATTCAGCACCCTAACTCTAACAATGTAAGGCCTGCTGTCAAAAAAATCCTCTATTGGTTCCACATGGTATTAGAAGAAAAAAAAAAAACCTGAACATTGATGCCAGGGCAGAAGCTCAATCAGAGACCACAAAGGAACACAGCCTGCAGGACTGCTCCCATTGGCTTGCTCACTTTCTTTCTTGTATAGCCAGGACCACATGGATGAATGGCACTACCCATAGTGGGTTGGACCATCCCAATATCAAGGACTTGCCCCACAGGACAATGATAGAGACAATTCCTCTGCTGATGTCCACTCTCCTTAGGTGATTCTGGAAAGTGTCAAATTGACACCTGAAACCGACTGTGACACCATCCTCCTATGCAACTTCGTCAGGTACAAAGGCACCCCACCTCCTGTTTCTGTTGCCAATTAATTTCTTCTCTAATCAACCCATCGGTGATGGAGGTGGCAGTGGTAGCAGCAGTGGATACAGTGGCAGCGGTGGCTATTGCCAATTAATCTCTTCTCTAATTGACCCTGCGGCGGTGGCAGCAGCATCGTGAGTTCCCCGTTACTTGCCCCAATGTTCTGGAATCTGAATGAAAGATACACACGTGCAGTTTTTATTTTAATGTGCTGTAAACAGCTCAGTGACTGGGCCACTTCCAAATCTCAGCAGGCTAACACACTACTCCGTATTCCCGCTTATTACTAAAATCTATATTCCACTTCTATTGCCCCTGTTGTGGGACTCCAGGGCTGCTGTTTCCCAGCCCTTTCATGTTGGTTGTTGCTCTGTCCTTTACTTCTCAGCTGTGGCATCTATGCCTTTCCTGGCATGACCACTAACTCCTTCTCAATCCCTTGCCTGGGAATCCTAAAAGTCTCATCTCTGTTGCCCTGCCTGGCCATTAGTCACTGGCAACTTTATTTACCAGTCATACCCAACTCGGAGCAAGGTCCCTTACCATCTTATGTGCAGATGTGTGGATTCCGATGTTAATTTTGGGCACCAAATTAACATAAGTAATATTAGACCAAATGTACAATATTTCTCCCTTTTGTCCATTCAAAAGGCCTTTCTCTCAGATATACATTGAACATAGTTATAAGAGTTATGTAAACTATAAGGTATTATATACATTAATAAGGTCCAGCCCATCAATTTTGTCAGTTTAGGTACATTACTGTACCTTCTTCCTAACTTAAAGAGTTTGCAATTCTATACCTGAATTACGTTTTGATTTTAACTTGCATTACTATCTAAAGACCATTCTTTCATCGATATCGTCTTCCTTAATGCTAAACAACTTAAGTTTAATTATGAAGCTATAACTAATCTTCAACCTGGTCAGAGATCCAAGAATGAATTAAATATTACCTGAATATATAGGAAGCACAAAAACATAGCTTCCAAAACTTAACCAATTTGCAGAGACAGCTGACTACCTGGACAGGCCCCCATTCCTCAAAACGTTAGAGCATCTGTCTTCAGGCTTCTGGCCCAGAACTATCAGACAGACATTTAGCGAAGCAGGGATTATGAAGGATCAGCTTACCCTGACTTGGCAGAGCTAAACTGTCAACTATCCCACATTGTGTGTCCTTTTCTGGACAGTATTTTTTGTCTGTAAATGAATTAGTGCAGTTCTTGCCCAGTGGCTACCTTGTCACAACTGGAGCAACTCTTTATGGAAGTTACGATGCCCAATGTCTTCTTTGCACTGTGAAGGGCGTACTGCCAGGAGCAGATATATGTCTCCTAGTCAAAAGTTCTATTAGTAGTGAAATCATTATAAATGTCATATTCTGTAGATTTCTGATGCTTTTGAAGACTATATAAAGTATATCTGAACTCTTAAACCTTGACTACTCTTAGCTATTTCTAATTGAATAATATTGAAAACACTTTATTATAATCAGATCAGAATCTAATATAATCATGAGTTCACTATCTGGAACTTAACCTGCATCACTTAATCATCCTAAACAGTTTGTAATAGCAGTTATTAGAAGGACTGGGTCTAAGCCTTGCATTCTTAAATGAGTTTCACAGGCACAGTGTCTATCTCAGAGTAACAAAATTAATTTTAAATTTGTATTAGCATACAAGTATTTATACCAATGAAAACCTTAAACCTGTATCAATATATAAATTCTGTACTAGTGTAAGAAATTATAACTTCAGTTTTGCATCAATCATAAAGATTTCTACCAATGTAACATTATGGTTATGAGAAAAGCTTTGTTTAAGAATAAAATTAATCGACACCCTCCTCCTCTGCTCTCAGGATTTCCAGAGTTCCTCTGGTTGTGGAAGACAGCTATTACTTTCTCCCGAAAGCTTTTGGCACAGCCAGCAGGTTGAAACTTCCAGCCGCCTTTTAGAGAAGTTGTTAGGGTTTGCTTGAGGCTTTCTTTACCTTTTATTTGGGTTTTCAAGCCCTGTCTGCCTTACGGAGAGTGAGCTCTTAGTTTGCTGTGAAGGGTCCTTAAGAGTTTTTCCTCTCCGGCTTCTGTTTTTCTTGAACCCACTCGGCTCAATCATGGTGGTGTTCGAGAAGATCAAGTCTTTTGAGGAAGTCTTCAACAACCCCGAGAAGGTGTACGGCAGCGGGGAGAAGGTGGCCAGCCGGGTGGTAGTGGAAGTGTGTGAAGTTACCCGAGTCAAAGCCATCAGGATCTTGGCTTGTGGTGTGGCCAAGGTCTTGCGGATGCAAGGGTCTCAGGAGTGCAAACAGACCTTGGACTACTTGTGCTATGAAGACACGCTTCTCCTAAGAAGACTAGACTACAGGCGAGAACGAGATGGTGATCATGAGACCTGGAAAGAAAGGTCGGCTTTGAGCTTCCTCAAGGGCCCCTGGGAACATCCTTTTAAAGCAAACTATGATTGTGTACTGGGTGAAGGCTTTTCTCAATCGCCCCAGCCAACCAACTCAAGAGGCAAAGAAAAACTTTGAAGTGACGGATCTAGTGGACGTCAATACCCTGACTTAATGGCACCAGTGTCTGCCAAAATGGAGAAGAAAGTTTCCTGCACATTCATTCCTGATGGACGTGTGTCAGTCTCTGCTTGAATGGACAGAAAAGGATTCTGTGAAGGCGATGACATTTCCATCCATGCTGACTTTGAGAACACATGTTCCCGAATCGTGGTCCCCAAAGCAGCTGTTGTAGCCCGACACACATACCTTGCCAATGGCCAGACCAAAGTGCTCACTCAGAAGCTGTCCTCAGTCAGAGGCAATCACATTATCTCTGGGTACTTGCGCATCATGGCGTGGCAAGAGTCTCCGAGTGCAGAAATCAGACCATCAATCCTGGGCTGCAACATTCTTAAGAGTTGAATACTCCTTACTGATCTATGTTAGTGTCCCTGGCTCCAAGAAAGTCATCCTTGATCTACCCCTAGTGATTGGCAGCAGGTCAGGTCTATGCAGCCGGACATCCAGCATGGCCAGCCGAACAAGCTCTGAAATGAGTTGGAGAGACCTACACATCCCAGATACCCCAGAAGCTCCTCCTTGCTGTATGGACATCATTCCTGAAGATCACAGACTAGAGAGCCCCGCCACTCCCCTGCTGGATGACGTGGATGATTCTCAAGACGGCCCTATCTTTATGCATGCCTCTAAATTCTAGTTCATGCCCCGCCCACTTACACTGTGGTGGAACCTTGCATCCGTAACAATGACAACAACGAGGACGGCGACGCGACAGTGACGTGCAGTGAGCCTGTGGGAAAAGATGCATCTGTATTAGCTCATCTCTTTCTGCCTCTCTGCTTGAATTCCAGTGTTTCAGAGACTCAGTCTCTACAGTGAGGAATGAGTACACCCCAGCCTCTGACGCCACAGGATGGGTGGTATCAGCAGGCGGGACTCCAGCTTCAAGTAGTGCAGACCGGTGCCCGTACTGTGGTATGGGAGGTTTGCTGGGTGGATATCAGAACACTCTAGAAAAATTCATCCATGGTCATTTTCTGGATGTTGGAAATGAAGAGATTGCTCCTGTTTTTTTGAGTCCGGGTATTACTGACCTGGCATGGTCTTTCCAAGATTTTTTGTTTTGTTTTGAAGGGAGTTTTAGGTTGTTAAAATAACAGCAGACCACAAACTTCTGTACCATGGGGGGACAGAGCTAATTTCACATACCAGAAAAAGAAAAACCATGACCAAAATTTTGTAAGAGGAGTGTTTTTGTTTGTTTTCTAAAATCCGTGTTCCCCTTTTATATCTTTACAAAGAAAAAAGACCTTCCACGGCTGATGGGCATGCAGCCTGTGAAATGCAGGGCAGCCGCTCCAAGGTGACTTAACCTTGGGGGCAGTGGTGGCTGTGCCCACTGTACTGTGTTCTCTTGTAAGCATAATCAGATGGGAGAGTCTGTTATTTTCATGTAACTCCTCGGAATTGATTCTAACTTGTCAGTTTTCTATTAGTCTCAGTTATTGATGTAAGCACCATTAGTCTGTCTCTTAAGAGTTAAGCCTAGTGACAGGGAAAAGGGGTTATTACTTTGGAGGGTGGGGGTAGGGACTCTATCCAGAACTCTGTAGACCAGGTTGGCCTCAAAGGTCCACCTGCCTCTGCCTCCCGAGTGCTGAGATTAAAGGCCCAGCTTGGTTATTACTTTTGAGGCTTTCTTCCAACGCACAGACTTCTGTGACTCTGACAGTAATCCTGTGAAGGGTTGCCGCTGACAGCTGGACCCTGGGTGACACTCTACATTGAGATGCTCCAACACTGACGGAGGCGCAGTGAGAACTGCAGGTTTTCACGGAAGCCCCCAGACCCGTTTCCTGTCCAGTGTTAGGAGAAAGTACTGCCTTCACTGCGGCCGATAGCGCTCGGAAGCTCACTCAGCCTTAGCACTTTGTCCTGTGTCCTGTGTCAGAGCTCCAAGCTCCGCCCTGAGCCAGTCCCCTGAGAACTGTGCAGCCAGAAAGTGTGAGCTGATGGAGGTTTCGTTTTGTTGTTTTTGCATTTTGTGTATCTTTTTGTATGATTAAAAACTATATTTTAGCTTTTAGTCCCAGCACTTGGGAGGCAGAGGCAGGCGGATTTCTGAGTTTGAGGCCAGCCTGGTCTACAGAGTGAGTTCCAGGACAGCCAGGGCTACACAGAGAAACCCTGTCTCGAAAAACCAAAAAAAAAAAAAACAAAAAACACAAACAAACAACAAAACAAAAAAAAAAAAAAAACAAAAACAAAAAAAAACCCAAAAAACTATATTTTATACTTATCCAAATATATTTCACCCCAAAGTGGGGCTATCCTTCGTAAAAAAAAAAAATAATAATAATAATAATAAATAAAATAAAGTTTTTAATGGCAAAAAGAATAAAATTAATAATCTATCCCATTTATCTAATTTCTTATAATATTACTCTATCTTCCTTTTCGTCTTCAACTCCTTTCCTTTTACTTAGGAAAGAAAGGACAGAGAAGAGGAAAGGAAAGCTAGAAATCCCCAAGTTAAGCTCTCTGTTTCGTTTCCTCCCTGTTCAAAATTATGGCCATTTCCAAATTATCCCTTAAAATGACAACCTATCTATAATTTATAAAATAACCATAACCAGACACTCAAACCCAAGGAAAAGGGATGATGAATCTCCATGGCTTCTTCCTGCTGAATGGGGCAATGAAAAAAAAAAACATCCCTATCATCCTATCTATCTATCTATCTATCTATATCTATATTCTATCTATCTATCTATGGAGTTGGGAGGGGTAGGAAAATTGGAAAAAATCAGTTAGACTTAAGAAAGCTAGCTTTAGCATGTTATCCAGTCTCTGTATGCTTAGAAGGCCAGAACTGAAGTTCTGACTGGATCCGTCTGAAAGATTGCATGAACCAAGGTCATCAGGAGTCACTCACTTTTCCTGAAGCTGTTCTAGGAGCAAGTCTCTGGAAACAGCTTCAGGAGGCAGGGAGCTAGAACTTGCAATAAAAATCTAAAGACCCTGAAACTGGGCAACAATAACATACAAGACACGGGTGTCAAACATTTATGTGAACCTCTGCGTCATCCTAACTGTAAATGGAAGTGTCTTGGGTGAGTCCTTACTAACTGTCATGGTGGGAGGGCTCACACCTTGATAAGGAAATGCTAGAGGGTTAATAGGGTTGAGAAGAAGTCCACCTAGCATAGGCTTATAAATTTTGAGAAAAAGCACAGGTCTTGTACAGGCAGCAACAGATGCTGTGAGATGGACTGCAACACAATATCTGGTTCTGCTTATCTTTCTTTCTGCCCCTTCTTCTGTGGTGATCCCTGACCCTTGGTATGAAGGGATGATAGCAATACCTTATTTGAGCCTGAGTATTTGTAGACACTTTCTGAACATTGACTATCTGTGAGTCTCCATATTCACCAGTCCCCTGCAATAGAGAAGCTCTTTGCTGAGGCTTGAGAGCTAAACTAAAACATAGAGACAATGCTAAGCATTTAGAACAATATGTCTCACCTTGGGGGTCACAACCCCTTCTGATTTGAAATAGGGATTTGCTCAGTGTTGGTTCTGTGGGCATTTGGGGCTGGTTAGGTCTTTGCTCAGAAGTGTGGAAACTGACAGTGAACAGCAGATTGTTTCTCTGGCATGTTCCCTGTCACAGGTTAGACCTGTGTGGGTTCACCAGTGACTGTTGTGAAGACCTAGCCTTGGCTCTCATCACCTGCAAAAACACCGAACAGCTTACATCTGGACTGGAAACCCTTGGGCCACTCTGGGCTGGTGGTGCTCTGTGAGGCTTTGAATCATAAAAGATGTAACCTGAAGATACTTGGGTGAGTACACACTGTCTCCCGTAGTCAAGAATGGCTTCAAAACAAGCTCTTCTGTGACGGTTTGCTCAAGCTCCACCCCACTGAGGCTGGGTTGAGGAGTTCTGTGGTGAGGGCTCACTGCTGCACTCTAGGCCATTGAGTGCTATCTTTGATTTCATCCGCTCATAAGTACCATACTTTCATGGTGATTACTCCAAATATCATCAGCCATTTTTTTTTTAAATTGACATGGATAAAGCAGGTTCTCCTGAGATCCTGCCCCTAGCTGAAGAGTTGTTGACATTTGATGGTTCCAAGTGGAAGGGGAGTCATTTCTCCTCAGGAATGTGGCCCTTGTTAAGCTGTATATACTCCAGAGGACAGGTCTACTGCCACGCATATATGGGCATCACTAGTTGGACTCAGTGAGCTCTTGGGCAGGAAAAAGAGATGAAATTTGGAAAGGAATGTGGAAGAGCATTAGAGGGGAATGGAGAAAGAATATGATCAAAACACATTGTATACACACGAAATTCTCAAAGAACAAACACATTGATCTTTGAAATATGAGTGTAAAGACAATAACCATTTGGTAACTTTTGGTAACTCTGAAAACAATACTAGTTTTTATTTTCATTTATTCACTTTATATCTTGGTCACTGCACCCCTCCTGGATACCCCTATACAACCCTTTCCACATCACTCCTCCCCTTCTCATCTGAGCATGTAGGGGCCACATGGGTATCCCTTCACCTTGGCATTTCAAGTCTCTGTAAGGCTAGGCACTTCCTATCCCACTGAGGCCACACAAGGCTAGAAGAACAGATTCCATGTATATACAGCAGCTTTTGGGAGATAGCCCCTTTTCCAGTTCTTCATAATCCACATGAAGACAAAGCTGCACACTTGCTACATAAGTGTAGGGAGTCTGAAGTCCAGCCTTTTATGTTCTTTGGTTGGTGGTTCAGAGACTGGGAGTGCCAAGGGTTCAGATTACTTGACTCTTTGTCTTCCTGTGGAGTTGCTATCCCCTTCAGAAGCTGGCAATCCTTCCTCCTATTCTTCCATAAGAGGCCCCAAGTTCCATCCACTGTTTGGTTATGGGGGTCTGTTATTTGTCTGAGTCAGCTATTAGTTGGAATATCTCAGAGAAGAATGTGCTCCAGTCTGCAAGCATAACAGAACATGATTCATAGTGTTGGGGTTGGCACTTGCCTATGGGATGGGTCTCAAGTTAGGCTGGTTATTGGTGTTGGCCATTCCTTCAGTCTCTGCTCCATCTCCTGTGCCTGCATTTCTATATAGACAGGATAAGTTTTGGGTTGAAAGTTTTGTGGGTGAGTTGGTGTCTCTATCACTCCACTGGAGTTCCTGCCTGGCTACAGGAGATGTCTTCTTCAGGTTTGATATCCCCAGTCTTGTGAGTCATAGCTGAGGTAACTCCCATTGATTCTTGTGTGTCTCCCTTATCCTGGGTCTCTGCTTTATCCTGGAGATTCCCCCACCTCCTCATAGTAACTGTAAAATACAGGTACCCTGATAAACTCTGCAAGCCCAACATAGCAAAACAAACAGAAAGGCCCAA
Source organism: Mastomys natalensis (assembly GCA_021653895.1). Classification (NCBI taxonomy): domain Eukaryota; kingdom Metazoa; phylum Chordata; class Mammalia; order Rodentia; family Muridae; genus Mastomys; species Mastomys natalensis. The sequence continues at coordinate 1,115,094 of JAJTUV010000944.1, forward strand.
ACTAGGAAGCTTGAATCTCACTTAGAAGGAGGGATAAAAAGTCATAAGAGGCAGATGGAGGGAGGGGTCTGGGAGGGAGTGGGGATGGTGAGGGGATGAGATTCAAGTGTTGGGAAGGACAGGAGGGATGGCCATGAAATGAATGGAAATGAGTATTTTTTTAGGTAAGGTAAGCGATAATGGCACTGTGAAGCAGGCGGTGAGAATAGGTGAGCTAAGGTGTAGGATATGGATAGGCTGTGTCTCACAGAGAGTGAATAGAGGCACCAAAGGAACAGACTCACTATGAACATCTATGGATTAGTGAATACGACATTAATTACACCAATGTTCATAAGTGTAAGTAAAGCCAACGTTAAGTTATAATGTATGAATAAGAAATACACACGAATAGGCATCTCAACTGCGAGTGGGTAAAAATGGCCATTAGAGTGTGATGATGATGTGATGTGATGATGTTGATGTGTGTGTGTGTGTGGTGTGTGTGTTGTGTGTGTGGTGTTGGAGGGTCCCTTCTCCCTGGAGGGAATCATGCTGTGTCTTCACTCTCAATACATTCCTCTCTTTCATCCCTGGGGAACTGATGACAGAGAGGTGGTCATAGCTGTAAAGAGACACAAATGACTGTCAGCAAAACTGGGATGGTGACCTGGCTCAATGAGAGAAGGGGCTTACTGCCATGCCTGACAACCCCAAATCCCCATAGAAGTGGAGGATGGATTTCCATGGATAGTCCTCTGATCTTAACGTGTGTGCAGCAGCCGGTGCCTGATAAAAACACATATGTTAATATTTTTCCGTTATTAACAGAATTGTCTGTTTTCACTCAGGTTGGACAACTTGCGTTTTCTGAGGAACCACAGACATTACTGCAAGCTGTGGAAAAGAAAAATACTAATCTGAATATTTTGCATTATCCCTGGGTTGAAGAGGAATGCAAGAAGAGGGGCGTTTGTTCTGGTATTGAAGAGTAAGAATTGATCTTGTGACAATGGCTTATCCTTTGTTATGTTTCTCCTATATACCCTGTCCCAAGTTGCACACCATGGTTCTGGTAGCTGTTTCCAGGGCTTTTCTTCCACAGTGTCCCAATGCCACCCATCTTTACATCTCCCCTCATCACTTTGCAGTAATTATATTACAAACACGTTCAATAAACACTAAGCTTGTTTGAAAACATGACTGATTCCTCAATGAATGTGGTAAAAGTGTTAGGGTTTTAAAACTGAAAGGACCCTGATCCTCTTACAGTTCCAGTTGGGAGTGATGCTTGTAACATGTCATTCTCAGAGCAGCTAACATCCACCTGAACTTCTGTGGGTAGCCCATGCCAAGATTCTAAAAGACATGAATATCACTGTGCAGAAAGTGGAATGTGAGAAGATAATGTCTAGAATTCCCAAAGATTAAAATCTTGAATCAAAATTTTTGGAAAAGGATCTCAAAAATTCTTTTTTTTTGTAATTTATTTAATTTTTAAATTTCAAAAAGTCTCAAATCATCCAAATGGAAGTAAGAATCAGAACCTAGCAGTAAATATTTGTCTGAATAACTAGTTTGTGGTTATCACTTTAGGGGATTATTGGATCTAGGCTGTTGTCAAGGTTGTATACGCTTGGCCCAGGGAGTGGCACTATTAGAGGGGTGGCCCTCTTGGAATGTGCCTTGTTGGAGTTTGTCACTGTGGGTGTGAGCTTTAAGACCATCATTCTAGCTACATTGAACTCAGTATTCTGCTAGTAGCCTTCAGAAAATTCTAAGTTCTAGGGATCAGACCTAGGACTCACTCTTGGGGTTGGAATGATACCTGAGTGGTTAAAAGTGTCCCTTGCTCTTCAGAACCAGAGTTCAAACCCCAGCAGTACACTGTGTGCCTCCCAACTGCCTGTAACTCCAGCTCTAGGGTATAGGATATGCTTTCCTGGCCAGCTATATGCATGTACACACAGGGATGTACACATACATACAAATAATAAACCTTGAAAACTTAATAGTTTACACATTAACTATTATTCACTATGGCATTTGCTATAAGTTACATTAAATATGTCAGTCTTGCTTAAATAATATTTCTAAAAATAAATAATTTAAGTCAGCACCTCTCAACTTGTGGTTCGTGAACGGGATTGCACATCAGATATCCTACATATCAGGTATTTATATTATGGTTCATAACAGTAGAAAAAATATAGTTATAAAGTAGTAATGAAATAATTTTATAGTTGGCAGCCACCACAACTTGAGCAACTGTATTGAAGTGTTGCAGCATTAGGAAGGTTGAGAAAAACTGAAAAAAAAATTTAAATTATGTTATTTTTAAAAATATATAGATTTTAAGGTTATATGTGTACCTGGGTATGTGTATGTGTACCGCGTGTTTACAGAAGCTCTTGGAGATCCAAAGTGTGACTGTCAGAAACCTCTGGAACTGTAGCCGCAGGTGATTATGAGCTGCCATGTGGGGTGCCTGACAGTTGGACCTGACCCGTGTCCTCTGTAAGACCAGTAAGTGTTATTAATGTCTGAATCATCTCTCCAGTCTTTAAATATTATTTTTTACAAACACTGGAAAAATATTCTTACCAGTTCATTTGAACTTCTTAATAGAAATAATTGACTTATTCCTACACTAATATTCAAGCTTCAATTTGATCCGACATTTAATTCAATGTAGATTTCTTCATTAGCAGAATAGAACACCTCCTCTTTAATTGTCTTGTTTTCCATTAATTATTTATTAACTTAACATCCCGATCTTGGCCCCGCTCTCTCCTGTCTTCCCAGGCCCACCCTGCAAGTCCCTCCCCCGTTACTCCCCTTAATTTTCTTTTGTTGGACACAAGAGGGAAGTTACCTGTCAGTGCCACCAGAGGGCACTAGATCCCTCGTAGCTGGAGTTACAGGCACCTGTGAGGGCTTGGCGTGGATGCTGGGAAATAGAAATGCCTATCCACTGCAAGAGCCTCAAATGCTCTCAACTGCTGAGCTGTAGCTGTTCCCCAACGGTTTCGAGTTCTAACTAGAAAAGTGTTGACTCTTTCTACGGGTTCCTTTTAACTATAGATGTTAACTCTCGGGAGCATACGCTTCTCTTCTGCTGATCCCCTCCAGTCGTAATAAATCCATCAGCATCACAGATGTTTGAAAGAGACATTAAAATGATGGTGTATGGACTGGAGTGTTGGCTCAGTGCTTAAGACCCGGGTTCGATTCTCAGCACATACATGGAGGCTCATCTCCTACTCAAGAACCACCATGTGTGGTGCAGAGAGACACATGAAGGGAAAACACTCATACACATAAGATAATCAAAATACATATAAATTACTTTAATGATGATGTATTATTAATACTTTGCTTGTAATTCAGTTTTGCAAACTAGGCACAGATACGTCTGCCTGTTTGTTCCAAATGATTATTTTGCTCTGATTTTATAATACGAACCAGAAGGTGAATCAAAACCATAGCATTCTAATGTTTGTTCCATTGCTATAGTAAAGCACTGACAAAAATGAACACGGGGAGGGAAGGAGATTTTATTTTTAAGCACAAGAAACTAACACTCAGAGTTCCTGAAAGATTTACAGCCTTCCAACTTGTAGGCAGGCAGTGGTAGTGCACACATTTAATACCAGCACTCGGGGAGCACAGGCGGGTGGATCTCTTGAGTTCAAGGCCAGCTTGTTCTACAGAGCAAGTTCTAGGACATCCACGACTATACAAACTTTATCTGGGACTTGGGAAGGGTCAACCAACAGTCTTCCAACCAGGGGAGGTGACCCAGATCCAGGCTCGACATTTTCCCCTTAAAGACTTTGTCAAAGGCTTCACTTTGAGCCACAGTGAAGAGATTCTTCCAGTCACCAGAAATACCTGTCAGACTCAGAGGAAAAACAGTCCGAAAATTAGCAAATACTGCGATTTCCCAGGGAGCCTGTCACCCTGTCACCTCATCACTCCAGTTGGTATTTTCTCCCAAGACCAAAATAGTCCTCCTAAATCGTGTGCTTCACACTGTCAAAACTACCTCAAGCACAGAAGGAATGGGACTAGTGATGATAGAGAGTTGGTGGCTGTGAGCATCAAAAATACTGATTGAGAAACCTGCTCTTGAAACTTCATTGGAAAAACTGAGGAAGTTTCTTCTCCTACCTGACTCTCAGTCCTCCTCTGCTCCTCAGTGTGGAAAAATGGCAAGCATGTGATAGAACAGCACATTACAAATTGGCGGGGAGGGTTTGTCTGTGTCCTTCAACTACTTTTCCAACTAAGGTTGTATTACAGTAATTGAACTATTACACAATATACGATCAGAAAAATATCATTAGGAAAAGTGATATATTCTGTATCACTTTTCTCCATGTGGGGTTTTGTAGTCCATTTCCACTGAAATATGTATAGTCCACCAGCAAACACCTCCCAGTTCTACTTTTTGGGTCCTATATGAACCATAAACTCCCAGCACCCTTGTCCCTCCATATTATCAACATTTTCTCCCCTTCTACAGTTATTTTTTCTTTTCTGAAGGTTAATAAATACATTGTATACAGCTCTATGGTGTTAAATTTTGTCACTCAGCATAAAGCCACTAGAGTCCTCCAATTTGCTGCATGTGTAAATAGATTCTATTATCGTGCATGAAATTGTATCTGTCAGTTGTTGTTATAATCCTACAAAACCCTTCTGAGCTGGAAAGTCTTGTTATGGTGACCATGTCTCTAGTTTCTTACAGACTTGGATAATGTCACTGAGACCTGAATGGGCCAAGTTTATAATCAGCACTTATCCATTGCACAGGCGAGCCAGCAGGGCACACGCATCTCTCATCCCTTCTCTGTTTACCCATGGTTCTCTAAGGCTTCTCAGTAATGGATTTGTGGGCAGTGACTCTTCTGAAAGAATTTGTTGGAGTGTGATGCTAACTTCCAAGCACACTGGTTTCCATGTCTCATGCTTTATGCAAATATTGAAAAGCTTCCATTTCTACAATACAACTTCAACCCAGTATCTCCTCTCACCTTTTCTCAGCAATGGTATGTTGGAGACAGAGTCATCTCCTGGATTTCTCATTGTCATACTGCTGGACATTCTATTTTCTTTCATGACTAAAGAGGAACAGTTTAGGAAAGCACAATCTAGTTGTTCTTGACTCAAATGCTTGTGAAGAAATTGACACACCTTTTGCATGCTGCCTCTGAGGTCCTGGGGTTGGAAAAGAATTATCAGGAGAGAATTGATACAAGCATTGGCAATTCACAGGCAGTTGATTTCTGATCGAGCTGAATACTTTCTTAGTGTGTGACCTAATATTTGTTTACAACATCTCGTACCATATCTATCTGTCTATCTGTTGTGTGTGTGTATATGAGTGTATGCTTATATATGCAGTATGTGCATATACATGTATATGTGTATACTCAAATATGTATACATATGTATATATACATTCATGTGTACATATATATTGACCTAATATTTGTTCATAAAATCTTGTACCATATATAGATATATACACATAATACATGTATATGCTTACATATGCATCATGTGCATATACATATACACACATGTATATATACATTAATGTGTTCATATATTTTGCATGTGTTTGTGTTTTTGTGTGTGTGTGTATACTCAACATGTTCATGCAGTGCTTTCTAGGCCAAAAGTCCTTCCAAGTTTGGTTAGAGTTCGCTTGGAGATACCGTGTGGGTGCTGAGAATTGAATCCAGGTCCTTTGAAAGATAGGAAGTCATTTCAACCACTGATCCATCAGTCTGGCATCGGAATCACCAAGTTTCATATCTGTGTAACTTTATAAATGGATCAATGAGTTGAGGAAATGAAAACCCCATTCCTTTGTGACGTGTACAAACAGTAGCCAACTCTTTTTTATAAGGTATGTTGTGTGTCTGTTGTGTGTGTTTGTGTGTATAGAGTGTGTGCGTGGTGAGTGTGTAGTGTGGTGTATATATGTGTGTTTTGTGTGATACATTTGTATGTGGAGTATATGAGATGCGTGTATGTCTGTGTCATGTTGTGGTGTGTATGGTGTGTGTGTGGTATATCTGGTGGTTGGGGTGGGGTGTTTGTGTGGTAGGTGGCATGTATATGTGGTATGTGTGTGTTGTGTGTGTGTGGTGTATATGTGTATGTGTGAGTGTGCATATGTGTGTGTATGTTGTTGTGTATGTATGTGTATGTTTGTGATGTGTGTGATATGAGTATGTATGTATGTGTCTGGTGTGTATGTGTGTGTGTATGTATGTGGTATGTGTATGTGAGTGATGTGTGTGTGGTGTTTGCATATATGTGAGGTGTGTGTATGTATGTATGTATGTATGTTATATGTGTCCCTGGATGACAGAAGAGTGTATCAGAGTCCCCTGGAATTATTGGTACAGGCAGTTAGCTAACTGACACAGGTATTGGGTACCAAACTCAGATCTCTGCAGAAGCAGCAAGTGCTATGAACTGCTAAGACCTCAAGACCCTGGCTTTTCCTTTAAACAAATAGATGAATTTTATTTTAAGTGTACAAAATATAGGATGCCATTATGTCACTTTTTATCATGTGTATCTTTGTCCTGGGACATGTTCGCCTCATCAACCATCACCCTTTGCTTTCCTCCTTGCCCCTTCCTACTAGTCCTCCCTCTCACCAGAACAGTCCATTTCATCCCCATGTACAGCACACGCAGCTAAATGTAGATCTCATATAAGTCATGTGATATCTGTTGCTCCTTCCCATGGCACTCATAGTTCCCCTTGGTGTCCAACTTTTCTATATATGTGTAGTATATGTGATATATATGATAATATAGTATATAAAGAGAGTTTCCCATCCCTCTTCTCCTCCCAATCCTTCTCCCAGACATATCCCCTGTTTCCCCAACCACCCACTCCATCCACTCCTCCTGTGTTTCTCTTCAGAAAAGGGCAGGCCTCCCTTGGATATCAACTGGCCCGCGGGTTATCAACTTGCAGTAAGACTAGGCACTACGTCTTCTATTAAAGCTAGCCAAGGCACCCAATAGGAGAAAAGGTTCCCAAATGCAGTCAACAGGTCAGACATAGCTTCTGTTCCCGCTGTTAGGGGTTCCACAAGATGACCAAACTGCACAGTTATGCAGAGGGCCTGTTTGGAACATGCAGGCTTCCTGGTTGTCATTCCAGTCTTTGTGTGCCCCTAAGAGCCCAAGTTGGTTGATTCTGTGGGTTGTCTTATGGTGTCCTTGACCCCTCTGGTTTCTACAATCCTTTCTTCCCCTCTTCCACCAGATTCCTGAGCTCCACCAAGTGTTTGGCTGTGGGTCTCTGCATCTGCTTCCATCAGTGGCTGGGTGAATGCTCTCTGATGACAATAGGCTTAGACACCAATCGATGAGTATAGTGCAACATAACTAGGAATTTCATTTACTTTCCTTTTGCCTGTCATGTTTGTTCTATACTAGGTCTCTGAGCTATGCAGTCTCTGGGTCATGGGTTGCCAATCTTTATGTTGATATAGAGTCCTCTGGGCACATTCTAGGCCATGGAGTACTTTCGTTTTTAGCTTCTGAAAACCTACAAACTGATTTTCATACTTCTACTTACACCAAATAGATGTTCCTATTTTTCCCAACATCCTAACTTGTGCTGTGGGTTTTAATTACAAACAAAATGTGGTTGATTACTCAAATAAGTTTCATGCTACTGTTGCATGAGTGGCCATATCTTGCTAGGTCAGGCATTATTGTTGCTTACAGTGACTCCAGCTGGGTAAGATTGTTGAATGCCTTTTCTTTCCTTATTGTGTAATTAGAATCTTCTGGCGCTGTCAAATTTAGCTAGAAGTGAAGAAGCTTCCAGATCAGTGCTAACTTTATTTCTTTGTCCTATAACTCTGGAGATAAGTTCTTACTTTAAAGTTCTGGAAGGTAGTGAAGAGTAATGATAATAGCCCGTTATGCTTGGGTAGATTTATCTTGATGAACACCACAAAAAGAGATAATTCATACCTGTCACTGGCCTATAGTGTGTGGACCAACCATTTTGCTTCCTCACATTATGAGGTAACTTAATTAAAACTCATTTTACACAATTATATGCATATATATATATGTAAAAAGTATGTTATATGTATATGGGTGTGCCTGAGAGTATTGATATGCCATTGGAGGCCAGAAGAGGAGATTAGATCTTCTGGAAGTGGATTTTTGTGTCACTTGGATCTGTGTTACCCATGCAGGTGCTGAAAAATGATCTGAGCATTCTGTAAGATTATCAAGTGGTATTAATGAGCAAGCCAGGGTCATATCTCTGTTTGTCTGCTGTCTCTCTCCTCTCCCTCCCCTCCCTCTCCTCTTCCCTCCTTCCCTCTCTCCTTCTCTCTCTCTCTCTCTCTCTCTCTCTCTCTCTCTCCTCTCTCCTCTCTGTCTCTCTCTTTGTCTCTCTCTCTCTCTCTGTTCTCTCTCTCTGTCTCTGTCTTCTCTCTCTCTCTCCTCTCTCTCTCTCTCTCTCTCTCCTCATTCTCTTTCTTATATATAATATATATATATATATATATATTCTTTCAAACATTTTGTAGTAGTAGCCTTCCATATAACATTTTTAATATTCTTTAATATTATTTCTTCTCATCATTCAATCTCTACTGTGCCCTCTCACCCTCCACTCCATTTCCTCTTTCTTGTTTCATTATTTCCCTTACTCCTTTATACCATTCATGTTGCACTTCTGTTTCCTTGGAATCTGTTCACTCCACACTCATATTTTAGTTTCTTGTTCTATGGGCAGAGACATTTAAGTGAGTCTGTCTAGAAGGGCCAGACGTCATCTTTTGTCAGTCCAGGCTTCCTTCTCTGTCTGAAACTTTCACTATGTGTCGTAGAACTCTCTCTCTCTACATGCCTGTGGGCCTTTCCAAGAATCAGATCTAGTCTCCATCATTGGACTACAACTCCTCCTAAAGCCCCTGTAAGTGTTTCCTCACTCTCCAAGTTTCCTATAGGTCTTACCACGCTTCAGTTCTGTTTCTCATCCTGGCACTACAGAGACATGGATCAACTTGAAAACCAACAATCCAACACATCTTCAAATCTTCTCCCTAGCTATTACTGAAGACAACTCATGGTTTGGATAGCTATTCTTACAAAGAGGATATGGAACAGCAAATTATTTTTAATTGGCATTTCTGCAATAGCAAATTACATCAAATACTTTAAAATGGCTATTAGTGATTCATAATTCTGTAATGGTTTATGTGAATTATTAAGATACTTATTTGTCATTTCTTTGCTTTTTTTTTTGTTTGTTTTTAGAGTTTTCAGCTTCCCTGTTAGAACTGTCCTCATTGTATCCCAAAAAGGTTTGTATTTTAAACATTCATTTTCGTTCAGTTCTTGGAGCCTTCTAATTTCATTCTCAATTTATCTAATGACCACTATATCTCTCAGTAATGTATTGCCTAATATCCATGAATTTGTTTATTTTTAAAAATGGCAGGGAAATTCAGACAGAACTTGGACTGCTCGGTCTCATTTTGCAATTCATAATACTGACTAATAAGCATTAAAAAGGTTGAGAAGCACTATAGTATAGAAATGGGGATTTCTATTGTGGTTTTTTTGTCCTTTTTTTATTGGATACATTATTTATTAACATTTGAACTGTTATCACTTTTCTCAGTTTCCCTTATGAAACCCTATCCCACCGCCCTCCTTCTGCTTCTATGAGGGTACTCCCCCATCCACCCACCCACTTCTGCCTCCCTGCCCTGACATTCCCCTACACTGAGTCATCGAGTGTTCACAGGACCAAGGGCCTCTCCCCCCATCGATGTCTGACAAGGCCATCCTCTGCTACATATGCAGCATGATGATTTAGTCCTTTGGAAGTTTCGGGGGGGGTCTGGTTGGTTGATATTATTATACTTCCTATGGGGTTGCAATCCCCTTCAGCTTCTTCAGTCTTTCCTCTAGCTCCTTCAGTGGGGACCCCATGCTCAGTCCAATGGTTTGCTGCAAGCATTAGCACTCAGAATGATATTTTATAATTCTATCCATTTGCCTGCAAAACTCAGGATGTCCTCATTTTTAATAGCTGAATATTATTTCATTGTGTAAATGAACCACATTTTATATATTCATTCTTCTTTTGTGGGACATCTGTGTTGGTTCTAGCTTCTGCTTATCACAGATAAGGCTGCCATGAACATAGTGGAGCACATCTTTCGGTGGAGCATCTTTTGCATATTTACCCAAGAGTGGTATAGCTGGGTCTTCAGTTAGCTCTGTTTCCAATTTTCTGAGGAATCTCCAGATTGATTTCCAGAGTGGTTGTACCAGTTTGCAATCCCACCAGCAATGGAGGAGTGTCTCTCTTTCTCTACATCCTTGCCAACATGGGCTGTCATCTGAGTTTTTGATCTTATCCTCTCTGGTGTAAGATGGAATCTCAGAGTCTTTTTGATATGCATTTCCCTGATCAGTAAGGATTTTGAGCCTGTCTTTAAGTGCTTCTCAGTCATTTGAGATTCCTCTGCTGTGAGTTCTCTGTTTAGTTCTATACCCTGTTTTTGTGATTGGGTTGTTTTGTTTTTTGGAGGCTAGCCTCTTGAGTTCTTTATATATTTTACATATTATTTCTGTATTGGATGTGGGGATAATGAAGATTTTTTTTCCCAATTAGTGACACTTATTCTTCTCAGGGGATGGAATCCCTACAAATACATACACATACAATACAATAAAAATAAATGCTAAAATATATTTTTTTGTTCACAGAAGTAATTAGCACAAGTTCAATTCTGAGTTTCATCACACCAACAGCTATAACCATTCCAGATACTTATCTTGTGAGATCTGCTGCCTTTGGAAATTCTCTTGCAGCAGAAAAGCTTAGATGCTTGACTTTAATCTTCTGAGAAAATAATTTTGTGGCTGAGGAAGCCACTGACAGACAAGAGTGACAACTTTGCCTCCACATTGTTCAGATATCTCTTGTCAACTGCCTGATGCGTAGGCATTTCTGATGATTGGAAACACAACTTCACCATGGCCCAGAGTGAAGTATTTGCCAAGATGTTTTAGGAGAAGAGGTCCAGTTTGTATCCTGCTATCCTCTCTGGTCCTGAGACATTAAACCTCTTAAGGCCCATAAGCATTAGCTACTTTTGCTTATTTTGTTCTTTACTCTTGATGTAGTGAGCAGCTGCACTGTTTGAGAGAGCATGAACTGATGTTGTTCTATGATTGACTCTCACCTGAGTGGAGCCAAGATCATATTTCTCCTAACTAAAATGAAATGACATGCAGTATATGAAAAATTAACAAGCATTCCCTGCCTAAAAGTCCAGTAAATACCTTCAACAAAATTATAGAAGAAAACTTTCCTAACCTAAAAAAAGAGATGCCCATGAACCTCCAAAAATGCTACAGAGCACCAAATAGACAGGACCAGAAAAGAAATTCCTCTCATTATATACTAGTGAAAACAGCAAATGCACAAAACAAAGAAAGAATATTAAAGCAGTCAGGGAAAAAGGTCAAGTAATATATAAAGGCAGACCTATCATAATTACACCAGACTTCTCACCAGAGACTATGAAAGCTAGAAGATCCTGGGCAGATGTCATACAGACACTAAGAGAACACAAATACCAACCTAGGCTACTATACCTAGCAAAACTCTCAATTACCATAGATGGAGAAACCATGATATTCCATGACAAAACCAAATGTACACAATAGCTTCTCACAAATCCAGCCCTACAAAGGATAATAGATGGAAAACTCAACACAAGGAAGGTAACTACACTGTAGGAAAAGCAAGAAAGTAATCTTTCAACAAACTCAAAAGAAGATAGCCATGCAAACATAATTCCACCTCTAACAACAAAAATAACAGGAAGCAACAATGATTTTTCCTTAATATCTCTTAACATCAATGGACTCAATTCCCTAACAAAAAGACATAGACTAACAGACTGGATACGTAAACAGGACCCAGCTTTCTGCTGCATACAGGAAACATACCTCAGTGACAAAGATAGACACTACCTCAGAGTAAAAGGATGGAAAACAATTTTCCAAGTAAATGGTCCCAAGAAGCCACCTGGAGTAGCCATTCTAATATTGAATAAAATGAACATTCAACGAAAAGTTATCAAAAAAGATAAAGAATGACACTTTATACTTGTCAAAGGTAAAATCTACCAAGATAAACTCTCAATTCTGAACGTCTATGCTCCAAATGCAAGGGCACCCACATACATAAAAGAAACTTTACTAAAGCTCAAAGAGCACATTGCACCTCACACAATAATAGTGGGAGACTTCAACACCCCACTCTCAGCAATGGAGAGATCATAGAAACAAGCTAAATGGAGACACAGTGAAACTAATAGAAGTTATGTGAACTAAATGGATTTAACAGATATCTATAGAACATTTCGTCCTAAAACAAAAGAATATACCTTCTCAGCACATCATGGCAACTTCTCCAAAATTGACCATATAAGCGGTCACAAAACAGGCCCCAATAGATAAAAGAAGATTGAAATAATCTCATGCATCCTATCAGATCACCACAGACTAAGGCTGGTCTTCAATAACAACAAAAACAACAGAAAGCCCACATACACATGGAAGCGGAATAAAACTCTACTCAATGACAACTTGGTCAAGGAAGAAATAAAGAAAAGAATTAAAGACTTTTTAGAATTTAATGAAAATGAATACACACCATACCAAACTTATGGGACAAAATGGAAGCAGTGCTAAGAGGAAAACCCATAGCTCTAAGTGCCTCCAAACAGAAACTGGAGAGAGCATAGACTAGCAGCTTGACAGCACACCTGAAAGCTCTAGAACAAAATGAAGCAAATAAGCCCAAGAGGAGGAGACAACAGGAAATCACACACAGGGTAGAAATCAACCAAGTAGAAACAAAAAGAGCTATACAAAGAAGAAAACCAGGAGCTGGTTCTTTGAGAAAATCAACAAGATAGATAAAACCTTAGCCAGACTAACCAGAGGACACAGAGACAGTATCCAAATTAGTAATATCATAAGTGAAAAGGGAGACATAACAACGGAAACAGAGGAAATGCAAAAGATCATTAGATCCTACTACTAAAGCCTATACTCAACAAAACTGGAAAATTTGGATGAAATGGACAATTTTCTAGACAGATATCAGGTGCCAAAGTTAAATCAGGTCAGATAAACCTTCTAAACTGTCCCATAACCCCTAAAGAATAGACTTAGTCATTAAAAGTCTCCCAACTAAAAAAAGCCCAGGACAGATGGTTTTAGTTCAGAATTCTATCAGACCTTCCAAGGAGACCCAATACCAACACACTTCAAACAACTCCACAAAATAGACCAGAAGGAACACTACCCAATTCCTTCTATGAAGCCACAATTACGCTTATGCCCAAAGCACACAAAGACACAACAAAGAAAGAGGATTTCAGAACAGTTTCCCTTTGAATATTGATGCAAAAATACCCAATAAAATTCTCGTAAAATCAAATCCAAGAACACATCAAGACAATCATCTGTCATGATCAAGTATGCTTGATCCCAGGAATGCAGGGATGGTTCAGTATATGTAAATCCATCAATGTAATCCACTGTATAAACAAACTAAAAAAACCACACACACACATAATCATCTCATTAGATGCTGAGATTCAACACCCTACATATTAAAAGTCTTGGAAGATCAGGAATTCTAGGCCCATACCTAACATAGTAAAAGCAATATACAGCAAACCAGTAGTCAACAGCAAACTAAATGGAGAGAAATTTGAAGCAATCCCACCAAAATCAGGGACTAGACAGGGCTACCCACTCTCTCCCTACCTATTCAATATAATACTCAAAGTCCCAGCCAGTGCAATTAGACAACAAAAGGAGGACAAAGCAATACAAATTGGAAAGGAAGAAGTCACTATATCACTATTTTCAGATGGTATGATAGTATATTTAAGTGAACTCAAAAATTCCATCTGGGAACTCATAAACCTCAGCAACCTGGCTGGATATAAAATGAACTCAAAGAAATCAGTAGCCTTCCTCTTCTCAAATGATAAACAGGCTGAGAAAGAAATTAGGGAAATGACACCCTTCACAAGAGTCACAAATAATATAAGATACCTTGGTGTGACTTTGACCAAGCAAGTGGAAAATCTATAGGGCAACAACTTCAAGTCTCTGAAGAAAGAAGTCAAAAATGACATCAGAAGATGGAAACATCCCATACTCATGGATCAGCAGGATTCACATAGTAAAAATAGCCATCTTCCCCAAAGCAATCTGCAGATTCAATTCAATCCCCATCACAATTTCATCTCATATCTTCATAGAGATAGAAAGAAAAATTTGCAAATTCATTTGGAATAACAAAACAAACACCCCAGGATACCGAAAACTATTTTCAACAATAAAAGAACTTTTCTGGGAGTCACCATCCCTGACCTCAAGGTGTATTACAGAGAAATAATGATAAAAACTGTATGATATTGGTAAAGAGACAGGCAAGAAGATCAATGGAATAGAATTGAAGACCCAAAAATGAACTTACACACCTCTGGTAATTTGATCTTTGACAAAGGAGCTGAAACCATCCAGTGGAAAAAAGACAGCATTTTCAACAAACAGTGCTGGCTCAACCGGCAATCAGTAGGCAAAAGAATGCATATCAAACCATTCTTATCTCCTTGTACAAATCTCAAGTCCTAGTGGATCAAGGACCTCCACATAAAACCAGATAAACTGAATCTAATATAAGAGAAAGTGAGGAAGAGCCTTGAACACATGGGTGCAGGGGAAAAAATTTCCTGAAGAGAACACCAATGGCTAAGATCAACAATAGACAAATGGGATTGGACCTCATAAAACTGAAAAGTTTCTGTAAGGCAAGGGACACTGTCAATAGGACAAAATGGCAACCAATAGATTGGGAAAAGATCTTTACTAATCCTACATCCAATAGATAGCTAATATCCAATATATACAGAGAACTCAAGAAGTTAGACTCCAGAGAATCAAATAACCATACTAAATATGAGTTATACAGCTAAACAGAGAATTCTCAATTGAGGAATACTGAATGGACAAGAAGCACCCAAAGAAATGTTCAACATCCTTAGTCATCAGGAAATGCAAATCAAAACAACCTGAGATTCCACCTCACACCAGTCAGAATGGCTAAGATCAAAAACTCAGGTGATAGCAGATGCTGGTGAGGACATAGAGAAAGAGGAACACTCCTCCATTGTTGTGGGATTGCAAGCTGTTAACAAGGACTCTGAAAATCAGTCTGGTGATTCTTCATATATTTGGACATAGTATTACCTGAGGACCCAGCTATACCACTCCTGGGCATATACCCAAAAGATGCTCCAACATGTAACATGGACATATGATCCAGTATGTTCATAGCATCCTTATTTATAATTGCTGGAAGCTGGAAAAAACCAAGATGTCCTTTAACAGAGGGATGGATACAGAAAATGTGGTATATTTACACAGTGGAGTACTACTCAGCTATTAAAAACAATGACTTCATGAAATTCTTAGGCAAATGGATGGAACTAGAAAATATCATCCTAAGTGAGGTTACCCAATCACAAATGAACACACATGGTATCCACTCACTGATAAGTGGATATTAGTCCAAAAGCTTGGAATACCCAAGATACAAGTCACAGACCACATAAAGCTCAAGAAGAAGGAAGACCAAAGTGTGGTGCTTCTGTCCTTCTTAGAAGGGGGAACAAAATATTCCTGGGAGCAAATATGAAGACAAAGTGTGGAGCAGAGACTGAAGTAAAGGCCATACAGAGACTGCCCCAATTGGGGATCCATCCCATATTGTCACCAAATACAGATACAACTGAGGATGCTGAGAGTGCATGCTGACAGGTGCCTGATATAGCTGTCTCCTGAGAGGCTCTGCCAGAGTTTGCCAAATACAGAATCAGATGCTCACAGCCAACCATTAGAGTGAACATGGGGTCCCTAATGGAGGAGTTAGACAAAGGATTGAAGGAGCTGAAGGGGTTTGTAACCCCTTAGGAAGTACAACAATAACAACAAACCAGACTCCCAGAGCTCCTGGGGACTAAATCACCAATGAAGGAGTACATATGGAGGTACCCATGGCTCCAGCCCCATATGTAGCAGAGGATGGCCTTGTTAGGCATCGATGGGAGAAGAGGCCCTTGGTTCTGTGAAGGCTCCATGCCCCATTGTAGAGGAATGCAAGGGTGGGGAGGCGGGAGTAGGTGGGTGGGTGGGGAACACCCTCATAGAATCAGGGGGAGGGTGATGGCATAGGGGGTTTTGAGGGGATCAGGCAAGGGTATACCATTTGAAATGTAAATATACAAAATATCCAATAAAAAAACATTTATTCATTAGAATACATTCTTATTTGTTCAGATGGAGAAATATAGAGAGGAATTCTCTTCTTATCTGAGGTTTAACGTGTTAAGTTAAAAGGAACAGAGAGTAACAGTTTGATCAAGACCTTAAAGAAAATGGGTTTCATCTGTTTTTGACCATCCTGCAGCAGAGTGTAATCATATACAAGAGAACAGAGGGTGGTGAAAAACTCACTTACTGTGTCAATCAGATTCCAACCAGAAATCTTTCAAATCAACAGATGATTATAACCTCACTCTTTAAAAATTACAGCAGTGAGCACCATACTTTGTTCATACAAGATGTTGAACACATGTTTATGGAATAAAGTATTAAATGATATTAGTAAAGCTGTATTCTGTTTTTGGCAATTTTAGTGACTCTGGCTTTCAACACCTGAGAAGCACAGAACAAGGATCCTTAGGATCTCTGAAGATCAACAGTAAGGGAGAAATTGTGGGGAAACCTGCAACGAAAACTTCACCCACATGCCTCACAATGAGACGAGAATCTATTAAAAAGTTGTGAAAGATGATACAAATAAAATTTAGAAGATAAAAGCTAACAAATGTGACCACCAGCATCAGGATAGTATGGGTTGCTCTGGTCTCAGCTTGGCCTCTGGGGTTCTGATTGGGAGTGAGGATGTGCTGCATTCGCTGGCGATGTCTACGGAGGAGAAGAACCATGGAGACACTGGTCCAGACCATGATGCTCATGAATGTGGCATCGTGGGCAAACCGCAAGAAGACAGTGCCTACACTGAATCCAGAATTGGAACAGAAATGCCTGCTTTTAGAGTCATTGATATTTTCTGTTTTCTGTGGACCAGTGACCTTAATTGGAATGTAGATGTTATTTAAGACACTGAAGAACCAACAGCTGTAACAAGAATAACTCGCCAAATTTGGGACACTTGCTCCGAGTATAACATTACATCTATGAACAGGAACAAGAGTGACAAACTGATGGATACTCAGGACACAGGTGGAACACAAGTTTGTGCTTCTTGCCACCAGACGAGTGAAGAATTCCAATTTACATTTGAGGTCATTTGGAGAATATCTTAGAGAAAAACTCATCACGTTGTTTGGAAATATAGAGATGAAGAGAACCAGGGCATTGGCCACAGCCATGTGGCTTAAAATCACCTGTCTGGGCCTCTGTTGAGAACCAGTCAAGGCAGGAGAGAAATTATGGACAAATAGGAAGACATTGGCCACAGTCCCAACCACAAACTGGCAAAGCAAGAGGATCTGAAGAGCCACTTCCTCAATGGTTTTCAGGGATTTATCATGAGCAGACATGGATAGGGCTTTATTCAACCCTGGAGAGATGATTAGGTGGAGCACTGCTGTCCTCGGGACTGCCTTCTCTTGTCCACGCTTACCAATTGATTTGGGACAATTTCTTCTCTTGATAAGTGAGACACTATTCTATCACACTACAGGAGCCATGCCTGGAAAATGTTGCATGAATAATAAGTTAGAATAAAATTTTATACTTATTGAATTACTCCTGTCTCAAGATGAATTTTGTATTGGTACTACATCTTTATTGGTCAAGTAGGTAAAGAACACAATAGCACACATTTTAGCACACCAAGGGCTTTGCATATGAATAAAGACAGGAAAGAGACTAGTATGAGTATGTGACTCCATCATCAGAAGTCAATACAATTAGGAGGGAGGAGAAGCTACAATGGCATGTGCTGAGAGCCAAGACTTCCTTCTGCTTGAGAGCAAATGTCAGTTAAGTAGATAGCCTGAGTTAAGGAAGACCTTATTGGCCTTCCTGCCTGGGAGAGAAAATTAGCAACTTGAGCCTAACAAATGTTTTATTGCCCTCTTGCTCCTGAGAAAATGGTTTGGCTTAAGGAATCTTGCAAAGAACTTAACAATTACCGGATAGCCCTGGACCCTGACCCTCCTCCGTGCTTGCCTTTATAATGGCAGCCCAAAAAATGAAGTTTAAGTACTTGATCAGACATTCAGGCTTGTGTTTCTTTTTGTCTCTCGTCTCATCTTTCGCCACCCTTCCCTAGGTTCTCATCGAATCCCGGAGACAGGGTCACTTGGTGCCCGATGTGTGGCCCTTTGTTTCCACAGGGACGTCCTACAAGCATAGGATCGAAGCTTCTCTGGGGAGAAGGAAGAAAATCCACGTTGTGATTGCTGCAGAGTTACCTGCCTGTGAGATTGATCTGGGGTAGGTAGGAAAAAGCAATGAAATTATGGGATAAGCGTTGAACAAACATGATTTGTTCTTAAAGGGTCTCAAAGAGTCCCTCACAGCACAAGGATTAAGGGTTAAGAAAAGGGATCTTAAAAGATTCTTTGAATTCATTGGTGGTGTTTGTCCATGGTCTCCCCAAGAGGGAACTATTGATGACAAAGTGCTATACCTCCTAAGGAGGAGATGAAAAGTTAGACCTTGAAAATGAGAGAGAGAAAGGGCTAAAACAGTTGTTTGCTCTCAGGAGAGTTAGCAAAAGAAAAGGAAAAGCCTATTTCAGAGCCCTCCTGGGAGTAGGAGAGAATCAGGAGATTTCTCTCTGTCTCCTAAAGGAGAGATTCTTAGTTATGTTTCTCTGTCCATTGTCTGTCCTTGGCACGCCAAATTTGTCCCCCTGTGTCAATTGTCTCTCTTTGTTTTGTTGTTTGAATGATTGTTGTTCTATGTTTTATATTCAAAGAAAAAATGATAAAAATGGATGACTTTCCACCCTTGATTTAGCTTAAAACTTGCTTAAAAGGCAATCTCAATTCACACAACAGAAGCTGAGAGATAAGTTACTCTGCTCTGGGGCTGGAAGTAAGGCACAGCAGGAGGAACCCTGGCAGGAGTGATTATTTGCATAAACTGCTCTTGGAGGGGCCAACAGCTTTTTGGCTTCCATGGTAAAGAAACGGATGGCTTTTTTTCCTAGAAAATTTTCTGTGACAGTGTTTATTGGTTTATTGGGTTCAACAAATGACAAGGTGCTTTTCTCTTGAAATTACAGATAGAAAAAGTAAAAAAAAAAAAAATTTGTTTGGAAAAATATATAAGATGGGCATCTACTTCATTTTTGTTTCTGGCTGCTTTTAAAAGTATAAAAATGTTCTACATGCCTTGTTTCTACATTATTAGCCTATAAGTTATTGGGTATGATTAAATTTTGCAACTTTGGTAACAGAAAGCTGGATTAAAACTGATAACTCAGGGTTGGAGTCATTCAGAAACCAGATGTATAAAGGATAAGATTTAAAACACCTCTTTAATGAGATATTAAAAGCTTCATTATCATAATTCATATATAAGAACTGGCAGCCAAACTTTGTAAGATAAAAGTAATACACTTGATGTTAATTTTAGAAAAACAGATTGTTTGCATTCTTAAAAATTGGTTTTGTTTCCCAAAGTTATGGTTATACCCTAATATTGCAAAAGAAACTTAAAGATATAGTTAAACTACCAGTATTCCATTGGCTGCAGTTGGCAATTCAATTGCGAGCTCGAGAATTTTTGACTCACCCATGTTTATGGTTGAGAAGAGGATCGAGCAGGTGGAGATGATTGTAAGAGGTTTACATTTAGCATATTTGCTTGTAATTCTGGAGAGCCCATGAAGCGATATCATTGGAAAGTTTTGCCTCAAGGAATGGCTAATAGCCCTTCATTATATAAAAAAATGTGTTGCTGCTTCAATACAAAAAGTTAGGAGTTTGAATCTTTCAGTGTATATTATTCATTGTAAGGTATTTTATTAGCTGCTTCCTCTGAAAGGAATTTTAATGCAAGCCTTTGCTCTCATACAATGAGCTTAAAATTTTGGGGAGTGCTTGTTGCTCCAGAAAACATTCAAAGGCAATATCTTTTCAATATTTGAGATACCAGTTATATTCCTAAACAAATTGTGGCAAGAAAATTCAAAAAAGAAAAGATAGTTTACTTACTTTAAATTATTTTCAAAAGTTTCTAGAAGATGCTAATTAGATAACACCTCACCTTAAGCTCATCAGAGGAGTACTTAAACCTCTGTTTGATGTTCTCAAGGGGGATGCATATCCTAATTCCCCTCAACAATTAACTGATGAAGGAGGAATAGCTTTGCAGAAAGTGGAGGACGCTGTTAGTTATCAATAGATACATTATACAGACTGATCAATTGTTGGCTGTTTCACAGCAGTTCTTTGGCAAAAGGAATCATTAATGTGGATTCATATTTCTTTATCTCCAAAGAAAGTTTTAACACCGTGTTCTGAAGCTGTTGCTGTGTTAATACGTAATTGTAGGTCAGGATCGCAAAAGTACTTTGAGAAGAACTTAATGAAATATTTCTTATTCCAAACAGCAATTAAATGAGTTATTAAAGAATACTGATATTTGGTCTATTACATGACCAAGTTTTTAGACAAATTTGAGAATCATTATCCAAAAGACAAGTTGTTACAATTTTCCTCTATGCATGCTTTTGTATTTCTTATAAATTTACACATGCAGCCCATAGAAAATGTGTTTACTGTATTTACAGACAGCTCATCTAATGGAAAGACAGTATATGTAATAAGATCATATGTTCATTCTCTTGAGTTTCCCCTGCTTCATCACAAATGATTGAATTACATGCTGTAGACACTGTTTAAAATGCTGAAAAATCAAGCTTTCAATTTGTATACTCATAGCCAGTACATAGCTCATGGTTTATAACTGCTTAAAATTGTTCCTTATTTAGATATTGCTAATTCTTAAATTTTACAAATACAGCTTAATTTAAAAAAACATGTACTTTCCCTTAACTTTATAAGACATTTAAGAGCTCATACTAGATTGCCTAGACCCAGGAAAATGCCACAGCGGATTTGTTTACCAGGCAGATTATAGGCCTTCTTCTTTCTTCTTGTCAGTTAAAACCAGCCAAGGATTAAGTAAACAGCCTTTGTTCTATCTCAGCAGGAACTGCTGGACTCTAATGTATGCCTGCTAGTCTGAGGTCACAGGAAAAAAAAGACACTTAAAGAAGTTATTATAGGGTTTATTACTAAGTGTGAAAAGTTTCCTATGAAGGCTATCTAAGGGGAGAAGTGGAAAGGTCCTAAGTAGAGAAAAGGAAAACTTGTATTCTATATGCTACTCTAAGTGGGGAAAGGCAAAAAATTCTGTTCTATCATTCCATTGTATCTGCCTCTCATCTCTTTGTCCTCAGTGCTTACATATCTTTCAGAATACATGATCACATGTTGCAGGGTTCATCACAAGTTCACACCAAGGGTCAAATCATAAATTGAAATAGAAGCTTGCAACAGAGAATGTTTACATGCATATCCATCGGAGTAATTTTCTGGCTGGACATCCATCCCTGTCCAGCTCCACAGGTTCATTGAAGGTTTAAAACTATAACTAAGTTATTAGTGAAATTTTGTATAGATAGGCCCAGGCACTATTTTATCTTCTGTCCTGGCACTTATAGTAAATCCTTGGTTCCCTTTTAATGATCTTTGGCTAATTGTTTTACGACCTCTTAGAATGTGCTCTGAGTAGGAAAAAGTCTGGTTACTATCTAAGAGCAATTAACTGATGACAATTGGGAGACTGGCAGAGTTCTCACTGCAATTTTGACTATCAGAGAAGGGCCTAATAGCAGTCCACTTATAAAAGAGCTCAATAATCATTGATATAATTTTAGGAATCTTATAGGATCATTATTAAGACTTAAGAAGTCATCTATTTGTCTATATAGCATCACCACAAGATAGTACATCTTCGTGGATCTGCAGAGATCTGCTTCAAAGGGGTGTGCTATTGCTTAGTGATTGTTACATATGTTTAATAATAATAGCTTGAGACAATAATTTGGTATTTCTAGAGAGTATACAAGTCAAATTGCAAAAACTTGCTCTCAGTGTCCTCAAATTTTTCATAATGGTGTTAATGCTTGAGGACTTATGCCATATCAATTATGACAAGTGGATGTTACTCATTTCTGATTTTAGAAAGTTAAGACATGTACATGTGACTTGACACCTTTTCAGGATTTCTAGTTGCAACTGCTTTAACAGGAGAAACAACTAAAAATGAAATTAGTTATTGCCTACATTATCTTTCTATGCTTGGTGTTCCATATCAGATCAAGATAGATGGAACTGGCTATTGCAGTCAGACATTTGAGATTGTTTTGTTGACAATTTAATATTACCCATATTACTGGGATTCCTTATAATCCTCAAAGACAAGGTATTGTGAAACCGATATTATGAAACTTTAAAATAATATCTTCATAACTCTCTGAGTGTGGGAGGAGCAGCTACTGGTGCTTTTGCCCTGGTTTTTACAAGGAACACTGAAAAATTGGCTTTTAAAAACAAAAGAGGGGGAGTTATACACCCAGAAGGGATTCCCTAGAAATATTCTTCATCATGACTTGTTTGTTCTCAATCTAGAAGCTCATGGCAAATCTGCTGCTGATTGCCTCTGGCACCCTGAGATCAATAAAAACTATGTCACAGTTATGTGGAAGGACTCTTTTATCTTTAAATGGAAAGACCCAGACCCAGTTCTCTTATGGGGCTGGGGATTGATAAATCTGTTTGATACCAAAGAAGGCACAGCTAGATGGCTGCTAGAAACAGATACTTCCACAAAGCCAGAGCCAATTATAGATAAGTTAAATAACAATTGACATCCAGGGAAGAGAGATCTCCCTGAGAGTTCCCTTCTTTTTTCCTTTCCAGATAAAAAGGGGCCACCCGTGGTGTTTGCTATTGGACATTCTAATTCTGATGCTAGTCTCAGGACTTGTACTACTCAGAAGATCTGCAAATGTCCACTTTCTCAGACCAGTCTCTTTAAAAATTGTTAGAAGGAGGAGATGCTGGGAGCCAAGACTTCCTTCTTCCTGAGAACAAAAGTCAGTTAAGTAGATAGCCTGAGTTAAGGAAGACCCTATGGCCTTCCTGCCTGGGAGAGAAAATTAGCAACTTGAGCCTAACAAATGTTTTATTGCCCTCTTGCTCATGAGAAAGTGGTTTGGGCTAAGGAATGCTGGCAAAGAACTTAACAATTATCAGATGGCCCTGGACCCTGACCCTCCTCCCTGCTTGCCTTTATAACGGCAGTCCGAAAATGAAGTTTAAGCACTTGATCAGACATTCAGACCTGTGCTTCTTCTTTGTGTCTCTTGTCCCATCTTGCCCCCCTTCCCTAGGGTCTCATCGAATCCCTACAGACAAGGGCAGCATGTAACTTAACCAATAAAAATTACTTAATCAATAAGAAACTAAAGATTCTCATTATCAGATCCCATCATCAGAATTCAATACATTTAGGAGGGAGGGGAGGCTGCAAATGGCATGTAACTTAATCAATAAAATCACTTAACCAATAAAAAAAAAAAGAAAAGAAAAATGCAACATAAAAAGAATTAATTGAATTTCTTTATGTTATAGTAATATGTTAAAAATAATGTGTATGTTAATAACATGTAAGATTAAATGTAATAATCAATAAAGTTGTGTAACTGAATTTAGTTGTAGAAAATTAAGTTGTTGGCTTTTGAGAAAATTTTATACTACTCATCCACACACACACACACACACACACACACACACACACACACACACAAACACCAAATATTTATGATAAAGTCACCTGTGTTCCAATCACACAAATGAACATAGGTTTACATATGTGTCCTCCATGTGAAAAAAAACCCCACTTGCTAAGAAGTTTCATTCATTCATAGTTTTCCGGATTTTAATTTTTGTTCTAAAAAGGCGGGTGCCAGAGCCTTACCTGCCTCATCTCCAGCTTCCTTCCAAAAGTGTTAACATAATCACGGTTATTCCCTTTGCAAGCGGATGCTTAGTCTGTATTTTACCTGTTTATATGTTTTCTAAAGGAACACAGAGCCTCCATCCATCAGACAAAGTTCAACATCTCACACACAGATGTCACATTGAATGCTGTTTTCTGATGAGTACCAATCTAGGACAAAGACATTTCTTTGAGATGAAAGCAAAATACTAACCTATTTGAGTTAAACTGCAGACTTCAAAAAGAAACAATGTTTCCTGTTGGTTTCAGAAGACCATTTTCCCTGAAGAAAGGAGAAGAGAATTTTAAGCAAAAGTCTATGGTTGGAAGAATCCCCCCTTCTGGGCCACCGTCAGGATGAGGACACCCACAGGCCAAATGCCAGCTCTGGAGCACAGCTCCTGTAGTAGGATATCTTGTAGTGCCTACTCCATTGTGGAACTTCTCTCTGTCACTCTTTGCCTGAAAAAGAATGCAACAAAATCAGGAATGGTTTCTTATTCTCCACGCAATGCTGTGAAGGTAACCTAACAGAGTCCAGGTTTCCAGTCTCATAAGATAATAGGGTACCTGGACACGATACCCTTCAGAGAGTTTATTATTGTGGCATCTGTGGCGTCAGTGCCTTTGTCTGCATGGTGTCTTTGGGATATCTCCGATGAAGGAAAAATCATTTTTCCCCAGAGCAAATCTCCATTTTACTTTCTGATGCTTTAATGATGATGTCTAGGAGTTTGTTAGATTTTAATGAAGACCTGAGCAGAAGTTAGGAAAGGCTTTTCATGTTTCCACTGGGAGAATCGAAGTTCTGAATGGATCTTGTAGTCAGATGTGAACTGGGGCCCTCAAGGGTAGAACAAGGAAATCATTATGTGTATTTCTCTGGAGTACTTTCCTCCTACTGTTTCAGTCTTGCAAAATTACGTGACACCAAGTCCTTCCAGAAAACAGGCAGCATGTCATTCATATTCTGTCATTGCCCAGGGAGTTGCTTCATTCTGACTTTCTCCATGTTTGTCCCTGGACACATACTTCTGACAAATTTGTTAACTGAGGCTAGTCTTTCCCACTTGAATCCTGGTGGTTATTCCAATATCCACTTGTTTTCACATAGATTGTGACTTGTTTTCTGATATACTCATGAATCCTTATAAGAGGCCTAATATACTGTGCTAGTATCAATAGAATCTGCTTTGTAAAGAAGGAATCCTAGACATACAAGCAAAGATATGGATTGAGCAATCATTAAAAAATAAATAGATACAACCACACTCATTTCTGCTCTAGGTTTAATAGAAAACTAAGGACTTAGTTTTGATTTTCTTTTCTTTTTTTTTTTTTTTTTTTTTTGTTTTTTCGAGACAGGGTTTCTCTGTGTAGCCTGGCTGTCCTGGAACTCACTCTGTAGACCAGGCTGGCCTGGAACTCAGAAATCCGCCTGCCTCTGCCTCCCAAGTGCTGGGATTAAAGGCGTGCGCCACCACCGCCCGGCCTTAGTTTTGATTTTCAATGATGGAAAGTAAAAACTCAGATTATAAATCTAAGAACTCTATGTTTATATATATATATATATTATAATATATATATATATATATATATATATTATATATACCTTAAAAATCAGGAATTTGTAAGAGTTATGGCGTTATGGAGATAGACTACAGTGCTGTGCAGGATTAAAGGGGAATAGTGGAACATGAAGCCTTAAATTTAGGTGTGTGTAGGAGGGAAAGTAGACAAGGAAATATGGAGAGGAATATCTAAAACTAAGTGTCTTTTAAAAAACTGTACAAAAACATACTGCTATTGGTGCATCCTGTAATATGTTCATATGCATATTTCAAGGGAGTTTTAATAAACCAGCACTATTTAGTTGGACAGTCCTCCAAGTAGACATCTCATGTTGAATAATGTAAACTTCTATTTCAGATTTAGGTGACTTCTTTTTCTAGCTGGTTGCCAAACAACTGCCAAAGCATACAACCAAAAAAAAAAAAAAAAAAATCACAGGCTATTCTCCAATACTTGGTGGCTGAAGACACAATATACTAGACAAACAGAACATGACGAAATCAAACTAGCACTTACTTTGAAGATTTGTACGCCACTCACGTGTCCATAGGTGGTATAAAAAAAAGGAGACTGAAAAAGTCAAGTGGAGGGCTGGGTGATAGCCCACAGGTTAAGTGCACTGACTGCTCTTCTAAACCCCAGCAAACACATGGTGGCTCATAACCATCTATAATGAGATCTGGTGCCCTCTTCTGGCTTGCAGGCATATGTTCAGGAAGAACACTGCATACATAATAAATAAATAAATCTTAAAAAAAAAAAACAAAAAAACAAACCCGCCAATTGGAAAACTTTCTTAAAAGGTGCCATATACAGGACTGGAGGAGAAAAGTAGTCAGCGATACCATCCATCTGTGAACCCTGCCAGGTATAGCAATTATGGGCTTGATGAGATATACCCATTGATTCAAGCTGGAAGAAGCTGAGGAGGAGGGCAACCCTATAGGAAAACCAGCAGTGTCAACTAACCTGGACTCCGAGATGGCTCAGAATGAGCCATCAACCAGGCAGCATAACCAGCTGATATGAGGCACCCAACACATATACAGCAGAGAACTCCTGGTTTGGACTCAGTGAGAAAAGATGCATCTAACCCTGGAGAGACTTGAGGACCCAGGGAGTGGGGAGGTCTGGTGGGGTGAGGGTGGAAGGTGGAGACATCCTCTTGGAGATGGGGCAGGAGGTATGAGATGAGGAACAGTGAGAGGGAAGACCAGAAGGGGGATAAAGACTGGACTACAAAAAACGATTAAAGAATAAAAACTACAAAAAAATGCTATGGGAGAAACTAACTACTTTCTTATTCAACCTAAGGCCCTATCCATAAGCTAGAACTCAAAAATAGCATTGTTTATATTGTCTGTGGGCAGATAGGTTCTAGCATGGAATCAAATACTAATGTTTTCCTTAATGGACAGAGAATTGAAATATTTCTTGATGACTTATTACTACCCCTGTACATCAGAGAAGCTTCTTGGATATTCGTCAACATGGGAATTCTCAACTGGTCATTGTGCAGTGATAGGAGTTTGGTCTGCTCACTCAGAACTAGAATATATATATATAATTACCTATAGAATATATATATACCTATATAGAATATATATATATACCTCTCCCACCACGACTCAATTTTCTTTGGGAATTTGGGATGAGCAGAATTTGAGAACCAGAGGTAGCTGATAATATCAATGTTTTCTGGACACAACAGGGGAGGAACAGAGAGATGAACCCACAGGGATTGCAACAGAATTCACAAAGCCTGTACAAGATTAAGCCCAATTTTTTTTTTTTTTTTTTTAGTTCTTTGTCAAAAGAATAGTAGATAGAGTTTTCTGGAAAGACTAACCTCAATTGGGAAAATGCTTTCATGAAATTATCTGTAGTCAAGTCTGTAGGGCATTTTCTTAATGATAGTTGATATGGTAGTACCTATATCAATAGGGAAGTAATCACCCTGAGAAGGTGGTCTGGCTAGCGTAAGAAAATAGGATGAGCAAGTCATGGGGAACAAACCAGTAAGCCAATCTTCTCTTTCTGCTTCCGTTGCTGAGCTCAGGTTCCTGTCCTGACTTCCTGCCTTGGTGTCCCCTGGTGATGGATGTAACCTACAAACCAAATAAATCCTTTCTTCCTTGGTTGTTTTATTCATGGTGCTTTTTGCAACATGTGAAATGAACTGAGACACTAACAATATCCCAGCATGGAGGGATGAAGATGGGCACAAATTCCACTGGAAGACAACAAAAGTTGGGTGGGTAGGGCTGACAGTTTGTTGAAAGAGTTTGATGAGGGAGCTAAGTATGACCCAAGAATTGAATTAAATTCACCAAGTTAATAATAATAAGAAGTATAGAAAATCGGGCAATGCCATATGCCTGTAATCCTAGCATGTGAAAGATAT
The DNA here is from genome assembly GCA_021653895.1 of Mastomys natalensis. Lineage (NCBI taxonomy): Eukaryota > Metazoa > Chordata > Mammalia > Rodentia > Muridae > Mastomys > Mastomys natalensis. The sequence continues at coordinate 1,143,279 of JAJTUV010000944.1, forward strand.
GGTGAAAGGTCATTGCATGTTTGACGCCCACCCCTTGTTAGTGTTATGATTCCAGCAGTGCTGCACAGCAAGGTTCTACCTCATAAGGTTGAGAAGAAATATACAGGTTTTGTTTCCTATTCTTATAAAAACTTACATATATAAACAATGAATCTAAATCATACATACACCACTCATTTTCTGCCATTTCTTTACTCTCTCAAGTTATGCATCAAGTTGGCAGCTTCAGCCAGAGCTGTAAGTGCACAGGTAGCTCTCATTCCCTATAGTGGTTCATCGTGAGGTCAGAGTAAGAAATGGACCAGTGGTGTCTAGGCACAGCCCACTGTTTCCCTCACATTCTGTCTTGAAGGGAAGGTAGGTTGATCTTGGTCAGGGGGACAATAGAGGGCTGGTTACACTCAAAAGTCTGTCCGCAGTGTTGCCCAGTGTCCCCCTTCTTCCTGATAGGCCCACTGCCCAAGGTCCAAAATTAACCACAAACCACTCAAACTGCTGGGAACAATGTTCAAACACTTGACACTCTGTGGAACTTTTGACACCCTAACTTTAACAAGGATACTTTTCTTGTTAACAAGGAATCCTAAGAATGGTGATGGACGCCGGAGCTTTGGTTCTCCCTCAGTTATGGACTCATGGACTCTGATATTCGTTGGCCACTGGATGGACAGTGTTCTGTTTTTCACTTAGACCGCAGCAGTTATGATAACTTTGTAATAACTCATGTCTACACTCAAAGCATTCAATTTATTTTAAAACACACATTGATGGGTACTAAAGGATGGTAACATTTCACTACACTGGTAGTTGGGACAAAACACTTGTTTTCCATGGTACCCCAGGGTTTGAGACTAAAACCTGCAGGGCTTAGTCAGTGATGACACCGTTCATCCCATGTCCCCTATTAGGCCTGAGACTTCTCACCAAATCCCAGGATCCAGAGACACTAACAGTTTCTCTCTCTTTTTCCAAAAGGGACAAGAGTTTATAAGGGAGTTCTGTGAAGTGCTAGACAGACCATCCCAGCACTAGGCAGTGTTTGTTCCTCCACATATACTTTGAGTTCTTTGGCCAGTAGAACTCAGGTCACAGGCTTGATTCTTTGCTTCAAAGTCATTATTGCTCCCACCTCCTGTGCCTCCTCTAGCTTTCGTGCCACATTCATCCACTTTATGACAGAAGATACCCCAAGGAATGACAGTTGCAGACAGAGGGACACAAGTAACTGATCAACAACTCTGTTGAATGCAATACAGTCCCTGTAGTTGACGAACCCTTTGGTGACAAGAGGTGGTCAGTTTGGACTCCATACCCTCAGTTGTTAGAAAACTTCAGTAGGATCACTTTCATATATGTTAATAAATTTACATTGCCATAGGCTTTCATAATATCTCTCATATGTCCCACAATTCCAGCTGTCTGTCCTCACACTCCCTCTCTCAACCCTATGTGCCCTTACACTCCTGGTCCTATTCCTACCAACTCCACAGTCCACTCAGAATAGCTAATCTGTTTCTCTCTCCATGGAAATCCATGTGTCCCTCACTAGATCATTTCTATATACCAGTCTCCTCCGTAGATTGATTATCATTTATTTAATGGCTAATATGCATGTATAAGTGAATGCATACCATATTTGTCTTTCTGGGTCTGAGTTACTTCACTCAGGATGAATTTTTTCTAGCTTTAGCCATTTGCCTATAAACTTCATGATGCCTCTTTTAACCAGCAGAGCAATGCTCCATTGTGGAAATGTGCCATATTTTCTTTATCTTTTTTTTTTTCTTGTGATTTCTAGGTTGTTTCTGGCTATTATGAATGAAGAGAGCAGTAGCATGGTTGAGCACATGTCCTTGTAGTAGGTTGAAGTGTCTTTCAGTTATATGTCCAAGAGTGGTGAGTTAGATCTATTGCCTACTTTCTGAGGAACCTCTATACTTAATCCCATAGTGACTGTACAAGTTCTCACTCTCACCAGCAATGGATGAGCAGTTTTCTTATCCACCTCTTTGCCAGCATGAGCAGTCACCTATGTTGATCTTGGTCATGCTTACAGGTATTAGATGGAATCACAAAGTAGTAGTTTTCGTTTACATTTTCCTCATGTCTAAAGATTGCTGAGGGCCATTCTGTGGGAATGACAAATAGCTTTACAACTCATGGAATGTGGTCAGGTCCCTGGTTACCATAGCACATGGGTGAGCTTCTGCGGAGCATGGTCCTGCCAGAATACCAGTGCTGAGAACAGGTGAGTGTATCATTGCTGAGTAAAACTGAGGCATGTTGAGTTTGTACATATACATCATTTGGAAGTGGGTGGTTGCTGTGAATGACTATTTATTACCAGCACTAGGGAGGCAGAGGCAGGTGGATCTTGAGTCAGCCAGCCTGGCCTACAGTCAGTTCATTGATAACTGGAGATACACTGTGTATCCTGTCTCAAAAATGAAAAATCATGAATATCCTTTTGTGACTGGGTTACCTCACTCGGGATGATATTCTCAAGTTCTATCCATTTACCCTCAAAAACACAAGATGACTTGCTTTTTAATGGCTGAATAATATTCCTTTGTGTAGATGTACTACATTTTTAAAAAATCTATTCTTCAGTTGAGGAACAGCTAGTTTTTCCAGTATCTGGCTATTATGAATTAAAGCTGTTATAAATATAGTTAACTAAGTATTTTCATAGAATCCTGGAGCACCTTTTGGGCATATGTCCAGAAGCTTTATAGCTAGTTCTTGAGGTACAACTATTCACAGTTTTCTGAGAAGGTGCCAAATTGATTTCCAAAGTGGTTGTACACATTGGCACTTCCACCAGCAACGCAGGTATGAATATCAGTTATAAAATGATACTTCTGCCATACTCAATAGACTCAAAGAAGCTAAAAGAGAATGGGCCATAACTAGCATGCTTGAATCTCACTTAGAAGTGGGAATGAAATAGTCATAAGAGGCAAATGGAGGGAGGGGACAGGGTGAAAGAGGGGATGGTGGGTCAGGATCAGGTGTGGGGACAGATGGGAGAGGTGTCTAGATGACCATGAAAATGAATGGAAACCTGCAATTGTCAGGAATGAGGAGGTAGCCTGCATCACTAGTACAAGACAGATTCCCACCAACAGTAGATAGAGCTCTGGGACTCTTATGGAAGAATAAGAAGAAGGATTGCTGGCTCCAAAAGGGAAAATAACTCAACAGAAAAACCAAAAGTATCAATTAACTGAAACCTTGGAGATCTTAGAGTCTGAACTACCGTAAAAAGAACATACAGATGCCATACTCGGCTCTTCCTGCACATAGGTAGCAATGTGAAGCTTGGTCTTCTTGTGGGTCTTGAAAACTGGCGTGGAGGCACCCCAAATCCCAAATGTGTTGCCTGTACATTGAATATGTTATTCATGCCTTCCTCCTCTTTCTATATTGTCCAAGTGGCCTTTTCTTCATTCCTAACACATTTTAGCAAAATGATATCTAGAGTATTAATTTTAAGAGTTGGGAGATTAAAAGAGACACTCTGCCCAGTCATCATCACTAGTATTGACTGTAGATCTCATGCTACCGATAAGCTAATTACTCGATTAATCTATCCTGTGGGAGACTGTACTTTCTCAGCATGCAGCAACCTGTTTGTCATTCATGGTTTTTGCACTGGATTGGTCAAACAAACACTAAATAGATTTACAGTGTAGCTCTATTTGTTTCATATTATCAATAGGCAAATTATCAGAGATGAAGAAGAGATTCGTGTTTCTAGGGTCCAGGGCTTTTGGACTTGCTGGCATGATTAAAACTGGAATATGTGAGCATCCGGGAGATCACTGTGTAGCAGTTCATCTGTATGCACAGTGATGATTATTACAGTAAAAAGTTTCATTTCTCTATAAACCCAGTTATGGTATGTGAATATGGTTTTGTTTTAATCCAAATGTGGGTTATGGGGGCTGCTTCACATTGTCCACAGCCACTAACGATGGTGTCTCATGCTTTAGGAGTCATAATCTTTTTTTCAAGAAGTAGACAGGGTTTAGTTTGGAATTCTGGGGACTCTTGAGAGGGTATAAATGTGAGATATCCAAGAGGGCCTGTGGTGGCTACTGCTCTGCCTGCGGCTGCCAGTCCCTCTTGCTGCTGTTCCTGTCCCTATTTTGCTATTGCTGGACTGCTGCTTGGCTGTTTGGTTTGATGCTGGTTGGAGACACCCTGATGATAGAGATTGGATTTGCCAAGAGGAACCAAATGACTCTATTCAGCAGGAAGTCATCTCAAGAGGTCTACACTCCTTTTCTTCTCTTTTTTTCTTGACTACTTGGTATTAGGAGGTTGGGAGGGATTGGGGTTTACTTAGTTTTGGAAGATGGATGGATAATAGAACCCAATAAAGTACCCCTAAAGAGGTAAGGGAGTACACAGATTAACAGGGAGAGAACAGTGAAAGAGGGTACACTGAACTGATTAAACTACACTTAGAAACTATACTTTGTTTCTTTACTGTGTGTGGGCATGTTCAATCACAGATTGAGGAAGCCAGAATACAATATGTAGGAGTTTGTTCTCTCCACTATGTAGGCCCTGGAGCTTGAACTCAGGTAATCAGTTCTAAGTGGCGAGTGCTTTACCTGCCGTGCTGTCTTCTGCCTCTTGTGGCCTATGTTATGATCAAGACATGGTGCTATAATTTTGTCAGTTTCAATGTTGGTGGAAGTCTGTACAAAGGGACGAGGCCTCAGTATTAACTTTGTAACTCAGTGTGAATTTATCCATCAATATAGAATTTACAAACTGCTGTTTCCTAGTCTATTATTTCAAGCTCTTTCACTGTAACTGTCCTTAGTAATTTTTTTTTTCCATCGAATTGGAAGTGAAGTGTCAAGTGGGTTGGATAAATTTCTCAGTTTGGGGCTGGAGAGAGAAGGCTCTGCAGGTTAGAGCTCTGGCCACTTTTGCAGTGGTTCAGAGCTTGATTCTTAGAAGCTATAAGACTGTCTGTGTCTGTAACTCCATTTCTATGGGTGTGATGCCCATTCTTCTCCAGGTCAGGGAATCCACATAAATACATGTACACCCAATACACATAACAAAGTAAATGCTAAAATACTTCTTTGTTCAATAGGGTATGTACCACAAGTCAGATTTTCAGTTTCATCACACTGACAGCTATAACCACTCCAGATAGTTGTCTTGTGTCTCTGCTCACAGATATTTATTGATCTTGTGTCTCGGCTCAGTTTCAGGCCCGCTGAAAAGGTTAGATGCTTGATTTTGATCTTCTGAGAAAATAATTTTGTGACTGACGAAGCAAACTGACAGAGAGGATGACAGCTTTGCCTCCTCTTTGTTCTGATACCTCCTGTCGTCCTGTCTGATTTGCAGGTGTTACTGATGATTGGAAACACAGTTTCACTATGGCCCAGAGGGAAGAGTTTGCCAAGATTTTTCAGAAGAAGATGTACAGTTTGGATCTTGGTATCTATCTTTCTTGGTCCTGGACGTTAAACACCTTAATGCTCCCGAGAAGGATCTACTTTTGCCTCTTTTACTCTTTCCTCTTGATGTAATGAGCATTATTAGTGAGTAGTACCATGACTTGTTCATACAAAAGACGTTTAACATACATTTATGGAATAAAAATTTTAATGGTATTAATAAAGCTGTATTCTGTGTGTAGCATTTTTAGTGACTCTGGCTTTCAACACCTGAGAAGCACAGAACAAGGATCCTTAGGATCTCTGAAGATCAACAGTAAGGGAGAGATTGTGGGGAAACCTGCAATGAAAACTTCACCCACATGCCTCATAAAGAGACGAGAATCTATTAGAAAATTTTGAAAGATGATACAAATGAAATCTAGAAGGTAAAAGCCAACAAATGTGACCACCAGCATCAGGATAGTATGGGTTGCTCTGGTCTCAGCTTGGCCTCTGGGGTTCTGATTGGGAGTGAGGATGTGCTGCATTCGCTGGCGATGTCTATGGAGGAGAAGAACCATGGAGACACTGGTTCACACCATGATGCTCATGAATGTGGCATCGTGGGCAAACCGCAAGAAGACAATGCCTACACTGAATCCAGAAGTGGAACAGAACAACCTGCTTTTAGAGTCAGAGTTATTATCTGTAATCTGTGGCCCAGTTACCTTGATTGGAATGTGGATGTTATTTAAGACACTGAAGAACCAACAGCTGTAACAAGAATAACTCGCCAAATTTGGGACACTTGCTCCGAGTATAACATTACATCTATGAACAGGAACAAGAGTGACAAACTGATGGATACTCAGGACACAGGTGGAACACAAGTTTGTGCTTCTTGCCACCAGACGAGTGAAGAATTCCAATTTACAGTTGAGGTCATTTGGAGAATATCTTAGAGAAAAACTCATCACGTTGTTTGGAAATGTAGAGATGAAGAGAACCAGGGCATTGGCCACAGCCATGTGGCTTAAAATCACCTGTCTGGGCCTCTGTTGAGAACCAGTCAAGACTGGAGATACATTATGGAGAAACAGAAAGACGTTGGCTACAGTCCCAACTCCAAACTGGCAAAGCAAGAGGATCTGAAGAGTCACTTCCTCAGTGGTTTTCAGGGATTTATCTTGAGCAGATACGGAGAGAGGTTTACTGGATCCTGCAGTCATGATTAGGTTGGATGTTGCTGTCCTCGGGTTTCTGTTCTACTGTCCATGCTTACCAATTGATTTGGGATAATTTTGTCTCTTGATAAGTGAGACACTATTCTATCACAATACAGGAACTTTGCCTGGAGAACAATGCATGCACAGTAACTCAGAATAAAATTTTATACTTATTGAATTACTTTTGCCTTGAGATAAATTTTGCATTGCAACTACATCTTCATCGTCACTTAGTTCAAGAACCTATACAATAACACGTATTGTAACATGCCATGGGCCTTTGTATGTGAATAAAGACAGGAAAGAGACTAGTATGGGTATGTTTATTCCGTCATCAGAAGTCAATACAATAGGAGGGGAGGCTGCCAATGGGATGTAACTTAATAAAATCACTCAATCAATAGTAAGTTAAAGAGTCCATCATCAGATTTTGTCATTAGTATTCAATATAATTAGGAGGGATAGGAAACTGCAAATGGAATGTATTTTAATTGATTAAATAACTTATTCAATAAAAAAGAAAAAATATGAACCATAAAATAATTAATAAAATTTTTTATATTAAAGTAAAATGTGCCGGGCAGTGGTGGCGCATGCCTTTAATCCCAGCACTTGGGAGGCAGAGGCAGGCAGATTTCTGAGTTCAAGGCCAGCCTGGTTTACAGAGTGAGTTCCAGGACAGCCAGGGCTACACAGAGAAACTCTGTCTCCAAAAACAAAGAAAAAATAAAGTAAAATGGTTAAAATAATGTGTATGTTAATAACATGTATTATTACATATAGTAATCAATAAGGTTTTGTAACCGAATTCAGTTGTAGAAAATTAAGTTGTTGGCTTTTGAGAATTTTTTTGTGCTATTCATCCACACAACAAAATACCAACTATTTCTGATAAAGCCACCTTTGTACTGATCACACAGATAAACATAGGTTTACATATGTGTCCTCCATGTGAAGAAAGAGAACACTTGCTAAGAAGATTCATTTATTCATAGTTTTCCTGATCTTAATTTTTGCTCCATAAAGTCAGGTTCCAGAATCTTACCTTGAATCATCTCCAGCTTCCCTCCAAAATTATTAACGCAATCACTATTATACACTTTGTAGAGTGATGCTTAGTCTGCATTCTACTTGTTTATATGTTTTCTAAAGGAACACGGAACCTCCATCTATCAGACAAAGTTCAATATCTCACATACAGATGTTACACTGAATGCTGTCTTCTGCTGAATGTTAATCCAGAAAACATACATTGACTTGAGATGGAAACAAAATATTAACATACTTGAGTTAAACTGCAGTCTTCAAAAAAATTAATGATTCATGTTGGCTTCAGAAGACAATGTACACTGAAGAAGGGAGAAGAGAATTTAGGCAGAAGTCTATGGTTCAAAGAATCCCACCGTTTGAGCCACAGTCACAATGAGTATCCTCATCTGAAGGCCAACTCCAGAGCACAGATCCTATCGAATCATACCTCATAGTGCCTGTTACATTGAAGTAGTTCTCCGTGTCACTCTTTGCCAGAGAAAGAATGCAAGGAAATTCAGAATGGTTTCTTATTCTCCTTGCAGTGCCATGAAGGTAACCCACCAGAATACAGGTTTTCCAGTCCCATAAAATAATAGGGTATGTGGATATGTCATCCTTCAGAGAGTTTATTATTGTCCTATCTGTGATGTCAGGGCATTTGTCTACATGGTGTCTTTTTGTAATATCTCTGATGAAGGTGAAATCATTTTTCCCCAGAGTAAATCTTCATTTTTACTTTCTGATGCTTAATGATGTCTAAGAGTTCAGCAGATTTTAATTAGTACCTGGGCAGAAGTTAGGAAAGGGTTTTCATGTCTCCTTTGGGAGAATCGAAGTTCTGAATTGATCTTGTAGTTGGATGTGAATTGGAGCCCTCAAGGGTAGAGAACTCATTATGTGTATTTCTATGGAGTACTTTCCTCCCTCCTATTTAACTCTTGCAAAATAACGCTGACACTAAGTCTTTTGAGAAAACAGGCAACATGTCATTCACATTTTGTAGTTGCCCAGGAAGTTGCTTCATTTCAACTTTTCCCATGTTTATCCCAGGACACATACTTCTGGCAAGTTTATTAAGTGATGCTTCTCTTTTCCACCTAGATCCTGGGGTTATTCCAATACCCACTTGTTTTCAGGTAGACTGTGACTTGTTTTCTGGTATACTCGTGAATCCTCATCAGAAGCCTAGTATATACTTTGTTAGTATCTGGGAATCTGCTGTGTAAAGAAGGAACCTGTGTATACAAAAACAAAGACCTGGAGTCAGCAATCATTAAGAAATGAATAGATACAACCACACTCATTTCTGCTCTAGGTATAATAGAAAACTAGGGACTTAGTTTTGATCGTCAACGAGAAAATAAAATAAAAACTCAGGTTATAAATATGAGAATTGGATGTTCTAAACCTTTATTGATATTCATACCTGCAGCAAGATTGTCTTAGGCACAGTCAAAGAACATGCACCTGGATGTGTAGAAAACAAGTTATTATTGCAAAAATATGTTTACCAATGAAATAACCAGCATTTATAAGGGATATATGTGGAAATAAGGCAAAAGAGAATAACTTGTCGTTACTTGCTCAGATACCTTGCATTTGTTCAGGATAAGCACACAACTGCGATTTCAACTGTGAAACTTATATCGACAAATTCAAAAGTACACACGTCATGCGGAATAACCTTAAACGTCAGAAATTTGTAAGAGTCATGGCATGTTGAGAAACAGGAGATAGAATTCAGTGTTATAAAAGATTAAGAATGATAATGGGACATGAAGTGTAAATTTCAGTGTACGTAGGAGGGAAAGCAGACAAGAAAGTATGGAGAGGAATCATTAACACTAAGTGTCCTTTGAAAATCTTTAAAGAAACAGTGCTATCGGGGCATCCTGTAATGTGTTCACACGCATATTTCAAATGAGCTTTAGTAAACCTGGACCGTATTAGGTAGACAGTTCCCCAAGTAGACATTTAATGTTGAGTAATGTCAGTCTCTATTCCAGTATTTGGTGACTTCTTTTTCTAGCTGCTTGACAACTCTCAAAGCACAACCCACCCCATCCCCAGTCATTACAGGCTATTACCAATAGTGCTCGTGATCCTGTAAAACTTGGTGGCTGAAGACACCATATACTCCTGCCCACAGGAAGATCGTTTTTAGAGTTTTTAGCTCGGTTTACCCGAGTGTGGTTGTCCTTTAGGGGTGTTAACTCACTAAATATATTTAGTACAAATACAATCCCATTGACCATAGAAATAGTAGGCAGCGCACCCACATTTTTCTCCAGGTTTTGTGTTAATGTTTGGGCTCTGAGCAGACCTAAGAGCAATGTCTTATAAGTTCGCAAGATGAACGGATTGACTATGTGTCAAAAGTTAAACTGGAGAACCGGGTATACCTATGAATTCAATTCTGTGCTGATATTTGAGCACATTTTCACTGGAAGCATCGCTAAGGACCCAAGTCAGATTCTAAGTCAGGTGAAGGTTGTCTATGAGAAAGTGGCAGTAGTTAAATGTAAGTCCATAAAAGTTATAGGCATTGCAATCTTGAGTTTTATAAGATTGTCTTTTTCCTTGAGGACCTGCCCTTTGGGTAGGATGTTCCCTGAGTCTGGGTGTGGTTCAGCCATGGGAGCAAGTATGATAAATTCAAGTAGTGATTCTGTCAACTTGGAGAGCAGTGAGAGTAGTCAGCAAAACTATGTATTGTCCTTTCTGGTGTGGCCCCAAGGATAGCTTCTGATGTCTTTTACAGAACACCCAGTCACCAGGCTGGTAATTTTGCAGTATAGGTGGATGAATACCCTTTTAGATTGTCTCTTGCCATGGGCAAGCTTCCTTTGCCTGTGGACAAATGTCTCCACAGAATCAAGAACATATTTGACAGTGATTTCATTAAGCACAGCAACTCTTAAGATAGAAAGTATAGGTCTAGGTCTTCCATACATAATCTCAAAAGAGGTTAATCCTGAAATCTAAGAAGTGTTTCAGACCCTCCATAGGGTGAAGGGGAGGAGAGCTATGCAGTCCATTTCAGTCTTCATTGTTAATTTAGTAAGGGTCTGTGGGTCCCAATTCCTGAAGGCTTCCCACGAAGATCTCCAGCCCTGTCGGGTGCGGGGGTTTGGGCCAAGGGTATCGAGTGTGAGCAGGGAGGGGGGATCGCCTCTGCTGCCTCGCTGCCTTCCGCTGCCTCCGCTGCCTCCGCTGCCTCCGCTGCCTCCGCTGCCTCCGCTGCCTCGCTGCTCGCCCGAGTCTCCCATGTCTCCGCTGTTGCCACACAGTTAGTCCCAGATGCTCTGCGCTGAGCACATCCTCACCAGCACTTTCCTGGCACTGGAGTGTGGTATGAAGTGGAGCCTCTCTGTTTCTGCTTGAATTTACCCGTGGCAGCATCGTTTCTTGTGCTCACTGGCCATCTGGATATCTTTGAAGAAAAGGTTATTCAAATCTTTTCCCCGGGTGGGGTTTGTGTTTGGTCTGTGTTTGTGCAAAAGGTTATGCAACAAGGCAGGAGGAATAGAAACCCTTTCTGAAGTTAAAATTTTCAGGGTACTTTGTGTGTGTTCCTGGAGAACAGACATCAGTGGCAAGTCTTTCCCAGTTATTTTCTTCATTTTAAACTGTCGTTGACTGTATTCGAAGCTCCTCATTTTGCTGGACTGCCTGGCCAGCGAGCCCCAGGAAATCCCGTGTCTCCACTCCCCAGCAGTGGAGTATGAGAGTTCTGCCATGTCCAGCTTTACATGGGTGCTGGGGACTGGACGTCAATCTTTCTGCTATGCTGTGTTTTTCAGGCTGTTTTCCATCTCCCTAGCCCCTTCCAGGACATTTTATATGGTATTTCACCCACAGGATAGGAGTCGACTCTTCCTGTATCCTGGACCCCCCAGTGTTGTGGACTTGTGTGCTCCTTGGTTCAGAGGAACTTACACAACAGTGAACAGCAGCAGCACACGGCATGTAGATCAGCTAGGCTGCCTCCTGTTGGCTATGCTCTCAACCATGGATTTTCCTCTTGACTCCCACAGTCTTGGCTTTGAAAGCTGCCTTTATTTTTGCATTTCTTGCTCACTGACAGTAGAAGACAACTAAACTTTTCCTATAATTGGCCAAATACTGCAAACCTAAATTGTCATTCATATAGGTGACTCAGATCATTTGAAATGTGACCATTTGAAGGGAGACATCATGGTGTTAGTATTTGTCAGAATTTGGCCAGGCTAGCAAACCAGTCCAGCCAGCACAGGTTCGACTCTGTGTCCTTGCCTGTAACCCTGCCAGCTCTCTTTGGGGCATCAGTTTCCTTGGGGGTTGCTTCACTGCCTGGTCAGTATAGTAATGCTTCCTGGTTTGGGGAAAGAGGCTGTCTGCCTCTGACCACTGAAGACATTCAACAGGGGTGAGAAGAGTAGAATACAGGCAGGCTTACCCTGCCTCCTACCTAGAGCCAGGCCCTCCTTCCTACAGGAAGTTGGATGGAGCTGGGAATTCCCAGCTGCTTGAGCTTGTTTAAGTGAGAACACGATATCACACCTGGCAACCGCCTTTCACAGGCTGACCCTCTATTCCACCTCTTTGACTCCTGGCAGTACCTGCAGCTCAAGTCTGCCCCTTACATCTCTCAGGTACTTATGTACATCTTAAAAAGTTTACTTTCTATTAAAGGTATTTGTGTGCTGAAAATGTGCTGGTGTTTATTATTATTATTATTACTATTATTACTATTTTATCCCCTGAGACAGAGTTCTCTGTGTAACAGCCCAGGCTGTCCTGGAACTCATTCCATAGACCAGGCTGGCATTGAACTCAGATTTGCTTGCCTCTGCCTCCCTAGTGCTGCGATTAAAGTCATGTGCCACCACTGCCATGCCTGAAAACGTGTTGCTTTAAAGCCAGCACACAGTTGGGTGATACATTAATGTATTCAGAGTTGCATAGCAGTCATCACTGTCTAGGTCTGAGTGTTTCCATTACCTGTCAGGAAGCCCACACCTCTTTATGGTCACTGCCACTTCTGTCCGTGCACTGCAGACACTCACTAGTCTGCTTCTTGTCTGCGGACTTGTCTAGAGAGTCCGTGCCCATGGACTCCCACATCATGTGACCCTGTTCTTAGTGACCTTGAGTACCTCACTCACACAGGATCTTGTACCACGTGACTGGGTTTATTTGCTCCTCAGCTTAGTGATCTCGGTCAGTTCATACACAGAAACCTATTCCTGGTGACGCTGGGCTCTGCGATATTAGGCAGTTTATGCATATGGAGCCATACACCACGTGACTCCTGGCTTAGTGACCTTCTGCATTTCTTGCACCCATGTTGCCCTGGACTTAATGACCTTGGGAAGTCTGTGCATATGGAGTCATAGGCTTAGTCCTTGTTTCTTTCTCTAGCATTTGGTGTCTGCTTTTTAGCTGCCACACACAGCACTGCATGGTCCGTCCACTCATGATGCTGTGCAGATGAGGGTTTTCTTTGGGTGTATGCCAAGAATGGGACTAGAAGGTTACTTGATAACTGCTGATCGCTTGAGAAACAGGCTGTTTTCCAGCACGACAGTGCCATCTGACATTTTCCCAGTGTACCTGCAAGTTCTCTTGTGGAGTTCTCTTGTTTGTTTCACTTTAAAGACAAGATCGCATGTAACCCAGTAGTTTGGGATGCATTATATAGTTGAGGTGTGCCTGGAAATTCTAATCCTCCTGCCTCTACTTCTCACATGATGATATTAATAGGTGTGCACCAATCCATCTACGTTCCTTTGGAGTTTTGGTGTTCATGGTGTGTCGCCTGGGGGCCTGGCAGTGTTGGGTCTTGTGTAGGGGAGACAGAACTTTCTCCTTCCTGGAGTTCACTGCTGTGTCTGAGAAATAAGCTGACATAAAGCAGATTGACTAGAAGAGAGTTCAGGTGCCTTCCTACATGTGTGTGTATCATGTGAAAGCAAGGCCTTATGGGAGATTGGGCCTGGTGTTTGTGCTGGTGACTAGAGTTTGATTATGGAGCGTGGATGGGGAGGACTGTTTGTGTCCTTGGCTCGTGTCTCTGATACGATAGTTTACTCCCCTGGAACAGTACGATTGGTGTCAGACTCATGACTGCCTTATCCGCACAACCCCCGCCCCAACTCCCACACATTCATGTGGTCATTGTAGAATAGGCTTCTGTGGTTTGCTGACATTTTGTCCAGCCTCCTAGTTTCCCCCTTTAGACATTTCTGCTTTCTCTCCCAGTAGCTTCTGGAGAGGTCGTCATGTGTCACTTTCCTAAGCCTTTGCATGCAGCTCTTGGGCCAAATAAGTCCCTTGTGCACATTCACAGAGCTGTTCAGACCTGTCTGCAGCGACTGGAGTCCACTTGGGTCTGTTTGTTCTTTTTGTGTGGTTCTCCCTCCTGGGGCAGGACCAAATACTGGGATTCATCGAGTTTTGTCTTTTAAGCTTCTCCTTGGCCCGCTTTCATTCACCTGTGTTTTCATTCATACCATTGTTCTCTGGAGCACTTGGGCTGCCTGGTGCTGCTGTGGGTACTGGAGGTCCCATGGGTAGTGCTGGCCTAGGAATAGATGTCTGAGGATAGACTAACTTGGTACAACATGAAGGGGGGCACTAGAATTGAGGAGGGGAAAAGGTAGGTAGACAGGCCTTTTGACTCTCACTTCAAAATAGTCTGACAGGGACAGCTGTCATCACGTGCTTAAAGGCTCTCAGGAGCCAGGAGGAACACAGCTCAGGGGGCCCAGGTGGCTGGACGGTTAGGGAACCTGTGGTTCAAGGAGTTCCCGAGGGCTGGACCTGGCCAGGCTTTCCACCGGATGGCCTAGAAGACCTGTGTGTTAGTTCCTGTTGTCTTGTAGGTCAGGCTTGTTCAGCCCTGCTGCCTGCAGTTAGCTTGGGGTATAAATTTAGGCAGCTAGTCAGTCCACCATGTTTGATACAGGAGGTACAGGCTCTCTGTGTCTGAAATTCTGTAATTTGTGGGAGGGTTTGGGGGGTTCGAGACAGAGTTTCTCTGTAACAGAGCCTGGCTGTCCTGTACTCATTCTGTAGACCAGGCTTGCCTCCAACTAAAAGAGATCACCCTGCCCTGCTTCCCAAGTGCTGGGATTTAAAGGCGTGCTCCATATGCATGGCCTGAAATGTCTTTCTGTTGCTCATATTTTGATGTAGAAATAGACAGTCTTCTGACACTGCTCTCCCAGTCGTACTTGAGCACCCTTGTTTTAAGGAGTCCTTTACTTGGGTGTTGTAGCTGTAAAGGCACGTGGGCCTCTTCCAGCAAGTGTCAGATCTGCACGGTCGTGTGGAAACCCCATACACCTCTGTCCTCCACTTTGTCCACGAGGAAACGGAGTCACGGAGTTGTTCTGCCTATTTCCAGCTGGAGGGAGCTGGGCAGGGGTCTGGGAGGGTGGCTGTGGCCTGGGTAGCAAATGGAGCCTGAACTCTGTATCTTGAGTCAGGGTGCCACAGCTTGAGCCACTACTGTCTTGGTGCAGGCTCTTGTTTGCTGGCTGACTGCCTGCTTTGGAAAGTTCTTTGTTCTGTTCAACACCTGTGATGTCTGTCTTCCTGTTTTGCATCTTTCCAACAGGGACCCAGACATGGAGCTTCGGGAGAAGCATGGTCTCCCGGGGCCACTGGATTCTGAGGACCAGCAGATGGCCAGTCATGAGAACCCAGGTGAGGTGGCCTCGGGGTCCCTCAATCAACCCCACTGCTTTGCCACCAGGCCAGGGAAACATCCTTTGTGACTCTGGGGTGCCTGGACTCCTGCCCTTTGCCCTCCAAGAGCCCCACATTCCCATTTTTGAATGAGAGGCTGGTGTTCAGGTCCCTAAGGGTCCTCTTAATAGGACCACCCAGATCCGTGGAGCCATCTTTTGTTTCATGTCTGCAGGTAGCTGCTGTTGAGCACCCCTTTTGTGTCCCATATCCCACTCTGGTTCCAATAGTACTGTGTCTGCTTTGTGGTTGTTCCTCACATGGGTGAGCCTCCAAACCCAGGGTCTGGAAGTTGTAATGAACAAGGGAAAGACTGGGAAGGAGAATCTGAGGTTACATGGTAAAATTTGGGAAGGTGGGACGGGCTAAATATGAAAGTATTCACTATTAAGTGTTGGCAACATGTGTTCTATTTGTTTAATAAAGCATTATTGGGTTGAAAAACTCACCTGTGGGTTACGTGGAGCCCAGGTTTGTTGGGTAAGACCCATCCTGGCCCACCAACACCCTCTTTCTCCCTCTGCCTGGTGATTCCATGCTGATGACAGGAAAGCTCATGAGAAGGCACAGTGGGCCAAGTTGTGTGTCTGACACCTGGAGCAGACGGCATTGGCTTCCTCCATGTTAATAAATTGGTGCTTACATCACATTGCTTCAGTGTTCCTTAGACTTTGCTGTCATGGCCCAAGGTTGTTGTCGCCTCCACCTGTACACTGCCACATACCCATCTGTGTGGGGTTGCAATAAACGTTTGGCACAATCCTGACAACTGGAAGTACATGGACTTGAGGTTCCACTTCAAGTGTGTGACTCGCCGCCAGGGTGTGTGACCTCCACTTGGGCTGAGAAACCCAGAGGTTATGCTGCATTTTACCCTACTGCCATCAGGTGTTGGGCTTGTGGAAAGCACTGTTGCACCACTCAGGGGTGAGAGAACACAGCCTAAGATGGGGGCCCCAGCCCGAATGAGAAACAAGGCAGGGGTTCCCAAACTCCCAGTTTGGAACCTTATGGAGTCAGAACGAAGTCCCCACTGCCCTCCCCTGCACTCCCTAGGCCTGCAAGGAGGAGCCTGGGACTAGGGGTTGCCAGATGACAACTCCAGCTTAACTCGAGTGTCCAGGAGCACTGAGGGGCCTTCTGCAGGAGACTTAGGATGAAGGCTTCCCCACGGCCCCCATGACAGTTCTTGATGAGAGAAACAGTCTTGATTCTAAACTGTTTATTGATTATTCATCGTGGAGACTAGGTAGATACAATTTCCTCAGGGTGGACCAGAGATTAAATATCTTTTGCAGGAAGGAATGTTCTGGAAGGGAAGCTTATTGGTTAAATTCTCAGGGCCCATCTAGATATCTCATTAGCATGGAAAACTTTGTCTTCTGTGTTACGTGACCAGCGGTCATGTTCTTTACGTGGGGAGTTGTGGTCACCTGCTCCGAGCCAGGAATCTGGTTAGGAATAAGTGAAACACCTAATGTCCTCAGGAATGAGGTGCCGGGGTTTCTGAACCCACTGGACCTTACCAAGTTTCCTGGCATGGTCCACTGCCCCACAGATATACTGTGTAGCTGGCAGAGACTTATAGCTCTGATCCTAACGGTTTGAAATCTTGTGTATAAATGTTTTGCCTGTGTGCATGTATGTATACCGTATGTTTCCCTGGTGCCTGGGGAACGAGGGCATCAGAGCTCCGGGAACAGGAGTTACTTATGGTTGTGAGCCACCATGTGGGTGCTGGAAATCAAACCTGCGTCCTCTGCAAGGACAACAAGTGCCCTTGACCACTGACTGAGCCATCTCTGAAGACCATACTGAGGTAAAAAATGTCGTCAGCTCTGTCTTTTCTGAGACAGTGTGACCAAGAGAGTCTGACCTCCTAAGCTGACCCTGCAGTCCCCTTGCTAAATGCCCACAGCACCACTTCCAAATTCCACTGCTCTTTAGAACCTGCTGGCCCACCTGAGCCTCCAGGCATCAGCTAAAAAGGAAGTCCACCTTTTTTTTTTTTTTAATTATTTTTTATTGGAAATTTTTTACATTTCAGATGTTCTCTTCTTACCCCATTCCCCCGCCCCAGGAACTCACTATCCCTTCCCCCCTCCTCCTGCCTCCATGTTGGTGTACCCCCACCCACCCTCCCCTATACCTCACCTCCCCACCCTCGAGTATCCCCCCCCCACGACGTCCAGCCTTCATGGGACCAAGAATCTCTTCTCCCCCTTATATATAGCTCCCTTGCATATATAACTGGAGCCATGGGTCCCTCCCTAAGTGCTCCCAGGCTGGTGGTTTAGACCCTGGGGGCTCTGGTTGGTTGGGATTGTTGCTTTCCTCATGGTGTCGCGAATCCTCTCAACTCCTTCAGCCTTCACTCTATCTTCTCCATTGGGAACCCCATGATCAGTTTAATGGTTAGCTGTGAGCATCCGCCTCTGAATATGTCAGACTCTTGCAGACTTCTAAGGAGACAACTATATCAGGCTCCTGTCAGCATGTACATCCTGACATCCACATCAACCTCTACCTTTGGTGACTGCACATAGGATGGATATCCAGGTGGAATGGTCTGTAGACGGTCCCTCCTTCAGTTTCTGTCCTGCACTGTGTCTCCATATTTGCACCCTTGAGTATTTTGTTACTCCTTCTAAGAAGGACGGAAGCCCCCCCTACTTGGTCGTCATTCTTCATGAGCTTTATGTGGTCTGTGAGTTGAATCTTGGGTATTTCAGGCTTCTGGGCTAAAATCCAATAATCAGTGAGTGAATACCATGTATGTTCTTTTGTGATTGGGTTAGGAAGTCCACCTTTTAAGTCATTAGCTCTCCAGTCACTTACTATCTGCTTAATTAGCCTTCTCCAGTTCTTAGTCAGCTCTTCCCTAGATTGTCACTTAACACAGCACACTCCTGCTCCCTGCAGGTCCTTGTGTCCTGAGTTCCCAGACGTCTTGCTGTATTCAACATTCAGATTCCATGTCTTGACAGCAAATACTGCTCAAAGATGCATGCAGTGCCCTGGCACTCTGAATTTCTAAGCTTTAGAATGTTTTCAGTTATATTCTGTCTGTGTGTACATGGGAGGGTGAAGGGCAAGCATGCCACCATGCACATGGAAGCCAGAGTGAAGCTTGAAGGCGTTGGTCTTCTTCCACCATGTGTGTGTTGTGACCGAGTTCAGATTGTTAGACTTAGGGCAGGCACATTAACCTGCTCAGCTGTCTCCCAGGCCCCATGATGACACTTCAGCACATACGCATCACTGTATTTTGTTTGTACTCACTTCCTCTACCACCCTTGGGACTGGTCCCTTTTCCCCTCTTAGCTAGTCCTCCTGCTCTCTTCTTCTCCCCTCTGCTGTCTGGTCCTATCCCATCTCCTTTCTACTTTCCTCTCCCACATGTGTATTTAAGTGTGTGTGTGTACTGATGATTGAAGATGTAGGTTCTTGTATTGAATTCACCTAGTAGTTTGAGACAAAGTCTCATAGAAATGGAAGCTCCATGTATCAGTTAGGTTGCCTTGCCAGGGAGCTCCCAGAATCCATTTGTCTCTACCCACCAAACAGCACTGGAGATTCAGGCCTGCACTGCCATGGCTTTTACACGGGTGTTGGGGATTTGAACTTGGGACCTTTTGCTTTCACAGCAAGTGAACTCCATTCCCCCAACCCTATACATTATAATTTCAGCTGTTTTCTGAAGATTTCATTCTTTATCCCTGAATAAAATTGCATTGTATGTATGTAAGACGTTTTCTTTATCCATTCTTTTGGGGAAGGGCTTCTAGGCTGGCCTCATTTCTTGGCAGTTGTGATTAACAGTGCAGTAGTACACACAGTCTCAGCCTTGAGCATGGGGGAGCTTCCTGGGCTTGTGACAGTACATCTGAAATTGGGGTTAAAGTTGAAACATGAAGGTACTAGGACTTCACTGGGAGAGTCCCCTGGCTACTTTAGGATTGGAACTGCTGCAGACGTGTTGAGTCAGTGACCACTGATGTTCAGGAGATCTCATTGGCCACTGCAAATCTTGGCTTTCTGGTTCCGTCACCATGTACCTAGCACCTGGAACCTAGACTATTTCTTCCGAGGAAAGAAGTATAGTCAGGGCACAAAAGTCCCACAAGGACTTTGGTTTTGATCCAAGAATTTACAGATACCGAAGAGGACTTGGAGACAGTTGATTGGATGTAGAGGGAGAGAGAGATTGATAAGGGTCAGGGTATTCGGAAGAAGGGAGACAGAAAGCCATGTTTTTAATAGAGTTTCTTTCAATAGAGCTTGGGAGAAAGGAGGAAAGAGTAGGCCCAGGGCCCAGCAGGGTCTTGTCCCATGTGTTGAACCTTCACAGGTCCTCTCTCAGGATGGTGTGGGCATTAGGTGGAAGCAGCTCTTCACACTAGGACCAGCCAAGGAGGGAATATTTAATCTTTGTAGTTGTAACCTTGCAGTGAGCTAAGAGTTGCTGTGTGTGGGCCCAGAACTCAGGATATCTAGGAAGGGCATAGCAACAATGTCCACTCACCTGTTTCCTCCTTACTTGTGGGGCCGGTTTCAAGCCCCAGTCACTTCAGCTTTAGCCCTCCAGTTAGTTGTCATGGTCTTTGATCTTTAGCCTCTGATGAATTTATTTTTGATCTAGCCCCTGAAGGCCAGCGCCTGGACATGAGCTCCAGGCTGCTTCGAGAGTTCCCATCTTAACCTTTAACATAAGCCTCCTTTTGAATTTTCTACACCTCCCCCACCTCCCAATGAGGCGCAGCTGTGGTGGTCTGCAGGCAACATTTTGTGAGGGATATGTTTACTAAAGAGACTCTTGTTTTCTTACCTTGTCTTCATGTGTATTGTCATTATCTATTTGGCTTTAGGCCGGCCTCCTTAGGTTTTAAAACTGGACGACTTCTTCTTCTTCTTCTTTCTTCTTCTTCTTCTTCTTCTTCTTCTTCTTCTTCTTCTTCTTCTTCTTCTTCTTCTCCTCCTCCTCCTCCTCCTCCTCCTCCTCCTCCTCCTCCTCCCTCCCCTTCTCCTCCTCCTCCTCCTCCTCCTCCTCCTCTTCTTTCTTCTTCTTCTTTCTTCTTCTTCTTCTTCTTCTTCTTTTCTTCTTCTTTCGTGTGTGTGTGTGTGTGTGTGTGTGTGTGTGTGTGTGTGTGTGTGTGTAGAAGGAACCTTGCCTTAAGTTCACTGCCATCCAGTCCCGACAGGGAGAAAGGTAGCTTTATATACTGTTGTGGATAGCCTCAGCCTTGTATTTGATCCTAGTTCCCAGTGGATAGCTCAGCTTGTATTTGATCCTAGTTCCACCCTCCTGGGAGGGGCTGCAGAGGATGATTGAATCTGTACACAAGTGACGTCTTGTAAACCTTCTGTCGAATTAAAACCTGCAAAATAAAGGCTAGAGCCAGAGATTGGGCAGTGGAAGGGGAGGCGGGAGAAAAAGGCTTAGGGGAGGAGAGAGTGAGAGGAATTCAATATAAAAGAAGCGACTGCCAGGAGAAGCAGGAGGAGGGAGGAGTAGGAGGAAGAAGCAGAAGGAAGCCTGCGGTAGAAGGAAGCCGAAGATGGACGACAAGGACGCGGCCTAGATGAACCGCAAGTTATAAGGGATCTCATAGCTGGGGATTAGAGTAGTGTAGTGGTAAACCTGCCCAATCTAGGCGTGCTATTTATACCATAATTATTGAGTTGTGATTCCTTTACTGGTCTCCTTCAGTAGGAGATCCTACAGCAACAAATTTGGGGATTAAATAATTCCCTCTACTACAAATTGGCGCTCAACTTCTACTACAAATTGGCATCCAACGCCAGAGGCTGATTAAATAATTTCTACTACAAATTGGTGCCCAACTTCTACTACAATATACCTCTGTGGACTTTGAGAAGGGGAGCTATGGACTATTCACATCATTTGTCTCCGAAGGCTGACTTTGATGGTTATGTGTCCCATTGCCAAGTTCCCCCTCCCTAGCATCCCATCATAAAGAAGCAGGTCGCACCGCACCTACCAGATGTGGGTTTGACATGGCCTCAGAGTGGGCTACAGTCACTCATTTGCCAGATTTCCTCAGAGGCAGCATTTGAGCACTTGGAGCTGGTGAAAGAGGAAGAGAGCCTCCCTGGGGGGTGGTGAGAGCCTAAGAAGAGAGACCCCAGAGTGTCATCTGGGGTGGCTTGCAGGGGATACCTTGTGAGGCCCTGGCAAATGACTGTGAGCCTTGGTTCTGCTGGGAGATGGGGAGGCAGAGGGAGTTTGAGGGGTAGGCAGGCCCCTGGAGAGCAAGTGTCAGACAAAGTCCATCCAGGCCTCAAGAGCAGGGCAAGTTGGCCTTGGACAGGAGGCACATGTAGGAAGACTGGGCTACCCTGAGAGGTGGGTGTTGTTTTCAGTTGTCCAGATCAAGGCTCCTATACTCTAGTCGTTCATGGTGGTGTGTGGTGGTGGTGGTGGGGCCAATCCAACTTAATTTGCAATAGAGGCTGATAACTATGTTGGTGGGCCTTGCATGCCCAGATAGAGGGGGCTAACATACCTCCCAAGCTGGTATCCCACCCTCTTTGTCCAACTTGTTTCTCCTTTTCTGTTTCCCACCCTCTAGTCACAATTGTCCGAATGTGACACCATTACTTCCTAGCCTGCAGGCCTGGCCCTCCCATCAGGTGTCACTTGTGTTTGCTTCCCCTCGAACCCCTGCCCTTACTCTCTATAGCTTTGGTCGGTAGACTTTGATGAGAGCCTGGTAGCCTTAGGCATTGGTTTGCAGGTCCAGAGAAAGGCTGCCAGAGAGAACATCCACTCGGAAGGAGAACCAAGTATTAGGGAGATGGGTTATGAACACAATACTTGAAATGCCTCGAGTGGTTGGTGTCCCGTGGGATAAGGTGTACGGGATATGCATTGGTACAACCCAGCATTCCCTGGGTTGGAGGAACCCGGAAAGGATGAGCTGCCCTGGGCCACCCACTAAGCTGGAATCCGTTGGCAGCCTGCACATGGATGTCTCCTGTGGGTCTGCCACCTCTGAACTGCCTCCTTCCCTCTTGCTTTGCAGTGGACATCCATATCATGGATGATGACGACGTCCCCAGCTGGCCCCTGACCAAGCTGTCCCCATTCCAGTCTGCACCTCCTCCTGGGCCCCCACCCCAGCCGCGGCCGCCTGCACCCTACATCTGCACTGAGTGTGGCAAAAGCTTCAGCCACTGGTCGAAGCTGATGCGACACCAACGCACGCACACAGGCGAGCGGCCGAACGCCTGTACTGACTGCAGCAAGACCTCCCAGAGCTCGCACCTGGTGCAGCACCGGCACACAGGCGAGAAGCTGTACACCTGATCAGAATGCGGCAAGCGGCAAGCCGCAAATGGCAAGCGCTTTAGCTGGAGCTCCAACCTTATGCAGCAACAGCGCATCCACACAAGCGAGAAGCCTTACACTTGTCCCAACTGCAGCTGCGGCTTCACACAGAACAAGAGCCTGGCCAAGCACCGGCGCTCTCACAGTGGTCTAAAGCCATTCGTGTGCCCTTGCTGCGGTCTGTGGCTTCAGCCAGCCCAAGATCCTGGCACGTCACCTGCGGTTGCACCCAGAGCTGTCAGGGCCAGGAGTGGCAGCCGAGGTGCTGCCGGCCAGTTGCGGCACACCAAGGCACCCGAAGAGGCCACAGCAGCGGATGGTGAAATCGCCATCCCATTGGGCGATGGCAAGGGCATCATAGTGGTGGGCCCGCCGGGGATGGTCTGCAGCGGCTGCGGCTCTGGTCGGAGAGTGGACACAGGCAATGGGGACACGGTCGTGCAGGGTGCCAGCACCAGCACCAGCGCCCAAGCCGTGTGCATGGAGTGTGGGTAAGGGCTTTGGACATGCGGCCAGGCTGCTGGCCCACCAGTGTGCTCAGCACGGGGACTGGCTGGGGGTAGAGGGTGGTGAGGAGCCTGCACACATCTGTGTGGAGTGTGGCGAGGGCTTCGTGCAGTGCGCCGCGCTGGGGAGACACAAGAAGATTCAGGTAGTTGGGGCGCCTTCGGTCTGCAGCAGCTGCGGACAGAGTGTCTATCGGGTGGGCGGAGAGGACGATGGCGAGGACCAGACAGCTGGTGTGCGGTGTGTGGAGTGTAAGGGTAGGGAGTCCCTGTAGGAATGGGGACGCCCGGGGGTTGATAGGGCCCCTCGGGCTTGGTGGGGAGGCCCAGAGAGAACCAGACCGAAAGGAGCAGCAGCCTTGTCTCTCTCCTTCCTTACTCCGTGCTGTTCTGGGTGTAAGGGGACCTGCGCTGACTGGTTCTCAGGACTGTCCACAGCCTCTCTGCTGACCCGCCCTACCGCCTGGCGGACTGGCCCTTTGTAAGCTCCTAGTCTGGGACCCAGAGACTGAGAGAACTGCGAGGATCAATTGGCACTAGACCTTCAAGTGAAAGACTACCCTACCATATGTGTGGGCCGCAGGGTGTCGTAAGGAACGGAGGGAATCCTGACCGTATGCATCGAGAGGGTCTTCCTTCCCTTTTAGAATTTTCTTTTAATCATACCATTGACCCCTTCCATCCGTTATTTTTCTGCCCCATGGGTCCTTATTGATTTTCTAGCCCAAGTCGTTCCTCTCCTTCCTGGATTTGCAGTAGCAGAGGCGTGAAGTAGCCTCCTATTCCCAGCACGGTCTTATTAAGAAGGCGGGGTCCTGTGTGCTCCCTGTCCTAGAGGTGGAAGAAGGGATGTGGGGCAATAAATGGCATTATTCAATCATCCCAGAACTGCCTGTTTGAGTTTGGGATGGAGAAGGGAGAGAGGTTAAACGGAGCCGTATGAACAAGTGACAAGCGCCAGATGAGGGGTGACCATGTTGGGTTCAGAGTGTCCCAAACCAGTTCCAGAAGAGATGTGCTTGCCAAGGCGCCCCTTGCTGACCTGGTACAAGGTCACTGTTGAAAAGGTAGTCTGTTCCTGTGGGGAAGGGATGGCTTATGGAGATATAGAAATAGCACACCCCTCCCTGGCTCAAGTTCTGGTTACTCTCAGCCATATATCAGCATTCTCTACAGAGCAGGCTGTATCTTGATGGCTTTCTACTGTTCAGTGAAGGGGATCAAAAGAAGAGGAGGAGCTTGGGGTAGACGTTTCTGGATCCAGTACCAAATGACGACAGGGTGTTGCCTTCTCTGCACCAGCGAGGTAACTCCATGGGTGAAAGTCCTTACCGGAAGCCTGACAACTCGAGTTTACTCCCTGGAATTCACATGGTGGGAGGAGAGAACTGCCTCCTAAAAGGAGTCCTCTGACCTGCACGTGTGCTGTGGCATACCCGTGACTATGCCCACGCCCGATGCTCACACACAGCAATAAAGTTACTCTTTGAATATGAGCATGCCCTATATGCCATCCTTCTTTACGTACCTCTCATCTTCTAGCACCAGCCATCTGTTACCATGTTACCTGGCATCCACATACGAACTGTCTATCTCCAATTTACCCCACTTTGATATCTCCATTACTGGGGATCCAACCCAGGACCTATGCAACGAGGCAAGCACTCTGCCACTGAGCCACAGCCCAGTCTCCATTCACCTTCTCCTTACCATCATCTATGTTTCCACAACTGCATTTATCTGTGATTGTCTACAGGGCCCAGTACACATCTCTTAATTTCTCTTCCACTCTCTCTTCCTTTCCCCCCTCTTCCTCCCTATCCCCCCTTCTTTCCCCTTCCCCATTCCAACCTGACCTCAAACTTGCTGTATAGCTGAGGGTAACCTTGAACTTCTGATCATCCACCCTTCCCAAGTGCTAGAATCACAAGACTTTGCCACGATGCTGGGTTTTAAGCAGCACTGGGGATAAGATCCAGAGCTTCACACAATGCTAGGCATGTATTCTACCAACTAAGCACAGCTCTGCTCCCATCAGTTTCTTTTAATAGCACCCAAACATCTCGGTGTGTGCGGATTTAAGGGGTTCAGTTATTGTTTGGTGATGCACAGTTTCTGATTCCCTGTTGCTTACGAATGCCACTGCAGGAACTCATGCCCATGAAGGGAGTATGTGCATGTGTGCACGTGTGCATGCATTGTGTATGTGTAGTGTGTGTGTGTGTGTGTGTGTTTGCTTGATTCTGACAGATAAAGCTGTTTCACTCCTAGAGATGAGACTAATTTACTGTGCCCTTTGGCAGTGCACATGGTGGCTACTCCCTCCCTACCCTCCACCTTCTCCACTGAAGGCATTTGCTATGGTGGATTTCGTTTGATTGTAGGAGGGGAAGGTTTAATGTATATCAGCTATGTGCTTGGAACATTGAAGGTGTCACTTCCCTTAAGAGATGCAGAAAGTGGGCCCAGGGACTTCAGGAACTTGAGAACCTAAGGTGCCTCTCTCCAAACTTGACAGTCCCAAGTTCTATCTCAAGGACCTGCATGGTGGATAGAGACTCATGTGAACATTAGTCTCCCCCCAACCCTTGGATTTTCAAGACAGGGTTTCTCTGTGTAGCCCGGCTGTCCTAGAACTCACTCTGTAGACCAGGCTGGCCTCGAACTCAGAGATCCACCTACCAAGTGCTGGGATTAAAGGAGTGCACCAGAACTACTATCTGCCGAGTCCTGGCAAATTTTCACACGTGTACCCCATCCCCCGCATCAAAAGCCAAAACAAAGCAAAAAACCAAAAATGGTTGAAAAAAGTCCTGGCTGCATCTTGTTCATCACTTGAGACATCTCAAAACATGGATCAGCCTTGCATGGGACAATCCCAAAGGCCTATTACTTCCCCATGACAGAATTAGAAATTAGCAGGTAGCTCACAACACTGTGTCTGAACCAGCAACTTTGCAAGGATCAAGGGAAAGCCATTGGCTGTTACACTGATATTTCCAAGAACAGTGTACGTCAGTGGCACTCAGGCCCAGGCCAGGAAGGCTGTGGCCCCAGCAAGGAACGCCTAGTGACATTTCTGGTTGCTGCATCTGGGGCAGGCGAGTCTTCTGGCATGTGGCACTCTTTCACAATGCACAGGAAGCCTCCTAACACACAAGTAGACAGCCCTGGAGTCAGGGAACAAATAACCAGTGACCAGGAACACATGAAAGGAACCTTCTCCCTCCAATCCTCCAGCTAAGACATGGTGCTCTACTGCCACCTGGTGTGCACTGAGGGAACACCAAGAGCTCAAGAGCCTACAGGATTAAAGGGAGCCTGCACAAACCCCATCACCAATTGCAGGATATAGCAATGATGGCAGAGATAAGTAACCTGAGATTTACAGTAAAATGCAAAGGATGGGGGCTGGAGAGATGGTTCAGTGGTTAAGAGTACTTATTGTTCTTGCAGAGGATCCCAGATCCAGCACCCACATTGGTAACTCGCAACCCCGTGTAACTAACTCCAACTTCAAGGAGTCAAACACTTCTGTAAGGACACTCATAGCCACTGACTCAGACATAAAACTAAAGTCCTTAAAAGATACAAAGAATTGCACCTTGCCTCACACCCTGGCAAATTGTAACATTACCATATTCACTAAGGGGAATGTGTCATGTCGTTTATGGCTTTCCCACTGCAAAGAACAAAGGTTAAAAACCAGGAAGTCAACATTTAGGGGGTTAATCTGAGTGTGACTATCACTTGTCTGAGAACCGAAAACATTTTAGAGTTTGTTCTTGGCTGTCTTGAGGGGGAGCCCTTGTGAGGGAGGTTTTCAGTTCCAGGTCTCAGCAGAAGCCCCAAAACAGGCCTTTTGGGGTCTCCTGTTGGACCCCTCTCTGCTCTCCACAGACAGTGGGGGAAGTAGCTCGAATGCTGGAGCCCTTGGCTGTCTGGCTTATTTTATACAGCCTTTTTGTGTGCTTTTGAGACAAAGGTTCATTCTTTACAGTTAATATTTATGTATACGGGCATCTTGCCTGCATGCATGTCTCTGTACTATGTGCATGCCTGGTGCTCTTGGAGGCCAAAAAAGATCAGCAGATCCCCTAGAACAGGAGCTATAGATAATTGTGAACCACTGCTCACAACTGGGAATCAAACTCAAGTCCACTGGAAGAGCAGCCAATGCTGTTAACCACTGAGCCATCTTTTCTAGCCCTGGAAGGTTATTTTTCCATCTTTCCTTGCAGCTGGAATGAGGAGGCCAAGAGGGTGCAGGTCTAGTCTCCATGGAGTATACTGCGGGGATCATATGGATTGATCATTACCAGTTTTTAAAAAAAACATGTCTCACGTATCCCAGGCTGGTCTTGAACGTTGAATAGCTGAGGCTGACCTTGATCTGATTCTCCGGCCTTCCCAGCTGTATGCTGAGATTACAAAGACTATGCTACCACCCCTGGCTAATCAGTATCAACAGTCAAGCCAAGCATTCATGGCGGCTGTGCACCCTGTGATTCTGTATGTCAGATGATCAGGGTGGCCAACAGTGTTCTGATTGACACTTCCCTAGCCTTTGGAGGACTACTGGGGCCCCTCCCACCCCCACATTCTCCTCACAGATCATGTCATATTGGCCAAATGTCTCGGTGCTACATAACATTAACTCTCCCAGGACGAGAGAGGCGTTCTTGCAAAGCAGTCCTGAGTAGGGACAATGCTAGTGATATCAGCACAGAATAGCTGCATACTCCTACTCCCGGTAAAATTTCAAACATCTGTGTGAGTGGGAGAAGGGCAGCCACGGCGCATGTGTAGAGGCCAGAGGATAACTTGGGGACTCAGTTCTCCCTTTCCTTCATGTCTTAGGGATCAAACTCAGGCTGTCAGTCTCAGTGACAAGTGCCTGTACCCACTGAGCTATCTTGCCTCTGCTTCCAGAAATAAGCTTTCCATCCTCATTAGAAGACTTGGTTGGGGAGTCAGGCCAGTCACCTGACTTTAAGGCTTTCTTCTTTTCGAAACAGGGTCTTGTTATGTAGGCTCTGCTGTCCTGGAACTTGGTGTGCCCCTCTGCACATGGAAACTCTCATGCTTTCGCAAGGAACGACCCTAGAACATTCTTTCGCAAGGAACGAGCCTAGAACATTCTTGGGCCTCAGAAATTCTCTTTGCATTATGAGGCTACAAAGAGAAGAAGGAGGGAGGAGGGAGGAGGAGAAAGAAGAAGGTAGAAGGAAGGTAGGAGGAAGGAGGAAGGAGGAAGGAGAAGGTAGAAGGAAGAAGGTAGAGGGAGGTAGGAGGAGGGAGGTGGGAGGAAGGAGGAAGGAGGGAGGAGGAGGAGGAGGAAGGAGGAAGGAGGAAGGAGGAGGAGGAGGAGAAGAAGAAAGAAGAAGGAAGAAGAAGAAGGGAGAAGGGAGAAGAAGAAGGAAGAAGAAGAAAGAAGAAGAAGAAGGAAGAAGAAGAAGAAGGAGGAAGAAGAAGAAGGAAGAAGAAGGGAGAAGAAGAAGGAGGAGGTACCCCCAAGGTACACAGAAGTGGCTGAATGTTCCTGGTGCTCCAGGCCTGACTGTGGCATCTGGAGTAGACTTCCTGACTTTGAGTGATGACTCTACCACCTACTCTATGGGAGTGCTCAGGCACCCCATGCCTTGAAATCCTTATCTGTAAGATGGGCTGTTGCTATATAGAGTACATGCATGCAGCACAGGAGCACAGCAAGGAGATGGTCTAGAGGGATGAAGAGTTCATTTTCATGTGTGGTATCTATGTGTGTATATGCATATTTTTGAACATGTGTGTACATGTATGTGGGTCCCCTTGGTTTGTGCATGAATATGGAACCATTTCTCTCGTCAGCTGATTCTGTGGGAATAGTTTTTTCCTTCATCTCCCAGGACTGGGATCACAAGCATATACCCCCAACACCTGGCTTTTTACACGGGTTGTGTGCATCGAACTCAGACCCTCATGCTTATACGATAAGCCCTTTACCAACTGAGCCACCCTCATATCTCATCTCTGCCCTTACGCCATACCTCCACTGATTGACATGACCGCTGGATGCTTTTCTAAATGCTCTGTGTTTATTTCATTCTCAATACATCCTCTGAGGTAAGACAAACATTCCAGGGATACTGAAGTCCTAGGACGTGAAGGAGAGGGGACTCGTGTCTTCAGTTTTTCCACCAGTTACGGTCATCTTCATCAATAGAATACCAGTCACCGTCAATCACCACATAGGGCTTGATAGACTGCACTTCCTCCAGCTGTTTTCTCACCTTGGCATAGAACTGCTGCTTCCAGAGGCTGGGAAGAAAGATGTCATGCAAAGGACCTGGTTATGTCCTGGAAGCCAGATGGGGGGTGGCGCTACAACCCTTTCTGAGAACTCTCAATGAGAGTAGTACAACCCTCTATCCCCTGTAGATGAAAAGGGCTGGGGGAGGGGCTTCTAAGGCCCCACCCCTAATGGAAGAGGGAGAATCACTTTCATTTCTTTGGAGACTTGGTAAGTTGCTCATACTCCAGTAGATGATACCACACCCATGTGCCTCTGAACTGTAGTTGGAGGCAGTGGGTTATTAAACTAATTAAAAAAATAAAGTTGGGAGGGAGACATATTGGAGCATCATGGGAAGATCTGGGGGAAGTAGTGGCTGGTGGATATCATCAAAAGACAGTATATGGATGTATAAAAATTTCCAAGAGTAAGCATATTATTTAACGAAATAAAAAGACTGGGGAGATAAGCTCAGTTTATGATATACTTGCCACGCAGCATGAGGTACTGCTCTTAACCTGCACTGAAAAGCCAGGTTTTCAGGCTGCAGAGACAGCACAAGTCAGAGGTCAGAGCACTGGGTGCCCTTCTGGAGGATCTGGGTTCGATTCCCAGCGCCTACATAGCAGCTCATAACCACCTACCATTCCAGTCCCAGAAGATTTGCTGGCCTCCATGGGCCTTGTATACAAATAGTAGAGAGACATACATTCAGGCAAACATCCACACACATAAAGATACATATCTAAAATAGAAAAACAAAACAACCCAAGATGGGCCAGGCATGGTTGCACACAGCTTTAATCCCTCAGGTAGATGTCTGAGTCCAGCCTGATGCCAGGGCAGCCAGGACTACACAGTGAGATCCTGTCTCAAACAAAACAAAAAAACCCAAACTCACCACGCAAAGTCCAAGATGGATAGCTATTCTGAGACCTCTCAGGTTAACTCTTTGGCCTTCACATTTACAGGCACACATATGCATGTGAGCCTCATATAAACATACATTCACAGACACATGAATCCACATATGTAAACGTCAGTCGTAAATGCACAGGGATCTACTCTGTGCTGGGCCTTGTCTCAGATTTGAGGCACAGTGATGGGCAAGGCAAAGTCCCACCCACCATTCCAGTTGAGGAAAAGGGTATGCAAAGATTTAAATAGCTGCAGAGAAATCCCATTTTGCCTGAGACAGATCAGTTGATAAAAATCCAGATCTAGGTGTGGGTGTATGGATGTGTTCCAGGTGAGAGAGGGGGGCGGGGCCCAGAGTGAGGGAGGAAGGGGTAAGAGTAGGGGAAAGCAAGGGAGCACATGTGTGGAGGTGCAGAGTAGGAGGGGGAAGAAGGGAGGGGAAGGGAGAGGAAAGGGACAGAAAGGGGAGAAAGAGAGAGAAAGGGGACAGAGGGAGAGGGAGAAAGGGGACAGAGAGAGAGAAAAAGGGAGAGAGGGGAGGAGAGGGGGAGAGAGGGGAGGAGGAGGGGGAGAGAGGGAGGAGAAGGGGAGAGAGTAGAGGAGAGTGGAGGGAAGGAGAGGAGCTAGGGTGAGAGAGGGGGAGTAAGGGTGAGAGGGGGGCGGGGAGAGAGCGAGGGGGGGGGGAGAAGAGCGAGGGGGCGGGGAGAGGAGCAGGAGGGGGTGGAGAGAGAGAGCGTGCGAGAGCGAGGGGGCGGAGAGAGAGAGAGCGAGGGGGGGGCGAGGAGAGCGAGGGGGCGGGCGAGTGAGAGCGCGAGAGCGAGGGGGCGGAGAGCGAGCGCCCGCGAGCAAGAGAGCGAGGGGCGGGGCGAGAGCGAGGGGGCGGAGAGAGCGAGGGGGCGGGGAGAGAGCGAGCGAGGGGGCGGGGAGAGAGCGAGCGGGGGGAGGGTGAGGGAGCGAGAGCGAGGCGGGAGGGGGAGGGAGGGAGAGAGCGAGCGAGGGAGAGCGCCAGCAAGCAAGAGCGCGCAAGCATGAGCAAGAAGGTGAAAAACAGAGGTCAGCATTGGGCATCTTTCTCTTCACTTTGAGATAAACTCACCAACTACAGAGCTTGCCAATAGGCTAGGCAGGCTGGCTAACCAACAAACTCCAGCATCTTCTGGTCTCTGCCTCCCTAGTGCTAGGACTGCGGGGTGTGTGTGCACCACATTTGGCTTTTATACAGGTTCTGGAGACCAGCACTCAGGTCCTCAGGCTTGTGTGGAAGCACTTATAGAAGGAACCTATCTCCCAGACTGCACGGATTGCTAAGCCCGTCCGCACCATGGTGCCTGTGGCTCAAGGTTACAGCTGGCTCTTAAACAACACTCTGCCTTTTGGACTTGTTATGCATGTACCCTGTAACATATTTATGTAAAGATTGCCGACGACCTCACTCAGCCAGATTCCCAACTCCTATTCCTCCTGCCTGTTTTCAAAGACTCTCCATCCCTGTAAGTCACTCCTGGCCTTTCCACTTATATCTATGTGCTAACAATTGCACTTTGGATAAATCATGACTATTCTTGGAGAACTTACCAGATCATTTTACCAGCAGTCTCACCTGGGCTGCCAGCCTGATCTTCAGCCCAACTCTTTGTTTTTATTTTTGGAGACAGAGTCTTGTTATTCAGGGCTGCCTGGCCCAGAATGTACTAGGTATGCCTGGCCTCAAATTTGCAGCAGTCCTCCTGCCTCTGCTTCGTTAGAGCCAGGACTACAGACATGCACCACCTTGCTCAGCACTTCAGCCAAATTGCTTTCTTGGGTTGTAAGTATACGTTATGTGGGCATGAGAGATAGCTCAGGGGATAAAAATACTTGGTTCCTCAGCCTGACAACCTGAGTTTTATCCCCAGAATCAACATGATGGAAGAGACACACTGACTTTTGCAAGTTGTTCTGACTCTACATGTGCACATAAATGTTAGTATTTTAAAATATATGTGTCTACTCATGTGTATGTCTACTATGCACTTGCAGTGCCCACAGAGGCCAGGAGAGGGTATTAGAACACCAAAACTTGGGATGTAGGCTGTTGTGAGCCACCAGGTATGTTCTGGGAACTGAACTCAGTTCCCTTGCAAGAGCAGCAAATGTTTTCAAGTATCTAGCCATTTTTCCAGCCCCATTTTGACCCACCAAGTCTATTTAATAATGAGTGGGGACGCTAGTTATCAGAAAACAGCAACTCATTAGTGGCTATGTTCAATATTTAAACATGCACGACAAACTTGTGTATTTTTAATTGAGATGGAGTCTGAGGCCTATGCGGTCTAGAACTCGCTATATGGTCAAAGATGGCCCCAGATTTGTGGCCACTCTCTTGTCTCAAGCCTCACAAGGACTACAGTTGTAGGTGGGAGTCACAACACGTGGCAGAATGAACCATCTTAACCATTGCTGGATATATAAGTGGCATTACACACATGTGGTGCAACCACTGCCACCATCCATCTTCAGAACTCTCCCAGCATCCCAAACTGAAAAGCCTGGAGATGCTAAACGTCAACTCTAAATAAATTTCCTTTTAAAATTATTTTGGCAGTGCTATGGATGGAACCCAGGACTTTACATATGCTAAGAAAGAGCTCTTCCCCGGAGTTAAGTCTCTAACCTTCATTGTTGTAGCCTTTAGCAACCTCTAGTCTTTCCATCTTGATGAGTCTACTGCCTAGGAATCTCATGTGAACAGTCACACAATATTTGTCTTTTGTGACTGACTTCACTTAAAGTCCCTGCATCTTATTCATGTAGGGGCACGCGTCAAACTCCCTTTCTTGAAAACTGTCACTTAAAACACGGATGTACAAATGTTTTTTTTTTTTTTTGAGACAGAGTCTCACTGTGTAACCATGGCTGTTCTGGAACTTTCTGTCAGTGGTTATCAACCTGTGGATCCAGAGCCTATCCTTGGTGGGGGTTGGGGGGTGGTTGTCACGTATCACAATAGTAGCAAAATTACAGTTATGAAGTAGCAACAAAAATATTTTTACGGTTGGAGGGGTCACCACAACATGAGGAAATGTATTAAAGGGTCACAGCATTAGGAAGATTGAGAGCCAGTGCACTTGATAAAGATAGTTTCCAAGCCTAACTTGTCGGAGAGTCGGGTTTTAGGTCTCAGGAGACAATTCGGAACTTACCCAATTACCGACAGGTTAGCGGCAGGGCATTGGATCGCACAGCAGAGCTTCAGCATCCCTGATGTACTGAAGTCGTTCATTACCAGGTTCAGACTCTTCAGGTTCGAGTTGCACAAGATGACCGTTGACAATGCATCACAGCATTTGGAAGTCAACTCACACGCCCCCAACCTACCGGAAGACCGAGAAAGAACCCATCAACGACAGACCCTCCACTCGGCTGGCCCGTAAGAGTTCAACCCCAATGCTTAAAACAGGTGAAAGGGGCTCCATGCAGAGCTTGGTTTAATGGCTCTTGGGGAGAGCGTAAACATTCTCATTTCTAAGTTCTGACTCTGGCTCTGATGGCCACTGGGTACCTCAAAGTGTCTCTGTGAAAGAGTCCAGCTATACTGAAATAGGGAATATGACAAGAATTACAGAAATAATTGCCGATTAGTAAGTGATACTGCATCAGAGACTCAAAAGGGTGGGGATCTGCAAGGAGGAAGTCTGGACAGGCTCAGGGTACCGACAAAGCTGCATGGATACTGCTCTCGTCGGGGGCACTCGTAAGACATGACCGTGCCTAGGTGGTCAGAGCTTAGACTGATAATGAGATGAATTGAAAACTTTAAAGGTTAGGGTTTTAGGAAAATGGATAAGACTGGAGGTTAGTATAGTAAGTAAAGTCAGTCAGATCTGGAAAGACAAATACCGCATTGTTTTCTTTGTTCGTGGAGGCCAAATTGTAAGTAGATACATAAAGTCCTATGTACATGTGATGTACGTAGATACATAAATATACGCCACTAAAGTAGATGTGAAGCTGATTTTAGGGGAATGAAAGAAAATTAATGGGGTGGGAGAGGAAAGTGGTGTATGTGTGTGAGTGAGAGAGAGAGAGAACAGAGAGAGAAACTTGATCAAAGTACATTATGTATTTGTAAGAAAGTGTCCCTGTGAAACCCAAAACTATGTAGGATGAATGAATGCAATAAAAATATAGGACTTTATCCAAAGAGCAGCATGCCAGAGACTATCATTAACAAGGGGCACTGGGTAATTTCTCAGTGGTTAAAAGCATTTGCTG
Organism: Mastomys natalensis; assembly: GCA_021653895.1. NCBI lineage: Eukaryota > Metazoa > Chordata > Mammalia > Rodentia > Muridae > Mastomys > Mastomys natalensis. The sequence continues at coordinate 1,177,985 of JAJTUV010000944.1, forward strand.
CTCTTGCCCAGGATTTGGTGTGACTCTCAGCATCCACATCACGTGGCTTACAGTCACCATAACTCTGGCTCCAGGAGATCTGATGCCTTCTCCTGGCCTCTGGGTAAAGCATGCATGTGATGCACCTAGAGATGCGGGCACGGGTGCACACACACATACATACACACACACATTTATACAATAAACTTTAAATGAAACGATTAAGCCACCACGGAGCTGGGCATGGCAGCACACTCTCATAATCCTTACATTCAAGAGGCTGAGACACAAGATCATAAGCTTGGGCTGCATGGAGAGACTCCACCTCAAAGGGGGATGGGAAATCAGTTGATAATGGTTTATCAGAGGGTTCTGATACTTAAAAAGTTACCTTTATTTGTTCTGTATGTGTATGCATGCACGTGTGTGGGGTCAGATGAGAACTTACTATACTTTATTCTCTTTCAGTCATTTGTATCCTAGTGATGGAACTCACATTGTTGGATGATTTTTCCTTCTGCCATCTCACTGGCCCATATTCTAGTAATAAGTTTTATTTCTATTTATGTGTGTTGTATGTGTGGAAATGTGTGTTTGTGTGCACGCACACATGCATACGTGCACATGCATTAGATCTATCTCACGGAACTCACAATGTAGCCCAGACTGGCATCAGACCTAAGGTGATCCTACTTCATCCTCTTGTGTGTTGGAATTACAAGTGTGAGCTACCGTACCTGGATAGGACTCTGGTCTAACAGGTTCCCAGGTGGATGACATGCTGACTAAAGTCTTAAGAACCACCGCACTGTTCCTGGTTGCTCTGTATTCGTCCTTCCTGCTCAATTCAATGTGCTGGACCACCAAGGCATGAGTTTCTGTATTTCCAGCACCTAGCACCCAGCACTATGGCTAGCATTGAGGGGAAATTCAATGAGCATCTATCTGAAGGCTCTCCACTGGTAGATCCGGGACACCCAGACCCATGACTCCAAGGTAAATACTGTCTGACTTTATGAAGTCATTAACATGATAGCAGCACCCTGGTTTCATGATCAGGTCCTCTCACCTCCACTGAACTCTTTCCCTCAAAGAAGTGACCCCAAGAAGTTACCCAAGTCTCCTCAGGGAGCCGGTACTTTGCTTTAGTCCCTCGCAAAGGGCTATGACTCCTTCGTCACCCAGGGCGTTGCTTCCAAGATCCAAGCTTTTTAAGTGCTTGGTTATTGGGAACATGCAGGCTAGGTCCTCGCAGCAGTTCTCCGTGAGCTGGCAGTCCACTAGTCTGCAAGAGACACAGAGATGCACATCTCCAGTGGGGAACAACCACAGCGGGAGTCACATGCAGAAACACTCAGAACATCTGCCTCTATTTCCAAGAGAATGTCTTGGGTCAGTGAGATGGCTCAGTGATTAGAGGTACTTGCCACTAATATTGCCGATTCTAGTTTGATACCCTGGACCCACATAGAGTCAAAGGGAGAACCATTTCCTGCAAATTGTCCTCTGACCTCGATGTGAACCCTGTTGCAATAAAGGGCCCCACCCCAAATAACAAATGTAATTTAAACAGAGATGGTCTTTATTCTGTGTGTGGAATACACACGGGTGCTTATGTGTATGGGTGTGGGGTAGTCACACCTGTTCTCATGTGTTTGGAGGCCAGAGATTGACATCAATACAAACAGAAACACTTTACTTTCGTGTACCTTAAGCTTGTCATTTATTTTAGAGAGACTTGCTGGCCAGTGAGGCACTACGATCAGTTTGGCCTCCCTTCCCTAGTGCTGGGTTTACAGGTACGTGTTGGAGGATTTTACATGGATTCTGTGACTCTGAATGAAGGTCTTCATGCTTACTCAGCAAGTTCTGTATCCACGAAAGCCATCTCTGCAGCCCCAAGAGAGGTGGCCAATTACGTAACCTATTCTCATGAATGGTGCAGAGTAGGTGTTAGGTAGCCTGGAAGACGGAATGGCAGTGGGAGGAAAATGCAGTGGGTGAACAGAGGCATCTTTGGAAAAATAACTTGTATACCAATTGAGTCTCAGGATATAGAAGGACCCAAGGTTGTCGCAGGCCGAGACAGAAAGGACTGAAGTTGGCAGAACGGCCAGGACAAAGAGAAAAGGACACAGAACTCATTTATAATACCAACAGAAGCTGGGATTAACAAGGGGTGGAACCTTGCCTAGCTGCCTCAGGCAGAGTGGGGTGATTAGGTGTGGAGTGACCCCACAGAACAGCTGGACAGATTTTTTTTGTGGGAGGGGTCAGACTCTATTTATACAGCCCCAGCCTATCCTGGAACTACGTAGAGACAACAGCTGGCCTTCTAAAACTCAGAGGTCCTCCTGCTCTGCCTCCCGAGTGCTGGACTTAAAGGGTGCGACACCATGCCTGGCTACTTACTTGAGTTTGATAATTCAAAGATTCTCAACGAGTTTGTGCATCTGAAACCCAGACATCCCTGAACTTAAAATTTAGCACCACATTGATGTCTACAGGGAAAAGTCTCACATCTGACCTCATGTGACAGCTCACAGCTGTAACGTTCTGCATGTAAAGCTTTGTGAGGAACCACCTTTACATTCTATGTTTAAGGCATGTATGAAATATAAATCCACTTTACATTTAGATTTGGGCCCTAAACCCTAGGGTTGGGGTAGAGCCCTGCCTAGAATCTCCCCAGTGAGGGCTGGGGGCGTGGCTCAGTGGGAGAGCCCCTGCCTAGAATCCCCCAGTGAGAGGCTGGGGGCGTGGCTCAGTGGTAGAGCCCCTGCCTAGACTCCCCCAGTGAGGGCTGGGGGCGTGGCTCAGTGGGAGAACCCCTGCCTAGAATCCCCCAGTGAGGGGCTGGGGGCGTGTCTCAGTGGGAGAGCCCCTGCCTAGAATCCCCCAGTGAGGGGCTGGGGGCGTGGCTCAGTGGGAGAGCCCCTGCTAGAATCCCCCAGTGAGGGGCTGGGGGCGTGGCTCAGTGGTAGAGCCCCTGCCTAGAATCCCCCAGTGAGGGGCTGGGGGCGTGGCTCAGTGGTAGAGAGTATATACAAGGATCTTAGTTCCACACTATAATCTCTGAAGACAGAACAAATTTTAGGGATCAAGGACGACCAACAACTCATCATCTCGCCTTGGGGGTTCCTTGTTCATAGTAATTCCTTCTTCCCTCAACTCTGTAGACTTAGCTCCGCACTTTCGCTAGTGTGATTCCCAGGAAGATGAGCACTTGACCTTTAGTTTTCGAGCCTCCCATCTCCTCATCCATCTCTTGCTTTCTAGAAACCCGGGCAGCGAGATGACCCTTAGCCCCACGGCTCACTCACTCCAGTTCTTGAAGGCAACAAGTCGGCTCCATTAAAGCTTCACACAGCAGCTTCATCGCGGTATTCCCTACGGGGTTCATGGAGAGGCTCAGGTGCGTCAGCTTTCCGTAGGTTGAAAGTATCAATGCCAGGAAACCGTAGGCACCGTCTACAATGTTGCAGCGATTCAGTCTGTGGAGACCAATGGAAGAGAAAGGCCTTGTATAAGAGACTTCCGCGGCCTCAGTTTACCCTTCTGTAGGATGGGTCTTAAGTGGGGGGTGATTAAAGAAGTTGGTAGCTACTGGAATAGTTACTAGTATTAGGTCATACTGGAAGAGTCTCGAACTCTGACCAGGCTGGCAAGATGGCTTAGCTTGCTGTCAAGCCCAATAATGTCAGCCCGAGTTTATTCTCTGGGCGTGGTGGAAGAAATATCTGACTCTAACCTTCGTTGCCACCCATGTAGATGCTGTGCAGACACAGGACATGCGTGTACATGCCCTCTAGCCTCTGTTCCTCCTGTATTTTTAACAGGATGAAAAAAAAATTACCTTTTACTGTGTATGTGTGGGACTGCACTTATGCTACAGTGCATGAAGGGAGGTCAGAGAATAATAATCGGTTCAAGTTGGTTCTCTCGTCGTCCACCGTGCAGGTCACAGGGATCAAATCCAGACTGCCAAGCTTGGTAGCAAGCACCTTTACCTGCTGAGCCATCTGCTAGCCCCTATTTTTATATTTTTGAGACAGGATTTCGGTAGGCTAGGCTGGCTGGGAACTCATTTTGTCGATGATGACCTAGAATTTCTACCTCTATGTCCTGAATATTGTGTTACAAGTAAGCGCCACCCCAATGCAGCTAAACTTATGTTCTTTAACAGACTTCCTGGTTTATGTGGACATGGGGAATACACTGGCCGTGTTTTCAAATGACAGTGTGTGCATCATGAGACGCCCCTAGGACAACTTGTGAGACCGGCTCTCTCTCCTTCCACCATATGGGTCCTGGGGATTGAACTCAGGTCATCAAGCTTGGCTGTGAACTCAGGAATATCAAGCTTGGCTTGAGTTCCTTTACGATGACATGACTCATTCATTGTTTATTCACAAGTTATTGATGAACGAATTGTTCAAAGGGACCGAACAAGAAGCAGCACCCCACACCCCCAACCAGAATAAGCAGGTTGCGTAATCTGAGTTAACAAGAATCTCATTCTTCGTCAGACATAAGATTTATGGTTGAAGATAACTTAATTTTAAAAACATTTACATGGGACTACAGTCACACAGCAGCCGAGGAGAAATGCTTCCCACTATGGTCTGCACGAGTGGTGTTCCTAGGAGCCTCCAACTACCATGTATCTGTGGTCTTAGCCCCTAGTCAACTGCAGCCTCCTATAAAAAAAATCTTTTCATAGGTACATGTCCATGTGGGTGGGAGGTCACAGAGAGTCTTCCTCGATGAGATCATGAGGGGACATAAGATCCTGCTCTCAGAAATCTCGGGCTGAGGATGGCAGTGGGTAAGTGCTTGCTAGACAATTGTAAGGGCCTGGTCTGGATCCCTAGGGTCCAGCACACATCTGCAATCCTGACCGCTAATGGCAAAGGAATGCCTAGAAGCCAGAAGGTTGGCTGCTGGTGTCTCCTCGACAGATCTCCACACCTGATTACATTGAGGCAGAGTCTCTCCCTTGAGCCTAGAGCTTGCCGATTTGGCTAGTCTGGCATATTCAGTGGCTAACAGAGAGCCCTGGATCAAGAAGGTGGAAGGTGAAACTCAACAGGTGAGGCTGGCCTCAGTGTGGCATGCACATGTCTGTACTCACAGGATGGGTGACCACACGGGAATGTTCACCCCTCCCCGACACATCGCACACCTGGCTAGAAAGTGATGTGCACTATCGCTAAGCACCAGGAGGCTGGGATGCCTCCTGTGATGTGCTAGACCATGCTTGTCAGGCACAAGCCCCAGAAGCCCTGGATCAACAGTTAAGGAAAGCATTGCTCCATAGAAAAACACAGTCTGAGGTTGAGTGACTGATGAAAGTACAATCAAAGACCTCAGGAAGAAAAAGCCCTGTGTCACCAGGAGTGACAGCTTTGGACTGGTTAGTCGAGGATATTAGGGAATATAGCTCGACTATATTTGAAGGAACACTTTTCCACTCCAAGAAAACAGATAGGATTTCCAAGGACAGAGCAAAGCACGGAGACAGACATGGACAGGACTCAGTACAGACGGCTGCCACAGGCAAAGGCTCCACACCCGTTCATTCAACAATATCTGTACAAACATTAAAAAAAAAATGCTGTGCCCAAAATGAACATGTAAAGCAGTTTTCTTTGGGTCCACATTCAGTAAAATTATAATATCTACATTTCATATATACTTCACTATGTTATTAGAAGACTAGAGCTGCAGGGAAATGTGTGCAGGTGATTTGCAAATACACCATCTTATATTTTTTTTTTAAAAAAAAATCATCAAACCTGAGATCATTCGGTAAAGTTTTTACGTGAGGGACCTGAGTTCACATCCTAGGAATCCATAGCATGTAGGTCAGACTTAGTGATCCTCCTAAAATCTCAGTGGTTCTGAGGCAGAGATAGATCCACCGAGCTAGCTAGCAATTAGCAAGACTCTAGAGAGTGAAGACTACAGCAACCTTTGACCTCCACATAACACTGCACACACATCTGTACCCAGACACGTATACATCCTTTTAACCATCTCTCCCCACAAATACACAAGCAAACTACAAAACAAAGGTTGTGTTTGGAAAGAATCTTGAGGGCTGGTAAAATGGCATAGTGGGTAAAGGGGCTTGCAGCCAAGCCTAATGATTTGAGTTTGATCCCTGGGATCCACATGGTGGAAGGAGAGAACTAACTCCTGCAAGTTTTCCTCCCCACTCCCATCTACATGGAGTGCTGTGGCATTCGTACTCATCCCCATATATAATCATGCCTAGATAATAATGAAAGCCTAGAATTATCTTCAAAACATATATACAAGTAGCAATAACAAAAAGATTTCATACTAATTGAGGGTCAAAGACCGAGCCTAAACATACTGGGAGTGATGAGATGATTATGAACTGTCTCCAAGGCTCATGTGTTTGAACAATTGGTTCCCAGTTGGTGGCTCTCCCTAGGGAGATTGTGGAACCATTACGAGGTAGAGCCTCACTAGAGGAAGCATGAGGCTGGAGGTGAGCTGTGAGGGTTCCAGCCTCCTCCTCTCCCTGTTCTTTCTGCTTCCTCCGTGTGTTAAAACTTCCTGCTCTGCTGGTTTGTTTTTCCTGGTTGTTGTCAACACCCCCCACCCACCCACCCACCCCATGGAGGTGGAATCTCTCTCTCTGGAACCACAAGCTAAAACAAACCTCTTTCTTCTTTAAGTTACTTTTTGTCAGGGTGTTGCACCACAGCCATTGAAAAGCATCAACCACACTGGGGGAAGCTGCCATCACTCATCACGGGTGCCATCACTCTACCCCACACTCCATCTGGGAGCTGTGACAGCCTCCCAGAGAAAACAACCAGACTCACATCAGCCGCTGGAGAGCACAGTCTGGATGCTTCATGGACTGACACAGATGTTGCACTTCTTCAGTCCCCAGGTTGTTGTTTGACAGGCACAGGTGAGTCAAGCTCTCGTTGCTGGAAAGGGCTGAGGCCAGAATGTGGCAGCTGACAGGTGTGAGGTCACAGCTGTCCAGTCTGCAAGGAGAGCCCCACCCCCAACAGAGGACACAGTGAGGTCCATTCTCAAGTTTCCCCTCTCTGAACTCGCATTCCAACATTTATTACGGCACTACTCACAACAGCTAAACTATGGAACCAACCAGAGTGTCCAGCAACAGAAGAACTGATATTGAAATGTGTATGTAGTTAATGGAATATTTTTCCAGCCATCACGAGAATAAAGTTGCCATTTGTAGAGAAATGGAGGCAACAAGAGACTAGCATATTAAGTGACTCAAGCCGATTTCATTTGTGGTTCCTAGACTTAAAATTTTTAATTATTTAAAAATGTTTTTTATGTGTATCTATGTGTGTCTGTATGTATCTATGTGCATGTTACGTGAGTGCCCAAGGAGGCCAGAAGGGGACATGAGATTCTACGGAGCTGGAGTCACAGGTGACTGCGAGATGCCCATTGTGGGTATTCGGAACTCTGGAAGAGCAACAAGTATTCACAACTGCTGAGCCATCTCTCCAGCCTTAAATTTGTTATATGCATGCATGGGGGCACAGTGGGAGTGCATATGTATGCACACATGCACACGCATGTGCATGTAGAGAACAGAAATGAGCCCCTTTTCCCATGTGGGTTCGAGAACTAGGCTAAGATCGCCAAGGCCTGGTGCTGATCCCGCCAGCCAGTCCACGATTTTATGTAGATACATACAAGTGTGTATGTATAAACATCAGGAAATATAGAAATGACTGTTTCCAGAGAATAAAAGGAGATAGTGGGTGGGCATATGGGTGGAAAAAAAGGGAGAATCTCTGTGTTTGAGTGTTTTGTTGAACATACAGGATATGCACCTATGGGATCTGGACGGATGGCTCAATGGTTAAGGGAGTTTCCCGTTCTTCCAAAGGGCTTGAGTTCAGTCCCCAGAACCTATGCTGAATGGCTCACAACCATTCAGTAACTCCGGCTCCTAGGGCTCTGATGCCTCTTCTGTCCTCCCCAAGTGCTGCACTAATATGCAGACACCCACAAAATAGAGTAGATCTTAGTATACACACATACAAAAATATTCATTTAAACTTTCCCTCGGAAGCAGGCGTCTTTACCTGCTGAGCCACCTCAGGCCTATGATTTCTTTTCTTTGTTCCTGTCCCTCTCACTGAAAACCGCTATGAATCTACGGAGGGAACTCCTCCCTGTGTGACAATAGATTGACTATGTAAACTATTCGATTACATATTTTGACATAATTGACGTATTTGCCAATGTGAAATCTATTTGATTACCTCATACTCAGCCGTTCAAAGGAAAGCTGCCAGACTAGAAAACAAAAGCATTATAGACCCTTTCTCATAGGGCTGTGGCCAAACTAACCACCCCAACAAACCTGGAATTCTTAGGATGGCCTGTTGTGTGTACCTGTTATTCAGTATCACTAGTGGTGGATCTCTTCTGGTGAATAAAGAAACCAGCTGGATTGGACCAATGTCCGGCAACCACATTGACATTATTGTCATTTCTTCTGTTTCTGGTCTTTAAATTTTTTATTTATGTATTTGTATGCAGGTGCAGTGCCTGCAGAGGACAGAGGGGGGCACTGGTGCCCCTTGAAGCTGAGTTACAGGTGGTTGTGAGCCATCTAATACGGGCACCTTGAACCAAATCCAGCGGTGAGTGCTGTTAGGTCAGAGCCATCTTTCCAGCTTTGCCTCTGGCCTCTAACAGGCGATTTGCACTATTTGTTTTCAGTGACTTTAATAAGCTAGAGCTGTGACAGGTGCCAGCACACAGCTCTGAGCCGTGACCGTGGATCAGATTTTCTGTTTTGCCCATTGATAACAGCTCATCCATGAATGAGTGACTTAGCCTAAAACTGCCTCCTTGCTTACCAGTGAGACTAAAGATGGTGGCCACCCCATAGATATGTTTGGAGAGCCAAGAGCTGGTAAATCTCATTTCAATTTAAATGGTGGTTTCTACAATTACTACCTCTTCACTCTCCTCTCTATACACAGGACAAGTGGACCAGTCACAACTGTCCCACCTGTCCATGTAGAAGTATGTCCATAAAACAACAATCTTAGATTTGTCTCTTCTGTTAGCTCCTTTGTCTCCCCAGGTCAGAGTTGTCTGGCATTCAGATGATCTTCTGCTAGGACCCTCTTCCTCTTTTTGGCATGTGTAGTGTGTGCATGTATGTACACTTGTCTGTCTGTGACTGCACATGTATGTGCAGGTGAAACGTCTCTACATGCATGCTTGAGGCCCAAGGTTGATAGTGGGTATCTTCCTTGACCAAACTTTGTCTTTTTATCGAGGCAGGGTCTCTAACTGAACTCAAAGCTCATCACTTTGTCTAGTCTGCCAAGCCAGATTGCTCTGGAGATCCTGTCTGCCTCCTTAGTGATGGATGTAACCCACCAAGCCCATCCAGCATTTACAGGGGCTCTGGTGATCTGAACCCTGGTCCTCATGCATGTACAAGGTGTTCTTCACCACAGAGCCACCTCCCCAGCACTTCTTCCTGGTGTGTGTGTGTGTGAGAGAGGGGGGCTGCAGAGAGAGATGAGGAGAGATACAGAGACAGTCACAGAGACACAGACAGAGACACACAGACACAGAGAGACAGACACAGAGAGACAGACACAGAGAGACAGACACAGAGAGACAGACACAGAGAGACAGACACAGAGAGACAGAAAGACAGAGACAGACCGAGACAGACAAACAGAGTGAGGGAGAGACAGACAGGGAGAAGACAAGATCTCATTGTGTAGCCCAGGCTGACTTCAGACTTGATATGATCCTTTCTTTTAGCCTCCTGGGTGCTTGTCACATACAACTATACCTGATTGGGCATTATAGCTATACACCTGTGCCAACCATGTGCATGCCCCGCTTTAGACTTGGCCAATCAAGAAGGAAGTCACTGGTCACTGAATGAGTGGGTAACTAGAACTCTGCGGTCAGGTGTGAACTAACCCACTTGACTCATGGAGGTGTCACACTCTAGAAGAGCTTTGTTAGGACAGAGGTCTTTGGCTGACACCCACTAGACTCCCTTTCAACAGAAGGGCTGCTGAGACTGAATGAATCGGGTTTCTCGTATGCGCCAACACCAGGGTATTCACCAGTCCCACCCATCTCTGGGGCATCTCACGTGCAGCAGAGTCATGGAGTGAGAAGGGAGACTCACATCAGCTTCTTCAGTGAACACTTTGAGCTCTTCAAGGCGTCCCCGAGGGTTATCATATTCTTCACTCCCACCTTATTTCGGGCCAGGCTGAGACACTTTAGGCTGGTGGTTGAAAGGAGGATTGTAGAGATCATCTCATAAGCAGCGAGAGTTAGCTCACAGGAATCCAACCTGGAGAGAGAGGCAGCACGAGATTATTTTTCTTGTCCCTCTTGGGTAACCCTCTTTCCACTTAGCTCCTTAGGAACTGAGGAGACTGCTCAGTTTCTCTTCTCTCTTCCTCATAGTAGCCTGTTAGCACTGTCAACCAGCACTCCACACCCCCACAGACGCAATATGCCATCTATATTTGCTAAATGGGGGAAGAAAAAAAAAAACCACGGGGCTCGTGAGTTCTCAGTGGATAAAGGTGCTCTCCGCTCATACCGAAAACCTGAGTATGATATCAGGACCCATACGGTACAAGGAGAGAACACATTGCTCCCGAGTTGTTCTCTGACCACACACGTGCTACATGTGCACACAAAATTAAATCTAATTAAAAACAAAAACCAAAAAGCGTCAGCTCCTTAGCATGTCTTGATGGGAAACACTTCACAAGATGGCCTGTGTCAGTTCTCATTGAGAAAGTTCACCATAGTTATATACCCATTCAAAAAAAAAAAAAAAGATGCCTGAGGTTGCCTGTGACCTCCTTTTTGAGACAAGGCCTTGTGTTTAGCCTCCAAATTGCTAAATAGCTGAGGCTTATCCATTCTTCCTGCCTCTACCTCTGGAGTACTGGGATTACGTTTTTTTTTTTTGTTTTGTTTTGTTTTTTCGAGACAGGGTTTCTCTGTGTAGCCCTACTCTGTAGACCAGGCTGGCCTCGAACTCAGAAATCTGCCTGCCTCTGGCCCAAGTGCTGGGATTAAAGGCGTGCGCCACCACCGCCCGGCACCATTTTTATATTTCTTAATGTGTATGTGTGCACACACATGTGCCATAATGGGCATGTGGTCAAAGACAACTTTTGGGAATCCCCACCCCCCCCCTCTACCATATGGGGTCTGGGAATTAAACTCAGGTCATCAGGCTTGGTGGCTAACTCCTTTATCCCCCGGGCCACCACACTGGTCCTGTTTTTAATGTTTACAAAACACTGGACTTTCATAAACATGGATGCAATATTTATATTTTAAAATCTACTGTCTGAAATGCTCAATTTTCTGGTGTGTAGCCCATTCCTTATTCCTGTCTCCCATTCCTATTATAGCATTGCCAAATCACTATTGCCCACCTCCAGAATTTCTCCATCTCTAACCCCCAGAGCGGTGGTTCTCAACCTTCCTAACGCTGCGACCTTTCAATATACTTCCTCATGTTGTGGGGATCACCAACCGTAAACTTATTTTTGTCGCCACTTCATAACTGCAAATTTTCTACTGTTATGAATGAATCGTGAGGTAAGCATCCAATCCGCAGGATATCTGGTATGCGATCCCCAGAGGGTTTACCACACACAAGATGCTGTAGTTTTGCCAACTCCTGGAAATTATTCCAAATTTTAAAGTAAAAAGTCACACATTCACCTCAGAGTCTCCAGGGAGCACTTTGGATGTTTCAGCGCGTCACAGGCTAACTTCATGTCATCATTCTTCATGGGAGTGCTCCCTAGATTAAGGTACTTTAAGTTTGGATTGCTAAGGAGCATCCTGAGACATTGCAGGCCAGACACTATCTCTGCACTCTTAAACCTGCAGAAGTGGAGGTGGGGTGGAGGAGAGAGAGCGAGCGAGAATAGTCATATTAAATTGTTCATTTAATTATTAATCACATTTAATCAATAACACTCTTCTGTTTTACCCATCTAGCTAGCTCTCAAAGTTGTATCTCTTTGCACACAGCTCGTTTCTGAGCCTACGCTGTGTGAAACTCTTCTGTCACTCAAGTGCTGGGACTGCAGCCCTGTGCAAACACTCCTGTTGGTTAAGTTTTACTTTTCTGAGATGGGCTCTAATTTATCATAAGCCAGTCTCAAACTCACTATGCAGCTGAGGTTGACTCCGCCGAACAACTTTTTAACACTCTTAGAGGTTTTTGTGTACATGTGCATTCAGGTACCCATGGAGGCCAGCAGAGGGCGCTAGCTCACGAGAGCTGGAGTTACAGGCTAGGAACCCAACTCTGGTCTTCTGCAAGAAGCTAATGACCTTGGACTTCAGGTCCACGTGCCACCACTTCCCAAGTGATAAAGCTAGACTCTAAGGAGGAGGACCCTCAACCGAGAAAATGCCTTAATCAAACTGTCTTCTAGGAACAACTGTAGGGCATTTTTTTGGGCAATGATTGATGTGTGAGGGACCAGAGCACTGTGGGCAGTGCCACTCCTGGGCAGGTAGTCCTGGGTGTATAAGAAAACAGACTGAGCACACAATGGGGAGCAAGCCAGTTAAGTAGCATTCCTCCATGACTTCTGCTTCAGTTTGTGCCCGGACTTATCTCAATGATGCAGTTATGACCCGAGAGTTATGAAAGAAAACTCCTTCTCCCCAAGTAGCTTTTAGTCATTGTTTCAGTTGGGATTTCTGTTGGTGTGCTAAGACACCATCACTACAGATTGCAGTCTATCATCTTGGGATGTCAGGGCAGGAACTCAACGCATGTATTAGCAACTGAGAACTTGACCAGCACTAAGCTGGATGTCATGTGGGATTTCCCCTGGCTTGAGAGGGCAAGTTAAAGAGGGGGCTTTTTGTCTAAAGTAGAGCTGGGATTTACCCTCCCTCCCCAAGATACCTGGCATCTGTAGCAGGCTCAGATTTGTATTAGTGTTTCTTACAATGGTCAGATCCCACAGCCTGAGGCAAACAGGCCATGTCACCTTCCTTCAGCTCTCGCTGGGACAGAGTTAAGTGACCTGTGCTGGGACTTGACAGCTGTCAATAGGGTCCTTCATGCTCCTTGTCACATATGCTATCGTGCACTAAATCATGTGACGGGGAAACTTCTCACAACTCCTAAAAGCCAGACTTTTCCTTTGTTCTGGGATTTGATCCAGAGACACTTCCCAGAGGGATTTGCCGAGATGTGTTAATGAAGGGCTCATTCTGACTCAACCCCAGCATCCCTCTTGTGATGACTTGAGCATACTCTCTCATTAATGGGTGTGTGTGTGCACCTGCATGGCTATTCATGCACCACATACATGCCAGGGCCCATGGAGGTGGCAAGAGGAAACTGGATTCCCTGGAGCTGGAGTTAGAGAGGCTGTGAGCTGCCGTGTGGGTGCTGGGAACAGTGCCTGAGTCCTCTGCAAAAGCAGCTGATGCTCTTAACCACCGAGCCATCTTCTGGCCCCTCTGCCTCATCCTCTCTCTTCATAAAGCTGCTTTCCAGTGTTTAAAGGGAAACCTCTCCATTTTAAAGGCCCCCATCCTGTTCAGATCTCTCTACATTGTATTGTTCTTGTAAATTCTGCTCTTTCTTCCATCAAAACGGCCTCTTCTGAAGGGAATTATGTCAGCTTCTTCCCAGACGGACTGCTGTTAGTTGCTACCCTTATTGCATTTAACCATTAGCTGCTCTCACATTTGTACAGTTTTAGAGTTATTAAAGTGTGATCAAAGAACGACATAAGTCATACACCTCAACCAATTACCTCACGCTACTCTGTTGGTCCCAAAGTCCTCCTCTCGTATTCTCCCTTACTAACCAACTCCTACTTAGACTTCAGATTCCACAGTCATTAAGCCTGCCTCAAACCTATGTACCTCTTTTTATAAGGTCTTTTGGTCAGCTCCCATCCCATGCTTCTGGGGACTTGGTTCACACAAGAGATTTTAACAGCATTCATCCTCTCAGAACACATCTCTCCTCAGGGTTCATAGAAGAACCTTGTCTTGGCGGGAGAAGCCACGGGAAAGACTGCCCCAGGCTGGGTGGCGGCACTTACGTCAGCTTCTGTATATTGCAGGATGAGTTCCCCAGTTTGAGGCACAGGATCTCCATGGACCATTTGTTCAAGACGCTGTTGCCCAAGTCCAGCTCCTTCAAGTTTGGATGGGTGCTGAGCACAGAGCAGAAGTTTTCCCAACACTCTATGAGGGGCTTACATAGTTTCCTGTGTCAGCAAGGGGGAAAAGTGGGAGAAAAGAGGATTGAACAGGTAGATCTGAACATGAGTGACTGCCATGAGAAGGCCAGCCACAGGAGGGAGACTAGACTGTACGGGAGCACAGGACAGCTGAAGAAATAAAGTCGGCTTGGTGGATGCTACCTGGTGCATGCTCTACAGGGCCAATCCTACAGTCAGCCTCTTGTGGATAGCCTCAGCCTTGTATTTTGATCCTAGTTTCACTTTCCTGGGAGGGGCTGCAGAGGATGATTGAATTTGTACACAGATGACGTCTTGTGAACCTTCTATCCAATTAAAACTTGTAAAATAAAGGCTAAAGCCAGTGATTGGGCAGTAGAAGGGGAGGCGGAGAAAAAGGCTTAGGGGAGGAGAGAGAGAGAGGAATTTGATATAAAAGGAGGTAGAAGTAGAAGCCAGAGGTAGAAGCAGAAGAAGCAGCAGGAAGCAGAAGGAAGCCGGTGGTAGAAGGAAGCTGACCGAAGGAGCCGGAGCAGGAAGGACAACCACGTGGCCTGGATAAAACGCAAGTTATAAGGGATCTCATAGCTGGGGAATAGAGTAGTGTAACGGTAAATCTGCCCAATCTAGGCGTGCAATTTATATCATAATTACTGAGTTGTGTTTTCCTTTACTGGCCTCCTTCAGGTAGGAGATTTTACAGCAACAAATTTGGCAGCTTAAATAATTTCTTCTGCTACATCAACCACCTTTGATACTTAAATTAGAGGAGCCTTCAGTCCTCCCAGCTACCTATTGACTTAAATTCTAGCTCAGTGTAATGGTGAAACGGTATGGCTGTGTTGTACGGCACTGAAAAAGATTGTATTTTTAAAATTGTGTAACTGTGTGTGTTTGTGTGTGTGTGTCTGTACGTGTGTCATCTTCATGTCTCTGTATCTCTATATATGTGCTCATGGAGCCCAGAGGAGGGTATCAGATCTCCCTGGAGCAGGAGTTATAGGCAACTATGAGCCACCCAAAGTGATGCTAGGAATCAAATCCAGGTCCTCTGGAAGAACAGTAAGTGCCTCTTAACTACTGAGCCATCTCTTTAGCTTGGAATTTTATTTTTACTCTGGAGATAACACGATCATTCCATCTCCATCTTGGATTAGAGATGACCACTTCTTGTTAGTTATGGCAACTACTCGAACAAAACAGTACAGGAAAAGCCAAGTGTATGGTTAAGAGATGTGTGGCTAATTCCTAGTAGTGGTAAGAGGAAGATTACGGGATCCTTGACATGAGACTCCAACTCTGACTTCTTGCCCTCCCTCAGCTGCAAGTGATCTCCGAGGATGCTAGAATACATGTGGAAGTGGATAATTAAAAACATGACTTCATGACAGCTCCCTTGAGGACATCGTCTAAGTGAGGTGAAACTTTGCTGCGAGGTCTCAATACCTGAGATCAAACCTGGAGACCTCTATGGTGGAAATATCTACTACTGCTAGTTGTTCTCCGACCTCCATGCATGTCATGATATGCATACACACAGAAGACATGGACAGACAGACGTGCACACAGAGACAGATACACACAGACACACACACACACAATAAATGAAACCTTGTTTTTTGTTTTTTAAATTCTCCAGAAATGGATAGTGGAATGGTGAAGTCACCAGAGACTGGGAGGAGTGGAAAGGGAAGTTTGTCAAAGACTACAAAAATCACAATCAAAAGGAACAAACTTAGATCTGCACTTTCTGGTTTAATACATAATTATGACATTAATGTATTACATATATACTTAAAATCTGCTGAATTGTCTTAAAACTTGAACATCTGATCCTTTCTCTGTAACCAGCTTACAGAGAAGGTATACTATAAAAATATTTAATTTTTATTTATGTGTATTACATGTCATGTGCCTGTGACTATGTGCACAAAAATGCAGGTGCCTGTGGAGGCCAGAAGAGGGCACTGGAGCTCCGGGACATGGAGGTGTAGGTGGTGTGAGACACTCCACTGGGTGCTGAGAACCAAACTCTGGCCCTCTGGACAGCAGTGCATGCTTGTAATCACTGACCCCTTTCTCCTGCCTAGATACTTTTGTCTGTTAATCTGTCCATCATTCTGGCTATCAGATTTTGGAAACGATGGACCCCAAAGTTGCTGACAATCCCCAGTAATCTCTCTCAGAAAGAAGGGAAAGGCTGGAGCCTGGTATCAGCTGGAAGGAAACTTATCTCCCAGAAATCAGTTCCACACAGAACAGACCACCTTGCTGGAGAGACTGGAGGCCAGATGATATGTCAATGGTGGGCAGGGCTCATGCACTTTGCTCAGAACTACTTAAGATATGCACGCCTTTGAACTTCTATTTTAACTTCACTTCAGGATCCAAAAGTTAGGCTATGGGGAGGGGAGTCAAGACAGACCTATTGACCTTTGATCTCTGTCCCTCTTTCCAATGTGACCTCATTGAATGGATCTCCTTTTTCTGCATTATTTATTATTTATTTGGATTTTCTAATAGGCTTAGTGGTGGAACCGAGCTTGACACCTCTGCCACCTGGAGCTCTGGGCTTGCAGGTATGTACCCAGTCGATGTAGTGCTGGGATTGAATCCCAGGCTTTACTCATGCCAGGCAAACACTCTACTGGCTGAAATATATCTGCCGGCTGAGCTATATCCCCAGCATGGTACTAGGTTTTAAAAGGGCTTTTCCACTAGCTAATAACAAACTGGACTCAGTTCAGGTCTCCTTAGTAAGCGAACCATCCTTAAGTGTCATCTAGTACTCCAAATATTTCCAAAGTCACATTTAAGCACAGTAACATACAAAAATTACTAACTGGCTTTGGATAAAAATCATCCAATACTCACTTCTGGAGAGAATCAAGAGGGCACAGCTCGAGAGTATTATCCTCCGAGACGAGGTCTCTGATGTCCACCCGGATTGCCTTCAAGTTCTGACATTGCTGGAGACAGTAGGAAGATACCGTCAAGTCCATCTTCTGGTTAATCAGAAGCCACACTTCTTGGAAGCTGTTGAGAGCTATGTGAACAAACTCTTCATCCTGAGACTCAAAGAGATAGTAGAAGGCATCTAGGGTGTCCACGGGGCTGGTGCCATTGACCTGCTGACCTATCGAAGAGATCCAGTGTTGGAGCTTCTGCTTAACAGTCGGGTTCACGGGACGTCCAAACAGAACCTCCAGAGTCTTCAAGATATCCTTGTTCATGAGACCAAATAAGAAACGCTTCATCCCAAGGAGGTGAATGTTGTTGGTTCCCTTCACCTCCATGATGTTCCGTTGGTTTTTAATGAAGGAAAAATACTGATTCCATTTCCCCAGCCCTTCTAAAACATAATATAAGGCAGCAAAGAAATCCTGCAGGCTGAGGTGGGAGAAAATATAACCCTGCTCACTGCTGTGGCCAACCTGGAGAAGGATGCTCGTGTGAAAGAGCGCCGAGATCTCAGACTCCTTTAGGCTGTAGTTCTTCAGGTCATCAGCATAGAACGCTGACCTCATGGCCCACACTCCCTCAGCTGCCATCCTGCACAAACCCACTAGAGTTATTTGCTCTTCCTGACGAGAGTGCCCTGGGAAGACCTTCTCAAGGTGAGCCGGTGGAACACCAAGGTGGCATACAAACCGGTGAGAGTCTGGCAGGGTAGGGTGCATTCCTTTCCCAGCGTCTTCTGCAGTTGTAGAGCTTCCCAGACCAGTAAGCACATGGAGGGAGCCTGGCATTGGTTAAATAGCTGGTGATTTTCCATCACGGAATGGAAGACTTGCATTCTCTGTTTGTCATCGGAGATGTTTTCGAGGACCAGCTGAGATCTCTTTGATGCAGACAGTCCTTCCACCAGTATATAGAGGGGGGACACCACCATCGACTTGAGCTTTTCTAAGCCTGCGTTTCTAGTGGTAATGATGAGAAAGGACTGGGGTAGGAGGGCCTTCCTCAGGAGGCTGTACATCAGGATGTAGATGGGCTGTTCATCCTTCCAGTCTCTGGAGAGTGTCATGTCATCGTCATCTTGGAGGACGGAGTCCATATTGTCGAAACCATCTATGACAAACAAGAGTCTTTCTGGTTGGGACATGATCTTTGTCACTGGAGCCCAGGAGTCTGGCCACTCCTTGGCAATCAGTTGTGCCAAACTGCTCTTCTCTGTCCACTTTATTTCTCCAACAGAAAAGAAGATGACATAGGACATGTCTTGGTAGAGTTTATCCTGTGCCCAGCCCAGAACAATGCTTCTGGCCAAAACTGACTTCCCAACTCCTGGTCTTCCATGTAGGATAATGGTGTGAGGCCTGAAGGTTTTCTGGTATGGTTTAAAAGCATCAGACAATACTTTCATCTCTGGGCTGTCATACTGTAGATCCACACTTGTATCGAATTTAGCAATCACGTGGGCCTTGTAGTCTTGTAGGTTACCTCCACGATATGAAGTCAGATAAAGAGGACAGAAGAAAAGCAAAATGTGAACAAAGTCTTTTTTATTAAAACTAACATGTATATCTGCACCATGAGTATATTAACAATGCTTAAAATATTTCAAAATAAATGGGAGGAAATCTGAATGGATTTAAAGAAATGATGGAAGTTTACGGTGATTAATATGCCAATTGCCTTATCCTTGGTTTTAAGTCAGATAGCTATATACAATGTTCTTGCTACTTCATTACCTGTTTTGAGAGAAGAGTCTCATAACTCAAGCTGACTTCAACTTTGCTATGTACATAACAAGAACTTCTGGTCTTCCTATGTCTCAACTCCTGAGATTACAGGTACGCACCACCATGCTTAGCTTTATGTTGCACTGAGGACTGAACCCCATGGCTTTATGCATGTTAGAAGACACTCTACCAACTCAGATACATCCATAGCTCAGTCTAGCTTCTTCTGAGCTATGTATTTCTCATGAGGTCCAAGTAGACTGGGCTATCTTTGGCCAGTGAGCTGTAGAGACTTGCCTTTCCATCATATCTGTGATGACAAGCCATTGCTGTGACTATAAGCACATTGCCATCATACCCAACTTATTTATTCTGGGGTCCTAAACTCAGGCCCTCATGCTTGCAAGACAAGCTCTTCACCTAGATCTTAATCTCTACTTGCTGAACTAGACCAATACAATATCTTTATATTGAACATTAGCCATGCTAACAGATTTAGGTTTGCCTGTAGAGTCAGAAGGCAGCCTGCAGTTGGACCTAAGACTTCCTGGCTTCCCCCCTCCACCTATAGACTTATTACACCCATGCTTCAGACTGTCAAATAAATCCTTTCCTCCCCAAATTACTTTTTGGTCATGGTGTTTTGTCATAGCAATAGAAACCATGATGATGACAGATATTAATTCCTTTAACAAGGTAGTTATTGAACAGATGATGTGACAATTATACTATGTGCACCACAGTGCCTGGTCCATAGTGAGTGGCTCAAAATGCCATCGATGTTTATATTTAATAGTATGGATTCCAGTCAGGCAGAGGTGGTACCCAACTTTAATCCTAGCACTCAGGAGGCAGAGGCAGTCAGATCTCTGAGTTTGAGGCTAGCCTGTGGTCTACAGAGCTGGTTCCAAGAGAGAAACCCTGTCTTGAAACCTTACTCCTCCAAAAAAGCATGGATTCTAATTTAGAGTGCACTGCAAAATATCAGTTTTTCAATATGGGCTGAATAATGATGGTATAATTAATGTAGGGTCAGCATGTGTTTGCTGGTGGTACAGGCCCTGCCTGCAGTTTAGAGCAGTGGTTCTCAACCTTTCCAGTGCTGTGACCCTTTAATACCTCATGTTGGAAGATCCTCAGCCAGTTATTGCTACTTCATAACTATATTTCTGCTACCATTATAAGTCACAATATAAAAATCTGATACTTAGGGCATCTGATATGTGACCTCTGTGAAAGGGTTATTTGACCCCCAAAGGGGTCGAGACCTACAGGTCTAGAGTCATGACTTCCAGCATTGCCTCCCATCAAGCCCTTGAAGTAAAGTGAGATGCAGCTTGGACTCTCTTGTCTGAGCTGGTCAGATCCTCAGTTCTACTAACCGCACAATGTAAGTATCTCATCCAAGTCCCATCACGGCTTTTAATCAGTGCCTCAGTGGACATTACATGCTCACACAGCTGGATTAACCGCTAACAAAGATGAAAGAGCAAAAGAAAAATCCTGCCAGTGGGAGAACTGAGAGAGTGCAGTTTGCTCATGCAGTGCATTAGGGCTTTTTTATTTTTTTTTTTTAGATTAAAAATGTTTATGTGTAGGAGTGTTTTCCACATATGTATGTATGTACATATGTATGTATATATCATATGGATGTCTGGTGTCTGAAAAGGTCAGAGGGAGCCTCAAATTGCTGGGAACTGGAGTTACAGATGGTTGCAAGCTGCCATATGAGTGCTGTGAATTGCACCCCAGATCTCTGCAAGAGCAGCAAGTGCTCTAACCATTGTGCCACCTCTCCAGCTCCACAATGGAATATATTTATTTTTCACTATGCAGACTTGACTGGCCTGGGACTTACAAAGATCCACTTTCCTTTGCCTCTTGAGTGCTGGGATTAACAATGGAATATTACAAGGCAACACAAGGAATGAAAAAAATAATGGTATTATAATGGATTTTTTTTTTCTGAGATGGTGTTTCTCCTCTGTAGCTTTGGCTGTCCTGGAAGTTGCTCTGTAGACCAGGCTGGCTTCAAACTCAGAGATTACCTACCTCTGCCTCCCGAGTGCCGGGATTGAAGGCGTGCGCCACTACCATCTGCCTTTACTAATGGAATTCTATTTATTCAGTAAAATTCACAGAACTGGAAATTGCTGTTAGGTAAGATATGCCAGACTCAGACAAATACTGCATGTTTTTCCTAGATTTTGTTTACTACACACACACACACACACACACACACACACACAGTAGAAAGAGACCTTGGAGAAGGGGAGAAGAGATCTTAAGTAGTGGAGGAGAGAAGGAAAGGGGTGACAATACACATGCCACGAGAGATTTCCCACACACCTGCAATTCTATTACTCAGGAGGATTAAGTGTTCAAGACCATCCTCAACTACATAAAGAGTTTGAGGCCAGCCTGGAATACATGAGCATCTGGCCCTGCCTGAGGACCTATCAACAGTTAATGGTTACTGGGGAAAGGAGACTTTCTTCAGTGGTGTATCCGCTGGTAAGGTGCCAATGCCTGTGCAAATAAGCTTTCTCCTAGGCTCATGTAAGCAACCTGATCAAACACATTGGCTGACCATAACTCAAAGTAGAGGTGAAGATAGTTGTATGGAAATATTAAAGGGACAACTTGTTATATGTAATCTATGATAATACAGCCACTGAAGAAAAAGAACCAAATTCACAGTGTATGCTAATTTGAAACCCAAAACATCTCTAAGTTTGACCGGTGTGGTTAACTACCCTCGCTGTGTTTAGGACTAGTCAAATAACCTTGGGCTGGTGCTCTCAGTTTGCTGGATTTATGGGTTATATTTGAAATGTTCATAAACTGACCCAATAGAGATCTCCACTGAGCCTCATGGCTCTGTCTTTGATATTCATCCCAGGACTCACAGGGAAGCTTCAGGCAAAGATACTAGTGAAACCAGGACCCCACAGTCCTATGTGAATGCCACATGTTGCTTTCATCCAGTCTCCCACAAATAAGATTGACCACAAATAAGAATTTAGTCACCTTGTTTACCTGTCTTTGTCACTGCATCGGTTCCTCAGCTAGTAAGTCTTCTGGAAAAGGGAGAAAAAACCCAAACATGATTTTGCTTTCTGTTCAAAGCAGAGATGCCATGTGTAGAAACTCACCCCCCCTTGGGGAAAGAGGATGGGGAGGAGAGCTGTGAACTGCTGTCTTCCAGACATGATAACAGATGTTGTGATCATGAAGTCTTGAGGCTGCAGCCACATATGCAAGATCAAGTCACTTAAAATTGCATTATAGATTCGGCAGAGGCTCCTGAGGAAGTATCAGCATTTAGAGTCACTTCTCTGTAGGAGCATGTCCCTCTGCTTGGTTGTCAGGGCTCTCTGTGGGTACATGCATGAGGGCAGGTCCATGGGCATTTGTGTGCACAAGTATGGACACAGGTTGACTTTTCATTCTCTCTCTGTGACTCTCAACTTTAAAGATGTATTTATCTTTATTTAAAAATGTTTTGCTTGTATGCATGTCCATGTAACCTGTGCAGGCTGAGCCTGCTGAGAACACAGGAGGGCTGGATTCCTGGAACTAGCTTGACAAGATATGAGCTGGCTGTGGGTAGTGAAAACGAACCTGCACCCTCCAGAAGAGTGGCTAAGTGATCTTACCTGCTGGGCCATTTCTCGGTCTCCAATCTTAGTTTTGGAAAGTCTCACTAACCCTGGATCTCACCATGGTAGACCACGCTGGCCAGAAAGCACCAGGGATACTCTTGCTTCTGCCTCCTTGGTGGTGGTATTCTAGGCACACACCCCCCCACCCATCATATTTACATAGGTTCTGGGAATTGAACTCTGATTTAGTACAGGAAGAATTTCTTTACTGAGCAAGACAAGCCTCAGATTCAAACTTATTAAAACCAGCTATAGACCCAAACACAAATGCAATTTAATGCAGTCCATATCAGGAGCCTAGCTGACCATTTCCCCCCAAGATATTTTCAAGATGATTTTAAATTCAGGATACAATCAATGAAACAAAGAATGCACCCCCTGCCCACCAAATCATGCAGAGACATATAAGGATCATACACCTCTGAAAGAAACATTCAAGCCAGTAGATGAGGAAGCAGTATAAGGAAAGGCACAGATACCAGTTAACTAGGCCTCAATCACCCATGACAACTCTATCTGGCCCATTTAGTAGAATTGTTTGTGATACATATGTGTGTATTGGCAATAATTCTCAAGTATGTGTGTGCATGTTGATGTGGGTGCCAGAGGTCAATTTAGGTTTCCTTCCTCAGGAAACATCTACCATTAAAACAAAGACTCCTTTTTAACTTTTAATTACATGTCTAGTGTGGGTACCTATGAGTCTCATGCCAGCACAGGACAGAGGTTTGGATTTCTTGGAGCCTGAATTACACTTAGCTCTGAGAACCTGATGTGGGTGCTGGTAACCAAACTCCAGTCCTGCATGCACACACATCAGAGATCAGGGGTCTAATTCTTCAGATGAAAACCTATAAAGATGTTGCTTTATTGTGCCCATCTTTACACCCACCCCGTCTGCAAACCTGACATCTCTTTCTCTTCTGATCCAAGTTCTTTCAGATTGCTGTCCTGTCTTTTTCTGGAGTAGTCATTGTGCTTTCTGCAACAGAGAGGAAGAGTTATGAGTTAGTCTAATTGCCTCAGCTGTGTAAACTACAGAGAGGTTTAAGGCAAGCCTCTGCTTAGTGATGCCCCAAGTTGTCTGTGATGTCAAGCTCTTTGACTCAGAAGTACAGAAAAGCAGCAGAGAGAGGCAGGCAAAGATCTCTCAACTGGGACCTAACACATGCATTCCACACTAGTTCTTCTGTGTGGCTCTCACAGTGAGGTGCTGTGCCATAGGCATAAGGGTTCACCTTCAGTCATCCTCAGTTCTTCTGATTTCAGACCTATGTGAGCAGCTATTACTGATACTTGTAATTGAGCGTCTTCAACTTTGTGTGTGTTCATGTGTGTGCACAGGTGTCAATCATGTCTTCACTTTCCTCTGTAGGCATCTACTTGGTTTTTGAAAAAAAATACATTTCATTTTTTGTTATGTCTTGTGTGTGTGCAAGTTCCCTTGGAGACCAGAAGAGGACATCAAACTATGTGGAATTGTAGTTAAGGCATCTGTGAGTCACTTGAATGTGGGTGTTTTGAAAGGAAACAGGACTTTGCTTTTTGTTCAAAGGTGAGGTACCATTTGTATCAACTCCACCAAACCCTTAGAGGACAGAGGATGGGGGGAGAGCTGTGAACTGCTGTCACTGGACATGACACACCTGTTGGGCTCATGAAGTCACACAGATGGGGTTATCTATGCAAGATCAAGACACTTAAAATTACATCAGAGATTCGGTGAGGAGGGGGCTCCTGAGGAAGTGTCAGCTTTAGAGTTCCTTTTCTGTGGGAAGTCTGTCCTCCCCTTAGTTGTCAAGGCTCTCTGCATACTGGGAGAGGGCAGGTCTATGTGTACATTTGTGTGCACATACTTGGACCATAGATTCACTTTTTCATGTCTTTCTCAGTCTCACCCATTCTAATTTTTAAAGATGTATTTATCTGTTAAATGGATGGGACTAGAAAATACCATCCTGAGTGAGGTCCTCCAGACACAAAAAGAACAACACAGTTGCTATGTACTCACTGATAAGTGGATTATTAGGCAAAAAGCTCACAATACCCATGATACAACTCAGACCATATGAAGCTCAAGAAGAAGAAAGATCAAAATGTGGATGCTTCAGTGCTACTTAGAAGGGGAAACAGAATAATCATGGGAGGTAGAGGGAGGAAGGGATCTGGGAGGGATACAGGAGGGGGAGAAGAGGGAGAGGAAGGGGAGAGAAAAGAGGGGCAGGATCATATGTAGGAGGAGGCAGAGGAGGAGAATAGAGGTCAGGAAGTTGAAAGGTGTGAGGCAGTGGGGACTTCTTACTGCTGGCAGCCACTAGATGTCCCAGATGCCAGTGAAGCAAGAATTCCCAGGACCCACTGGGGAGAGCATTAGCTAAATACCCAACAAAGGGACCTAGAACCTGTAGAGACCATATTCAGTTAGGCATGGCCCCCAGTTGAGGAAAGGGGCCACCACCCACCTCAAACATATTAACCTAGAATTGGTCCTGTCAAAAGGAAATCAGGGACAAAGAGTGGAGCAGAGACTGAAGGAAACACCATCCAGAGTCTGCCTCACCAAGGTATCCATCCCATCTGCGACACCAAACCCAGACACTATTGCTGATGCCAAGAAATGCTTGCAGACTGGTATAGCCTGATATAGCTCTCCCCTGAGAGGCTTTGTTAGATCCTGACCAATAGAAATGCAGATGTACACAGCCAACCATCAGACTGAGCACAGGGACCCAAATGGGGAATTAGGGGAAGGATTGAAGGAGTAAGGGGTTTGCAACCACATAGGATGAAGAGTATCAATAGACCTCCTAGAGATCCAGGGACTAAAGACCAACCAAAGTACACATGGAGTGACCCATGGCTCCAGCTGCATATGAAGCTAAGTATTGGCTTATCTGACATCAGTGGGTGGAGAGGCCCTTGGTCCTGTGGAGGCTTGATGCCCTAGTGTGGGTGAATGCAGGAGTGGTGTGTGGTGGGTGAGGGAGCACCCTCATAGAAGTAGGGGGGAGAGGGATAGAAGAGGGGATTTGAGGAGGGGAAACTGAGAAGGGAGATAGCATTTGAAATGTAAATAACCAATTTTAAAAAAAGAAAAGAGAGAATGTTTTGCCTGTATGAATGTCCCTGTATGTAGTGCAGGCTGTTCTTGCTGAGACAAGAGAGCAAATCCCCTGGAACTTGACTTACAGATAGGAGCTGGAAGTGGGAGCTTAACCCTGAACCTGCATCCTCCACAAGAGTGGCCAAGTGATCTGACCGCTGAGCTACCTCTCTGGTCTTCAGTCTTAGTTTTGGAGAATCTCACTAAACCTGGATATCACCATGGTTGACAGGGCTAGCCAGAAAGTACCTGGGATTCTCCAATCTTGCCTCTTTGTGTTGGTCTTATAGGTACATGCCCCTCTCACCTAGCACATTTAGATAGGTTCTGGGAATTCTGGTCCTATTGCATTACTTGGAGCAAGACAAGCCTCAAGATTCAGCCTTATTAAACACAGCTATAGACCCAAATATGGATGCAATTTAATGCAGTGCGTATCAGAGCCTAGCTGATCATTTCCCTTCAAGCTAATTTCAAGCTGATTTTAAAATTCAGAATATAATCAATGAAACCAAGAATGTGGCTCCCCCACCAAATCATGCAGAGACATATAAGAGTCATACACCTCTGAAAGAAACATTCAAGCCAGTAGAGGGAGCTGTATAAGGAAAGGCACAGATACCAGTTAACTAGGCCTGAAGCACCCATGACAACTCTATCTGGGCCATTTAGTAGAATTGTTTGTGTACATATGTGTGATTGGAATAATTCTCAAGTATGTGTGTGCATGTTGATGTGGGTGTCAGAGGTCTACTTTAGGTTTCAATCCCAGGAAACATCTACCATTAAAACAAAGACTCCTTTTTAACTTTTAATTACATGTCTACGTGTGGGTACCTATGAGTCTCATGCCAGCACAGGACAGAGGTGTTGGATTTCTTGGAGCCTGAATTACACTTAGCTCTGAGAACCTGATGTGGGTGCTGGTGACCAAACTCCAGTCCTGCATGCACACACATAAGAGATCAGGGGTCTAATTCTTCAGATGAAAACCTATAAAACATGTGGTTTATTGTGCCCATCTTTACACCCCACCCCGCTGCAAACCTGACATCTCTTTCTCTTCTGATCCAAGTTCTTTCAGGATTGCTGTCCTGTCTTTTTCTGGAGTAGTCATTGTGCTTTCTGCAACAGAGAGGAAGAGTTAATGAGTTAGTCTAATTGCCTCAGCTGTGTAAACTACAGAGGGTCTAAGACAAGCCTCTGCTTAGTTTATGCCCCAAGTTGTCTGTGATGTCAAGCTCTTTGACTCAGAAGTACAGAAAAGCAGCAGAGAGAGGCAGGCAAAGATGCTCTCAACTGGGACTAACATATGATTCCACACTAGTTCTTCTGCGTGGCTACCACAGTGAGGTGCTGTGCCATAGGCATTAAGGGTTCATCCTTCAGTCATCCTCAATTCCTTCTGATTTCAGACCTGTGTGAGCAGCTATTCACTTGATACTTGTAATTTGAGCGTCTTCAACTTTGTGTGTGTTCATGTGTTGCACAGGTGTCAATCATGGTCTTCACTTTCCTCTGTAGGCACCTACTTGGTTTTTGAAAAAAAAATACATTTCATTTTTTGTATATGTCTATGTGTGTGTGCAAGTTCCCTTGGAGGCCAGAAGAGGACATCAAACTATGTGGAATTGTATTAAGGGCAGCTGTGAGTCACTTGAATGTGGGTGTTTGAATGGAACAGGACTTTGCTTTTTGTTCAAAGGTGAGATACCATTTGTATCAACTCCACCCACCCTTCAGGGACAGAGGATGGGAGGAGAGCTGTGAACTGCTGTCCTGTGGACATGACACACCTGTTGGGCTCATGAAGTCTACAGATGGGTTATCTATGCAAGATCAAGACACTTAAATTACATCAGAGATTCGGTGGGGGGGCGCTCCTGTGGAAGTGTCAGCATTTGGAGTTCCTTTTCTGTAGAAGTCTTTCCTCCCCTTAGTTGTCAAGGCTCTCTGCACACATGGGAGAGGGCAGGTCTATGTGTACATTTGTGTGCACATAACTTGGACCATAGATTCACTTTTTCATGTCTTTCTCAGTCTCTCCATGTGTTATTTTTTTTTAAAGATGTATTTATCTGTTAAATGGATGGGACTAGAAATATCATCCTGAGTGAGGTCCTCCAGACATAAAAAGAACAACACAGTTGCTATGTACTCACTGATAAGTGGATTATTAGGGTAAAAAGTCACAATACCCATGATACAACTCACAGACCAATGAACTGAAGAAGAAGAAAGATCAAAATGTGGATGCTTCAGTGCTACTTAGAAGGGGAAACAAATAATCATGGGAGGTAGAGGGAGAAGGGATCTGGAGGGATACAGTGGGGGAGAAGAGCGAGAGGAAGGGGAGAGAAAAGAGGGGCAGGATCAGGTGTAGGAGGAGGCAGAGGAGAGAATAGAGGGTCAGGAAGTTGAAAGGTGTGAGGCAGTGGGGGACTTCAACAGCTGGCAGCCACTAGATTGTCCTAGATGCCAGTGAAGCAAGAAGTTCCCAGGACCCACTGGGGATAGCATTAGCTGAAATACCCAACAAAGGGGACCTAGAACCTGTAGAGACCATATTCAGTTAGGCATGGCCCCCAGTTGAGGAAAGGGGCCACCTACCCACCTCAAACATATTAACCTAGAATTGGTCCTGTCAAAAGGAAATACAGGGACAAATAGTGGAGCAGAGACTGAAGGAAACACCATCCAGAGTCTGCCTCACCAAGGGATCCATCCCATCTGCGACACCAAACCCAGACACTGTTGCTGATGCCAAAAATGCTTGCAGACTGGTATAGCCTGATATAGCTGTCTCCTGAGAGGCTCTGTCAGATCCTGACCAATAGAGATGCAGATGTACACAGCAACCATCAGACTGAGCACAGGGACCCAATGGGGAATTAGGGGAAGGATTGAAGGAGCTAAGGGTGTTTGAAACCCATAGGATGAAGAGTATCAACCAGACCTCCTAAGAGTCCCAGGGACTAAATGACCAACCAAAGAGTACACATGGAGTGACCCATGGCTCCAGCTGCATATGTAGCAGAGTATTGGCTTATCTGACATCATGGATGGAGAGGCCCTTGGTCCTGTGGAGGCTTGATGCCCTAGTGTAGGTGAATGCAGGAGTGGGTGGGTGAGTGAGGAACCCTCATAGAAGTAGGGGGGAGAGGGATAGGAAGGGGATTTGAGGAGGGGAAACTGAGAAGGAGATAGCATTTGAAATGTAAAATAAACCAATTTTAAAAAAAAAAAAAAGAATGTTTTGCCTGTATAAATGTCCCTGTATGAGTGCAGGCTGTGCTTGCTGAGACCACAAGAGGCAAATCCCCTGGAACTTGACTTACAGATAGGAGCTGCAAGTGGGAGCTTAACCCTGAACCTGCATCCTCCACAAGAGTGGCCAAGTGATCTGACCTGCTGAGCTACCTCTCTGGTCTTCAGTCTTAGTTTTGGAGAATCTCACTAAACCTGGATATCACCATAGGTTGACATGGGCTAGCCAGAAAGTACCTGGGATGTCTCCATCTCTCGCTCCTTGGTGTGGTTTATAGGTACATGCCCCTTCACCTGCACATTTAGATAGGTTCTGGGAATTCTGGTCCTATTGCGAATTACTTGGAGCAAGACAAGCCTCAAGATTCAGCCTTATTAAAACAGCTATAGACCCAAAATGGATGCAATTTAATGCAGTGCATATCAGAGCCTAGCTGACCATTTCCCTCAAGCTATTTTCAAGCTGATTTTAAAATTCAGAATACAATCAATGAAACCAAGAAGTGGCTCCCCCCACCAAATCATGCAGAGACATAAAGAGTCATACATCTCTGAAAGAAACATTCAAGTCAGTAGAGGGAGCTGTATAAGGAAAGGCACAGATACCAGTTAACTAGGCCTCAATCACCCATGACAACTCTATCTGGCCCATTTAGGAATTGTTTGTGTACATATGTGTGTGATTTGATAATTGTCAAGTATGTGTGTGCATGTTGATGTGGGTGTCAGAGGTCAACTTTAGGTTTCCTTCCTCAGGAAACATCTACCATTAAAACAAAGACTCCTTTTTAACTTTTAATTACATGTCTACGTGTGGGTACCTATGAGTCTCATGCCAGCACAGGACAGAGGTGTTGGATTTCTTGGAGCCTGAATTACACTCAGCTCTGAGAACCTGATGTGGGTGCTGGTGACCAAACTCCAGTCCTGCATGCACACACATCAGAGATCAGGGGTCTAATTCTTCAGATGAAAACCTATGAAAGATGTGGCTTTATTGTGCCCATCTTTACACCCCACCCCGCCTGCAAACCTGACATCTCTTTCTCTTCTGATCCAAGTTCTTTCAGGATTGCTGTCCTGTCTTTTTCTGGAGTAGTCATTGTGCTTTCTGCAACAGAGAGGAAGAGTTAATGAGTTAGTCTAATTGCCTCAGCTGTGTAAACTACAGAGGGTTTAAGGCAAGCCTCTGCTAGTGTATGCCCAAATTGTCTGTGATGTCAAGCTCTTTGACTCAGAAGTTTGGAAAAGCAGCAGAGAGAGCAGGCAAAGATGCCTCTCAACTGGGACCTAACACATGCATTCCACACTAGTTCTTCTGTGGCTCATCAGTAAGGTGCTGTGCCATAGGCATTAAGGGTTCATCTTCAGTCATTCCCAGTTTCTTCAGATTTCAGACCTGTGTGAGCAGCTATTCACTTGATACTTGTAATTTGAGCCGTCTTCAACTTTGTGTGTGTTCATGTGTGTGCACAGGTGTCAATCATGTCTTCACTTTCCTCTGTAGGCATCTACTTGGTTTTTGAAAAAAATACATTTCATTTATTTGTATATGTCTATGTGTGTGTGCAAGTTCCCTTGGAGGCCAAAAGAGGACATCAAACTTGTGGAACTTTAATTAAGAGCACCTGTGAGCCATTTGAATTGGGTGTTTTGAATGGAACAGGACTTTGATTTTTGTTGAAAGGTGAGATAGTATTTGTATGAAGTCCACCCACCCTTAGAGGACAAGGATGAGGAGGAGAGCTGTGAACTGCTGTCCTCTGGACATGACACACCTGTTGGGCTCATGAAGTCATACAGATGGGCTACCTATGCAAATCAAGACACTTAAAATTACATCAGAGATTCGGTGGGGAGGGCTGCTCCTGAGGAAGTTCAGCATTTGGAGTTCCTTTTCTGTAGAAGTCTGTCCTCCCCTTAGTTGTCAAGGCTCTCTGCATACATGGAGAGGGCAGGTCTATGTGTACATTTGTGTGCACATACTTGGACCATAGATTCACTTTTTCATGTCTTTCTCAGTCTCTCCATGTTATTTTTTTTAAAGATGTATTTATCTGTTAAATGGATGGGACTAGAAAACACCATCCTGAGTGAGGTCCTCCAGACACAAAAAGAACAACACAGTTGCTATGTACTCACTGATAAGTGGATTATTAGGCAAAAAGCTCACAATACCCATGATACAACTCACAGACCATATGAAGCTCAAGAAGAAGAAGATCAAAATGTGGATGCTTCAGTGCTACTTAGAAGGGGAAACAAAATAATCATGGGAGGTAGATGGACGAAGGGTCTGGAAGGGATAGAGGAGGGGGAGAAGAGGGGAGAGGAAGGGGAGGGAAAAGAGGGGCAGGATCAGGTGTAGGAGGAGGCAGAGGAGAAGAATAGAGGGTCAGGAAGTGAAAGGTGTGAGGCAGTGGGGGACTTCATACTGCTGGCAGCCACTAGAATGTCCTAGATGCCAGTGAAGCAAGAAGTTCCCAGGACCCACTGGGGAAGCATTAGCTTGAAATACCCAACAAAGGGGACCTAGAACCTGTAGAGACCATATTCAGTTAGGATGGCCCCCCATTGAGGAAAGGGCCACCCACCCACCTCAAACATATTAACCAGAATTGGTCTGTCAATAAGGAAATCAGGGACAAAGAGTGGAGCAGAGACTGAAGGAAACACCATCCAGAGTCTGCCTCACCTAGGATCCATCCCATCTGCTGACACCAAACCCAGACACTTTGGTGAAGCCAAGAATGCTTGCAGACTGGATAAGCCTGATATAGCTGTCCCTGAGAGGCTCTGTCATATCCTGACCAATAGAAATGCAGATGTACACAGCCAACCATCAGACTGAGCACAGGGACCCCAAATGGGGAATTAGGGGAAGGATTGAAGGAGCTGAGGGGTTTGCAACCCATAGGATGAAAGTATCAACTCAGACCTCCTAGAGCTCCCAGGGACTAAAGGACCAACCAAAGAGTACACATGGAGTGACCCATGGCTCCAGCTGCATATGTAGCAGAGTATTGGCTTATCTGACATCAGTGGGTGGAGAGGCCCTTGGTCCTGTGAGAGGCTTGATGCCCTAGTGTGGGTGAATGCAGGAGTGGGTGGGTGGTGAGGGAGCACCCTCATAGAAGTAGGGGGGAGAGGGATAGAGGAGGGGATTTGTAGGAGGGAAACTGAGAAGAAAGATGCATTAGAAATGTAAATAACCAATTTTAAAAAAAGAAAAAGAGAATGTTTTGCCTGTAAAATGTCCCTGATCCAGTGCAGGCTGTCTTGCTGAGACCAAAGAGCAAATCCCCTGGAACTTGACTTACAGATAGGAGCTGGCAAGTGGAGCTAAACCCTGAACCTGCATCCTCCACAAGAGTGGCCAAGTGATCTGACCTGCTGAGCTACCTCTCGGTCTTCAATCTTAGTTTTGGAGAATCTCACTAAACCTGGATATCACCATGGTTGACACTGGGCTAGCAGAAAGACATGGGATTCTCCAATCTGCTCCTTGTGGTTGGTCTTATAGGTACATGCCCCTCCACCTAGGCACATTTAGATAGTTCTGGGAATTCTCGGTCCATGCATTACTGGAGCAAGACAAGCCTCAAGATTCATCTTATTAAAAACAGACATAGACCCAAATATGGATGCAATTTAATGCATGCATATCAGGAGCCTAGCTGACCATTTCCCTTCAAGAATTTCAAGTGATTTTAAAATTCAGATACAATCAATGAAACCAAGAATGTGGCTCCCCCACCAAATCATGCAGAGACATATAAAGAGTCATACATCCTGAAAGAAACATTTAAGCCAGTAGAGGGAGCTGTATAAGGAAAGGCACAGATACCAGTTAACTAGGCCTGAAGCACCCATGACAACTCTATCTGGCCATTAGTAGAATTGTTTGTGTACATATGTGTGTGATTGGCAATAATTGTCTAGTAGTGTGTGCATGTTGATGTGGGTGTCAGAGGTCATTACGTTTGGATTCCTTCCAGGAAACATCTACCATTAAACAAAGACCCTTTTTAACTTTTAATTACATGTCTACGTGTGGGTACCTATGAGTCTCATGCCAGCACAGGACAGAGGTGTTGGATTTCTTGGAGCCTGAATTACACTTAACTCTGAGAACCTGATGTGGGTGCTGGTGACCAAACTCCAGTCCTGCATGCACACACATCAGAGATCAGGGTCTAATTTCTTCAGATGAAAACCTATAAAACATGTGGCTTTATTGTGCCCATCTTTACACCCCCACCCCGTCTGCAAACCTGACATCTCTTTCTCTTCTGATCCAAGTTCTTTCAGGATTGCTGTCCTGTCTTTTTCTGGAGTAGTCATTGTGCTTTCTGCAACAGAGAGGAAGAGTTATATTAGTCTAATGCCTCAGCTGTGTAAACTACAGAGGGTTTAAGGCAAGCCTCTCTTAGTGTATGCCCCAAGTTGTCTGTGATGTCAAGCTCTTTGACTCAGAAGTACAGAAAAGCAGCAGAGAGAGGCAGGCAAAGATGCTCTCAACTGGGACCTAACACATCATTCCATACTAGTTTCTTCGTGGCCTCACAGTGAGGTGCTGTGCCATAGGCATTAAGGGTTCATCTTCAGTCATCCTCAATTCCTTCTGATTTCAGACCTGTGTGAGCAGCTATTCACTTGATACTTGTAATTTGAGCCGTCTTCAACTTTGTGTGTGTTCATGTGTGTGCACAGGTGTCAATCATGGTCTTCACTTTCCTCTGTAGGCATCTACTTGGTTTTTGAAAAAAAATACATTTCATTTATTTGTATATGTCTATGTGTGTGTGCAAGTTCCCTTGGAGGCCAGAAGAGACATCAAAGTATGTGGAACTTGTATTAAGGGCACTGTGAGTCACTTGAATGTGGGTGTTTTGAATGGAACAGGACTTTGCTTTTTGTCAAAGGTGAGATACCATTTGTATTAACTCCACCCACCCTTAGGGGACAGAGGATGGGGAGGAGAGCTGTGAACTGCTGTCCTCTGGACATGACACACCTGTTGGGCTCATGAAGTCATACAGATGGGCTACCTATGCAAGATCAAGACACTTAAATTGCATCAGAGATTTGTGGGAGGGGGCTCCTGAGGAAGTGTCCAGCATTTGGAGTTCCTTTTCTGTAGAAGTCTGTCCTCCCCTTAGTTGTCAAGGCTCTCTGCATACATGGGAGAGGGCAGGTCTATGTGTACATTTGTGTGCACATACTTGGACCATAGATTCACTTTTTCATGTCTTCTCAGTCTCACCCATTCTAATTTTTAAAGATGTATTTATCTGTTAAATGGATGGGACTAGAAAATACCATCCTGAGTGAGGTCCTCCAGACACAAAAAGAACAACACAGTTGCTATGTACTCACTGATAAGTGGATTATTAGGCAAAAAGCTCACAATACCCATGATACAACTCACAGACCATATGAAGCTCAAGAAGGAAGAAAGATCAAAATGTGGATGCTTCAGTGCTACTTAGAAGGGGAAACAAAATAATCATGGGAGGTAGAGGGAGGAAGGGATCTGGGATGGAGAGAGGAGGGGAGAAGAGGGGAGAGAAGGGGAGGGAAAAGAGGGGCAGGATCAGGTGTAGGAGGAGGCAGAGGAGAAGTATGGAGGGTCAGGAAGTTGAAAGGTGTGAGGCAGTGGAGGATGGCGAACAGCTGGCAGCCACTAGATGTCCCAGATGCCAGTGAAGCAAGAAGTTCCCAGGACCCACTGGGGATAGCATTAGCTTAAGTACCCAACAAGGGGACCTAGAAATCTGTAGAGACCATATCCATTGGTTAGTTATGGACCCCAGTTAAGGGATGGTGCCATCTACCCACCTTAAACATATTAACTCAGAATTGGTTCTGTCAAAAGGAAATACAGGGACAAATAGTGGAGCAGAGACTGAAGGAAACACCATCCAGAGTCTGCCTCACCTAGGGATCCATCCCATCTGCAGACAACAAACCCAGACACTATTGCTGAAGCCAAGCAATGCTTGCAGAGAGGAGCCTGGTATAGCTCTCCCCTGAGAGGCTCTGTCAGATCCTGACCAATACAGACTCAGATGTACACAGCCAATGACAGACTGAGCACAGGAACCCAATAGGGGAATTAGGGAAGGTTTGAAGGAGCTGAGGGTATTTGAAAACCCATAGGATGAACAATATCAACCAGACCTCCTAGAGCTCCCACGGACTAAGGGACCAACCAAAGAGTAGACATGGAGTGACCCATGGCTCCAGCTGCATATGTAGCAGAGTATTGGCTTATCTGACATCAGTGGGAGGAAGGCCTTTGGTCCTGTGGAGGCTTGATGCCCTGGTGTAGGTGAATGCAGGAGTGGTGGGTGTGTGAGGGAGCACCCTCATAGAAGTAGGGGGAGGGGAATGGGATAGGGAGTTTGTGGAGGGCAAACTGAGAAGGGGGATAACATTTGAAATGTAAATAAATAAAATAAACAATTTTTAAAAAAAAAAAAAGAGAATGTTTTGCCTGTATAAATGTCCCTGTATCCAGTGCAGGCTGTGCTTGCTGGGACCACAAGAGAGCAAATCCCCTGGAACTTGACTTACAGATAGGAGCTGGAAGTGGGAGCTTAACCTGAACCTGCATCCTCCACAAGAGTGGCCAAGTGATCTGACCTGCTGAGCTACCTCTCTGGTCTTCAGTCTTAGTTTTGGAGAATCTCACTAAACCTGGATATCACCATAGTTGACAGGGCTACCAGCAAGTACCCAGGAGCCTCCCATCTCGGCTTCCTCGGTGGTGGTATTATAGGTACATGCCCCTTTCACCTGGCACATTTAGATAGGTTCTGGGAATTGAATTCTGATTCAGTGCAGGAAGAATTTCTTTACTGAGCAAGAGAAGCCTCAAGATTCAAACTTATTAAAACCAGCTATAGACCCAAACACAGATGGAATTGAATGCAGTGCATATCAGGAGCATAGCTGACCATTTCTCTCCAAGATATTTTCAAGGTGATTTTAAAATTCAGGATACAATCAATGAAACCAAAATGCGCCCCCCAAACCAAATCATGCAGAGAGATATAAAGAGTTATACATCTCTGAAAGAAACATTCAAGCCAGTAGAGGAGCTGTATAAGGAAAGGCACAGATACCAGTTAACTAGATCTGAATCACCCATGACAACTCTATCTGGGCCATTTAGGAGATTGTTTGTCTACATATGTGTGTGATTTGTGATTATTATCTAGTATGTGTGTGCATGTTGATGTGGGTGTCAGAGGGCAACTTTAGGTTTCCTTCCTCAGGAAACATCTACCATTAAAACAAAGACTCCTTTTTAACTTTTAATTACATGTCTACATGTGGGTACCTATGAGTCTCATGCCAGCACAGGACAGAGGTGTTGGATTTCTTGGAGCCTGAATTACATTTAGCTCTGAGAACCTGATGTGGGTGCTGGTAACCAAACTCCAGTCCTGCATGCACACTACTAAAGAAATCAGAGGTCTAATTTTTAAGACAAAAACCTATAAAACATGTGGGTTTATTGTGCCCATCTTTACACCCCACCCCGCATGCAAACCTGAAGTCTGCTTCTCTTCTAATCCAAGTTCTTTCAGGATTATAGTCCTGTCTTTTTCTGGAGTAGTCATTGTGCTTTCTGCAACAGAGAGGAAGAGTTATGAGTTAGTCTAATTGCCTCAGCTGTGTAAACCACAGAGGGTTTAAGGCAAGCCTCTGCTTAGTGTATGCCCCAAATTGTCTGTGATGTCAACCTCTTTGACTCAGAAGTACAGAAAAGCAGCAGAGAGAGGCAGGCAAAGACACTCTCAACTGGGACCTAACACATGCATTCCACACTAGTTCTGCGTGGCTCTCACAGTGAGGTGCTGTACCATAGTCATTAAGGGTTCATCTTCAGTCATCCTCAATTCTTCTGATTTCAGACCTGTGTGAGCATATTCACTTGATACTTGTAATTTGAGCCTCTTCAACTTTGTGTGTGTTCATGTGTGTGCACAGGTGTCAATCATGGTCTTCAATTTCCTCTGTAGGCACCTACTTTGTTTTTGAGAAAAAAAATACAAATCTTTTATATGTCTATGTGTGTGTGCAAGTTCCCTTGGAGGCCAGAAGAGGACATCAAACTATGTGGAACTATACTTAAGGCCACCTGTGAGTCACTTGATTGTGGGTAGTTTGAATGGAACAGGACTTTGCTTTTGGTTCAAATGTCAGATATCATGTGTATCAACTCCACCCACCTGGAAAGCAAGCACCAGGGATCCTCCTGCCTCTGCCTCCTTGGTGGTGGCATTATAGCCACATAACCCTCCCACCTGGCATATTTATATAGGTTCTGGACAATCTGATTGTAGTCCAGTTCTTGGAGCAAGACAAGCCACAAGATTCAAACTTATTAAAAACATTATATACCCAAACACAGGTGGAATTTAATGCAGTCCATATCAGGAGCCTAGCTGACCATTTCCCTCCAAGATATTTTCAAGATGATTTTAAAATTTATGATACAATCAATGAAACCAAGATTGTGCCTCTCCCCACCAAATCATGCAGAGACATTTAAGAATCATATAGGTCTGAAAGAAACATTCAAGTCAGTAGAGGGAGCTGTATAAGGAAAGGCACAGATACCAGTTAACTAGGCCTCAATCACCCATGACAACTCTATCTGGCTCATTTAGTAGAATTGTTTGTGTACATATGTGTGTGATTAGCAATAATTGTCCAGTATGCGTGTGCATGTTAATGTGGGTGTCAGAGGTCAACTTTAGGTTTCATTCCTCAGGAAAGATCTACCATTAAAACAAAGACTCCTTTTTAATTTTTAATTACATGTCTACGTGTGGGTACCTATGAGTCTCATGCCAGCACAGGACAGAGGTGTTGGATTTCTTGGAGCCAGAATTACACTTAGTTCTGATTTGGGTGCTGGTAACCAAACTCCAGTCCTGCATGCACACACATGAGAGATCAGGGGTCTAATTCTTCAGATGAAAAGCCTATAAAACATGTGGCTTTATTGTGCCCATCTTTACACCCCACCCCGCATGCAAACCTGATATCCGTTTCTCTTCTGATACAAGGACATTCAGGATTATTGTCCTGTCTTTTTCTGGAGTAGTCATTGTGCTTTCTGCAACAGAGAGGAAGAGTTATGAGTTAGTCTAATTGCCTCAGCTGTGTAAACCTCAGAGGTTTAAGGCAAGCCTCTGCTTAGTGTATGCCCCAAATTGTCTGTGATGTCAAGCTCTTTGACTCAGAAGTATGGAAAAAGTGTAGAGGCAGGCAAAGATGCTCTCAACTGGGAACTAACATATGTATTCCACACTAGTTCTTCTGCGTGGCTACCACAGTGAGGTGCTGTGCCATAGGCATTAAGGGTTCATCTTCAGTCATTCCAGTTTCTTCAGATTTCAGACCTGTGTGAGCAGCTATTCACTTGATACTTGTAATTTGAGCCATCTTCAACTTTGTGTGTTCATGTGTGTGCACAGGTGTCAATCATGGTCTTCAATTTCCTCTGTAGGCACCTCCTTTTTTTTGAGAAAAAAAATACAAATCTTTTATATGTCTACGTGTGTGTGCAAGTTCTCTTGGAGACCAGAAGATGACATCAAACTATGTGTAATTGTAGTTAAGGGCAGCTGTGAGTCACTTGAATGTGGGTGTTTTGAATGGAACAGGACTTTGCTTTTCCTTCAAAGGTGATATAGCATTTACATCAACTCCACCCACCCTCAGGGACAGAGGATCGGGAGGAGAGCTGTGAACTGTTGTCCTCTGGACATGACTCACTGTTGGGCTGGTGAAGTCCTACAGATGGGGCTACCTATGCAAGATCAAGACACTTAAAACTGCATCAGATATTCAGTAGGGGGGGCTCCTGAGGAAGTGTCAGCCTTTGTACTAAATGACCAACCAAAGAGTACACATGGAGTGACCCATGGCTCCTGTTGCATATGTAGCAAAGTATTGTCTTATCTGACATCAATGGGAGGAGAGGCCCTTAGTCCTGTGGAGGCTTGATGCCCTGGTGTAGATGAATGCAGGAGTGGGTGGGTGGGTGAGGGAACACCTTCATAGAAGTAGGGGGAGGGGAATGGGATAGGGGGTTTCTGGAGGGGAAACTGAGAAAGTGGATAGCATTTGAAATGTAAATAAATAACCAATTGAAAAAATAAAGAAAAAAAGAATGTTTTGCCTGTATAAATGTCCCTGTATCAGTGCAGGCTGTGCTTGCTGAGATTACAAGAGGGCAAATCCCCTGGAACTTGACTTACAGATAGAGCTGGCATGTGGGAGCTTAACCCTGAACCTGTATCCTCCACAAGAGTGGCCAAGTGACCTGACCTGCTGAGGTACCTCTCTGGTGTTCAATCTTTTGGAGAATCCCACTAAACCTGGATATCACCATGGTTGACTGTGCTGGCCAGCAGGTACCCGGCATCCTCCGGTCTCTGCCTCCTTGGTGGTATTATAGGCACATACGCCTCCCATCTGGCACACTTAGATTGTTTCTGGGAATTGAACTCTGATTTAGTACAGGAAGAATTTCTTTACTGAGCAAGACAAGCCTCAAGATTCAGCCTTATTCAACACAGCTATAGACCCAAACACAGATTCAATTTAATGCAGTCCATTATCAGGAGCTTAGCTGACCGTTTCCAAGATATTTTCAAGGTGATTTAAAATTCATGATACAACCAATGGAACTAAGTATGCCTCCCCCCAAATCTTGCAGACAAATATAGTCATATATACCTTGAAACAAACAATGTATTTAATTTTAGCCAATGGTAATAGCAGTATAATGACAGACACAGATACCAGTCAACTTGGGCTGAGGCACCCAAAATTACCCTCCCAATCCTCTTTCTTGCCAATTTAGAAGAGTTGTTTAAGCATCAAGTATGTGGGTTGCATGTTGCTGTGTGTTCCAGAGGTCAATCTTAGATATCCTTCCTCAAGAAACATCCACCTTTAAAGTAGACTTAATTTTACGTTTTAATTCCATGTCTCTTTGTGGGTATGTATGAGCCTTCTGGGAGCTGAGGACAGATGTGTTGATTTCTTAGAACACCTAGCTCTGAGTCATGTTATGTGTGTGTTGGTAACCAAACTCAAATCCTGCATGCACACACGTAAGAACTCAGCGTTCTAAATTTTCAGATAACCGATATAGCATGTGGCTTTAAGTGTACCCATCTTTATACCCCACCCTGCCTGCAAACCTGATGTCTCTTCTTCCTCTGATCCATGGCTATCCAGGATTATTTTACTGGCTTTTTCAGGAGGACTCATTGAGCTTTCTGCAACAGAGAGGAAGAGTTGACAAGTTAGTCTAATTGCCCCAGCTGTCTCAACTACATAATGGATTAATGTAAGCCTCTGCTCGGTTTATGTCCATGTAGACCGTGATGTCAAGCCCTTTGCTTCAGAAGTTCAATAAAGCAGCAGAGAGAGGCAGGAAAAAGATGCTTCCATTTGGACCCTAACATGTGCATTCTATACTAGTTCTTCTGAGTGGCTTAGGGTGTCACAATGAATGAGGTGCACAATGAATGCCATAGGCTTTAAGGGTTCATCTTCAGTCATCCTCAGTTTCTTCAGATTTCAGACCTGTGTGAGCAGCTATTTACTTGATACTTGTAATTTGAGCCGTCTTCAACTTTGTGTGTGTTTGCATGGGTGCACAGGTGTCAAGTATGGTCTCTTTTTCTCTGTAGGCATCTACCTCATTTTTGAAGAAATGAATACATTTCATTTTTTTTTACATGTCTGTGTGCATTTAGGTGATTTTGAAGGGTAGAAGAGGACTTAGGACTCTGCAGAACTGGAGTTATGTACAGGTGTGAGCTACATAAATGTGGGTGGGTGTTTTGAATGGAAATGATTTGTACTTTTTGTTCAAAGCAGAAATAGTGTATGTCTCAACTCCCCTCACCCTTAGGAAACAGAGGATGAGGAAGAGAGCTTTTAACTGCTGTGCTCTGGACATGACACAGCTGTTGGACTCATGAAGTCATGGAGCTGCAAGATCAAGACACTTAAAATTCCATCAGAGATTGGATAGGGACTCTTGAGAAAGTACAGGATTTTGAGTCACTTTTCTGTAGGACCATGTCCTCTGTCTGGTTGTCAAGGCTCTCTCTGTGTACATGTGTGTGGGCAGGTCCATATGTACATTTGTGTGTACATATATGGACCATAGTTTGACTTTTCATGCCTTTCTCAGTTACAATCTCAATTTTTAAAGATGTATTTATCTTTATTTAAGTTTGCTTAGCCTACCTAAAGATTGGGAAAAAATCTAAGTTAACCCCAGATCTGATAGAGGGCCAATATCCAAAATATATAAGAGCTCAAGGAGCTAACCTCAAAAAAAAAAAAAAAAACCCAATCAAAAAATGGGTTATAGAAGTAAACAGAATTCACAAAAGAGGAATCTCTAATGTCTGAGAAGCACTTAAAGAAAAGTTCAAAGTCCTTATTGATCAGGGAAATGCAAATCAAAATGACCCTGAGATTCTTCACCCAATCAGAATGGCTAAGATCAAAACTTCAGGTGACAGCCATATTATCAAGGATGTGGTGAAAGAGGAACACTCCTCCATTGCTGGTGGGATTGCAAACTGGTACAATCACTCTGGAAATCAGTCTGGAGGTTCCTCATAAAATTGGACATAGTATTACCTGAGGACCCAGTTATACCACTTCTGGGCATATATCCCAAAGATGCCCCACCAGGCTACATGGGCACGTGTTCTACTATGTTCATAGTGGCCTTGTTTGTGATAGCCAGAAGCTGGAAACAACCCAGATGTCCCACAACAGAAGAATGGACACAGAAAATGTGGTTCATTCACACAATGGAATACGACTCAGCTATTAAGAACCAGGACATCATGCAGGCAAATGGATGGAACTAGAGAATATGATCCTGAGTGAGGTAACTCAGACCCAAAAGGACACACATGGTATGTACTCATTAATAAGTGGATATTAGCCAAAAAAAAAAGTATAGAATACCCAAGATATAGTTCACAGAACTCAAGAAGGTAAGTGAGGACTCCTCAGTCCCACTGGGAGGGAGAAGAAAGCAGTCACAATGGGGAGGGAAGGAGGGACCGGGGAGGGAAAGTGCACTGGGGTTTGGGGGTTGGGGGAGGGAACCTGATCTGGTATTGGGTGAGGGAAAAGGACTGAAAGCCCTGAGGCCAGCAGAAAGAATGGAAACAGGCAACCTCGGGAGGTAGGAGGTTGGGGGGACCCTCCAGAATGCACCAGAGAGACCTGGGAGGTGAGAGACTCTCAGGACTCAAAGGGAGGGACCTTAGATGAAATGCCTGACAACAGGGAGAGGGAACTTATAGAGCCCACCTCCAGCAGAAAGACAGAGCATCAAGTGAGGGAGGGGGGTTACTATCCATAGTCAAAACTGCCCCGTATCTGTTCCTGTCTGAAAGGAACTGCAGGGATGGAAATGGAGAGGAGCCTGAGGAAAAGAAGGTCCAGCAACAGGCCCAAAGTGGGATCCAGCTCAAGGGGAGGTCCCAAGGCCTGACACTATTACTGAGGCTAAAGAGTGCTCACAAAAAGGGACATATCATGACTGTCCTTTGAAAGACCTAACAAGCAACTGAAACAGTCAGATGCAGATATTTACATCCAACCAATGGACAGAAGCTGCTGACCCCTGTGGTTGAATCAGGAAAAAACTGTAAGAAGCTGAGGAGGGTGATCCTGTAGGAGGACCAGCAGTCTCAACGAACCTGAATCCCGAGATCTCCTAGACACTAGACCACCAACCAGGCAGCATACACCAGCGGATATGAGGCCCCCAACATCTGTAGAGCAGAGGATTGCTGGGTCTGGGTTCAGTCAGAGAAGATGCAACTAACCCTCAAGAGACTGGAGGTTCCAGGGAGTGAAGAGGTCTGGTGGAGTCGGGGGTCGGAGGCTGGGGACATCCTCGTGGAGACAAGGTGGGGGAGGAGGTATGGGATGTGGAATAGTCAGAGGAAGGGCTGGAAGGGGGATAAAATCTGGAGTGTTTATAAAAAAAGAGAATGCTTTGCCTGTATAAATGTCCCTGTACCTTAAGTTCAGGCTGGGCCTGCTGAGAACACAAAAAGGCAGATTCCCTAAAATTAAGACTTACAGATATGAGCTGGCAAGTGAGAGCTTTAAAATGAACCTGGATTTTCCAGAAAAGTGGCCAAGTGATCTTCCCCACTGAGCTATCTCCCTGGTCTCTTAGTTTTGGAGAGTCTGTCTCACTAACCCTGCATCTCACCATGGTAGACTTGGCTGGCCAGCAAGCACCAGGGATCCTCCTGCCTCTGCCTCCTTGGTATTATAGGCACATACCCCTCCCACCTGGTATATTTAGATAGGTTTTGGGAATTGAACTCTGGTTATAGTACAGAAAGCATTTCTCTGACTGAGCTGAGCAAACAAGCCTCATGAGTCAACCTTATTAAT
Organism: Mastomys natalensis; assembly: GCA_021653895.1. NCBI lineage: Eukaryota > Metazoa > Chordata > Mammalia > Rodentia > Muridae > Mastomys > Mastomys natalensis. The sequence continues at coordinate 1,221,453 of JAJTUV010000944.1, forward strand.
AACAGCTATAGACCCAAACACGGATGCAATTTAATACAGTCCATATCAGGAGCCTGGCTGGTCATTTCCTTCCAAGAAATTGCCAAGGCCAATTTTAAAATTCATGATAGAATCATTGGAACCAAGAACCCACCACCCCCAAATCCTGCAGACAAATATAAAGAGTCATATGCCCTGAAAGAAACATTTTAAGCCAGAATGAAAAGCTGTATAAGGACAGGCAGAGAGAGCAGTCAACTAACTGGGAAACCCCAAATTTCCATCTCACACCTCTTATCTTGACAAGTTAGAAGAATTATTTGCGTACATCATGTGTGTGGTATGTGATAAGTATTACATATATGTGTGCATGATCAATGTGGGTGCCAGAGACCCAACCTTCGGTTTCCTTCCTCAGGAAACATCTACCATTTAAACAAAGACTCATTTTTTAACTTTTAATTACATGTCTGTGTGTGGATGGGTACGTATGAGCCTTGTGCCAGCACAGGACAGAGGTGTTGGATTTCTTGAAGCTGGAGTTACACTCAGCTCTGAGCCACCTGATGTGGGTGCTGTTAACCAAACTCTAGTCCTGCATGCACACACCTAAGAATTCAGGGCTCTAATTCTTCAGATAACCTATACAGCATGTGATTTTGGTGTACCCAGCTTTACAACCCCATCCCTCCTGCAAACCTGATGTTAGTTCCTGCTCTGATCCTTCGTCTTTCGGAATTGTTCTTTCTGGAGGACTCATTGTGCTTTCTGAAACAGAGAGGAAAAAATTATAAGTCAGTCTGCTTGTCCCAGCTGGAGAATGAGAACACTCACGTCCAAACGACAGAGAGGTTAAGGCAAGCCTCTCAGTTTATGCCACATGGAGTCTGTGATGTCAAGGCTTTTGCCTCAGAAGTACAGGAAAGCAGCAGATAGGCAAAGATGCTTCCATTTGGACCCTAAACACGTGCATTCCACACTAGTTCTTCTGAGTGGGTTAGGGTGGCTGTCACAATGAGTGTTGGGCCATAGGCATTAAGGGTTCACCTTCATCAGTCCACCTCAATGCCTTCAAAATTTCAGACCTGTATAAGCAGCTATTCACTCGATTCTTGTGCAGTTAGAGGTGCTTTCACCTTTGTGTGTTTGTGTGGGCACAGGTGTCAACCATGGTCTCTTTCCTTAGTAGGCACCTCTCTGGTTTTTGAAAAAAATACATTTATTTTTTTTTACGTGTGTATGTGTGCAGGTGTCCTTGGAGGCCAGAGGAGGAATTGGAACTCATAGAAGCTGTGAGCACTTGAATGTGGGTGTTTTGAGTAGAACACGGTCCTCTTACAAAAGCAGCTGGTGCTATTAACCACCCCCAACTGTGCGTTATTTGAATGAAAATGGTCCCCGTTAGCTCCTATGTTGGAATGTCTTGACCAGAGTTTGAGGGGATTGGGAGGTCTGGCCTTGTTGGAGGAGCTTTCAAATGCTCACTCCACACCCAGTCTGTCTCTGTGGTGTGCTGCTGGATCTCATCGGCTGTCAGGTGCTGGTCCAGGTGAGGACTGCCTTCTGCTACCATGCTTCCTGCCATGATCATCATGGATATACTGTAAGCCAGTCCCCAATTAAATGCTGTTATAAGTTGCCTTATTCATACATCTCTTTACAGCAATAGAAAAGTAACAAGACACATACCACCTATCTTTTTTACCCCAGACAGGGTCTCTCCTAAACCTGGGACTTACCTGATTGAAGCCAAGGATTGCTTTGAACTACGATCCTCCTAGTTCTGTCCTAAGTGCGAGGGTTAGAGGTATATGCCCTATCCCGTGTTTATATAGGGTTGCCGATTGAATCCAGTTGGGGATAGGTGAGCATGCTGGGAGTGAGCCCTCGCTTTTGCATTTTAATTTACAATAATCTTTTTCATTCATTCATTCAACATGGTCTCAAAAAATTCATGCATGATTTAAAAAATTACATTTTCCTCTCTTTATATAAAGCTGTAATTCTCAACCTGTGGGTTGCAACCTTTTTGGGGTTAAACAACCCTGTCCCACGTAGCAGACATCCTTCATATCAGAAAATTTACAATTCAGAACAGTAGCAAGATTACAGTTCTGAAGTAGCAACAAAAATAATTTTATGGTTGAGGGAGTCACCTAATATGAGGAACTGTATTAAAGAGTCACAGCATTAGGAAGGTTCAGAGCCACTGATATAAAGACAGTGTATGCATTACTGTGTGTAGTCATATATACATACACAGTATGTATACACAAAATACTTATGTATATTTCAATACATAGTGTAATAATAATGCTTTGTCATAATAGTCTAGCAAGCATCTGTGAATAACTTGGATACTGTTTGCCTAACCATAAGTTTATAAATGGTTACTATGTTCTGTCTTCTCAGAGAGTTGCAGGTTTGAGCCAGAAAGGTATTTCACTTCCCCAAACAACCCCCAGCACAGGCTATGATTCAGTGTGTTGCCCTCTGGACACTCTTGGTTGGATCACTATACTAAAAACCAGTAGGAAACAGGTTCCTAGCAGTTACTGACAACACAGAATACAGTTTGTCGATCCGTTTTGATTGGTGCCAGTTATGGAAAGTTAGTAAAGTTTTGGCATTAAGTCAATCCCAGGCATGGTGGTGTACAACTTTAATCCCAGCAGAGGCAAATAGATCTCTGTAAACTCAAGTCCAGTCTAGTCTACATAGAGAACTCCAGGCCGCCAGGATTTAATACTGACTTATTATTTCAAAATTTAAAAATAGAAATTTGTAGGCAAATGGATGAACTAGAAAAAATGATTTTTTTTTTTTTTTTTTGAGTGAGGTAATCTAGATCAGAAAGTACAAACAGGTATTGCTCACTTATCAGTGGACATGAGCTGTAATAGTAAGGACAACCACGCACAATCCAAGACAGAGGCTAAGAAAACGGAGGGCTCTAGGGAGGAACTCAGAATCCCGAGGAGTGGAAAGAGATTAGGGGTAGGCTGGAACAGGAGGTATTTGGTTAGTGGGGTGGGAGGAAGTTATGGTAAGTGGGGCATGGAGATAGGACTGTACGTAGGTCACACCTAGGGAATCCACAATGGCTGACATTAGCTAACGATCAGCTAGCATGGGGGATACAGAGCTACGGCCAATCTCCTGTAAACCGGTCAAACTTCCAGTGGGATTGAACACAACCACCGTAAAACCTTCAAACCTACAATTTGATCACCCATACTAATGTACTGTAGAAAGGCTACAAGAGAATATACTTGGGGGTGGCGAGCTGGCCAAACAAGACAATGAACTGACAGTCAGACCATTGCTACCAAGGAGCCCTATACTACACACCCTGGAGGCTGGCTGAGACCTGGCTAGAAACATGAACGACCGCCAAACAATAGCAAATTAGTCAAGAGTCAATGATTCTAATAATTGTATACTGTAAACAGGACCCTAATTGTCATCAGACAGGCTTCGTCCAATGGCTGATAGGAATGGATGAAGAGACTCATGGCCAAACAGTAGGCAGAGCTTGGGGAATCCTGCAGAAGTAGGGGAGAAAGGATTGTAGGGGGCATACTTAGCAAAGGAAAAATCTACCAAGATGAACTCTCAATTTGAACATCTACACTCCAAATGCAAGGGCACTCACATACATAAAAGAAACTTTACTAAAGCTCAAAGCACACATTGCACCTCACACAATAATAGTGGGGGATTTTAACACCCCACTCTCAGCAGTGGACAGATCATGGAAACAGAAAACTAAACAGAGACACAATAAAATTAACAGAAGTTATGAACCAAATGGATTTAACAGGTATCTACAGAACATTTCATTCTAAAACAAAAGAATATACCTTCTTGTCAGCACCTCATGGTACCTTCTCCAAAATTGACCATATAATTGGTCACAAAACAGACTCAACAGATAAAAGAAGATTGAAATAATCCTTTGTATCCTATCAGATCACCATGGACTTAGGCTGGTCTTCAAAAATGACAAAAACAATGGAAAACCCACATACATGTGGAAACTGAACAACGCTCTACTCAATGATAACTTGGTCAAGGAAGAAATAAAGAAATTAAAGACTTTTTAGAATTTAATGAAAATGAGGACACATTTCAAAACTGTGGGACTCCATGAAAGCAGTGCTAAGAGGAAAACTCATAGCTCTAAGTGCCTACAAAAAGAAACTGAAGAGAGCACACATTAACAACTTGACAGCACACCTGAAAGCTCTAGAACAAAAAGAGGCAAATACACCCAAGAGGAGTAGGCAGGAAATAATCAAACTCAGGGCTGAAATCAACCAAGTAGAAATAAACTATACGAAACATCAACAAAACTAGGAGCTGGTTCTTTGAGAAAATCACCAAGATAGATAAACCCTTAGCCAGACTAACAGAGGCACAGAGACAGTAACCAAATTAATAAAATCAGAACTGAAAAGGGAGACATAACAACAGAAACTGAGGAAATTTAAAAATCATCAGATCCTACTACAAAAGCCTATACTCAACAAAACTGGAAAATCTGGATGAAATGGAAATTTTTCTAGACAGATACCAGGTACCAAAGTTAAATCAGGAGCAATAAACCATCTAAACAGTCCCATAACCCCTAAAGAAATAGCAGCAGTCATTAAAAGACTCCCCATCAAAAAAAGCCAGGACCAGATGGTTTTAGTGGAGAATTCTATCAGACCTTCAAGGAAGACCTAATACCAATTCTCTTCAAACTATTCCACAAAATAGAAACAGAAGGAACACTACCAATTCGTTCTATGAAGCCACAAACACTCTCATACCCAAACCTCACAAAGACCCAACAAAGAAAGAGAACTTCAGACCAATCTCCCTTATGAATATCCATGCAAAAATAAATCATAAAATTCTGGCAAACTGAATCCAAGAACACATCAAAACAATCATCCATCATGATCAAGTAGGCTTTATCCCAGGAATGCAGGGATGGTTCAATATTCAGAAATCCATCAATGTAATCCACTATATAAACAAACTCAAAAAAAAAATCACATGATCATCTCACTAGATACTGAGAAAGCATTTGACAAAATTCAACATCCCTTCATGTAAAAGTCTTGGAAAGATCAGGAATTCAAGGTTCATACCTAAACATAGTAAAAGCAATATACAGCAAGCCAGTAGCCAACATCAAACTAAATGGAGAGAAACTTGAAGCAATCTCATTAAGATCAGGGACTAGACAAGGCTGCCCACTCTCTCCCTACCTATTCAATATAGTACTGGAAGTCCTAGCCAGCGCAATTAGACAACAAAAGGAAGTCAAAGGGATACAAATAGGAAAGGAAGAAGTTAAAATTTCACTATTTGCAGATGATATGATAGTATACTTAAGTGACCCCAAAACTCCACCAGAGAACTCCTAAACCTGATAAACAACTTCAGCAAAGTGGCAGGTTATAAAATTAACTCAAATCAGTAGCCTTTCTCTACTCGAAGGATAAACAGGCTGAGAAAGAAATCAGGGAAATGACACCTTCACAATAGTCACAAATAATATAAAATACCTCGGGGTGAATCTAACCAAGCAAGTGAAAGATTTGTATGACAAGAACTTCAAGTCTCTGAAGAAAGAAATCGAAGAAGATCTCAGAAGATGGAAAGTCTCCCATGCTCATGGATCGGCAGGATTAATATAGTAAAAATGGCCATCTTGCCAAAAGCAATCTACAGATTCAATGCAATCCCCATCAACATTCCAATTCAATTCTTCATAGAGATAGAAAGAGCAATTTGCAAATTCATTTGGAATAACAAAAAACCCAGGATTGTGAGAACTATTCTCAACAATAAAAGAACTTCTGGAGGAATCACCATCCCTGACCTCAAGCTGTACTACAGAGATAAAAACTGCATGGTATTGGTACAGAGACAGGCAGGAAGATCAATGGAATAGAATTGAAGTTCCAGAAATGATCCCACACACCTATGGTCACTTGATCTTTGACAAAGGAGCTAAAACTGTCCAGTGGAAAAAGGACAGCATTTTCAACAAATGGTGCTGGTTCAACTGGAGGAAACATGTAGAAGAATGCAAATCGACCCATTCTTATCTCCTTGTACAAAGCTCAAGTCCAAGTGGATAAAGGACCTTCACATAAAACCAGACACACTGAAACTAATAGAAGGTGGGGAAGACCCTCGAATACCTAGGTACAGGGGAAAATTCCTGAACAGAACATCAATGGCTTATGCTCTAAAATCAAGAATTGACAAATGGGACCTCATAAAATTGCAAAGCTTCTGTAAGGCAAATGACACTGTCAATAGGACAAAACGGCAACCAACAGATTGGGAAAAGATCTTTACCAATCTTACTTCCAATAGAGGGCTAAATATCCAATATATACAAAGAACTCAAATTAGACTCCAGACAACCAAGCAACCCTACTAAAAATGGGGTACAGAGCTAAACAAAGAATTCAACTGAGGAAAGTCGAATGGCTGAAAAGCACCTAAAGAAATGTTCAGCATCCTTAGTCATCAGGGAAATGCAAATCAAAACAACCCTGAGATTCTACCTCACACCAGTCAGAATGGCCAAGATCAAAAACTCAGATGATAGCAGATGCTGGTGAGGATGTGGAGAAAGAGAAACACTAAGCAAACACTCCAGCCAGAAGCTAAGCCTCACACTATGCACACACTACCAGAGACTTAAATCAGGGCCTATGCATGCTGCATATAAACAGCTAGGGTCAGCAGCATCTAGGAAGAGCAGAGAGTGGGGAAACAAGGTCAGACGAGGAGCAGGGGTCACTTTTGAGTAGCAGGAGTCAAGGGTCTTACAAGCCAGGTACTTTTAATCTCAGCACTTGGAAGGCAGAGGCAGGTGGATCTCTGAGAGTTTGAAGACAGCTGGACTACATAGCTAGTTTCAGAACAACCAGACACACACAGCCTTATCTTAAAAATCATAAAACTAGTTATCAAAAGGAGAGGATATCAAGTTGGAAGGGAGACAGACTGCAGATCCTCGAGGGAACACAGAGAGAGGTAGTAGGGGGTATAATACGACCAAAGCACACAGCAGACATATGTAAAATATTCAAAGATTAAAATCATTAAGAAAAAGTTGCTGGTTTTTCCAGTTGAAGTCAACAGATGAAATAAATCAGTAGTTCTCAACTTCTAAACAGAGACCCTTTAATACAGTTCCTCGTGTTGTGGTGGCCCCAGCCATAAAGTTTTTGTTGCTACCTCATAACTGTAATCTTGCCACTGTTCTGAATCCTAATGTAAATCTTTATGTTTTCCAATGGTCTTAGGCGATCCCTGTGGAAGGGTTGACCTCCAAAAGTCATAACCCAAAGGCCCACAGGTTGAGAAACTGCTGCACCAGAGTTTAAAATGTATGCACAAATTTCTCTATATCTAAATCCAAAACAACTCGGATGAAATACAACATCAGAATCTTTTGGTTTAAACGGGACCTCACGTACAGAAAGCTGGGCTTGAACTTGGTATGGAGTTAAGTTTCTATTTGAACTTCCGATCCTCCTGCTGAATGCTGGGATTACAAGCTACGGGCTGGAGACAAACACTCTGAATTGTATCACCAGCCCAACATCTCCATCTAATAGTACAAACAAGACAACTAACATGAATCCAATTCACTCCCTTCATTCTAAAAATATAAACTAAAGGTCACTGAACTTTAAAGCTCCCTTGGGGTTAGGGGAATGAACAGAAGTGTGGGAGGCTGGCTAGATGGCTCAGGAGGTAAATGTGCTTGCCACCAAGTCAGATGACCCACATGGTGGAAGGAGAGGGAAAAGCTGTCCTCAGACCTCCATATGAACAATGTCACTCAGATGCCTACACACACCACCCCCACACCACACCTCCATACTCCCCAACCCTCCCACCCCCACACCCCCACCTCATCCTTCACCTCCCTCCCTAATACACCCCTCCACACCAAACCAAACTTTTTAAAACAATGAATTGGAGCTAGTCAATTTGAGACATAGGAGGAAGAATATGTTCACACTTTTAACTAATCCATAAAAATTACCAACAGCTCAACTTCTTAAAACAAGCAGAGGATTGAGCCACCTAAACGACTCTCTGTGGCTTCCAACGAACTGAAATCATTATTAAGGAGCCTTTTTTTGACATACCAAGCTGAGAGTGTTTTTGATGCTGCATTAGACAAGGCTGCTGTGGCCCCTGTGAAGAAGAGCCACTACTTTACTGGAAAGGGAAACAGTATCTATCACTCCCTTAGGGAGCTGGGGAATATTGAAGTCTTGTAAATGCAAATATGACACACAGCCTTGCTGAACAGCAAACACTACTTAGGACTTGATTAGTGACACCTGAGCTCATTCAACCCTGAAGAAGCTCTGCAACCTTGCCACACACAGCAATTAACAGAAAGAGGAGCCTCTGGTATCAGAAGCTAAACACTACATGCAGGTGAGCAGAACATCCCTGGGCTATGATAAACACCTGATAGAGAGTGTGGGGGAAAAAATAGATAGGCCAACCATAGGATGTGCACCAAAAGGTAATCTTAACCATTTTAGTAAATGCTACTAGAAATAAACACATTTCACCAAGACGGTTTATCCATGCTTATCTATGAAGGAGCAATTCCAAAGCACTGATAACCTTGACCACCCAACACTGGCATTGGCTAATTAGAACTTAATGTCAGCTGAGGATAGTAGCTCTCACCTGTAAGCCCCTTACCCAGGGAGGGGGTTAGGGTGAGCTCTGCGTGCCACACAATATCTCATCTATAAAAGCAAAGCAGATGAGACCAAACAAGAACCAGCCAAAGGGAAACCTAACAAACCCCTGGGAAGGCTAAGGAGAAGTAAGCTTTTTCTATGCATCTCTCTGTAGAAAGAATTTAACTATAGAATGATAAGAAAAAAAATATTTAGCTGGGTATGGTGGCACAAGCCTTGAATTTCAGCACCTGGGAGGCAGAGGCCAGTAGATCTCAGTAAATTCCAGGCCAGTGGGGCTAGAGACCTCTGTCTCAAAACACCAATAAAAACCAAACCGAACCAACAAAAAGCAAAACAAAACATGTTCACAACTTAAAGGTTAGAATTTTCTAGAAACTTTAAAATATGGAGGTCAAAAAAGCTAAACAGGAAAACAAATCTTCCAACCACTGGGTGAAAGGACTAAATTCTGACTGTGAAGTCTAAATGTTGCTATATTCACAGGACTTGAGTTAGACATATTCCTCTGAAGAGCTGAAGAAACTGGAGACCCAAGAGACAAAGCCCTTTGGGAAATACATTAGCAGTGTGGAAGATTTTTTTTTTCCTTTTTAAAGGATGAAATGACCAACAAAGTCTCCCAGAGAAGAGAATGTTTGCTGCTTTTTTTGGGGGGGGGTGGGGGGGACTAGGTGTTTACAGCATCTCATTTAATTTCACATAGGTGCTTAATAGAATTTGGTCCTTCAGGCCCCAAAACTTTATGTCTTGGGCTAAAGCACTTTAGAACATTCTCGATTCTCTAATATATTGGAATGGAAGCATCAGCTTCCCAAAACCAAGAGTCAGGAGGGAACAGATTCAGCTGAGAGCTATTTAGTAAATCTGCGAGTGGGAGAGGGTTGGGGAAGTGTGAATGACTGCAACAGCTGAGGACTGTTTTCTGAGAATCAGTGTCTTTAAAAAAAAAACAAAGAACAAACCAATCCCCTCCCCCCCAAGCACTTTTGCCTTTTGCCTGTATTTCCACTATCAATACACACCATTTGTGTTCAAGTGTCTGTGGATAAAGTACTCCGAGTATCATATCCCCAAGTACGTGAGTTTTTTTCATTACGGTATTTACTTTACATCTCGTTCAGAGCTTCTTCTGCCTTCTCTTCTCCCAGTCCCTCCCAGCCCTGTGTCCCCACCTTTTCTCCTCAGAGAAGGGGAAGCCTCCCATAGATATCAACCTGCCCTGGCATATCAAGTTGTAGACTGACTAGATGCATCTCCTATTGAGGCTAGACAAGGCTGTCCAGTTAGGAGAAACAGAGAGGCAGGCAACAGACAGACAGCCTTTGCTCCCGCTATTAGAAATGGAATCATTTGTTAGAAGCATAGAAGACTTTAGGGCCTAGTGAGTAAAGAGACCTGCCACCAACTCTGGGGACTCCAGTTTGATCCCCAGAGCCCCCGCATCACGGGAGGGGAGAAGCAACGCTTGTATGCCACCCCCTGACCTCCACAAGATGCCATACCGGGACCTGCACACAGAGAAAAAAAAAAAAACACAAACGAGTGCGGAGCTTTAAATCTAACCCTCTTTCAAACTGGTAGAAGCAATTTGCCACTTGCTTCTGTAGGAAAACAAATGACCCCTGACTCCCTTTCTTCATTTGGCAACTGCAACACACAGTCTTGCAGCATATATGGCATCATCACTGGCCACAGTCACAGTCATTTATGAGCCACCCAAGTAACTCAGCAATATCCACACTCCCACAAAAACGTGGCCCAGACATCGGTGCATCCCAGGTTTCTATCATTGTGTCCTCTACTCCCTGTCTAGTGCTAACATCCAAGTCTGGGAAGACCGAGGGACCTTCCTAAACGGCTCTGAATACATACATCCTCCAGATTAACTTTTTTAAAAAACAAAACTGGGGTGACTATTTTTTTCCATGAGAATCTCTGGCTCCTTAGCTCTGACTGGTCTAAAGAAAGAGAGAGAGGGTGGGGAGGGAAAGTGGTGGTGGTGGCATTGTCGTGCATGTTAACTGGCCTGAAAAAGAGGTCCCAGCTAGTGAAGAGATGGCAACCAAGAGATCCAGCTGGGAATAAGACAGAAATTACCCAGGAGCTCACCTCTAAGTGCAGATCCTACTTTCTGCAAACCGGCAACCACCGCAAAAAGAGAGCCAACTCTGCCTCTAACCCACGCCCGGCTGATAGCCTTTGAAGATGCAGACTAGCACGTGCTTAATGCCCATTGGCTGCAAGTTCTGAGTAGCCCCTCCCCAGTAGACTGGGAACAGCTGCACTTGGCACTGGCAACAAGCCCCTCGTGTCGCAGCTGCACAGGGAGGCTCAGCCTCTCTTCCTGCCCCTCCCCCTAATTAGATTGTATAAATATTTTTTAGATTAAAAAATTAAAATCATGTGTGTGTGTGTGTGTATGTATGTATGTATGTATGTATGCATGCATGCCAGGAGAAGACATGGGATCCCTTGAATTTGCATCAGGCTGTTGTGAGCTGCATCAAGCTTAGTCCTCTACTAGACTCTGTGCTCATAACCAGTGTGCCATCTTTCTAGCCAAAGACCCTTCTTTCTGCACGTGCCGTGGGACCTAGCACAACTTTCACCTGGTGTTCCTGAGCAGTATAGATTCAGGGTCCTTACTTTTTAAAAATTTAGCCAGGAAGTAGTAGTTGGCATTTAATTTTTTAAAAAATTCACTACAAGCTGACCCATCATAATTCTGTATATGTATGGCTTCCAAAACCAACATTAAATATATTCACTGGGTCCCCATGCCCAGCTCTTATTTATTTATTTTTTAAAGAATTTATGTTAAGCTACATATCATTTTAAATGTTTTGGGAAGAATTTGACATTTAGCAAATTTAAAAAAAGGGTTTTTTTTTGGGGGGGGGTGGTGAGGAGGGATTCAAGACAGATTTCTCTGTGTAGCCCTGGTTGTCCTGAACTAACTCCTTAGACCTGGATGGTCTTGAACTCAGAGATCTGCCCACCACTGGAGTACTGAGATGAAATATTATTTTGTGTGTGTGTGTGTTTTCCTAGTTGTTATTCACCTTATTGTTTTTGTTTGTTTGTTTTGAGACAGGGCTTCTCTGTATAACCCTGACTGTCCTAGAACTCACTCTGTAGACCAGGTTGTCCTGGAACTCAGAGATCAGCCTGCTTCTGCCTTCTGAGTGCTGGAACTAAAGGCAGGGTCCACCATGCCTGGCTCTTATTTATTTTTAAAAAGAATTTCTTTGTTTTTATTTTATATGCATGAATGTATTCTGCCTGCGTGTATGTCTGTGTACCATGTGCATGCATGGCGCCCATGGAGGCCAGAAGAGTGTCAAATCCTCTGGAACCGGAGCCATAGATAGTTGTGAATTGCCACATGGGTGATGGGATCCGAACCCAGGTCCTCTGCAAGAACAGTAAGTGCTCTTAACCACTGAGCCATCTTTATAGCATGTACACACACACACACACATATATAATAATCATTACCCACCTCCCACAGTTTCTCATCCTATTCCTCTGCCCCCATGTCTCCAAGAGGATGCCCCTCCCCCAGCCAGGCCTTCCCACTCCCTGGGGCCTCAAGTCTCTCTAGGATTAGGTGCCTGTGCCTTCTCTCTCTGAGGCCAGGCCAGGCAGTCCTCTGTGTTCAGGGGTCTGTGTTAGTTGAGACTGCTGGTCTTCCTATGAGGTCACCCTCTTCCTCAGCTTCTTCCAATCAACCACAGGGGTCCCTGGCTTCTGTCCATTGGCTGGGTGTAAGTATCTGCGTCTATCTCAGTCAGATGTTGTTGGGTCTCTCAGTGGGCAGCCATGCTAGGCTCCTGTCTATAAGCACACCATAGCATCAGTAATAGTGTCAGGCCTTGGAGCCTCCTCTTGAGATGGATCCCAAGTTGGGCCTGTCACTAAACCTCCTATCCCTCAGTTGGACATTTCACGAAGGTCCCTCCCTTTGAATCCTGAGGGTCTCTCACCTTCCAGATCTCTGGTACATTCTAGAGGGTCTCCCAACCTCCCTTCCTGTCCTCCCAGGTTGCTTATTTCCATTCATTGTGCAGCCTCCCAGGGCTTCTCTCCCGTTCCCCCTCCAATATCTGATCATGTTCCCCTATTCTCCTCCCCTCTCCTCTCCCACCTAAGCCCTTCCCTCCCTTTTCTTCCTATGATTACTTTCTTCTCCCTCCCAAGTGGGAGTGAAGTATTGCTCATTTGGGCCATTTGGCTTGCTAACTTTCTTGAGGTCTGTGGATTATATCCTGGGTATTCTGTACTTTTTAAGCTAACATCCACTTACTAGTGAGCACATACCATGCATGTACTTTTGGATCTGAGTGAGATAACTCAGGATGATGTTTTCTAGTTCTAATCCATTTGCCTGCAAAACTCATGAGGTCCTCATTCTTAATAGCTGAATAGAATTCTATTGTGTGAATGAACCACATTGTCTGTATCCATTCTTCTGTTGTGGATATCTGGGTTGTTTCCAGCTTCAGGTTATCACAAATAAGGCTGCTATGAACATAGTGGAGCACATGCCCCTGTGGTGTGGTGTGGCATCTTTTGGGTAAATGCCTAAGAGTGGTATAGCTGAGTCTTCAGATAGATCTATTTCCAGTTTTCTGAGGAACCTCCAGATTGATTTCCAGAGTGGTTGTACCAGTTTGCAATCCCACCAGCAGTGGAGGAATGTTCCTCTTTCTCCACATCCTTGACAACATGTGCTGTCACCTGAGGTTTTGATCTTAACCATTCTGATTGGTGTAAGGTGGAATCTCAGGGTCATTTTGATTTACATTTCCCTGATCACTAAAGACTTGAACATTTCTTTAAGTGCTTCTCAGCCATTTGAGATTCCTCTGTTGAAATTTTTCTGTTTAGCTCTATAACCCATTTTTTGATTGGGTTTGGTTTTTTTTTTGGAGGTTAAGTTTTTGACTTCTTTATATATTTTGGATATTAGCCCTCTATCGGATGAGGGGTTAGTAAAGATTTTTCTCCAATCTGAGGTTGTTGATTTGTTCTATTGACTATGTCCTTTGCCTTTCAGAAGCTTTTCAGTTTCATGAGGTCCCATTTATCAATTCTTGATCTTAGAGTCTGAGCCATTGGAATTCTGTTTAGGAAATTGCACCCCCCCCCAACAGGTGCCTATGAGTTCGAGGCTCTTTCCCACTTTCTCTTCTATTAGATTCAGTGTATCTGGTTTTATGTTGAGATCCCTGATCCACTTGGACTTGAACTTTGTGCAAGGTGGCAAATATGGGTAAATTTTCATTTTCCTACAATGGACTTCCAGTTAGACCAGCACCATTTAGATGCTTTCTCTTTTCCATTGTACATTTTTGGATTCTTTGTCCAAGATCAAGTGTCCATAAGTGTGTGGGTTTATTTCTTGGTCTTCAATTCTATTCTATTGAAACACCTGTCTGTCTCTGTATCCAATATCTCTGTAACCATCATGTGTTTTTAAACACTATTGCTTTGTAGTACAGCTTGAGGTCAGGGATGGTGATTTCCCCAGAAGTTCTATTATTGTTAAGAATTGTTTTTGCTATTCTGGGTTTTGTTGTTGTTTATTTTTCCATATGAAATTGTGAATTGTTCTTTCCATGTCTTTGAAGAATTGTGTTGGAATTTTGATGGGTTTGTATTGTATCTGTAGATTGCTTTTGGTAGGATGGCATTTTTTCTATATTAATTCTGCCAATCCATGAGCTTGGGACATCTCTCCATTTTCTGAGGTCTTCTTTGATTTCTTTCTTGAGAGACTTGAAGTTCTTGTCATATAGATCTTTTACTTGTTGGTTAGAGTTACCCAAGGTATTTTATATTATTTGTGACTATTGTGAAGAGTGTTGTTTTCCTATTTTCTTTCTCAGTCCATTTATCATTTATATAAAAGAAGCTCTCTTTATATAAAGGAAGGCACTGATTTGTTTGAGTTAATTTTATACCCAGCTACTTTCTGAAGTTGTTTATCAGCTGTAGAAGTTCTCTGGTAGAATTTTTTGGGGTTGCTTATGTATACTATCCTATTATATGCAAATACTGATACCTTGACTTCTTCTTTGCCACTTTGAATCTCCTTGATCTCCTTTTGTTGCCTTATTGCTCAAGCTAGAACTCAAGTACTATATTGAATAGATATGGGGAGAGTGGGCAGTCTTGTCTTGTCCCTGATTTTAGTGGGATTGATTAAGTATCTCTCCATTTAGTTTGATATTGGCTGTTGGTTTGCTGTATGTTGCTTTTATTATGTTTAGATATGGGCCTTGTATTCATGATCTCTCCAGTACTTTTAACATGAAGGTGTGTTGTGTTTTGTCAAATGCTTTTTCAGCATCTAATGAGATGATCGTGTGATTTTTTTCTTTGAGTTTGTTTATATGAAGATTATATTAGTGGATTTTCATATATTGAACCAACCTTGCATCCCTGGGATGAAGACTACTTGATCATGGTGAATGATGGTTTTGATGTGTTCTTGGATTCAGTTTGCTAGAATTTTATTGAATATTTTTGTATCAATATCATAAGGGAAATTGGTCTGAAGTTCTCTTTCTTTGTTAGGTCTTTGTGTGGTTTAGGTATCAGAGTAATTGTGACTTCATAAGATGAATTAGTGTTTCTTCTGTTTCTATTTTATGGAATAGTTTGAGGAATGTTGGTATTAGCTCTTCTTGGAAGGTTGGTAGAATTCTGCACTAAAGCCATCTGGCCCTGGACATTTTTTGGCTGGGATGTTTTTAATGACTTCTATTTCTTTTGTAGGATATTGGCCTGTTTAGATAGTTTATTTGCTCTTGATTTAACATTGGTATGTTTATCTGTCTAGAAAATCATCCATTCCATCTATATTTTCCAGTTTTGTTGAGTATAGGCTTTTGTAGAAGGATTGGATGATATTTTTGCATTTCCTCTGTTTCTGTTGTTATGTCTCCCATTTTCATGTATGATTTTGTTAATTTCAATACTTTCTTTGTGGCCTTTAGTTAGTTTGGCTAGGGGTTTATCTATCTTGTTGATTTTCTCAAAGAACCAGCTTTCGGTTTGTTGATTCTTTGTATGGTTTTCTTTCTTTCTATTTGGTAGATTTCTGCCCTGAAAATCTGACTGTTTCCTACTGTCTACTCCTCTTGGGTTCTTTTTGTTCTAGGGCTTTCAGATGTGCTATTAAGTTAGTAGTGTAGGATCTCTTCAATTTCTTTATGAGGGCCCTTAGTGCTATGAATTTTCCTCTTAGCACTGCTTTTATTGTGTCCCATAAGCTTCAGTATGCTTTGTCATCATTTTCATTGAATTTCAGGAATCTTTAATTTCTTTCTTTATTTCTTCTCTGACCAAGTTATCTTTGAGTAGAGTTGTTCAGTTTCCATGGGTATGTGGGTTTTCTGTTGTTTTTCTTGTTATTGAGGTCTAGCCTTAGTCTGGGTTGATCTGATAGGATGCATGGGATTGTTTCAACCTTCTTGTATCTGTTGAGGCTTGTTTGCGACTGATTTTATTGTCAGTTTTGGAGAAGGTACCATGAGGTGCTGAGAAGAAGGTATATTATTTTGTTTTAGGGTGAAATGTCTCTCTCTCCTCTCTCTCTCTCTCTTCTCTCTCTCTCTCTTCTTATATATATTATATATATATATATATAATATATATAATATATATATCTGTTAAGTGCATTTGTTCATAACTCTATTAGTTTCCTTTGTCTCTGTTTAGTTTTTGTTTCAATGACCTGTCCATTGTTGAGAGTGTGGTGTTGAAATCTCCCACTATTATTGTGTGGGATTTGATGTGTGTTTTGGGCTTTAGTAAATTTTTTTTTTTTTTATGAATGTGGGTGCCTTTGCATTTGGGGCATAGACATCAGAATTGAGATTTTTGTCTTGTTGGATTTTTCCTTTGATGAATATGAAGTATCCTTCTTCATTTTGCTTGATAACTTTTGGTTGAAAGTCTATTTTATTGGATATTAGAATGGCAAGTCCTGTTTGTTTCTTGGGACCATTTGCTTGGAAGACTTTTTTTCCGTCTTTTACTCTGAGGTAATATCTGTCTTTGTCATTGAGGTTTTTTTGTTGTTTTTTTTTTTTTTTTTTTTAAGATTTATTTATTTACTGTGTATGTGTATGAGTACACTGTAGCTGTCTTCAGACACACCAGAAGAGGGCATCAATCCCATTACAGACGGTTGCGAGCTACCATGTGGTTGCTGGGTATTGAACTCAGGACCTCTGGAAGAGGAGTCAGTGCTCTTAACTGCTGAGCCATCTCTCCAGCCCTGAGGTGTGTTTCTTGTATGCAGCAAAATGCTGGATCCTGCTTCATATCCAGTCTGTTAAGCTTATGTCTTTTTATTGGTAAATTGAGTCCATTGACATTGAGAGATATTATAGATGATTGTTAGTTCCTGTTATGTTTGTTGTTGTAGGTGGAATTATGTGTATGTGGTTCTCTCCTTTTGGTTTTGTTGTGAGATGATTAATTTCTTGTTTTTTCTTTTGTGTAGATACCCTCCTTGGTTTGAAGTTTTCTTTCTAGAATTCTCTGTAGGAGTAGATTGGTAGATAGATATTGTTTAAATTTGGTTTTGTCATGGAATATCTTGGTTTCTTCATCTGTGGTAATTGAGAGTTTTGCTGAGTATTTTAGCCTGTGCTGGCATTTTTGTTCTCTTAGGGTCTGTATCACATCTGCCCAAGATTTTCTGGCTTTTAGAGTTTCTGTTGAGAAGTCTGGTGTAATTCTGATAGGTCTGCCTTTGTATGTTACTTGACCTTTTTCCCTTTACATCTTTTAGTATTCTTTCTGTGTTCCATGCATTTGGTATTTTGATTATTATGTGACAGGGGAATTTCTTTTCTGGTCTAATCTGTTTGGTGTTCTGTAGGCTTCTTGTATGTTTATAGGCTTCTCTTTCTTTAGGTTAGGGAAGTTTTCTTCTATAATTTTGTTGAAGATATTTCCTGGTCCTTTGAGTTGGGAATCTTCACTCTCTTCTATTCCTATTATTCTTAGGTTTGGTCTTTCATTGTGTCCTGGATTTCATGGATGTTTTGGGTTAGGAGTTTTTTTATGTTTTGAGTTTTCTTTGACTGTTGTGTCAATATCTTCTATAGAGATTCTCTATTCTCTCTCTTGTATTCTGTTGTACATGCTTGCATCTGTAGCTCCTGATCTCCTTCCTAGGTTTTCCATTTCCAGGGTTGCCTCTATTTCTGTTTTCTTTATTGTTTCTATTTCCATTTTTAGGTCTTAGACTGCTTTGTTCTATTCCTTCACCTGTTTGATTGTGTTTTCCTGTATTTCTTAAAGGGATTTGTTTCGTCTTTAAGGGTTTTTACCTATTTACCTGTATTTCTTTCAGTGAGTTTTTTATATCCCCTTAAAGGACTCTATTATCTTCATGAGATAGGGTTTTAGGTCAGCATTCTGGTTTTCAGGTGTGTTGGTATATCCAGGACTTGCTGTGGTGGGAGAACTGGGTTCTGATGGTGCCAAAGTATATTGGCTTCTGTTGCTTATGGTCTTGCACTTGCCTCTCACCATCTGGTTATCTCTGGTGTTGACTGGCCTGGGTATCTCTGGAGCCTGCCTCCTATGTCTCTGGTTGCTGCAGGTCTCCTGGAAGACCTGTGTCCCTGAATTTAGTAGATCTCCTTGGATGCCTTCAGACTGTGGTGTCTTCAGTGGGCATACACACCATTGATTTGTTGCCCTGGGTGTAGCAGATCTCCTGGGAGGTCTTTGGATGTGGAGTCTTCAGAGGAGCAGACAAGTTGATGATCTGTCCTGGTGCAAGAACCCATTAGCTTTTTTTTCACTTTTCTTTTTATTTACTATGTATATACAGCACATACTCATTGTATAAAATAATCAATTTCATTGTGACTTTTCAGATGCTTGTATAATATACATTAATTTTCTTTCTTTTCTTTTTTAAAAGATTTATTTATTTTATATATGTGAGTACACTGTTGCTCTCTTCAGACACACCAGAAGAGGGCATCAGATTCCATGACAGATGGCTGTGAGCCACCATGTGATTGCTGGGAATTGAACTCAGGACCTCTGGAAGAGCAGTCAGTGCTCTTAACTGCCAAGCCATCCCTCTGTCCCTACATTGATCTTATTAGGCCCTTTATTATCCTCTCTCATCTACATTCTTCCAAGTATTCTCCTTTCATGTGTGAGTATGTTTTTGATTTTCATTGTCATTTTTATTTGGCAATAAGACTGGGTTTCATCATGATCTTTGCGTATATGTCTACATAGTTTTTAGTGACTCTGCAATCACCTGCTCTGCCCTTTACCTTTTTTCCCAACAGTACACTTCCTCCCTCCAACAACCCTCTTCCTGTTTTAATGCCACTTACATATCTTTTTTTGAGGCTCTTTTCATAGAGCTTTGGATGTCCTTGAACTCACAGCAATTCTCTTGTCCAGTCTTCAGAGTGTGGGATTCTAGCGACATACCATCGGTCTAGCTTCATGCATATCTTTAAATCTAGGTCCACATGAAGGAAATGACTGCTATTTGTGGAGTTTTAATCTCTTCCATTGCCCTCTCCTGGTACACCCTGATCCCTAACAGTCCCACTTCTCCAGTCATGCTATCGATAGCTCTATGTGCCTCTATCATCTATCTACTAACTACTCATTCATCACTTATCTATCCACCACCAATCATCCATGATCTATCAAATACTTATCTATAATCTATCATTTTATCTATTCGTCATTTATTTATCAATTATTTATCATCTGTCTATTGTCTACCAACTATCATCTAGTAGTATTCATCTATCAACCATCTATTATCTATTGAATATATATACATCTATTGAATATATATATCATCTATTATCAACCTATCATCAATCACATTATTTATCTACATATCATCTACCTACCCATCATCTATTTATTTATCATTTATCATTTATCTACTTATCACTGAATCATTAGCTATATATCCACCTACTTATCTAATTATGTTTCATCTGTATCTGTCACTTATTTCTGTCATTTGTCTACCATCTAGCTGTATCTACTTATCACTTATGACCTATTTATTATATCTATAAATGATCTATCTATATCATCTATCCAGCTGTCTTTCTATCCATCATCTATTGACCTTCCATTCATCCTTTTCTATCTATCTATCTATCTATCTATCTATCTATCTATCTATCTATCTATCTTCCTACCTACCTGTAGTGGTGTGTTTAGCTACACTGCTTTGGCTCCTGGCAGGTTGTATGCTTACAGCCACCCACCCAGGAACTCTTTGAATCCTCAAATGAAACCACACCCACACACCACACACCACACCCACCTCTCATCTTAATTTTGATATACCAAGCTTAGCTTAATGGCCAGACAGTTCTAATCCTCCACTGTTAGTTCATTCTCCCCTCCAACTTTCCAGAGCCAACTTGTTAAATCAATATTTTATCTCTGCTACCCAAGACCCAATGGGGGAGTGACCTCTAAGGCCACTTACCTGAATTCTTCATGGCTGGTTGGCTTTTTTTTTTTTTGTAGTTCTTTGTTTCATACCACTGCCCCAGTGATTCTCCTCTTCCTCAGTTCCTAGCCTGCACTAATCTAAAGGTCCCACCTCAGTCTAACTGTCCAGCCATTGGCAATTCTTTATTGCCAATCAAATCCAGCTGGGGGTGTGGAGACTCAGCTCATGTCTGGGAACGTGGCTTAGTGAATTGAATTGAGACAGCTTTAGAACCAATTCCTAACACCTACCCACCTACCTAGATTATACATATGAGACAAAATATGCTATTTGTGTTTCTGAGTCAGGTTTATTTCACTTAACACTCAAAACTGCTTGGACTTTCAGGTAGCAGCTGAGTGGCAGGAATCAAGAGCTGGAGCCAGGCTACTGTCCAAAGGCTGAGCCCCAGGGCGGGATCTAATGCTCTCCTTCACTGCTGAGGGATGTGTTGGGGGAGGTGGTGGAAAAGCCAGCCCTTCTCAATCCTTCCCCTTCCCACTCTTTAACTAACCCCCTTCCTGTCTATAGCAATTGAGTTTTTTTCTAAGTAAGTTTCTTCCTCATAGCAGTGATCTACCGTTTTTTTCTAAGTAAGTTTCTTCCTCATAGCAGCATGGATTTGAAAGCACTAAGCTATCTCAATGCTGAGCCCCATGCCCCAGGTTAACTGTCTTCAAGGCTTGCTCTTATAGGTGTGGCCCTTACTACGTATGCACAGGGACCTCTGAGCATGAGAGAAAATGCTCTCTTTTGGATCTTTAGGGTTTGCCAGCTTTGGCCAGTATCTTGGTGCCTAGGCTCTCAGAGATGGAATTTAGGACTTTCTGTGAGAAAGAGGGATGTTTTGAGAGTTTCATAAGGGTTTTATCTACGACAACTGTTGGGTTCAGAGCTCACTCTCTGGCCTGTGTTTTATATTTTCAATAGGGGCTGACGTGGTTGGGCAAACTGTCAGTGTAACTAAATAATTGAGACGATAAGAAAAAAATTAGAGCACTCAGTCCTGAAAGGAATCAGACTTCTCGGTTCCTCCCAGCAAAACCCATGTCCCAAAGAAGATAGAACAAACCTTTTGTGGATCCTCCCCAATCCCTTATAGGCTCAGGAGGCCAAGCCTATGACCTCTCCCCCCTCATTGCTGGGGCTGGTTCACGGTGTTCTTCCTCATAGCAGCACGGATTTGAAAGCACTAAGCATATTCAATGCTGAGCCCCATGCCTCAGGTTAACTGTCTTCAAGGTTTGCTCTTATAGGTGTGGCCCTTACTACGTATGCACCAGAACAAGCTGCACAAAATAGACCTACTTGGAGAACTCTATCTACCCAAGATGCACTACCTACCCTTGCAACCATCTTGAGACACTCTCAAGGTGATCTTTCTTGCTCACTTGTCCTGTCTTTACACAAAATATAATTGAATTGAAAGGAGAGTTTGACAGTCTTTTACAGGGCTGGCCAGATGAGGGCGCTTGCTACCAACTCTAATGATTTGAGTTCGATCCCTGAAACCCACACAGTGGAGAACATCGACTCCCAAATCCCGTCCTCTGACATCCCTGCACATGAACACGGAGGCACACAGTGCCCCCACCAAACAAATAAGTGTAAGAGGACACAAAGTAATCACATGCAAATAGATTATACTTTATAATGCTGCTCCTTTTTCTAACCTTTCTGATCTACCGTTTATAGATAAAGTTCATTTGGGTGGGTGGGATAGATTGCACTAATCACTTGGAGAAAGACACCTTTGCTCCCAAGAAGTTCACAGAGTAATTGACTCCAAGGGTACAAGGGAAACTATTTTATAAATCATGAGGTTTTCAAATCCTCCTGCCTTCCACGCTGAAAGGGAGATTAAGGTGGGTTAAAAGGGGGATGGTAGGATAAATAAAATAACTTAAAAAATTAAGTTAAAAAATAAAATATAAATTATTTAAAAATATAGTTAAAAAGAAAGAAAAGAAGAAGAAGAAAGGAAAAGAAGATAGATAGAAGAAAAAGAAAGATAGATATATGGATTTGAAATGAGTCTGAAATCCCAGCCCTTGGGAGGTCAAGGTAGGGAGATTTTGAATTTTAGCCAGCCTTCGTTTGTTACATGACAAGACTCTATTTCAAAATAATTTGGGGGCCAGAAAGATAGCTCATTGGTAGTTCTTACTGGAACTGCAGGTAGCACTTGCAGGATCAAACCTGAGTTTGATCGTCAGAACCCACATAAAAACTGTGGGTATCCTGAACCATGCTTGTTATATGAGTGCTAGATTAGCTGACACAGGGCAATCCCATCCGTGGGGCTGGCTGGCCAGGGAGCCTGGTGACCCAGCCAGTGAGCGCGCCTCGAAACAACCTGGCAGCTGTGGTTGTCTGTAAGGGACTGGCACAAAGTTCAAGGCAGTCAGAATTCAGCACGGGTGCGGGCGGGGTTCCAAATGGCTACCCCTACTTGAGGAGCTTTTGATGACTGACAGCTGCCAAAGAGGGAGAATAGTTTCTTCTTCCAGAAAGTGACTGTTGGTAGGTTTGTTCGTATCCTACTGAATGACCCCACATGTACGCACACCTAAATACACATGGTCAGCACTAACTGGACTCGGAGTTATTCTATGCCGACAAAACTGAGCCAAGTGAAGCCAAATTAAAGCATAGACACAGGTTTATTAAGGGATATCCCAAGGAATGAGACCACGGAAGTTGCCATGGGAGGGGAGGAGAGGGAAGAGGAAAGAGAGAGAGCCTTATACATTGCGCCCAGGGAGAGAGGAAATATAAAGGGAGCGCAGGACAGAAGAGGGGAGGGAGGGAGAGGGATAAAGACAGGGAGGGGGAAGGAAGAAAGAAGGGAGCCAAAGTGTCTGCATTACATGGGAAGAGCTTCTCGGGGAGGGGAAGCCCAGACCCTTGGTTGGAAGGTTCAGGTCAGAGGGCAGCGTATGGCAGCCAGCCCTGTAACACGTAGGTGCTGAGGGATGCTGGAGAACCTGGAGGCGGGTCTACTTTGGTATGTTAAATATGTACCTCAGCTGTTTGTCCTGAGTCTGAATCCCAACCGTTATTAATAACAACAATAATTAGGAATGACAGGAAGTTATTATCTGTCCATGTGTCGTCTCCCAGGACTGTCGTGGACTTTGTGACGCTCAATGTCTCCCATCGGCACAGCCTTGTGTGCGTGTGTGCGTGTGTGTACACACTGTGCGTGTGTACACAAGTGTCAGCACCCACACACATGCTCGCGACCCGAGGACGATCCCTATCCTTTATTGCCTTGAGACAGGAACTCTCTCCAAACCCAAGGTTCACTGTTCCTGCAGGGCTAGATGGCCAGTGAGGTCCTGGTGAAGGGACTCTAGCCAGCCCAGTGTGGCTAGCATGGCTCTGGCTGGCCTTGCCCTTCTCTCTTATCCCCTCTGCCTTGCTAAACAAACAAACAAACAATCCTTACCCATTCCTAAAGGTAGCCCCCAAGGTCTATTTCCTCATTTGGCCACTTGCTCCTACGAAGGCTGACCACCAAGGTCCAGCTATTCCAGCAATCAAAAGCCTCCATTTGGTTCACCTAATTAACAAGCCCAATCAAAATTAAACACCCATCCTAACCCTTTTACCTTTGTAAACTGCCATTTGCCTGTGTGCCTCATCTGTCTCTCTATCCAGAAGCAGTCCAGGACAAATATCCCTCCCCCCTTTCTCATCTCTTTCCTCCAGTGTCCTCCATCCTGTCTTTGTCTTCATTGCCTGCCCTTTGTCACCCTGGGGTAAACAGGTTTCCTCTGTGCTGAGAACTTGGTCTTGGTGCTGAACACTGGTCCCCCCAGCTGGGATGTCTCTGTTACCCAGCACCGTGCAGCACACCAGGGTACTTTTTACTTGAGTGCCAGGGATTTGAACTCACATCCTCCTGCTTTCACATCATGTGCTATCACCCGTTGAACCTTTCCCTGATCCCTGGTCCCTGCTCCCCTTGTCTGCTGACATCTCTGACTTGATCCTTAGTCTATTAGCAATCTAATTAGGAATTTTTCTCTTCTCTTTCTGGATGAAGGAATTTTAAAAGCACATTTTTATATTTTATGAGATCTATGAGAATTTCACACCATGTATTCTGATCACAATACCTGTGAGGACAGCTCATGACTGCCTGTAGCTCCAAGGGATCTGACCTCTCTCTCTCTCTTCTCTCTCACATCATCACACACTCACCCACACACTCACACACCACTCTCTCTCTCTCTCTCTCTCTCACACACACACAACACACACACACACACACAGACGTATGCACGTATGACTACGTATGCATTAACATTGGAAATTATAAGTCAGTAGATTTAGAACATGCCTAAATTACTATTTAATAAAAAACAAAACAGCAACAGTTTCCATTATCATTTCCCCAGCAACTTTCTAGGGCACCATTACTGCCTGGACCTACCTACACTATAGGTCCAGTCATCCACCAATAGGTAAATCTCATCTTAAGAGATTGCCAAATCATTTAAAGATACTTTTATCTTTAAAAGTAAAGAACATTTAAGGACTTTACTGGGTGCTTAAGATACAGTGTGGGAAAAACTGTCATCATAAGGCAAGTCGTTTTACCGTAACTGCCTTTGAATGGCCTGTTTGAATCTGTAATGCAAACAAAAAGCCACATCTATCTATCTTGCAAAACACATCTGAACAGGGGGAGGGTAAAGAAACTATATCTCACTGGAATGCTAGTGACCTGTAAGTTTTTGTATACAATGGGTCAAAGCCTGCTCTCTTTCTTTTGGAGGTAGCTTGAGGTGGTTTGAGGTCAGAATACAGGCATGGTTCCTGCATCAGTGTCCACCCTTGTCTTCTGCTTCTGCTTACACGCCACCCAGGATGCTCAAGTATGGATTTTTCTCTTCCTCAGCGATGAGGAACTCCTGGGTCTCCTTATCAAAGTCAGCAATCCGAAGCCTACAAAGATTTAAAAAACAACAACAACAACAAAAAAAACAGCTTTAATTAATTCATTCTTTAATTAATTCATTCTTTTAAGATTTAATTTTTTAAAATTATTTATGTATGCGTATGTGCCCGTGTGAGTCTCTGGGCACCACGTGTGTGCAGGTGCCTGTGGGAGTCAGGAGTCACTGGACCTGCTGGAAGTAGGGGTATAACAGTTGTGATCTGCCATGTTGGATGGTGCTGGGAACTGAAGTTGAATCATCTATCAGAGCAGCCAATGCTCTTAACTGAGAAGCCACGTCTCTAGACCTTCCTTTTTGCTTTCTGCCATCTCAGTTTCCCTCCACAATTTTTTCCAAGCCCAAGTTCAGTGCCCCTGCTGCTGTCTCTAAGTGGGGTGACACACACACCCATGCTACGATAAGTGTGCTGATCCATGTTTCACATCCAGACTTTTCCATAAAAACTGACTTGAGGACTGGAGAGATGGCTCAGTGGTTAAGAGCAGTGGCTGTTCTCACAGAGGACCCAGGTTCAATTCCCCATATTGCAGCTCACAACCATCTGTAACTCTAGTTCTAGGGATGTGATAGCAACTTCTGGCCTTCAAGCCAGAATATACATGCAAGTAAAATACCATACATAAAAATTTTAAAAATGAAATAAAAAATTAACTAATGTGTTGGTCTGCCCATGCGTGTACGTGTGTGTATGTGCATGCCTGCCTGGCTGCCAGAGGTCAATGTCAGGTGTCTTCTCAGGTGTCTTCAATTGTTTTCCACCTTATGAATCAGGGTCTCTTACTGAACCTGCCATTCATGGACTGACTGGCCAGTAGCTTCAGGGAGCCTCCCGTCTCCACCTTGTCCCCTGACCCTAAGGTTACAGACACATGAGACCACAATCAAGTTTATCAACTGGATGGTGAAGATCTGAACTCAGGTTCTGAGTTCTGCTGCAAGCATTTTCCTTGACTGATCCTCTTTGTAGCTTCTGCTCTGACCGTCTCTGTGCTTGAACTCTACACCCCAATGAAGGTTTATTTTAATTTGGTTTCAACATCCAGAATGGTGGTACTTGCAGTGTTTCCAAGTGCCAACTCTTTCTAAGCCTTAGGGCTTTGCATGGAAGACTTGGAAACAACCTGAAGATTTTTTTTCAAGTTCCAACCAGTAATTGTTCTCATGCATGTGCACACACACAAACACAGTCACAGATACAGACACCACACACACAACACACAACAACACACACACACACACACACACACACACACGCACACACATTGCCCTGGTTCCTGTCTCTGTTTTCATTCTATGTTAATTACTTTTCTATTATTGTGATAAAACACCATGACTAAGGCAACTTACAGAAGGAAAGATCTATTTGCCTAAAACCCTACTGTTCCAGGAGCTACAAGCCTCTCACTAAGGTGGCAGGGAAGAGTGGCTGCAGGAGCAGGACGCTGAGCCCTCACATCTTGAACTACAAGCATGAAGCAGAGACAGCTTGCTGGGTATGGTATGAGGCTGTCCCAGTGACATACTTTCTCAAACAAGGTCACATTTCCAAAACCTACGGAAATAACAATATTACCTGCAGACCACATATTCAAACATCTGAGCCCATGGGAGACATTTTCATTCAATCAATCATGTTATGTGTAATTTTATGTTTTAAGTAGGTTTGTCCTATAGGAATGAACCATGTTCCTAGGGCATGTATTAATTGTTGTATAGGTCTTTCTGAGACTTTCCACGGCGGAGTAAAAGGACATCACAGAAACTGACTTGGTTTCAGGTTATCGATCACACTATCTGACACCTGTATAGTTTTGAATTTCTCATGTCCAAGAACAACTCTTACTTTGTAGATGAAATCAGAGGAACGGGTACCTTGCTCTAGGGTGCAGGTGAACTTGCTGAATTGTAATCAGACGCAGGGAGAGTTTGGAGGCTCAGTAAATGACAGATAACTTATCTTTTTCTGCTGTGTTATGCATCCACTCCAGCTTGGTACCCTCTCAACCTCCAGGCAACACCAAGTAAGATAGAAAATCTTGAAGGCACTCAACATTTTGAGGGGCAGGGGGATGTGCATGAGTAAACCTTAAGGACGTGAGCCTGTGTCTTCCTTCCAGGCGAGACAGAGTTATAAACATTTTAACCCAGCATCTCGTAGCCATATTCAACCTGTGGCCCATGAGCCACATGCAGAAGAGGGTAGCTATGAAAAGGTCTGGCACAAAAATGTAAGTTTACTCAAAATAATAAGGTTTTTTTTTGGTAAACAAACTGGACAAGTTTTGGGTGTGAACTCTTGTATGTGCCACGTTGCAATGTCAAAAGGTTGGACACCTCTATAAGGTTTCACTTCCCTAGAAATGAGTGGCTTAAATAACTACGTACAATGACCCTGATCTTGAGATGGCTCTTGCAGTGAAGTGTCAACTACGTGAGGACCTGAGGCTACTTCCCAACACCTAAATAACAAGCTGGAAATAGTGGACTGTGGTCCAAGAACTAACGAAGCAGAGGCTGACAGGTCCCTAGCACTTGATGGCTGACCAGCACTAGAGAGTTTGTTACTCTCAGGTTCTAGTGAGATATCCCATCTCAAAAAAAACTGGAGTGAACGGCACCTGATAGATGGCGATGAGAGGCTGTCTTCTGGTCTCCACACTTGTGTGCACAATCCATACACACACGTGCACCTGAACTCACATACTTTCACAAAACTTACCTTGAGCTCATATGGGTTTGATGACCATAGTGGGGAGGAAATGAACCACAGAGATAAATGCTGATGATTATAAAAATAATATTATATAGTGTATCTCATACTTATAAAATACCTTATGCTTATATAAAGTACTCTGAATAACATATTTATATGACAAATGCACAAGATAAACCTTTACCTACAAGCAGACCACCCTAGCTCACTTAGCCTATCTTAATTGTCCTCAGAGCACGCACATTAGGTTCCAGGTGGGCAAATTCAAATCACCTAACATAATAGACAATATTATATTAAAATGTTGAAATGCTAAAAATGTTATCTCATATAATTAATGACTACTGCGTTGGAGAAAAAAGTGAATGACTGGGCATGCTTTCATATTGTAGATCCAAAGAACCTTATGTCAGGACTACCTGCGTAAATAAAGTTATATTTACAAGCATATTCATGTATCATCCTTATAATAGTACCAAGTACCACCAGTACTTGGGCAATGAACAGTCAGAGGGCAAAGAAGGGCTTTATACTTAATCTAATATTCCTGAACAGCATCCCCAAGAGAGAGAACATTCCTGGAATTTATTTTTAATTTGAATTTTAAAAATATTTTATGGTGTCCCTTCCCCAAACATCAATTACCTGCCCATAGTCCCTCAGTGAGAGGCGGTGTTTCATGACGAGAACTGCTCACTGTGTAGCACTAGCAGGATTATTGTCGGTGTGACCAGCTTGTTACTGAGTTACTTGCAGTTTGGGTGTGTGTGTATAAGTAGGCAGAGGCCAGAGGCCAACCTCAGGTTTCATCCTTGATTTTTGAGGTGGGGGGTCCTCTCATTTGGCCTTGAATTCACCAATTTGACTAGACTGGCTGACCAGTGAGTATTACGGGTTCTCCTTGACTTTCTCTCCCATTACTGAGATTATAAACACAAACCCTATGCCTGACTTTTTCCATGTAGTTTCTGGAGATCAAACTCTGTCCCTTATGTTCATGTGGTAAGGACTTTTACGGCCTGAGCCATGTCCCCGGCTCTTATTGCTATCTTAAATTATCATGTGATTAGCAGCACATTTCAGATCTCACATTACCCCTTCTTATCCCTAAGGACTCTTCCCACCAAGGAGAACAGAGGCCAGCTCACCCGAGTACATGCAGGGTACACGTCTGCTGTTTCAGAGCCTCGAACAGCACAACCAACCCACTGTGGTCCAAGGCGTTCTCCAGCAGGTTGATCCCCCACAGGGTCTTACAGTGGGTAAAGGTAGATGCAAGGTCCTCACAACAGGCACCAGTTAGCTCGCAGGCTTCCAGCCTGCAACAAGAAGAACAGCTCTGTGTCAGGGTGAGAAGGCCTGTGGGTGGGAGGTGACACAGTCATTTAGTCTAAGCTCATTCCATAGCCTCTGAGGACAGGCTCTTAAAAACCCAGTGTTCATGACACCAAATTCTCCCTTCATTGGCAGATGTGACCAAATCGCCCACTCTCAGTATCCATTCTGTGGTGAACTAATTGTCCCACTAATGGCCCGCTGTCCCAGCCCTTGGGCTGGGATGACATTGGACCTCACACTGGGTAATCAGTGAAAAACAGGGCACAAAGGTGAGTTCTGAGCCTACACCTCAAGCACCTTGAGATCTTTGATTTGAACCCTTGAGATTCATTCTGCTATGGACTTAACTACATGCCGTCAAAATTCCTATGTTGAAGTCCTCATCTCCAGTATCCCATGAGTATGGATTTTCAGACAGTCTTTACAGAGGGAACTAAATTAAAATGAGGGTGGTATCTAATCTTGTGTAATGTGAAGACTCAGGGAGAAGACAACCATTTTCAAGTCAACAAAAAAAAACCCTGGAACATACTCCTTGTATTGGTCCCTCTAAAGGAACCATCCCTGATGATAGCATCATCTTACTTCTAGCCTCTGCAACTGTGTTTATCAATAAATCCCTACTGTGGGAGCCGCTCATCATGGCAGCCAAAGCAGTTTCCGTATCAGTCGAGTCAAGTCATCAATGAATGGGTTAGTCACTCCTGTCATCTCCAGTGGGCTCCATCCCGGCATCCATCCAACCATCTACGCATGCATCCAGTCTCCATATACGCTCCCATCCAAGTAAGAGCTACCTATCCATGCAGGCTTCCATCCGTGAAGACAGGCATACATCTATACTTGCAACCTTCAATCATTCACCCACCAAATGCCATCGATCCATCCAAACAGGTATGGACCACCCAACCAAATGTGCATCCATCCATGTAATAAACATCTATTCATGGCATGCAACTATCATCACCCTCCCACCCATGCGTTTGTTTCATCCACCTTGGCATTCTACATCCATGCATCTCTCCACCCATCTTACCATCTACCACACCATCTCCTTTTCCTGCCTCCATTCCCAACTGTTAGGATGCCCCATATTAAGTCCCCTCGACGATCAAGTTTTATAAGTACTCCCAGTCGAGATAAATCATACCTAGCTAGACTGGCAATCAGCCAGCAGTAAAGGCTCACTGCTTTCAGACTTGAGTTTCTGGAGTGGATGATTAACACAACTATTGCTAACTGCTAGTGTTGGCCTATGGAGCTTTTAAAGACTTATTTACTTTTATTTTATGTGCGCATAGCATTTTTCCTATATGAATGTCTGTATGAGGGTGTCAGGTCCCCTGAAACTGGAGTCACAGACAGTTGTCGAGGTACCATGTGAGTGCTGAGAATTGAACTTGGGTCCTCTGGAAGAGCAGCCAGTGCTTTTGACCTGCTGAGTCATCACTCCAGCCCCACACCCCATGGAGTTTTAATTTTCTTTTCTGCACATTAATCGCCCACTTTTTGCCACCCTCAAAGACACAGGTATAACCATGGTGACGCCCACCCAATATTCTCTAAGTGGCAGTTGGGATGTTTTATAGCATCACACAGGAGCTTCACACCAGCGTCTTCTATCTTATTGTTTGAAACCTGTAGGCTCCTCAGGTTCTGGTTGCTCCTGAGGACTTCAGCCAGGTCCGGCAGCCACTAGTGGTGATGAGACAATATCTCACGCTGTAAGAGAAAAATCACAATACAGTGGTCAGTTCCTGATCTGAAGAGGAAGCATTTCACAAGGCCCAGTGACGTCTGGACCTGCAGTCAGCACTCGGCGATTCAGAAAACATCATGTTCTCAGTGGTCCGTCGACAACGACAACGGAGTCACTCAGGCACACTAGGATATTAACAATGGCAGAGAAGATGAACTGCAATACATTGTAATGAAAGTTAAAACAGGGGCTGGAGAGGTGGTTCAGGGCACACTTCTCTGTAGAAGACCCAGGTTTGTTTGCCAGAACCTGTGTCAGGCAGCTCATAAGCACCTGTAACTCTAGTTCCAGGGGATCCAATTCCCTCTTGCAGCCTCCTCAGGCACTTGCACACACAAACACTCAGAACACACACACACATTAGGTATAGTAAAACAACCTTTAAAGTTAAAATAATAGTGTTAAATAATATTCTTTTGTTTGTTTGTTTGGTTTTTTCCGAGCAGGGTTTCTCTGTGTAGCCCTGGCTGTCCTGGAACTCACTCTGTAGACCAGGCTGGCCTCGAACTCAGAAATCCGCCTGCCTCTGCCTGCAAGTGCTGGGATTAAAGGCGTGCGCCACCACCGCCCAGGGATTAAATAATACTCTTGAGCAATGATTGGCTATAGGTAACTCAGATGAAAATGGAATGGGGCACTATGGGTAACCTAAACCATGGATAATGTAGGGGTGGAGTGACTACAGTACAGCTTTCAAGGTTTATACTTTACATCCAGGGAAGAAAGATCACACAGTGTCCAGACTTAGCTATCCACATGGTGGCTGACTGGGAATGCTTGTGAAAGCAGCTCTTTTCCTGAAATCTTGATAACTTGCGTTATACGAACACAGTGGATGGGCTTGTTTCTGAGGAGGCCATTCTGTTTCCGATTTCTCAAATTCTGGTGTGAATCTGATACTACTTAAAAAAAAATGTGTTCTTGTTGTGTGCCTACCACATGCAAAGTAGGTGCCTACAAAGGCCAGAAGAGGTGATCAGGTTTCCCAGAACTGGAGTTATAGAAGTGTCTTAGCGTTCATTGCTGTGAAGAGACCACATGACCAAGGCAACTCTTACAAAGGCAAGCACTTAATTGGGCTGGCTTACAGTGTCAGAGGTTCAGTCCATTATCATCATGGCAGGAAGCATGGCAGCGTGCAGGGAGACAGGGTACTGGAAGAGCCAAGAGTTCTACATCTTGATATTAGAGAGAGCTAACCACTTTACTTACATACATTTAAAACTTTGCAAGAAATCATTTTAATTTTAGTAGTCTAGTAGCACTGTCATCTTTCTGCTTTTACACGAAAATAGTTAGTAAAGAATGCTGTCCTGCTGTACCGGAAACCACAAGAGCCGTGCCTAGCGTACCCAGCTACCCGTGAAGAGCAGGACTGTGTGAATCTATAAGGAAATGTGCTTTTGATTTGTGTTTAGTTTCTGCTCTAAGGGAATGGGGTTGGGACTATTGATCTGGGATTCATAGAATTTATGTAAATTTAAGAACTGTTAAAGATTACTAATAATGATCAATGATGATGATCAATGATGATATAGCTGTAGTAAATAAAAGACTGGGTTCAGGCTCTCGGTTAGAAAGGAGAAGAAAGAATGGTGAGAATCTTCAGAGAAGAGAGAGAGAGGACCTGAACTGACGGCTTGCACCTACTACTGACTACGGGTCATTATTGAATCAGCCACTCCCATTCCTGCTTTTCTCCGGACCCTCCTCAGACTAAGGCTGGACCTCAGCAGGGGTTTTGAGATTACCATATGCTTTCTCCTTTTTCGTGTTTTTGAGGTAGGGTCTCATTCTCACTCAGGTTGGCAGGGGAAAAAAAGCCCATAAAACATGGAGTCTGTTTTGTGTTGACCGACTACTCCTGAGTGCGGGGCCTGCCTTAGAGTGTGGGTGACACAACTCAGTGTCATCCCACTGGAGAAAAGGATTTTCATCTCCCAACAGATTTTTAAATACAAATTCAGTATTTTTAGAGACCTGAGCAGTTTACACTTTTAAAATACTTTTTCTCCATTCTTTATAGTGCTGGGGAAATCACAGATACTTTTCATGTTTTCAAATATATATACTATATGACACCTTAGTGGGCTTTAGAAAGCCATTGTTAGAGGGGAAAAAAACAGATTCTATGTTGTGTTTTCAGTTTGTTTCTTATCCCCTTTCTAGAGAAGACAAAAATGTGACCCTGAGATTTCACAGCAGATTAGGTAACAGTGTTCTCCCAAGTTCCTCACATCTGGATTTCTCACCAGAAGCCATTTAATACTGGAATACTAATCCACTTGGCATCATCAAAACAGCAAAATCACTCAAATACTTCTTGATTTTATAATTTGAAGTCAAGAGTTCTGTCGTTTGTCTTTCCACTACTGTTACACTGCTATTTATTTTTCCATGGTACAATTTCCATGCACATTAATTAAATCACACACACATTTCTGGGTTCCCTCTTCCTCGTCTTACTCTTTCTTTGGGCATGAAATGTCCCTACAGGCACATGTGTTTAAACTCTTAGTCCCCAGATGGGGGCACTGTTTTGGGAAGTTGTGGGACCTCTGGAACACTGGGGTCTAACAGGTAGACATGGGCCAATGGGTGTGGCTTAAGGATCATTATTCTAGATCCTGATTTTGGCTCTACACTCTGCTTCCTGATCCACAATAATGAAAAGAATTGTTATATACACTGCTGCCAGGAGGCCACTCCATCGTGCTTTTCTCCCCCAACAGGAGAGATTAGACTGTTCATAGCATGACCTCTAAGACCCTGCCTCCCTGACGATCATCCTTCTATCTAGGATATGGACTCCAGTGGCCATCTGTTGATATCATTCATCTTCTAGCACCCATCCAAACATCTTAACTATCCCTTCGGCTCAAGTCCTAGTTCCTCTCTTTCTCTCAGTTCCTTGTGTCCCATTCTGAGTGGCTTCCCACCACATACCAAAACCACGACCCAGAGGCCAAGGCACAGATCTGTCCTAAGGAAAGGGTCTTCAGAGCCTGAGGTCAATGACCTATCCTGCACACCCTCAGGCATTAGTAAGATCCTAACAGGGCCTCCAAGCTAAGCTCAAAGAACCGACCTTAGTGATACAGGACACTGTCTGGGAGAGTCAGGCCCACAGAGAACCTTCGTCCTCATCTTCAGGTCATTGAGCTGATGTCTAGGTGGCTCAGGGTTTTGTTCCGCTTAAGAACTTCCGAAAGGTAGTCCCAACATTGCTCACGAGGGAACAGTTGGCCAACCTGTAGGAGGGAAAGAAAGGCATGTAAGGGGGAAAATACAACATTTCCACAACTTTATAAGTAGCAGTGACAAAATATTCAAGCAAGATGAGGAACTTCTGGCTTACTGGAACACATCTCCATTAATTTCTTCTGATTTCACGTTAGATCTAACATTGAAACTGAGTAAATTCATTGACAATGATAATGTTTTGAAGGCCTTACCTGAATCTAACCTGAATCCTGCATATTAGCAAAGCCTCAATGATACTTCTTATAGTTATATGATTATTATAGGCAACCATATCAATGGTGCCTTGTATAATAAACAGTATGAAAATGTACTTTTAAAAATGTGTATGTGGTTTAGTTTCATTTCTGTTGTGATAAAAATATCCTTACCAAAAAAATCAATTTTGAGGAAAGAGGTGCTAATTTAGTTCACTATTCCAGATTGCACTATCTCATTATCTTATGTGAAGTCAAGGGGACAGAAACTTCAAACAGCTGGTCACATCATATGTAGAGTCAAGGGCACAGAGAATTTATACATACATGGCTTTATTTTCCATTCTTCAATAATCCAAGACCCAAACCCAGGGTAATGGTGCTGCCCACTGTGGGCTGGGTCTTCACAGATCAATTAGCATAGTGAAGACAATCCATCACTGACATGCTCATGGGCCCTCCTGATTAGACACTTGAGACTCGAGTCTCAGGTGATTCTCCATTTGTCAGGGTGACAGCTAACACTAACCATCATAATATGAAATATATAGGAATACATGACATAAAAAATCACAATCACTTGGCCCTATTTAAAACACCAAGCCTCTCTTCCTGAGTTCTAAAGTCTTAATTTTCTTCCTCGTTAGACTACTCATTCACTCCATCCACGATTACAAGAGAGGCTCACTTAGTATGAGATGCAGTCAAGGGGCTCATGGGTATTATACTCTGACTGTCCCACTCTGCATGCCCAAACCAAGTTACTGACCAAGTCTATGTATCTGTTACAGGCATTTAATCTAGTCAAACAGCTTTTGAAATTTAGAACATTAATCCCTTGGTATCTATGGGTATCAGGGGTGAGTATGGATGTGGGGTCAGAGTTACTGTGGATGCAAAACTCTGCAGGTACTCAAGAGCTGTATGTACAGTGGTTCAGCATGTGTCCAACATGTCGTTACTCTTCTATATACTAGTTCCAACCTCCTCCAGTTTTCTTATAATACACAGTATAATTTAAACACCAACTAACTGCTGTTCCACATTGACTAAGAAATAACAAGAAAAATAATCTACAAATGTTAAGTTCAGAACCAATTGAAAAATTTAAATGATTACGATTGTGTATATACGTATATGATGTTTACAAGTACATACCACAGTCTGCATGTGGAGGTCAGAGAATAGCTTTGTGGAGTTGGTTCCCTCCTTCCACCTTTACATGGTGTAGTAGCTATTCCTGGTTGTCAACTTGACTCTATCTGGAATGAACTACAATCCAGAATTGGAAGGCTCACCTGTGATCCTGATCTTGAGGCTGGGAGATACAAGTTTCTGACCTGGATCTTGGCATGGATATCTTGAGGCATAGTGGCTATGATTCTCAGGAGACTAAGGTAAGGAGATCTCTGAGTTCAATCATCTGGGACAAAGCAAGTCTCAGATCCAGGTGTGGTGGTACACACCTTTAATCTGGAGACCTATATAAGGACACTAAGAAGGAAGATTCTCTCTTCTTCACCTGCTTGCCTTGTGGGACTGAGCAACTGCTAGATCCTTGGGTTCCATTCACAGCTGCTGCTGACCATTGTTGGGGAGTTGGACTACAGACTGTAAGTCATCAACAAATTCCCTTACTATACAGAGACTACCCATAGTTCTGTGACTCTAGAGAACCCTGACTAATGTATACATAGGCTGTTTTGAAGTCTGACCTTGACCTTGAAATCCTCCTGTCTCAGCCTCTTGCAAGGTTAGAACTCAGATGTGCCTGAGTGTGTGTTTTAAAGATTTTATTTTAATGTGTATTTGTGTGTGTGTGTTATATGTGGTCTGTCCATGTGAGAGAGACAGAGTGACTGTGAAGGCCAGAAGGGGATGTTTGATCCCTCAGACCTAGAGTACAAGGAATGTTAAGTTGTGGATGTTAAGTTGCCTGACATGGCTACTAGGAAACAAATGGGTCCCCTGGAAGAGCAATGTGTGTGTCCTTAACCACTGAGTCATCTCTCCAGTCTCCTGTGTGTGTTTATGTTTTCTATTTTTTTTTTTGGTTTTTCCCAAAGGGAGGGTTTCTCTGTGTAGCCCTGGCTGTCCTGGAACTCTGTAGACCAGAGGCTGGCCTCGAACTCAGAAATCCGCCTGCCTCTGCCTCCCAAGCGCTGGGATTAAAGGAGTGTGCCACCACCGCCGACTCCTGTGTGCATTTATGATTCTTAGGATTACACT
Organism: Mastomys natalensis; assembly: GCA_021653895.1. Taxonomy (NCBI): domain Eukaryota; kingdom Metazoa; phylum Chordata; class Mammalia; order Rodentia; family Muridae; genus Mastomys; species Mastomys natalensis. The sequence goes on from JAJTUV010000944.1 coordinate 1,258,179, forward strand.
ATGAAACTTCTGCTATAGGACTGCATCAATGGGAAGATATTTAACTGGTTATCTGTGTGGTGTCAGAGAATGTTGTGGTCCATGGACAGGATTCCTACAGATTATCTTGCTCCAATCAACGGGTATACACAGAAAGCTATGACAATTCAAGGAAAGAAAGAATGCAAACCCACAAAACACCCTTTGGCTGCATTCTAATCCCAAGGAAGAGAGACTGGGTAACTGTGCTAGCCCCTTATGGATGCAAACAATACCCTCACATCACCCCTATCAAGATTCACAGCCAGCTTTCCTCCACACAGATCACCCTTTCCAACAGGAAATATTCTACCTTTTCTGTTTTAGAATAAATAGTCCAGTCTTCTGAGATTAAGCTTTATTCCTACCTCCTATCCCTCTATGTTGCCTTGGAAATCTAGCAGTGTGTATGCTGCATGTGTGCTCCAGTGTGTGGGGTGAGGAGGCTGAGGCTGAGGCTGGTGGCTTCCCCAGTTGCTCTCTGCTTTGCTTTAAGACTGAGACTCACCTAAGACTAATCCTTGAGTTCTAGGACACACCTATCTTCGTTTCTCAGCTCTGGGATTACAGACATCGTTTACTGCTGTTATCTGCATAGAAAGTCCTCCTACCCACTGAGCCATTTCCCCAGACACACAATAGGGAGATTTAGTAAAACAGACCCATGTTCAAACTATTTCCACATTTCTCCCCAGTGCACCCCACCCCTAAGGCCACTTACACTAAGTGCTTCAGGATGCAGTCTGGGTGGTACAAAGCCTTGTACAGTGAGGATATCCCTTTGTCCAAGTTGTTGGATGACAAATTGAGATGCTTCAACATCTTGCTGCTGATCAGGACAGGAGGCAAACATCTTGCAGTCATCAGGTGAAAGGTTACAGGCTGCTATCCTGCAGGAAAAAAGATGATGTCATACTCTTCTGTTATCATGACATTTTCCCTTGCTATCCCTGGGAAGGTTTGGGCTTCTCAGAATTTGACATTGTTCTTTATTTAAAAAAAAGATTATTCTTAATGTATGTGTTTGCCTACATGTACATATGTACATCACATGTGTGCCTAGTGCCTATAGAGGCTAGGAGGGAGTGTCCTATCTCCTAGAACTAGAGTTATAGGTGGCTGTAAGCCATTCAGTTTGAGTTCTGGGACAGGACTCAAACCTGGGTACTCTGCATGAGCAACAAGTGCTCTTAAACCCCTGAGCCATCTTTCAAGCCCAGTTTTTTAAAATTACAAAATTACATTTATTTATTCATTTATGTGTGTGTGTGTGTGTGTGTGTGTGTGGATGCCCTTGAGTTACCAGATGTAATGTATGCTGTATTGGGGAATTATGATGCGATGTTTAAGCTTGCTGAAACTGAACTCTGAGAATAAGAAGGGCTTTCCTGTCCCAGACTCCAGCATTCTTATTGCAAATGTCTTGTAAGACTCCTTATCCAGAGAAGGGCTGGTCCCTGTGGGTTGGGCAATAGGGACAGGGCGAGCAGCAATCACACAGTCCAAGAGTAAAAAAAACACTGTGTTCCTGAGAATGGCTAAAGGTAAGCCAGTGCTAGCCAAAGTAACTACTGTTTATACCCAATGGTTTACAGCTGCTATTATGAGGGAAAGAGAAGGAAGGAACTCACAGGTGGAGAGAATGCTCTACTCCACCTGGAGCGCTCAATGGAGAACTCAAGCAGGGCTGTGTCACGCCCCTCCAATCATTTCTGATCAATGAGCCGAAGCACCTGTCTCGTTCATGCTATTGCAGACATTATTTATATTGCTGTAATTTTTTTATTTTTTTTTTACTTGGTGGCAAAAACAAACACTTTGCTCCTCCCCCCAAGGACAGGAGATGAAGATTTCCCTCTGACTGCTTCAGTGACATGTCCCCAGTCATTTCTGCTGGATGTATGCAGTCTCCTATATGATGTCATCTTTAGCTTTCTCTCTCAATGGGCTATCCTAGTCTCCTTTGACGATGTATCAGATCTGATAATTTGCTAGCTATCTGTGTGCTACTTGCTACTTAATCTTTAGTTTTTCTTGCTATTTAACTCAATCAATCAAAGCCCAAAGCATAGCTATCATACAACCATACAGAATACCAGTGTCCATGACAGAAAAATAGGACAAAAGTGCATCTATCAAGAACTGTAGTCCTCCATGTTATCCCCATCATATTATCCCCATCATCTTCCTTTTCTGTCACTAGCTGCAAACCAGGTGCCATTATCCTTGCCTTTAAGTCCTATCCATCTTTGAACTTTGTGTGTGACGTTTACATATATATGTTTACAAACGACATCCTCTTAAATCAAATTCATGACACCAACACTATCTAAAACCCATCCAGATATGATCAATAGCTACAGGATTTTCACCCAGCTTACAGCCAGTCAGAATTTCAGCTCTTCCGGTATGAACTCCTGCCATGAATGGTTCAGGAAGCAAATGGAGTCCTGTAACTGTAGCACATAAGCTTAGTAGTAAGAGTTCTGACTTCTAGGGGAGGTCGGAAGCTGTGAAATCTGAACAGAAGCAATGGTTTCCGAAATGGATATACCCATGTAGAAATTAACGTTCACATTCCATAATCAGTTTATTTTTTTTTTAAAATTAGACTTACCCATTTTTAAATTTCATATATAAGTGTTTTGCCTGCATGTGTCTGTATATGAGGTGTCTGCAGATGTCAGAAGGTATAAGATCCTGTGGAACTAGAGTTATAGATGGCTGTGAACCACCATATGGGTGCCAAGGATTGAACCCTGGTCCTCTGGAAGAGCAACAATATCCCGTAACAACCCAGTGTTTTAAATGATTACAAAGTATAATCCTTTATTTATTTGCATGTGTGTGCACGCACAAGCACATATGCTACAGCATGCAAACGGGGCATGTGGAGAATGTGGAGCAAAAGAGGACAACTTGTCAACGTTTGTTCTTTCCTTTCTGCATAGAACTCAGGTTGTGGGGTTGGCAGCAAGTGCCTTGACCACTGATCCATCTCACTGACGAGCTGTGATCAGATCTTAAAAGTGAGGAAGTCTATACGTCAACAATAGAAAAATAGGACACAAGTGCACAAATTACAAATGGTAGTCCTGTGATGGTTCTAATGTCAATGTGACAATCTAAAATCACCTAAAAGGGGAGTCTCAATGAGGGCTCCTCTAGATAGGGATAACCTGTGGCCATGTTTATGGGTGATTTCTTGATGAAGTTAACTGAGGTGGTAAGTCCCATCCACTGTGGGTGGCACCATTCCTTAGGAAGCAGGATCCTGACCTATTTAGGAGTGGAGGAAAGTTAGTTGAGCACTAGCATGCGGGCATTAATCCTTTGCTCTTGGTAATGTATGCCACTATGCTTCCAGTTTTTCTGCTACCCTGGCTTCCCACAGCAATGCCTATAAGCTGTAATCCTGAATCCAGTAAACCTCTTTTTCTCTCTATCATTGTTTAGGTCAGGGAATTTTTTTGTCCTAGCAGGTTAAGATGTCTCCTCTGAGGGGAGTCAGTGAGCTAGGAGAACACACAGACTCACATCAGCTTTTCTATGCTGCACTCTGCTGGCTCAAGACATCACACAGAGTTTCACATCACTGTGGGAGAGGAATGTGAGGCTGAGGTTCAGGTGCTGCAAACGATGGTTCTGAATCAACTTGAAGAACAGGTGGTTATCACACAGGAAGGTCACGTTATTTACCCTGGAGAACAAAGAGAGGTAGCCATCAGTTTCCACTGAGCTCTCGTCTTTGGCAAGATCCTATATCCCATAATGACCACACATAACTCAATTTTGTAACCCAGTGACACAGCTCACTAGGTGCTTTTTCTCTTCCATGTGGAATTCTGAGAAAAGTTTGGAGGCAAGGTTGGCTGTCCCACGAGGAAGCTACTGGCATCTAGAAAGCAGAGCCCTGCACAGGTTTTCATCATTGTACAATTCATGGGACAGCCCTCAATGAAGAACGGTCAGCCACACACGTTAATGGTACCAAGGCGGTGAGATTCTACTGTAGACTGTGTAAGCCCTCGTTTATGCAGTTAGCTGGGAGAGGTGGGAGGGCTAGTCTGTTACTTCTGTGACATGACTATATCAAAGTTGACCTCTAACTTACACAAGTACTTTAAGGGTGCAGCTGGGGTACTTCAGATGATTATACAAGACCACAAAGGCTGTTTCACTGAAATTAGTGTCTTTCACTTGGAGTATGTGGATGTCCTTACTGCTGATGAGCACAGAGCACATGTGATGCCAATAGAGGAGTAGCTTTTCCCTGTAAGAGAGGACAAAGAAATACATTCCACTGTTAGAAATTCAAGGCACTAGAGAGATGGCTCAGCGGTTAAGAGCATCTGTTGTTCTCACAGAAGACCCCAGTTCAGTTTCTAGCACCAATATGGTGGTTCACAACCATCCTAACTCTAATGCCAGGGTTATCCGACACATTCTTCTGGCTACCACGGGCAATGTATGCACACGTTATACATGCACACACGGAGGCCAAACATTCATACACATAAAATAAAAATAAACAAACGATAAAACCTGCCAGCACTTTTGGATTCTACTCATTTACAAAAAGTTAAGTCAAGACATTCACTGCACAGAAATGTGGCAAACTGACTCCCCGAACAGATTAAGGTCATTTCATGTTTGAAGTTCTTAGCCACGTGGCAAGGTCTGTGGGATTCTGGTGTTATAGCTTGAGGGTAGAGATGCAGTTAATGTCTACTGGGAAAAGGCCAGAGGATTCTGAGAATCCTACACATTGGGGACCGGGCTTGTCTGGGGTGTTAATTTATGCTCCCCACTCCCACAACAGGGTAAGATAACTTTGAGGAATGATATATAGAGAAGGAGACTGCACACAAACACAGTGGTAATATAGAGTTGACCAACAAAGCCCTATACATGTTTTCATGCAATCTATCCAGAAGGAAGGCTCTTGAGAATAGAGCACATCCCTGGTTCATCTCATACATAAGATCGCATTCTAAATTGCATGGCATATTAACAGAAAGAAATGAGAAAACTGATGCCCTGATTATTGCTGCGGACATGGAATTGCTAGAACAAGCCAGAATACTACACAAGCAATTTCACCTTTCTCCTCAAAATTTACATAAGATCCTGCTTGAATTGTCTATGTCACAATGTAAACATCTTGCAAGGTCTTGTGCAATTTGCACACCTCTTGCACCATTGGGATCCCCTTGGAAGATCAGGAGTTAACCCTAGAGGCCTATTCCCCAATGTAATCTGGCAAATGGATGTCACCCATTACCCAGGCTTTGGTAATCTTAGGTATGTACGTGTTGTGGTAGATACCTGCTCGGCCTTCATATACACAGTGGCCATGGCAGGTGAAAAGGCCTCTCATGCTATTAAGGCCTTGAAATCAGCAATGCTGATAATGGGAGTGCCTTGGGCACTCAAGACTGACAATGGACCTGCCTACTCATCTCAGCAGTTCACAGCCTTCCTATCATGGAGGGTCAGTCACTCCTTCGGGATACCCTATAATCCTCAAGTGAGTCGCTCCTTGAAGGCAGCACTTGCTAGGGTCACCTCCCCAGAATCCACAGAGATCCACACCTAGCACTGGTGGAGGTCCTGTTCCATGTGAACTTTCCCTCGTTCGATGAGAAAGGGCTGAGCCCTGCTTACAAACATTGGGCATTTTTGCTGAGGGACAACACCATCCCATTAGCTACATGGAGGGACCCAATAAGCACTCAATGGCAACCGCCCACTCCACTTCTGACAAGGGGGTAAGGTTATGCTTATGTTTTCCCCCAGAATGCAACTGCACCAATATGGGTGCCCTTGAGAGATATTCTCCCAGCTATGGGCCAGGGGGTGACAAAGGAGCCAGAAGTCCAGGATATGGAGATGTAATGTACACACAGTGTTTATTAATTTTTCAGCCTGGGAAGGCCAATGAGCTTTGGGTTTTGGTGCCCCTGCCCCTCAATTCTTCTACAGTAACTTCCCAGCCTACTCTGTTCTTTTCTCTCCCAATGTGAGTTTGGGTTTGCCCTTCATGGACTTAGTCACTACTACATGATTAGAAGGTACTTGGCCCATGGAGGAAATTCTGTTTTACCACCAATGTCTCCTCTGTTGGCCCTTATATCCAAATACTTTCATGGGACTTCCTATCCCTTGGGAGCACTGCCAGCCTGCACTAGGTGTAAAATCACTGGGGACTACTCAATATCGTCATCTAATCTCACATTTGGTATGTGGAGGTTTACCTCACATGATGCTTCTAATTTACTCCCTATGTTAACAGGGATCCTATTAGATTCCGATATGACCCCATTATGAGCAATTGGAATTTGTGTGGCCCCTCTAATTGTCTTGATTTATGCCACCTTACTCTCCTAAAGTGTGGCCGTTTCTTTAATGGGACAATATTAAGAGGCTGTTTGACCCCTCATGGATAGCCTCTTATGCTATGATGGGAGGAATTGTCATACTAATAATTTGTTTAAGTATCTCATACAGTGTATCTCCAGGAAGTGCTTCATAAACAGGGAGACCCTCCAGGTGCTGATGGGTCTCGAAAATCCTGATTGCAGCCCCACTAAGGAAGTGATCAAAGCCTGGATGGCAGTGATCCACGAGACCACCATGTAGGCTGTTCCTCATCTCCCTCTTGTGTGACATGCCTCTAGAGTGATATCTCTTTGAGGATTGGTAGTCAATGACAGGTAAGATTCTGTACGACAGGACAACCTAAGACAAGCACAGTCCAGTATCCTGGGAATCCTCTGAGATGGGGTCAACAATGTCGAGGCAATGGCATCCCAGCTCCCACTAGGCTGACAAAATCTAAAAACAAAAGGGTAGATATGGGGCAGGAACAGCAGGCACCTCTATGTAAACTCTGGGGGTTGTGCAGCTGCAAAAACATCTCCTGCAGGAGGACCTAATTGAGGACTGCCTAAGAGAGCAAGGATTGCTCGTGCAAATAATGCAAGCCAATCAGGAACTGCTGTTTAGAATAGATACTTTCTTGGGACCAGTGGGGGCGTGGGTGGAGGTTATTAAAGTAGCTTGCAGCAGTACTCAAATGAGCTTGCTGCAGCATTTCTCACCTGCTGCCGGACTCTGTGTTGGTGACTCTGTGCCAACTCGCCCCCAACCCCTCCCCAACCCCGGAGAGCAGGTAGGGACGGGCAGAGAGCTGTCCAGGGTACAGGCAACAAATGCTTGGCAGTATTGAACTTGAGAAATCATGCCTTACAGTTAACCTTAGTAGTTTTAGAATGAAAAATGAGGCAGGGTTCCTGGGTCCCTGAGTCAAAACCTAGAACAAGGATCTCCTGGTTCAAGCTTCAGATGCCACTACTTACTCAGTATGCATCTTGGATAACAGATGTGACTTCTCTGCTTACTTTCCTCACCTCTGACAGGATAATCAAGTTTGCCTTGTAACATTTCTTTTTTTTGGGGGGGGGGGGTTTCGAGACAGGGTTTCTCTGTATAGCCCTGGCTGTCCTGGAACTCACTCTGTAGACCAGGCTAGCCTCGAACTCAGAAATCCACCTGCCTCTGCCTCCCAAGTGCTGGGATTAAAGGTGTGTGCCACCACCGCCCGGCTTGCCTTGTAACATTTCTTACTGAGTGTGTGCAGTGTATCATATGTGTGCAGGTCAAAGGACAACTTGCAGGAATCAGTTTTCCTACCATGTGGTTTAAGGAATTTCAATTAGGACATCAGAGGGCAGGCATGTTTCTTACATGTTTCTAGTATGAAATGAGTTCATTTAGAACATGTTTTTGTGTGTATATATTTGTGGTGCACGTGCATGTGTGTGCATGTATGTGCTTGCATGTGGAAGCCATGCCTACGCCTCCTTAGTGCTGGGATTATAGGTACATGCTGCTAGGTACAGCCTTTAAAAAAAAATGTGGATCCAAGGGATGAAACTGAGTTCTCATGCTTGTGCAGCAACTGAGCCATCCCATATTCCCCACGACACTCAATGTTTACAAGGCAGTTTGCAGCTAGGAGGCTCAGAGTCTGAGCAGGACGCTCATATCTCAGAAGGGCAGAAAACACATGCAGGACATAGACCATCCCACTCCGGTTAATATCATTGCTGCTTTGATAACAAGGCCACTATAACAAAAAGCAGCAAAGTCCCAAGGATAAATTCCAGGGCTCCTCAACAGTCAACTTATTTTATTGCTGTAGAAAGATCAGAAGTTCAAGGCCAGTTTTGATTACAGAATGAATGGAAGGCTGAACCATGTCTTGAAAAAACGAACTGGGGCTGTGGTTCCTAGTGCTAGCCTAGTATATATGGTGCCCTGGATTCTATTATCAGGATGGAAAAATGTGTCAAGAGATCATAAATTACACACATGTATTTTTGTTGTTTGTTTGCTTGTGGATTTTTTTTAGTCCAGATTCACCTGGAACCCACTTTGTATGTAGCCCAGACAAGTTTAAAATGCTCAGAGAACTTCCTGCCTCAGTTCCCTGTGTGCTGGGGTTATAAGCATGATAGCCCCATACCTGGCTCAGTTTAATTAGTATTTTGTATTCCTTACGTACACTGTTATGTATTGTAGGCCTGACCTACACTTGCTATATAAGCAATGATAACCCTGGGTTTTTGATCTGGCTCCACTATCTGAGAATTTGGATTACAGGCATGCACCACTATACTCGCTTTTATGTGACACTGAGGAACAAATCCAGGATGTGTGTGGTATAGCAGGCACTACTCTGTGAACTGAACAACTTCCTGAGACTCAGTACATATGAACTGACATGATACCGCTACTCTATATACACAAACTACTATGAACTGCATGATACTGCTATCCTATATACACACAACTAACATATGAACTGACAGGATACCGCTACTCCATATATACGCACAACTAACATATGAACTGACATGATACTGCTACTCCATATATACGCACAACTAACAATGAACTGACATGATACGCTACTCCATATACCACAACTAATATGAACTGACAGGATACCGCTACTCCATATATACACACAACTAACATATGAACTGACATGATACTGCTACTCCATATATACGCACAACTAACATATGAACTGACAGGATACCGCTACTCCATATATACACACAACTAACATATGAACTGACATGATACTGCTACTCCATACATATGCATGACTAATCATTAAGAAACATACTCAGGTTTTTCTCTCCTCCAGCCGAGCAGACACCCAAAGGAAAGGTGGCCAAGGGGAAGAAGGTGGCCCTGGCCCCCGCCATCATCAAGAAACAGGAGACCAAAAAGGTGGTCAATCCTCTGTTCGAGAAAAGGCCCAAGAACTTCGGGATTGGGCAGGACATCCAGCCCAAAAGAGATCTAACACGCTTCGTCAAATGGCCCCGCTACATCAGGCTGCAGCGGCAAAGAGCCATCCTCTATAAGCGGCTCAAAGTACCTCCTGCCATTAACCAGTTCACCCAGGCCCTGGACAGGCAAACAGCTACTCAGCTGCTTAAGCTTGCCCACAAGTACAGGCCAGAGACAAAACAAGAGAAGAAGCAAAGGCTACTGGCCCCAGGCTGAGAAGAAAGCTGCTGGCAAAGGAGACGTTCCAACTAAGAGACCACCTGTCCTCCGAGCAGGAGTCAATAGTCACCACCTTGGTGGGGAACAAGAAGGCTCAGCTGGTGGTGACTGCCCATGATATAGATGAGCTGGTGGTCTTCCTGCCTCCCCTGTGTCAAAAGATGGGGGTGCCCTACTGCATCATCAAGGGAAAGGCCAGGCTGGGGCACCTGGTCCACAGGAAGACATGCACCACTGTGGCCTTCACACAGGTTAACTCGGAAGACAAGGGTGCTCTGGCTAAGCTGGTGGAAGTTACTAGAACCAATTATAATGACAGATATGACAAGATCCGCCACCACTGGGGAGGCAACGTCCTGGGTCCTAAGTCTGTGGCTCACATTGCCAAGCTGGAAAAGGCAAAGGCTAAAGAACTCGCAACTAAACTGGGTTAAATGTACACTCAATTTTCTGTACATAAAGATTACAAAATTATCAAAAAAAGAAAGAAAGAAAAAAGAAACATATTCAGGCACGGAGGTACATGCCTTTAATTCCAGGACTCTGGAGACAGGCAGATGGGTATCAGAGTTCCAGGCTCACCACAGCTACATAGTGAGATCCTGTCTCAACGCAATTAACAAAAAATAAAAATATTAATATGATCAAATAGTGTATCTTTCACAGAGTCGATCCAGGGCTCAAAAGGGAGCCTGCTGGACTAGAGATGGTTCAGCATTAAGAGTGTTCATATTTCTTCAGAGAATAAGAATTTAGATCCCAGAACCACATCTGGCAGTTAGCTCTAGGGGATCAGATGCCACCAAGGCCATTGCCACATGTGTGCATACTGACATCCAGCCACATACACATAAAATAAAAATGAATCTTAAAATAAGTGAAATAACAAAAAGGTGAATTTGTTGTCTTTCCCCTTAAAAGCTCTACTCTGCTTTAAAATTCATTTTAAAAACATTTTAATTGAAGTAGAATTACCTCACTTTCCCTCTCCTGTCCTTGTGGTGCACTCTCAACTCTCCAGGTGACAACTTCTTTTTATCGTTTTATGCGTACATGTTTATGTACATGCATACGTGTGCACACACACACATACACGAAAAGAAAACCTGTCGAGTTTGCTTTTGTTGTTTGTGTGTATGTGGTTTCCAGGCCCACCACTAGCTCTTGTTTAGTAAGGGTGAGTTTTGAATCTGTCTATCTATATAAATCACCAACACACAGGGACAGATTCTGAAAAAGGGACAGAAAGGAAAGACGGTGACTAGACTCACGTATTGCTGTGCTCTTGTTCTTCACTCAGGACATTCTGGGTTGAAAAGGATAGTTTCTTCAGGGTAGAACAGTGTTTTAAGCAGTAGGCGGCAACAATGACGTCAGAATAATTTTTAGCCACAAAGTTAATCTGTTCCACACAGTTCATTGCTTGAACTAGGAAGCCTTCATCTTCCATCTCAAACAGACAGTAAAACAACATCATGCCATCTATCTGTTCTTGAAGCTCGACACTGCCACTTATGGTTTCCAGGCACTGATACAGCTGATGCTTCACTTCCCGGGACATCTGGTGGCCAAAAAATGCCACTAGCTTTTTTTGTTCCGATTCATGTAAAAGGCCGAAGATGAAACAGCCCAAAAAAATCCACTGTACTTTGACTTTCTTTAGAAATGTCAGCATGAGTGTCTCTATACTTTTAACATCCTGTCTAGGGTGGTCCACATGGCTCTTTAGCAGATAAAAGATGGCCGCACAGACCTCCTGGATAGACTGGTGGAGGAAAATGTAAGAATTTTCAGATTCCTTGCTCTTTTCAAGGATCCTTATTTCCAGCAGTGTGGGGATGTCAGAGTCCATGATCCCATTTCTCCTGAGAGCCTCCTTACTAAACACAGATGTGTCAGTCCACACGCCCTCGGCGGCCAGAGAACACAAGCCCTGCAGCTGGTCTTGGCTTTTCTTACTTGGAGAATGGGCACTTTGGGGAATGAACAAATTGAAGACGTGAGTGGTATACAGGGAGGTGGTACGTCGGCAGATGGAGACTGGATCTCTTCCCTTCTCTATCTCCTTTTTTAGACAAGTAGCCACCATCCAGCAGAGCACAGGGACCTGACAGACAGTGAACAGCCTCGCGTTTTCTCTCACCAGACTGAAGACTTCCTGGGTTTTGTTCCTATCTTGGAACAAGCTGCGGAAACACATCTTAATATTGCTCTCATTGAATCCCATTATTATTTTCACACTGGTGCACTCAACCCTGTCCTCCATTTTCTCAAAAGTCTCTGGGGTAGCAGAGATGAGGAGAGAGGATTCAGGGAGCATCTTCCTCCTGAGCAAACTGCTCAGCAGTACCCTCACTGGCAGCTTCTCCGTGCAGTTATCACACAGCTCCGATTCCCGTTCAGACATATTACATTCCATTACTTCTAAGCTGTCGATGATCAATAAAGCTTCTCGGGTTGGGATAGGATCTCCGCTATGGGAGTTGAGGCGTTGGGCCACTCTTTGGAGATCAATTCTGTCAGACTTGCTCTCTTTAACTTCTTTACATCTTGACAGCAGAAGTAGAAGATGTAGGAGAATTTGTTCTGAAACACCACACCTTCTGACCAGGCAAGCATTAACTTTGTCAGCATCAGTGACTTGCCAATTCCTGCCACTCCTTGCAGGAACACCATGTGCGGCTTCTTTCCAGTTGCCTTTGATATAAGAAGGTTCTCAAAATGCTCACAGTCATCCTGGGTAAATTTCTGCTTAAAGAAATGTTGAGCTTGGATGTTAAACTTTCTGGCATAATCATGGGTCAGCTTCTTCTTCAGATGAGCCTGATAGAACTTTGAGTGTCCTGAATCAGTGACCATAAGGGAAAAAAAAAACCCACAACATATCAGCGTTAAGTTAAACATTCACCCGCATACAGTCTGACATAGATATCTTAATTCTCAGAATGTATTATTTAAAATTAATTCTATTTATTAATTTTATTAATAAGTTAAATATACTTAAGTATTTCTCTTTAATTACGTGTGTGTTAGTGGATTCCTGTGGAAGTCAGAAGTATTAAATCCACTCCCTCCTCCCTGAGCTGGGTTTACAGTGGTTCATGAGCAGCCCTCCCCCACCCCCAAAGTGCTGGATTGAACTTAGGTGTTGGACAGTAAAACCATGCCAGGAAGCTTGGTAAGGTAGAGTGGGTTGAGACCCAGAGACTCGGTGGGCATACACCTGAGGCTTAGGTGACTCGACCCCTGGCAGATTTCTGACTTGGATCAGGGCCACACTCCCTACATAAAAGAAACATATCCTGTGATCATGTAGGCCCAAAACAGAGTTCTCCATGCTAATGAGGTACCTAGAGGCCCTGAGGGTTTAGTCAATAAGCTTCCCTTCCCAGACATTGCTCCCTGCAAAAGGTATTTAATCTCAGGTCTACCCTGAGAAGTTGGGTATGGCACCTTATGCATCCAATTTCCACCATGAATGACCAATAAACTGTTTAGAACCATGGACTGTCTCTTTCATCAAGATCCGCCATGGGGAGCCATGAAGAAGGTATTTGACTACAGAGCCACAACTTAATTCTCCCGTAGAAGGCCTCTCTGTGCTCCTAGCCACAACCAACACCAAGCCTTCCTCTGCCAAGCTAAGGACAATCACCCTGCTAGGATAAGCTGGAGCTACCCCTTACGTCCCTGTCCCCTGCTCTGGCCTGACTCCATTCTCTGCTCTTCTGAGACTCCCAGTGGCACCTGGATGTTCAAGAGTATGAGAAGCCCATCGCCTTGTTGCAGGCCTGGGACCCCCCAAAACCAGCTCTGGCTTTCCCACCTCCTAGAGAGGTGTCTCGGTATATCCCTACAGCCTGGCACTGCCCCAGGTGGACAGACACTCAGGTCCTCTGCCAGAGTGGGATATGCTCCTAGTCACTGAGTCATTTCTTCAGCCCTCTTAGGATGTATGATTTTAGAAGTTTGTAAGCTGTAGGCCCAGAACAACACTAGTTAATGTGAGAAGATTTTTCACTGGCCCTGGAGCACAGCTGCATTTCTCTGCGTGTCAGGAATGCTATACTGTTAAACTGTCATGTGCTGTTTCAGAAGCTGCCACTTGAAGTGGGGTTGTCCCTTTTCTCTATTTCTGACTCAAGCTTGTCTAAGTGCTGTGCCTTCTTTCTTGTCTGGGAATGGGCTGACCCTGACTCTGCAACAGCGAGAGAATTCACAATCCTCTGGAAACTAGAAACAAACTAGATGTCCCTCAACTGAAGAATGGATAAAGAAAATGTAGTACATCTACACAATGAACTATTCAGCTATTAAAAAACAAGACATCATGAATTTTTCAGGCAAATGGATGGATCTTGAGACTACCGTCCTGAGTGGGATAACCCAGTTCCCAAAGGACATCACTTAAAAGTAGGTATCAGTCATAAAATATAGGTACCATGTTATACTCCACAAACCCAAAGAAGCTAACCAAGAAGGAAGGGCCCAAGCGAGGAAGCTTGAATCTCACTTAGAAGGGGAATAAAATAGTCATAAGAGGCAGGTGGAGGGAGAGAAACGGAGGGAAGGGAGATGGAGAGGGGAATGGGGGATCAAGACTAGGTGTGGGGAAGGATAGATGACCAGATGGCCATGAAAATGAATGGAAATCTGCAACTGATAGGGGTGAGGAAGTAGGGGGCATCTCCAGGATGAGACATGGCCTGGAACAAGGGAGGTGCCCAAGAATCAATGGGAGTGACCTTAGCTGTGACTCACTACACTGGGGATATGGATCCTGGATATAGGCCACGTCCTGTATCTAGACAGGAATCCCAGTGAAGCAATCAAAACACTAACCCACCCACAAAACTTTCAACCCAAAATTTATGCTGTCTACAGATGTGATGGTTTGTATATGCGTGGCCCAGGGAGTGGCACAATTAGGAGGTGTAACCTTGTTAGAGTAGGTGTGTTACTGTGGGTATGAGCCTTAATACCCTTGTGCTAACTGCATGGAAGTGAGTCTTCTATTAGCTGCCTTTGGAACAAGAGGTGGAACTCTCAGCTCCTCCAGTCCCACATCTGCCTGGATGCTGCCATGATCCTGCCTTGATGATAATGGACTGAACCTCTGAACCTGTAAGCCAGTCCCAATTAAATGTCATCCTTATAAGAGTTGTCTTGGTCATGGTTTCTGATCACAGCAGTAAACCCAAACTAATACAACAGGTAATGCAGGCATGGGGGTGGGGGGCAGGGAAGCAGAGACTGAGGGAATAGCCAACCAATAACTGGCCAAACTTGAGACCTATTCCATGGGCAAGCACCAATCCCTGACACTATTAATGATACTATGTTATGTTTGTAGACAGGAGATGTCCTCTGAGAGGTTCCACCCAGCAGTTGACTCAGTCAGATACAGACACCCACAGCCAAACAGTGGATGGAGCTTGGGGATTCTTATAGGAGAAGAGGAAGAAGGATTGTGGGTCCTGAAGGGGATAGGAATGCCACAGGAAGACCAAAAGAGTCGACTAACCTGCACCCTTGGGGCTCTCTGAGTCTGAACCACTAACCAAAGTGCACATACAGGCTGGACCTAGGCCTCCCTGCACATATGTAGCAGATGTGCAGCCTGACTTTCATGTGGGTCCTGAACAACTGGAGTGGAGGACTATCACAGTATCTGTTGCCTGTTTGTGGGATACGTTCTTCTAGCTGGGCTGCCTTGTCTGGCCCCAATGAGAGAGGAAACACCTAGCCTCACAGAGACTTGAAGTGCCAGGATGGAGAGGATACCTAGGGGGCCCTACCCACCCAGAGGAGAAGGGGAAAAGGGGGAGGGGGAATGATTGTGGGAGGGGATGACCGTGAGGGGACAGTGAGCGGGATATAAAGTGAATAAGTAAAAATAAAATAATAAAGAAATAGCTGGACAGGGAATGAAGGGCTTAAGGACAGTTAGAGACAAAAGCCAGACTAAAGCACAGACTTTTTAAAAAGAAAAAGATATATATACAAGTCATTGTATGAAGAAATACACACATGGTGTTCAAGAGAGCTAAATGGTAAAGTAGTTAAAAGCACCAAGAGGACCTGGGTTCAATTCTAAGCATCCACATGACAGCATCTACCTTCTGTAGGTCCAGTGCCAGAGGTTCTGATGTCCTCTTCTGGCCCTCAAGGGCACTGTCCACACAGGGGACACACACATGGGGCAGCCACTCTCATACATACATAATATAGTTTCTAACTGTTCTTAAGTATTTTGATTATGAATTAAAGATTTAAATCTGTGCAACTAGAATCCAGAAGAAGGTGGAATAGAAAGAACAGCACAGAGACAATCTTTAAGAAAATATAAACTGAAGAGTAAAGAATATTATACAGCTGCAGATCTAAAGATAATTAGTGAATCCTAAGAATACTAGGCTTAGAAAAAACCCTACATCCAGGCTTATCATAGAACCTCAAGGACAAAGAAATGAATGGAATCTTAAACCATCCATAATATCTTATACCAGGATAAAGACATGTGTGACTCTTAAGATCACAGTGTTCATGAAACATGGATTTTTTGATATCCGTTTTTGCTTGTTAAAATCAAAACAGCCACAGTCACAACAAAGACTGAGAAATCTTGTCTCACGCTATATTACATAGCTGTTTCCAATACATACGTGATATGTCTGCGGGAGGGTGAGTGGGGGAGGGGTACAGGTTGACATTGGTGTCTTCTTCAAATGCTCTCTGAGTTTTTAAACGATTTATTTGTTTTTTAATTTGGGTGAATAGGTGCTTTTGTCTGCATGCATGCATGTGCACCAGATGTCTGCAGTGTCCTCAGAGGATAGAAGAAGGCATTGGATCCCCTGAACCTGGAGTTACAGATGGTTGTGACCTACCAGGTAGTTTCTGGAAATAGAGACTAGGTCTACCGTAAGAGCAGGTGTTCTTAATAACTGAGTCATCTCTCCAGGCCCTCTACCTCATTTTTCTCCCTTCTCTTCTCCCTCTCGCTCTTGCCCAACGGTTTATTTTATTTTTATATGTAAGTACACTGTAGCTGTCTTCAGACACCCTATAAGAGGGCATCAGATCTTATTACAGATGGTTGTGAGCCACCATGTGGTCGCTGGGATTTGAACTCAGGACCTCTGGAAGAGCAGTCAGTGTTCTTAACCGCTGAGCCATCTCCCCGCCCCCCTCCACCTCATTTTTTGAGACAGATTTTCTCAGCTAGCTCAGAACTTGCAAAGCTACCTGACCAGATTGCTATTATGCCTTGCTTTTATATGGTTGCTGAGATCCAAAGTCAGATTGTCAAGTTTACATAGCAAGCGCCTAGCAGACAAAGTCATTTCCCTAGATTCCATCAATAGGATTTCTTACAGGTGTCTTGTCTTGCTCTAAGTCCTCAGTGCTACCACTTCACTCTAGAGGTAAGGTTCCAGTTTAGATTCCCGGGAACACTAACAATATCCTTTGTAGTGATTTAACCTTCTAGGTTAGGGTATGCTACACAGACTAGATCTAAAGTGTCTGCATGAAGCTGCCCCTTCCTCAAGGAGAAGAATACCCCATGATATCCGATGGCCCTAGAGTCGATGGACATGAAGAACCGTTCACATAGTTATTAAAACTATGAAATGATCCTCTTGCACTGTAAAACAGCTTTGACCAACTCACCAGCAATCTCTCTTCCTGCCCTCTCAATGAGGTCCTTCCTATTCATCTTCTGGAAGATTCTGAAGGTTGTATCCCAGGCTTGCTTCTCCTCATAATGTTTCAACAGTAAGTTGGCAAGGTCTTCCCGAGATGCCTTCTTCACTTCGGTCCAAGAAATCTGTTTCAGCTTCAACTGCAAAATCTCCTGTTTGAGGAATTCCTTAAACTTGATGAATTCCTTCTTGTTTAGCTCTTCCAAGTACCACATAAGGCCAAAATCAGAAAAAAAAGATGCCATTGTGTCTTAAGGAAGATAGATTTGTCTTCAGAGAGATGAGTATCTGGAGTAAGAAACAGATGGGATCTGTGAAAAATCAGGCAAGCAGCTGAGTTATTAAACACAAGCAAAAAGGGAAGGGGTTATAGGGCTAGGGGATGGTAGAGCTCACTAGTGTGTGCTGCACAAGTGTAGGGACATGAGCTGTGTCCTCAGCATTCATGGAAGAAGGAGGGTGTGCAGCCACAGAACCTTCAACCTACTGTATGTCTTGCCTGCAAGATGTGCTGGGGCAAAGGTGATGGAGAACTTGTGGGAGTGGCCAACCAGTGACTGGCCCAACTTGAGGCCCACACCATGAGAAGGAGCCCATGTCTGAGACCCTGTTGATGGCCAGCAACCAGAGACTGGTCAGCACGGAGATGACGGATAGAACCAGACAGGACTGGCAAAAAAGTCAATGAAATGATTTCTAGAGATTTCTCTGCTATATTTGTAGATCAGTGTCTAGCTTGATTAGCATCAAAGGCACCGTCCGGCAACTGAGAGGAGCAGAGGTAGAGACCCACAGCCAACACTAGGCCAAGTCAGGGTAAGCCCACAGAACAAGGGAGGGAGGGCTGTAGAAGCCAGAGGGGTCTGGGACACCATGAGAACACATCCTACAGAATCAACTAAGCAGGGCTCACAGAGGCTCATAGAGGCTTAAGAGACCATCACAGAGCCTGCATGGATCTGCACTAGGTACTCTGTATATATGTTATAGTTGTGTAGCTTGTTGACTTTTTGGGACCCTCTAACAGTAAGAGTGGAGGTGTCTCTAACTCATTTGCCTGCACTTGAAACCCTTTTCTTCCTACTGGGTTGCCTCATTCAACTTTGATAATGAGGGCTTGTGCCCCGTCTTATTGTAATTTGCTTTCTGGTGTTCAACAGACATCCCTGGGAGGCTTGCTCTTTTGATCTGAGACAGGGGAAGTGTATTCGAGGGGGACTGGGAGAAGAGGAATTGGGAGAAACTATGGTTGGGATAGAATATATGTTAAGAAAAGAAGGAGGAGGAAGAAGAGTAGGCGGAAGAGGAGGAGGAAGAAGAGGAGGAAGAGAAGGAAGAAGAAGAGGAGGAAGAGCAGGAGCAGCAGGGGCAGCAGGGGCAGCAGGGGCAGCAGGGGCAGCAGGGGCAGCAGCATGTGATGGTACAGCCCTGCAATCTGAGAACTGGGAAGGTAGACACAGGAGGATCCCTGAAGCCTGCTGGCCAGCTTGTCTAGCCAAATTTAGTGAGCTCCAGGTTTACTGAGAGATCCCTGTGTCAAAAATCAGGTAGAGAGTAATTGAGGAAGATATCTGATGTCGATATCTGGCTCCCACACAAACAACCCCCTTCCCCATCTCCGCACATACATGTGGTCACTAACTTACCACATATGACACTGTTCATTGTGTGTGATAATAAGGGGAGGGAGTTTCTCAGTATGCGCTCATGTTAACTCTCATCTCATTGAAAGGGTCACTACAGCAGTTAACACAGTGGTTCTCAACCTTCCAAACGCTGAAACCATTTACTACAGTTCCTCATGTTTTGGTGACCTCCAACCATAAAGTTCGCTGCTTCTTCATAACTGCAATTTTGCTACTTTATGAACAGTGATGTAAACATCTGCGCTGTCACCCCTGTGAAACGGTGGCTCACCCCACAAAGGGGTCATGACTCGTGCCTACAACACTCAGAAAACAACCAATTGATATTTATTACTCTAAAGAATTACTGATGTGGCTGGAGTGACAGCCCAGCACTAAGAGCATCTGGTGCTCTTGCAGAAGACCCACATTTGGTTTGCAGTACCCACACTAGGAGTCACACAGCTGTCTGTAATGTGAGCTCCAGGGGACCTGACACCCTCTTATAGACTCTGCAGGCAGGGCACACACGTGGTGCTCCTACATACACTCTTGAAAAGACACACCCATAAATCATCAAAGAGTTACTGGTACTTCTGTTATACCAGGTTCAATATATATGATGCTATTATGAAAACAGTATTACGGCACAGGATACACTTCTGGTATAATACAGGTAAATATAATATATATTAAATATAATCAGGTAGCTGGGTCCAGCAGCATAGGCCTGGGTTCCCAGCTACTTCAGAGACTGAGGCAGGAGGATTTCAAATTCAGGGTCTATCTACAAACATAGTGAAGTCAAGGCAAGCCCAGGAACCTTAGTGAAACATTGTCTTAAAGAAAACGTGGGGTTGCAGAGATGGCTGAGTGGTTAGGAGCACTGGAAGCTCTTCCAGAGAGTGTGAGTTAATTCCCAGGCACCCACATGGAGGCTTTTCAACGATAGAAGGGTGCACCTCAGGGGTTAGGAGTGTCTGCTGATCTTGCAGAGGACCCGAGTTTAGTTCCCAGCATCTGTATCAGATGGCTCACAACCCGCTGTAACTCCTGTTCAAGGGCACCTGAAACCCTCCCTGGCCTCCCTGGGCACCAGGCATGCATGCGATGCACAGACAAAACAAAATACATAATAAATAATATATAATATTAACTAAAAAATTAAAAATATAATAATCAATAAGATGTAATTCTCGAAATATATAAGAATAAAAATAGAAAGAAAGTTGATGAATGGATTAGGGCTTGGGTAGCTTCTCCACTGTACCAGATTTAGTCTTCAGTACTGAAAAAAAAAAAAAACAAAACAAGAAAATAGATATGCCAAAACTCTCCAAAGGAAGGCTTCACATAATTTCAATGTCCAAGAATTTTAACTCTAAGACAAAAACAGAGAAAGGAGGACCCTCGCCCGATATTAGATGCAGCAACAATGGAAACCATCCAGCAAATATGACAATCTTTTTTTTTTTTTTTTTTTTTTTTTTTTTTGGTTTTTCGAGACAGGGTTTCTCTGTGTAGCCTTGGCTGTCCTGGAACTCACTCTGTAGACCAGGCTGGCCTCGAACTCAGAAATCCGCCTGCCTCTGCCTCCCAAGTGCTGGGATTAAAGGCGTGCGCCACCACCGCCCGGCTCAAATATGACAATCTTAACCTAGCACATCTACAATCTAAAGGAAACAGACTTATCCGTAAGGAGTGGGAATGTACATGGAGGAGCATCTTTTTAACAAATGGTAACTCTTAGAGCAACACACACAGTCTACATGCAAATAAACAGAACTCTCAAGGCATGACACTTCTGGTCCCCACATACAGCTGTGCATTCACACTCCTGAGAAAATGCTAAACGTTATTCATCATTAATATGAAAATAAAAAGAATGAAATACCCTCATGTATCTAAGGAACTGAACGAGGGACTGTGGATGTGGCTCAGATGGAAGAATGCTTGCCTAGCAAGCAGGCATCTCCAGT
This sequence comes from Mastomys natalensis, assembly GCA_021653895.1. Taxonomy (NCBI): domain Eukaryota; kingdom Metazoa; phylum Chordata; class Mammalia; order Rodentia; family Muridae; genus Mastomys; species Mastomys natalensis. Next base: position 1,279,095 of record JAJTUV010000944.1, read on the forward strand.
TCTGTTCTAGCATTACATGCACATGAATGAAGAATGAATGAATGAATGAACAGCCTACTCCTGGGGTGGCCTTAGGATTCAGATGTGAGTACACAGTGGAAAGAGAAAACCAACTCTTATAAGCAGACCTTTGGTGCTATAGCCGTTCCTAGGCACATGTGCACCTCTATGTGTATATGACACAGAACTAAAACAAATATAATAAAAAGTAAAAGTACACATACACATTCAATTTATAATACTTCCAATCCCCACTTGGTTTACCGAGATATAACTTCAGCATAAGTTGGGAAATCCATCTATCTGGAAAGATCACTACTGGGCCCTTTGAAACGACTGAATGAAATCATCGATCTACTATATCAAGAAGCCCAAGCGGAGACATCACCCAACATCTAGACTCTTGACAGGGAAACTAAAAAAATCGAGACAAAAAGATACAGAAATAATTCCAGAGTTCTAGGTAGGCACACATGGACGGCAGGCATTTCTGTCAGGCAGCCTGAGGCAGGATAGGAAGATACTGAATTGTGGTGAGATGGGGATAGAGGGGCTTGCGCTGGAAGGATGCTATGCTCTAGAGACCTGGTCTCCTGTTTTGACTGATGTAAAAGTCGGAAGTCAGGCCTCACGGATAAGGACCTAAAGGCTCACTGACACACTCTGTGTTCTTCACAGGACATCTTATCTAAGAGGACAAGTGAACTGTCATCACTTAGGGCCAGGTGATGCCTTCCTGAAGACATTCCCACCGAGTATAACCAAGTATGGAAGGAATTAGGCTGTGTTTACTTCTGGCTAAAACGGAGGTTCTCTGTCTGTGGTAGTGACCCCTTAAGGATCGAGTGACTCTTTCACTGGGCCACATATCAGATATTTACATTATGATTCACAATAGTAGTAAAATTACAGCTATGAAGTAGCAACAAAAAAAAAGCCTTATGGTTGACGGTCACTACAACATGAGGCACTGTATGAAATGGTCACAGCATTAGGAAGGGTCAGAACCACTGGGCTAAAGTAACACATAACTGATGTTCTCTAGCATGCTTTTTTCCTGTCCTAGAAGATACTCCCCATAACGCCACCTTAAACTTTGTGTGTTGAGAAAAAGCCTTTAAATTTTTTTTTTCTAGAGTGGACACATGGTGGCTTCAGCTGGTGATGCTAAACAAGCATGCTGCCCAACAGACCCAGGGTGTGCACAGCCAAGTAGAGCATGGTGATGGTGAAGGCCAGGACGAGGGACGATGCTCTACTTGGCTGTGCACCCTGCCAATAGCCTGGGGAAGGAGCTGGGGGTGGGAGATGTAAGGTCTCTGAGACATTGGCTAAGAGCCGGAACTACCACTCCACACCGGCAGAGGGCACCAGCTCCATGGCACCGCCTGGTCCTTCTCCACTGTGTGCCCTGGACACAGGGACCTATCGAGTGGTGCTCAGAAAAGAGGCCACAAAGAGGCCACGGGCCTGAAGCCACTGAAGGCTATGGCGCTCGCTCCCCCTCCACTCTGCAGGCCTCCTGTTGCGCTCACCTAAGCTCCAAAGCCTTTAATTTTTAACATTACAAAACATTCTTTTAGAAATATTTTTAAGTCCTCTCTGTGTATACGTGTGTCTATGCCTGTATGTTATGTGTGTGCAGAGACCAGAGGTTATCAGTAGTCTGGAGCTGGAGTTTACAGGCAGCTGTAAGCCACTCACGTGGAAACCAAACATGGATCCTCTGGAAGAGCTGCAAACATTCTTATCACTGTGCTGTCTCTCCAGCGCCACAAAGTACATTCTTTGGGCAGTGTTAGAGAGATGTGTGCGTGTGTGTGTATGTGGGGGGGAGGCGTGTTTCTTAGCAACCTTAGAAGTGTAACTTGAGAGCCATTAAGAGCCTATGTATTCCCACTGACAAGAAACTAACTGTGAGTCTCCCTTGGAAAGCCCATTTCCTATCTGTGTGTTCTACTCTCTCTTCTGAAGCACTTTTCTATTTTTTTTTTTAAAAGAATCCAACTTGGCCTCACATCTGGTGTGCTCTGAAATTAATTTCTTTGTCAGAAATCCTGGTTTTGCATGTGTGTGTGTGTGGGGGGGGCAGGGGGTCTGAAAAGAATTCCCCAGGCAGCTGCCAGTGTGGAGTGAGGCTGTGTTCCTAGCATTAGTGACAACCCAACTGTATCAGACACTATAGGAAGAGGGAAACTGTTAGAACCCAGACCAGACTTCCGCTCAGGCCACTGTAGCTGCAGCGGCCCCTCCTCTCTCATGGTCACTGTAAGAAATAAATTGCTGTGGACCATTTTCAGTGTGCTCTGAACTCAGAGATCAAAGAATCACAGATCAAAACCAGGAAGCCCTAGGCCCCTTCTCCTCTAACAGGTGGCTGCACACAGAAAAGGGGCAGTCGAAACCATGAATATTGCTTAGATGAGGCTTTGCTTCCTGAAATAATCTGATGGGGAATTTGGGAAAGAATTTCAATGCCAGAGTACGGGAAAGAGAACTGTGAAAAGCTGACTCACATGGCACAGTTGTTGCTCACACAAACTCATAGTGGCTGGGGTTGCCTGAACAAGATCAAGCTAGTCAACATTCTGGCATGGATGGAAGAGCGGGTGATAAGGCCTCACTCCTTTCTGAGGAGCTAATGGCTTGATAGCTGCTGAGATGGAGAACCATTCTTCCATGAGGAGGGGACACCCCAGGTAGTTACCAGTGTTCAAGTGAGTGATCCCACAACTGTGCACATATACTAACTGGACTACACTTAACATGAAATTTCATGAGCAAATTATATACTTTACATGAGAAACAACAAAGAGGGGAACCCAAATCAGAAGAGAATGATAATCAAAGAGAGAAAGAGAGAGAAAGAGAGAGAAAGAGAGAGAGAGACAGAGACACTCAAAGTCAGTAGATTCTTTGAGAAACCTTAAGGGGTCTACTTAAAAAAATAAAATAAGCCAGGAGGTTGTGACACACACCTTTGATCCCAGCACTCAGAAAGGGGGAACGGGGAATCTCTGAGTTCAAGGCCAGCCTGGTCTACAGAGTAAGTTACAGGATAGCCAGGGCTACACAGAGAATCCCTGTCTTGAAAAACAGTAACAGAAAAGTCACCAGTTGGTGCAAGCCTTTAATCCAGCACTCAGGAGGCAGAGGTGGGTGTATCTCTGTGAATTTGAAGCAGGCCAGGACTACAAAGTGAGACCTTGTCTGAAAAAAACCCAAAAAAACCAAAAAACAAAACAAACAAACAAAAACAACCAAACCAAACACACACACACACACAAACCCCATGAAAAAGAAGCATTAGTGAGCATCCAGAAACCTCACCACATACCCTGCAGGTATTAAAAGCAGGGACAGTCACAACTCTCAACCCAATCAAACTGATGGTTTTGTTCACATATCTGGTTCTTGAAAATGACATCCCTCACTTTCCATTTCTTTTTATTTAAAGGGTTTTTGGTTCCGGTTTTGGAGATCAAACCCAGGCCTTTGAGCATGTTAGGCAAGTGTGCTTACCACCAAGCTAAACCTTCAACCTCAAGGGAAAGGTTGAAGGCTAACTTTACTGGGTGAAACAAATTCTTCCCCAAGACTTTAGATGCCAACATCGTCATCAGTAAGTTGGTAAGCTGGGTCAAAACAAAGTCATTTTGTCCCTCCAGAAATTATTTACACACTTACAACACACACACACACACACACAGTGCGCATCCCTTTCACATCAGTCAGGGGTTGGAAGGATAGGCAAGTACACAAATTTGTGCCAGAACCCCAACTGTTTGAGGCACAAGCTGCATGCTGGAAGTGTTAACAAACATTTAATATTAAAAACTCTTATGAAAACATATCCAACCATTTAAAAACAATACACTAGAAACATTAGTTTTTGTTGTTGTTGTTTTTGGTTTTGTGAGACAGGGTTTTTCTGTGTAGCCCTGACTGTTCTGTAACTCACTCTGTAGAGACCAGGCTGGCCTCGAACTCAGAGATTCCCCTGCCTTTTCCTCCTGAGCACTGGACTAAAGGCAAGTTCTAACACTCCCAGTCTTCTTTAGGTATTTATTTATTTATTTTTGAGTCAGGGTTTCCTCTGTGTAGCCCTGGCTGTCCTGTGTTGACCTGGCTGTCCTCGAACTCACAGAGCCTGCCTCTGCCTCCTGAGTGTTGAAATAACTGCTTTCTTATTTATTTGTTTGCTTATTTATATATTTTTAATTAGACCTTTTGGGGCCTCTCAAAGAACTTACTGACTTTGGCTCTTCTTTTTTTCATTTATGAATTATTTTACTTGGTTTTGGTGCTGGCATCAAGAGCATGCGACATCACGCCAGGGTAAATATTAAAAGTTTTTTTTATGTTGGCTAACAGAATCCTACTACTGTTAATTCCCTGGCTTTGACATACTGTGGTTCTGAAAAACAGCATTTTTATTTTCAGAACATAAACCCTGAGTTATTTGTGGTAAAATATTACAGGCAAATTTGCAGGAGTCTCTGTTACAAAATGGAGTAAACTAAGTGGTTTAAAAACTACGGAAATTCTGTTAGGGATGTGGGTTTACTGGTAGCACGCTTGCTTAGCATGTACAGAGCCCCGGGGTCCATCCCTAGCAACACAGAAAATCTGGTGTGGTGGAGCACACCTGCAATACCAGAACATGGGATGTGAAAGCAGAGGCATTAGAAGTTAAAGGTCACCTACACAGTGATTTCTCAGCTAGCACTCAATCCTTGAGACACTGTCTCAAAAAACCAACCAACTCCAGTAACACACCAAAACCTCTAAGAATTGTATTGCCTCACACTTTTTGAGGTAGGGGTCGGCAGCTTCACACTCTCTCCATCAGGGAACCCCGGCCTGCCCCCTTCAAGCCCCTGATTTGCTGAAAACCTTGAGTCTTTTCCTTGTTGCTCCAATATCTGCCTTGATTATCTAATCATCTTCCCCTTGTTCTGGTCTCTACGGGGTTATCCTTAGAACGGTTAAAATAAATCTACATCAATCTCTTCTTGTCACCTTTTGAGGTAGCAGAGGTCAGGACTTTGAAATATTTGTTTAGCCCAGGAGTCACATATCAACACCCCAGCCGACCGTAAAGACCTCTTTTATAGATATGCAAGGGCAGTCTTTGTCCATGCAGTTACCTAACAGCCAAGAAAAAAGAAAAAAAAGGCGAGTCTTCAAAGGATTATACCCCGGAAATGGAACATCAAAGATCTCTCTGCTCTAGGCGGTGAACTCACGCGAAAGGCTTAGACGCAAATACTCGGTGTGTTCACACCTGCCTGTTTCTCTGTGGGTTCTCCTGATTCTCGGCCTCACAAACATGAATATAAATATATAACTATATCTGTACCCTTTACATCTTCAGGTACCCAACCCTCACGATGACTACACGTTATTTTCTCTTTGTATCTGGGAGGCCTCACGAGCACCGCTCCTCCGAGCGCTCCAGCTAACATCTCTGTGGTCCCTCTACTTACCTCGAAGTCGGAAAAAGCCGGATAAAGTCAGCCGGATTGTCTGTGGATCTGGCCGGAGCAAGCGTTAGAGGATTCAGTCTAAAAAATAATAATAAAAAAAAAGTTAAATAGTTAAATATAAGTACCGCAAAGTGTCTTGGCTACCCTGCTAAAAAGTAAGTCCAAAAAGCCCATGACACAGGATGCAAACTGGTTCTGGTGTGTCGGGGCATGAGGGAGGAAAAGGGGAAGAAAAATGAAGCGTACAGACATCCTCCTCAAAAAACAAAGAAAAATAAATGCGTACAAGAAGGGGAAAAAAGCGCCGAAGATTTGCTGACTCACCGTCCTGGGCTTCCAGCTTGGTCCTTAATACATGGCAGCTGGAACTGGGCAGAAAAACCCTATGGTGCCATGTGATTGGCCAATGCGTCACTTCCTCTCGTGGTCCAGGGGGGCTTTTGGAAAGGAAGAAGGATGTGATTGATGTCAGAGGTTGGGTGTGGCTTTGAACACTCAGTTCCTGGTATTCCACAGATAGCGGATATTGCAGTGCATCTTGGTGTAGGATTCCGGATGAACCCCGGATACGGGATCTCCGAGGTTTCTGACCGTACGCTATCCCTCCAGCATCTTCCTGATGAGATGGATGGGAAGCTAAGATGGATCTTTTCATCCTCTTTGCGTGTTGTTATTTTATTTGATCCATCACTATCTAGTATTTAAGAGGAGCGTATAGATGAGGGTAGGCAGTCTAGCTGTCTCTGCCGGTCCCCACTATAAAAGTCCAGGTTGGCCTTGAACTCGGGCTCTTCCTGCCTCAGCCTTCTGAGCGCTAGGACTACAGGCGTGTACAACACTTGTGGCAAAATTTCAAGTTCTAACTATGATTACCAAGGCTCTTCTTTTTCCTGGCTTAGGCTGCCCACTGTCAAAATTTGGCAATATTTGAAAATATTAAGCGGGGCAGGGGCCAGCAGTGAGAAGGCTCAGTTGGTTGTACTTGACATCAAGCCTTGAAGACCTGAGTTCAATTCCTAAGACCCACATGGCGGAAGGAGAAAACTTACTCCTGCAAGTTGTTCTCTGATCCACTCACTTAAACACAATTTATAGATGAGTAAATAAATGTAATAAATTTAAAAAATTAAGTGGTAAATCCCAGAAATAAGGAAATCGCTAGTATTAATTGACCTTTATGTGTATAGTAAATGCTACTCTAATTTATTTTAAGTTATTATTAGTAATTTGTTATGTCTAATGTATAGATTAAATTTCTGTAGGTGTATATATGGAAAAACTATACAGGGTTCCATCTTATCTGAGTTCACCCAACCATTGGACAGCTTCAAATGGACATGGAAGATCGATGTAAACATATATATATATTTATACACACACACAATTATATATATACACACACACATTATATATATACACCACATGTGTTATATGTATATATACATTATATATGTTATACATGTGTATATACATATATACATACATATATATACAATATATGTATATATGTGCTATATATGTATATATGTGCATAAATGTATATATTACTTTTATACATATATATGGTATATATAATATATATATATTATTAATGGAAGATAGTCAGGTTTTAATCAACTTTATATTGATCAAAATGCCATACCCTGTTATATTTTTCATTTTTAAATTTTTTAGGCATAGCTGGCTGGGTGTGGGCACACATGTCCTTGAGCAGTACAAAGCCTATACCCTGTCCCTGTCATGTTCTTATTTTGGGTATCAAATCTCAAACCTGGAGTGGATAGGAGGGAAGAGAACTGACTCTCCTAAGCTGTCCTCTGACCACCACACATAGACATGGGGACGCACGCACACACTCACACAAAACAGAAAAGGTATCATTTTAAATGATCTCTTCTTTCAGCATCAGGTTTTTGGTGGTTTGCTTTTGGACGTCTTTATTGGATTATTTTCTAGTTTACAAAGACTTAGGAGTACAAAAATCTGGGAGTACAGAGAGATATTACATCTTTTGTATTTCGCTCCTTTGAGTCTACTGAGAGGACCATCAGTTTTCCTTTGTGGTGCATGATGGGAGGAGTCACAGTCGCCAAGGGTACTCAGAACACTTGGCTGATTTCAGCAGACAGCTGCAGTTGGGAGCAGGTCCTTAGTGACAATTCCAGATGCCAGGTGATTCTAGAGTGCTGAATCCTGGGTTAAGGGATCTAGAACACTGTTCTCAACCTTACTGCTGCTGTGTCCTCTCAGGCAGTTCTCCATGTTGTGGGGATCCCAACCATAAGATGATTTTCCTTCCTACTTCATAACTACAATTTTGCTACTGTTATTAATTATCATGTAAATATCTAATGGGCTGGATATTTGATATTTGACCTCTGTGACTAGTCATTCAACCTTTCCCATAGGGGTCAAGACCTACAGATTAAGGTCTAGGAAATGTGACTACATTCCTCCACCACTATGATCCCACCCAGTCCACAAATATTTGTTTACTTGAAGAAAACTTTTGTTTATTTCTTTATTCAGAGTGTAAGTGAGAGTAATTCAGGAGTCAGTGCTCTCCTTCCATGTGTTGGTCTCAGGAATTGAATTCAGGCTTGATGGCAAGCACCTATACCAAAGGAGCTATGTCGCTGGCCCTCCACAGCATTTGTGACTTCTCTCAGATTTACATGGAACCTCATCAGGGGACGACATAGCTAATTCCTTAATGTGGTTTATGGCATCTCTAGCTATATGAAATTGAGATTGTGTGTGGACGCTCCTTGCGTCCTCCAGATCTCTTGCTGTGAGGTTCTGACCTGATGCCCCAAGAGTTCTGATATTATCAGCTGGTGTGGACCATTTTTCAATCAGGAGATGCTGTGTAAACCTGCATTGAGAAAGACTTCTGAGGTGCCCAGTCTAGTTCAGAAATGCACAGGTGTGACAGAGTTCCTTTTATCTGTGGCCATGGAGGTGTGTCTAGCCTGTGGCCTGAAGACCACTTGGAACAGCTGTGAATGTGAACCATTATAAAATTGTGAACTTAACACCACACACACACACACACACATGAACACATGCACTTGTGTGTGCACAAACACACAAAATTAAAATTAAAAAAATGAATGCAGAGGAAAATAGAAAAATTAAATAAAGCAATGCAGTCTGGAAATTTTCTGATATTATGAAAATTTCATCCAAATGATTATCAAACTAGGAACCCTGAGTAGAAAAAAAATGAAGATAATACTTTCACATACAGGCTAATATAGTCCAAAGGGAAAGGGAAAAATCTAGAGTGTCATTTTGTAAACGTGATGTTTACAAAAGATCAGAATACTTTTCCTAAAATTTATTTACTTACATGGCAATATCAGCCCCCTTCCTCCTCCCAGGCCCCCACCCTCACACAGCTTCTACCTCCCACTCCTCCCTCCCCTTCTCATCTGAAAGTAGTAACCCCCTCCAAACCCCAGGTATCAGAACTGCCTGGGACAAAACAAGTCCCAGATACAGGTGTGGTGATACACACCTTTAATCTTGGCCACACCTTCTGCTGGAGACCTACATAAGGACATTGGAAGAAGGAAGATCACTCTTTTTTTGCCACTTGCATTTCCTTGCCAGCACATCTGTTGGAACCTACTTCTACAGAAGGCCAGCTGAAAACCCTAGCCTTGTGGGACTGAGCAACTGCTAGTGTTGGATTTAAGGATCCAAACCAGTGGACGCACTCCCCCAGAAGTACTCACAGACAGCAGGTTCGATGCAATAACATAAGGTGTATTGATGATAAGATGATAACCAGTATACTGGGGCTCCCCTACACGCAGGTAAGAGGGGCCCCAAACTGAAGCTGAAAGTAGCTTATATACCATTTTTACAGAGTTCACAAGGACAGTTAATTACTTCTTAAACAATAACTGTAAAGGATTTCAAACAGCCATTCCCAGGCCCGGTTTCTAGGAAACTCAAATTTGCACCTTATCTTTTACAACAAAGAGGGTCAGCTTAAGTGGCTTCTGTTTACCCAGGTGTACTGTGTTAAGGGCTCATCTGCCTGATAAACTCTTATCTTGGGCCCCTCTCACTGGAATGTTTGTTAGAGTCTTTGGAATATGCTCCTCCCGGGATGTGCCTCAGGGGCAACTAATATTTGAGTTTTAACCTAAACTCAAACTTAAGGATCTTTTAATTTTATGTTCAAGTTGAGGCTTGAAATTAAATTCTTACACTAGATCCTTGGACTTCCCATTTACAGCTGCCCATTGGGAGTTGGACTCCAGGCTGTAAGTCATCGTAATGAATTCCCTCAAGATAGAGAGACATTCCATATGTTCTGTGACTCTAGAGAACCCTGACTAGTACAGTATGCAAGTATACAGTACATTAAACATATTTTCTCCAAACTCCCTTACCGTCTCCTTCATTGCTTCTCCCATAAAGTGTTTTAGTGTCTCTTAAAATTTTTCAGTTTTAAACATTTTATGTGAATGGATGTTTTGCTTGCCTGTATGGTATGCACTACATAAATTCAGGGTCTGCGGAGATCAGTAAAGGGTGATTGGTCCCTGGGATTGGGGATACATATAGTTGCATGCTAGAAATCACATCTTGTTTCTCTGCTAGAACAGCAAGTACTCTTAACTATGGAACCATCTCTCCTGGATTTTTAATTAATTAATTAATTAATATTCACTTTACATCCCAATTGCACCCCCCCCCCACTTTCCCCTTTCCTCCCAGTTCCCCTCACCCCTCCCTTTCACTTCTGAGAAAAGGAAGTCCTTCCTGGGTACCCACCCACCCAGGCACCCCAAGTTACTGTAGCAATAGGCACATCCTCTCCAGCTGAGGCCAGACAAAGCAGATCAGTTAGGGGAAAGGATCCACAGGCAGACGACAGAGTCAGAGTAAGTCCCCACTCCAGTTGTTGGGGGACCTGCATGAAGACAAAACTGTACATCTACTACTTATGTGCAGGGGTGTAGGTCCAGCCCTTGTATGTTCTTTAGTTGATGGTTCAGTCTCCTGGAACCCCCAAGGGTATAGGTTAGTTGGCTCTGATGGTCTTCTGAGGAGTCTCTATCCCCTCCAGGATCCCCAGTCCTTCCCCCAACTCTTCCATAAGACGTCCTGAGCTTGGTCTAGTGTTTGGCTATGGGTCTTTGCATCTGTTTCTCAGCTTCTGAGTGGAGCCTCTCAAAGGACAATTATTCTAGGCTTGTGACTGTGAATCCAGGTTGACAGATACAAACAGCCTGAGACTCCAAGGTAGGAAGGCAGGCCTACATGTGTCCTATTGATCCTCTGAGGACAGCTCAGCACATCGCTGGCCCCTTACATCCCCAAACTGGCAGGGGTTGCTTCTGCATTCATTTCTGTCTGTCTCACCACAGGGTACCTATTTATCCAGACCAGCAGTGACAAATATAGCTGTCAATATTGTCTTTACATGTTCTATCATTGTGACAAGGCTTTGACCAACAAGGAGGTATCAAGCCTCACAATGTGGCCCTAAGAATCCACTCCCCATGCAGTCACAGTAGTAGCTGCTTCCTCCATCCACACACATTCTCCATGGAATGTGGGTGACTGTCACATTCATCAAAGTTGAGTTCACAGTGGTCTCCGAGGTATCCAGGTGCACAGTCACAGAAGTGAGCCCAAGGCATCCTGACACATGGGTATCATGTAGGCATGGCTGTGATCCACATCCATCAGTTTCCAAATCACAGTTGATTGTAGAAGACTCTTGAGGACGACTCATGTGTCTCCTCACTGAAGGCTCCCAGAGTTTTAAAAATGTGTTTGTGTGTGGTGTGTGTGTGTGAGTTTGAAACTCTGTGGTGGCTGAAGAGTAGGGAAAGCATTGAATTCTGGAGATGTGTAAGAGGTTGTGAGACTCTAGGTGGTTCTGCAGAGCTGAATCAGCTGATCTTCAGAGAGCATGCTTTACAGTAGCTTCTGAGCCTTGAAAGTAATTTTGAGATGCATCAAATAAAGCAATTCCAGTTACATTCTACACCTTAAGTAAACATTTTGTTTTTCTGTTTCACCCCATCTACCATTTTATCACACTCCTCACATTTTTTTCTCTCCACCACCCTCCTCCCTCCTCATCTTCCTCCCACTACCCTCCTCCCTCCTCATCTTCCTCCTACCACCCTCCTCCCTCCTCATCTTCCTCCCACCACCCTCCTCCTCCTCATCTTCCTCCACCACCTCCTCCCTCCTCATCTTCCTCTCACCACCCTCCTCCCTCCTATCTTCCTCCCACCACCCTCTCCCTGCACTGCTGCCTTTTCTTCACTTCCCTTCATCAATGTTCTTCTCTCTCCTCATCTTCCTCCCATCACCCTCTCTCTCCCTCCACACCTCCTCTCCTCCTCCCACCACCCTCCTCCCTCCATCATCTTCCTCCCACCACCCCTCTGCTCCCACCTCCCATCTTCCTCCCACCCACCCTTCCCTCATCTTCTCCCACACCCTCCTCCTCTCTTCCACTCATTCCTCCCACCACCCTCCTCACCTTCCATATTCCCCCCTCACCCTCACACCCTCCTCCATCTTCCTCCCACCACCTCCTCCCTGCCACATGCTGCCTTTTGTCTATCACTTTTCCCCTTCATCTAAATGATGTCTTCTAACTTTCTTCCTTTTCTTTTATGAAAAGAGGTTTTTGTTTTTTTCTTCACATCACATCCTGATTATGGTCTTCCTTCCCTCTACTCCTCCAAATCCCTCCCTACCTCCCCTCCCACCTGGATCCACCCTCTTTCTCTCATTAGGAAAAAAAACAGACTTCTAAGAGATAATAATAAGGTATGACAACATGAAATGTAATATGATTAAAATAAAAACCTATTATAATCGAGTTGGACAAGATAAACAAAGAGAAGGAAAAGTTCCAGAAGAAGGCATAAGAATCAGAGACACACTCACTCACAGACTCAGGAATCCCTTTAAAAAGACTAAACTGGAACTCACAATATATATGCAGAGGACCTGGTGCAAACCCGTGTGGGCCCTGTGCTTCCTGCTTCAGTCTCTGTGAGTTCATATGGTCTTTGCTCCTGGTGAGAAGAGGGTCGTGCTTCCTTCAAATCCTTCATCCCTGCTGGCTATTACACTCTTTATACCTCCTCTTCCACAGGGTTCCTGAGCCCTCAGGGGAGGGATTTGATAAAGACATCAATTTAGAGCTGAGTGTTTCTAGCTCTCTCCCTCTTCATAATGTCTGGCCGTGGGTCTCTGCGTTTGTTCCCATCTGCTGCAGGAGGAATTTTCTTGGGTGACGGCTGAGCGAAATGCTGATCTGTGAGTATAGCAAATGTCATTAGGATTATTTTATTGCTTTTACTTTTGGACTAGATTATTTGGTTTTATGCTAGGTCCCTTGGTTATCCAGTCTCAGGTAGTTGGCCACCAACCATGAGTTCGGTATGGTTTCCTTCTTGTGGAGTGTGCCTTAGGTCAAATCAGATACTGATTGGTTACTTCTGTAGAAGTAACTCTGTGACACCATTTGCACTAGCTATCTTGCAGGCAGGGCATCATTGTAGATTGGAGGGTTTGTGGCTGACTTGGTGTTTATGTTTTTTTTTTTTTTTTTTTTTTTGTAGCATGCAGAGTACCTTTGTGTACCAAAGGCAATAGAACACAGGGTTGAAAGCTCTGTGTAGGCACCAGGTTGGCTTCTCCATGTTCATTGAGTTGCTTAGGTTTTTTTCTTTCTTTCAGAAATTGGTCTCTGCTATCAGAAAGCCGTAGTCCTGAAAATAGCCTGGTTGTTTGGGGATTCCCACAGGACAGCTCTGAATAAGTCAATTAGATGTAACCTAATCCCAGGACTGGAAACTTCATTTGGTGACAAGAGATGGCCACTGGGGCTCTATCTCTCCCATTATTTGATAATTTCATTTAGATCACACTTATATGTGTATATATTTTAGGAAGCGTCTACTGTACAGGTTTTCATATTACCCCTCAAATGGCCCTTATTTTAGTCATCTCTTCCCTCCAGTTCCCCACTTGATCTTCCCATCCCAGTCCCCCTTCAACGATAACTATTCCATTTCTCTTTCCTAACAAGATCTAGCTGGACACCGATTCTCTCTTACTCTATACTTAATTTCTGGGGCTCTGCTGACTCTAGCTGGTTTAACATTGACTCAACAGGAAGTATCCACATGTACTGGAACATGTAATATTTACTGAGTAGGTTTTCCCAGTCAGGATGCTTTTTGATTTTTTGTTTTAGTTCCACCCATTTACCTGTGAGTTTCACGATGACAGTTTTTACAAAAAGATTATTTTTCCCATCTGCTGCCTGCAGAAGCCTCTCGAGGGTGACAGGACAAGGCACTGATCTATGACTATACTAGAATACAATTAGGACTCATTTCATTGACTTTCTTGGTGCCTGTTGTGTTTGGGTCTATCGTAGGTTTAAGGGTGTTATAACTGGATCTTGAGGAGATCTATTCTTATCTCACTAAGGAACTGTCACACTTACATCCATAGTGACTGTACAAGTTTACATTCCTCCCAGCAATGGATGAACGTTTCTCTTTCTCATATCCTTGGCAGGATGAGCTGTCACTAGTTTTATTGATCTTAGCCATTCTGACAAGTGTAAGATGAAATCTTTTTTTTTGGTTTTGGGGGTAGAACCTAGCATTTTATTTAGATCTTCATTAACTGTTGGAATTGAGAACCAGACATAGTAATAAACCTCCAAAAATAGATCCTGAAAGGCACTTTCTTGCTTAGGGCAAGCAGTCATGGAATAAGCATGTAAACAAGCTGGCTTCTCTGTACCACACCAGCCAAGTCAGCTTTCTCCATGGCCAGCTGCACCAGCTCTGCCCTCCCTTCTGTTAACACCAGCCAGACGCCCTGTAGGTCTAACCCAAGGTTTTTCTGTAGGACACCTTGGCCTACCTGGGAATGCTGGAAACATATTAAAGGAATCATGGTGTTGAGAAAAAAAATCTTTTTAAAAGCTGCCATCTGAGGTGATGGCTTCTCTGTAACTTACGCCATACCCCAGAATACAATAAATAAGCAATTAGAAAATGTTCAAGTATGAAGGGATTTCCTCCTCCCCGCCAAAAGCACTGCTCGCTGAAGGAAGCTGGTTTCTCTGTAGCTACACCAGCTGTTCAGAAAGCTCATTGGACCTGGTTTTGAAAATAAAACAAAATTAAAACCTTGGGAGGAGCTATTGTGCAGTGTGGAGTACTCTTTCTTATAAAGAAAAAAAAAGTTACCTGGTACCAAAGTGTGCAACCTACAGACCCTCAGGTACTGCCCTGTGACTTCTCTGTATATCACAAGGGTGCCAAGTGCCTGTTTTTCTAGACTAAAAGTTGGTGAGGTTTGGCTAGTGCTGAAACCATGCATAGGATTGGTTTACTAAATAAAACCTTATTATGTACGTCCTCCAAAGACAGCTGAAAAGTGGAGAGATTTTGATTTGGTGCTGTTTGAGTGGCAATTAATAGCATAAGCACCAGGGAGATGGTTTAATTGTAACTGCCTTTTTTTTTTTTTTTAAGTCAGGCTAGAGCAAAACTGAAACTTTGTTTCATGCAAGATTGATTGGATAGGAATACTCCCTGACAAAGAACTACATAATAGAAATGACTGAGTTACAGGGAGGATAAAGGAAGGGGCTTCACATTCAATAAATAGAGCTCAAGACATTACAAATTCATGCTGACAGGGCTGTGGCATTGCCAGAGTCTACAGTCAAACTACAAGAACATTTAGTGCACATTACAAGGACATTTTCAGCATCTGGTGGGAAAGTAGTTGTAATTAGGACTTTGGAGGATTATGTGATAGGGCACAAAGGTTCGATTTCAAAGCATTATTCACTACAGTTTGTTTCTAGGCAGTTACATAGGTCGACCTATGCTCACTATATCCATTATAATGGTGAACAAAACACCTAGGGACAGAATAGCAAAGCCCAACTTACAGTCACCCACAAAAGCTAAAATTCATGTCATTGATTAGAGTGACTGCAACTGATCAGGAGCTGAAAGAGGACAGAAAAATTTAGGAAGAAGGCCCTTTCCCTCAGAGCTTGAAGGCTCTCTGTAACCTATGCCAACAAGTCTGGGGAAAAAAGGCTAACACTTTCAATATTTAAGCTTTTTGGGCACTTCCCATGGGAAGCTGTCCTACCAAAGTGGCCATAGGCTGCAGTCCTCTGATAAATTGGCTTCTTCAGATCCAGATCCCTGACAATGACCCTGGCGCGAAGATCAAAATTCTTCTTTACAATTTCTAATAGCTCTCTCTCACTCTTCTGAGAAGTGCCATAATGGAAAATGGAGATCGACAATGGATGAGAAACTCCAATAGCATAAGAGACCTGAACAAGAACCCTTCTGCACTGACCTCCTTTAACAAGGGATTTTGTCACCCAACGAGCAGCATAAGCAGCTGAGTGGTCCACTTTGGTATAATCCTTTCCTGAAAAGGCCCCTCCTCCATGAGCTCCCCAACCGCCATAAGTATCCACAATGATTTTTCGGCCAGTCAAACCAGCATCACCCTGAGGCCCACCAATAACAAATCTGCCACTTGGCTGTAGGTGGTAAGTTGTATCCTCATCAAGGTACTTTGCAGGTACGACAGCTTTGATCACTTTCTCCTTTAGAGCATCCCTCATCTCATCAAGACAAACTTCATCATGCTGAACAGATATAACAATCGTGTGGACTCTGATGGGAAGCACAGCACCTCGATCTTGCATATACTGCTCAGTCACTGAGTTTTAGAATCTGGGCGTAACCAAGGCAATGTGCCATTGCCGCGTAGTTCAGCCAGTTTAGCATTTAGCTTGTGTGCTAAGACAATGGTTAAAGGCATACACTCTTCAGTTTCATCAGGCATAACCAAACATCAAACCCTGGTCTCCTGCACCAATGTCTTCCTCATTCCGGTCAAGATGAACACCTTGGGCAATATCTGGTGACTGTTGTTCCAAGGCAACCAACACATTACAAGTCTTGTAGTCAAATCCTTTGGAAGAGTTATCATATCCAGTGTGCTTAATGGCTTCACAAACTACTTTCTGGTAATCAATGGCAGCTCTGGATGTAATTTCCCCAGCAAGAAGAGTCATTCCAGTTTTAGCAACAGTTTCACAAGCCACTTTAGCATCAGGGTCCTGCTGAAGGTGTGCATCAAGAACAGCATCACTGATTCGGTCACAAATCTTATCTGGGCGACCTTCCCCTACAGACTCTGAAGTGAGAGGAACGTCCCCTCCTCGATGAACGCCTCATGGAAGCCGTTGAGTTGCCCGTTCATGGCGGCTGCGATGAGAGAAGGTGACTGAGGAGACGGAGCGGCGGCGAGGCAGAGGACCGCGGAGGGCCAAAGGGAGGATCCTTCAGCTCAAGGCAGCCTGGAGACTCGGAGCGAACCGTAAGATGATATCTTAAAGTAGTTTTGATTTGCTTTTCCCTGATGGCTAAGGATGTTGAACATTTCTTTAAGTGTTTCTCAGCTACTTGAGATTCCTTTTTGAGGAAACTGTTTAGGTCTTACCCCAATTAAAAAAAAAAAAAACTCAGTTGTTTTGTTGATATTTGAGTTCTTTATTTATTTTGGATATTAGCCCTCTATTGGATGTATAATTCATAAAAATCTTTTTCGGTTTGTGGACTGCCGCTTTGTCCAAATGATGGTATCGTTTGCTGTACAGAAGTTTTTCAGTTTCATGAGGTCCTGTTTATCAACTATGTATCTTAGTATCTGTGCCAACTGCACTTTTTAGAAAATCTTCACAATGCTGATGCATTAAAGGCTATTCTCTTCTTTCTCTTCGGTCAGGTTCAGTTTATGTCAAGGTCCTGCATCCATTTGGGTCATGCTTTGTGCCTGGTAATAAACAGGCATCTATTTTCATTCTTCTACATGTAACCATCAGGCATGACCAGGACAACTTGTTATAGATGCTGCCTTCCCCAGTGTGTATTTCTGTTTTCTTGTTTATTTTTAATGAAAAAAAAAAACCCAGGTGTCCATAGGTGTGTGGATTTATATCTGGTCCTTTGATTCTATTGATGAATGTGTCTGTTTTCGTGCCAGTGCCATGCTGTTTTTATTACTACAGCTCTGTAGTACAACCTGAAACCAGGGAGAGTGAAACTTCCAGCAGTTTCTTTATAATTCAGAATTGTTTTAGCTACCCAGTGTTCTTGTTTCCATATGATGAAGGGCCCAGCTTAACATTACAAACTCCATTTTGCTTTCAGATTCCATTTTATGCTTAACTTGCCATCTGAAAGAATTCAGCTACTGGGAAAACCCCAACTTGTTCTAAGAGTCATGTCAGCCTGTTAACAATCACAATTCCCCCGAGCAAATAGTCACTGCACTCCTAGCAACAACCAATCAGTTCATAGGGGAAAGTACCTAATGTCTAAAGTAGATTGATTTAGCAGGCAACCATTGCTCATACCAAGCTGAAATCATCACTAGCCAATAGAAGAGCACCAAGCAAATGTTAACCAATCACGTAACTACCAAGTTGGAAAGTCCCTTACGCTGCTACCGTGATAAACAGGTGAGGTTTGTACCAGCACAGGACCTTCCACACTTTTCAGTGTGCTGAGAGGTTGTGGGATCTGAGCTTGAATAAAGATTCTTTCATTTTGCAAGAGAAGTTGGACTCCTGGTGGTCCCTGGTGGTCTGTGGGGACTTTGTGATCTGGGCATAACACCATATACAATAATAGTAGCTATTAAAAGTACAAAAAGAAGGCCAGGAGGCCGAGGCCTTACAGACTGCCTGACAACCTCTTCACATACACACCCTGAGTGAGAACAACAGGTGACTTTCCAGGGTCACCTGGCTGACAGGGAACTAACCAGATTAGGTGAGGATTCTAAATCTGGGCTTCTGCCTGGGAGGTACGGAGCCGCATCTTAGGGCATAGATTTCTGGAGAGTCTCCTGAGATCTTGGGATCTTTCTCTACCTGTTGAGACCTCTCAGTTTCATGGAGTACCTGTGCCCTGCCCCCAAAACCCATGCATCCCACACTCCCACACGCCTTCACACAGACATCTCTGACAGCTTCTACATTTGGAACTGACAGTTGTGCAAGGTAGCAGCTTGGTGCCTCCTGTGCACCCGAGGCTCCGGCTTTTCAAATGAAAAGGAATTATTTCCAGCAAGGCTCAGCGTGCTGGCATGAGAACATGCCTGGTGGTGTGTGTGTGTTGTGTGTGTGTGTTGTGTGTATACAAAGTATATGTATACTTGTTAAGTATGTGTACATGTATATATATATATATAGGTAAGTGTGTGTATTTGTATATGAATATATACATATATGTGTTGGTGTATCTGTATATATATTTATACATTTATGTCTGTTTATATGTATATTTGTGTGTGTGAATGTGTGTATATGTAAATATATGTACCATAAACCACACACACAATATATGCACACACAGAAGAAACAGCCAATTTTCTTGTAGAACACAATGCTTCTGTCCTGTCTCTTGCTCTCACTTGTAGGCTGAGACAGTCCCTTGTAGCCCATGCTGACCTCCAACTTGCTGTGTAGCCAGGGCTGACCTTGAACTCTTGCTCCCCTCTTTTAAATGCTCTACCATGCCCAGTTTTATCTCTTGAGCACCTCTGGGGAGAGGTTTGATATCTGTACAAACAGACGTTTCTATCATTGGAAACCTCTTAGAACATTCTGCTGGAGACTGAAATGAAAACTAGGCTGTCCTCTGCTTGTCTTCAGGCACTGGGGGATTCCTCCTTGTTACCTAGGCATCCTCCTGAGAGCTAACTTAGCTCTGGGCCCTTCTGGAACTGGCTCCCCCTCCGGGCTGTGGTTTACATGTGATCACTGCTATCTGAAGGAGCCTAGGCTGGTCTCAGAGAAGGTGAGCTGGAACACAGTACAAGAAATATCCTGAATGTGTGTATAGGGCAGGTACTAGATAATATGAGCAGACCCAACATAGATCTCAGAAGTTAGAAGCAAGCCTGGATCCTGGTCTCGCCTCATTCGGGTGTTAGACCATTTTGCCTGTGTCTCCAGGATCTTGTCCTACTCCAAAGAGGTACAGACAAGTGGATCTTACCCCTTAGTTACTCACACATTCTCTCATACATTCCAACCACTGAAATCACAAGTTTAGAAGAAAGGCAGGTGGCATCTTATTAGACTGACTGGTCAGATAAGGCAAAGTACCAGAAAACCACGTACCGTTTAATTTCCATAAGAACACGGCCCCTTTCATATTCATCTCAGCACCCTCTCTGCATTCCATTCAGTGTCCCAGCAAAGGTCAGCTTGAGATGCTCAGCGCTCAACCATGTCTGTTTGCTTGGCTTTGAACATTTATTGTGTCCAGCCTCTGTACAGCTTTGCTGCGGCTGGGGATACATGGAGGAATAGTATTGTGCCCCTTGAGACAGAAAAGCCAAAAGCTAAACATATAAAGGTATTTTGTATTTTATTTTTAATTTTAATTCATTTTGTGTGTATGGGTTTTATGCTATCTGCTAATCAGGAAGCTCCTAAAGCTGACTGCCCTTGATTGCTCTAACCTGACTGCTCCAACCTGACTGCTCAAACATGAGAGCTCCAACCTGAGTGCTCCAACCTGAGTGCTCCAACCTGAGTGCTCCAACCTGAGTGCTCCGACCTGACTGCTCCACCCTGACTGCTCCAACCTGAGTGCTCCAACCTGAGTGCTCCGACCTGACTGCTCCAACCTGAGTGCTCCGACCTGAGTGCTCCGACCTGACTGCTCCGACCTGACTGCTCCGACCTGACTGCTCCGACCTGACTGCTCCAACCTGAGTGCTCCACTGAGTGCTCCGACCTGACGTGCTCCGAAACCCGACTGCTCAACCTGAGTGCTCCGAACTGACTGCTCCAACCTGAGTGCTCACCTGATGCTCGACCTGTGCTCCGACCTGACTGCTCCAGACCTGACTGCTCCTGAGTGTCACCTGAGTGCTCCTGACCTGAGTGCTCCGACTGACTGCTCCAACCTAGATGCTCCAACCTGAGTGCTCCGAACTGACTGCTCAACCTGACTGCTCAACCTGAGTGCTCGACTGATGCTCCGACCTGAGTGCTCCGACCTGAGTGCTCCACCTGATGCTCCGACTGATGTCCAACTGGTGACTGCTCCTGATGCTCACTGAGTGCTCCGACCTGACTTACCTGACTGCTGGTGCCCAACCTGAGTGCTCCGACCTGACTGCTCACTGATGCTCTGACCTGAGTAGCTCCGAACTGACTGCTCCAACCTGATGCTCACTATGCTCCACCTGAGTGCTCCGACCTGAGTGCTCCAACCTGAGTGCTCCGACTGACTGCTCCAACCTGACTGCTCCGACCTGAGTGCTCCGAACTGACTGCTGACCTGAGTCCAACCTGATGCTCGCAACCTGACTGCTCAACCTGATGCTCCAACCTGAGTGCTCCACCTGACTGCTCCAACTGATGCTCCAACCTGATGCTCCACTGACCTGACTGTGCTCCGACCTGAGTGCTCCAACCTGACTGCTGCAACCTGATGCTCAACTAGTGCTCTGACCTACTGCTCCAACCTGATGCTCCAACCTGAGTGCTCCGACGAGATGCTCAACCTGACTGCTCCAACCTGAGTGCTCGAACCTGATGCTGCAACCTGAGCTCACCTGATGCTGACGTGCTCCAACCTGAGTGCTCTGCAACCTGAGTGCTCCAACCTGACTGCTCCGACCTGAGTGCTCTGACTGATGCTCAACCTGATGTCCAACTGACTGCTGCAACCTGAGTGCTCCAACCTGAGTGCTCTGACCTGACTGCTCCATCCTGACTGCTCCAACCTGAGTGCTCAACCTGATGCTCCACCTGATCTGACTATGCCGACCTGACTGCTCCAACCTGAGTGCTGCCTGAGTGCTCCGACCTGATGCTCCGACCTGAGTGCTCCGACCTGAGTGCTCACTCGTAACTGAGTGCTCCAACCTGACTGCTGACCTGACTGCTCGACTGAGCTCCAACCTGAGTGCTCCACCTGACTGCTCCGACCTGACTGCTCCGACCTGATGCTCCATCCTGAGTGCTCGACCTGACTGCTCCAACCTGACTGCTCCGACCTGACTGCTCCGACCTGATGCTCCGACCTGAGTGCTCCGACCTGACTGCTCCACCTGATGCTGCAACCTGATGCTCCAACCTGAGTGCTCCACCTGACTGCTCCAACCTGACTGCTCCAACCTGATGCTCCCACCTGAGTGCTCCAACCTGACTGCTCCAACCTGACTGCTGCAACTGACTGCTCCACCTGAGTGCTCGACCTGATGCTCCACCTGAGTGCTCCGACCTGAGTGCTCCGACCTGATGCTCCAACCGAGTGCCACTGAGTGCTCCTGATGCTCAACCTGATGCCCAACCTGAGTGCTCTGACCTGATGCTCCACCTGACTGCACCTGATGCTCCAACCTGATGCTCACTGACTGCTCCCGAGTCCTGAGTGCTCGACCTGAGTGCTCCACCTGATGCTTACCGATGTGACTGCTGCCAACCTGACTGCTCCAACTGAGTGCTCAACCTGACTGCTGCAACCTGACTGCTCCAACCTGAGTGCTCCGACCTGAGTGCTCCAACCTGAGCTGCTCCAACCTGACTGCTGCAACCTGACTGCTCCATCCTGATGCTCACCGACATGACTGCTCCGACCTGACTGCTCCAACCTGAGTGCTCCGACCTGAGTGCTCCGACCTGACCTGCTCCGACCTGAGTGCTCTGACCTGAGTGCTCCGAACTGACTGCTGCAACCTGAGTGCTCCAACCTGAGTGCTCTGACCTGACTGCTCCATCCTGATGCTCCGACCTGAGTGCTCCGACCTGAGTGCTCCGATCTGACTGCTCCGACCTGACTGCTCTCGTCCTGAGTGCTCTGACCTGAGTGCTCCGACCTGAGTGCTTCGACCTGGTGCTCCGAACTGACTGCTGGCAACCTGACTGCTGCAACCTGACTGCTCCAACCTGAGTGCTCCAACCTGACTGCTGCAACCTGACTGCTCCACCTGAGTGCTCTGACTTGACTGTTCCAACCTGACTGCTCCGACCTGAGTGCTCCAACGTGACTGCTCCGACCTGAGTGTCCGAACTGACCGGCTCCAACCTGAGTGCTCCAACCTGAGTGCTCCGACCTGAGTGCTCCATCCTGACTGCTCCGACCTGAGTGCTCCGACCTGACTGCTCCAACCTGACTGCTCCGTCCTGAGTGCTCCACCTGAGTGCTCCGACTGAGTGCTCCGAACCTGAGTGCTCCAACCTGAGGTGCTCCGAACTGACTGCTCCGACCTGACTGCTGCAACCTGACTGCTGCAACCTGACTGCTCCATCCTGAGTGCTCTGACCTGACTGCTCCAACCTGACTGCTCCAACCTGAGTGCTCCGACCTGAGTGCTCCGACTGAGTGCTCCAACCTGAGTGCTGCGACCTGACTGCTCCAACCTGACTGCTCCGACCTGAGTGCTCCGAACTGACTCTCCAACCTGAGTGCTCCAACCTGAGTGCTCCGACCTGAGTACTCCATCCTGACTGCTCCACCTGAATGCTCTGACCTGACGACTCCGACCTGACTGCTCTGACCTGAATGCTCCCGACCTGAGTGCTCGACCTGAGTACTCCATCCTGACTGCTCCACCTGAATGCTCTGACCTGACGCTCCGACCTGACTGCTCTGACCTGAATGCTCCGACCTGAGTGCTCTGACCTGAGTGTCCACCTGACTGCTCCAATCTGACTGCTGCAACCTGACTGCTCATCCTGAGTGCTCTGACCTGACTGCTCCAACTGACTGCTCCAACCTGAGTGCTCCGACTGAGTGCTCGACCTGAGTGCTCTGACCTGAGTGCTCCGACCTGACTCTCGACCGGTGCTCAACCTGACTGCTCCGACCTGAGTGCTCCAACCTGAGTGCTCCAACCTGAGTGCTCTGCTGATGCTCCAACCTGACTGCTCCAACTGACTGCTGCAACTCACTGCTCCAACTGATGCTCCACTGAGTGCTCCGACCTGACTGCCCGACTACTGCTCCGAACGTGCTCCGACCTGAGTATCGAATGACGCTCACTGAGTCCAGCCTGAGTGCTCTGACCTGACTGCAACAACTGATGCTCCACTGAGTGCTCAACCTGAGTCGCTGAGCTCAACTGACTGCACTGACTGCTGCACTGAGTGCTCAACCTGACTGCTCCAACTGAGTGCTGACTGCTGCTCAACTGACTGCTCCACCTGACTGCTGCACCTGACTGCTCCACCTGAGTGCTCTGACCGGAGTGCTCCAATCTAACTGCTCCAACTGACTGCTGCAACCTGACTGCTCCATCCTGAGTTCTCTGACCTGAGTGCTCCAACCTGACTGCTCCAACCTGAGTGCTGCGACCTGAGTGCTCCGACCTGATGGCTCCGACCTGACTGTTCCGACCCAAGTGCTCTGAACTGACTGCTGCAACCTGAGTGCTCCAACCTGAGTGCTCTGACCTGACTGCTCCGACCTGACTGCTCCAACTGAGTGCTCCAACTGAGTGCTCCGACCTGACTGCTCCGACCTAACTGCTCCGACCTGACTGCTCCATCCTGAGTGCTCTGACCTGAGTGTTCCAACCTGACTGCTCCAACTGACTGCTGCAACCTGACTGCTCCATCCTGAGTGCTCCGACCTGACTGCTCCAACCTGATTGCTGCAACCTGACTGCTCCATCTGAGTGCTCCGACCTGACTGCTCCAACCTGACTGCTGCAACCTGACTGCTCCATCCTGAGTGCTCCAACTGACTGCTCCAACCTGACTGCTGCAACCTGACTGCTCCATCCTGAGTGCTCCGACCTGACTGCTCCAACTGAGTGCTCCGACCTGAGTGCTCGACTGACTGCTCGACCTGAGTGCTTGATCTGAGTGCTCCGAAATGACTGCTGCAACCTGAGTGCTCCAACCTGAGTGCTCTGACTGACTGCTCCATCCTGACTGCTCCACCTGAGTGCTCCAACCTGA
This sequence comes from Mastomys natalensis, assembly GCA_021653895.1. Lineage (NCBI taxonomy): Eukaryota > Metazoa > Chordata > Mammalia > Rodentia > Muridae > Mastomys > Mastomys natalensis. Next base: position 1,303,632 of record JAJTUV010000944.1, read on the forward strand.
GTGCTCGATCTGACTGCTCGACCTGACTGCTCCGACCTGAGTGCTTGACTGAGTGCTCCGACCTGAGTGCTTCGACCTGAGTGCTCCGAACTGACTGCTCCAACTGACTGCTCAACCTGAGTGCTCCAACTGACTGCTGCAACTGACTGCTCCATCCTGAGTGCTCTGACTTGATGTTCAAACCTGACTGCTCCAACCTGAGTGCTCGACCTGACTGCTCCGACGTGACTGCTCCGTCTGAGTGCTCCGACCTGACTGCTCCAACCTGACTGCTCTGACTGAGTGCTCCGACCTGAGTGCTCTGACCTGAGTGCTCCGAACTGATGCTCCGACCTGACTGCTGCAACCTGACTGCTCCAACTGAGTGCTCCAACTGACTGCTGCAACTGACTGCTCCAACCTGAGTGCTCTGACTGGGTGCTCAACCTGACTGCTCCAACCTGACTGCTGCAACCTGACTGCTCCATCCTGAGTGCTCTGACCTGAGTGCTCCGACCTGAGTGCTCCGACCTGAGTGCTCGACCTGACTGCTCCAACCTGAGTGCTCCAACCTGAGTGCTCCGACCTGACTGCTCCGACTGACTGCTCCGACTGACTGCTCAACTGAGTGCTCAACCTGAGTGCTCCGACCTGACTGCTCCGAACTGACTGCTGCAACCTGACTGCTGCAACTGACTGCTCCAACTGAGTGCTCTGACCTGAGTGCTCCAACCTGACTGCTCCAAACTGAGTGCTCCAACCTGACTGTTCTGACCTGACTGCTCCAACCTGACTGCTGCAACCTGACTGCTCCAACCTGAGTGCTCCAACCTGACTGCTGCAACCTGACTGCTCCAACCTGAGTGCTCCGACCTGAGTGCTCCAACCTGACTGCTCCAACCTGACTGCTGCAACCTGACTGCTCCATCCTGAGTGCTCCGACATGACTGCTCCGACCTGACTGCTCCAACCTGAGTGCTCCGACCTGAGTGCTCCGACCTGACCTCTCCGACCTGAGTGCTCTGACCTGAGTGCTCCGAACTGACTGCTGCAACCTGAGTGCTCCAACCTGAGTGCTCTGACCTGACTGCTCCATCCTGACTGCTCCGACCTGAGTGCTCATCCGACCTGAGTGCTCCGATCTGACTGCTCGACTGATGCTCGTCCTGAGTGCTCTGACCTGAGTGCTCCGACCTGAGTGCTTCGACCTGTGTCTCCAACACTGACTGCCACCTGAGTGCACTGACTGCTCCAACTGAGTGCTCCAACCTGACTGCGCACCTGATGCTCCACCTGATGCTCCACCTGACTGTTCCAACCTGACTGCTCCGACCTGAGTGCTCCGACTGACTGCTCCGACCTGTGGAACTGGGCTCCAACCTGAGTGCTCCAACCTGAGTGCTCCGACCTGAGTGCTTCCGAACTGACTAGCTCGACCTGACTGCTCCAACCTGACTGCTCCATCCTGAGTGCTCCGACCTGAGTGCTCCGAACCTGACTGCTCCGACTGAGTGCTCCAACCTGAGTTCCGACTGACTGCTCCGACCTGACTGCTGCAACCTGACTGCTCCAACCTGAGTGCTCCCGACCTGACTGCTCAACCTGACTGCTCCAACCTGAGTGCTCCGACCTGAGTGCTCCAACCTGAGTGCTCCAACCTGATGCTGCGACCTGACTGCTCCAACCTGATGCTCCGACCTGAGTGCTCCGACCTGACTGCTCCAACCTGAGTGCTCCGACCTGAGTGCTCCGACCTGAACCATCTCTGATGCTCCCTGAGTGCTCTGACCTGAGTGCTCCGACTGACTGCTGCACCTGATGCTCCAACCTGAGTGCTCTGACCTGATGCTCCAACCTGACTGCTTCCGACCTGAAGTGCTCCACCTGAGTGCTCTGACTGACTGCTCCACCTGACTGCTCCACCTGATGCTCCGACCTGATGCTCCGACCTGAGTGCTCGACCTGTGTGCTCCGAACTGACTGCTGCAACCTGATGCTCCAACCTGTGCTCCAAACTGATGCTCCAACCTGACTGCTGCAACCTGATGCTCCACCTGAGTGCTCTGACTGATGTTCACCTGACTGCTCCGACCTGAGTGCTCCAACTGACTGCTCCGACCTGAGTGTCCGAACTGACGGCTCCAACCTGAGTGCTCCAACTGAGTGCTCCGACCTGAGTGCTCCATCCTGACTGCTCTGGGCCTGACTGCTCGAACTGACTGCTCAAACCTGACTGCTCCAACCTGAGTGCTCCGACCTGACTGCTCCGACCTGAGTGCTCTGACCTGAGTGCTCCGACCTGAGTGCTCCAACCTGATGCTCCGACCTGAGTGCTCCGAACTGACTGCTCCAACCTGAGTGCTCCAACCTGAGTGCTCCGACCTGAGTGCTCCATCCTGACAGCTCCGACCTGAGTGCTCCGACCTGAGTGCTCCGACCTGACTGCTCCAAACCTGACTGCTCCGACCTGAGTGCTCGACCTGATGGTGCTCCGATCTGAGTGCTCCGACCTGAGTGTTCCGAACTGAAGTGCTCCGAACTGACTGCTCCGACCTGACTGCTGCAACCCGAGTGCTCAACCTGAGTGCTCTGACCTGAGTGCTCCAACCTGACTGCTCCAACCTGAGTGCTGCAACCTGACTGCTCCGCCTGACTGCTCCAACCTGAGTGCTCCATCCTGATGTCTGACTTGTCTGTTCCAACCTGGAACTGCTCCACCCTGAGTGCTCCAACCTGAGTGCTCCGACTGACTGCTCCGACCTGACTGCTCCGACCTGAGTGCTCTGACCTGAGTGCTCCGACCTGAGTGCTCGACCTGAGTGCTCCGAACTGACTGCTCCAACCTGACTGCTCCAACCTGAGTGCTCCAACCTGACTGCTGAACCGACTGCTTCATCCTGAGTGCTCTGACTTGACTGTTCAAACCTGACTGCTCCAACCTGAGTGCTCCGACCTGACTGCTCCGACCTGACTGCTTCCGTCCTGACGTGCTCCGACCTGACTGCTCCACCTGAGTGCTCTGACCGGAGTGCTCCAATCTAACTGCTCCAACCTGACTGCTGCAACCTGACTGCTCCATCCTGAGTTCTCTGACCTGAGTGCTCCAACCTGATTTCTCCAACTGAGTGCTGCGACCTGAGTGCTCGACCTGATGGCTCCGACCTGACTGTTCCGACCAAGTGCTCTGAACTGACGCTGCAACCTGAGTGCTCCAACTGAGTGCTCTGACCTGACTGCTCCGACCTGACTGCTCCAACCTGAGTGCTCCAACCTGAGTGCTCCGACCTGACTGCTCCGACCTAACTGCTCCGACCTGACTGCTCCATCCTGAGTGCTCTGACCTGAGTGTTCAACCTGACTGCTCCAACCTGATGCTGCAACCTGACTGCTCCATCCTGAGTGCTCCGACCTGACTGCTCCAACCTGATTGCTGCAACCTGACTGCTCCACCTGAGTGCCTCGACCTGACTGCTCCACACCTGACTGCTGCAACCTGACTGCTCCACCTGAGTGCTCCAACCTGACTGCCCAACCTGACGCTGCAACCTGACTGCTCCATCCTGAGTGCTCCGACCTGACTGCTCCACCTGAGTGCTCCGACCTGAGTGCTCCGACCTGCTCTCCGACCTGAGTGCTCCTGACTGGTGCTCCGAAATGACTGCTGCAACCTGAGTGCTCCAACCTGAGTGCTCTGACCTGATGCTCCCCGATGCTCCACCCTGATGCTCCAACCTGAGTGCTCCGATCTGACTGCTCCGACCTGACTGCTCCGACCTGAGTGCTCGACCTGAGTGCTCGACCTGAGTGCTTGACTGGTGCTCCGAACTGACTGCTCCAACCTGACTGCTCCAACCTGAGTGCTCCAACCTGACTGCTGCAACCTGACTGTCATCCGAGTGCCTGATTGACTGTTCAACCTGACGCTCCAACTGAGTGCTCCGACCTGAGCCAGTGACGCTCCGCCTTGTCCGACCTGACGTCACTGACTGCTCTGACTGAGTGCTCCGACCTGAGTGCTCTGACCTGAGTGCTCGACTGACACCTGACTGCTGCAACCTGACTGCTCCAACCTGAGTGCTCCAACCTGACTGCTGCAACCTGACTGCTCCAACCTGAGTGCTCGACTGGAGTGCTCCAACTGACTGCTCCAACGACGCTGCAACGTGCTCCATCCTGAGTGCTCTGACCTGAGTGCTCCGACCTGAGTGCTCGACTGAGTGCTCCGACCTGACTGCTCAACCTGAGTGCTCCAACCTGAGTGCTCCGACCTGACTGCTCCAACCTGACTGCTCAACCTGATGCTCCAACTGAGTGCTCAACCTGACTGCTGCACCTGATGCTCCAACCTGAGTGCTCCGACCTGAGTGCTCCCAAACCCGATGCTCCAACCTGACTGCTGCAACCTGACTGCTCCATCCTGAGTGCTCCGACCTGATGCTCCGACCTGACTGCTCCAACCTGAGTGCCTCGACCTGAGTGCTCCGACCTGACCTCTCCGACCTGAGTGCTCTGACCTGAGTGCTCCGAACTGACTGCTGCAACCTGAGTGCTCCAACCTGAGTGCTCTGACCTGATGCTCCATCCTGACTGTCCGACCTGAGTGCTCCGAACCTGAGTGCTCCGATCTGACTGCTCGACCTGACTGCTCCGTCCTGACGTGCTCGACCTGAGGCTCCGACCTGAGTGCTTCGACCGTAGTGCCCGAACTGACTGCTGCAACCTGATGCTGCAACCATGCACTGGCTCCAACCTGAGTGCTCCAACCTGACTGCTGCAACCTGACTGCTCCATCTGAGTGCTCTGACTGATGTTCCAACCTGACTGCTCCACCTGAGTGCTCCAACGTGATGCTCCGACCTGAGTGTTCCGAACTGACGGCTCCAACCTGAGTGCTCCAACCTGAGTGCTCACCGACCTGATGCTCCATCCTGACTGCTCCGACCTGAGTGCTCCGACCTGACTGCTCCAACTGATGCTCCGTCCTGATGCTCCACCTGAGCTCCGACCTGAGTGCTCGACCTGAGTGCCCAACCTGAGTGCTCCGAACTGACTGCTCCGACTGACTGCTGCAACCTGACTGCTGCAACTGACTGCTCCACCTGAGTGCTCTGACCTGACTGCCAACCTGACTGCTCCAACCTGAGTGCTCCGACTGTGCTCCGACCTGAGTGCTCCAACCTGAGTGCTGCGACCTGACTGCTCCAACCTGACTGCTCGACCTGAGTGCTCGAACTGACTCTCTCCAACCTGAGTGCTCCAACCTGAGTGCCGACGCTGACTCATCCTGATGCTCCACCTGATGCTCTGACCTGACGACTCCGACCTGACTGCCTGACCTGAACTGCTCCGACCTGAGTGCTGACCTGATGATCCAACCTGACTGCTCCATTGATGCTGCAACTGACTGCTCCACCTGAGTGCTCTGACCTGACTGCTCCAACCTGACTGCTCCAACCTGACTGCTCGACCTGATGCTCCGACCGAGTGCCCGACCTGAGTGCTCCGAACTGACTGCTGCAACCTGAGTGCTCCAAATGCTCTGACCTGGGCTGCTCGAACCTGACTGCTCAACCTGACTGCTCCAACCTGAGTGCTCCGACCTGACTGCTCGACCTGAGTGCTCTGACCTGAGTGCTCCGACCTGAGTGCTCCAACCCGACTGCTCCGACCTGAGTGCTCCGAACTGACTGCTCCAACCTGAGTGCTCCAACCTGAGTGCTCCGACCTGAGTGCTCCATCCTGACAGCTCCGACCTGAGTGCTCCGACCTGAGTGCTCCGACCCGACTGCTCCAACCTGACTGCTCCGACCTGAGTGCTCCGACCTGAGTGCTCCGTCGAGTGCTCCGACCTGAGTGTTCCGACTGAGTGCTCCGAACTGACTGCTCCGACCTGACTGCTGCAACCTAGTGCTCCAACTGAGTGCTCTGACCTGAGTGCTCCCAAACCCGATGCTCCAACCCGACTGCTGCAACCTGACTGCTCCGACCTGACTGCTCCAACCTGAGTGCTCCATCCTGAGTGGTCTGACTTGACTGTTCCAACCTGACTGCTCCACCCCGAGTGCTCCAACCTGAGTGCTCCGATCTGACTGCTCCGACCTGACTGCTCCGACCTGGGGTGCTCTGACCTGAGTGCCCGACCTGAGTGCTATCGACCTGAGTGCTCCGAACTGGGGCTGCTCCAACCTGACTGCTCCAACCTGAGTGCTCCAACCTGACTGCTGCAACCTGACTGCTCCCTCTGAGTGCTCTGACTTGACTGTTCAAACCTGACTGCTCCAAACCCGAGTGCTCCCACCCGACTGCTCCGACCTGACTGCTTCGTCCTGAGTGCTCCGACCTGACTGCTCCAACTGACTGCTCTGACCTGAGTGCTCCGACCTGAGTGCTCCGACCTGAGTGCTCCGAACTGACTGCTCCGACCTGACTGCTGCAACCTGACTGCTCCAACCTGAGTGCTCCAACCTGACTGCTGCGAACCTGACTGCTCCAACCTGAGTGCTCTGACTGGAGTGCTCCAACCTGAGCTCCAACCTGACTGCTGCAACCTGACTGCTCCATCCTGAGTGCTCTGACCTGAGTGCTCCGACCTGAGTGCTCTGACCTGACTGCTCCGACCTGACTGCTCCAACCTGAGTGCTCGAACTGACTGCTGCAACCTGAGTGCTCCAACCTGAGTGCTCTGACCTGACTGCTCCGACCTGACTGCTCCAACCTGAGTGCTCCAACCTGAGCTGCTCCGACCTGACTGCTCCGACCTGACTGCTCCGACCTGACTGCTCCAACCTGAGTGCTCCAACCTGAGTGCTCCGACCTGACTGCTCCGAACTGACTGCTGCAACCTGACTGCTGCAACCTGACTGCTCCAACCTGAGTGCTCTGACCTGAGTGCTCCAACCTGAGTGCTCCAACCTGACTGCTCCGACCTGAGTGCTCCGAACTGACTGCTGCAACCTGACTGCTCCAACCTGACTGCTCCAACCTGACTGCTGCAACTGACTGCTCCAACCTGAGTGCTCCAACTGACTGCTGCAACCTGACTGCTCCAACCTGAGTGCTCCGACCTGAGTGCTCCAACCTGACTGCTCCAACCTGACTGCTGCAACCTGACTGCTCCATCCTGAGTGCTCCGACTGACTGCTCCAACTGACTGCTCCAACCTGAGTGCTCGACCTGAGTGCTCCGACCTGACCTCTCCGACCTGAGTGCTGTGACCTGAGTGCTCCGAAACTGAGCTGCAACTGAGTGCTCCAACCTGAGTGCTCTGACCTGACTGCTCCATCCTGACTGCTCAACCTGAATGCTCCAACTGAGTGCTCCGACTGACTGCTCCGACCTGATGCTCCGTCCTGAGTGCTCTGACCTGAGTGCTCGACCTGAGTGCTTCGACCTGTGTGCTCCGAACTGACTGCTGCAACTGACTGCTGCAACCTGACTGCTCCATCCTGAGTGCTCTGACTTGACTGTTCCAACCTGACTGCTCAACCTGAGTGCTCGACTGACTGCTCCGACCTGACTGCTCCGACCGAGTGCTCCAACGTGACTGCTCCGACCTGAGTGTTCCGAACTGACAGCTCAACCTGAGTGCTCCAACCTGAGTGCTCCGACCTGAGTGCTCCATCCTGACTGCTCCGACCTGAGTGCTCCGACTGACTGCTCCAACCTGACTGCTCCGACCTGAGTGCTCCCACCTGAGTGCTCCGACCTGAGTGCTCCGACCTGAGTGCTCCAACCTGAGTGCTCCGAACTGACTGCTCCGACCTGACTGCTGCAACCTGACTGCTGCAACCTGACTGCTCCATCCTGAGTGCTCTGACCTGACTGCTCGAACCTGACTGCTCCAACCTGAGTGCTCCGACCTGACTGCTCCAACCTGACTGCTCCGACCTGAGTGCTCCGACCTGAGTGCTCCGATCTGAGTGCTCCGACCTGAGTGCTCTGAACTGAGTGCTCCGACCTGACTGCTCTGACCTGAATGCTCCGACCTGAGTGCTCTGCCTGAGTGCTCTGACCTGACTGCTCCAACCTGACTGCTCCAACCTGACGGCTCCGACCTACTGCTCCGACCTGAGTGCTCCGACCTGAGTGCTCCGAACTGACTGCTGCAACCTGAGTGCTCCAACCTAGAGTGCTCTGACCTGACTGCTCGAACCTGACTGCTCCAACCTGAGTGCTCCGACCTGACTGCTCCAACCTGAGTGCTCTGACCTGAGTGGCTCCGACCTGAGTGCTCCAACCTGACTGCAACGACCTGAGTGCTCCGAACTGATGCTCCAACCTGAGTGCTCCAACCTGAGTGCTCCGACCTGAGTGCTCCATCCTGACAGCTCCGACCTGAGTGCTCCGACCTGACTGCTCCAACCTGACTGCTCCGACCTGAGTGCTCCGACCTGATGCTCCGATCTGAGTGCTCCGACCTGAGTGCCTTGAACTGAGTGCTCCGAACCTGACTGCTCCGACCTGACTGCTGCCACCTGAGTGCTTCAACCTGAGTGCTCTGACCTGAGTGCTCCAACCTGACTGCTCCAACCTGACTGCTGCAACCTGACTGCTCCGACCTGACTGCTCCAACCTGATGCTCCATCCTGAGTGGTCTGACTGACTGTTCCAACCTGACTGTCCAACCTGAGTGCTCCGACCTGACTGCTCCGACCTGACTACTCCACCTGAGTGCTCCGTCCTGAGTGCTCTGAACTGACTGCTGCAACCTGACTGCTCCATCCTGAGTGCTCCGACCTGACTGCTCCAACCTGACTGCTCCAACCTGAGTGCTCCGACCTGAGTGCTCCGAACTGACTGCTCCGACCTGACTGCTGCAACCTGAGCGCTGCAACCTGACTGCTCCAACCTGAGTGCTCTGACCTGACTGCTCCAACCTGACTGCTCCGACCTACTGCTCCGACCTGACTGCTCCAACCTGAGTGCTCCATCCTGACAGCTCCGACCTGAGTGCTCCGACCTGAGTGCTCCGACCTGACTGCTCCAACTGACTGCTCCGACCTGAGTGCTCCGACCTGAGTGCTCCGTCTGAGTGCTCCGACCTGAGTGTTCGAACTGAGTGCTCGAACTGACTGCTCCGACCTGACTGCTGCACCTGAGTGCTCAACCTGAGTGCTCTGACCTGAGTGCTCCAACCTGACTGCTCCAACCTGACTGCTGCAACCTGACTGCTCCGACCTGACTGCTCCAACCTGAGTGCTCCATCCTGAGTGTCTGACTTGACTGTTCAACCTGACTGCTCCACCCTGAGTGCTCCAACCTGAGTGCTCCGATCTGACTGCTCCGACCTGACTGCTCCGACCTGAGTGCTCTGACTGAGTGCTGACCTGAGTGCTTCGACCTGAGTGCTCGACTGACTGCTCCACCTGATGCTCCAACCTGAGTGCTCCAACCTGACTGCTCAACCTGATGCTCCATCCTGACTGTTCCTGACTGTCCAACTGAGTGCTCCACCTGATGCTCCGACTGACTGCTCCGACCTGACTGCTTCGTCCTGATGCTCCACCTGACTGCTCGACCTGATCGCCTGACCTGAGTGCTCCGACCTGAGTGCTCCGACCTGGCCCCTGACTGCTCCGACCTGACTGCTCAACCTGACTGCTCCAACCTTGCTGCAAGCTCCAACCTGAGTGCAACTGACTGCTCCAACCTGAGTGCTCCCTGACTGGAGGCTCCAACCTGACTGCTCCACTACACCTGATGCTCCACCTGGACTGCTCACCCGAGTGCTCGACCAGTGCTCCGACTGATCTGACTGACTCCACCGAGGCTCCCGACGTCCACCTGTGCTCCAACTGAGTGCACCTGAGTGCTCAACCTGAGTCTGACCTGACTGCTCCGACCTGATGCTCCAACCTGAGTGCTCCAACCTGAGTGCTCCGACTGACTGCTCAACCGACTGCTGCACCTGACTGCCCACCTGGATGCTCCAACCTGAGTGCCCTGACTGCTCCGACATGATGCTGAACCTGACTGCTGCAACCTGATGCTCCAACCTGAGTGCCTGACCTGAGTGCTCCAACTCGTGCTCCAACTGCTGCTCCGACCTGGTGCTCCGAACTGACTGCTGCAACCTGAGTCCAACCTGATGCTCCAACTGACTGCTGCAACCTGACTGCTCCACTGAGGCCCACCTGACTGCTGAACCTGACTCTCCATCCTGAGTGCTCCGAACTGCCAATGCTCCAACCTGATGCTCCACCTGTGCCGACCTACTCTCACCTGAGTGCTCTGACATGATGCTCCAACCTGACTGCTCAACCTGAGTGCTCGACCTGAGTGCTCGACCTGACTCCACCTGAGTGCTTGACCTGAGTGCTCGAACTGACTGCTGCAACCTGATGCTCCAACCTGAGTGCTCGACCTGAGGCTCCAACTGACTGCTCCAACCTGACTGCTGACCTGGCTCCGACCGACTGTCCTAGCACCTGATGCTCACCTGAGTGTCTGACTTGCTGTTCACTGACTGCTCCACCTGAGTGCTCCAACCTGAGTGCTCGATCTGACTGTCCGACCTGACTGCTCCGACCTGAGTGCTCTGACCTGAGTGCTCCGACCTGAGTGCTTCGACCTGATGCTCCGACTGATGCTCCAACCTGACTGCTCCAACCTGAGTATTGCTCCTCCACTGACTGCACTGACTGCTCCTCTGAGTGCTCTGATTGCTTCGAAACTGACTGCTCCAACCTGAGTGCTCCGACCTGACTGCTCCGACCTGACTGCTCGTCCTGAGTGCTCCGACCTGACTGCTAACCTGACTGCTCACCTGAGTGCTCCGACCTGAGTGCTCCCTGAGTGTGCTGACTGCTCGACCTGACTGCTCAACCCGATGCTCCAACCTGAGTGCTCAACCTGACTGCTGAACTGACTGCTCCCGACTGAGTGCTCTGACTGAGTGCTCCAACCTGACTGCTCCAACCTGACTGCTGCAACCTGATGCTCCATCCTGAGTGCTCGACCTGGATGCTCCGACCTGAGTGCTCTGACTGCTGCTCCGAACCTGACTGCTCCAACCCGACTGCTCGACCTGACTGCTCCAACTGACTGCTCCGACCGGAGTGCTCCGAACTGACTGCTCCAACCTGAGTGCTCCACCTGAGTGCTCCGACCCGAGTGCTCCATCCTGACTGCTCCAACCTGATGCTCCGACCTGACGCTCGACCTGACTGCTCGAACTGATGCTCCGACCTGAGTGCTCTAAACCCGAGTGCTCGACCTGACTGCTCCACCTGACTGCTCCACCTGACTGCCTCCGACCTGACTGCTCCGACCTGAGTGCTCGACCTGAGTGCTCCGAACTGACTGCTGCAACCCGAGTGCTCCACCTAAGTGCTCTGACCTGACTGCTCGAACCTGACTGCTCCAACCTGAGTGCTCCGACCTGACTGCTCCGACCTGAGTGCTCTGACCTGAGTGCTCCGACCTGAGTGCTCCAACTGACTGCTCCCACCTACTGCTCAACCTGACTGCCAACCTGATGCTCCAACCTGACTGCTGACCCAACCTGACTGCCCACCTGAGTGCTCTGATGGAGTGCTCCAACCTGACTGCTCCAAACGAGCTGCAACCTGACCTCATCCTGAGTGCCTGACCTGGGCCCGACCTGTGCTCTGCCTGACTGCTCCGACTGATGCTCCACTGACTGCTGCACCTGACTGCTCCAACCTGAGCTTCCGACCGGAGTGCACTAACTCCTCAACCAGTGCTCCAACTGAGTGCCCGACCTGAGACTCCATCCTGACTGCTCCCACCTGAATGCTCTGACCTGACGACCACTGACTCGACCTGACTGCTCCGACCTGAGTGCTCTGACTGGTGCTCTGACCTGACTGCTCCAACCTGACTGCTCCAACTGACTGCTCCGACCTGACTGCTCCGACCGAGTGCTCCGACCTGAGTGCTCCGAACTGACTGCTGCACTGAGTGCTCCAACCTAAGTGCTCTGCCTGACTGCTCGAACCTGACTGTCCCACCTGAGTGCTCCACCTGACTGCTCCGACCTGAGTGCTCTGACCTGAGTGCTCCGACCTGAGTGCTCCAACTGACTGCTACGACTGAGTGCTCCGAACTGACTGCCCAACCTGAGTGCTCCCAACCTGAGCTGCTCCACCTGATGGTGCTCCATCCTGACGCTCCGACCTGAGTGCTCCGACCTGATGCTCCAACCCGTGCTCCGACCTGAGTGCTCCGACCTGAGTGCTTCATCTAGAGTGCTCGACCTGGTGCTCAACTGAGTGCTCCGAACTGATGCTCCGACCTGACTGCTGCAACCTGAGTGCTTCAACCTGAGTGCTCTGACTGAGTGCACCTGACTCTCCACCTGAGCTGCTGCAACCTGACTGCTCCGACCTGACTGCTCCAACCTGAGTGCTCCATCCTGAGTGGCTGACTTGACTGTTCCAACCTGATCTTCCGAACCTGAGTGCTCCGACCTGAGCTGCCACCTGACTACTCCGACCTGAGTGCTCCGTCCTGAGTGCTCTGAACTGACTGCTGCAACCTGACTGCTCCACCTGAGTGCTCCGACCTGACTGCTCCACTCACTGCTCCAACCCGAGTGCTCGACCTGAGTGCTCCGAACTGACTGCTCCGACCTGACTGCTGCAACCTGAGGCTGCAACCTGACTGCTCCAACCTGAGTGCTCTGACCTGACTGCTCCAACCTGACTGCTCCAACCTGACTGCTGCAACTGAATGCTCCAACCTGAGTGCTCTGACCGGAGTGCTCCATCCTGACTGCTCCAACCTGACTGCTGCAACCTGTCTCCATCCTGATGTCTGACCTGAGTGCTCCAACCTGACTGCTCCAATGAGTGCTCCAACCTGAGTGCTCCGACCTGACTGCTCGACCTAACTGCTCTCCGACTGACTGCTCGACCTGAGTGCTCAACCTGAGTGCTCCGACCTGACTGCCGACCTGACTGCTCCAACCTGAGTGCTCCAACTGAGTGCTCAACCTGAGTGCTCGACCTGAATGCTCCGAACTGACTGCTGCAACCTGATGCTGCAACCTGATGCTCCATCTGAGTGCTCTGACCTGAGTGCTCCAACCTGACTGCTCCAATGACTGCTCCAACCTGAGTGCTCCCACTGAGTGCTCCGAACTGACTGCTCCGACCTGATGCTGCAACCTGAGTGCTGCAACTGACTGCTCCAACCTGAGTGCTCTGACCTGAGTGCTCCAACCTGACTGCTCCAACCTGAGTGCTCTGACCGGAGTGCTCCAACCTGACTGCTGCAACTGACTGCTGCAACCTGACTGCTCCATCCTGAGTGCTCTGACCTGAGTGCTCCAACCTGACTGCTCCAACCTGAGTGCTCTGACCTGACTGCTCCATCCCGATGCTCCACCTGAGTGCTCCAACCTGAGTGCTCCGATCTGACTGCTCCGACCTGGGCTGCTCCGACCTGACTTTTCCGACCTGAGTGCTTGACCTGAGTGCTCCGAACTGACTGCTGCAACCTGAGTGCTCCAACCTGAGTGCTCTGACCTGACTGCTCCATCCTGACTGCTCCAACCTGAGTGCTCCAACCTGAGTGCTCCGATCTGACTGCTCCGACCTGACTGCTCCGACCCGAGTGCTCTGCCTGAGTGCTCCGACCTGAGTGCTTCGACCTGAGTGCTCCGAACTGACTGCTGCAACCTGACTGCTGCAACCTGACTGCTCCAACCTGAGTGCTCCAACCTGACTGCTGCAACCTGACTGCTCCATCCTGAGTGCTCTGACTTGACTGTTCCAACCCTGACTGCTCCAACCTGAGTGCTCCGACCTGACTGATCCGACCTGACTGCTCCGACCCGAGTGCTCCAACCTGACTGCTCCAACCTGAGTGCTCCGAACTGACTGCTCCAACCTGAGTGCTCCAACCTGACTGCTGCAACCTGACTGCTCCAACCTGAGTGCTCCGACCTGAGTGCTCCAACCTGACTGCTCCAACCTGACTGCTGCAACCTGACTGCTCCATCCTGAGTGCTCCGACATGACTGCTCCGACCTGACTGCTCCAACCTGACGTGCTCCGACCTGGAGTGCTCCGACCTGACCTCTCCGACCTGAGTGCTCTGACCTGAGTGCTCCGAACTGACTGCTGCAACTGAGTGCTCCAACCTGAGTGCTCTGACCTGACTGCTCCATCCTGACTGCTCCGACCTGAGTGCTCCGACCTGAGTGCTCCGATCTGACTGCTCCGACCTGACTGCTCCGTCCTGAGTGCTTGACCCGAGTGCTCCGACCTGAGTGCTTCGGACCTGTGTGCTCCGAACTGACTGCTGCAACCTGACTGCTGCAACCTGACTGCTCCACCTGAGTGCTCCAACTGACTGCTGCAACCTGACTGCTCCATCTGAGTGCTCTGACTTGACTGTTCCAACCTGACTGCTCCAACCTGAGTGCTCCGACCTGACTGCTCCGACTGACTGCTCGACCTGAGTGCTCCAACGTGACTGCTCCGAACTGAGTGTTCCGAACTGACGGCTCCAACCTGAGTGCTCCATCCTGAGTGCTTCGATCTGACTGCTCCGACCTGACGCTCCGACCTGAGTGCTCTGACCTGAGTGCTCTGACCTGAGTGCTTGAACTGATGCTGCAACCTGAGTGCTCCAACCTGAGTGCTCTGACCTGAGCCTCCTGACTGCTCCAACCTGAGGCTCCGATTGACTGCTCCGACTGACTGCTCTGACTGAGTGCTCTGACCTGAGTGCTCCGACCTGAGTGCTCGACCTGAGTGCTCCGAATGATGCTGCAACGTGTGCAACGCTGCTCCACCTACTGCTCCACCTGACTGCTGCAACGGATGCTCACCGAGTGCTTGACCTGACTGTTCCAATCGACTCTCCACCTGAGTGCTCCGACTGATGCTCCGACTATGCCCGACCTGGTGCTCCAACCTGACTGCTCAACGAGTGCTCCGAACGACTGCTCCAGCCTGAGTGCTCACCTGAGTGCCGACGAGTGTCCATCTGACTGCTCTACCTGAGTGTTCCGACCTGATGCTCAACCTGACTGCCGACTGAGTGCTCCACCTGATTGCTCCGACCTGAGTGCTCCGACCTGAGTGCTCCCGAATTGACTGCTCCGACCTGACTGCTCCAACCTGAGTGCTCCAACCTGACGCTGCAACTGACTGCTCCATCCTGAGTGCTTGACCTGACTGCTCCAACTGACTGCTCCAACCTGAGTGCTCCGACCTGACTGCTCGACTGACTGCTCCGACTGAGTGCTCCGAGCTGAGTGCTCGAACTGCTGCTGCAAACCTAAGTGCCTCCAACACTGAGTGCTCTGACCTGACTGCTCCAACCTGACTGCACCAACCTGAGTGCCTCGAACTGACTGCTCCACCTGAGTGCTCCAACCTGAGTGCTCCGACCTGAGTGCTCCATCCTGACCCTCCCACCTGAGTGCTCGACCTGACTGCTCCGACCTGACTGCTCCGACCTAGTGGTCCGACCTGAGTGATCCGACCTGAGTGCTCCGACTGACTGCTCCGACCTGAGTGCTCCGACTGACTGCTCCGACCTGACTGCTGCCAACCTGAGTGCTGCAAAACCTGACTGCTTCAACCTGAGTGCTCTGTCCTGAGTCCTCCAACTGACTGCTGCAACCTGACTGCTCCAACCTGAGTGCTCTGACCTGAC
This sequence comes from Mastomys natalensis, assembly GCA_021653895.1. Lineage (NCBI taxonomy): Eukaryota > Metazoa > Chordata > Mammalia > Rodentia > Muridae > Mastomys > Mastomys natalensis. The sequence continues at coordinate 1,319,244 of JAJTUV010000944.1, forward strand.
TGCTCCGACCTGACTGCTCCAACGTGAGTGCTCCAACCTGAGTGCTCCGACCGAGTGCTCCGACCCGAGTGCTCTGACCTGAGTGCTCCGACCTGAGTGCTCCGACCTGAGTGCTCCAACCTGACTGCTCCGACCTGAGTGCTCCGAACTGACTGCTCCATCCTGAGTGCTCCAACCTGAGTGCTCCGACCTGAGTGCTCCATCCTGACTGCTCCGGCCCGAGTGCCCCGACCTGACTGCTCGAACCTGACTGCTCTGACCTGAGTGCTCCCACCTGAGTGCTCCCACCTGAGTGCTCCGACTGACTGCTCCTACTGACTGCTCCGACCTGAGTGCTCCGAATGACTGCTCCGACCTGACTGCTGCAACTGAGTGCTCCAACCTGAGTGCTCTGACCTGAGTGCTCCAACCTGACTGCTCCACCCGACTGCTGCAACCTGAGTGCTCCATCCTGAGTCCTTGACCTGAGTGTTCCAACCTGACTGCTCCAACCTGACTGCTCCATCCTGAGTGCTCCGACTGACTGCTCCAACCTGACTGCTCCCACCTGAGTGCTCCGACCTGGGGTGCTCGACCTGAGATGCTCCATCCTGACTGCACCAACCTGAGTGCTCCGACCTGACTGCTCCGACCCGAGTGCTCCAACATGACTGCTCCGACCTGAGTGCTCCAACCCGAGTGCTCTGACCTGAGTGCTCCAACCTGACTGCTCCAACCTGACTGCTGCAAACCTTACTGCTCCATCCTGAGTGCTCTGACCTGACTGCTCCAACCTGACTGCTCCAACCTGAGTGCTCCGACCTGACCTGCTCTGACCTGATGCTCCGACCTGAGTGCTCCGACCTGAGTGCTCTGACCTGACTGCTCCAACCTGACTGCTCCAACCTGAGTGCTCTGACCTGACTGCTCCAACCCGACTGCTCCGACCCTGAGTGCTCCGACCTGACTGCTCCGACCTGAGTGCTCCGATCTGAGTGCTCCATCTGACTGCTCCCACCTGAGTGCCCGACCTGACTGCTCCGACCTGACTGCTCCGACCTGAGTGCTCCGACCTGAGTGCTCCGACCTGAGTGATCCGACCTGAGTGGTCCGACCTGACTGCTCCGACCTGAGTGCCCGAACTGACTGCTCTGACCTCACTGCTGCAACCTGAATGCTGCAACTGACTGCTCCAACCTGAGTGCTCCAACCTGAGTGCTCCAACCTGACTGCTCCACCCTGACTGCTGCAACCGACTGCCCCCATCCTGAGTGCTCTGACCTGAGTGCTCCGACCTGCGGCTCCGACCTGACTGCTCCGACCTGAGTGCTCCCAACTGGGCTGCTGCAACCCGAGTGCTCCAACCTGAGTGCTCTGACCTCCTGACTTGCTCCGACTGACTGCTCCAACCTGAGTTCTCCAACCTGAGTGCTCCGACCCGACTGCTCCGACCTGACTGCTCCAACCTGAGAGCTCCAACCTGACTGCTCCGACCTGAGTGCTCCGACCTGAGTGCTCCCACCTGAGTGTTCCGACCTGAGTGCTCCGACCTGAGTGCTCCGACCTGAGTGCTCCAACCTGAGTGCTCGACCTGACTGCTCCGACCTGAGTGCTCCGAACTGACTGCTCCAAACCTGAGTGCTCATCCTGAGTGCTCCGACCTGAGTGCTCCATCCTGACTCCTCCCACCTGAGTGCTCCGACCTGACTGCTCCGACATGACTGTTCCGACCTGACTGCTCCGACCTGAGTGCTCCAACCTCTTGGGAGTCTGTAATTTTTTTTTCCAAAGTGAGGAGTCATGACTGGAGAGGGGTGCACTATAGTCTTTAATGAAAACGTAGATTTAGACTCCCTTCCTTGCCAACCCCAGAGAAACCCTCACACTGAGTTTCTCAACAACCTGTACAAAAAATATCTCAGGGAGCGTTTCCTGTCAACACAGCCCCCAGCCCCGAAGAGCTGAAGGGCCACGAGATGAGATGGTAACACAGTCTAGCTGAGGCCAAGCGTTATCCCGGAAGGCATTATGGGGTGACAGAGGTCAGCAGAGCATGGAGGTCAGGTTCAGAGCCCAGTAGTTGTTTACCTCAGCTAGGTCCCTTTATCTTCAGGAAGCTTTGGGGAAAATCCCCGTTAGTGCCGACAAACAAAAACCAACAAACAATGAACAAGGTGGAAGCACGGGACAGCAGAAGGGTGCTCTCCCTCTTCCATCCTCCTCCCCCCTTACCCCTTCTTCCTCCCATCCCCCTCCCGCAGTCCCTCCCCATAGTCATTGCTCCAGCTCTGCCCAGCTCTGCAGACACCTTAATGCAAGCTAAGAGACAGTTGAATGTTCTTTAAAAAGCAGAGGGATTTGTTCAAGCTGTCTTCACACACATACACACACACACCACACACACACCACGAGGTACAGATCAGGCCATGTTAGACAACCACGTTAGGCTAAGCCTGCGGTGACAGTGGTCCATCTTCTCTCCTCTTGAGGAAGTGGCTCTTCAGATCCTCTGCTTTATCAGTTTGGAGTTGGGGCTGTGGCCAGTGTCTTCCTGTTTGTCCATAATGTATCTCCTTCCTTGACTGGTTCTCAACAGAGGCCCAGACAGGTGATTTTAAGCCACATGGCTGTGGCCAATGCCCTGGTTCTCTTCATCTCTACATTTCCAAACAACATGATGAGTTTTTCTCTAAGATATTCTCCAAATGATCTCAAAGGTAAATTGGAATTCTTCACTCGTCTGGTGGCAAGAAGCACAAACTTGTGTTCCACCTGTGTCCTGAGTATCCATCAGTTTGTCACTCTTGTTCCTGTTCATAGATGGAATGTTATACTCGGAGCAAGTGTCCCAAATTTGGCGAGTTATTCTTGTTACAGCTGTTGGTTCTTCAGTGTCTTAAATAACATCCACATTCCAATCAAGGTCACTGGGCCACAGATTACAGATAATAACTCTGACTCTAAAAGCAGGTTGTTCTGTTCCACTTCTGGATTCAGTGTAGGCATTGTCTTCTTGCGGTTTGCCCATGATGCCACATTCATGAGCATCATGGTGTGGACCAGTGTCTCCATGGTACTTCTCCTCCGTAGACATCGCCAGCGAATGCAGCACATCCTCACTCCCAATCAGAACCCCAGAGGCCAAGCTGAGACCAGAGCAACCCATACTATCCTGATGCTGGTGGTCACATTTGTCGGCTTTTACCTTCTAAATTTTATTTGTACCATCTTTCACAACTTTTTAATAGATTCTCCTTTCTTTATGAGGCATGTCGGTGAAGTTTTCGTTGCAGGTTTCCCCACAATTTCTCCCTTACTGTTGATCTTCAGAGATCCTAAGGATCCTTGTTCTGTGCTTCTCAGGTGTTGAAAGCCAGAGTCACTAAAAATGCCAAAACAGAAGACAGCTTTACTAATATCATTTAATACTTTATTCCATAAACATGTGTTCAACATCTTGTATGAACAAAGTATGGTGCTCACTGCTGTAATTTTTAAAGAGTGAGGTTATAATCATCTGTTGATTTGAAAGATTTCTGGTTGGAATCTGACTGACACAGTAAGTGAGTTTTTCACCACCCTCTGTTCTCTTGTATATAATTGCACTCTGCTGCAGGATGGTCAAAAACAGATGAAACCCATTTTCTCTAAGGTCTTGATCAAACTGTTACTCTCTGTTCCTTTTAACTTAACACTTTAAACCTCAGATAAGAAGAGAATCCCTCTCTATATTTCTCCATCCGAACAAATAAGAATTTATTGTAATGAATAAATGTTTTTTTATTGGATATTTTCTATATTTACATTTCAAATGGTATACCCTTTTCCGATCCCCTGAAACTCCCATGCTATCCCCCTCCCCTGATTCTATGAGGGTGTTCCCCACCCACCCACCTACTCCCGCCTCCCCACCCTTGCATTCCTCTACAATGGGGCATGGAGCCTTCACAGAACCAAGGGCCTCTTCTCCCATCGATGCCTAACAAGGCCATCCTCTGCTACATATGGGGCTGGAGCCATGGGTACCTCCATATGTACTCCTTCATTGGTGATTTAGTCCCCAGGAGCTCTGGGAGTCTGGTTTGTTGTTATTGTTGTACTTCCTAAGGGGTTACAAACCCCTTCAGCTCCTTCAATCCTTTGTCTAACTCCTCCATTAGGGACCCCATGTTCACTCTAATGGTTGGCTGTGAGCATCTGATTCTGTATTTGGCAAACTCTGGCAGAGCCTCTCAGGAGACAGCTATATCAGGCACCTGTCAGCATGCACTCTCAGCATCCTCAGTTGTATCTGTATTTGGTGACAATATGGGATGGATCCCCAATTGGGGCAGTCTCTGTATGGCCTTTACTTCAGTCTCTGCTCCACACTTTGTCTTCATATTTGCTCCCAGGAATATTTTGTTCCCCCTTCTAAGAAGGACAGAAGCACCCACACTTTGGTCTTCCTTCTTCTTGAGCTTTATGTGGTCTGTGACTTGTATCTTTGGTATTCCAAGCTTTTGGACTAATATCCACTTATCAGTGAGTGGATACCATGTGTGTTCATTTGTGATTGGGTAACCTCACTTAGGATGATATTTTCTAGTTCCATCCATTTGCCTAAGAATTTCATGAAGTCATTGTTTTTAATAGCTGAGTAGTACTCCACTGTGTAAATGTACCACATTTTCTGTATCCATCCCTCTGTTAAAGAACATCTTGGTTTTTTCCAGCTTCCAGCAATTATAAATAAGGATGCTATGAATATACTGGATCATATGTCCATGTTACATGTTGGAGCATCTTTTGGGTATATGCCCAGGAGTGGTATAGCTGGGTCCTCAGGTAATACTATGTCCAAATATATGAAGAATCACCAGACTGATTTTCAGAGTCCTTGTTAACAGCTTGCAATCTCACTAGCAATGGAGAAGTGTTCCTCTTTCTCTATGTCCTCACCAGCATCTGCTTTCACCTGAGTTTTTGATCTCAGTCATTCTGACTGGTGTGAGGTGGAATCTCAGGGTTGTTTTGATTTACATTTCCCTGATGACTAAGTATGGTGAACATTCTTTAGGTGTTTCTTGGTCATTCAATATTCCTCAATTGAGAAGTCTCTATTTAGCTCTGTAATCCATATTTAATATGGATATTTGATTCTTTGGAGTCTAACTTCTTGAGTTCTCTGTAATATTGGATATTAGCTATCTATTGGATGTAGGATTAGTAAAGATTTTTCCCAATCTGTTGATTGCCATTTTGTCCTATTGACAGTGTCCCTTGCCTTACAGAAGCTTTTCAATTTATGAGGTCCAATCCCATTTGTCTATTGTTGATCTTAGTGCATAAGCCATTGGTGTTCTCTTCAGGAAAATTTCCCCTGTAACATGTGTTCAAGGCTCTTCCTCACTTTCTCTTATATTAGATTCAGTTTATCTGGTTTCATGTGGAGGTCCTTGATCCACTAGGACTTGAGATTTGTACAAGGAAATAAGAATGGTTTGATATGCATTCTTTTACATACTGATTGCCGGTTGAGCCAGCACCATTTGTTGAAAATGCTGTCTTTTTTCTACTGGATGGTTCCAACTCCTTTGTCAAAGATCAAGTGACCATAGGTGTGTGGGTTCATTTTTGGGTTTTCAATTCTATTCCATTGATCTTCTTGCCTGTCTCTTTACCAATATCATACAGTTTTTTATCACTATTTGTCTTTAATACAGCTTGAGGTCAGGGATGGTAACTCCCAGAGAAGTTCTTTTATTGTTGAGAATAGTTTTCGGTATCCTGGGGTGTTTGCTTGTTTTGTTATTCCAAATGCATTTGCAAATTGTTCTTTCTAACTCTATGAAGATATGAGATGAAATTTTGATGAGGATTGAATTGAATCTGCAGATTGCTTTCGGGAAGATGGCTATTTTTACTATGTGAATCCTGCTGATCCATGAGTATGGGATGTTTCCGTCTTCTGATGTAATTTTCAACTTCTTTCTTCAGAGACTTGAATTTGTTGTCCTACAGATGTTTCACTTTCTTGGTCAAAGTCCACCAATGTATTTTATATTATTTGTGACTCTTGTGAAGGTTGTCATTCCCTATTTTTTTTCTCAGTCTGTTTATCATTTGAGAAGAGGAAGGCTACTGATTTCTTTGAGTTAATTTTATATCCAGCCAGGTTGCTGAGGTTTATGAGTTCCCAGGTGGAATTTTGAGTTCACTTAAATATACTATCATACCATCTGAAAATAGTGATATAGTGACTTCTTCCTTTCCAATTTGTATTGCTTTGTCCTCCTTTTGTTGTCTAATTGCACTGGCTGAGACTTTGAGTATTATATTGAATAGGTAGGGAGAGAGTGGGCAGCCCTGTTACTCCATCCAAACAATCAAGCATAGACATATAAGAACTTTACCATGCTGCAGATAGGGATTAATGGGTAAGAGTATTTGTTGTGCAAGCAAGAGAACCTGAGTTCAGATCCACAATACTGACATAGAAAGGTGAACATGGTTGCATGAGGCTGTTGCCCAGCATTAGAAGATGGAAACACATAGATCCTAGTATCTTCCTGGTCAGTTTGCCTCATCAAGATGATGAGAGATTGTCCCAAGGAATTAAAGCAGAGAACAATAGAGAGACACCCCACATCTTCTCTGGTTTCATCATGATTTTACATGGATACAGCATAGACACATCTATAAAATATTGCATTGGACATTTAGGCAAATATTGAATAACAGTAAACAAGGTTCAGAGATGTACTCACAGTCTGTTGTCTGTAAAGATTTCTATTTTTACAACATCCTGGGTCATAGTTTTCTAAAAAAAAAAAAACAAACAAACCAAACAAATAAAAAAAAAAACCTCTCTTTCCTATATGCAGATGAAGTTTCTTTAATTTGGGGAATTTCTGCAGATTGCATGCAGTCATTGACAATACATCTGAATTATGAATATCAACAGTAATTTCTTCAAATAGATCCATCACTTGTCTTACAAATCTTTCCTCCTGGTTGTCATACAGACAGATGAACAAATTCTTAGGTCCTCACAGTTTCTCATTGTACTCTTGTTGACTGAGACTTTTAAGGTATGTCATGATTTCCTGCTTACATCTCTGGGCTGTATAAATCCAAAGTTCAGTTTGAGCAAAGAGGCAACTTGTTCATTGGCAATTCCAAACAAAAACATCCCTGTCTGGAGCTACTGGGTCTGGTCACGAGCATACATTTTCCCTAGAAGTTGAGGTGTAGGAGGAGCTAAGGTGGAGGAGTTAGGAGAGGAAAAGGAAGAGGAGGAGTTAGGAGAGGAAGAGTAAAAGGAAGAGGAGGAGCGAGAGGGGCAGAGATGTAGGAGCGATGGAGACAGATGTTCACGTGTCTGTAGTAGCCAAAGGTAGTTGGTATACCTTAGGTTGGGTATTGGTTACACTTCTGATTATATGGTATCTTGTTACTGATCATTGCCAAATATATAAGCTTTGATTCATCTATAAGAATTAGAGTCTCATTCTCTTACTGGGCCGCATGGATGGCGGAATGGTCTAAGGAATGCCCTGCCTTGTGGAGACAGCGTGGAAGATTGGCAGAGCCATCTCTCATGCTGGCATCTAGTGGGTGGCAGGGCTGGTGTTTCTGGCAGCCGGTCCTATCTGCAGCATGCACGTGGCCTCCGGCCAAGAAACATGGTGGTTGGGCTAGGCAGAGTGGCTGCAGCTTAGATAGTCAGCCTGAGCCAGAGGCCAATGTAAATAATTTCTACAACATTGAGGCATGCTTCCAATGACTGGGACATGTGTGTCTTTGTCTTGTCTGAGGAAATAGAACATGGCAGCAAAATATGACTGTAGTGTAGGAGATAAAACACGGTGTGGTTACCATGATTCTGGAGACGTTTCATTCTCAGCCACACTGTCTTACCTGATTCAGATACCCATTCCTCCTGAGATCTTCAGAGTCAAAAACAAATAGCTCTTTCCACATTCCTCTGCAGCCAAGGTACACAGAGTATTTAACTGGGCTCTGTTCTGTTTAGATGGACTACTGGTGGCATATGTTGATTTGAATGCACCAACCATAAAGGATGTGAAGAAAGCTGACTCTGTTTTAGCCTTAACATACCCTTCCTTCCCCTCTGTCATACTGCCACTTTAAACAACTACAGAACATCCAGCATAGATAAGGATTTTTGCATATATTGAGTAATTTATTATCTCTTAAAGTCTCAAAGACTTCTATGCCTTTCTGGTTATCTAAGGACACACAATAGAACTCTAGAGACTGCTCAGAGAATCCTAAAATAGTTATCATCCTTGTATACTGCAGCAAACAACAGGTTTGTGGTAGACTGCTTTGTCCCAATTCAAGAAGCAGAGAACATTCTGAGAGCATTATTTTCTGTAGCAAAGTACTCAAGACGATTTGTGTTGGCAGCCTCTTCCTCCAGTCTATTGCACAAGTTTTTCCTGAGTTCCAAGTCAAAATTCAGGTAATCAAATCCATTCAGGAAAAATAAGATTCTCTTTGGATCAGATAAAATGTCATTCAGTGTCTCGAAGACTAGGCAACTTCTTGAGATAAGCTCAGCTAAGCTTAACTCTGTGATATTGTTAAGTGAGAAGACAGAAGAAGAAAACATACTGAAACTGGTTCTACCATAAAACTCCTGATGCCCAATCCAACACTGCTTTTCTTAAGAAAATGGTTTTTCTCTCCTAATTCCACCTGCTACAACTGCAGTGACTGGCTCTGACTCAGAATCGAATATGTCCTGCAATGTTTGTACTGGGTTTCTATAATTACATGGTAGTTTCTATCAAGTATATGAGTGTTGGTCTCCATTGTCCATATGTTTGAAATGTAGTCTTCGTAAACTTTTTGTATTTACTTTGTTTATCTGAGTGGATGAAATCAGAATACAGGACAATTAGGAATAAAATGCTCCCAAGAATGAATTGTAGTATTTCTTAAATATATGCCTAATGAATGATCTATACATCTGTATCACCAGCAAGTCCATTGCTCCTGAGGAAAAAAAAAGGGTAGAGAGCCACCCACCTTTCCCCTGCAACAACTTCCCATCTCCTTCACCTGCACCTGATGTAGGTTTTCCTTTCTTATGACACCACAAACAAAGCTTGGTTAGGGTCCTACCCTAATTGTAACATCATCCAACCAACCAACCAACCAACCAACCAACCAACCAACCAACCAACCAGTTTTCTATGCCCACATCTCTAGATAGAGAAAAATATTGCATGAAACTCTTTCCATGCTTGTGAAAAGAAGTGGAGACTCACTGCTAAAGGCAGTGTATGAATACTGTGTCCCATATGTAGGGCCCCTTCTAGTCCTGAAAAATTGATAGTGGAAATACATTCTACATTCACTTCCCATAGAATACTCGTGTCCCTTACATGCTTTAATCACATAGAAAATGAACTCACTAGCCTGTATTTCTTGCTACCCAACATAGGTCCTAAAACCCAGACCCTCAGTTGGTTGTTTCCCCATACCCAGGTTTATAATTTGATATATCACCTGTAAAAGCATTATGACCAAACTGGTAATTCACCTTAGAGCAACAGCTACTGTAAAGCATGAGTTCTGGGTACTTGTTGCAATACAAATTTACAAAGAGCATGGTACCTCCCAGGAGAAATCCATAAGTACTTCATTTGTAAATGATTTTATGAGTTAGGACTCAGAATGTGGCTATTCAGTCTACAATTTTCCTATCTTGGTAAGTCAATTAAGAATCATTCTATTTATAATTTTTCAATTTGATAAACATTTATAATTCTTGCTTAGTCACAGCAAGATTTACTTCAGGTAAAAACACAGTGAATCCAACTTGGGTGTTATAGGGTTTCAAGTCTGTGGGTAAGAATCCTGATGAGGGTGTCAGTTGTCTTGGGTTAAATTGTATGCATTTCATAGTTTTAGATATGTTATTTAATGTATTTGGATCAATGTCCTCAGTCAAAGAAGAGTAAGAGAAAGTGTTTATCTGGTTATTTACGAAGAAGTTAGCATGCAACCTGCATGTGAATAGTAACACACTTGGATATTTACTCATGAGCTTCTACTGTACCAGGTTTTCAGGAGCAGTAGCCTACTGTCTTCTCTGAGATTTATTGGAAATTTGGCAGTGATTGGTGTATTAGAGATGTTCATTAAGTTAAAAGAACTTGCTATTCTCCCAGAGGATTTGGGTTCAGTTCCCAGCACCAACATTGCCACTCACAACTATCTGTTAAGTTCAGCTCCAGGGATTCCTGCCCTCTTCTGGCCATCAAAGGCATTGATTGCATGTGGAGCTATTCATGTGTGTAGGCAGAACACTCATATAATTCAAAATATCTTTTCAAAAACAGAACATTGGTATTTGCATAGAATTTTAAATCTATCACATTTTTGTTATATTTTGAAAAGAAAATGTCATATTCCACATAATAAAATGTTGTCGTTGGGCTGCAAATAATGGACCAACATGCAATTCCAACAAGTTGCCCTCTGACTTCCACATGCACTAAATTGTATACCCACACAAATAAATAAATACATAAATGTGGGTTGGAGAAGTAGCTCACAGGTTAAAATGATGCTTTTGCAGAGGACCTGAATTCAGTTCCCAGTACCCACATCAAGTGCCCACAAATGCCTGAAGCTCCAGCTCCAGGGGATCTAAATCCCCTGACCTTGAGGAACCTACACTCTGGCCACAACCACATGTACACACACACACACACACACACACACACACACACACACACAAATTAAAAATAAAGCTAAAAGTAACAAATGTAAAAATTATACGTTAAGAGTTTATGTGACTTAGTGAATTTGGATGGATGAATAAATACCAGAATTTAGATTAACTTTTACTGCTACTTAAGTTGAAACTGTAAGGTCTAGATTACTCGTACGATTTTTGTGGTTCCCACTGTTCCTCTACCCCCCCCCAGTCTCTCTCTCTTTCTCTCTAAGCAGACAATAGATATCATCTGTATTTTAAAGTTTCATCACTAAAAGGAGAAATCCTGTCATCTGGTGAAGATAAAAACCCAAGCTAATAATGCCTCTCAACAGTCAAGACGCCTTTCCAAAGAAAACCTTGTGCATTCAGAAACATTGACATTACTATGTCTAGGAAGACTTGTTTTCTGATGGAAAAGTTACACATGTCCACAGAAGACAATCAATTGAATGGTTAAGAAAAGAGTATCGTTACACCCCTATGTACAGCTAGGCAACAAGAAGTCCTATCAAGTTTGTAGGAATGGCTCCAGCTCTCTGGCTCCATAAGTGTCTCCCATCCTGTAAGCACTCCTGGTGTAGTAGCCTAAAGATAGCCCAGAATGCCTATTGAACTTAAACTAGCTATATAGTCAAGAAGCACTATGAAGAGCTAGAATGTATAGCTGTAGTGGTTTTGACAAGAAATGCAGGTACAAGGGACAGAGAGAAACTAAGGGAATGGTCTAGTAATAACCAGTCCAACTAGAGACCCATCACATCAGCAAGCACAAACCCATGACAGTATTAATGATATTCTCTTTTGCTTGCAGAGGTTTAGCATGGCCATCTTCTTAGAGGCTCCACCCAGCAACTGACTCAGACAGATGCAGACTCAAATAGCTGAACAGTGCATGGAGACTGGGCACTTTTAGGGAAGACCAGGGGAAGGATTGTAGTTCTGAAGTGGGTAGGAACTCTATAGGAAGACCAACAGAATCAACTAACCTGGATTCTTGTGACTCCCAGAGGACTGAACAACCAATCAAAGAGCACACTGGCTGGAACTAGGCCTCTTTGCACATTTGTAGCAGGTATGCAATTCCAAAATTGCAGTGAGGCTATTCCAAAAACTGTTGCCTGTCCTTGGGATATGTTCTTCAGGTTGGGATACCTTGTCTGTCCTCAGTGGGAGAGGATGCACCTACTCCCACAAAGACTTGATGTGCCAGAGTTGGGGAATACCCATGAAGGACCACCATCTCAGGGGATAAGGGAAGGTGGTATGGAGGTAGATTTGTGGGGGGAGGTGACTGGAAGGGAATGAGACTTCCATTCTCCTGATACCTCTCCCCCACCTTCGTCAGAGCTGGCATAGTAGCCTGCTATCCCAGGGGGACATACTTTCTCCTACCACCTCTCCACTGACCTTCCTAAGACATGCAGATCCTGAGCCATCCATGTAAGCTTCCCTTGTCCCTTCTATCATCTCTAATCACTGAGCCAAGCCAAGCTGCCCTGTGCAGCCTGCTATCCCAGGGCTTCATCAATTCTCCTGCAACCTCTCCACTCACCTTCATCAGACTTGTGGCTCCTGAACCAGACAGAACTGAATTTCTGGAGCATATACTCCAAGGTAGCATCAGAAACCTCCCACACCAGATCCATTGAGGTTCACCTTCTCCCAATATCTACTACAACAAGAACATCCAGGGACAAGATACAAATAAAACTGTGCAAGACCTGAAAGTGGAAATAGAAGCAATAAAGAAAAAACAAACCGAGGAGATCCTGGATATGGAAAAACTAGGGAACAGAACAGGAACAACAGATGCAAGCATCACCAACAGCATACAGGAGATGGAAGAGAAAATCTCAGATGTAGAAGATATAATAGAAAAAATGATACATCAGTCAGAGAAAATGTTAAATCTTAAAACTTCTTGACACAAAACATCTAGGAAATCTGGAATATCTAACCTATGAATAATAGGAATAGATGAAGGTGCAGAGTTCCAGATCCAAGGCCCAGAAAATATTGTCAACAAAATCATAGAAGAAAACTTTTCCAACCTAAAGATAGAGATGCCTATACACATACAAGAAACATATAGAACTCCAATTAGACTGAAAAATCACACCATCTAGAAAAGAAAATCCTCCTGGCTCATAATAATCAAAACACAAAAATACAGAAGAGAAAAATAATATTAAAAGGGGCAGGGGGTAAAGACCAGGTAACATATAAATGCAGACCTATCATAATTACACCAACTTCTCAAGAGAGATCCTCAAAGTTAGAAGGGCCCAGACAAATGTCTTGCAACTTGTAAAAAAAAAAACTGCCAGTGTTAACTTAGACTACTATACCCAGAAAAAGTTTCAATTACCATAGGTGGAGAAAAGATGTTTCAAGAGAAATCCAAATTAAAACAATATTTATATACAAATCCAGCCCTACTGAAAAAACTAGGAGGAAACTCGAACCCAAGGAGGAAAACAACATCCAAGGAACCACAGGAAATAAGTAATTCCATACCAGCAAGGCATTAAACATTTATAGCTTCACCCCCCTTCCAGTTCACTCTCTCTGCTTCATGCTTGCAGCTGAGGTGTGATCTTAGATTTCTGCTCTATCACTGTGCCTGTGTGTTGTCATGCCTCTCTCCATTATGGACTCATCACTTTGGAATCATAAGCCAAAATAAATTCTTCCATGAGATGCTTTTGGCCATGGTGTCTTATCACAGCAACAGAAAAGTAAGTGATCCTCATGGACAGTGACCATGTCCAGTTATTCTTAATATCTTATATGTATATGTCTACATGGTCCTTCCTAAATAACAGATATTCTTATCCCCATGAGGGAATTGATTTAGTGACATTGATCATCTCGCTGCTGCTGACTAGACAATAAGTCACATAACTAAGGACCAGCCAAACCAAGTATGTGGTTTTGCTGAAGATTTTTGTTAGACACTTCTGTCATTTACAACATCTGTTAAACTATAATTCTGTCAAAGGATGTATGAAGTGAAGACAAATTGGGATGTGGAGATGGTTTTGATGCCTCTGAAATGTGAGGTGATTTTTGATAAAATACTCCATCCAGAAGGATTTTGACAAGCCCAACAACTGGAGAAATTCTAAGGTTGCAAATTTGAAGTCTTTCTCTACTCCATTAAGAAATTCACAGGATACAAAGGTAATGTTTCTATGTGAGGAGATGAAGGCCTATTCATAGCTCATGTCTGGTAACAGCATGAGTAAGTACATGATAGAACTGCATTACAGCTGAGTCTGGCACTGGGTACCGGAGAACACAGAACTCAGGAAGTTAAAGGAGAAAATCATGAGTTTAAGACAAGTCTGAACTACACAGTGAAACATTTTCAAAGACTGAAAGGGAAAGAGTGAGGAAAGGCAGAGAGATAGAGGGAGAGAGAGGTAGGAATGTCTTATTTGTTGTTTTAAATGCTATTTTTTAAAAAAGCAGATTCTCCCTTTTGTGGAGAATAGCAAATTGCAAACTCATTGTGCCAGAAGAAATGGGACTATGCATACTTCAGAAGATCCACTGCTCTTCCCACATGGGCATCTGGAGAATATAGGATTTGATACAGCATGCTAATATCAGGATTAGAGTTGCCAACTTGAACATAGCTGTGGTTGTCAAGAACTATAAGGCCTGCCAGCTAACTAATGCAGTGGCTAATGAGAAAAACCCCAGTAATACCTCCAGGGGCACAAAGGCCAGAGCCTACTGGGAGTCAGACTTAACAGAGGTACAACCAGGAAAATTTGGACATAGATGTCTACTAGTGTTTATGACTATGTTTTCAGGATGGACTGAGGCCTTTCCCATTAAACATTAGACCACTCAAACAATGGCAAAGAAACTGTTAGAAGAAAAATTTCCAAGGTTTTATAGGATCAGATAATGGGCCTACCTTTGTATCCCAGGTAATTCAGGGTTAGTAAATATTCTGGGGAATGATTGGAAACTTCATTATGCATATAGATCCCGGAGCTCAGGACAGGTAGAAAGGATGAACAGGTCTCTAAAAGAGACCTTTAAAAAATTGACCACAGAGACTGACAGTTTCTGGGTGACTCTTCTTCCCTTCACCCTTTACAGGGTATGGAACTCCCCATATCAGATGGAACTCACCCCTTTTGAGATCATGTTCAGCTCTCTCCCTCCCATCATTCCTAACCTTTAGACAGAAGGCATCGCAGAGTCAGATGACCAAGTCAACTGAGTGTGTCCAATGGGTCCACAGACATCTTTGTGCCCTCTATGAAACAGATTCCATCCCAGACACTGGGTCCTAGTCAAGAGACACAGCCAAGGGATGCTAGAGTCTCATTGAAAAGTCCCCTGTGTCATCATTCTGACCACATCCACTGTGCTGAAGGTTGACAGGATTGCAGCATGGATACGCCATACTCAAACCTGGATTTCAGACCTATTTTCAGTTGAGGATACCAGACTAGCAGAGACAAAAGAAATGAAATGCTACCAAACATCCTTTCAACTCTCTCAATCTCAAGTTACAGTGATCCTGATGAGCCTCTTTACTGTATGTACTGAAAAACCCAACCCCACAAGCCCCTTAACCTTACCTGGGCCATCATGAATATGGCCACAGGGAAGATTGTCAACTCCAGTTCCTTGATTGTGCCCCGGGTACCTGGTTCTCCAATCTCCACATTGATCTGTGTGATCTGACAGGTAATGAATGGATTCCCGCAATTCCCCCAAAAAACAACTTTGGGACAGCTCCTGCTGGATTATTCTGCAAAGGCACATTTGATGCAGTGGCAGATTGGCACCAAGCTTTTTATGTCTGCCTGGGACATTCCTAGAGCCGTGACCAACAAATAAATGTAGAGACCCTAAGGCCTTCTCTGTGGTCTGGGGCTGCAAATCTCCTGGATGGATAAAGTAGAAGCCCTCCATAAGAACCTCATCACCATGACTAGGTTTAATACCCAGGGCTATGGGAAGAAATGCAATGCTTTTGTTATCGGATTCACTGATGAGGGCAGGAAGGCTGACTGGACTACCGGTAAGACTTGGGGACTGGGACTTTATGTTATTCATAAAGATCCTAGAATCCTGTTTAGTATCCAACACTATGTTTTGATACCCCCCCCCACATTGCTCTGAGCCCCAACATCCTGCTGGCTAAACCCCCACCTACACTACCTCTGTGGGCTTGGATGCCAATCCAGTCCCAGGACTCATTCCCATTTTCCCCTAACAAGGCCCTAACCCAAGACACATGGATACTGTGAAGACTGAGTAATGACAACCCAAACCCCTCTGGAACATGATGGTCCAGTCCTTTCAGGTTACCAATGCATCCAGACCTGAGTTAGCTGAGTCATGTTGGCTGTACTATGAGATCAGACCACACTCCTTTGAAGGCACAGCCCTGATTTGAAACTTCACTGAAACTGAGGACCCCAATGAATGTAGATGGCAACAAGGTGAGGCTAGGGTTGACCTTACAGTCCATAGAAGTTCTGACCACCTGTATAGAGACAGTTCCTGAGGCCTGTAGCCACCTCTGTAACCAGACCTACAGGATGAATCTAGACAATGATAAACACCTATTACCACCCATCCGTGCCTGGTGGGCATGCACTGCAGGGCTCACCCCATGCACCCAGGGGACTATATAACACCAGGTCAAGGAATTCTGTATACTTGTCCAGTTACTACCTAGGATCATCTATCACAGAGATGACCAAGTCCTAGACTTCCTAGATGGAACCTCAGGTTTAGTCACCACAAGAGCCAACCAAGAACCGATCTTGGCTGTAACCCTGGTGATTCTCATAGAATTGGGCATGGCTGGCACAGGAACTGGGGTAACTTCCTTAGTGTTACAAAAACAAACATTATGATGGTCTAAGGGAGGTCATAGATACTCATATAGAGAGATTTGAGAAAGGAATCTCTCACCTCCAAGATTCTCTGGACTCCCTGGTAGAGGTAGTACCCTAAACAGGAAGGGACTGAATCTCCTGTTTATGCAACAGGGGAAGGCTATGTGCAGCACTCAAAGAAGAATGTTGTTTTTATGTTGACCACTCCAGAGTGGTCAAAGAGTTGATGGCCAAAGTTAAAGAAGGCCTGCCCAAGAGAAAAGAGAACAGGCACAAGGTTGGTACAACAGCTCCCCATGGTTCACAACCCTGATATTCATCCTAGAAATTGAGGAACTGAGGACAAGTCTTTGAAATTTGACATGACCATTCTCTAGAAATACCAAATTATTGTCTCAAGCTATTACTATTTTTGATGATGGAAAGAATGAGATTGTTTGTCTAATTGTTCCTGTGTAAGGCCTATACTCTGCCTGGTATGCAAATCTGCTGTGGCTTTGCCCTCACTATGGGGTTTGGGCAATCCAGGATGAGCTCTTAAATGTCCTATAAATTAAGGAACAGTATGTTCTCTTAAATTTAGTTGTATTTGCATAAATAATTTCAAAATTTGAGAGTTAGCATTATCTAAAAAGAGAACAATTTCAAGCAATTGTAAACCGTGAGCTATATATTGGCTATCAGTATACAAATTAAAAGCTTGAATTTTCAGCATTTCAAAATGCTACAGCATGTTATTCAATTATTTGTGCTGAAGCAGAGGGGAAACTCAAAAGAATGAAAATATGATCCAATTACATATGCTGCCTTTCCATTAGATAAGCTGTCTGTAAATACAGTAAGTGCATTTTCTATGGGCTGCATGTATAAATTTACAAGAAATACAAAAGCATGCATAGAGGCAAATTGTAACAACTTGTCTTTTGGATAATGATTATCAATTTTATCTGAAAAGTTTGCACATAGAGTAGGCCAAATATCAGTATTCTGCAATAACCAATTTAATTGCTGCTTGGAATAAGGAATAAATATTTCATTAGGTTCTTTCCCAAAATACTTTCGTGATTCTATCCTACAATTCTGTATTAACACAGCAGCAGCTTCACAATAGGGTAGTAATACTTTACTTGGAAACAATGGAATTCACATTAATGGCCCCTTTTGCCAAAGGACTGCTGTGGGTGCATGAGAGGTTGCAATAATGCAAACAGCCAACAATTGATCACAGTCTATATAATGTATCTGTTGTTGGCTAATAGCTTCCTGTACTTTCTGCAAAGTTATTTGCCCCTCATCAATTAATTGTTGAGGGAAATTAGGATTTGCATCTCTCTTGAGAATATCAAACAGAGCTTTAAGTTCTCCTGTTGTATGCTGAAGATGAAGTCTTAGCCAATTAACATCTCCTAATAAGTTTTTAAAATAATTTAAAGTGAGTAAACTATCTTTTCTTATTTGAATTTTCTGTGCCACAATTTGTTTAGGATATAACTGATGTCCCGAATATTGAAAGGGATAATATCTTTGACTCTTTTCTGGAACAACAATGAATCTCTAATATTTTAAAGCTTGTTATATAAGAGCAAAGGCTTGTAGTAAAATTCCTTCAGAGGGATCAGCTAACAAAATATCATCCATATAATGAATCATACACAGAAGGATTCAAAGTCGTAACTTCTTGTATTAAAACAGCAACAGAGTTTTAGCACAATGTAGGACTATTAGCCAATCCTTGAGGCAAAACTTTCCAGTGGTATTGCTTCATGGGTTCTATAAAATTACAAGCAAGCTCACTAAATTCAAACCTCCCACAGTCACCAGGATGCAAAGGAACAGTATATAAAAACAGCCTTCCAAATCCATAATAATTCTATATGCATTTCCTGGAATTGCAGCTGGAGTAGGCAAACTGGGCTGCAATGCCCTCCACAAGTTCCATAGTCTCATCAACCCTTCGAAACCCTGCAACAATCTCCACTTGCCCGACCCTTCCTCCTAATTACAAATATATGTGAGTTAGAATTCCGAGCCTGTGATTGAACTGCAAACTACAGCCAATGGGACACTGGCAGTTCAACTACAATCTTCAAGTTTCCCTGGCAACAACAGAGCACAACCACAACTTTAGAAAGCAAAACTCAATCTCCAACAAATAATCCATTATCTCCAAAATCAAACCAATTGCATGATCCCCATACTACAAAGTTTGGCTGCCAGTTCCTGCACACGAATGCCTGACAGTGCAGCCTCCAATACCTCACCAAAGAGACACTGCTTAAATCCTATCTTATATAAGTCTGGTTTCTAGGATAAGAATTACATAAAATATTACCCAGTTTAGAGCTATCTTTAGAGACCAGTTTGCCTGGGTTGGCTCATGGCACATGTTGTTGTTCTAAATGACTCCAACCCTGAGTTACCAGTTTTAAGCCATCTTTCTATTACTAGTGTCACAAAATTTTAATCATACCCAATAACTTATAAACCAATAATATATAGCCAAGACATGCAGAACATATTTATAGTTTTAAAACTAGTCAGAAATAAAAATGAAGTAGCTGTACACATTTACTTATTTAGATCAAACAAAATTTTCTTACTTTTTCTAGCTGTAATTTCAAGAGAGGAGCACCTTGTCACTTTCTGAACCCAACAATTACAGTCACAGGGGTTTTTGTAAGAGAAACAGCCATCAGTTTCCTTACTATAGAAGCTGAGAAGCTGCTGGCCCCTTTACTCTTTAACAGCAGCGTGTGCAGATAATCAGCTTCTGGCAGGGCTTATCCAGCTGTGCTAGACTCCTAGTTACAGGTGCAGGGTCAAGGGATGAACAACCAGCAGATAAAGTTTTAACTATTTTTTTTTTTTAACATGAAACACAGAGCAACAAACAAACAATGAAACAAAAACACAGACATATACTGACCTACATGGACAGATTGGCGTGCCAAGGACAGACAATAGACAGAGAGGGGAGTACTACATGTGCCAAAGGGACTCAGATATCCCACCTAAGAGAACCAGAACCAGAACTAAGCATTCCTCCAATAGGAGCAGAGAGGAAGCAGGATGTCTCTTGATCTCTGCCTGTCCCTAGGAGAGCTCTGAAACAGCTTACATTATTTGCCAATCCATCTTTGGACAAGCAGGGAGAACTGCTTTTCTGTAGCCCATTCTTTCTCACATCTAGGGTGTAAAGTATCTCTAGACAGAGTCCAAAGACTAAAAGCCTCTTTGAGAATTTTTTTTGCTTCTCTATATTTTACTCTAAACATACACACAAAAAGTGTTTTACCATTACCTTGTCCCTT
This sequence comes from Mastomys natalensis, assembly GCA_021653895.1. Taxonomy (NCBI): domain Eukaryota; kingdom Metazoa; phylum Chordata; class Mammalia; order Rodentia; family Muridae; genus Mastomys; species Mastomys natalensis. The sequence continues at coordinate 1,339,151 of JAJTUV010000944.1, forward strand.
TTTACAGGGTTTAGTCACTGTTGGGACAAATCTTCTTTATTTTCCTTTGCATGTACTTCCAATTCCCAAGGTGTCCTTCATTGTATCCCATTTACTGGGTCTCCAATGTTGAGACGCCATCTGACTAAGCCAGCTTAGTCAGTCAACAGGTTCTCCAGGACAGGAGCAAGGATTAAAAAGAAAAAAGACAACTAGACAACATTGAAATATGGCCCCGGCCAGTTCTGAGGCTGAAGCAGTTGTATATTTTTCCCAGTCTGATTTTATATCATTTTAATTACATGCAAGTAATAAGGTCAGTTCTAGGTTAAGGAACAAACAAGGCAACACACACACATAGTTACAAAACAATCAAGGCAATAAACAAAGCCTCATGATCACTGTTTCTAGGGGCTTATCAGGATGACCAAGATATCTGAGACTACTTCCCTGTTCTAGCCCAATGTCAAATTCTTGCCTGAAGCCTACTTATTTGACAGGGCCCAATGTCAAATTCCTGCCAAATTACTAGAAGTGGGTCCAAAATCTCTCTATGTCTTCTTGAGTCTGATTTATGCACTGGTAAAACGTGGCATGCATATGCAATAGACTTCTGTATAACCATGAATAAGAAAAATTTTCCATTTTCTGGAAATGGGTGAAACTAGATATTACACTGAATCTGGTAAGCTGTTTTATGTGTCTAGGCTGTTTAATCATTTGTAAAGTAGGCACTTGTATTTTTGTCTTTATTAGTTTTTAATTAATTTATGTTAATGTATGTGTGTTTTTCCTGCATGTATGTAGATGCACAAATTGATGCTGGGTGCCTGAGGAGATCAGAAGAGGACAATCAGATCCCCTGAAACTGGAGGTACAGTTGGATCAGTATATGTTGCTCTGCTACGGAAGGTCAAAGTCTACCAATTTCTGGATAATATTCTGGGGCTTGGCAAAAGATGCAGGACTCTCTTCATTGGCAGGGCTTCCCCTTCTCTGACGTTGTCTGGGAAATTCAATTCTCACCCATACCTCTACTTGTAGAATTCCACATAGTCATGGTTAAGATTACAAGTTCAACTTCTTTCTGATAAGACCCCATTCAGCTAGCACCTGAGATTCCTAAAATTATTCCCCACGCTGTGAGGCATTTCAGTACCTTCAGCCTTCCACCGATGACCTTTGCCCATCCTGGATGTTTCTGCCCCTTCCTAAAATGATATAAGCCTTAAATCACCCCAAGTAATGTTGATCCACATCCTGGTAGCTGTTCCCACCTGCCTGGTCAAGGCTAGGCCAAGTTCCATTCTCCACCCACATGATCAGCCTTGAGTAAAAAATTCTCAGAATGTACTGACTGATAGTCACCTGACACTCTAGAAAGTCCTGGGTAGAGTTCAAATTCGTGTCATGCTTGCTAGCCAGTGGATTTAAAGGTCAATATGCTTAGCTAATAAGTTTGAACTGTAACCTCGTTGATGAAACCTGTGCCCCTAAAAAGTATAAAAACTGATTGTAATAGCCATTCGGGGTCCCCTTCTAGTCACTCACCTTGAGGGACTAATTGAAGGTTGATCCTGGTGTGCCAGAAAATAAACCTCTTGCTTTTTTTATCCATCTGCATCTCTGTGTCTTACTCAGGGGCATCTCAAAGTAAGTACCAGTGACCAAGGGTCTGAGTCTATAGGACTCAACCTGAGTCCACTAAAGCAGTACCTACTGCTGTAATCCAGTGAGCCATCTCTTTAACTCCATAAAGTAGGTTTTTTAAGAATTACTATTGTTTTTAAGTCAAGGTGCGCTGTAGCCCAGGGTGGCCTCAAACCCGCTATGCAGCTAAGGAAAGCTTTGAACGTGATCTTCCTATCTCCACTTCCAAATGTTGGGTACTCAGGTGTATGCCACCATCGCAGTTTTGTGCAGTGCTGAGCATCAAACCCAGGGCCTGGTGGATGCTCAGCAAGCACTTTATCCATGTAGCTACATTTCTAACCCAAGAGCTAAATTACACATATATATGTTAAATACATTTATATAATAAAATATACTTTAATATTATAATATATTAGGTTATATTTATTATAAATAATAAATAAGAGTTGAATTATATATATGTACATATATATTAGACTTGTGTGTGTGTGTGTGTGTGTGTGTGTGTGTGTGTGTGTGTATAAAACTTAAGGCTTTATCTGCCCTAAAACATAAAGTAGTGTGAATGTCCATAGGCATTTTGGGGCTTTCCTTTCTCTGAAGGTCACTCAACCATGCAGTCGGTTCTACTTCAACTCATCTCAATATCTGTCAATATACAGGTGGCATCTGCCATTTTCTTCTTCTTCCTGAGGGGACTGACCCATTTGTATAGCTCAGTATCATGGCTGGTTTTTCAAAGGTGGAGGAGGATGCATAGGGCTAAAGCTTACCCAGCCATGGGAATAGAGCTCCAGCAATAGATTCACTCTGGCAGAGGATGTGATCTATGGAAAAAGATCTTCTCCTTCTAAGGCAACTCCCAAAACATCTGAGAAAAACTACAATCTTCTTGTAGGATGTGGCTGGAAGGTAGGAACTGAGTTAGGCTTATCAGAAACTACAGTGGAACACCAGAACGTTTCCAGCCGTGGCTTCAATATTTCATGTCTGGTTGAAACTTTCTGTACAAAGTCACCTCTAATGCAGCAGTATTAGGAAATGGGCCTTTGGGGAGGTGATAAGGGTCCACTGTATCTTTCTTTTACTAGCTACTTTGTGGGTTGTTGTTTCCTCCACCCTTCGCCACCATCTTTCTTCCACCATTTCAACATCCTAACACTAGATACGAGTTTTTTTTTTTTTTTTTTTTTTTTTTTTTTTTTTTTTTTTTTTTTTAGAAAAGCACAGAGGGGAAAGGAAAGAGATCCTTGAATGAAGTCAGGGGTCAGAAAGGGGGCAACATTATTAATAGACTACTTCTTGCTGATTTGGGAATTGAGTTCCTTGGTGCAAGTTTGACCTTTGCTGTCAGAATATCTAATTTCTTCTTGTTTCTACTTTGCTCATGACTACTTAAAAATCCACCAACAGAACCCCTCTTGGGGCCCTAGCATTTATATAGTGTCTAAAACGTCCCCAGAATTCTACACATCACAAGTCACAGAAACTATCTGCAGCTGGCTGTAGATTATGCCTGAGCTAGAGCGTGAGGGAAATCATAGCTACTGTAGAAAATCTGAAGCCCCCCCATCATATCCTACACCTGAGATTAAAACAAATCCATATTCCCTTAATATTTTTGTGTTTTTAAAAGGAAACCAAAATTCCAAAATTCGAACAGCATTTCTCTGTATATGTTCTAAGTCATTAATTGTGCTGTGTTTAGCAGGAAATTATAAACGGAGACATTTTCACTGAAATAAGCACTTTTTGGTTTACTGGCTAAGGCTTTCAGGAGACCTCCCCTGCTCAATTCTAATTTTTATGAGTCTTGATGGCATCCAATGTTTTTCATTTTGTAAAAACTATAAACAAATCTCTGTCCCCAGTGAAAAACTTTTGAGGAATTTCATTCTGATGTTAACACATGCTTACTGTATATAGGATGATTTAATTCCACAGTCATTTCTATAACTCATTTTCTCTTGGAGGCTGTTGCTCCCTTCTCATAACATTCAAAAAATGTAAAGTCAACAGAGCACTATTTGTTCTGTGCCCAGGGACAGACCACCCTTTCAGAAAGGACAGAGCAGAGTGGATCCTTTTTTGTTTTCCCATTTCAGCCATTTTTTTTGTTTCTCAGGCCCCACCTCCATTTCCATCAGCAAGTTTTTCAGTTGTACAATCATCCCCCAGTCTTTTTTGACATGGATTTAGGAAGAAGAAAAACTAAAAACAGAAAATCTCCTCTGGGAACAGAGTGGGAGATATCCCGGTAGTTGTGGCCGCAATAATTTTTTAATGGTGTCTTGAAAAAATCTCCATCCCCTCACCCCCTGCTTCTTTCTCTATTGCATTTAAAATCCCAGTTGCCATTCTGTCTTAGTTCCATGGTGGGCATCATTATCTTTTTCTACTTTGTGGGTACTTCTTTATTCCACTCTTTTCCCCTAATCTTCCACTGTTTCAACCCTATAACACTAGATAAGAGGGGGGAAAGGAGAGAGAAAAGAAGACATCCCCAAATAAAGTCAGGATTTTTAAATGGGATGATATTATAGCTTATCTGTTGTGGATAGCTCCAGCCTTGTATTTTGATCCTAGTTTCACTTTCCTGGGAGGGGCTGCTGAGGATGATTGAATCTGTACACAGGTGACATCTTGTAAACCTTCTATCCAATTAAAACCTGTAAAATAAAGGTTTTTTGGGCAATAGAAGGGGAGGCGGAGAAAAAGGCTTAGGGGAGGAGAGAGTGAGAAGAATTCGATATTAAAGGCAGAGCAGAACCAGTGGCAGTAGTAGAAGGAGGAGGAAGTCAAAGCAGAAGGAAGCCGAAGGAGTAGGAAGCCGGAGTGGGAAGGACAAGCACGCAGCCTGGATAAACTTCAAGTTATAAGGGACTCATAGCTGGGGATTAGAGTAGTGTAATGGTAAATCTGCCCAATCTAGGCATGCTATTTATACCATAATTATTGAGTTGTGTTTTCCATTACTGGTCTCCTTCGGGTAGGAGATTTTACAGCAACAAATTTGGTGGTTTAAATAATTACTGCTACACTTACCTACTTCCTGCTGATTGGGAGTGTCAAGTTCCTTGAAGGAAGGGGTTTTTTTGTTTTTTGTTTTTTTGTTTTTGTTTTGGGGGGGAAAGTTTGAGCTCCTACTATGTTTCCTGGTCTTAATCAGACCTTGGTGCCAAGTGAGTATCCGCTGTGGCCTCTAGGTTCATAACACTGATAAAACCGTAGTAAGCTTGGTCAAGATATTAAAAAAGAAGCTGAGCAAGGGAGTGAATGCCTTTAACCCAAGCACTCATGAGGCAAATGCATGTGAATCTTAATGAGTTCAAGGCCAGCCTGAACTACACAGCAAGTTCAAGGCTAGCCAGGAATAAATAGTGAAAAATTAACTCAAAAGAAGAAAGAAAAGGAGAGAAAAAAGAAAGAAAGAAAGAAAGAAAGAAAGAAAGAAAGAAAGAAAGAAAGGGGGAGAGAAGGGGGAGGGGGAGGGGGAGGGGGAGGGGGAAGGAGAAGAAGAAGAAGAAGAAGAAGAAGAAGAAGAAGAAGAAGAAGAAGAAGAAGAAGAAGAAGAAGAAATTGAAATGTCTGGATCGTGGTGATACATTTCTTAATTCCTACAACAAAAGGACAGAGGCAGACAGCTCTCTCCAACTTAGAGCACAGCCTAGTCTATATAGTGAGATCCCTTCTCAAGCAAAACAAAGATCAAAATGCTAAATATCACATAACATCAGGAATGAAAACAAGAACATCACTGCAGTCCCGACAGTCAAAGAATAGCAGGTGTGGATAAACACCTTTCTATGGTGGAAACAAACACTGGCCAATCAAGTGCATTAGGAAAATATTTCACTAGTGTTAAAGTCTTTGAATGAGTGGAAAGAGGAAGCTTTTTTCTTAGCTGTCTCTCGGAAGCCAGAGTTACCTCATCCAACAATATACTTATATGGAGATGAACACTTCATGAAAGTATACATAAAAGTCATTAGAATTTTAGGAAATCCCAGCTAACCAAGGAGAGCTGTGCACCAGATGGAGAAGCTGTGAGATTTTTAAATCTATAGAAAGAAGCATGGTAGAATAGTGTCCTGTGTCCCATATGTGTGCCAAGGAGAGCTAGGTCACAGCATCTTCATAGTCCCTAGACAACCCTTAGCTCCCAAAAGGCAGGAGACCTCCTTCAGAAGCTAGATCTGGCTAGATAATGGTGAGTTGGAGGCCTGGGTCAAAGACATGAGGCACAGTCTACAGAAGATGGCCTCCTCCTGTGCTGTTTGGTTTGACCTGGTTCCTTGTGTCTCCTAAGTTCATGTGCTGAAAACATAGTTCCCTGTAGGGTCTCAAGATATGATGTGATTGAGAAGCAGGAGACAACTGGAAAGGTGATTAGGTCTCTGGGGTGTTTCCCTGGGAAGGGACAAATGCTACAGACTGGGTAGGCCCCCTGGGTGAGTGCTAGAGATAACCCACACAGTGAGTTGGCCAGGTGACTGCTGCTATTTTCTGTCTCTCTGCTGGTGAGGGGATTCTCAACAAAGGCTAATTATTGAGGCTGCAGGGCTTTGAACCTGGAGCCTTCAAAATGATGGTTTTCTATAATAAATACTCAACCATGGTTATTAATTCATAGGCATATGTAAAAGAATAATACACTTTACTCTTTTCAAAGCATGCCCTATAACAAGAGGGCCTGCACTGGCTGGGCCTTCCATAAAGTTCTGCATCATGCATAACCTGTATTATTCTTCTGGTTATGCCTGGTGCTGTGAGCCTGGGACCTATGTGAGAACATGGATCATTGATGGAGCAGTAAGACGCAGGGCCTTAGGAATGGCCTCAAGGTAACTATTTAATGACTGGTGTGGGAAAGTACTTCCAGACATGTACACAGAGCAGAAGCTCAGGACAGGTCCTAAAGCTCTATGACCATGTGACCCGCCCTGCAGGTCCTTAGTAATTCGTGGGTACAGGAGGGATCGCAACCTGGAAGAATGAGCGAGAAAAAAGAAGGGCTCAAGGAAGCACCAGCTTGTCAAGAGTCGTGTATTTGGGTGCAAAGCACCTTTTTATAATGCGTTTTACAAGGGGATGGGGTAAGAGGGACCAGGTGGTGAGAAAGTACAGAATCTTCTCGGCCTGTGCCCTGGAACAATAGGTGGTCCACCTGCCTTTCTTCGAGATATGGTACACTGCTTTTCCTATCTGTAGTTGCCAACCCATTCTCTGCTTTTCTTAGAGGACATGGTACACTGCCTGAGAACAGCTTACTGCCGTCAAACAGAATCTGGTGGTTGCCAAGCTGCAGGGGGCATTGTGCAGGTGGAGGAAGATAGGGGGTGAAGGTAGGGGGCGAGGGTCCTGGCTTCCGACATCTCCCCCTTCTCTGTTTAGATGGAGAGGGCATTTTGTGATCAACCCCAACTATGTGAATTTAGAATTTGGAGGTCTAATTATGGGGGTCTTGGGCAAGCTTACAACCCCAAAACATTGATGTGAGATGAGTCACGTTGATGGTCAAAGGCTTTAGGCTATCGATGATGTGCAGCATCAAGGGACCCCGAGGTGGGTGAAAGGAGGGTGAGGGCCCTGTCTTAGGCTATGTAGGCTGCACCCACTCCCAGCACCACGCACTCCTTTCTGGCTGCATTGGGTGGGCCCCTGGGAAGTGGACCTACAATAATCCCGTCATGGGGCTAACTCACAGCCATCCTAATCCCTTTGTGAATGCTCAGGTAACCAGTCATTTGTCAGTGTGGGGTGTGATATTGCCATAAAGGAAGACTTCCCAATATTAGAGGCCACATCAAAGGCAGGCCTTGGTTTAGGAAAAAGCCAATTTTTGTCAGGGTGATCAAGAGGCCAGGCTCCCTAACGAGAGAAACGAGGGCAGAGCCAGGCACACCAGGAACTCTTTTTGAGGGCATGGAAATCTAGGGGTTGGCCATAGGGGGAAGCAGGGGGCTGGTAGTGGTGCCTGTCTCTGGCAGAGCCACTTCTGGATCTTCTTCAGCCTTTAGTTGATGGTAATGAACCTCGACCGGCTTCTTGATGGCAGAATCAACCTGGTTCTTAACAAACTTGTGAGACGGTTAAAAAGCCCAAGGGCCAAAGAGAGAAGCAAAAGAATGCCAACAAGGGGTCCTAATATAGTAGGCAACAGGGTGGTGAGCCAAGGAGAGGTAGAGAACCAATTCCTGACCAATTCTAAGCAGGGTGGTCTCATCAGGGCCCGCCAAAAGAATGTCATCCATATAATGAATGATATATAACTTAGGGTATTTAAGACGGAAGTGATCAATGGCCTGGGCCACAAACTTTTGTCAGAGGGTGGGACTATTGGCCATGCCTTGAGGCAGGAACTTCCACTGAAATCGTGGAGACGGCCCAATGCAATTAACAATGGGGAGTCTAAAGGCAAAACGCTTACTATCTTCTGGGTGTAGGGGGATACAGAAAAAACAATCTTTCAAATCAATAACCAGCTTGTTATAACCTTTAGGTATTGCCACGGGGAGGGGAGGCCAGGCTGGAGGGCTCCCATTGGGACGATAGTCTTATTAATTTCTCTGAGGTCCTGGAGCAATCTCCATCTGCCTCCTTTTTCAAATAAAATAAAAGTGGTTCTTGTTTTGTTTTTGTTTTTGAAATAGCTTTCATAGGAAACTTTTTTATATTTAATAATGAACTCTTTAATAACTTATTTAAGTAGCCTCAAACTTGTAGGCATAAGTCAGAGCCCAGCAGTTTTTTCTGAAACAAAATAAAGTTGTTTACCTAATCTTTGGCTGTTTTTAGAATGAAATACTAAATATCAAAAAAAAACTGTAGTTTCTGATCTCAAGGATCACAAAAGGCAGATCAGCCACAGCGGCACAGCAATCTATATAAACAAATTTTTATTATATAGTAACCCTAATGTAAAGAGCAAAATTGCATGGCCAATTGTTTTTGTAAGGTCTGTAATTTATCTCATATATAAATTTGTTATGGCATTTTCTTGGGGTCCAGGCAATCTAGTATAAGCTTGTAAATGTCTTATAAAATTAAGGAAAAATATATGTTTTTTAAATTGAGCCATATTTGTAAAATTTGAAAATTAGCAATATCTAAAAAAAAATAATTTCAAGCAATTATAAACCATAAGCCATATACTGGCTATGATAACATCAATTGAAAGCTTAATTTTTTGCATTTTAAATAGTGGCTACAATATATAATTTAATTATTTATATTGAAGCGGGTGAACTCAAGAGAGTAAACATGTAATCTAATTATATATATATCATCTTTTTATTAAATAAGCTGTCTAGTAATACAGCAAACACACATTTTATGGGCTATATGTTTAAATTCATAAGGAATATAAAAGCATGTATAGAGAAAAGCTGTAACAAATTGATCATGTATTAGGCCAAATATCAATATTTTTTAATAACCAATTATATTATTATTTGGAATAAGAAATATTTTATTAAGTTTTTTCTTAAGATACCTTTGTGGTCTTGACCTATAATTTTGTATTAACACAGCAACAGCTTTAAAACAGGATGTTAAAACTTCTTTTGGAAATAAAGAAATATAAATTTATATTAATAATTTTTTTATCAAAAAACTTATAAAACAGCCAACAACTAATTAATTTATATATCTATAAATAAATTTTTTTAATTTTATCTAAAATTATTTTTCTATCAACCAAAAGAAATCAAGGTTTGTATCTCTCTTGAAAACATTAAACAGAGGCTTAAATTCTTTTGGAGAGCTTAAAATAAGATCTTAGCCAATTAGCATCTCCCAGAAACTTTTGAAAATAATTAAAAATAAGTAAACTATCTTTTCTTATTTAAATCTTATGTCACAATTTACTTAGGAATATAGCTGATGTCTCAAATATTAAAAAGATATTGTCTTTGGATGTTTTTGGAGTAACAAGCACTCTCTAAAATGTTAAAGCTTGTTGTGTGAGAGCAAAGGCTTGTATCAAAACTCTTTAGAGGGATCAACTAATAAGCCAGTTGTATAACAGGAGAAGGTGTTCATCAGGGCTTTGTTTGGTCTTGAGTAAAACTCTTATTAAAATCTCTTTTATACATCTGATTTTTAAATGACTCTAAGTCTAAATGACCAATTTTAATCTAGTTTTTAATACCAAAATTATAAATTCGCAATCATATCTAATAATATATAACCAGGACATATAGAGCATACTTATATATTTTTTAAACCAATTAAGAATAAAAATAAATGTATATCTAAACAAAATTTTCTTACCTTTTTAACTATAATTTAAGAGAAAAGCATTTATCAAACTGGGAGACACCCTTACTATAGACACTGTTGGCCTCCTTCCAAGAGCCGCTTATGAAAACCATTAACTCTTTTTAAGGTTCTTTCTGCTAGTGCTCTTTTTTTTTTTTTTTTTTTTTTTTTTGCTTATTTACTTTATAACCCGTCCCAGTCACCCCCTCCCACAATCCTTCCCCATCTCTTCTTTTCTGAGTACCCCCTCCTCCTGTATCCCCCACCCTGCCATTTTAAGTCTCCGAGAGGCTAGGTGCCTCCTCTCCCCTTGAGGCCACATGAGGCACCCAGCTAGAAGACCATACCCCATATACAGGCTGCATGCTCATTTCCCAGCTACAGAGCAGGGTAATTTATCAGTTTTTGCTGTGTAAACTGAGACTGTTTCCCAAGCAAGTTTCAAGCTAAATCGAGCAGGCAGTTTTAACCAGTTTCTTTTTAAAGCAGGAAACATAGAACATAACAATCATTCACACGAGACAAAGACACACAAATTGATACACATGGACAGGTTGGCATGCCAAAGACACACAATAAACAGAAAAGTAGAACTGAGAATCTCTCCTAGAGAGAGCCAGAGAGACTAGGGCGTCCCCAATCATCTCTTGCTTCTCAGGAGGGCTCTATAATAAGCTTTTTGCTTTTCTTTTGTTAACACGCCAGAGAGTGGGCAACTTCTTTCCTTTTCGCCCTTCCTCTCTCTCTCTATTTTTCAAGGTTCAACTTCTTATCTCCTCCTTAGGAGGTATAACATTTTTTATTAATAGTCCTTCCTTTCTTGGGAGAACAACACTAATGAAAGCAAAGGATTTTTAAAGATCTGTTTTTTCTTAACCCTAGTTCCCCGTGTTCTGAAGATAGGCTCCTGGAGCCATGTCACAAAGAGTGACTGCTTAAAAAACTCTCATTCTTGACCTGAACTGTAATAGCTAACCTGAATTTTTTCTTAACCCAAAGTGTTATAGTTAACTTGAATTATTTTTCTTAACCTAAATATTTCTAGATGCGGCAGGCGTGGAGGGTGGGGTGCTGAGCTCCGGACCAAGCAGCGGGGTGGGGTGGGGGGTGGGGGTGGAGCAGTGGAGTCCGCCCAAACTCAGAATCAGAAACTGCAGGTGCAGGCGTCTGTACCGGAGGGACCTGTGATCCGGTGACAGGAAAGGCTAGGCGGAGGGAATCTTGAGAAGGAGCAGAGGAGGAGCATAGTACTGAGAGGCGGAAGATTTGTTTTTGGAGGCTGAGGATATCTGTCAGTTCACGAACCTGGGAAGAAAGGCAGTTTCGCATATCAGAAAGAGAATCAGGCAAAGCAGCTGGAAAAGCTAGCATAGGGAGGGGAGCAGAAAGCTCCGTAGGAAGAGGCCAGTCAGGGCTGTGCTGACAGGCAGCTCCATCTTCAAGGATGGCTGCGTCACCAGAGTTCAAAGGCTCTGAATCAGGGAGAGCGGCTGGGGGAGTCGCTAAAGCTGTCAGCTGTGAGGGCAGCAGAGGAAAAGAAGAATGATGTTTAGCAGCAGGGCAAGGAGAACAGGGGGGAGCAGGTTTTCGAATAACAGGGTTGCAAAGGTGAGTGGAGGAAGGAGCCTGTGAGTTAAAAGCAGCTGAAGAATCACAAAGTGGAGACTGAAGAATCAGGGGGACAAATCAAGAGAAGGTAAACTTGGATAGAGGCGAGGCGGATCAGAAGGAGGAGAGACCTCAGGAGAGATATCAGGAGGGATGTCTATAAGAGTGAAGGAAATGGAGGCCTGGGACGGAGGCTGGGAGGGCTGACGAGATGGGCAGGTAGAATTAAGCCGAGATTGTGACAAGCAATATTCAGCAACAGACAAGAGTTGTCTTTTCCCTGTATCCTGGTCTGCATCTTCAATAATATCTCTAATAATACCCCCAAAAAGAGAAAATTGTTGCAGTAACAGAATCATCACCTTCAGTTTTAATTTTTTCATTTAATTCACGACCTACCTTCTGCCACTTCTTGGGATGTATGGTAGGACCATCAATCATAAACCAAGGACACTTCTCATCAATAAAGATAAAGAATTTTATAAGATCTTTTTTCTTAACCCTTATTCCTCTTTCTCTCAGCGCATATTTGAGGTCCTTTATGAAGGATGCCTCCTTCCACAGTGAATGGCCCATTCTTTATGGGACGGAATGTAATGAAGCTTCTTACCCGAGGACGACAGGTCGCGGGTCACGATCTCTGTCTCACTCAATCTTGATGTCGCTTGCACGCCTTACCGCGGTCCGTCCGGAGGGATCCGTACCCTGAGCCTCACGTCTGGGCGCCACTTGACCCGCCCTGCAGGTCCTTAGTAATTCGTGGGTACAGGAGGGATCGCAACCTGGAAGAATGAGCGAGAAAAAAGAAGGACTCAAGGAAGCACCAGCTTGTCAAGAGTCGTGTATTTGGGTGCAAAGCACCTTTTTATAATGCGTTTTACAAGGGGATGGGGTAAGAGGGACCAGGTGGTGGGAAAGTACAGAATCTTCTCGGCCTGTGCCCTGGAACAATAGGTGGTCCACCTGCCTTTCTTCGAGATATGGTACACTGCTTTTCCTATCTGTAGTTGCCAACCCATTCTCTGCTTTTCTTAGAGGACATGGTACACTGCCTGAGAACAGCTTACTGCCGTCAAACAGAATCTGGTGGTTGCCAAGCTGCAGGGGGCATTGTGCAGGTGGAGGAAGATAGGGGGTGAAGGTAGGGGGCGAGGGTCCTGGCTTCCGACAACCATGGGTCGTCACTTTGTGTAACACACAGTTGGGAAGTAACTGGGTTCAGAGCTGAGTAGTTGATATTAGGATAAATTCAGTTCTGGTTCTGGCCAGGTCCCACATGGATTTCCAGACTGAACTTCTGCTCACTGTTAGGAGTGGGAAGCCTCATGAGAGCCTTGAAGATAGGTAGTTTTAATTTTCTCTTTTAGATGGGACACAGAGGCTCAGAGAAGCACAGAGGCCCAGATACACATATACACAATGCACAAGTGGTTCATGTCCCCAAAACTGGAGAACAGGGACAGATTCTACTATGTAGAGCCTGTGTGGTCCTCAACAGACTCTTGGTGTCCCTGGCTGTACTCATTCCCGTGCTCCCAGAGAGTTCACTCTGGGAGATCATGTATGTGCCCAGTAGACCCTGTCCCATGAAATTGACAGGCATTCTGGTGTAGTGACTATGGTCTCTTAGCATTCTCTAATGCTAAGACATTTTGACAGCACCACAATTCAGCAGTGGCACTTAAAAGTCCCACTGGTTGTCCCTGCAATATCTTTCCACCCAATCAGGCCCAACCTCAAATACAAAAATCCAGGCTCCCCTGTGAATTCCAAGGCTTTTATTGTTAGATTCCTATTTTTAGACACCTGGGGGGAAGGGTAGGTCTTTCTGCATCTATGCAGGAGAGCAGGCAAGTGGCTTCCTTGAGAAGAAAGTTATACCCATCGACATGTTGGGCTTGTTTCTACTTTTTCCTGCAAAAAGAAAGCCAAGTGAGGCCTCAGAGGTAAAGGAGACTTAATGGCCCATTGCCCGTGCACAGGGACACCTCCTGTAAGGACCGGCAGCTGGTTTGCAGTTGCTCTTGGGTCTGACCAGGGCCAGGGAGCCTTGTCCCTAACCTGTTGAGACATGCTATCTGGATTGACAGATGGGAGGAGACAGCTTGTGAGACACCATAGGCCAAGTGGGACAGAATGGGCTTCAGGTGAGCCTGTGGGCAGCTGGGTCCCCACAAGGAAATGACTCCTGTCACATGATGATGACAACCCTCAGACATCTGCAACTGAGGCAATGACTTATCATACTAGCTCTAGGGACAAGAGGGAGTTCACTTTAATTACACCCTTAAACGTCTAGGCCTGGTGTCCACACAGTGGCCTTGGAGGTACAGAGAGTAGGAGAACAGAGGAGTGTTGTGGGGCTGGGAGATTGGCTTGAAAAGTTAGGATAAAGACCCAGGATAGAGAAGGTGCCAGCCCCTGTGTTTGTGCAGCTACACTTGGGAGGCTGTGTCAGGAAGGCTGCTGATAGAGGCCAAACTCCGGCAGGGATCTAGTGTGGCTAGCTTGAGCTGAGCAGCCAGGCCAAGCCCATGTGGCCTGAGAGTCCCTTCCTGCCCCATCCTCCTGACATCCTCAGTCAGGTGTGCCTCATTTCTGGATTCTCAGAGAAACTTCAGTGGTGGGGAGGAGCACAAGCCCCGCCTCTAGCCAGACACAGAGACTCACGATGAAAGCAGTTGCATGTGCCTTGTCTTCCTTTGTCAAACTGTTGTCGACACATATTTTGATTTTTTCTGTATTTCCAGTATTTCAGGGTTATCTTTGTATTTTTTCACGAACTCAACATACTCTTCTGGGGTCCCGTGAAGAAATAGTTCAACATCTTGTCTTATAACAGGGCAAATGCCACAATCTGGAAAACAAAGACAAGGTGACCCACCCTTGAAAGACAGGCATCAGCACACCCAGGGGATGGAGGGTGTGAGAGTCTGGATAGCCTGCATCCCTGACCCCCACACAGTAATACCCACCTCCCCCTGAAGTCAGGAGCAGGGCAGCTCCGAGGAGCACCAGAGCACCAGGGAACTTCATGGTAATGGCGGCTGGTGCTCCTAAGAATCTTTGTCCTCTTTTGTAACTGCCCTGAGGTGCTCAGTGGGGAAGGAGGGTCCCATGTCTGAGCCTCTTTAGGCCCCTCCCAGGACACATCTTGGAACTTCCTGAAGCCCTTTGTTTGCTTCAATGGGAAGTATGTATTTTGGCAAGATCATGGTCAACAACCTGGTTCAGCCTGGTCCCCTTCTTGGTGATCTTCTTAAGGTCACAAGTCATGTGATAGCCAAAGGAAAGTATGACTAGGGAGAGGGTCAAATGGCCTCTCAGTCAGACCTCCACAGTGAGGCCTGTGTCCCCCTGTCACACTGGGGACTCCAATGTTCAGTTAAGAGCCTTACTCACAGTCAGTGTCTAGACAAGCCAGACCTCAGGCCACTGACCATTGTGACCCCTGCCTTGTCTGTGTCCTGCCCCTATCTGTTATTTGCTTTGTGGCCTCCCTTGAACCAGTCTCTGAACCCAAGCTTCCCCTGCTGTTGTAGGCATCCTTCAACTTGACTTTTTTGTTGTTGTTTGTTGGGTTTTTTTTTTTTTTTTTTTTTGAGATAGGTTCTCTCTACACAGCCCTGGCTGTCCTGGAACTAAGTACACCAGGTTAACCTTGAACTCACAGAGGTATCTGTATGTCTCTCTCATTTGAGTTCTGGAATTTAGGCAAGCACTGCCACATCTGCCTAATCTTGACCTCTTAACCCCTGGATGAGGTTTTCTGTTTTGGGTTTTTTTTTTTTGTTGTTGTTGTTGTTGTTGTTGTTGTTTTGTATTTTTTGAGGCAGGATCTAGTCCAGGTTAGTCTTGAGCTCAAAACTCTCCTGAGAAAAGTGTGTGTTTGTGTGTATGAGTGGTGGATACAGTTTTCCTAGGGGCTGGTGGTAAGCATTATCAAAATCTCTTAGCAAAGGCCAGCTATGGTGACCCACACCTTTGATCCCAGCTCTTAGGAGACAGAGGCAGGCCGATCTCTGTGAGTTAGAGGTCAGCCTGGTCTACACAGAGAGTTCCAGGTTAGCCAGAATTACACAGCAAGACCCTGTTAATAACCATCATTAGTGTGTTCATTAAGTTCACAGTGCAAGTGTCTTGTGTTCACTGTCTTATAACTAAGCATGTGTATTTCAGTTTGGAGAGACCTGACCCCCTAATTGGCCACTGTGAGACTATGTGTTGCTGCTATAGCTACTACTGGTCAAAAAGCCAACAGCATGGCCATTTTGAATATTCCACAGCTACTCTGGAAAAACTAGAGTCCAATGTCATCTGATTCCCCAGCTCCGAAAGGCTCAGTGTCAGTCCATTTGTGCTGGTGTGATCAGCTGAGTTTTCCTACCACAGAATTTTAGATGACCTTTCAACCATCTCTAACTGGACCGGAAGGGGAACATCCCCCACTGCAGAGGGACTGATGTGAAGGGTGCTGAGAGGCAAGGCTGTGGTAGGCTCCCTTCTCCTCCCTACTCTGGAAGCAGACTGCTTAAACCCATTCACTCTGCCAGGAGACTCAATGGAGCTGTCCCCCTGGTATTGCCATTTTGGGCCTCATGAAAGGTTTCTCTTGAGAGCTATTTTGTCCTTCTTTAGGAAGTGTGGGATAAATAGACAGTGATGGAGAAAGCAGAAGACAGCAGACACTGCCCAATCCAGGATTACAACTCTTCACATAATATACCAAGTCTGTGTGTCTTATATAGGCTAGCTAAAACATATATCTCATTTATAACCAGCTTGTGCTCATGGTTGCCAATCATGGAGGGAAAAGAGGAGGCTGAAGCCAGCTCCGATTAGCAGCCCTCTACCCAAACACAATTTCTATCTTGGTGATGAAGGGGATCCCAGACAGGTAACTAGGGCACACCTGTTTCAGGTTCTCTCAAGTAGGGACTGCAGGTGTGAAGCACCATGTTGTCACCTCATTTCTTTGGACTTTGCCAGTCACTGGACCACTCTCTGTGCGTGTGCCTTAACATGCAATTTACCTGCTCTCTGCTCCTCTCTTTTCCAGACACAGCCACATCTTGTGCAGTGCCAGCCTACCCCGTAGACAAAATTGTGAAGATCAGTGTGAATGGATTTGGCCATATTGAGTGCCTGGTTACCAGGGCTGCCTTCTGTTCTTTACTTGGCAAAGTGGACATTGTTGCCAACAACATTCCCTGCATTGACCTCAACTACAAGGTCTACATGTTCCAGTATGACTCCACCCATGGCAAATACAACGACCCAAGTCAAGGTTGAGAATGGAAAGCTTGTCATCAATGAGAAGCCTATCACAATCTTCCAGGAGCCAGATCATGCTAACAGCAAATGGGGTGATGCTGGTGCTGAGTATGTTGTGGAGTCTACTGGTTTCTTCACCACTATGGAGAAGGCTGGGGGCCTACTAGATGGGTGGGGTCAAAAGGGTCATCATCTCTGCCCCTTCTGTTGATGCCCCCATGTTTGTGATGGGTGTGAACCATGAGAAATATGACAACTCACTCAAGATTGTCAGCAATGCATTCTGTACCACCAACTGCTTAGCACCCCTGGTCAAGGTCATCCATGACAACTTTGGAATCGTGGAAGGGCTCAGGACCATGGTCAATGCCATCACTGACACTCAGAAGACTGTGGATGGCCCCTCTGGAAAGCTGTGGTTTGACAGCCATGGGCTGCCCAGAAGATCGTCCCTGCATCCACTGGTGCTGCCAGGGCTGTGGGGATGGTCATCCCAGAGCTGAAAGGGAAGCTCACTGGCCTGGCCTTCCGTGTTCCTACCCCCAATGTATCCATTGTGGATCTGATTGCAGCCTGTAGACACCTGCCAAGTAGGATGACATCGAGAAGGTGGTGAAGCAGGCCTGTGAGGGCCCACTGAAGGGCATCCTGGGCTACACAGAGGACCAGGTTGTCTCCTGTGACTTCAATAGCAACTCTCTCTTTCAGAGTCATGGACTTCATGGCCTACATGGCCTCCAAGTGTAAGAAACCCTGGACCACCCATACCAGCAAGGACACTGAGAGCAAGAGAGAGGCCCTCAGTTGCTGAGGAGTCCCTGTCCCCAACACTGAGCATCTCCCTCACAATTTCCATCCCAGACCCCTATTACAAGAGGAGGGGAGTAGGGAGCTCTTCGTACTCGCTTAAATACCATCAATAAACTTTCACCACATCCCCGAACAAAACCATGGAATTTACCATTTACCTAGTGTGTTTGTCATTTGCAGTATCTCTGTAAAAAGTAGAACATCATTTCTTTATGAGGATGTGCCAGGCTAGAATCAGGGCCATCATATGCTCTGTTCTCATGGCGTGAAATGCTTTTCTTTCACCTGGGAGATTTGGCAATTAAATCCCCAGACTACATTAAAAACCAGTATATCAGCAGAGAACCTGCTATGGTTCAACATGTCTAGGATTCCCACCAAACACTCACACTGAGCCTTGGTTTCCTGTGAGGCAGGCCTGAGCATTATATGGTGGGTGCTTGAAAAGCAGCATGGAGACTCTGCTCTCTGTCTTCCACAATCCCCTGTTGCCCTTATGCTGTGCACTCCGTGTTCAGACAGAACAAGGCAGTCGCTACCTCAGATTGCTCTATCTTGGATTTTCAAGATTCCAGACCATGAAACAAATTAACTTCTTTCCATATGCATTACCTAGTCTTGGGTCTTTTGTCATAGCATCACAACACAGATTACAACCCCTTGTGTATAAGAACACACCCGACCTCCACCATAGGGAAGACTGTAACCCCTGCTTCCTCTTTCCTAGATCCTCTTGCATTGACTGCCTTTTGGTGTTCTTTAGATGTCTGAAGGCTCGGGAGAGGAGGGCCTTTCTCTCTCCCAGGGTCAACACACATAGGAGGTCTTCACAAATGCTTTTTAGACTGGCAAAGGGCTATCTCACTCCTCACAAGTCTATAAACAAGACTCTTCTTAAATTGTTCAAAACCATTTTCCCATATAACTCAGGCTAGGCTAAACTCCCTCCCCCGCCCCATGCCTATGTTATATAAGTCTATGTGTTAATGTAATTTGGCTGGTAGTTAATTTTAAAAGTAAAGATTAAAAGTGTTTTGATAAGTCAGAATAAAGAAGTTTGTTGTAAAGCGCAGTTGACTACCACTTACTTCACATCAGCTGGTGACACAGTGAAGTTTACTAAAGACTTAGGGAGGCTTAAGTCTTTGACTTTTACTGGCTAGCTGAGCCAAACAGATTTTACATCCAGTGACTGTATGGGCAATTAGGTGCCAAGTTCTGGGATCTAATTGGGAGCTCTCTGCTGAGTTCACTGGTCTCTGTTTGTATGACCTTGCATGTTGACAGCTGTGGAAGCCTGTAGAATGTGCCCACTGGGGACTTCTCTCTTCTGTACAGGGTTGGGAATGGAGACAAGGGCATAGTGTGGCTAAGCAAGTGTCTACTGCTGGGTGACCCCACACTACTGTTTTTAGTCATGGTGTCTTATCACAGCAACAGTAATCTTAACTAAGACACATGTCAAACATATGTGTATGCACAAGATGGCCAGGGAAAGACAGTGAGGTGCCTTCAGTTGTACTCTTCCATATACATACGAGTGTATAGACATTAAATATGTTTGTCAGTGTGTGTGTGTGCATGTATGTGTACATGCATATGTACATGATTCTTTGACATTTTATTTAATTTTATTTTATGTGTATGTGGACTGTGCCTGCATGAGTTGTCTTATGCAGTCATGTTTGCTTTCCCTGTGGAGGTCACAGGAGAGCACTGGATCCTCTGGAACTGGAGTTACAGATGGTTGTTAGCTGCCCTGTGGGTGCTGTAGTTAAATCTGATTCTACTTTACAGCTGAGACCACCTTATAGTTTTTGAAACAGAACCTCTTTCTGACCATGGTGCTTGCTAATTTGGCTAGATGGGCTGGCCAGTGAGCCCAGGAGTGGAGGCTCTAGTGCTGGAGTTACCAAGGAGCACTTAGTACCTGGCTTTCCTCACAGGTTCTGAGGGCTGAACCTCATGGACTCAAGTGAGCTCACTCAGCAAGTGCTTTATTGACTGGCCTGTCCCCCAAGCCCAACATGCTACTTTCTTGAGAACATGTAGCTCACGCTAAAGGACTTAAGGAAAGTCAACTCCCAGGAGGAATACCTACAGAGCCTCAGGATTCTTCTGTGAGATGTAAGGACACTGACTTTCATCCATATTCATTTATCTGCCATGCAACCATTCATTCCAGCATGAGTTTATAGGTGCTTTAACAATTATAATACATTCCAATATTATGTTATTTAGTTTGTTGTTCAAATTGTTTGATATTCATTCATTTAGAGCTTGTTCAGGCTTCCTCATGGGAGTTTCCACAGACATTTATATGGGTGTGTTCCTGTGTTCATGTGCTTGTGTGTGTGTGCCTGTGTGGGGGCAGAGGTGCCAAGATATCTCTGTCTCTCTCTTTCCTCTCTCTTTCTCTCTGTCTCTGTCTCTCTGTCTCTCTGTCTCTCTCTGTCTCTTTCTCTCTCTCTCTCTCTCTCTCTCTCTCTCTCTCTCTCTCTCTCTCTGTGTGTGTGTGTGTGCACGTGCATATGACAATTTTGAAGAGTTAGCTCTCTTCTACCAGGTGGGTTCAGAATATGAACTCAGGTCTTCATCCTCAATCACTGCACCTTTAATCACTTAGCTGTCTCCACAACCTTCCTCCTTTTGTTTGAGACAAGGTCTCTTATTGAAAATGAAGTGCATATGGGATTAGATGAGCATGCCACCACTCTCATGGGTCCTGAGGATCTGAACCCAGTCATTTATGCTTGCATAACAAGCACTTTGCATATTTATCCATCTATTTGGCTGCCCCTGCTTATGTATGTTGTGCTGTGGAATAAACCCAGGGCTTCATACATACTATAAACAATACTCTATCAGTGTTGTTGGGAACTAATGACAAAATGCCAGTTGAGAAGCACAGTTTCTGCTCACATGTTGAAGAGACACAGTCTATCAGGGTGAGCTAGGCACAGTGCAGACACTGGAGGTGGTTGGTCACGGCTACAGTCAGGAAGCAGAGAGGCATGAATGGTTGTGTTCAGTTTGTTGTCTCCTTTCCACTCCGTCTATGACATAGTCCAGATTGCCACATGCAAGTCAATCTACCCACATCAATTGCCCTAGCCTAAAAACTCCCACTCAGAGCTTTGTTTCCATAGCAACTCTCAACCCAGTCAAAATGATCATCAAGATTAACCATCACACACTGCAATCAGAGTGAGCTTGCAGTTAAGGGCTTCCTGACTCAATAAATGGGTAGTACAACTGACAATCTCATTTGTGCTGAAAATGTCTTCCTTAGGGTAAGTAGGTTGATCTGAAGTTGAGACTGTCTACACCCAGCACTGGCTGTGGCCTCTGGAGCAGTGTAGGTTACAACCAGGCAGTTCACAATAGCCTGTAGTGTTGTGGACAACCATGAGTCCATGTACAGAGGTGAATCCCTCACTCTACTGCTCACTGCTCTCACCATGTGGACTCTGCTGTTCAAAGCTCTTTGAGACATGCTTACTGACAGAGCTGAGAGGGGACAAGGCGAGCAGGACAACAGGAATGAGCTACCATGGAGTGAAGCAGAATTTATGGTACAAAATCATCACCAGCCACCAAGGATACCCACATGGCCAAACAGATGGGGACTACGCTGGCTGAGAGTCACCAATGGGAGATGGTGTGTCCATGTCCTCAGCTTGCAATCCCAAAACATCAGCAACTTGGAAGATTGGAGCCAGGAGAGGTGAGGAGTGTGACCAGGAAGCAGAGGTGACAAGAGGGACAGGACCACAGGGCATTTGGCTCAGCACTTGGGCTGCTTACAAAGGGCAGCTCTAAGCCCTTCTCGGCTAAGGTACAAACAGAAACAGAACAGTTTCTTCTCTCCTAAGACTGATGATATCAGGATGTCCCAGGCTGTTTGTTCTTCAGATTGGGAGGTGGGCCTCGATATTTACGCCTCTATGCAAGTTTGAAGGGGGATCCAAAGATGCTAGCCCAAAGGTATTTGGAGCTTCTGGGAGGCAGGGTTGTGGGTGGGTTTGGCTGGGATCAGGGCTCCAATGGTTTATAAGGAGGAGGATCTGCTCTTAGAAGAGCAATTAGCACTCTCCACCATGAAAGGGACACCTCTTCTGCTGGCCTTGCTGGTGATTGGAGAGCTGGGCTTCCAGACAAGTGAGACTGGAACCCTCGCTCACCCATCTTAGTCTCATGTAGATCTCTAAGTAGGCCATGGGGTCCTCAGGAGGCCAGTGGCAAGGAGCTTTAGAAGACAGTTGATGCTTTCTGCTAAGTATGACAACAATTGGGTGGGTGGGACAGGTAGACAGAGGTGTGCTTTTGATGACACTTGTGATGAAGGGCCTGTAGATGCACAGTTGAAGCTGAGGCAAGTGTGTGGCTTTCTTGAAGGTTAGATATGGAGGCTGTCCACTCATGTGTCTTTTTCTGCTAGAAGTGTGTGTTTTGTGGAATCCATGTTGTATCTGGGAGGCTGCAGTCTTTGGGAGGGCGGGACTGTGGGCAAGGTCAGTTAAGACATTTGTAGATGAGGCAAGGTAACATGAGCCTCTGAGTCTGTCAGCCTAAGCTCCCTCTCTCTCTCCTCTCTTTTTCTCTTTCTCTCTCTCTCTTTTTCCCCAATGATGTAGCCATTCACTTTTACATATATGAGTACATTGTGGTTCTCTTAAGACACAACAGAAGAGTGGATCAGATCCCCTTTCAGATGGTTTGAGGCACAATGTGGTTGTTGGGAATTGAAGTCAGAATCTCTGGATATTAACCACTGAGCCATCTCTCCGTTTCTCAGCCTATGGTCTTTTAAGGATGTTTTTCTGTCTGTGTTTGCAGCAGGAGTATGCCTTCCTTTCTTCCGTATCTATACGAGTATTCTCTCTGGAAACAGATGGTGGTTGAACCAGGAACTTTCCTTTTTTGAACCTACTGAAGAGGAAATGGTGGCCTTTAAAAAAATCCAGGACTGCTATGAGGAGGCAGGAGCAAAAGATCTACTTGAAGATGAGAATCTTATGGTAATGTCCTTGCTACCTCCACTCACCCATGCAGCAAATGGTGGAAGGCTGTGTACACATGATCAATGCAACCATTAATAGGTGTAGGTGACCAACAACCAAAAACTCAAATCCTTGCCCACCACAGCACATGTCAAAGCAGCATGCCAGGTACACATCCAGCCTGTTCCATGCATATTCCTGCAATTAACTCCCACATGCTGGGTAAACCTTTGGTTCTCACCCATAATAGGAACAGGGGACTCCTTTGTCTGACCTCTGCACATGTGTGGTCCCCCCAGCTCTACTCTAAGATGCATGAAACTTCTGTCTACTGCCCAGTATCTTCTTTGGAACCTCCCTTCAGTCTACTCCCCTGCCTCAGATGATTCTCCTTCTGCTGGCATCTTCTGAGCTACAGCCAGAACCTCCCTCCATGTCTTAAATGCCACACACGCCAAGAGAGTGTCTGCAGCTGTACACCACAGCTGTCTCTTGTTTCAATCATATCTGGATTGCAGAGATGAATATTTTGAATGGTGCAGTTCTGTTCTGTCCCCATAGTAGTTTTAGTTTGAGTGTCAGGTCCTTCTAAACCACAGTGCTATCCAAAAAGGAATTTCTTCTAACACATCCACATGGGGGAATGTATTTTTAATATGACCATACAGCCAATGTGCCTGAAGAGATGTCCTCAGGTATGGGAGACATCACCAAAAGTCATACTCAGCTATCATCCTGTCTCTTTCTAGACCAATCCCCCATTATGCCTCCCAGAGCCTTCTCCCCTTCTCCCTGAGTAGCTATGGCAGTTTTCTGGCTTCCTCCTGAAGGCTCTGGGTGGGATCCAGTTTCCTTCAGGCAGAGTCTGTTGCTCCATACTGACTCACTGCAGGACATTTTCTTTCCTATGGATGAGAAGTGGTCTCATCCTGGGTGCCTGGGAAGCCCTGCTGAGGTGTTGCACCTTGCCTGTAGCCACCTAAGTCCCTTTTTTTGTTTGTTTGTTTTCCAGTCATCCTTGCTTCTCAGCGCAGAATGCGATGGCAACCAACTTGCACCTCGAATGAAGGATATGCTTTTCAGAGTTTGGTAGTATTAGAAGTTAATGGGTTTTAGGCAACTCATTTTTGCAACTTGTCTAATCCAAGCGCTATCTTGCTGACCTGTCCTCTTTCTCTCCTGAAGTTGGATTCCTGACACTTGTGCCCTCATCCTTCAGTCTAATAAATGCTTGCAGCTCTGTTCTGTGCCCCGTCTTTGTGCTGAATGGGAATCTGGTAAGGTCTTCAGAGGATCCAGGAGACAGTGAGAAAAATGACTTGTGGTGTCACTCAGACCAAGGTGACTGCCACTGACTAGCCACGTAATGATAGGAGTACTACTGCACCCTTCTTTTTTGTTGCTCTGTAGCCCAGATCCAGGCTGCTATGGATCTCATGTAGATCCATGTGTGTCTTCCTCCCCAGTACTGGAATTATAAGTGTGAGCCTCTATGCTCAGTTTACTGCAGTTGTATGAGACTGTTGAGACTGGGGTTGTCTGAGGGCAAATAGCATGTAAGCAGCCACAGGCTTCACCATGCTGTCAGGACAAAGGAGGTGCACAGACACTGACCTCATGTCTTGGCTCCAGGCTTTATCACAAGACTTGTGGGCTCCTTCTGTCCAGTTATAACAATGGAGTATCTCAGCGATCACATGGGTGCTTCTCAGATTCTCTTGGTTTGCTAGTGAGAGTCATCATTTGGCACAGTCTGGTTGATTTAGCAAGTTCCAAGACAGTCAGGTCTATGTAGAGACACCCTTTGTCAAAAACAAAACCAATAGGCTGGAGAGATGCATATCAGTTAAGAGTTTGCTGCTCTTCCAGCAGATTTGAGTACAAGTCCCAACAATCACATGGTGTCTCACAACTATCTGTGATGTAAAGCAGGATATTTATTCTGCTACATTGTATTCACAGTGGAGCTTGGTGATTAGGCAGTAGAAGAAGAATGGAGCTGGGATAGAAAGAGAGGAAGGGTAGGAGAGGAAAATGGAAGGGGGGAATAGCGGAAGTTGAGGAGAAGAAGGAGGCTATCCTCCATGGAGAACCACCGATGGGTTGAAAGCTTTCCTGGGTAGCAACCTCTATCAAAAGGTTAGATATTGGGTAACAACTCTAATTGTGTGGGCATTTTGTCAGTTGAGCATTTCTAAATACATAAATCCTTTAGATAACCATTAAGCTTTAAGAGTCTCATTTCTACCTGGTAGTGTGAGGATGACAGATATTGTCTGGGATTTGTAGGACAGTGATAGGATGGCTGGTTTTGGTTGAAGTGCTGGCTGGAAATAGCCCGGAGACCCAACAGGTGTCCATTGCCTGTGAGGGTCGGGCATCTACTCCACTGTGCTCCCAGAATCCAGGCTCCTGATCTCCTTTTGATCTGCACCTTGCAGTCACTGTTTGGTTAGAGAGGACATGACTACAGCCTTCAGCCTCGAGAGATTTCCATATTCATGAGTTACCTAAAGGCCAGAATGCATAGCTAAATTTTCCTTTCCCCAGCCCCTCCTCTTTTCCCCTCTCTATTTAAGTCAGGCCTGCCCTGGCTTAGATTGGGGGGGTGCACATCCAGATCGAACTACCACACCAAGGCAATAAAATTCTTGGAACCCACGGACTTCTCAAGTTATTAGGACCTGCTGGCTTGGAAATCCCTCTGGGTTTCTGCTGCAGTTTTTCCCACAGCTGGTGCCCAATGTGGGGCAACCAACGTGGAACTGGAACAGTCATGAAACTACAGGAACTGGGCCGCCCAAGTCTGCTAAGCAAGTATACTTCCCACATGGCGTGGCACCAGGGCTCTCTCTGTCCCCCTCGCCTCTCTCAGTGCGCGCAGGCCTGTTGCTTCACGTAGTGCAGCACTATGCTCCCAATGGTCTCCATTCTGCCGAGCTCCCTGTCCCCCCCCCACCCCCCCACATCTGGGGCCACAAATGGAGATCCCCACCTGAGAACTCTGCCCTGCCTAGTGGAACCTCAGACTGAGTGGGGACTTCCCCCACAGGGGGGCGCTGCAGCACCCATCTGGTGCTGTGCACAGAACCTACTCAGCTGAACCTTCTGTGCATGCTTCTGTTTCTCTCTGGCACCTGTGAAGAACAGAAGATGTGCAGAGACTCACAACTCAACACAACAGAGAACTCCACACCTGTGCACGCTCGAGGTGCGTGGGCCATCATTTCCCCCCCTGCTAGTGGTGGACAGCTTGTGCAGAACCAGCTCCAAGAGCAACCCCTGCTGGCACCTATGAAAACTATGAGTAACATCTCTATCCACCCTCCCCTCTCTTTCTCTCTCCTTGTGTTCCTGGTCAGCTTCTCTGCTTTGACTCTCTCTCTCTCTTTCTCTTTCACTCTCTCTCCATCTCTCTCTCTATCCATGTGTTCTCTAGCTCAAGGGCAAGATGGTGGTGGCCTCCTAGCCCCCCACCTTGCCCAGCGCCACAGAAAGGGACTCCTTCTCCCAGCTGAGACTGTCCTCTGAATCTCAGGAACATCGGATCCAACCTCTAATCCCCATCACCCCTCCCCCAGGGGTCAGTCTCTTGCCAGCATAGGCTTTTCTGTAGGCAGCCGTGTTTAAGATAGCACCTGGGACAGTTGCAAAGTCTTATGACTAGCACCTGATGATGTAAGCAGCTGGCTTCCAGCATGGCCAGCTCAGATAAACTGGTAAACAAGTCCTTTGTGCATGCGTCGGCCTCATGCCCCTCCCGAGCGGGCTTATGCTAATGAGGTATTGGCAGCTTAACCTATCCTGAGAGAACACGTCACCCAGCCCGCCTTGGGAAGATATATAAGCAGCTCGTTTCTGCTGCTGGGGGTACCCCCATCCTGTCCCGGTCCCATCCTGGTCCCGTCCCCGTCCATAAGTCAAGAGTCGTTCCTGCAATAAAGCTGACTGAGAAGGATCCAACCTTGTCGTGTCTTAATTGCTGGTCAAGGCAGATGCGACACTTTTCCCCTTCTCCTCAGTCATTTGCGGCCAGCTACAACTGGTTAAAGTTCAGCCAGCTTGCCTGAAGCAACAGGGATGACAACCTGTCTGCTCCCTTCTCCCCTGTGTTCCTTAGATTCTCATTCTAAGACTTCTCCCCTTGAGTAAAAATTTTCCTTTTTGTTTTGAGACAGTTTTCTTTCTCGCAGCTAAAAGTGCCAAGTGGGGCCTGGAGAAACTGCACTCCCAGTGTTGTTATTTAAAAAAAGAATAACGGTGGCGGCAGAGGGTTCCAGGAGGAGAAGTTTATTTAGGGCAGAGGGGAGAGCAGAGAGAGGTGGAGGTGGTGGCCGGCCATGACCATGTGGGGGGGGAGGGGAAGGGGAAAGGGTCAGATACAACCTGCAGGTGCGGGGTCACAGGAGCAAGAGAGCAAGAGGGCAAGAGAGAGAGGAGGGCCAGACAGCCCCTCTTATAATAGTGGGCAGGGTTACCTGGCCATTCCCAGGTAGCTTTGGGGAGGAGCATACCTAGCTGTTACCAGGTAACTGTGGAGGTGGAGTTTAACAGAATGCTAATACCCAGGAGCTGCTGGCCCCAGCCAGCTTCCACATGACTGTCCCCACCCCATGGCTCAGTTTTACACAGCCTTTTGCTCCTTCTGACCCTCCTATCCAGCACCTATGTTTCTTTGAACTTTTCTTCAAGGTTGGCCTTTCCTTTCCTTCTCTACATTTAGGATTTACTGACTAAGAAAAAAGAACAGGGAATACAGGGGGCCTCTCTGCTGGAACACCCAGCCACCACATGGCATAACAGCTACTGCATGGCAGGGCAGGCCCCTACCCCACTGCTTCTAAACCCACCACTAATGCTTTTTTCTCCCCAATAGGAATATCTGCAATAGTGCTCATACTTTTCAGCCCAAAATTTTTTTGCTTTTTGTTTTCATGTTTCCTTTTCTCTCTAATACTCATGATAGATGTCCAACACTTTTTTTCAACTTTTTAAAATTTCTTCAAGGTTCAAAAGTCATCTTATCTACTTCCACAGATTAAATCAACATGCTGATCATCATTTTTCAATCCTTAATTAACAACTAACTTCCTTTTCACAGACAAACTGTTGCTGCCTATCCCAGATACACAATTAACATGATGCTTTTCTCCCTCAGCCATCCAAAAACAGACTCAAAGATACCTTCCAGAACTAAAATTTCCTCAAATACCGTTGCCTTTCCAGGATCTTAAAGACAGACCATAATGTACTTGCTCCCAAGTGACTTAATGCTTAATTCTATTCTTCTGTTTCCTGAGATGAAACGAGAACACCTAAGGCTTCCTAAGGAAGTTTGGCTGGTCCTTAGGAAGACCAAATGACCTCCCCAGGGACAAAGCTCTCACAGGCAAACCAATGACTCTTTAGCAAACAGACCATCTCCAACTTTTTACATCCACCCTAGTATTTTTTTAAAACACCATCTCAAGACCAGATATGGTCCTGAATCTGAAACCTGTTGGGATTATCCAAACCAGGAAATCCTAGGACAGTTTGCTGTGCCCATGGAATCCCCAAGCAAAGGGTGTGGCCTCCTCATGTCTTTCTGTCTCCTGATCAACACTGATCTGCCTCACACAGATCCATGTGGCATCGCATGTTTGCCTTCTCTTGGGTCATGTAAGTACTATATAATTTCGTTGTTGACCTTCTTGTGCCATCATGTCTAGAAGGTAAAGTCTCACCTGTAGAAATGAGACAAGGAGGCCTTTGATGCCTGGATATTGACAGAAGAGTGGCACAGTTCAGTACTCAGAGCAGCTTTATTTGCAATGGTGCCATTGCAAAACAGGGAGTAATGGAAAGGAATCAGCCAGAGACTTTTGAGTAACACAAGCTGATAATTTATTCCTCTGCCAGCAAAATCAACTAATTCAAGCCACATTAGACTACATTAAAAGGTTTATTGGGAAGCTGGTCTCAGGGAAGTTCAATAGACCTATGAACTGAGTCCAGGGAATTCACCATGGAGAGGGAGCAGGAGAAAAGAGAGAAAGGGGTCTTGTGTGTGCAGAAAAAGAAGAGAAGAAGAAGAGAGAAAGAAGCAGGAAGGACGAGACCAAAATGTCTGGGTTATATATGAAGGAGCCTCTGGGAAGGGCAGCACAGCTGGAAAGTTTAGGATTAGGGGCAGGACATGCCAAGAAGAAATTCTGGAAGAACCTGGAGAACAAGTTTAATTTGAAATGTAAAATATGCAACTCATTCCCTTGTTCTGGGGTAAGAAACCAAACAAAAGCCAAAAGCCAGAGATGGAAGGGGAAGACAACAAAAATACCTAATGGGAAATGAAGGAACAGATTAAGTCTTGGCCCCTGTCCTTGGAAAGAACATACTGGTGGGCAGTGGGGAGGTTCCTGGTACCAATCATAACCCAGCCCTGACATGGAGCCACCTCTGACTCTTTCCTTGCAGGAACTAGTCCCCTAGTGTCACAGCTACCTTGTCAGTCACCCATGCTTTTTCCTTCAGCTCCAGCTGGACAAGCAGGTGATTCCAGGAAGGTACAAGTCCTACTCAGAAGACAATGCAGCAGCACAAGGTGACCCTCCCCTCACCAACAGTGCATAAGACAAGAAAGTAGCAATGACAAAGAAGCTTAAAGGGTTGGGGGTGCAACTCAATAATCAAATGCTTGCCTAGGACATACTGAATAGATAGAAAGGGAGATACCTTTTGGTTTTTCAAACCAGGCAAGAGAAAAAATGTCCATGGGATGGGCTTGGCAGCATGAGACCGAAGGATAATTCCAGGCAGTGTTCCTGCCAGGATGAAACTTTGCCTGGCAGGATGTCTGGCTTGTGGGAAGACTGCTATCCTGCCTCATTCCCTGGAAGGCTTCTGAGTCCTAGGCTGAGGAGCTACACGATGATAAAGGCAGGTACTCAGGCAGTCTCCGACATACAGCACCTATGCTGGTAAACCAAGAAGGAAGTAGGATCTATGGATGAGCCCAGGAAGCAGAGTAACTCCTGGAAAAAGGGAAAGGGCCCAGCCAGGAGGCAGGAGAAGCAATGTGGGTTGTCAGAGCAGAGTCCTCCAGCATCACATCATGGTACTGACTCTCTATCTCTCACCCAGAAGCCTCCAGGAGAAGTGCACAGCCACGCCCTCAAAGATCACACTGCCCTACCAGGAGAAAAAAAAACAGTGTCCTTCAGCTTTCCACCCCTAGTCTATCCAAAATGTCCCAAAGCAGGTACCTGCCCCCAGCCCCACCATGCCCTTACTTCACTGGAGAGTATGAGGCTGGTGAGAGGATGCCCTGCTCTTTCTTCTATTGGTCATCCTGTTGTCAACATCCAAATGTGACATGAGCAGACAAATGCCATCTTAAGCACTGGGCCTGGCCTGAAGACAACATCCTATTCCATGACTTATACTCATTCCCAATCTGCTTCCTCTGTTCTCACACAGACTCAGGCTTGCTTTTTTCTCTTGGTCCTGGGAATATCATTTTACAGCCCTTCAAAAGCATCACTCTGTAGATCAACTCTCTTAGCTACCCCACGGCTCTCAGCAAAGTCATCCTGAGTGCTTGGGGCATGGAACTATGGAGGCCATTCTGTTCTGGCTCATAGTACTTGGGAAGCTTTGCCTTATTCTTTGCATCAATGGCAGTCAGCTATATGTACTTACAGCAGGTACCTATGTCTTTGCCAAGTCTATTGCACAAGCAATCTATTAATATCTCAGCCATCAAAGCCTGAAGGCATAATGTTTTTGTGCACTCTATAAAGTTTACCCTGTGTTATTCATTTGCTGATTTCTCTGCTCTCCTTTCTGGTTTTAATCCAGACTTGGCATCATAATGCTTATTCTAAATGTCTTCTGTTTCAATGTTGTATAAACATTGCTCCCCATTTATTCTCTGATTTGTTAATAAAAATTTGACCATCCAATGGCTGGGCAGAAGAGAAAATAGGGATGTTTTTCCACCAGCCAGGTGTGGTGAGTAGAGAAAAAGAGAGAATTCAGCCACCAGGAGAGGGTCTTAAGGAGACACCATGGGAAAACACTTTAAGCAGATACAGACAGATCAATAGTAAAATGTATCTCAGGGATTTTCATTAGGAGGCAGCCAGGGTAACTTATAGGATTATAATGTGTTGTTGGACATATTTAATGCACCACCCAATCTGGCTTGTTCTTAGTCAGCTACCCAACTAGACAAGGCCTGAGGCCAAGAGCAGCTCATGTTCTGACCACTGATCGGCTCAGACTGCTGGCTTAGACGGGCCAGAAGTACCCATCCTGGCACCCACAGGATGCTAGCATGGGAGATGCCTTTGCCAATCTTCCATGCTGACTGCACAAGACTGGGCTAAGCCCAGACCATCCTGCCATCCATGCAGTACCTGGTAGAAATAAGACTCTAATGCATAATATTATCCAAAGGCTTTATATAATTAAAAATGCTCAGTAAAAAACATGCCCATGCCAGTCAGTGGTAGCACACACCTTTAATCCCACCTGCATCACAGCTACCTGCCTCAATGTCACACCTGTATCACAGTCACCTGCATCACTGTCACCTGCATCACTGTCAACTCCCTCACAGTCACCTGACTCACTGTCACACCTGCATCACTGTCACCTACATCACTGTCACCTGTCTCACAGTCACCTGACTCACTGTCACACCTGACTCACTGTCACACCTGCATCACTGTCACCTACATCACTGTCACCTGTCTCACAGTCACCTGCATCACAGTCACCTGACTCACTGTCACTTGCATCACAGTCACCTGCATCACTGTCACCTGACTCACTGTCACACCTGCATCACTGTCACCTACATCACTGTCACCTGTCTCACAGTCACCTGCATCACAGTCACCTGACTCACTGTCACCTTGCATCACAGTCACCTGCATCACTGTCACCTGACTCACTGTCACACCTGCATCACAGTCACCTACATCACTGTCACCTGTCTCACAGTCACCTGCATCAGTCACCTGTATCACTGTCACCTGACTCACTGTCTCCTGTCTCACAGTCAACTGCCTCAGTGTCACTGCCACCTGCCTCACAGTTGTCAGCCTCACAGTCATCTGCCTCATGGTCACCTGCATCCCTGACACCTGACCCACTGTCACCGACCTTTTCAATTCAACAATTCAATTGTTCTGATTCCATACCAATCCCATGGCCAGTGTCTCTTGGCAGCCTTGGTTCCTTGCCAAACAAAGTTCTAACCCATGAACATGACTTAACCTCATCTGTCTTTGTAACAGCCATCTCAGTCTGAGAGATGAGTCCAGTCTTGCTAAGTGGACCATCCCCTTCCTTGTTCTTAGCACCACTGCCACCATCCTCTGAATGCTTCCTTTCCTAAGAGCAACCAACTTCTACTTCTATCCACATACACATCACCAAATCCCCATTGTTCTTCAATTCGTATCTTGGTCCTGAACTTCTCCAGACATGTGTGCAGACCTACCCTCCAGGCCTTCACACAGACTTCTCTAGAACAGATTGGATTCAACATGGACCCATACCTACTCCTTAACATTCCTTCTAAAAAGTTATCCAACTTGTGGGAAATGATTAGCTTGGTGCGTGGGTGCACCAGCTCATGGATTCTCTGTTGGGCAGAGTATTGGGTCCCACATGTTCTCCACTCTTCTCAGGTGTCTCATGGTGGGGCACTTCTGGAGAGAAGCAGGAGCACAGGATTCTTGGCTGGTCCCCTTCCACATGGCACCTTTTATAAAAGGAGGGGTGTCACTGTATCATCTGTAGTGAAAATTTTGTATGAGGAAGTCAAAAGAAAACACTACGCAGGCCGGAGGGGGTAGCACAATTAAGTCACAGGGTAAGGGGAGTTGAGGGTGGGGGTTGGGAAGGCAAGGGATCATTGAACCAATTAAATACAGGTTGTGCAGTTTGAGGGTAATGACATCTGATTAATTTAGATAGACATTATGTTTTTCTTACTAAAATGTAACTTTTAGCTATTTGAATTTGGCAAAAGAGTTCATCTGTAGCTGGAAGATCTGGATCTGTCTGTAGGACTCAGCATGTATCTCTGCATCTTAGCGAGCATCCCTGGATTTCAGCATGCATCTCTGGATTTTGGAGTGTGTCTCTGGGTCTTCAGTCAGACAGTGTGGCTGGAAGAAGGCAGCTTGGTGTCCTAGGCATATTCCTGGAGATGGTATTGTCTCTGCTGGATCTGTGGGTGTGCCTATAGGATAATTACAACAGGGAAGCAGCACCCCAGCAGGGGGATGTCTGCAAAGGCTGGGTATTAAGTTTTAAGTTGCTCTGGAGCAAGCACGGCATGGTCTGTCTTTAAGATCCTGGAAAGGCAAAGGTGTTTGAGGAAATTTTAGTCCTAAAAGGTACCTTTGAGTCTGTTTTGGATGGCAGGAGAAAACATCATGTTAATTATGTGTCGGGAGCCAGGACCCTCGCCCCTTACTCAACCCCTACCTTTCCCCACCTGCACAGTACCTCCTGCAGCTTGGCAGCCGCAAGATTCTGTTTGCAGCTGCAAGCTGTTCTCAGGCAGTGTACCATGTCCTCTGAGAAAGGCAGGTAGACCACAGAATGGGTTGGCAGCTACAAATAGGAAAAGCATTGTACCATGTCTCTAAGAAAAGCAGGTAGACCACCTATTGTTCCAGGGCACAGGCTGAGAAGATTCTGTACTTTCCCACCACCTGGTCCCTCTTACCCCCTCCCCTAACATGGTATAAAAAAGCACTTTGCACCCAAATACATGACTCTTGACAAGCAAACGCTTCCTTGAGTCCTTCTTCTCTCTCGCCCATTCTTCTCAGGTTGCGGTCCTCCTCGGGTCATCATGAATTACTAAGGACCCGCAGGTCGGGTCAATTATGTATCTAGGATAGGCAGCAACAGTTTGTCTGTAAAAGAAAACTAGTTGTTAATTAAGCATTGAAAAATAGTGATCAGCATAGTTTATTTGATCTGTGAAAGTAGATTAGATGACTTTTGAACCTTAAAGAAATCCCAAAAAGGTCAAAAAATATTGGACATATATCACAAATGTTAGGGAGAAAAGGAAACATTTAAATAAAAAGCGAAAAAATTTTGGGTTGAAAAGCTCGAAAATTGTTGCAAGTATTCTTTTTAGGGAGAAAAGGAAACGTTTAAATAAAGAACAAGAAAATTTTTTGTTGAAAAGCATGAATATTGTTGCAGGTATTCCTGTTAGGGAGAGAAAGCATTAAAACTTGGGTTGTCTCAGGTGTGCTTCTTTGTTGTCTTGGTGGGTTTAGAAGCAGTGGGGGAGGGGCCTGCTCTGCCATGTGGCCTCTGGGTGGTCTAGCAGAGTATTCTCCGTTTGTTTTTCTTAGAAATCTTAAATGGAGAAAAGGAGAAAAAAGGCCAACTTAGAAGAAAAGCTCAAAGCAAGAAACATAGGGGCTTGATAGGAGAGTCAGAGTCAGAAGGAGTGAGATTTTGTGTAAAAGACTAAGTCATGGGAGAAAGAGACACATGGGAGCTGGGTTGGAGCTGGCATCTCCTGGGAGCAGTTCCTCCAGGCCCAGCTTAGAGTTCTCATCCACAAGAGAGAAAACTGTCTCAAAATGAAAAGGAAATTTTTTACCCAAGGGGAGAAGTCTTAGAATGAGAATCTAAGCAGCACAGGGATAGTGAACTCCAAGCAGGCACTGCTTCTCAGGCAAGCAGCTGAACTATATGACTGTAGCCTGTTGCAAATGACAGAGGAGTGGAGGAGGAGCCTATGCTAGCAGGCAGTATGTGAAAGACTGACCCCTGGGGGAAAACTCTGCGGACTAGAGTTCAGAGCCAGTGCTCCTGAGAAGCTAGCAGGTGGCACTTGAAAGACTGACCTGTGGGGGAGGGCAGAGAGTGGAGATTAGGGAGTTACTGCTATCTTGTCGAGTGGAGAACATTTGGGGAGAGGTGGAGAGGGGAGACAGAGAGAGAGAGAGAGAGAGAGAGAGAGAGAGAGAGAGAGAGAGACCTAGAGATCTAGTCTTTTTGAACTAGGCAGGAGCTAGAGTGTAGCTAAGAATCAGAGAGTGGACGTTGGCCATGAATATGTGGAGAGTGAGAGAGGTAGGGGGGACAGAGAGAGGAGTTATTCAAGGTCCATGAAGAGTTTTTTCATGGACACCAGCACGGGGTGCTCTTGGAGCTGGCTCTGCATCCACCACATGTGGGAATGGTGTTCCAGCAGGTGGGCATGTGGGCACGGGTTTCCTGAATCTTGTTGGGCAGTGTTGATCCCGAGGTTCTGTCATGACCCAGTCAGCTGGAATCCGGGTCAGAGTGGCAGATGTGTGGGAATTTGACTGAGCCTTAGCTCAACCAGGAACTAGGCTATCTTTCACAGCCCCATAACTCCCCTTTCTTTTTATAAGAGAGAGGTGTCATCAGAATAACTGTCTCCTATCTTGGCAACAGTTTGATACTGGACCAATACCTGACTGGTAGTGATCTTTTCAATGCTACTCATCTTCAGCTTTAGAAACTGAATGTGACAGGATGCTAAGAGAAGCAAGGCCCCATTGGCTAGGATGGGGCCAAGGAGTGGAAGAATCCAGGCTACCAAGTGGTTTGAGTACAAAGGGGAAGGGGAGTTGGGAGTATAGCATGGCTGAGGTTCCCTCGTAGCTCTTAGAGCATTTGCATATCTAGTTCTACAAGTCCAGATTCACTGACATTCCTCTCCCAGCAAAATGCAAGTTCCTGCCTGTTCAGCACTCAGTAAATCGAGGGCTCTCTGGTTTTGGAGAACAACTCTTGCTAGGGAGGTTATCTGGCACTGAAGAGACTAAAGGCTGTCTGTCATGGAAGGCATTGCCTGGTCAAGCTTGTGTTGGAAGTTGCTGGCCAGATGCTGTGTTTGGATAAGGGTTACTCCAGTGGATCTTGTTGCACCTGGTAAGATAGCAAGGCCCAGTCAAATGAGCAGAGGGACGAAGATCTCTTTTTCCTTTCAGCTTCCTCCCATCTGCAAAGTGAGTTCTTCAGGTTCGTAGAGATATCCTGGGAGACATTTCTCCCAAGGGTGCAGGAACCTTAAAAAGGGTGGTTAATACAGGCACCTGTAGTGCCTTTGTACCAGAGGAGGGCAAGAGGGTTAACACATACTGACTTAGTGATGGTGATGTCATGGGGTTTTGAGAGGGCCCGCCAAGGCAAAAATGGGGGTAGGTCAAAGACAGGAATGCCCTGAGCTATCCTTGTGGGTAGGGGTTTTTGGAAGCTGTAAAGGGAATTGTTAATGGCAACAGCTACTAAAATATATTAGAGAGAGAAGCACAGAAAAAGCATTGGGAGGAATTGGGGTGGGTGGTTAATGGAAAGAGGTCAGCTACTTATTGGATGTACTGTAGCTACAAGAGGGTAGATTGACATTCCTTCTGAAACTGATTTTCCTGTTGGATATTAGCAGAGGTAAAAACTGATTTGGAGGCAGGAAAAAGTTCATGGAATATGTGCAGGTCAGCTACAGGATGCTGGGCATAGCCATTGGTGTAAAGATTACCCATTACTTCGGTTTACCAACCTTCATTCCATGAATTGCTGATGGAAAGCTGAAAATGAGTTTTAAGGTTGTCGAGCATGGTATCAACACAACTGGTGGATTCCATCCTGCAACTCCAATATCTACAACCTCCAGATGTGGAGACTTCCTGGAGACAGTCACCTGAGTTTCAGTAAGGAAAGCAGAGGAAAGGATTGGGGATAGTGGAGATGGAATCTGGGTGTAGGGAGATCTCAATCCTGGTTCCACATCCTTCAAGTAGGTAGTCCTGGGTTCTGATAACTTTGTTGTGTCCCTTGTAGGTTTCCCTAGCATAGAATCTCCAATGGTAGGCATTGAGAAAACTAGGGAGAGGCTGGGCAGTAGCAGAGTTAACATGAAGAATGACAAAAACAGCCATAAGAATATAGGAGAGGGGGCTCATGAAGGGCACATGGCCAGAGCAGCAGTCATGAGGTCATGGATGTCCTTCCAGGAGATCTTGCTGTCCCTCTGGATGTGGTGTTTCCTCTGCCTCCTCCTCTTCCTCTGTCCTTGATCTGCCATTGAGAGGCAGGCCATCTTCTTGGTTGGTGGAGTAGTGTTGGATATTTCTGTCAAGAACCCAGACAGGCTTAGGCTGGTCCTGTGGAGAAACATAAACAAAATCCCTCCCAGATATAAGGAAGGGGTCTTGTCCCAACAAATACAGAAGGTTTTGAATTGAGAGCTAGTGAAGGCAGGACCATTATCAGTTTTTATCTGTTAAGGAATGCCCATGATGGCAAAGGTGGAGACCATATGGTGAACTAACCTTTTTGAGTTTATACCTTTTTGGGCTGTAGCCTATATAAAATGTGAGTATGTGTCTATGGTGGCACAAACATATTTCTTTCTACTAAATTGGGAAATATGGGTGACATCAATTTGATTTGAGACCTTTGGGATTGGTGGCCTCCATTTGTAAAGCTGGGGTGATAATGAGTGATGCACAAGAGGAACATGTTTTTATTATCCTTTGGAGTTGAGAAGGAGGGATGTGGGGGAAGCAGGCATGAAGCCTCTATATATTTGTGTGTGTGTGTGTGTGTGTTTAATGAAATTGGTCTGCTTGCTCAGTGCAGGCCAGTAATGTCCCTGTGTATGTGCTGTGGTCATCAAATGCATTTGCCTCACCTATAGGACTTGACAGGGGTCTGTGAGATTAGACATGTTGGATGTAGATGGGGGAGCCTCTTTCCTGTAGGAGGGTAGAAGCCTCTATGGGTGGAGGGGAAAGTGGGTTGGCGTCTAGTTTGACGAAGGATCTTGACAACCAAGGGAGCAAATTGACAACATTTACACTGTCCTAAAAGAGGTTAAGGGGGGCATTGACTTCTTTTAGAGATAGATAGCATATAATTGTTTATATTGGGGGAGTGATGGTGCAACTCTTTAAATTGGAAGATACAAGATTTATCATCGGGAAGTAGTATATTACTGCCACAGCTCCCCTCTTTCGCCCATCAGTAAATATTGAGTAGGCTCCCACTATGGGCCCTTCTGAGAATAATTTTGGGGGCAGCCATCGCAACAGAGGGAGGGCAGAGGCCCATTTTTTGTCAAGATGATGCCTGTCAATTTGTCCTGGGAATCTTATTAAGCTGAGAGTGAAGTGCAGTGATTTTTGATTAGCCACTGAATGTCAGAGGAGAAGGGGGTGACAAGAATGTCTGGTTCTTTTCCTAGGGTTTGTAGGGGACTATCGCTGCTACTTTTAATTATGCTAATGAGTGCATTCACCTCATTTAAAATTCTGAATGCACCACCCATCAGGATGTGGAGTCATTCTA
Organism: Mastomys natalensis; assembly: GCA_021653895.1. Lineage (NCBI taxonomy): Eukaryota > Metazoa > Chordata > Mammalia > Rodentia > Muridae > Mastomys > Mastomys natalensis. The sequence goes on from JAJTUV010000944.1 coordinate 1,377,091, forward strand.
GCACCCTCTGAGGTTTTAAAGGGCTCCCACAAGTGTAGGGGAGGAGTTAAGAATAAGGAACTGTATGGCTATTGTTGGGTCATACCTAGCAATAGCCATATATTTTAGGGCTGCATTGACAGAATTTAGAGTAAGAACTACTTCTAGGAACAGTGTTCTTGGGGAGGAGGGACTTTTCTCTCCTTTCAGGAGGTTGAAGAGGGGTTGAAGGGTGCTTGTTGGAAGGGGGATCCAGGGTCAATAACATTTGAGGTTTCCTAAAGAGCTCCAGAGGGAGGTGAGAATTAATTTTTGAGGAAAGGAAATGGAGGGTTTGAGGGGATGTATTGAAGTAAGGAAGATTTGTGTTCCTAAAAATGCTATGTGTAACTTAAGTTGGATTTTATGAGGGGCTATTTTGATTTCTAGTGCATATATGGAAGGTATTAGCTGGTCCTTAACTTGGAAGTGCCCTGTCCAGTAGGGCATTAAACAGGGGTCTGGAAAGATCACCTGAAAGAGAGTGGGGGGAAAACAAGCAGTTGCAAATAACAGCAGCTTGTCTATAGGCTGATCAAACAACTGATTTTACTTTTTCACACAGGGGTTATATACACGTAAAGGCAGGATGTGGGGAAGGGGATGATGCAGGAGCATAGGTGTTCAGGGAAAGCACAGATGTCTTCCAGAACAGAGTATCAGCTGGGTGAAGGTTCAGGGGACAGGTCACTATGACTCCACCTATGATTCACTTGTCCTTATCTAAGTTGGTGCTATTCACCAAGGCTACCCAAGGTCTATGACTATTCACAAGACCTATGATTACTTGTTCTCATCCAGGCTGGTAAATTTCCATGAAAGCTGCCTGTTTACAATATCTTATAGCTATCTGTTTCAGTGTTTTTCCACACAGACCCAAGACTTTGTGTTAGCAGGCTGATTTAGGCCTATTGCTGATTTTAGGCCTTCAGAGTATAAGCAAGGCTGCCCCTGACATCTCCTCCCTTCTCCAAGTATAGAAGGACAGTGGCAATTCTAATCTTTCAAAGGCAGGGATAGAGACCTGACCTCCAGTAATTAAAGGGGACCTTGTAATGGCTCTGGTCTTTCTGTCATTGTTCAGTGAGACGTGAGGGCCATATCCATCTTGATGTCTTTTTCCTGGGGAGGGGATACTTTTGACATCAACCCCTATGCAGTCAGGCTTGTCCCTCAGGGAACCCAGAGAGATATTTTTAATTTTATATTCCCTTACAGTGCTTACCCTCACAGCCTAAGCAAAAATTTATATAGCCAGTCAGAGGGGGTTCTGGGTGGCCCTTCTCTGCTTAGTCTATGGGCAGAAGTCCCCTCTTTTAGGGTGAGTGGAGATGTGTTTTGGGAGCACCCTGGATGGAGTAACAACCTTGTTTTGAGTCTTGTGGTCCTCCATTGCTAACTTATGATAATGTATCTGAATAGGATTTGCTATCAAATTATCTATCTGTTGTTTCACAAGGTTAGTGAGCCTATTGAAGACCCAGGGACCACAAGAAATAAGCAGAAGTAACCCAATTAATGGTCTCAAAGTGTAAAATAGGGTTGACAACTATGGAGAGGTTGAAAACCAATTCTTGTACTAGCTCCCATCTTTTTCTCTTATGTTCTCTTTAACCATACCTGTCTTATCTATGTAAAAACAACATTCTTCTTTAAGGGCTGTACACAGTCTTTTTGTTGTAAAAGAGTAAATCAAGTCCAATAAAGTCCTTTGCATTTTTGAGAGATCACTTCGGACAGAAAAACGAGGGATTTCTTCAGATTAGTGATGTCAGTCTCTAGTTTTTTGATGTCCTTGTCACTGACCGGTTGAAGGTCTAAATAGTATAAGTCCAGAGGCCAGCATCAGGATTAGAACTTTCAACTGCAAACAATATGGGTAATTCATTTTTACCTGGAAAGGAAAAAGAAGGGAATTCTCAGGGAAATTTATCTTCCCTGGATGTCAATTGTTATTCATCTTTTTTATAATTGGGCCTGGTTTTGTGGGGGTATCTATTTATTTCATTAATATTTCTGGCAGCCATTTAGCTGTGCCTTCTTTGGTATCAAATATGCATATCAATCCTCGGGCCCATATGAGAACTGGGTCCATTTAAAGGTAAGAGGGTCCTTCTAAATAACTGTGGCATAGTTTTTATTGGTCTCAGCATGCCAAAGGCAGTCAGCAGCAGGTTTGCCATGAGCATCCAGATTTAGAAAATTAAAAACAAACAAGGCATGATGGAGAGTATTTCTGGAAGACTCCTTCTGGGGGTGTTACTCCCCCTCTTTTGTTTTAAGAGCCAAGTTTTTAATGTCCTTTAAAACCAGGGCAGAAGCTCCAGTAGCTGCTCCTCCCACTCTCAGAGAGTCATGAAGACACTATTTCAAAGTTCCACAATATCTGTTCTATAATACCTTGTCCTTGAGGATTACAAGGAATTCCAGTAACATGAGTAATACCAAATTGTCAACAACACATCTCAAATGTCTGACTGTAAGTTTTGTTTATCTTAATCTGATATGGAACACCAAGCATAAAAAGATAATATAGGCAATAACTAATTACATATTTAATTGTTTCTCTTGTTAAAGTAGCTATAACTAGAAATCTTAAAAAGGTCTCAAATCACATATACATATTTCAATTTTTTTAAAATCATAAATGAGTAACATCTACTTATCATAATTGATTAGGCATAAGTCCTCAAGTATTAACACCATTATGAAAAAATTGAGGACACTGAAAACAAATTTTGTAATTTTTTTTTTTTTTTTTTTTTTTTTTTTTAGTTTTTAGGTTCCCAGAAGGTATAGAGATTTATTGTACAACCCCCCACATACACACAGCTTTTGCTGCTGTCAATATTCCACAACAGTGTGGGTTTCATTAGTTACAAAGAGTAACTGTATTAATGTGCCATCACTGCCAGAGCCTATAGTGTACGTTATGACTCATGCTTAGCGTTTATGTTCTATAGACTCTGACAAGTGTGTAATGGCATGTATTCACCAGTATAGTACCCAAAGCCTAGACTCATGGTCCCTCCTGCCACTGTGCCCTGTCTGTTTGACCCTTCCTCCTTTCCAACCTCTGGTGATCACTGATCCTTTTTTTAAAAAATTAATTAATTTACTTTTTATTTTCTTTTTTTTTCCCTTTACAAAGCAAATAATATTGAAATAGTGAAATCAAGTGTAAACCCAACAAAAATATATAAATTATAGTCCAGTATCCCTCATGAATATACATACAAAAATTCTCAATGAAGTAGTTGCAAACTGAATACAAGAGATACAAAAAAATAATATTCCATGAATAACTGAACAACTGTTTTTTTTGTTGTTGTTTTTTTTTTTTGTGTTTTTTTTTTTTTTTTTTTTTTAGAAGACTGTACTCCATATACAGGCTGCATGTTTTGGGATTTTAAATTTTGTAATTTAACTTATATATTTTCTAGGAATATCCAATTATTGTCTCAAGCTATTATTATAAACATAGATCTACGAAGATGGACTGTCTTGTGGTGAAGTTATATAGGCAAATAAATGACTTTTTAAGTCTTAATGATGATCTTATAAAAAATTTTAAAATTCTATCCATGATTATTAAGCTCTTTTATACTGAGAGTGTTTTTTGATAGGCCTTTTTTGATAGTCAAAACTGTAATAAGAATTCTGTCAGTCTCTCAAATAACATCAGTTAATTGTTCTTAGATAATAACCAGACTTTTCTCCACTCAGAGCACATTCCAAAAGGTTATAAAACAATTTGTCAAAGATCATCAAAAGGAAACCAACAATTTACCATAGGTGTTAGGATGGAAAATAAAATACTGTCTGGGCCCATCTACACAAATTTTCACTTATAACTCAGTTATCGTTCTATGTCGGGAGCCGCTCCGCCATTAGAAGATGGCGCCGGTTTCCTACTTCCTGGTTCTTCTCGAGAGTTGACGCATGCGCAGTTGTCCACAGAGTGATGCAAGCTGCTTTCGTCTGATTGGTTCTTGCTAAAGCACCAATAGAGACGTACACGCCTCACCAAACCCTATATAAGTGACGAGCTCTCCGAGCTCGTGGTCCTTCTCCATCTTGGAACAGAGCTGAACAATAAAGAGTGCTGTCGGAAGAATCCTGTGTTGCCGCGTCTGCTTATTCGGCGAAGCTGGGCGCGACAGTTCTAAACCCTCAGTGAAACTGTGAAGCCACATAGGTAATAGATGTTTAGCCAGATAATTACTTTCAATAAATATGTATATAACATTTTTTATTATAAACCTTTATTTCAATTTATGGTTTGAATTTTGGTGTGAATTTGCAATAAACTTTATGACGTGTGATTATAAATTAAAAATATATATATATGAATACTCAGGACAAAAGATTAAGAGGGCAATTGTAATGGGAGATAAAACAGAACTCTTTGTCTTTTCCCACTTAGGATAGCATATAAAATAGAACTTTTTTTCCTTTTCTCAAATAAAATAGAAGTTTTCTTTGTACTTTTTTCTTTAGATAGCTTTTATAGGAAACTTTTTTACACTTAATAATAAACTCTTTAATAATTTTTAAGTGATCCCAAACTAGCAGGCATAAGTTAGATCCCAACAGTTCTTGTCAAGACAAAACAAAAGCTGTTTACTTAATCTTTGGTTGTTTTTAAAATGAGGTGCTAAGTGGCAAAACCTTGCAGTTTCTGGCCTCAAGGATCACAAAAAGCAGATCAACTACAGTGGCACAGCAATTCAGATGAACAAACTTTTATTATACAGTAACCCCAATGTAAAGAATAAAATTGTATGGCCAATTGTTTTTGTAGGGTTTGTAATCTATCTGATATACAAATTTGTTATGGTATTTTCCTGGGGTCCAGGCAATCCAGTATGAGCGCTTAAATGTCTTTAAAAATTGTGGGAAAATACATGTTTCTTAAATTGAGCTGTGTTTGTAAAATTTGAAAATTAGCAATATCTAAAAAGGAACAATTTTAAGCAATTATAAACCATGAGCTATATATTGACTATGAGTATACAAATTGAAAGCTTAAATTTTACATTTTAAATAGTGGCTACAGTACATACTGCAATTATTTGTACTGAATCAGGGGCAACTCAAATGAGTAAACATGTAATCTAATTATATATATTGTCTTCTCATTAAATGAACTGTCTATTAATACAGTAAATACACCTTTTATGATATATATATATATCATAATATAAATGTATATATATACATTTATAAGAAATATAAAAGCACGTATGGGGAAAACTGTAAAAATTGATCATGTAATAGATTAAACATCAGTATTTTTAACAACCAATTTTATTATTATTTGGAATAGGAAATATTTCATTAAGTTTTGTTTAAAATACCTTTGTGATCTTAATCTATAATTTTATATTAACATAGCAACAGCTTCAAAACAGGATGTTAAAACTTTTTTTGAAAATAAAGAAATATAAATCTGTATTAATAATCTTTTTTTCCAAAGGACTGTTATAAAACAGCCAACAACTAATCAATCTAAAAACGATTAATAATAGCTTTTTCTACTTTTTGTAAATTACTCCTCTGTTGTCAATTGATTGTTGAGAGAAATTAGGATTTGTATCTCTCTTGAGAATATTAAACAGAGGGTTAAATTCTTTTGTGGAGACTTAAAATAAGATCTTAGCCAATCTCCTAAAAACTTTTGAAAATAATTTAAAATAAGTAAACTATCTTTTCTTATTTGAATTTTCTGTGTCACAATTTATTTAGGAATATAGCTGATGTCTCAGATATTGAAAAGATATTTTCTTTGGATGTTTTCTGGAGCAACAAGCACTCTCTAAAATTTTAAAGCTCATTGTATGAGAGCAAAGGCTTGTATTAAAACTCCTTTAGAGGGATCAATTAGTAAGCCAATTGTGTAACAAAAGGAAGGTGTTCATCGGGGTCTGGTTTGATCCATATTAAAAAGTCTTACTGAGATCTTTTTTATACATCTGGTTTTTGAATGACTCTAACTCTGAATTACCAGTCCTAATCTAGTTTTTTGTTACCAAAATTATAAATTTGTAATCCTACCCAATAGTATATAACTAGGACATAAGAGCATATTTATATTTTTTAACACCAAATCAAGAATAAAAAATGAACATCTAAACAAAATTTTCTTACCTTTTTAGCTGTAATTTTAAGAGAAAAGCACCCTTTCACTTATCAAACCGGGAAAAACCACTATCAACTCCCTTACTACAGAAGCCAAAAAGCTGTTGTCCTCCCTGCAAGAGCAGCTTGTATCTTACTCCCAGCCACAGAGCAGGGCAACTTATCAGCATCCATTGAAAATTGTTATTTCTAAGCAAGTTTCAAACTAAATCGAGCAAGCAGTTTTAACCAGTTTTTTTTAACATGAAACATAGAACAACAAACATTCAAACAACAAGACAAAGACAGACAAATGACACACATGGACAAATTGGCGTGCTAATGACAGACAAAAAACAGAGAAAGCAGGACTGATAATTTCCCCCAATGAGAGCCAGAGAGATCATGGCATCCCCCGATCATCTGCTCTCAGGAGGGTTCTGTAATAAGCCTTTTCTTTTTCTTTTGCTAACATGCCAGAGAGCAGCCAACTGCTTTTGCTTTCGCCCTTTCTCTCTCTCATTTTCAAGGTTTAAATTTTTATCTCCTCCTTAGGAGGTATAACATTTTTTATCAATAGTCCTCTCTTGGGAAAACAATACTAATGAAAGCAACGAATTTTTAAAGATCCTTCTTCTTAATCCTAGTTCCTTGTGTTCTGAGGATATGCTCCTTGAGACGTATCACGAATAGTGACTGCTTATAGAAGATTTGTACCTTGTCTTTTCTTAACCCTAATTCCTTGCACCCAGGATGACCCACTCCCTGAGTCTGTCATGAAAATACCTGTCACAGGAGCCTTTTACCTCAAGGTGTTGCTGCTCTGATCCTCCCAAGGGTTGTCCCACAGTTGGGTGGACTGTAGTATTCTTCTGAATAATGACACCACAGTGACTTGCAACTAAAATATAATACATAAGTACAATGTAACTTTAAACTACAATGGAACTTAAAACTCCAGTGTAACGTATAACTGCAATATAACTTACAACAGAAAAGAGGTTGGTGGACTTTCCTGCTCAGGGAATAGTAGGTTTATTTTCACCCCCTTTTCTCTGCATCAAGTACATAAGGAGAACTCAATTAGTGAAGACAATATTACCCTGATATCAGAGTCAGAGAAAGACACAACATGAAAAAAATTATAGGCTACTCACTATGACGAAAGTAAACACAATATTCTCAGGAAAGTCGTGTTGGACTCAATTCAAGAACATAGTATTCCAGAGACGGTTCAACATATGAACAACCCTGTGTGTCATCACAGACTCAGAGGCAAAAATCCCAAGAACATTTAAGACGTGCAACAGAAGGTGTTTGTTAAAATCCTACATTTTTCTATTGAATAAAGTCAGGTGGAATCCAGGAAAAAATCCAGTTATTCATGATAGAAACTGACTAGGAATGCACAGAATATATATAACAATATATATATATATATATATGTAAACATGTACTTGTGCATGTATGTGTATATGTATATATGCTTATCATATATATGTATATATATATATATATATATATATATATATATATATATATATATATATAAATGATAAGCATACAGATCAGTCCTTCAGCTTTCAACAAGAGACAAAAACATTTGAAGAAGAGGCATGTCCATCCTTCAAAACCATTTATCTATCCACCTCAGTAAAATGTCTCACAGGAGCTGTCCCAGATGGCATCTCCTGTTAAAATGAAGCCACCATACCATCTTCTCACCTTGCAGCCTTCACAGGAGAAGCAGGAGCTGTCCACAACCAACTGGCATACTGACTTTCCCAGGACAGCTAGAGCACCAAACAGGAGCTGTCCATGGTGGTGACAACTTCTTTCAGTGCTTACCCTGCTGCTTTCCTGAAACACTCCCACAGGAGCTGTCCCACAGGAGCTGTCCCACAGGAGCTGTTCTACAGGAGCTGAGCACAGTGGCAGAACCTCCTCTCCACCCTCTTCATTCCCCCAAAGCCCCAAAATGATGGCACAAAAGACAAAGCAGCCTGCAGCAAGGAAGAACTTTCCACCCTAACCCATGGGCCTGATGCAGAGAAAAGGGGGTGAAAATAAACCTACCATTCCCTGAGCAGTTAAAGTCAACCAATCCCTGAGCCTCCCCCCAAATCACATCAATCCCAGGACACGAAAAATCTATCTATCCCTGTATAAGAAAACTCAAAAATCCTTGAGTTAGGGATCTCAAGCTCATGACTTGAAATTCCACCAAAGGTCACTCTGGAAATCTCTACCCTGATAAGCTCCACCCCTCAGAAATAATATGTAAGCACTGCCCCTTTACCTGGAGCAGAGGAGAGCCATCCTGGAGTCATCCCTCCACACCCTGGACCCTCCAACATAACCCTTTTATAAGATTTCCTCACTGGTGTGACTCTCGTCAAAAGAAAGGAAGAAGCAAAACAGCAAAGAAGACAAGAAGCAAAGAAGTGGAGCAGGGCTGAGGCTTGTGAGCTCCTCAGCTCAGCTGGGGATTCCCTCCCCTGGGAGATGCAATGCCTCTGCTGTGGAGGCTTCCTATTAGAACTGTATGACTCCTGAGCTTCCTAGTCCCAATATACACTCCCATGCTTGCAGAAAGACTTATACACATCACATTCTCTACTGTAGCTTCTGAATTGGGGTTTCTAACTGAGGAGTCACATCATTCTATTTAGGTGTGATGTTAGAGACAGTCTGGTCTCAACACTATGAATTTCCCAGTAAGTCAATTCTTCTAAGTTTCATTAGTAAGGGCAAGGTACCCAGTCCCTCCTGGTGGTTTGTACACTGCCATGATTTCAATATAATCCCTCCTTTTGACCTCCTTAGCGATGTTCTTTGAGCAAGTTTCCTGAACATGGTTCAAGAATCCTTAGTTCTGCCCTTCAGCTGCTTCTGTGAGGTCCAATGTCTGTATCCTGCCATGTGGTTTCTGTGTAGATTCCAGTAACAAAAACTGATATTTTTGGATTTCTGTCAGGAATTTTAGACTTCTTCCTTGTGAACTACATAGTTCCATATACTTGGGTCTTTGTTGGGCAATTTGAGAGGTGATTGGTGAAGCAAGTTGTGTGTTGGGCCCTTGGATATTTCAGAACCTTGGATTTGGCCCATCCTACCCAGAAGTTACCCTCATGTCATGGAGGAGACAGCAACAGCCATGACTGCAGCACTGCAGAAATCTGAGAAACCCAAGTATCACTCACATCTTTCTGTTGCCTTTGTTTTCCTACTGGCCCTCATTTGGGCTTTACATCCTATGCTTCACTGACCATAGGAAAGCAGCAGCAAATATACGTTTTATTGAAGGACAGCATAAAGGTTAGAGAAGAGGAATTCCTGAAAATAATGAATGAGTTCAGGATGTTGTATTATCAATGAAACCTAAGTGTACCCAGCAGAGTAAACATTTCTATACAGACTTCTTAGCTGTCTCCTAATGTGTGATACAGGACTTTCCAAATCGGACTCCTGAACTTAAATTTCTGGCTCCAATATGACTGGGTTAGTAGTATATTCAATAGAGTAATACATAGACTTAGTACAAGTGTTCCTGAAGAACAGAGACCCACTTCATGGAGAGACACAAAGTGCAGTACTACATTTTCACTGACCATCCAGCTAGGGTTCCAACCTTGAAGTGCTTTGTGAAGGAGGTGGACTACTTGGTCTGTGCTCATATGAACATCATCTTCTGCAACAGTGTGGATGTGGAGATGGTGTCCTCTTTGTTTGGCATGCTGCATCCTCTCTTCATTGGATTCCCAAGAAAATTCCTGTGTTATGAAAGGCAGCCTCAGTCACAAGCGTAAATTTCTGAGGATAAGGGAGATTTTTCCTATGCAGGAGTCTTCCTTGGGGGAAAGATACTGGACATTTACAGGTTTACCAAGATCTGTTACCAGGCAGTGATCAGGTAATGCTGCCTGATGAAAGCTATTTGAACAAGTATCTCCTTTACAACAAGCCCATAAAGATCCTCTCTCCTGAGTACATGTGGCACAAGCTATTTCTGAATGGACACATTTTCCAATGCATGTTGATCCTAGGATATGCATGTGAGAGTCAGCAATGATCCCTGGACTGACACTGACCAAATCTTCCAGAGAAACCTCAGACAGGGTGAGTTGCAGGGTTGTTCAGTCTTTTCCAGTGCTGCCTGATGTCAGAATCACTTTGTACTACTGTGGTCACAGGCTTCCCATTTCCAATTGGTTGAGACAAAATGCTCTGATGTAATTGTACCCTGAGGTCACTTGGCCTAGTTTGCATTCAGTTGCTTTGATAAACATGCACCAAACCCAGTTTGGGAGGAAAACATTTATTTCTGCTTCAGGGTTACAATCTTCCATCACCAAGGGACATCAGGGCAGGAGCTCAAGCAGAGACACAGAGGAACACATTCTGTGGGACTTCTCCCATTGGCTTGCTCAACTTTCTTTCTTATACACACAGGACTCACAGTGGGCTGGGCTCTGTCACAGCAATTGTCAATTAACGAAATTCCCCACAGAACAATGATGGAGATGATTCCTCCACTGATGTCCACTCTCCTTAGTTCATTCAGGGATGTGTCCAATTGACAGCTGAAGCTGACTATGACACTATTAGCCAAGGCAAGATCATCAGACACAAAGCCACCCCAACTCCAACACATATTAGGGGTTGATTTCTTAGGTTAGTCCCATCTTGATCTTCTTTTAATACCAAATTAGGTTGAATAAGGCTTGTGGCTTCCTCTTGTCCTGGTGAGCAAAGTATCCTAGAAAGTACTTTTCCAGAAGGAACAAGCTTCTCATTCACAAGGCTCCTGCCTTTCAGGACACAGTTATGTAGGACCTACATTGGACTTCAGTCAATGTTAGCCGTAAGCTCAATCACTTCCTCTTCTGTAGGACCACAAAGGGCTGCTATGCCGTGGCTGAGCCTTTCTGTATGTTGCTGTCTACTAAGTAACATTCTGAGGTTCCTCTAAGATAAAACATAGCTTGTTGAAGGATGATGCCCCAGGAAGGGAATTTATACTTGACATCCTATTGCCCCCCCAGTTGAGTTCCTGTTTTTTCCTGAGTTTGTATTTTTCCTTCCCTGGCTTGGGGTATATATTGAACATGCCCAGTAAAGGCATTGGCATTATCTCACAACAGACGATCTGAGTCTGAGTCTTTCTTTAATCCCCTAGGCCTACACCTGAGCTTGGTACTGTGGGTAGCGCCAGAGTTGTCACTCTTCAAATTCATTGTGACAGTGAAAGTGTTCCCTTGAATGTTGACCTGGAAAAGAGAACTGATGTCAGATCAGAGCCCTCATGACAGTTGACTAACAGCAGCGCCAATGTCTGCTGATTGCTTGTAGCCCTGTTTTAAGCCTCTCCCTGATTCCCTAGTGGATAAAGGTGACTTTCTGAGAAAAGAAGCATTTTTTCTCTCTTTCACATAGAAATCATTTCTATGCTATTTGGAAGGGTAGTTGTTGAGAGAAATCTTAGATTTTGGTGGTTTTCTTTTAGTATTTCGTTTTCTTTTCCTCATCCAGAAAAAAAGGGGTGGGTGACACACAGAAGCAGCCTTTGGTTTTCTGCACATGAAAAATTACTAAATTATTGGTGTTTTCTCTCTTAAGACTCCAAATTTACGAGTTGTTGTTGTTGTTGTGAGACAGGGTGTCACTTTGTAGCCCTGGCTGGCCTGAAACTCTCTCTCTGGAGACCAGGCTGGCCTCAAACTCAGAGAGATCCTATTTCAGTCTCCTGAGTGCAGCAGTAAGACCATGCTCCACTATGCCTAGACTTGTAAATTGCTTACTTCTCTGGAATCAGTGGGACCTGGGAGAATGGAACCAATAAATCAGACAGACCAAAGTCTCATGCAATGGACAATTTTATTCAGAGCATCAGATAATTTGCTAAGGGTAAGAAGAATCATGAACGTTGTGCACAGGTACGGGGTGAACTCTATGGTGCTAAAACATACTTTTCTATAGAGGCATATAAATAAATAACAATAACCAGTTGCAATGAACAATCTGAACTATACTCACTCCTATCTTTTACACCTGGGAGCAGGGGAAAACCACAATCCAAGAACAATTCAATTCCATGATTTTGAAAAAACAAAGGTCATAAAATTCTTATTCTTTTTTGGGGGGGTTTTCTCTTACCCACTCAGAATTCTCCTCAAAGGACTCCATTCTTCTACTGTGTTCTGACAGTAATATGTACATACTTTCATGTCAATGATGAGAAGCTATTTTAACAAAAGAACACTTTTGCAAAATGAATTTTTAAATACCACCCCCCTTTTGTGTGTATGTGAGTGTGTGTCTGTGTGTGTGTGTGTGTGTGTGTGTGTATGCAAACACGCGCACTTGACACAGGGTTTCACTTTGGATCTCTTGCTGTTCTGGAACTTGCTCTGTAGACCAGGCTAGCCTTAAAATTACAGAGCTCCACCTGCCTCTGCTTCCCAAGTGCTGGTAACAACAAAATACACTATCACAACTTGGCTTCTTTCCTTTATATAAAGTGAAAAAAATAATCTTAATATTCACAGTGGTCCAGTGGCAGGTAACAGCAGCAGATCCCTGTGGCCTGGATCATCCCCTCTCAATCCATCATTGGAGTCATAGCTATGACTTCAGGGCCAGCGTAGAGCCAGCTTCTCAGATTTTGCTATCCTCTGTCTCAGCAAAGGCCATCCCAGTGGCTACAGTTGAGTTCTAAGGAGTCTGTATGTAGTTTGTGTCATTTCTAGGTTCTCCTGTTGGGTCTTGCATGGTGCTGCACTTCATAGTGGACCTCTAAAGCACAGTTGGCTCCAAGTTATGATCTCTATTTGCTGCTGGAGAATGCAACTCCTAACTTCATTTAGCATGTGGGAGCCCTGGGTTCAATTCCCAGTGCCACAAAGAGAAAACTCTCTTGTTTTAAAAATAACTAATTCTCTACTGTCATGCTTCTCATGGGATGTTTTAATTTGGAAGCATGCATGTCTAATGCTCTGAATATCATTGCCTATTAGGTCAAAGTTGTGTTAAAATCTTAGAGACAAAAAAAAAATGGTTGAGGCAAGAAACTATGGCTACCCTTCTTAGAGGATTGAGAAGCCCTTCTGGAAGCCTAGCACCTATCAGTGAGGACCACCCCCCCCCATACCTCATTCCATTTCTGTCACTTTGACAAAGGACCTGGAAAACACAACTTGGCTCAGAGTCTTGTAGATTTTATCTTACCATTACTTGGACTCATTGCTTCAGGTCTATGGATCATGGTACATGAGAGCCACTTAGATGCTGGCCACAAGGAATCAAAGACCAAGAGAGAAGTGGCAAGGCTATGGAGAAAATATTATTATTCACAGGAACCCAATTGCCTCCTTTCTTCAACTAGACCGTGCATGATAAGTCTATACCACATTCTAATGGCCCACCCCATCATGAACTTATCACTATAAACATCTGTCAAGGCCCTCAGCATCCAGTCATTTCCCCAAAGCCCCACCTCTCATCTGCAGCCTTGCAGTCCAATCCTGAAACACAAAGGCATTGTTGGGATGAGATAAGGTGGGGTGAGGTGGGGTATTTCAGATCTGACGCCAATGCTCATCTTGCTGTCTTCCAGGGCACACCCACCATCTGGATGTTAAAAAGAGTGATATACTTCCATGTTGAGTTCATTTGAAAATAAACTGTTGATGGAGATGAGTCTTTGCAACTGAAGCTTCTTCCTGTTTTGTTCTGTTTTTAAACCATAAGTAAAATCAGTCTTTATCACAGAGACTATACTAAAGCAGCCATGACTCAGTGCTTTGTATCTGGGGTCTGTATGCTCAGAGGAGAGTGTATGCTGACTGGACAGAGGTCTTGGGAGACGGTGAGAAGTGGCATGTATGGTTGGACCTAGCATCAGTATCAGAGTCAGAGATAGGATTTTTCTCAGCCCTGCCATTGACTATTGGATGATGTGACTAATACAATATGCATAATGATATACATAGTAGTCACCTGGCATTTACAGTCAACAATAGCACGTGTTTCGACAATACTTACCTATTGTCTGCTTCTCTCACCATTCTCCAGAGCATAGACACCTCAAGTCTTTCTACCTTTATTTGTGTGTGTGTGTTTGCACTGTCAATGTCCAATACCTGAAAGAAAACATTCAGTATTTGATTTTCTTAGCCTGATTTATGCATTGGTAAAATGTGACATGCATATGCAATAGACTTCTGTATAACCATGAAGAAGAAAATTATTTCTTTTGCAGGAAATGAGTGAAAATAGAGATGACAGTGATTCTGGTAAGCTGTTTTATCTGTCTAGGCTGTTCACTCATTTGTAACATATGGTTTTGATCTTTTTCTTTATTATTTTTTATTACTTTATTTTGTGTGTACAGGTGTTTTCCTGCATGTATGTACATGCACCATTTGATTGTGGAGGTCAGAAAAGGGTCATCAGATTCACTAGAATTGGAGGTACAGTTGGATTAGTATATGTTGCTCTGCTAAGTAAGGTCAAAGTCTACCAATTTCATGATAGCATTCTGGGGCTCAATGCAAGATAGAAGGCTCCATTCATTGGCAGGGCTTCCCATTCTCTGACCTTGTCTGGGGAGTTCAAAATCACCCATAACTCTACTTGCAGAATTCCACATAGCCATGGTTAAGATTACAAGTTCAACTTTCTTCTGATAAGAACCTATTTGGCTAGCACATGAGATTCCTGAAATTATGCCCCATTCTATGAGACATTTTGGTACCTCAGCCTTCCACCAATGACCTCTGCCATTCTTGCATGTGTCTATTTCCTCTTCCTAAAATAATATAATTCTTAAATAATCCCAAGTAATATTTATCTGCTTCCCTGCATCTGATCCCAATTAACCTTGTTACCAAGCATACTCACAAAGCTTCTGAACATCTCAGTCTGTTGCCTCTGCTGTATTTCCCCTCCAGGGCCAATATCAGCCTAAATTGCCAAGGCCAGAGATGGTCAGCAGAGCACGATTTGTTCTGTGACCAGGGACAGAAGACCCTTTCAGAAAGGACAGAGCAGAGTGGACATTTTTTTCCCATGTCAGCCATTTTCTTGGTTAGTTTCTCATAACTACCCCGATTTCCAACAGCAATTTTTCCAGTTGTACAATCATTCCTCCAATCTTTCTTGACACCGATTTAAGAAGAAGAAAAACTAAAAGACAGAAAATCACCCCTGGGAGCAGAGTGGGAAATGTCCCAGTAATTGTGGCTGCAAAAAAATTTTAATGGTGTCTTGAAAAACAAATCCATCCCTTCATACCCTGCTTTTTTCTCTACTCATTTGAAATCACAGTTCTTATTCTGCCTTAGCTCCATCTTTTGCTACTTTGTGGGTTCTTCTTTATTCCACACTTTTCCCTCTCTTCTTCGACCCTTACAACCCCCATAACACTAGATAAGAGGGGTAAAATGAAAAGAGAAGAGAACACATCCCAAAATAAAGTCAGGGTTTTGAAATGAGATGATATAATAGTTTATCTATTTCCTGCTGATTGGGGGTGTTGAGTTCCTTGAAGCAAGTTTTTCTTTGTGGGACAAGTCTGAGCTCCTACTGTTTCCTGATCCTATTGAGTCCTTGGTGCCAAATGAGTTTCCTCTGTGGACTCTAGGTTCATTACACTGATAAAACTGTAATAAGTTTGATCAAGATATTTAAAAAGAAGCTGAGCAAGGGAGTGAGTGTTTTTAATCCAAGAACAAAGGAGGCAAATGTATGTGAGTCTTAGTGAGTTCAAGTGCAGCCTGATCTACACAGATAGTTCATGGCTAGCCAGTACTAAATAGTGAAAATATCACAAAAGAAGAAAGAAAAGGAAAATAAAAAATCTGGAGAAAGGAAGACAAAGAAAAAGAGGAAGAGAAGGAGAAGGAGGAGGGAGGAGGAGGAGGAGAGGAGGAGGAGGAGAAGAAGAAGAAGAAGAAGAAGAAGAAGAAGAAGAAGAAGAAGAAGAAGAAATTTAAATGGGTGGATCGTGGGTGGTACATTTCTTTAATCCTACACCAAAGATAGAGAGAGATGCAGGCAACTTTCTCCAACTTTGAACACTGTCTAGTCTATATAGTGAGATCCTCTCTCAAGGGAAACAACGATTAAAATGGGAAATATAAAATAACATCAGTAACGAAGGCAAGAACATCATTGCAGTCCCAATAATCAAAGAATAGCAAGTGAGGATAAACACATTTTTATGGTGGAAACAAACACTGGCCAATCAAGTGCATTAGGAAAATACATCACTAGTGTTAAATTTTTTCAATGAGTAGAGAGAGGAAGCTTCTGTTTCTGGAGGCCAGTTACCTCATCCAACAATATACTTATTTGTAGATGAATCATTCATGAAAGTATACATAAACGCCATTAGCAATTTAGGAAATCCAAGCTAATACTGTAGAGCTGTGCACCAGATGGAGAAGCTCTGGTTTTTTTTTAATCTGTAGAAAGAAGCACTATGGAATAGCCTCCTGTGTCCCATATGTGTATCAAAGTGAGTTAGGTCACAGCATCTTAATAGTCCCTAGACCATCCTTAGCTCCCAGAAAGCAGGAGGCCTCCTTCAGAAGCAAGCTCTGGCTAGACAATGGTGAGTTGAAGGCTTGGGTCAAATATATCAGATGCCAGTCTATGCAAGATGGCCTCCTTCTGTACTCTTTGATTTGAACATGGTTCCTTGTGTCCCCTAAGAGTTCATGTGCTGAAAATAGTTCCCATTGTAGGGTCTCAAGATATTATGTGATTAAGAAGCAGGAGACAACTAGAAAGGAGACTAGGTCTCTGGTGTGTTGTTGTCGGAAGATATAAATGCTATAGACTTGGTGAGTAGGTCCAACTGTGTGAGTGCTGGACACAACACACACAGTGAGTTGGCCACATGAGTCCTGCTATGTTCTGTCTCTCTGCTGGTGAGGGGATCCTCAACAAAGGCTAAAAATCGAGGACTGCAGGACTTTGAAAATGGAGCCTTCAAAATGAATTTTTTTAAAAATAAATACTCAGCCATGGTTATTTTGTACAAGAATAATACACTATACCCTTTTCAGAGAATGCCCTATAATGAGAGACTCTGTAACTGCATGGCCTTCCATAAACCTCAGCATCATGAGGAACCTGTATATATTCTTCTGGGTATGCCTGGTGGTGTGAGCCTGGGACCCATGTGGGGACATGGATCATTGATGGAGCAGTAAGGCACACGGCCTTAGGGACTGGCCTCAAGGGAACTCTATGGTGACTGGTGTGGGAAGGACTTCCAGACATGTCCACAGAGCAGAGCTGCAGGACAGGTCCTAAAGCTCTAGCATCTTGGGTCCCCACTTCATGTAACACCCAGTGGGGAAGTAACTGGGTTCAGGACTGGGTAGTTGATATTAGCATAAATGGAGTTCTGGTTCTGGCCAGGTCCCACATGGATTTCCAGACTGAACTTCTGTTCACTGTTAGGGGTGGGAAGCCTCATGACAGCCTTGAAGGTAGTTTTATTTTTGTCTTTTAGATGGGACACAGAGGCCTAGAGAAGCACAGAGGCCGAGATGCACACACACATACACACACACACTGCACAACTAGCTCATGCCCCACACACTGGGCTGAAGGAACAGATTCTGCTACTTAGAGCCTGCGTGGTCCTCAACAGATCCTTGGTGTGCCAGGCCTTACTCAGTTCCATGTTCCTGGGGAGTTCACTCTTGGAGGTCATCTATGTGCCCAGTAGACCCTGTCCCATGAAATTGACATCCTGGTGTAGTGACTATGGTCTCTTAGCATTCTGTAATGCTAAGACATTTCGACAGCACCACAATTCAACAGTGGCACTTAAAAGCCCCACTGGTTGTCCCTGCATTATCCTCCCACCCAATCAGACCCAACCTCGAATCTAAAAATTCAGGCTTCCCTGTGAATTGCAAGGCTTTTATTGTTGGATTCCTGTTTTTAGACACCCGAGGAAAAGGGGTGGGGCTTCCTGCATCTATGCAGATGAGCAGGCAAGTGGCTTCCTTGACAGCAAAGATGAACCCATCAACATGCCGGGCTGGCTTCTACTTTTTCCTGCAAAGAGAAAGCCAAGTGAGGCCTCAGAGGTAAAGGAGACTTAATGCCTGACTGATCTCGCATGGGGACACCTCCTGAAAGGACCTGCAGCTGGTTTGCAGTTTTTTTTCTGTCTGACCAGGGCCAGGGAGCCTTGTTCCCAACCTGTTGAGACAAGCTCTGTAAAAAGCCTCCAATCCAGACAGATGGGAGGAGCCAGCTTGTGAGACACCATAGGCACAAGTGGGACAGAATGGGCTCCAGGTAAGCCTGTGGGCCACTGGGTCCCCATAAGGGAACTGACTCCTGTCACATGATGATGATGACCCTCAGACACCTGCACCTGAGGCAATGTCTAATCCTACTAGTTCTAGGGACAAGAGGGAGTTCACTTTAAAGTCCTTAAATGTCTGGGTCTAACATCGACATAGTGGCCTTGGAGGTACACAGAACTGGAGAACAGATGAGTGTTTTGGGGCTGGAGTGGTAGGTTTGAAAAGTTGGGATAAAAACCCAGGTTGGAGAAGGTGCCAGTCCCTGTGCTTTTGCAGCTACATGTGGGAGGCTGGGTCAGGAAGGCTGATGGAGGCCAAACTCAGACAGGGATCTAGTGTGGCTTGGCTGAGCTGAACAGTCAGGCCAAGCTCAGGCATTCTAAGAGTCCATTCCTGCACCATTCTCCTGACATCTTCAGTAGGAGGTATCATATTTCTGGATTCTCAGAGAAGCTTCAGTGGTGGGTAGGAGCACAAGCCCCACCCCTAGCCAGACTCACCATAAAAGCATTTGCAAGTGTCTTGTCTTTCTCTGTCAAGTTGCTATCAATACATTTCTTGATTTTTTCCATATTTTCCAATGTTTCAGTGTCATCTTTGTATTTTTTCACATACTCAAAATACTCTTCTGTGGACCCGTGAAGCAATAGAGTAATATCTTGTTTTATAGTGGGCAAATGCCACAATCTAAAACACAAAGACAAGGTGACCTTCCTTGAAAGACAGCATCAGCACACCCAGGGGATGGAGGGTGTGAGAGACTGGGAGCCTGCATCCTGACCCCCACACAGTAATACCCACCTCCCCTGAAGTCAGGAGCAGGCAGCTCCGAGGAGCACCAGGAGCTTCATGGTAATGGCAGCAGGTGTTCCTACTCAGCTTGGCCCTCTTTTATAACTGCTCTGGACTGCTCAGTGGGCAGGGAGGGCCCTATATCTGAGCATCTCCTGACTCCTCCCAGGACACATCTTGGAACTTACTAAGGCTGTGTGTTTGTGTCTTTTGGAGGTGTTTATTTTGGCAAGACAATAAGATCTTGGCCAACAACCTGCTTAAGCTTATTCCCCTTCTTATTGAACTTCCTACAGTCATGTGTCATTTGACAGTCAAATGAAAGATGGCTAGGGAAAGGGTAAAAAGGCCTCTCAATCAGTATTCCAGAGTGAGGCTTGTGTCCCCCTGTCAGACTGGGACTTCAATGTCTGGTTAAGAGCCTTACTCATAGTAAGTGTATAGACAAGCCAGGCCTCAGGCCACTGACTATTGTGACCCCTGCCCTGTCTTTGTCCTGACCCTATCCTTTATTTACTTCATGGCTTCCTCTAACCAGTCTCTTCAACAGAAGACGGGAACATCCCCCATTGCAGAGGGACTGTTGTGAAGGGTGCTGAGAGGCAAGGCTGTGGTATGCTCCCTTCTGCTCCCTACTCTAGAAGCAGGCTGCTTAAACCCATTGACTCAGCCAGGAGACTCACTGGAGCTGTCCCTCTGGTATTGCCATTTTAGGCCTCATGAAAGGCTTCTCTTGAGAGCTCTTTTGTCCTTCTTTAGGAAGTGTGGGATGAATAGACAGTAATAGAGGAGGTTGAAGACAGCAGAGCAAAGGCTGAGACAGAGGTATGAAGGCTGAGTGGTCAGCAGGTTGAGCTGTGAAACAGGCCAAGCGCCTTGCTGCCATGTGGTAGCTGAAGCATTGGACAGGGGAAGGGCAGGAGACAGTAGGGTCATGGAATGAAGAGAGGGCAGAGGCAGACACTGAGGAAGGAGAAAAGGGATCCAGAGGACTGAAACTTTAGGGCCTTGTTTTCAAGAAGAGATTTAGGGAGCTTTGCAGCCTTTGGAGTTTTCATTAGGGTCTAGAGCCCTCTCAGTGTAGAGTGCCAGGGATGCTCAGCTCCCTGTCCATGCTGTGGAGGAATCTGCAGCATAGCTAGGCCTCTGGGTCCCATGCTAGTGTGAGGACTGCTCACCAGAGGGTAGCACTGCTGCCTCTACCACCTGCCAGCTATTGGGATTGGTCTCCTCCTGCTGTGTATTCAAATGCTAAGTATTGGATCCCAGTATCTAGATACCTCCCACCCTTTGATTCTTTGGTAATCTGGTAAGCAAATTCTCACATACACCAAACGTTGCTTTGTAAACTGTGCTCATCTTATTCTCTGATTGGCTAAAAAAGAATGTGGCTCCCAGCCAATACAGGAGAAAAGAGATGTATTCTGTGCTTTTTTAAACTGGGCTGGGAGTGACAGTTAGGTATCAGAGTGCAAGAGAAGAGGAGAGAGGAGTAGAAAGAAGATGGAGAGAGGGGAATGCTACCATGAGGCCTGCTAGCTCAACAGTACATGAACAGGAGAAGTGGACATGAGGACATACTAATGGAGCAGAAATAAGCCTGGGGGACACTTAAACAACAATAACTTGGGGCCCTATAGATTGGATGTAATTAAAATAATACAGAACCTGCCCAATCCACGCTTACAGCTCTTCACATAATATACCAAGTCTGTGTTTCTTTTATAGAGACTAGCTTAAATATATATTTCATTTACAGCCAGCTTCTGCTCACTGTTGCCAAACATGGAGGGCAAAGAAGAGGCTGAAGCCAGCCCCAGAGAGCAGCCTCCTACACAAACACAATTTCTATCTTTGTGATGAAGGGGATTTCCGACAGGTAACTTGTGCACACCTGCATCAAAGCCAACATATCAGAGGGAGACTCTGCTATGGTTTCCACATGTCTAGGGCACACACCAAATATCCATGTTGAGCCTTGGTTCCCGATGAGGCAGGTCTAAATAATATATGATGGGTGCTTGAGAAACATGGTGGAGCCTCTGCTCTCTGTCTTCCACAGTCCCTGTTGCCCTTCTGCTGTGTACCCTGTGTTCAGACAACACAAGGCCATGTCTACCTGAGGTATGTCAAGATTCCAGACCATGAAACAAATGAACTTCTTTCCATATGCATTACATAGTCTTGGGTCTTTTGTCATAACATCACAACACAGATTAAAACCCTGCAGTGCACACAGCTCCCTTGTGTATAAGAACACACCCAAACTCCACCATAGGGAAGACTGTAACCCCTGCTTCCTCTTTCCTAGCTCCTCTTGCATTGGCTGCCTTTTGGTGTTCTTTAGATGTCTAAAGGCTCAGGAGAGCAGGGCCTTTCTCTCTCCCAAGGTCAACACACATAGGAGGTCTTCACAAATCCTGGTTAGACCAGCCAGAGGGCTGTCTTACTCCTCTCAAGTCTATAAACAAGAGCCTTCTTAACACGTGCAACACCATCTTCCACATAACTCAGGCTTGGCTTAACTCCTTCCCTCATCCCCATGCCTATGTTATATAAGTCAATGTGTTTATGTAATTTGGCTGGTAGTTAATTTTAAAAGTAAAGATTGAAAGTGTTTTGATAAGTCAGAATAAAGAAGTTTGTTGTAAAGTGCAGTTGACTACCACTTACCCTACATCAGCTGGTGACACAGTGAAGTTTGCTAAAGACTTAGAGAGGCTTAAGTCTTTGACTTTTACTGGCTAGCTGAGCCAAACAGGATTCACATCCAGTACGTGTATGGGCAATTAGGTGCCAAGTTCTGGGATCTAATTGTGAGCTCTCTGCTGAGTCCACTGGTCTCTGTTTATATGACCTTGCATGTCGAGGGCTGTGGGGCCTGTGAAATGTGCCCACTAGGACTTCTCTCTTCTGTACAGGGTTGAAAATAAACACAAGGGCATAGTGTGGCTAAGCAAGTGTCTACTGCTGGGTGACCCCATACTACTATGCTTTTGGTCATGGTGTCTTATCACAGCAAAAGTAATCTTAACTAAGACACATGGCAAACATATGTGTATGCACAATGTGTCCAGTGAAACTCAGTGAGGTGCCTTAAGTTGTACACTTCTATATACATATGTGTGTATAGACATTATATATGTTTGTGTGTGTATGTGTTTGTGCATGTGTATGTGTACATGCATATGTACATGCTTCTTTGACATTTTATTTAATTTACTTTTATATGTATGTGGACTGTGCCTGCATGAGTGTCTTATGAAGTCATGTTTGCTTTTCCTGTGGAGGTCACAGGAGAGCACTGGATCCTCTGGACCTGGAGTTACAGATGATTGTTAGCTGCCACATGGGTGTGGGGAAGGGAATCTGGGTCCCTTTCAGATAAGACCACCTTATATTTTTTAAAACAGGGCTTCTTCCTGACCATGGGGCTCGCTAAGTTGGCTAGATGGGTTGACCAGTGAGCCCAGGAGTAGGCTCTCTGATGCTGGAGTTACCAAGGGGGCACTTTGTGCCTGCCTGTCCTCACAGGTTCTGAGGGCTGAAACTTATGGACTCAAGTGAGCTCACTCAGCAAGTGCTTCACTGACTGGCCTGACTTCCAGGCCACATGTTGGTTTCTTGAGAACATGTAGGTCACACTAAAGGACTGAAAAGAAGTCAACTCCCAGGAGGAACATCTACAGAGCCTCAGGAATTCTTCTGTGAGATATAAGAACACTGACTTTCATCCATATTCATTTATCTGTCATGGAACCATTCATGAGAGCATGGATTTGTAGGTGATTTCACAATTATAGTACAATCCAATATCATGTTATTTAGTTTGTAGTTCAAATTGTTTGATATTCATCCATTAGGAGATTCTTCAGGCTTCCTCATGGAAATTTCCACAGACATTTGTAGATGTGGTTCATGTGTTCTTGTGCTTGTGTGTGTGTGTGTGTCTGTGTGGGAGTAGAGGTCCCAGATGTTTGTGTGTGTGTGTGTTTGTTGGTGTGTGTCTGTGTGTCTGTGTGTGTGTGTGTGTGTGTGTGAGAGAGAGAAGAGAGAGAGAGAGAGAGAGAGAGAGAGAGGAATCAGAAAACAATTTTGAGGAGTTAGCTCTCTTCATCTACAAGGTAAGTTCAAGATTTGAACTCAGGTCTTCACCTCAATCACTGCACCTTTAATCACTGAGCCTTCTACCTTATTTTTTGAAACAAGGTCTTTTATTGAACCTGAAGCTCACATGGAATTAGACATGCATGCCACTACTCTCATGGGTCCTGTGGATCTGAACCCAGGACTTTATGCTTGCATAACAATCACACTGCACTGCACACTTATCCATCTCTTTGACTGTCCCTGTTTATGTGTGTGGTGCTGTGGAATAACCCAGGGCTTTGTACATGCTAAAAACAATACTCTACCACTGTTGTAGGGAACTAATGACAAATGCCACATGAAAAGCACATGAAAGTCAGTCTACTCACATCAATTGACCTAGCCTAAAAACTCCCACTCAGAGCTTTGTTTCCATGGCAACTCTCAACCCAGTCAATATGATCCTCAAGATTAACCTTCACACACTGCAAGCAGGGTGAGCTTGCAGTTAAGGGCTTCCTGACTCAATAAATGGGTAGTACAACTGACAATCTCATTTGTGCTGGAAATGTCTTCCTTAGGGTAAGTAGGTTGATCTGAAGTTGAGACTGTCTACACACAGCAGTGCCTGTGGCCTCTGGAGCAGTGTAGTTTACAGCCAGGCAGTTCACAATAGCCTGTAGTGTTGTGGACAACCATGAGTCCATGTACAGGGTGAATCTCTCACTCTACTGCTCACTGCTCTTACCATGTAGACTCTGCTGTTTAAACTTCTTTGAGACATGCTTACTGACAGAGCTGAGAGAGGACAAAGTGAGCAGGACAACAGGAATAGGCTACCGTGGAAGCAGAATTTGTGGTACAAAACCATCACCAGCCCCCGAGGATACCCACAGCTGGGGACTACCCTGGCTGAGAGTCACCAATGGGAGATGGTGCCTCCATGTCCTCAGCCTTCCAATCAAAAGGCCTCAGCAGCTTGGAGGATTGGAGGCAGGAGAGGTGAAGAGTGTGACCAGGAAACAGAGGTGACAAGTGGAACAGGACCACAGGGCATTTGGCTCAACTCTCGGGCTGCTTACAAAGGGCAGCTCTAACTCCTGTTTGGCAAAGGTACAAACAGAAACAGAACAGTTTCTTCTCTCCTAAAACTGATGATATCAGGCTATCTCAGGCTGTTTGTTCTTCAGATTAGAAGGAGCCTCCATGGCTTTATGCAAGTGGGTAGGCAATTCAGAGATGCTAGTTTCTTCCCAAAGTTATTTGGAGCTCTAGGAGGCAAGGTTGGGGGTCGGTTTGGCTGGGGAAAGGGCTACAGTGGTTTATAAGCAAGAGATCTGATCTGAGAAGAGCATTTAGCATTCTCCACCATGAAGGGGACACTTCTTCTGCTGGCCTTGCTGGTGATTGGAGAGCTGGGCTTCCAGACAAGTGAGAGTAGGACCCTTGCTCACCCATCTCAGTCCCATGTAGATCTCTAAGTGGGGCCCTGAGATAGATCTAGGTATAATTTTGAGGCCACTGGCAAGGAGCTTTAGAAGACCATTGATGCTTTCTGCTCTGGGTTACAATAGTTGGGGGGTGGGACAGGGTGAAAGAGGTGTGCTTTTGATGATAATGGTGATGAAGGGCCCATAGATGCATAGTTGAAGCTGAGGCAACTGTGTGGCTTTCATGAAGGTCAGGTATGGAGGCCTGTCCACTCATGTATCTTTTTCTTCTAGAAATGTGTTTCGTGGAATCCATGTTGTATCTGGGCGCCTTCAGCCTTTGGGAGGGCAGGACTATGGCAAGGTCAGTTAAGACATTTGTAGATAAGGAAAGGTAACATGAGCCTCTGAGTCTATCAGCCTAAGTTCCCTCTCTCTCTTTCTATCTCTTTTTTTCTCATTCTCACTCCTTTCTCCCAGTGATGTAGCCATTCATTTTTACATATATGAGTACATTGTGGCTCTCTTAAGACACACCAGAAGAAGGACCAGATCCCCTTTCAGATGGTTTGAGGCACAATGTGGTTGCTGGGAATTGAAGTCAGAACCTCTGGATCTTAACTCCTGAGCCATCTCTTCATTTTTCAGCCTGTGGTCTTTTAAGGATATTTCTCTGTCCATGTTTGCAGCAGAAGCATGCATTCCTTTCTTCAGTATCTATTTGAGTATTGTTTCTGGAAGCAGTTATAGCTGAAGAAGGAACTTTTTTTTTTTTTTTGAACCTACTGAAGAAGAAATGGCGGCCTTTCAAAAAATCCAGGACTGCTACAAGGAGGCAGGATTAAAAGCTAAACATAAAGATGTGCAATTTATGGCAATGTCCTCCCTACCTGCATTCTCACATTAAGTAAATGATGGAAGGCTATGTACAAATGATCAATGCAACCATTTATACATGTCAGGTGACCAGCAACTGAAAAGTCAAACACTAATACACACTAGTACATGTCAAAGCCTGTTAAATGCACGTTCCTGAAATTAACTCCCACATGCTGAGTAAACCTTCGGTTCTCACCCATAGTAGGAACAAGGGACTCCCTTGTCTGGCCTCTGCACAGGTATGGTACCCCCAGCTCTTCTCTAAGATGCCTGAAATTTCTGTCTACTGCCCAGTGTATTCTTTGGAAACTCCCTACAGTCTACTCCCCTACCTCAGATGATTCCCCTTCTGCTGGCATCAAGTGATATACAGCCAGAACCTCCCTCCATGTCTGAAATGCCACCCTACACCAAGAGAGTGTCTACAGCTGTTTACCACAGCTGTCTCCTGATGTCTCTTGTTTCAATCATATCTGGATTGCAGAGATGAATATTTTCAACAATGCAGCTCTCTCCTGACCCCAAAGTACGTTTAGTTTGAGTATCAGGTCCTTCTAAACCACTGTGCTATCCAAAAAGGAATTTCTTCTAACACATCAACATGGGAGAATGTATTTTTAACAAGGACATACAATGAATGTGCCTGGAAAGATGTCCTCAGTTATGGGAGACATCACCAAAACTCATACTCAGCTATCATCCTGTCTCTTTCTAGACCTAGCCCCATCATGCCTTCCGGAATCTTTTCCCTTCTCATCTGCCTGGCTATAGCAGCTTTCAGGCTTCCTCCTGAAGGCTGTGGGTGGGCTCCAGTTCCCTTGAGGCAGAGTCTGTTGCTGGATACTGACTCACTGCTGGAGATTTTCTATCCTGTGGATGATTAGTGGTCACATCCTGGGTGCTTGGTAAGCCCTTTTGAAATCTTGCACATCACTCACTGTCTGTTTTTGTTTTCCAGACATCATTGCTTCTCAGCCCAGAATGTAAAGACACACTATGGCAACCAACTTACAGTGAAATTAAAGATGTGTTTTCCAAGATTTGGGAGTATTAGAAGTTAATGTGTTTTAGGTAACCTATCTTTGCAACATGTCTGATCCAAGCACTGACCTGCCCTCTTTCTCTCCTGAAGTTGGATTCCTGACACCTGTGCCCTCATCCTTCAGTCTAATAAATGCTTGCAGCTCTGTTCTGTGCCCCGTCTTTGTGCTGAATGGGAATCTGGTAAGGTCTTCAGAGGATCCAGGAGTCAGTGAGAAATGAATTGTGTGGTCACTCAGACCAGGGTAACTGCTCCTGACTAGCAAGGTTATCATGGGAGAGTCACTGCACCCTTCTTTTTTGTTGCTCTGGAGCCCAAGCTGCCCTAGAACTCACAGAGATCCATGTGTGTCTTCCTACCCAGTGCTGGGATTATAGGTATGAGCACCCACACTCAGTTTACCACAGTTGTATGAGACTGCTGAGACTGGGGTTGTCTGAGGGTAAATAGCATGTAAGCAGCCACAGGCATCATCAGGCTGACATGACAACGAAGGTGCACAGACACTCACCTCATGTGTTGGCTCCAGGCTTTATCACAAGACTTGTGGGCTCCTTATGTCCAGTTATAACAGTGGAGTAACTCAGGGATCACAAGGGTGCTTCTCAGATTCTCTTGGTTTTCTAGTGAGACTCATGATTTGCCACAGTCTAGTTGACTTAGCAAGTTTCAAGAAGGACAGGTCTATGTAGAGACACCCTGTGTCAAAAACAAAACCAAGTGGCTGGAGGGTTAGCTTAGCAGTTAAGAAAGGATGCTCTTCCAGCAGATTCGAGTATAATTCCCAGCAACCACATGCTGTCTCAGAACTATCTGTGATGTGAAGCAGAATATTTATTCTGCTACATTGTATTCACAGTGGAGCTTTGTGATTAGGCAATAGAAGAGGAGTGGAACTGAGATAGAAAGAGAGTAAGTAGAGGGGAGAAACAGAGGAAGGGGAGGAAAAGAAGGAGGCTATCAGCCATGGAGAACCACTAGTGGGTTAAAAGCTGTCCTGGGTAGCAACTTCTATCAAAAGTTTAGATATTGGATAAGAACTCTTATTGTATGGGCATCTTGTTGACTGAGCATTTCTAAATACATAAATCCTTTAGATAACTATTATGCTTTAAGAGTCTCATTTCTATTGGGTACTGTGAGGATGGCAGATATTGTCTGGGGTTCAGCGGAGCTTTATGGATGCAGTGTGATGGATTGACAGAGCCATCCTCCAGATTGGTGTCTCGTGGGTGAGAAAGCATGCACATCCAGCTAGCCAAAGCCCCGGTAAGAGCCATGGAGCAGAAAGAACATGGTGGCTACCCGGGAACCTACCCCCACCCCACCATCCCCTTACTTCACTGGAGAGTATGAGGCTGATGAGAGGCTGCCCTATCCATTTTTCTATTGGTCACCCTGTTGTCCACATCCAGGAAGTCACATGAGCAGACCAATGCCATCTTAAGCACTGAGCCTGACCTGAAGACCCCATCCTACTCCTGACTTACACTCATTCCCAATCAGCTTCCTCTGTTCCCACACACTCAGGCTTGCTTTTTTCTCTTGGTCCTGGGAATACCATTTTACAGCCCTTCAAGAACATCACTCTGTAGATCAACTCTCTTAGCTACCCCATGGCTCACAGCAAAGACATCCTGAGTACTTGGGACATGTAGTGATCGAGGACATCCTCTTCTGGCTCTCAGTACTTGGGGAAGCTTTGCCTTATTCTTAGCTTCAACCTCAGTCAGCTATATGTACTTACAGCAGGTACCTAGGTCTTTGCCAATTCTATAGCACAAGCAATCTATTAATATCTCAGCCATTAAAACCTAAAGGCATAATGTTTTTGTGTACTCTATAACGGTGACCCTTTGTTATTCAAGTGCTGATTTCTCTGCTCTCATATCTGGTTTTAATTCAGACCTGGCATTGTAAAGCTTATTCTAAATGCCTTCTGTTTCAATGTTGTATAAACATTGCTCCCCATTTATTCTCTGATTTGTTAATAAAAATTGACCATTCAATGGCTGGGCAGAAGAGAAAACAGGGCTGCTTTTTCACCAGCCAGGGGTAGGGAGGAGAGAAGAAAAAAAGAATTCAGCCACCAGGAGATTGTCTTAAGGAGACACCATGGGAAAACACTTAGAGCAGAGACAACCAGATCAATATTAAAATGTATCTCAGGGATTTTCATTGGGAGGTAGCCAGGTTAGCTTAGAAGATTAGAATGGATCAATGAATACTCACTTGTTGAGCCACAAAGCTTGATTAAATAAATACAAACAGTCTCTGTCCATTTCTTTGGAAGTTAGCAGCAATAAATAAGAAACAGCTAAATTTAAAATTGCATTAACAAAAGCCCAGCTTCCTTGTTCCCACAGTGTTCAGTAATTCTCTTATTTACTCATTGGCTTATCTACCAGCCCAAGTGCAGATCTCCATGTCCCTCCCAGGACCACCAACACAGTCCAGGGAATGTTCGCAGGTATAGGGCCATGGCTGACTGCAACATGCCTCACAGTTAGTCACATGCATCAGTGTCACCTATGTCACAGTCAGTCACCTGCATCAGCACAACCTGCTTCACAATCACCTGCCTCTCTGTCACCTTAACCTGCATCAAAGTCACCTGCCTCACAGTCACCTGACCCACTGTCACCGACCTTTTCCATTGTTCTGATTCCATACCATCCCGTGGCCAGTGTCTCTTGGCAACCTTGATCCCTTGCCAAACACAATCCTAACCCATGAACATGGCTTAACATCATCTGTCTTTGTGACAGCCACCTCAATCTGAGAGATGAATCCAGTGTAACTAAGTAGACCATCCCCTTCCTTGCTCTTAGCACCACTGCCACCATCCTCTGAATGTTTCCTTTCCTAAGAGCAACCAACTTCTACTTCTGTCCACATACATGTCACCAAATCCCCATTGGTTTTCAATTGAAATCTTGGTTCTAAACTTCTCCAGACATGTGTGCAGACCTACACTCCCAGCCTTCACACAGACTTCTCTAGAACAGATTGGATTCAACATGGCCCCATATTTACTCCTTAACATTTCTTCTAAAAAGTTATCCAACTGACCTTTCCACATCAGCAACAACATTTTCTTTTTTCCAGCTACAGACATCAAAAGCCCCAGAGGGCCTTGTGTCCTTTCTTTGTCTCTACCCTATTGGATTCTCTGACGAGACCAACAGAAGACATTCCTTTTTCCTATACCTGAAATCACAATTATGATCCATCTAGAGCCCTGGACTGACCTTCTCTAGCACTTCCCAGAAGCTCCTTTTCTCCAGCCCATCATCTGCTCTCCACTCCTGAGCCACAAATATGTGCTGTTCCCACTCTGTCCCTCCCCCACCTGTAATGGCAGGAATGGCTGATTGGATGCCTGTGTGTGTAAGAGAGAGAGAGAGAAAAAGAGAGAGGGAGAGAGGGAAAGGTCAGGTGGGATAGGGGAGGCGAGGAAGGATAGAATCCAAGCGCATTAAAGCCTTTAGAACACTCGTGGGGAAACAGGGTTCTTTAGAGGCTCTTTTGTAGGGAAACAAAGGCTATTAAACCTTTGTGGGGGGAGTAGGGGGTTTTCATGGGAGAGTACATTGGATGGGCTTCACAATATTTCCCCCGGGTTGGGTTAGCCGGGG